>OY728128.1:779016727-781516727 GCA_963277665.1 Viscum album | reverse complement strand
CCGGACTACCCCAGTCTCAAGGTTCTGGATAAATTCGAAAAAGGGCTCCCCACCTTAGGAATTTACTACTCTGTATCAACCAGAACAATTCTCAAAGCAAATAAAATAAACAAGAATGGACCAATAACCTAATTCCCAAACCCATGGTCCTCCCGTGATGCATCGTCACCCCTGAACCTCCTTGGTTCTCACGTGTCACTTCTGACACCCAACGTAACCCTCACCGCATTGGTGTCTGCCTCCCTGAGGTCCTACATCTAATAGATGCTCAAATAAAACCTGCTGCCATGCACCTCATGTAACCCGAATCCACGATGCCCTGATGGCTACGACACCTCATGTAACATGCATCCTTTATGCTCCTGATGCGACACATCTCAAATATATAATAAAATATATAACGCATCTGATATGATGCCAATCCCACTAACTAGTCTCTAATCAGTCCACTAGTAACCTGTGCAACTTGTGAACTCAACCAGACACGCCTAAAGAGGCCATGCCAAAAGAAAGAAAAGAAACTCACAGCCACATGCGCGGTGTACCTGCCACCGTCATCGGACCTCCAGCCTGCTCAATCCATGGAAACTCCACAGTGTGCACCTGACCTGAAGCACGACTACCCGATGTCTGACCTCCCTGTGATGTTGCTCCAGTCACCGTCCTCTGACCCCTCAGATGGGTCCCGCTATCCCTGTCACATCCTCTACTTGCAGCTGATCCTTGACTACCCTTTCTTGGTACAGAACCCGAACCTGCACCTGATGCCATAGTCTCTCCTGGTCCCTGCCTTCCGGCTATCTGAGAAGGCTGCCTACAAAACCTATCCAGATGCCTGACCTTCCCACATGCCCTACACTCCTTCGGTGGCCTATCACACTGAGCCCGAACATGTCCCTGCTATCCGCACTGAAATCAAACTACCACTAAACATCCATGAGGTGGCTAGCTGAGTCCTTGGCCTACCCGCCCTGCTGGAACTCATCTCTCCCTCGCTTCCTGCTGTCCGGACCATCACTTGAAGCTGTCACCCTACCAAAACCGTATTTCTCTCTCTCGTTGCCCTTGGCTATGAGCTCTTGGTTCACCGCCTCAGAGAAGGAACCCAACCTGATGATGTTTACCTGAACCTGAATGGAATGTCATAAGCCATCCTCAATGTGCCTCAACCTAGCTGCATCATCACTCACCATACTAGGTGCAAAATGGTACAACTCTATGAAGGTAGCTGCGTAGTCCATAACAGACATATCTCCCTACTGAAGACTCAGTATCTCCCGAGATCTCTCCCCCTTCAGCATCTCTGGGTAAAAGTTCCTGAAAAACCTATCCTCAATTTCTTTCCAAGAGAGTACCTCGTGCCTGCGATCTTGTACATGTACGTCCCACAAACGCTTCGCCGGTCCTCTCAGCATGTACGTCGCCAACTTGACCCTCCGCCCAGAGGCATCTCTACGTACTCGAAGATCATCTGCATGATCTCTATCCAATTCTCTACCACCTGTGTACCACCCTCACCCTAAAAAAGATGCAGGTGATGTGACTGGAACTCCCGTGCCAGTTATGCCATTGAAGGATCTGTACTGTGCACGCCTCTGACGATCCCCTATAAGACGCGTACCAAGCTAGCACATAGCTTCTCATCAAGCCATGGTCCGAACCCTGCCAAACCCTACTGTTACCCTACCTGCACATGATCCTGAACCTGATCCTGTCCATGAGCCTGTACCGGAGACTCATGCTCTACCTGCACCAGATTCTGAACCTGGTCTTGCGGTACCGTATCCTCTCTTGCCTAACGCTCTATCGTGTCATGAATGAGTAACTTGCTAAATACCATAAATGGTCTGACAACCCACATATAAATATGACAATATATTCTACATAGATAAGGAAAGCAGTAAAAGGAAGTGCCTATCAACTACCCTTACTCCCCCTCACCGCAACCCATGCCCTCGACATCCCAACCTCACGGACTCCTTACCCGCCCTCAATAGAGCCAAGAACCAATATTACCTCGGGCCGTACCCTTCCTGACATCCAAAGTTGTCTCAATCCCGATGACCAAGTCTCCTAATCCTGACAGTTACACTGCCTCAGCCAGAGTACCTTCCTACTCTCATAAAATCCAGACCCATAGGTCCTGCACATGCAATTCTCCAGAATACAAATCATGGCACGCACATTTCAATAAATAAGAAATTCTATCAAGAGTTTTACCTACTCACATTTCAGAGCATACATAGCATGGAAATTGATTTTATTCACATGGTATTATCACTTCACAAAGCATACATGCAGTTATGAAATTGAAATACCCTAAAATGTACCTATCAAAAGCCAAGAAAGAAACCCTTGTCATACCTACCAAGGTTTACATATCATATTCAATAACATCGCACAAAAAGTGAGCTATTGAGGTGGAAATCATATCAACTGTAATCTGAGAAAAAAGCAAATAGCAATTCCCGCCCCTGGAAACTCAATCCATCCCTCGTACCTGGGGCTACAGGCACCCAAGCACAGATTAAAAAATCAAGTTCCTACAACAACCTATCTCTAGTCTACGATATAAAAAATAGTAAAACCAGTGGAAATTAAAGGAGAAGTCTCAAACTCATTAGTATCCATCAAATCAATGCTACTAAATCCTTTTCAAGAATGCCTCTGATACCACTTTGTAACGACCCAGACCTGGACAGCCACCCAAATAGTGCCGAACGGGTCAGGTGTCACTACCTTAGGCGCACCTCACCTGAACGCCAAAGGATGCCGACTAGCAGCAAGGGTCTGTTAGGTATAGTGGGGAGGCTATACCCTCTTGGAGTATTATAATAAGGGTACTGGTCCATGTATAACAGTAAAGATGCAGCGGAAATAAATGACTCTGCAGACTCGAACAAGACCCACATAGTGGAATCCCATTCAATAACAACAAATAGCGAAAGAAATATAGAAACAACATCAGCAGAAAGTCGACAGAAACACATTCCAGTAATCAACTGCAATAACTGCTAAAATAACCAAGCACACATCCAAGAAAGTCATACATATCAATATAAAAATATATAATGGTGCCAATGGCTAACCAGCAGTAGATACGATATAAATTAAACATGCTGCTGCAAGAAAAAGAGTACTAAACAAGTAACTCCAGTGCAGTTGACCTCAAGTTCCATGCTAGTCTCCATGTCAACATCATTAAAGTCTATCTCCTAAGGTAGACCCTCTACCTGCACGAAATTTCATATTGTCTACACGCGTCCCGAAGGGCTCGTGTAGGGTGTGAGACAAGTATCAGTAGAATACCAACCAGAGGTGCGTACCTAATATAAGTGTTTATAAAGGCATGATTAAATAAGAAAACTGTAAACAGTGCAATTCCCAAAAGTAAACAAAGACTTCACTGGTGCTCCGAAGCCACCAGGGAGTGTCACCTACTTCGAGCAACGCCGGAATCTCTGGTCTATACCCCAGCAACTCGTGCCACCTGACACCATGTGTCTCAAGTATCGACGTCCCGAAGGCACGCCCAACCATTGTAACTCATCTCAAAAGCTCAACCTGCCCATGGCACACATTCGGAGGAACAATGATACATGTCCTCAAATAATAACCGGAGGGACAAAAATGTCTATCCTCAAATCACGGCGATCCTCTGCCCCCAACCTGATTGCCTCAAATATGTCTCTCGAAGGCTCATCACCTTCCACGTGGATTCCTATGGCAAGAACCCCAAAAAAAATTACACCTAACCGCATCAATCGGGGACCTCTACCCATCGAGTGGCTATACCACCTCATCTCGAAGCCTATCTGTGTGCACACTACTAAGAAGTACCCCGTGACCAGTAATCACCTTAGTATGTCCCAGGACACAACACCTCTGACACCTCGTGTCCCTGCGAACCTGTCGCTCAAGTCTGATGGCCTCTCCATCCAAGTAACTCGGGCCAAGCCCATCCTGACAGTCCAATTGCCTCAACCGACATCCATGACGCCCATTATCATGGTAGCAACCACCCAACGTAACCCGAGCCAAAGCCCCAACCATTGATCCTCATCACTCCACAAATATCCAGGAAACGCCCAACACAACGAGCAGTTCAACACAGATAATATCACACAATTCATAACTAAACTGAAGCATTACTTGAACTAGGTAATTACTAAACAATTAACTTCACTAACTTACGCAAAACCATACCAGTACCTATGGTCTTAAATGCCTTAAAAAATTACTAGCATGATTATAACAAATCAAACTCAACATCTTAATCCAATAGCAACAAAAGCATTCAAAATCACCAGTTTAAATACTAGTCCAAAACATATGCATTTCGGAACCCCTGACCGAATTGCCCGAGACAATCCATGACCTATCACCCAGCCTTTCTCTAGCACAACAATGGTAAGGGAATACCCAGACGCATCCCACAATGCAGATAATTAAATAACAACAAATAAACAGGGTTTCGCTCAACACCCGACGTCGCGCCTGGAGGTCGTAACCCCAATTTGTCTACGAAAACATGAAAGAATGTATGCACCACCCACCTCGTACTCATTTGATGACACTCCTTTGATTTCAGCCTCTGAATCGGACTGAATCGTGGTAGATCTGCATTTCCGTCAAATCTGGAAATTCTATTCAGATGGAATCTGTGGAGGAAAAGGTGACGGATCAAAGATGAAGAGGGGTGTGCGAGGTTTTCCTTTCTGATGTGGTCCTGCTGCCATTGACGGATCAAAGAACATAGATCGTATGGAGGTTTTGGGAGGGTTTGAGTTTTTCGAATGTTGTCAGACGAATTGTTCATCCAAAGGGGAAGAAGAAGGTAAATCTGGGAATGAGGCACGACGGTGCCTCGATCGCTCGAATAAAAATAAAAATACACGGTGTGTATTTACAAAGTACATGCCGTGTATATGTGTTTCCATACTCCGACTTAAGTGGAGTCCATCACATATTTTGAACCATGTAAAAGATCATTACATGACTAGGGTCTCATCCGCTACACAAGACAAAAGGTACACGGCGTGTCAAGGAATGCTACACACCGTGTAGATCGAAATTTACATGTGGACACCACATGACATGTACTTGGCTTCACACAGGTAAGGGATACACGAAATGTCTATAGATACACACATTGTAGTAAGAAACTCCTATAAGGTCTTCACACAACATGTACTCGGCGAGCACACGGACAGTCACTCGGGTAACTCATACACGACTTGTACTTAAAGTACACGGTGTGTAGTCTGGAAATTTCCAGAAACTTCCCGGATTTTCCAGACTTCTCAAAAACTAGTCAAAAAGTTTATACAGGGTCAGAATTTGACCTGTTTCTAAAAACCCGGGTTCTTACAGTCATCGGGTGTATATCAAATTAGAAAACCATCTCCTACTATGGATGTAGTCCCAAAACGTCCTTGTTGATGTTATTCCTAAACTCATCCACTATATATGGAATCCTGATTCCTGGAAACACCAATATTAAATGGGAAAAACAATCTACCTAGTGGGTGATGGGTTGATGGATGTTTCCCGCAATAACCAGTTGCTCAACTATATGATATACATGACCTAAAAATGATAATATCATTACATATATTTAAAGTGATATAACTCATCTATGATGAAATTTAATCAGGGATGGTATTATGAAAAAATATTCCATACCAAAAATGATTATATTTTCTTTCATTATGATGACTAATACGATCAATGAGAAGTAATCTCCACAAAAATACAACTCATACTACTTTTAGATATACGACATTTACGAATCACTCCATATAAGAACCTCTACCTGATGCCTATAAGCTAACATTTCGATGGAAACCTCCACCTTTCACAAATTTTATCAATAGAGAAGTAATGACTCACACCTATGTCAACTATTACTAGGGAAATAGTAGAAAATATTTTTATCATACCATGAATAGCCACCTCAAATCCCCTCATCGATTGAATATTCCAGAATCCCCAACCACCACCTTCCTGATCCAGGTGTGGGAAACAAGGTGGTGGTTGTGGATGTATCTTTTTAGACTTCCCCAAACTAGTCACTCCTCTCTAGATTCCTATATATACACCTATTAATGTACCACCTTCCTTGGGGAAAACCTAACAATTCCTATGATATCCCTGGTCATGATGTTTCGTCTACCATTGAAGTCAATCATTTTCTTTGATTCTATCATTGGCATATTGAATTAGGAAATCACATGCCATGAGACCTCACACTACACAAAAATAACGCATCCCCTTTCTTGGATATGTGGATCCTCTATGTGGACAATGAACTACAAGTCCATGTTTTGGAGGTTTCCTACACAGATTCCTTGAGACCAAGCTCCTTGTTGCTGATCTAGATGACTCAACCCTATGACAACCAATACCGATTTGATCAAATTATAGTACCTCATCCAATAATCCCTTTCTAGTCTTATCCTTATATAGTAATTCAATATTTTTCACTATGTATAGTGAGACCAAGATGGAACATATTACATAATGAAAAACATTCATGAACATCCACACTCAGATAAAACCATCTTGTACCATTTTGAGGGAGTAAAATGTGATGTTATCAAACCTCACAGTGTACTCAGAATCTGACAAGTCACCCAAATTCATCTCAATATGATAATTAAACTACATGGATCATAATAAATAATGGTACAATCCATTAGAAGGAATATTTAATGATATAGTGATGTACCATAGTTATACTATCATTCATATTAAGATAGGAATCAAGGTACATAAATTAAATCAATGTCATATGATACATACCCAAATGGTACCATTAAACATTGTTTTGTCTCCCTCTGAACATGTGTTCTGGTTAGGAATTATTACATCAAGGCAGTTTCCATTGTATTTATATATTAAAATGGAAACATCCAAAAGTTATATATCCAAAGGTTCATACTTTCCAAAGTCAGGCATTCATTATGTTTGGAACTACGATACATAAGAACATAAATTGGTCAATAGAATGAGACGTCAGACTCATCACACTCTTTTGGGGGAAATTATTGCCTACTCCAATACTCTACTATATTTTTGTGATTATTTATGAATCCTTTTTAATTCACCATGTTTAATTTAGGTTTATCATGAAATTTTCAATCAATTATTATCATGTGTAAAATTAATAATCGTCCATATGTATTTGATTTTCATCATTAATGGATATATCCTCTTATATACTATTTAGAGATTATGTTTACCATTATTATGATAATACTGGATTTTTAAACCACTATGTGTGGCATTGTATAATTTATTGTCATCATGAAAGTATAATGTTTTTCATTGATGTTAGGATTATACCCATAAATGTGATACCCATGTATCCATGTAAAAGGAATCATTACCCTCCCAGTTTAGTGAATCTCGTAGGGGTGTATGATCCGTTTAGAGAAATATATTTTTTCTTACTACTAAAGTGTATGTTCCTATTAAGGGAATTAGGGTTGGATTCCTAAAGAGGATATACATTGTGCTCGGGCCCCGGTTATGTTTTCCTACATATCCCAACTATGGTGTGAATCAGATTTGTCATAGTTAATTACTCATGTATTGTATGGCTGTTATGATCATCACAATTATCTAAGCACACAAGTTTCATGCTCAGTATGATAAACAAGAGGATGTTAAAGATTCAAGAACCACAAACATTTTCTTTTTATGATGGAAGAGGGCAGGACTATAGTGAAATAAGTCGACGCAATGGTGGGTGAGCATGTGGATCCATGAACCCCTCAATATGAAATGAAATTGAAGGTCATCATATCTGGTCTAAAAGGCTAGAGGCTTACTTCACAAGGAATTCCCTTTTTAGGATTGTTTCTGCCTTACACATAAGTAGGATTCCAAATTTAGGTTTCATTGGGGATTACTATGATAGAGAATTAACATTGAATTTTGGTTGGGGATTGATCTTAAGGGAGGATTCCCAATGAGCAGTGGTTTTGTATTAATCCTATAGAGGATTCCCAATGAGGTTAGTACTGACATAGGAGCAATGTTATGTGGTCCGAGGAGTTTCTTGAGAAGTGCATCAACTCATGGTACTCAATGAATCCATATAGAGAGTCTAATATCATATTATTTGAAAGGAACCAATAAAAGTAAGTCAACTCAAGGCACTTCATTGAGTGTGATGGAGTGTATTAAATCATGATATTCCAATGATGGATATTGGGCCACATAATGGGCGCAAATAGAAAATTTCGTGGACTGGACCCAAAAAGTTTGATGTGAGAATATCCCTTGAGTGTGATGGAGTATCTCATGGTCACTTGTCTGTAGTATATAATTTTTTGATGGAGGTACTTAAAAAAAACAATCCTAAATGGGATTCCCCATCATTTAATAAAGGGGGAATATTTTGGGAGATATTTATCTTCTTCATTGTTTGGTTTCTTCAGCCATGGAAAATGAACTAAATTGTTTTCCAAAGTTGAAATGAAGTAACAAGGAACATGTTCATTCTGAAAAAATAGACTTTTCTCATTATTTACTCCAAATTTATATTCAATTGATATTTTATCGTCTTAACTAGGCAGTCATTGCTGCTAATGATCGGGAGGTGGAGCCCTTCGGTATGATGGAGGTTTTAATGTATAAGTAGGTACATGTTCTTGTTTGAGTGTGATTGTATTATCCCATTAATTTCCTATTATCCTTCCCTGAGATGATGGTAATACACAAGAATTATATTTGGATTCCACAATGGAATTCTCCACTTACTGGGTGATCAAAGAAGGGCCTCAGAACCCTCATAAAAATTTCACAAGGATTAGTGGTCTGCTTAACACATAACGTATATTTTCAACCAAAATTGTTAGAAACTCGTCTTGAAGGAGTGATAGATTTGAGGACAATGTTAATCCTTTCCATCGAGAAATGAAACCCGAACCACACTGGTTATCCCAATTTTGAAAATTTTAGGATAAAAAACTGTTGACTTCGACATTATTGATTTGAATTGAGAAGGAATTGATGAAAAAGTATTTCCCATCATGTAATTGATCGAGGCTACAAATGTGTATACCAAATAATGGCTTCCTCTATAATTATTGCACAAAGTATACGATCTTTACTACTTCTAGTTGTTGTGGGGTCTCCATCCTATGATCACAGTGAGAAGAAAAATATTCATTATGTTCTCCTCTAGATCTCCAAAACAATTAAACATTGGAAATGTGGTATTCAATATGTTTGGTGGGGGATGGATTTGATCTACCCATTTGAGGTATGAATTCTTTTTCTAGTGTTACTAGTTCACACCATTATTCTATAGATTCCAATAATTTTTTTAATTTTTTAACTTTATTCATAATAATTTGGGGAACATCTAGATGATTTAGGACCTATAAAGCTACAGTAGAGGGAGCTTGAACTAGTGTGACAACAGGAGAAACCACTGGTGGTGGTGCAGCTGGCATTGGTAATGGATAACCCATGGGGACATTCCTGTAAGGATTTGTTTGATCCTGACCAGGCTATGTTCACAATATAAGGAATTCATTATCCACATTTATAGTTGTAATAATCTCTTTTTGATAAGGAGTTCATATATGATGTGTAATCTATGGATCTTCTTGAGGAGCATGTCTGGTAGATATGCTTATTTAATGTAACTTTTCATTGAGTATTTTCAATTCCATTATCTCTTCCTATTTCTAGGAAAATCATTCTTCAAGTGAAATAGACTAATTCTCTCCAGTTAAAAAAATTATCCATGATATGAATGTTACCTTTTCTATTGATAGGTTTTTTTCAAAGAGGTGGGAGTTGGTTACAAGAGGGAACACCTATATTCTATGTAAGCCTATGATTTCGAGTACACACACCTACTTTTTTTGAATCAATGTGTACTTATTATGAATAATAACTTCATCCTCTAACTCCCATGAACTGGACTTCTTTTCTAGAAGATCAAACATAATCATATTAATGTAATTTACTGATTCATAATACATTGAAGACATTCTATCAGTATCTTTATAATATTTTCTCATTTTCCGCCCCATGAGACTGTGTTTTCCTCAATGATGATTTCCAGGAAATTATTTGATAGAAAGTAACCTTAAGAGAATCATTGGATAGTTCATTTGTTCATTCAATTTATGGTTTCTTCCTAAATCGAGGGAAAATGGACTTATATTGAAGAGGGGATTATATATGTTGAGAAGCCCTCATCCCTATAGGTTGGGGATGTTCTTGTTATTCTTATTAAAAAATTTCAATTTTGTTTATTCAATTCGAAAGCTAAGATAATGAACCATAGACCAGTAGACATGGGTGATTCATGAACTTTATGGTTGATATTATCACAACATATCTTATGATTTTACGAATTATGTTCCAAATATTCTCTGGTTTAATTATCCGATAACAACATAAATTACATGTTTCTAAAGACAGCTATGCTATTTCATAGACTTTAGAAATCTAATGGATGAAATCCTCTAAGAGGGAGGGCTTGTTAATTACCAAATATTCTTGATGAAAAAGAACATCTAAACCATTATCTCTTTCGGTCATACTTTGATGAGAGCTAGTTGAGGCCTTTTTTTGAGTATATCACTGATTACACAAAACATTTGCTGATTGTAGCCTTATATGCGAACTAACATTTCATGAGACCACATTTGGAATGATTTGCATATTTTGGATCCAAGTGAAATGGAATGCTCCATGTGCACCCCATTCTATGATATGAAACCCATATGAGGTATCAGTAATTAACTGATCTAGCCTCTATAATGTATCAATGCATGCACTATGAAGGTGCCCTACTTCATTTTATCCTTTTGATGTCCTAAAACTGAGAGAGATTCCAAATCCATTTGGAATTGTAACCCTTATATTACCAAAAAATGAATTTCATATTTATCATCTGTTAATAAATTTTCTTTTAGATTATGATGATTCGTCCATATGTTGAGGCATATATCATGATCCTAATCTTATTACATTAATTCTAGAATGTCATATTGAGTGTTTTCCAAAGGCTATAACATGACTAGTATTTCACCATTTTCCAACAATTTTCTAATATTCAACATATTATCATAATATTTTTCTAGAGTTTTCTAATCTTGGGCTGACCAGAGTGGATGCTTCTCAATTGTTTTATCACAATTGATAGGATCAATTATTTTTTCCTTTAATATATTAGAAGAAAAATGACCCATGGGGGTTTTTAGAATGGTAGTCCCCTTGGTTTGTCTTCTGGTTGAGAAATTATTTCTCTTTTTAATTACATGGCCTCAGACATGACTGGCCTTGTGTTGGAAAGTGCCTCGACATAAGAGGAGATTCTCATCACTACATTTTAAATAAAAAAATTATCTTGACAATGCGAAACAGTAATATAGATATAAAATTCAAATTGAATGACATCATGGAGAGGGGCATCATGGGGGTTATAGTGAGGCATACATCCTTTTTTCCTTGGTCTTCTGGACACATGGAGTGCTTCCATGGCTCTAAACCCGAGATAGTTTCTCTAAATTGACCTAATTTTCATGAAGCAATCCTCCATGATGATGTTTCTAATGAGGAGTATTATAATTTCTCATACTATTCCAATTGTTTGGTAATGTGAGGGTATAATATGGATTTTCACCAGATAAATGTATGAGGGATTCAAGAACATCAACATTAAGAGGAGCCAAATCGTATATTGATTGATGATTTTCCAACTATTATTAGTGACACTTATTCTTGTAGGATGATATTCATGTAGTTGGGGTAACATGATGGGAGAAGTGGAAATCATGGTCATGTGTATTTTCCTTCCTAGAAGTGGTAATCAGAATAGGCCAATTATCTCCAATTAATAATGGGGTATAATACTGCTCTGATTGTCCGTATGATATATGGGATTATTCCCCATAACCCTCCTAGACTTGAATTGTTGTGTGTATTTGCTCCAGGATGGAATGTTGATGAGTCATCCTAAATGTGGGGAAAAAATTATGTGTCTGACCCTCCAGTATAGCTAATGTTTCCATTATTAAGTACTGTAAGGATTCCAAAATATGGGAAAGAATTTTTTCCTACCCATTCACCATTTCTAAAATGTGTTTGGTGACATTAGATGCCGGAACAGGAATATAGGTCCCTAACATATATGGAGCAGGACTTTGTACCTCCTCATTTCATCCCTTTCTTATCAGTAGATGTGGATAATACTCATGTATTGGGGTAAGTAGTTGAGTCTTCCAAAAGGATTTCCATAAGGGATTTCTGACTGACATCTCTAGGGGCTTCCAAATGAGACTATTGGTATGCATGATGGAAACATGCATGTGTATGTTATTACATAAATGTTTCCACTATATTTTATTGGTGGGATTTCACGAATCTAGTTAGATGATTTTTATGGCTAGATGATAGTTTTTATGTTGGTGAATGTGATTTCTCATGGTACACCATTGGATTTAAAGGATGGATTGATTGGGCACATCTATATTAGTCTATTGGCTAACAGAATTATTGGGGATGGATGTATGTTCTCGTTCATTGTTTTCCACCATGATAGGTTGATGGAATTCTCCATATGTGGAAATGGAATGTACCTACACCCTATTGGTCAAATGTTTTCCCCAGAGTTTCATCTTCTGTGCCTGCGTTTGAGGGACCAGGACCAGACTACCTAATATAATGCCCCATCATGTAGGGGGTTCAATGTTGTACGATTTAGTTGGTAGAAATTGTTGTTAGATCCCTCATTAAGTACCTATGTGTCATCGAGTTGAGGATATGAGTGACCTCAGGATCCACCTCTCTATAGTATGGGAGGGACTGGTTATTGCGTTACTAGGATAAGGACATAAAATATTTGAACGCATTGGTTAGAACCATCTTCTTCTTGACCACTATTCAATGCTGACCAGACGGACGAGGGTTGTAGTTTACATGGATAGTCATTCAGACAACATCTAGGGTTGGGATAATAACATGTTGATGGTATTCCCAAACTAATGTATTGGAGACCCAGTGTTGTAGATGATGAATTGTTGATTATTTCCTTTCAGGGGATTAGGATCCATCTTGAGTAGCAGTCTTGGCATTCATGGGTAAAAACTTGATGGAAGACATTTGGAGTGAAGGGAGTTCTGAGAAATCATGAATGATAGATACAAATAAATTTCATAAATGAAGTCAATTTTAGAGTTATACATGTGTGATTGATTCTTATGTCTTCCCTTCTTCTATTAATAGATAGGTGCATGATAGATGGGTAATACTATCAACTAGTTTAAGGAATAAAATCGGGGTCACTATTATTGTTTTGTATACCCTAGAACATGTTTTTGGTTAGGAATCACTACTTATTGGTAGTTTTCATTGTATTTATTTATGAAACTGTAAACATATAATGTTCCTTATCAAATGGGCCATGCTTTACAAAGGAAGGAATTTATTAGGATTTGGACTACAATACCTATGAATATACATTTGTCGAGAGGTTGGGAGGTTAGACAAGTCACACTCGTTTTTGGGGAATTATTTCCTACACTGGGAATATCTTATAGATTTGATATATTATCATGAATCCATATTAATTATCCATGAATAAAAAAATTTTACCTTGGAATTTTCTAGAAATTATTATATATTTATAAATTCAAAAATCATCTGTATGTATTTGAGGTTCTTCATTAATGGAGATATCCTCTTATTTAGATAGAGATTATTTTAACTATTTTTACAATACTATAGGTTTTTATGCCACTTAGTGGGGTTCTTTGGATTTTATTTTCATCCAGTGAGATGAAATTATTTTTGATGGTGGGATCATACACAAAATGGGCTACTAACGTATCATTGTGAAGGAAATCATAACACCTTGAGTTTGGAGAATATCACAAGGGTTTATGATACATTAAGATAATTAAGTTGGGGATTACTCTTAAGAAATATGTCCATATTAAGGAAATGAGTGTTGGTTTCCTAAATAGGATATCTATTGGGATCGAGCCCCAGTAAAGGCTTCCAATGTATCCCAATTATGGTTTGATTTATATTTCTCATAGTTCAAGACATGTGGATTGTGTGGATGTTTTGATCATTATAATTCTTTAATCCCATGCGATTCATGCTCGATGTGTGAAACAAGATGATTTGAGTGATTCAACATACCAGACACATTTTCTTCCACTGATGGAAGAGGGAAGGCTGATGACAAAATAAGCCAAGGTGATGGTGTGAGAGGGCATGGAGAAATGAACTATTCAATGTAAAATGAAATTGAAGGCCATTGGATCTATCCCTAAAGGATAGGGAATTACTCACATAGGAATAAAAATTCTATGATTGGTTGGGGAGAACACCTAAGGGGTATTTCCCTTTTAGGTTTGGTTGGGGATTACACCTATGGAGGATTCACATTGTGTTGTGGTTAGGGATTACCCCTGAGGAGGATTCCCATTGATGATTAGTTTGGGATTAATCCTAATAAGGATGCCCATTGAGGTTTAAACTGACATAGTATTCAGGGGATGTGGTTTGAGGTGTTTGATTATGAGTGCATCAACTCAATATTCTGGAGGAATCCACAATGAGAGTCTAAACTCATAACATGTGAAAGGAATGAAGAGGATTAAGTCCACTCAATGATATTCATTTAGTGTGATGGATTGTATCATATCATGGTATTCCATTGGTGGAAGTTGGGATACATAATGGGAACAATGAAAATTTTCATCAACAATAACCAAAAAGTTCATAGAGATACTCTCTATTTTTCACGGGGTTTGTGCTAGAAGCGAAGGGACCATCCAAAAAGGTGAGTACTAGAGTGTGGAAATGATCTCGAGAGGTGGTGTGAGGGTGCATCACTCCATGGTATTGACCAAAAGGGTCGCACAAGTGCACCGAATAGTTGGGATACTCATGTGATCTACCATGGTGTGTTACACAGGTGCTCTACGAATGTTCTCCACTAAGTTGTGTCGTGTAGGTGCTTTGGAGATATGCTCCACGCAGGAGATCCACATAGGTCCATAACATAGTTCCATGACACAAATACATGTGTTATAGATCCTAATGGAACATTGAACAACATTATCTCCTTTATTTCTCTCTTCTCTAGTGTTTTGGATAATTACATGAGAGTTTTTGGGAACCTGGGAGAATGAGCTATGAAATCGGAGCTTTGGGCGTTCATCAAAATTTTTCCCTGCTTCGAAATAGGAAATCTAAGGGGCTTATTTATAGGAAAAGAGGGTACCTGGTAAAAGGGAGTTTTTTTTTTGAGTTTTTCCTCTTCATATATCTTCTATGTAGGGGTGTAAAACACACACAACCTCAAATCATGACCGTGTAGGTTTTCGGTGTAGCTCCTATGTATAGGTCTAGAAAATCCCGTTATAAAATTTATGCATATTTATATTTCCATAAATATTTATCAGTAAGTCTGTTTGGGCTCTATGACTAGTAAAATAGAATATATAGAAGATATATACACTTATTGATACGACCAATACCCAAATTCTTCTTTAATGATACTCGAATATTGAAATTTAATCAATTGACACATTTTCATCTTTGATCATGGAAATCATCAACCATCATTTTGAGGGGGGAGGGGGTGTGGGGGAATTCCACTTATAAATTTTTTTGGATTAGTAATATGGAAGATATAAATCCATACAACATATTATTCCTTTATGGTTAAAAATATTTACTCATACATGAAATTTTATGTCTATTTGAGAACAATATTAACAATTTTTTGGAGAATTGAATGAAACATATTCTATTGTTTCAGTAAAAATATGAATCCATAATCCAGGTTTACAGAAATATATTTAATGTTCTTGTGAATGAATTAATGTAATTCCTAACCAAAAATATTTTACCAAAATAGAATGACAAACTTTAGACACTCTAAAAATAATTCCCGGAGTCCCATAAAATAATCAAAATAGAGAAAACAATAATGACCAACCGATGGATTGATCATCACTAATAGAAATTTATCATGATCTGACCCACCATGGACATCATTGATAAATGAATTATTGATGTTACAACCATATGATGGAATTCAATATGATACTAGCTGGATCCATTCGCAAAGAGGAAATAATTAAATACGATGCCTTAGAATAAGTACTTCTATTCACGAAAACGTCCATATCAATGAAAATAATGAAAAGGAATATAGTGTAGGCTAAAAAATATTTAGTATAACCATTCATGAAATAAGTTTTTTGGAATATATCGGTGTATGATAATAAAAAAAATTCATAATGGAGAAAAATACATGTCTAAAAACAAATAAAGTCTCAACCTGAAAACAAGAAGAGAATAGTAAAAAATGAGAGATCATATCTATTGATCAAATCATTTGGCCACCATACGTGAAATATTGACATATGTATTACTATTATCTTTCAATTTTTCCACCGAACTACACATATTCAACTTAAGACAACACCTATATATGAAAAAACATTATTGGTGTTATAATATATTTAACAAGTATGATTATTTGAAAATCACAAAGGATGTTATAGAGAGATCCTATAGATGATATTTTTACCCATATAATGATAGAAGGAAACACAATTTATTTTTTCAAAAAGAATCCCATAGTATTGAAAATGAGGAGACACATCAGAACATTCCATCAAAGGATGACGAGTCTTCCAATAACTCTAATGGTATTTCTCTTATTCCAAGTATGATAGTGTGTGACACATAATATTAAGAGGATCCACTCCTTGGTGTGAATGGGGATACCACACAGTTGATATAGGAAACACACCCTATGTTATTAAGGGGGTACGACCTAGTAGATTAAGGTCCCATATACTAGTGAGTTTGAGGGGGAGGGGCGTACTACTCCCTATAGAATGGAAATGGGGGAGTTTTTACCTATAGTGAATTGTGGTTTCACACCCAATAATGTCTATTAGAATTTTGCCGGATCAATGTAATCTATCATGACTCTGTTAAATATGGATTAGGTGCCCAAAACCTTGTTCCATATCTCAAAATAAATAATGAAGTCTACAATTTTGTTCCATGTGGGAAAATACCCCGGATACATTATCACTAGCCAAAATAAAAATCCTGATGAAAATGATACAAAAGGTTTATTCTCTTTTGAAAAGTACAAGATATTCATCTAGGGTCACTCAACATGTGACATTACATGGAAAATATGTATGTTATTTCCATTAACATGAATCAGCTAGCCATGTTTGACTACACAATGTGTAATGATACTACATGACTTCTTTCAATAAGATGGAATTTTACCTTATAATTGCATTCATGCCCACATACATCAACATGTTCCTGTGTTCATCATTGCAAGCCCAAGTACATCATTTCATGCCCATGTTCATCTTATTGTGACTATGTGCCTATAAGTGACCATGTAAAAGGTTGTTCCCAAGTACATATGAACAATCATTTTTTTTCGATTGTGATAATTCTCATGTACTACTAGAGTATATAACATTACTCAAACATAGGGCCTCATGGTTTGTGAAGGGGTTGACATGGTTTCTGACACATATCATCCCAAAAAAAACAAGTGTAAACCCTCAGAGTAATTAATGGAATGTGTTTATGTACTACATTGAATTTCATATGGTTTTATACCAAATATATGAATGAATCATGTGTCTCATCATACCAATTTTTCCACAATTTACTACATGATTTATGTAGGGGGTTCAGGTTTTGAGTTATTTGAATCTCAATTCATCACAGGTTCCAAAATTACTCCCACCCAAACCATGCTCATCTATAACCATCACACCACACAATTAAAATCACCACCATATATCCAAAATACATAGTGAAATCTCCTAAAACCTCTAATCCATCATGAATCATCTACAACTCGCCATCAGATATGAATTTTGTACAACAATCATGAAAATTTGTGTTAAATCTTGTTCAAACCCTCCACATCAATGTAAAATTATCAACATGATTATAAATGCAATGGAAAACAATGAACAGTGGGGGAGTAAGCACATGATTAACGTAAAAATGTTGTTTACCATTTTATCACTACTAATGATCATAATGTATGTGTATCTAGGTGTGATAACAAGGTTTAACAATTATTAATCTCGACAATAATATAAAATTAGAGGACTAGGAATAATTTAATTAATAAATAATTAAATATCAATTTATAAGATATATATCAAATTATTGTTAATAATTTTGTAATGGTGAATAACATCATAAAATGTAATCACCCTCAACAATGGATCAATTGTTAGTGGAGAACACATTTATTGACAGTGAGGAAGATATGTGTTGTTCTTTGTCTCCTAATACACATCGAACTGGTCTTTTATTAGCTTTTGATCATGCTATTCCAATAAAGGATAGACCTCCTCCAAAGTTATCCAAGTGTTATATGGTAAAAAAGTAGATTTTACATGAAATTATTTTCAAAAGGGGAATTAGGTTATTAGTTATAATTGAATAATTGTATTACATAGTTCACCTAATCCAGTTATTATACCTGAAAATAGATTTAACAAAAAATAATCTAGTGCCAACAAAAATTATCTCATGGATAATGTAATCCCTATATTCTAGAAACAACTATGTCATCGTATTTCCCATATGTTTTCTTGACCAATGTGAAATGCTATTACACAGAAATGAATCATTCCCATTATGGAAAATATATAAATATTTTTAATATATTAATTATGGGATCCCATAAAACCAAAAAAATATTATTTTTAGATGATAAATATAGATATATATGTATATAAAAATTATATGGTCTATATTCATAAAATAAAATTCATTGCACATTAAATTTAATAATATTCACTTTCAATATTGATATTGTTTCTCACATTTGACGCAATCAAATTATAATCTAGATCATGAATAATTTTGTTGGACATGAAAATGGAACATTGAATTGTAATACTATTATGAAACAATGTTATTTCATTGGAATCTAGAAAAATATACTTTATAATAATGTTTTTTAATGACCATGCAATGAATTATATAAAATTTGTTTCACATTCATTTGGGATGTAATTATCCAAAACAATTTGGAAGTGTACCCATAGGAATAAGATCTGAAATAGCATTCATTGATTCCCTAGGATGTGGACCACACATAACATTGTAATATATAGATCACAAAACCCACCATTAATAATTTCAAATGAATCATTTTAAATAGAACAAGGGGAAATATCTTCTCCTGGGGAACTCACAGGATTAAGATTTATCATGACATGAATGATTTTCCCTTTGTTTGGAATAATAACAAACGTTTTTTTTATCTAGGTAATAGATATTATAAGGAATATTGGTAAGGGTATAATTGGAAAAAACCCAAGAATGGATTACACACAAATTTTTTTGTGTGGCCATGATTGGTTTTTGGTGAAATAAGTAAATTTTGCTGATTGAGTACCGCTAACATCAAATGTATACTAAAAATATTCACGGGACATGTAAATTTATATTTAGAACCTATTTTCCTTAATAGAAGAATGAAATGATCTATATTTCTATCCCATCCATAATCTATTTTAAACTAGTTTTCACCTTAAATGTTCTCTCATTTTCATAAATTTATTCCTCATTATGTTTTCATTTATAGAACAAAAGGTGAAATGTTTTAGCATTTAAGTGGATTTTTAATTTGTGATCTATCTAGATGATGTCATACTAGATGGAATATAGGTTATAATCTGGACTAGGTTGGATTTCATTTTATGAAAATATGTCCATCATTCATCTTCAAAGAATGTATTAAATATAATAATATGATATTCCCTTGAAAAATGATAGCCAATATGACTGGAGCATCCCATTAATCATATTATTTTAGTCCAACAGCTGAAGTACAACCACCCACTTAATTATTCTTTAGAGTTTTGAATAATGATGATAATGAGTAGAGTGATCATATGGGACTTGTATATGTGTGTCATAGTGGATTCCACGAATATATAAAAATCCCAAGGGTTACCCGAGAATCTATCAAGACTTCATCATATTCTTCTTATACCTATTTCATTTTTTCACCATGTGGATTCAACTCATGTGTAACCAAAATCTAGAGTAAATTTTTTAGGAATAATTTATTGAAATTAATTCACGACATTGACTACATTATGTCACCATCCCTTCTACTAAGATGGGTCATGTATAGTGTTAAAATAACTACCCACAATCTATGATGCATAACTATAAATGGAAGAAAATATATAATCCCAAAAAAACACTATTTGAACTACCACACAAATCAATATAAAAGTGACATGAATGGATATATGTTTCCATAATTGGACATAATATATATTTTAGAAATGGATATATCAACATTGTACAACTAAATTCGGTTATCCTAGAAGATCTGTGTATTATTATTGATGGGGTTTTATGTATATAATCGTTTATATGGAAACGATGTGATATATTCATAATTGAAAAGTATTTATTTTTAGTAGTAGGATGGATAACAGGTAGTTGTTCATAATTTTAATTTATTAAATTATATATTATATTTTATCTGGTATCTTTATCCCCTATTACTTAAAATGATATAATATAATATTTAGTAGGAGGGAAATATGCATGAAGGCCTGTATTAGGGAATAGTTGCATATTCAGATTCAGTATAATTTTCCTCTAATGTTGAATGAGGATTGGTTCTAATAGATGATTCCTAAACATTAACTTACATAAGAATTATTTTTTATGGTATACTACATCATTTTGTCTCCCTGATATCGTAGGATCTCAATGGATTTATCAGTTTGCGTAATCCCTTTTCATGGGAAAAGAATTAGCTAAACCCAAAGTTGGGATCATATAAGTCCCACTCTTGTGGACCTCCATCTATATAGCCTTTTGTGTATGTGAACTAGGATGATAGGGAATAGTATCCAAAATCAGATCATTAAATATAGCAAAAGGATTAAATAGTGGAGTGATAAGAACATTATAAATAAAAGGAACAATATGGGCTTCAGGACTAAACATTTAGATAGTCACTCCCTCATCAATGAGGTCAAGAAGGAAAATATATCAATATGGGAGAGGTGGGTCCATAATATATTTTTTGGAATAGGGATTAATTTTCATGTAATAATATATCTTGATAAGAAGGATCAGTATCATAAGAAAACACGAAACATGTTGCCTCATCATTGAGAGGGTATGGATCACTATGATCAACAGAAAAAGAGGAATCTATTCAGGGGTTTAGCATGGAGGGACTTGGGTGGAACGACTATGGATGATGAAAACTCTATATTTTAGTAGAGTAATGTTATATATATTATTTTAAAAATATTATATATCTAAAATAAAAATCATTTTCTATAAGTTCGATTCATCATCCACGTATATAGGAATCCTTGTATGAAGAGTTTCCACCATGTCAACCTGGAAAAAGTGATCACTACCATGGTGAGTTACATGTAATGAGTAGGGTTTTTAAAAATAGAATCTCTAAAAGACACATGATGATGGTATAGTTTTGAATGGGGAGTGACATGACTTAGATGTGAATATAAAGAGAGACTAATGAATAGATGTATCCCTTATGAAGTTGGAAGTGCTATCATAAAATAAAGAATCTTGTTAAATTATAATAATTACCTTCAATACAAAAATTCATTGATGAAATATATCATAGTGAAAATAGATAATAAAAATCATTATATGGATGAAGAGAGAGAGGGTTGAATTACAATATAGATCCCCAAAATTATAAACTCAATGTAATTATGAAGGAGAATGAAGATCAAACAATGGTTTTGCTAATTGATTCTACTACAAAAAACTAGAATAATTATAAATCCATCTGTCAATCAATGATATCATGATGAATCCCCCCATATATTAATGAACCTTCACCACCATAAGGATCAGAGTTAAGGTATGAGATGAAACATGATGATGAAACTATTGGAAAATTGAATCCTGCTCCTTGTACTATTTTCTAGTGTAACTGAGGGAAGCGATCTGATACAGTTTGTCTCCATGACTATATCACATCAAGATGAAAAAGATACTACTGCAACCCACCTTTCATTTGATTCTTAGGAAGCGAGGATGGAGAATCATTTACCACTAATGTCTCTTCATGAATATGTTGAATTATTGTCTAGATATATAGAAATAAATTTCATGATGAATAATTGTGATGTAGTGAGATGGATCCATCATCAGAGTTATGGAAATTTTAATAATATGGAGTTGTGTAAAATGAATTCAAGGGGTGATCATCTAATATTGGATAATACCTACCTATATAAGGTTAACATAAAATGTATATTCTTTTTAATATAGTGATTCCTTTTAATAGAGAATCCCAATTTTACGCTTGATCATACCCGTGTTGGAATGACACAATACTCAAAGAATGTTCCATATTAGAACATGCTGACAATAATAACCTTGGTATAAAAAAAACTGATATTGGATTGATATCACCTTGTTGAGACATATGACATGATTGAAGAATAAAGGTTCAGTAGGAGATATATATAATATATAATATGTGAAAAATAACCAAATAATATGAATCTATCATTTTGATATAAGGCCTCATCGAATAGATGAATGACTAATGAATTTTGCAACTCTAAACAGTCCATGTGTCTATATCTAAATGATTTCATTTCATCACCACCCCAACCCACCAAAAAGAAACATGATTGAAGATAATTTCCACCACCTGATGGTATTCCATTTACATATATAAAAAAACCAATGATACAATATTCCAAAGGAAAATTTTGGTTGTTAGTATAAAATATCAGTTGGATAACATGAAATAAAATTTACAATGCATATTCATGTGAATCCATTAGTTATTTTTTAATCAATTTTCATCACCACATTAAAAGAAATAATTTCTCATATAAATAACATATCTTTGATTTTCATTTAAAAAATTGTATTTAAATATAAAAATCATTCCATATTCATATAAAATAAAAAATATTACAAATTAAATATTCATGGCATAGCATAACAATATATAATATTTTTCCAGAATTAATAAATATAACAAGAACAAGTGGGAATATAAGCATATCATATGATCATGCATGAAATTTAATCTCTACGAATTTAAGAGGAAAAACAGGTCAAATGGTTGTACAAAACAAAACCATTATGTCATACATAGGAACACTATCTATAATACATGACGCAATGAGCATGAGATGGAAATTCACACTTAATGGCAACTCAATATAAAAAAATGAAATGCTTTCCTCTTCTAATCATAGTTAACTCCACTAGAGCTCATCATTTAATAATTTATCCATAACCAATATCACTATAGTGTTCCATTACAGTTAATTTACATTCATTTAAAATAAACCATTTACCATATAATATTTCCAAGGAACATGAAAAAAAATTAAAAACATTTTATATATATATACACACCACTTTTCTAATTGATGATAAATTTATTATTTAAAATTGAACATTGAGGATATGACAAAAACACATCAACTGTCCAAAAATGGTTTTCATCAAAACCCACATATTAAAAAACATTACCAAAATAGTCATATATCAAATACATTCCTAATAATCTATTAAAAAATTAAATCCAATAGAATTAATTACCAAAATTCTAGTATTTTCAATGAATACCACATAAGGTAAGGTAATCTAAAAAACTAATAATGAAATTATAATCTTATTCCAAACTAATGATGGTAATGGGTGATTCCCATAATACCCTCTAGATTGGGAACACCTATCACAATAGGGTTCCATCAAGAGAGTGTGACGATAAATCAAGAAGTGACATGTGTAATAGTGTATAAATTGAAGTTAAAATTGAATATAAATCAATAATATAAAAAAATAAATAAAAAATAAATAATAGAAAATGGTGGTATCCTCTATATATATATGTAGAGTATGATACACACTAATTAATAATGATCCGGTGTTGAGAACTTAATATGACTAGGGAAACTGGGTCAATTTTCTAATTTAATAAATTCATATCATGTCACACAGGTAGATTACACTATTTAATAATCTAGGAACCAACCATGTGGTTTCCACTATCAATCAAAATTCAAGTCTCATAGTTTCTAGTAAAAATTAATTTTTTTTAAAAACCATACTTGAGTGATGCGATGGAATCTAGAGAAAAAATCCCAAAAGCCATAATGGCATTTCCAGTGACAATAGATGACAGAAAAATAATTTTTAATAAATGAAACATGATACTAGAAACCATAGAGTTATATTTCATCTTAGCAAATTGTTAATTGAAATGGTGTTCCTAAACCATGTTCATAGTCTATTTTCCATGAAATTATAGTTTTCATCTCTAAAAAATCAAATTCCATTAAATCCAAATATAGAATATACTATGACATCCATATCATTATGGATATGTCTCGTACTCATTTTATTATATTCATTTATTTTTATATTGAGCATACACTAGTTACTTTATTCTTTAGGTTTATTTTAGATGAGTTTATAGAATTTTTACATCCTATGTAGAAATACATTTTTTGAATAGGGTTTGGGGAAAATGTTTCATTTTCCCTAGGAAACTTTGAACTCATTGTGATCTACTCAAAGGGAGGGCACTGTTTGAACAAAACGTACAACCTACCTCCCAAAAACATGATCCCTTAGAAAGAGGGGATATTCATGGGTGAAATTTTTTTGGAGTACTAAACATGATAAAATGTGTAACCATGCACCCCATATTGTATGGGTTCCTCTTTTAGGAGTGTGATTTAGATAACAATGTTCCCCTCTATAGAAACCACTCACATGATATTTAAAAACCTATAAATTTATTAAAAATTTCTCAAAAACCCCATGTTTATATCCATTATCAATGATTTTTTGTAACATGTTTCCCAAAAATCGTGGAGTCTTTAGGTAGGGTTACAATGCCCATGTTAAAATATTTTATTAGAAATCAAATATTTTGTTGAAGAAATTGGATATTAGGTAATATATTATCTTATTTGATTATGGTTTCACACTCACTTCCTCTCTCATATTTCATCCCCATTTAAAATTCATGGATTTTCATCAATAATTGATTGTTTAGAACTTTGTTTTGATGGAAGTTGTTTAATTTAATCTTCATATAGGGTTTTGATCATTTATGTCTTCTACCATTAGAAATTTGATCATTCTACTTTGAAATAAGGGTTATAGATTGGGAAGGGTGCATCGAAATTCTAATTTTAGGTGGACTAATTTATATTTCTCAGAGTGTTGATTATGATAACATATTTGTAAAAAACAAATTAGGTAAAACTTTTGGGAAACTCAATATAAATTAATCTAATTAATTTATTCCTTTTTCATTATTATACCCTTCACCAATTTAATTAGACCCATTTGAATTTTTAGATAATTCCATATGGAAAACATTAGGTTGTCCCAGTACCTTTCAAATTATTATTTCTGAAATTTAAAAATGGGATTAATGGATTAATTATATTGAACTAAATCTATATAGATGTTTGTTAATGTGATTTAATTGGTTATAAGGATTAACCATAATGGTTTAATGAGATGTTATTAACAAATTTATAATGTATTAATGCTAAATTTTTCATATTATTCTATTTTATTAATGTAAATAACAACTATTTACTTTGATCAATGGATTGGAGGAACAAGATGTGGACAATTTATGTGAAGGTAAAATATGTTGAACCATGATTCATATATTGTTATATTACTGATATTTTTTATTACTGAAAAATGTGCTCTATGTTAGGAACAAATGCTTAAAAAACCAATGGGTTTCATGACTGGTTTTCTAGGACCCCAATGCATGCAATGTAATAATGAGGCATGTGTCTTGAAACGATTCCCCAAATTACCACAGATTTCCATACATATGAACTAATAAATTGATATATTGTTTTTATGTGAATATGAACAATGTTGTGTGGGTAACGTGCCCATGCATCAAAAACCCAAGGGGTTCTAGAAAGACTATCTTGGATTCCAATTTATGATTGTAAATTGGTACATGGATTTATTATACAAGGTACCAAATTTTAATTTGAATTTAATTTAATAACAAAATCCAAAAGATGAATTCAATTTTTATCCAAATTGTGTATGGTTGAGACTCTAGAATGGGCCAAAATAGGAATGATTGGTTCAAGTTTCACTATAAACTCGATAGCCAATGTGGTTGATTGATGAAAAATAAATGTTAAACATGTTTACTTTTTTGGATTAAATATTATATATTTATAAAACATAATACACTATTAGAAACTCGATATTTATTTATATTTCATTCATAGTATCCTAGAAACCTTTACTCACACCCTACTCTGGCTGATTGATCCATACGTGAATCAGAATGTATTTTGGGCCCCTCTTGGGGTATTTCAATCTGTATTTATTTTTGGATTTCATTTAACACTCGACACATATATTGCATGACATATGTAATATTTAGGATTAAAATAATTTTCTATCTTTTATATTATTATCATATGTTGGGTCATATTGATTATGGTTTATTAATTATTATTATTTATTATTAATTGGATATTGTTTTATTTTTACAATTTTTTAACATTCATAATGAGGGTATTGCATCGCAATGATACATATTAGAACCTCAATTCTAGTTGGCACCCTCTATAATATGGGGAAGCATTTTGGAGCTATTATAATGTACCAAATTGAGAAACCTATATTTGAAACCCATGTATAGATGTTTCAAAGTGTTATCGTAAAAGGTTTCATTTATTTTTAGTTGACTCACACTTTTTTAATGGTATTCAAGAACCCATGAATAGTTGTGCCTTCACAATGTGATAGTTCATCATAGTAGAGAACTCAGGTGTGGGGGAATACTGATGTATCTATGGTGGGATTTATTCTCTTGATATTTTATTTTAGGTTTGGGTTTTATTTCACCTTTGGTGATACACTTATTGTGTGTTGCTATTTTTTTGATATTTTTATAGTTACCCAATGTTACATGAGAGTTGAGTATTTATTCATTATTTGAGTAACTAGGGATTTAATGTGACATGCATTATTTTAGACACATAATTAATAGAATATAATTATTGGGATATAGAATATGAAAATAATATTGATTTTTTAGGGTATTTTTATATTAGGTGGTTCTTAATAAAGAATTGATAATTGTAAATGTTTTTAAAAGTACAAATTTCCATTTGCAATAATGTGTGGATAATGAGAAACTTATGATTTCCCAGTTTATAAGTTGTTGATTGTAGTGAGAGTGACTTGGTGTAGACCATGTAGAATTATATGAGGGATGAAGTTTTAAAATTTTATGTTAATACCATTTCATTAAATTTTTAATAACATAGTATGTGTCACAAAACATGTGTTATCAATTACATATACATTCCTCCATAAGTGTTTTGAATATTATAGGAGTACATTACTGAAAATTATTATCTATAAGTGGGAAAAGAGGCACGGATAATTCTCAATGAATATCTTGGAGAGAACTTACATAAGAATATTTCTATTATTAGTAAATACATGGAATGATATTGGGTGGGATGTAGGGAATATGTCATACCTATAATTTCAGTTCTATTCGAATCACCCTTTAACATTAACTAGAGGTGTTAGACCTAAAGCAGTCAAGATATATTTTGAGTCGGTCCATACTATCCAAAATCATATATATAACCATACATAGATGAATGTGATGTTTCTTTCTTATATGTTAAGAGGATCAACCAAGGTAATTCTAGATATACATGAACATGATGAGAAGTGAGAGGGAATATTATTGATATAATTAATGATAGGTTCCCTGAGAACATTAATTAGATGACACTAAGGTATGAGATTTTAGAAGAGATTAGTTCATTGTACTAGGGAAGTATGTTAGTTCATTCACTAAGGTATGATTAGTTCATTTCACTGACATGCAATGATAATTTTATTGATTTTAGTGTATGATACAATATTTTATATTTGCTTTTATGTTGAATTAAATTTGATACTACATCCCTAGTAAAAATACAATGATTGAATATTGTTTTTGTAAATATTGAATAAGGCTCTCATTTTCGATGGGAAAATGAAGGAGGCATCTAGTGGAGGACATTTGGCTTCAAGGGTATGAAGATGAGGTATTATTACAAGGATAATAATCATGAAAAGAAGAATTTAAAAAATATAGTTTTCAAGTGGAGTGTCCATGGGTAATGATCATTTATACATGAAAATACTTGATTCCTTCATCATTAGTATGGTGGGCGGGGTCACATTCATAGATAGTACCCCTGAGGAATGGTCGTTTTCCAATATTATTACAATATTGGGAATATACAATGGTTATCTTGAACACATGACATTTGGGTAATTGTAGAGAAGATAGGTAGAACTAGAGTATGGGAATTAGATCTTCAACAACCTAACAGTCTCAAAGTTGGAGTACTAATAGTTATTCTAGTCGAGGCAGTGGATGTTGTACATGAAGAAAAGATCTTTCATATAAATAAGGTATTGTACTTAATTGGACTCATAATGTTGTAATTGGTATAAGAATATGATAGTTAAATTTACTTCCACTTACACTATCAGATAATGAGGTTGGCCCATCGACAAGATGCTGTAATATTCTTATAGCCTCAATACGTGGTAGAAAATTATTTGATAAATTATCCTCACATTCAAATATATTTATACTTACCATTTGAATTATTTGAGTTTTACTTTTGATTAATTGAGAGAGGATATAAAGGTTGACAACCTAGTGGATGTATATTTATTGGAAATCTATTTTTGAAAGGTGTTTTCTCTCCATGTTGGTCAGTGTTATTTTCATTTGGATAATTAAATTCACTATATTTCGTGTTATAATTTGAGGGGGGGGGGGGGTTTATAATCGATATTATCTTAAAATATTCATATTGATTGTTTATATATGGGAGTAACCATTATGACTTGTTAGGGTTATAATTATGTTTAATATGGATAATATGATATCCAAACTGACCTTGTAGTGCCTAGTCATCAACAATAGCGGAGATCACATCCTATTTTTCATATCATTTTTTGGATGAATGTGGTGTAATGAATTACATATTTACACCCATACTGAATCAATTTCCACATTTATTTCCTGATATAATTTTTTGGATTCCACATAATTTATATCATGTCGTTAACTAAGAAATTATCAATTCCACTATAATAGATGACACCGATTATGCATCAGTAACATAACACTCTAAATTGAGAGTGTATGGATAAGTTATTTATCTGTTCAAGTATATCATCACAGGGTTCTCTATTACGTTCCCATAATGGACGATAGGAAATTTCATTTATGTGTTGAATACCATATCTTGAACTAAAAATAGTGAATAACTAGTATCATATTTCACATATGGATGAAATATTTGAATATTTGAGAAGATAATTTGTAATATACCAAACATAAATCATCTCACGTATAATTAGTTTTTATTTATAACATTTATTTCCATCTAATACATTCTGATAAACTAATTGCATAAACAAATTTATCCTGATGCCTTTTTGAATGATGACTGCTCAAGTTGTGTTTGGTGAATTTATGAACATAATCTTTCACCCATGACTGGATCATTTTGTGGATGTTTTTGTGGATGATATATTATTACACTACATGAATAATTATCACCATCCCCCTTAAATTTCAATATTCATGATTTCATTGAGATATAATTTACTATACATCATGATATAATGTTTAATTATAGATCAACACAATAAATTTTTTATGTCAAATAAACATTGGGTAACGTGTGTCATTGTAACCATGGAATGTTTAGTTAATGGTTTCATGAGATCATTATAAGAATTTATTTATATCTAAATCCTTATAGGATTGGATGATTATTATCAATGATTTTTCCCAGACTTTTTGTAACTTCCCTGACTCGGAAGCCACTATGCCGGTGCCCCAAGCCAGGTCTCCACATGACCTAAAGCACGCATAACGTTACGCCAGAGGTTGTTGACTAATAGAGAGGGTCTAATAGGTTACATGGGTAGACTATACCCTCAAAAAATAGTAATCCACATCAGATAATAATTTAGATAAAAAACAATAGTCTTCAGTCCATAACATTTATAAATAACCCATTCCAAAAATAGGGTACAAACATATACAACATATAATATTCTATTCGAGGTAACAGTTCCAAGTGAACAAAACCTAAAATAATAAAAAACAATATGATCCAAAAAATCGTCCAGACTCTAGGTCTAAAACCTCACCCATACATATCCCTTATCCAACTCAACTCCCTAGCAGAGGACCATTTCCCTTTTTGTAACCTACAAGCATGGACTCTTCTCTGGTACCTAATGGAATCGCGAGTAGAGATTGAATATAGCTCAGTATCCCAGCACCATTGGTGTCGAAAAAATATCTAGAAAAACTAAATAGTGCATGAAAATGATATTAAATCGTAAATAAATGTAAATGGTTCAATAATCCTTTCTAAACAATGCTCTATTAAATTATTCTACCATTGAATCCATGTTCACTGTATAGACATTTCATTTCTCATTTTACCCTTTTTATGTGTTCAATGGATCAGACATGATCAATGTACCAAACTTGTGGGAATAAAAAAATTCATATCTCACTAGGAAATATATCACAACAATTCATAATATACTCACCTCGATGCCTCAGTCTGGGTGGAATGAAACTGTTTTTGGAATGGAACATCATCCGCTTCTCTAACCATTTCATTTAGGGGTGAAGCTACATACATAGTCCAACTCAACCCATAGCCATATAACCTCAAGTCAATACCCTATTCTACCAAGCCATGTGCACATTCTTATTTATGATTCACCAGAATCAACCATATCACAACTAGGAATTCCAAAATCATTTACAAAATCACAACAATATCAACAAATGGTAAATTAACTTGTAGCCTAAATCCATTACCACATTCATCATTTATATTACTCAACCCTTTAACTCCATTTTCAATTTCCAATTCCTATGTCGCTATGAATATTCTAGTATAAATTTAATCTCCAAGTATTTAACCATTTATAAATTTAACACCTTTTTCCTGCCAAAAAATAACCTCTTTGGCCGTTACCCAAACTAATTGTATTATTAAGACTCCAAATTCACAACCATCATGCATATTAATAGGTTCATTATGGTCTCTATGTTCTATCACGACGACCCTACACTTACCTAGATAAACCATATGTTCGAGGAATATCGGCACACCCCTTGAGTGGCCTAGAAATGGTTTGTTCATCCTTCATGCATCCTATAGGGATTATAAGGAATTCAATTAACCATTTAGACTCCCACTATATCCAAATAACTCAATGGGAACCAAGAACATAATAATGGAAAATTAGAACCTAACCTTACATGCAGAAATCCAGTTGAATCCCATGTGATACAAACTATAGACCACCTACAATGAATCTGTTGGCGAAATCGCTCTCAAATGAAGCCTTGGATCTCGATTCAATCAACCCTTGAAGCATCAACCTAAAAATCACCAAAAAATAAGGGGATGAGTTCTTCCAAAAAATTTCAAGAGGGAGATACCAACCGAAATCAAGAAAAAGAAATGAGGAAAATCTTTAGTTGGGAATAAAAATCTCGTAGTGGAATTTTTGTAATTTTATAAAAGTTTCAGGGCAACTCGTGTTTACCGTAATTTATTTCAAACATTACACAAACCATGTGAATGATTCTTTCCCAAAATAGCTCCATCGCATGGATTACGCACACTATTTTCCTAACCATGCACAATCCATGAAGATGCTACTATATGGAAAGATCATTTTTCATGGTTTCGTGTGAATTCCACCTGGTTTTCTCTAACCATGCATAAACCATGAAACCTTACCGAAATGCCATTTTTCTTCCACTTTCATGTCTAGAACCCTTGAAAATCCCCAATCCTTCTTAAGGATATGAGAAAAGAATTAATTGACCAAAATAAATATCATAAATTGAAATGTTAGTAATAATACCTTATGGAGAACATAGGGATATTACAACCTCCTCATCTTATAACGACTCATCCTTGAGATGCTCTTTTCGAGCAACATTCAGTTTTCCAAATAAAAGATGTCAAGCCACTTAGCCTAGATATCTGATTCCCACTACCATATATCTTCTGGAATATTTACATTCTACCATAGTACACAAACCAAGGGTAAAACATTTCCCCACAAAACATTCTCACTATGATCCACAATAAAAACTGAGTGCTCCTCAGAGGATGCATCAGTCTCAAGCTCAATCTAAATGACATTTTACACATTAAATGGATCAAGGTGATACTGTTGTAGTTGTGAGACATGAAAAACATCATACATATGACAACACTGCTATGGAAGAGCTAATCGGTATTCCACAGTTATAATTCATTCCAGAATCTCAAATGGCCCACATATCCAGGTGCCGTCATTCCCTTCTTTCAAATTAAAAAGTGAAAAACCCTTGGAGACACCTATTAAAAAACAATATCACCCACTATGAACTCAAGAGGTCTAAAATTTCGATCTTCATATGACTTATTCATACATTCAGATTTTGCCATAAGCATTTGAATCAAACAAACATTCTATTTTGTCTCATGCACGAGGCTCGTTCCTAATATCTCAGACTTCCCAGCCTCTAACCAACACAATGATGATATACACAAGCTACCATAATGTTCCTAAAAAGGTTTTATATGAATGGTATCCAGAAAAATATTGTTGTAATAAAACTCAACAAGCGAGAACTGCTTTTCACATGATCCACCGAATTCCAGAACACATTCTCTCAACGTGTCTTCAAATACGTAAATTGTACGACTTGACTGCCTTTTAGTCTGTGGGTGGTATTCCGTACTCAAAAAAACATGGGTAACAAGTGAGTTATGTATTCCCCTCTAGATTTGTGAGGTGAAACATGGATCATGATCTAGAACTATGGTTATCGGAACACCATATAACCATACTATTTCTCGAACATAAAACTCCACCAACTGGGCGACTGTATCGATTTACAGGATTGGTAGTAAATGAGTAACTTTTGTCAACTATTCTACCACCAACGAAATTTCATCATTCATACAAGGTATCCACTATAGTCCAACTATGATTTCCATCATGATGTAATTCCACTTCCTCTATGGAATAGGTAATGTCTGCAACAGCCCACCTGGACACTAATGCTCAGTCTTTTACCTACTGACAGGAAAGGCATCATGCCACAAAACTCACAAAATCATTCTTTATTTTGGGCCACCAAAACTTTCTACGAATATCATGGTACATCTTTTTCAAGCTGTGATGCACCATCTAGTTTGATTGATAAACCTCATGCATCAACTCCTCCAGTACACCTACCAACACCACAAAACGACCATGAACATAATCAACTCCATCAGTATTAATATTCCAACCAGATGGTGAATCCCCACCATTATTATTTTCTTTCATAGTGAAACACTTAGGTTATAATTGATTAATCTCTTCAACATGGCTCAAAAACATAGACCCAACTACTATTGATGCAAGGTGCATCTTCCAGTTACCATTTTGTACCACCAAATTCATCTCAACTAACATGGCCATCATCACCCACTCTAAACTAGATTCATTAACTTACAGATTCTGAGTCTTCTATACCAGAGCATCAGTGACACTATTCCCTTTCCCTGGTGTATACACCAACTCGAAATCAATGTAATATAGGTACTCAGTCAACCATAATTGTCTAAGATTTATATCCTACTAATATAAGTTTTATTTAAGATATTTATGGTAAGTAAACATCATATAGGGTTCTTCCAATAAGTAATGCCTCCAACACATTAAGACATGAACCATATAAGCTTGCTCTTGGTCATGATTAGGTTAATACCTTTCATGCAGCCTCGACCGTCTCGACCCTTAAGTTACAAACATGATCATTATACATCAACATTTCCGTATTTCCAACACCAGACACATCGTAGAACAAGGTATACCTATTACATAATTTGGGTAAAATTAAAATCGATATGGTAGTAAACTGATTTTTCAACTCCTAAAAAGAATTCTTAATGCCTCTAACTAATAAATCTAAATACCTATCCTTGTTAGGCCTGTGAGAAAAGTTTCTAAACAAGAGAAATCTATAATAAACCTTTGGTAATAACTGGCCATCCCTGATAAATACGAATATTAGAGACATTATTTCGCTACCCCCAGGACACCAATGCTTGCATATTCTCTTGGTATACAGACACACCTGACTTAGAAATGACGTGTCCCATAATGTGCACCTCACCAATACAAAACTGACATTTTTATAGAATTTTGTAATTCCTATGATCTCTTAGTATACTCAAGATGATTTCAAGATGTTTGGCATGATATTCATGAGATATAGAGTACACAAATATGTCATCAAAGAAGACAAAGAAAAAATTACTGAGATATGGGTGGAATATTCATTTCATCATGCTTATAAAAACCACTGGTTCATTATTCAATCCAAATGAAATTTCTATAAATTCATAAAACCAGTACCTGTTTCAGAAATTCATCCAAGGAATGTCTGAATGTTAAACAATCAACTCATGGTATCCTAATCTCAAATCAATCTTAGTATACACTGAAGCATCTCAGAGCTGGTCAAACAGGTATTTGATTCTAGGAAGAGTGTATCAGTTTTGAACTGTCATCTGGTTCAACTACCTATAGTCGACACATAGCCTCAGTGATATGCCATCCATCATTAAAAACAAAAATTTATATCCCCAAGGTGATGTATTAGGATGTATAAACCCTTAAAATCCAATTAATATAACAAAAACATCAGTTCTTGGAGCTCTTCAGGTGCCATTCCCCAAGGTGGAATGGAAACTAGATCTTCTCCTAGAAATAATTCAATCATGAACTCAACATCAATTTTGGTTGGTAACCCCAAGAAGTCCTTAGGAAACACATCCTAAAACTAGACCACAACAAAATGGAATAATGTATGTCAATCCCCCCCATTATCTAACATAAGTCATGACACTTGGGATGTGAGTTCTCCCAACTATTGGCATAGAGGGCATGTGCGTCCCGCTTCAGTATCCCACCCACAACAGAAGAAATAAGTTCTTTCATCGAGGGATGTGAGCGTTATTCAATGTCGGTAACAGTCGATATGAGCGTGATATAACACCAACCAGTCCATCCCTATTATTAGGTCAAACCTAGATATATCGAGGACAAAAAATCCTATAGAAAATGATACACTAAATATCTAGATCTAAAACCATTCAATGCCAAATGTCCTCAACTCATACCCCTAGCGGTGTATCAATAGACATTACTCAATATGAATTCTACAATTCAATCCCAATACAACTATGAGATGAGAAGAAATAAAAGAATATGTAACAGTTTTATCAAAAAAAGCACTAAACAACATAGAATCGAGAATAATATTACCACGAACAGTAGATGGTCATGCCTGACCACCATTTGGTGTAGCATGTACTGCATGGAGATGGCATGCTTGATTACCCTGGGATCCAGCTAGAGTACCCTACGCTACACTTCACTGTTGTTAATGATGGTCTCACCCCATAGTTCTACTTCCACTGCCTCTAATATTATGGCCCATGGAGCTCCAAATGTCTGCATTGTATGGGTTAAAAAACCACCTATCTACATTCAGTATCTTCCTCTAACCTCCATCATTTCATTACTATCACGGGTTTCAGAAGAACCTATGCTTCTGGCCTAATATGTTGTACGGTCATCACTTGATTGATGGGTATGGAAACCGGTCACATTTTTTCCATGGACTGCAACACTGATAATAGAGGACATGGTCACCACCTTGGGATACTTCCCCCTCTTCTAACTGATATGTGCACTTCCACCTTACTGAATGGTTCCATTGTGGCGTTTCCTACTATAAGAAGTTTCACCACTAACTCACCCAATAGGTGCCACAAATTCATTACATGAAGGTACATTCAAGTATTCCTCTGAGATAATTACCTCATCAACCACTTTTTCAAACCTCTTCATATGATATATATTCACTGGAGACCTTTTCTCGTGTCTCAACCCATCCTAGATGGGGTTTTTCACTATTTCCTCATTGCCTGTCAACGTCGGAACAAAGCACGTCATATTGTTGAAATGACTAGAATATTCCATCATAGACATTGTCCTTGATTCATCTTCATGAAATCCACAATATTATCCTGTCTCAAAATTTCTAGTTAGATGTGCTCAATAATCTTCTCTTGAAAATCCTTTGACATCATTTCTTTATCCTGCTCTATTTGGATGATGATTCCCCACCAATGTTATTCTTGACCTATCAGTATATAAGATGCTAACAAGACGTGCCTCTCAATGGGGGTATCTAAATGATCAAGAATAGTTTGGATGGACTTCATCAAAATCTCTACTGCTTCTGGCCAACCCATTTTAGTAATGGGTAGAGGGTGATGCAGCTGAAATTCTCTGGTCAGCTCAAAAATACTCAGTTCAACCCAACATCGGTCTGATTCCACCATATGCATAATACGAGAGAAGTTATCACAGAACTTCCCTGTCCTATTTTTCTAGATCACCACCTTCCCCTCCTTCACTACTGGAGGAGAATTCTCAGCAACATCCTCATGTCTCCCAACTAGAACATGAATTTGAGGTGTCATTTATTTACAATTTAAAACATTATTTTAAGTGTGCAACTATACCACTTTTAAATAATGAATAATTTATCGATAGACTCATCACATTCCACCCCAACCCATTTTCACACACTACCCAAACAAGTCCACTCACACAAAGATAACTACACTTTTCATCTCACGTAGGTCATGGATAACATATGAATTTAATTCACATGGTTACGAGCATTACATTTTTAACACATCCAAAATCATTCCCATATCCAAATTTACTCATAAAACACATTAATCCAATTTTACTTCATTATCAAGAAAAATTTTCTACAGAATTCCAAACATTTTAAAAAACCTTTTTACCAATTCATATCATCTTATTAGCAATTTTTTTATTACTTTTTATAGTACATATGAATCCTAATCTTTATATCATGCACACCCATCATGTGTGTGTGCATATCACGATGCGTTCCACTTACCTACATAGGTGCCTAGAATTATCTGTGAATGGATAACCATTTACCATTACGTGCATGAGGGAAATATCAAAAAACCGTCAAATCACACAACAAGTGCATCCCCCAATGCTAAAATGTCAACAAATATAACAACACAAAACTAGAACAACAATCCCCCCTTTGGGTGACATGGGTTTTCCCCCATACATGGGTTAGATACTCCCAAAAATGAGATCATTACCAATTCTCAAAACAATATTATCATCCTTTATACCATCCCCAAAGATTAATAAATTTAAAAGAACTCCTATGATATCAGTTTTAACGTTCTAGACCTAGAAGCCACTAAATCGGTTTCCCGAGCCAGGTCGCCACATTACCTTAAGCACACCTCCCCGTATGATCATTGTTTCTGACTATCAGTGAGGGTCTAATAGGTCATGTATGTAGAATATACCCTCAATAATAGATTAATCCAACCCAAATAATAATTTAAACAACGGAAACAATAGGAAACCATGAAAAGAATACATAAATAAAAAATTCTGAAAACATGGTACAACCATATGCAATAGTAAATATGGCATGCCATTCAACAGTTCCAAGTGAACTGAACCCAAAATAATGGAAAACATAAGGATACCAAAAATTGATCAGACTCCATGTCTAGAACCTCAACCATAAATGTTTGATGTCCAACTCTACTCCCTAGAATAAGGCCCATTCCCATATCCTGACATGCAAAAATGAAATCAGCTCGGTTACCCAATGGCGGACCGAGTCTGGTGAGATTATAACATAGCAGGCCACCACAAATGGTGTCTAAAAAATATCCAGAAAATTATATAGTGTATGAAATTGTTATTTAATGGTAAATAAATGGAAACAATTCAATAGGCCATTCTAAACTATGCTCCATTAAATTATACAACCATTGAATCCATGTTCACTACTTATACATTTCATTTTTCATTTATCTATTTTCATTTGTTCAATGGATTATACATGATCAATATACTCAAAATTTGGGAATTAAACAAGTCCTATTTCACTAGGAATCATATCAATAAAATTCCCAATATCCTCACCTCGAAACCTCAGTCCCAGTGGAATGCGTTCATAAGTGGAATAAAAATGCATCCCCTCCCATAACTAATGAATTTTGGGGTGAAGCTATATCCTCAGTCCAACTCAACCTATGGGCGTAGAACCCCAGGTCAATACCCCACTCTACCAATCCATGTGCCCATGCTTATTTATCATTCATCATAATCAACTGTATCACAACAAGCATATCCAACATCATTTACATCATCACAACAATATCAATAAATTGGAAATTAAAATTTATCCTCAATCCATTAACACGTTAATCATTTATATTATTCGACCCTATATCCCTGTTTTAAATTTCCCATGCATATCTCAATAAGAATTTTCAAGTATAAATACAATCCCCTTGAATTTTACCATTTATTCATTTGACCTATTTTTCATGTCATCTAATAACCTCTTAGGATATTACCGAACACATATGTATTAATATATGTCCAATTTAACATCCTTCAATAAATTTAACAGATTTATCATGGGCTATATGTTCTCGCACAACGACACTACACTTAGTTACCTAAACTCTAAGTCCGAGGAATAACATTACACCCCATGGGTGGCCCTAATATGTTTTGTTCATCCTCCATGCATCGATCAAGGATAATAAAGAGTTCAATTAACCATTTAGTCACACCCTATATCCAAATAAGTCATAGGGAACCAAGAAAAGAATAATGAAAAAATTACAACATAACCCTACATGCACAAATCCATATGAAACCCAAGGGATACGAATTGTAGACCAACTACCTTGAATCGGTTTCCCAACACACTCTCAACCAAATCCATAGATCCCGATTCAATAATCCATTGAAGCCGGAACCTAATCCTCACCTATACATAAGGGTTTGAGTGCTTCAGAAAAAAATAGAGAGATACTAACCCAAATCATGAAAATGAAACATAGAGGGGTTTATCCTTTCTAAAATCTTTGATCCATAATTTACAATGCTTCAAATGGCCCTATGATGAAGGGGATCTCTATTTGGATGACCTTGGGAGATTTGGATCATTCGTAGGGTTTCAAGATATTATGAGGTGGAAAATCCTGAGTTTGGTATAAAAATTCTATAGTGCCATTTTTTTATTTTTAAAAGATTCTAGGCTGCACGGTTTACCCACACAGTTTTCCAAATGGTGAGCAATAAGTGTGGACGATTTAGTCCCAAAATATCTATCTCATGCAGTTTAACTGCATAGTTTTCAAAATCATGCAAAAACCATGTGCATGTTACTGTTCGAAAAAACCCATTTTTCATGATTTCATGGGAATTCAGCATTGTTTGTACTAACCGTGTGCAAATCATACAAAATTCTCAACACCACATTTTTATTACTCTTTTATTCCCCTATCCCCTGAAACAGCCCTGAGACTTAATAAGGACTTGGGAAAATAGTTAATTGACCAAATTAATGTGCTTAAACTAAAAGATAATAAAATATTATCTTATGAAGAAATATGGGATCATACACTTCTCATAGTAGGATGTACCACTTTTGGGATTAACCAAAAAGGGGATCATGACTTAATGGTCCATGGAATTTGAGATTGATTTCTAGGAATTGAATAAGAGTTTGAATGTCACACCAATTATGATGATAATAATGCTAGATGAGGAGTATAGAGTGTTTTGTTATTCATCTGGTATCCTACACGGTTATATGGTGATGTAGATATATCATATTGTGGAATATAGTTAATAGATTTTGATACCTCATGAATATAATTTTCATAGGAATTTTATTGTGTTGTATATGGGTTTTATGCATTAATGTGTTAGTTTAATTACATGTTGGTTAAAAAAAATTAAGTGTTAACAACCTAGAAATGAATAAGATAAATACTATCAAAGTGAGACATGAGTATCTAGAAGTGGAGATGGGTTGATTATAGGCTATAACATTATATTCAATTACCCTATATAATGGAAAAGGTAAATAGTGTTACTATCTAATTGATTTAAAGGATATAGACATGGGAACTCTAGGAATCAATATCTGAGTGTAAGATGATTTCTTTACTTGTTGAGATACATATATATGTTTTGGAAGGCCTATAGATGATAAAATTTATATCATTATAACACTACTCCACAATTATGAGATTCATTAAGGAGATTTAGTATGAGGATAAAAAGTGTTTTTCCATGGTATAATTCCATGATGGTGGGTAGAAACATTCCAATTGTACTATTAATGAGGAATATATCATCTATATTTGAGGAAATTATATACTTTCAACATGTATGCATGATGATATGATGCATGAAATTCATGCCCTAAAGTGGGTGTTGCGTGTTTATTTGAAAAAAATGTACCATAAACTACATTGTTCGTGTTGATATCTTGTAATGGAATTGAAAATTACAAGATCTATGAAATGATTCAACACATATCCATAAGTTAATGTTGAGAATCAATTCTATCGTGGTTTGTTATAGTTGTTTCCTATTTCATAATGGAAGGGTGAAAACATTACTATGTAATTTTTGTTTGTTATTATAAGTATTTATCATAATAATGACACTATATGGGTGATTATGGACTGACTGATGAAATATTCCAATTTATTTATTTTACAAGATATAATTAAATTTGATTGTTTGGGTGAATTTTATGCTAGATTGATGGTCCAATTATTTGGGTTGACATAGATCAAAGTTTTATATAATGATTTTAATATTAAATGAGTATTCTAGTAAGGATTACTATTGTTTTTGGTAATCCAACTATTTTCCTAGTATGTATTTTCTCACATAGATAGATTTAAAATATGAAAATAATATTCCTTTTTTTGTAAGAAATGCTAGAAAAATACACTATAAATTTTTTCATATGTTCGGAAAAGAATAGCGAACTCATTGGGTTTCCATATAACAACAATTAATAAGATACTATTAATATAGAACAATATGATACCACTTATTAGAAGAATATGTGATTTTGATTTGTTGGGATTGAGTCTCATTAAGAAGACATTAGAGATGTATCAGATTTGTTAGAAACATATGAAAATATAGCATATTTGACATAAGTCTTTTGCTGATCAAAATCATTATCATCTTTGGTTTATAGAAGGTTATTGTGCATTCCCTCATATTTCATTGAGATTGGGACCCCGTATTATTTTGAATCAGGGCTTGTTGGAACATTGTTTTTTCAATCCTTTTGATATTTTGATGAGGATATGACTCGTAGAATATATATTGAATATTCTATAGAGGTATAAGGTATGGATTAATTTTTTCAGGTGTCAAAACATAGTACATTTCTCCATAGCCCTTTATATGGTATCTATATTGATGATGTTGAACACGAGGTACATGCATCGTATGAGGAGCATAGAAATCATGACACATATCCCAATAAAAATTTATTGTGAAGAATGATTGTGTGTTTCACTAAGTGTTGATGTAAAATGTTCATGATAATAAAGAAACATGGGTGTGAGAAGAAGATATGTCAGATTAGTGGTTCGATATTTTAACCATGGAATTATAGTTTTACATTGGGGTGAAACTCATGGATGAGTTGTTATAAGGTGGAGAGATTGTAAGATCTTGACATTTTTGAATATTTTTGATACGTTATTCAATTACTATATTATCCATTTTATACATAATTTTCTTTTATATTTCTATGGATTTGTTTTTTGATCTGAATTTATTTAATTTTGGATTCCCATGGGGTTTATTGTGGTTGGAATATAGTTAAGGGAAACACTCTCATTTTCCCGATGGATTGTTGTGCCCCATTGTGAGAAACTATTAGGGTGTGCATAGTTTAACAATACTTTGTGGTCTCCCTCCCAAAACCTGTTCAGAATAATATAATCTTTTTTCTTATGGTAAGATCATATTTTGGAATATCGTGTTCCCACCTATGTGTAGGAAAACACCCTAGATATCAGGGGTGCATTGTTCAATATATCCTCCATGTAGAATTTTTTAAAAAATAAAAATTTATTTAAAATTTCATGAAGAACTATTTTATTACTCTAATCACCATATTTTAGACATACATTAACTCAAAAACAAAATGGAGGTTCATGATAGTCTTCCAAGTCATAGGAAGCCCCATCATTTGTTGATCAAATATATGATGCAATAATTTTTACTCTCTAGTAATATATTATATGGTTTATTTAAGATTATTCTTTCAATGATTTATATTTCCCATTGGAGTATGATGTATTTACCTATGTCATTGATGGATTATATATACGATTAAAAGGAATTATTTTTTGTTTTATCTTGATATTATATTTAAATACTATATCTCCTTCGCTACTGTGAATTATATCGGTCAACATCAAATTATGGGATGTAGTTTGGAAATAATTAATCAATATTTCAAGGTATGTTGTCTAATTTATATTCCCCATGTTATTGACTAAGACAATGATCATATATATGTAAAACTGAATTTAAAATTTTCTTAATTGAATATAAATTTTATTAATGAATCAATTTAGATTTGATTGTGAGACCCATTATCGATCCCATTGGATCAATTGGATTTTTAATAGTGGACTTGATGTTACCCCATGGGGTGTCACAATAAACAAGAAATGTGGATTTAAAAATTGTGAAAAAGGTTATAATAATATAATAAAATAAAAAAAATTTATATTTTGGTTCAAAATATGGTTTAATGGGTTTTTTCATAACCGAAAATTATTAATGATATGTGATTTATTGATGAATAATTTATTAATAGTGTTTTTTTCATATTATTCCATGTGATTAAAATAAACAACCATTATTTTGATTGAGAAATGGAATGGTACACCATGATGTGGATTGTTATGAGAAGATGAAATATAGTGATACATGATATAAGTATTTATATATGTGTGATATATGTGATTATTCGAAAAGTGAGGAGTGGTTCATGGTCTGATTCTAAACATACACATGGGGAGTCAAACTGATGCTCATGAACACAAAAGCATGAATGTGGAAAAAATTGGTTAACGATTGATTGTGTGTGACCCCATGGTTTTCCAGAATGATGATCTAGGACACCAATTCATATTTATTTATGAATATGAATAATGAGAAGTGTGTTATGAATGATTCTCCAAATACCCATGGGGTTCCAAATCGAATATCTAGGCCCCATATAAATGATTTTGAATTAGTGCATGGATTTATGTTTCATCGAACCATAAATTATTTTTTAATTTTATGAATATTTAATCATAATGTAAGAGTTCAATTTGATATCCATATAGTTTATGGATTTGGCACTAGAATGGGATGAATCATGTATGATTTGATCAGGTGTAATGTCAAACCCAAGGGCCAATGTGGTCGATTAATGATTATTAAGTTTGAAACATGTTTCCATTTGTTGACTTATTTATTATTTCATTACACAACTTTATACACTATTATAGAGTAGATATTTAATAAGACATCAATAGTGGTGTTTTATATAATTGTACACACACCCTACTCAACTTTATTGATTGATAACTGAATTTTAATTATATTTGCAGTAAATTAACTAAAAATGACATGTGATAGAAAGACGATATGGGACTTGGGATTGATAATGAAAAAAGGAAATAGACGTGAAGTTTGTACCGTAGTATGGTATTTCACTATGTCATTATTTTTCAATTTCATTTGATGAATGAAAATTTTATTACATGGTATATCTAATGGTTTGGTTTATATTAATTATTTTAGTTTTGTATTATCATAATTTCCATGGTATTATTTATTATTAATTATATTTTATTACCATATAGATATATTTTATTTATTTCTAACGATTCCCACATTGATAAAGAGGGTATAATATCCCCACATTAAGAATTAGACCCTATATGCTAGTTTCCAGCCGCATCCAAAGAGGGATGTGTTACTGAGGTCACATAACAAACCAGATCACTATTCATATATGTGGCATTCAGGTTAGAATATTTCATATTCCACAATCGAAAACTAACCATGCATGTTACCTAGATGGAATCAAATTCCTCCCATCATAATAAATTTATTCCCACATAATGGAACATGTAACAGAACCAAAAAATGTATAAGGTAATTATTACATCATCATGGCCCCATGCTGCCTTGTATCATTGTTGTTCATACAACACAAAATTATCATGTCATCCAATGGGATCATCATGAAATTAATATTTGTATCCCATCATTCTAGCATTTGAATAATATTTTCAACTAGAAAGGTGTCGATATCAATCTCAATTTCAATAATTCTGGACAAATATGGAAGATAATTCATCATGTAGGAAATAAGGAACACATCGTCGATAAATGTTAAATATGAATCTAAGTCAAAATTACATTCCATTATTCTGATTCACCATTCAAAATAAAAAGGGTTTTCATTATTAGATACTAACATTACCTACATCCCCTAATTTCTATTTCCTAATTAATGCAAAACTAAATGAAAATCATTATAACTATATTTAAATTCCATTGGATGATGATTTCAGTCAATATAATATATATGGTAACTCTATTTTATGGAAATCATATTTGATAGTAGTATTTTGGGAATAAATTTTACAGTACTTTATTTTATTTATTTTTGAATTTAATTGAATATTTGTGGTTATAATTGTAACGTATGACTTGTTTTATGATTTATAGAAGTAAATAATGAATATTTGGAAAATTAACAAAAAGTGGTCGTTTTTTTATCTAAAAGAAACTTCATGCCTTTGGAAAATAAAATCCTCACGGTAGCGACCCTGTACTATGACTATACTATCATAATTTATGATATTTGGTCAGACATAACTAGATAAAGATTTTTATGAAAATCAACTAATGGTGTGTACTATTCTTACATGATTATATTTTTGAACCAATAGTTTTTATCCAGCACAAGAAAAAATGAATTTAACTGTTTCATAAACTAAATTGAATTATATTCCCCCAAAAATATTCATGATTTTTATATCTTATACTAATTGATATATAAGGCATCAACCTGAAGGATAAATATTTTTACTTGTTGGAATATTTGAAATAGAATTCCCATAAATGAAGAAGATATAAATGTAAAATTAAAAAGTCACATGATTAATTAGATTTTAAATTTTGAATAAATGATTTCCAATATTATTTCTTTTCATTATGTTGATTATTAGAAACATTTTTTCAGTAAAAAAAATCATCCATGTTAATTACATTATCAAAATGACTTATATTATGTTCCCATTACTGAGAGGTTTTGAGGACAAATATTTTATATTTTCCAATGATAAATATGAGTTAAACATTGTGAATTTAACCTACAAGAACAAGAATTGATATATTGTACAATATGTGATAAAAAATATTCGCTTTTTGAAAATATTTATGAATTTTATTGATGTTCCATTATTTCATTAGTCCCACCTAAACATTGTTCCATTGTGATAATTAATAATTCATTGATGCCATTGTTAGGATTAATTAATTTTAAGGCAATTATGTACTATCTTAAATGGCTCTTTGTATTTTTAACTAAATTCAACTGGCTGAGTGAAAGGAGAAGTTTTTCTTAGTGGATATGGGATATTGACATTGAGAGTATGTTTTTGGATGTTTATATTGGATTATTAGGAAGGTTCATATTTAAATTCATTAAATTCCCCTGTAATTTTATTTATTTTTTAATAAAACAAAAAAAATTGTAAAAACTTAAAAATTAGTTGATTCATGGGTATGTTAAAAATCAAAATTGTCAAAGTTATGATCACAAATTCATGTGTTTCTAGAAGGTAAATTTAATACATATTCCATGGTTTCTTCCAAAAAATGTACAAAATGTGTTGTGAATTGGTAGAATAAAAAAACACCATTATTGGACTGATCATTTTCATCATATTTTGTTAGGTGGTGAATATAATGTTTATTCCAAATCATTTACTTTGAATAAATGAAAAATTAGAGTGGGTTATTTTTTATTATGATTAATTTTCCTATTTTCAATCGTTGAATGATTTTCAGGGTGTGTGACATAGAATTAAATTTCATTAAGGAGTAATTCATTAATCTTTTCTTTTAAATGTAATTAATTATATAGAATATTTTATCCTCCTCCTTGATCCGTAATTGGTTTTCAATATATGTACCTTTCAACCCTGGCCCATAGTGTCATTTGATCTATACTATAATTTCATAATGATTAATTTTGATATATGTGTTTATGTAGTGTAGATTATAGAACCAATTGAATCCTATGGTAAAGGACATTAATATAGGTTATTAGAATAACTCCATTATTATTTTTCCATGAGTAATGTGAGAAAATTTATTTGGTGTAACTTTTCAAAGGGATATATATTTAGTAAACCATTATGAAATTGTATCTAACTAATTAAGAATTTATTTAAAAATAATCTACGAGGAATTAATAATTATATATGAATAGATGACTTTGGATGTTGAATTTTTTACTTATACGATGTTTTATTTTTTTGGTTATAATTTTTTTTAGTGTTTTAAAATTTTAATATGATTTTTTTCGCAATTGAGATGTTTTTTCATGGTGACATGTAATCATTCATGTGTTGGGGAATTTGATAAGATAAAAGTTATTACTAATTTAAATTTTATTATATTAAGTAATGTTCATGTGTTACTCAATAATGGACAATTTATGTGATGGTTGTTTAATGACGTAGGCTTCACATGGTTAAAAGGAATATATTGGTAAAAGTATAAAAAATCATCATTAAAAATCCTAAATGTCCATTACATTATGGTTAAAAATTAGTGATTGTGTATCACATGTCATGAAGTTAGTCATGATGGAATTAAAATACCTTAAATTATAACAAAATTTTATTCAAAAATACACATCATATAAGGATCAAATTTGAATACATGATATTGGGAACCATAATAAAGGAAGAAACATGATGTCATTACCCTTTTCACGCCTTGAAATGATTAAAAATCCAATTCTCATTGATAAATATTATGATTCATGCATGATTTTTTCCAGATAACAAATTCAAGGAGAAAATCATGGATACGAATTGCACAATGTAAATTGCTTACATGTCATGAAATATCCTAATAATTTTCTTCCCAAAGGTTCCTAGCGAACTAAATGTTTTTCACTTTTGGATTCTCTTTCTTTTGTCCCTTTTATTTCTCTAATTATTTATTATCCCATCATTCTCGAATTATCATTCAACCATTCTTTTTATTCTTTTACATCTATTAATGAACCATTGATCTAATAAATATTTTTTTTGTTCTTTTACATAACCAATATTAATTTTCATGAATTCTCCATTTCAGGCCCCATTCAATAAGGAAACCTTTCAACATTCTTTCTTGATTATTTTTTTTATGTTCATGGTTTCTTTTAGTTATAATTGATTTGATTTATAATATTTTTTTCATTCATGCAAGATCTCATAATTCTTAATCTTGATCATTATTAGTTAAATAAAAATGTTTTCAATTCCTTTCCAACACATTATCAATTCTATTATGAGTGGATAAACCACATATGGTTGTCATTAGGCATAGGAGTGTATGATTTTAGTGAATCATTAATTACAAAACCTTCTAATCATAGTGATAGTAATCAGATTATACACCATTTTTTATCTAGTTATTTTAAGTAATGTTGACCATTGGGTATTTGATTTAATGAACCTATCCTAATAGTGGTATAATAATATATGAATTTTAACCTTTGATATTTTATAACCCAAAATATAGGTTAAATGCATCCCAGGTGATAGCTATCAATAGAGAAATAAATCATTTTCTCTTGGATAGATCATGTTGGTATGTCCATTGTCAAATGGTGACCTTTTCTTGCTTCAAATAATAAAACATAGGACTATAGAATTATATCATTAAGATTACCATTTTACAGAAACTTATAAATTGATCATGTTTTGTTTTTTATATATGACATCAATCTCAAAATTTCATATCATTATTTTCATCTAAAACTCAATCACATTTTCGGGACTCCTAGATATAGGGTTGAAAGCCTTAGTTCATACCATCCAAATCAATCGTCATGGGGATGACCCCGTACTATTACTAAAAAATTAATAATTGTGATATTGGGCCCCAAGAAAAACATATAATATTTTTCGAAACAATAAATAGATTGGGAGTACTATTTTTTACTTGTTTATATTTTTTAACCACAATTTTTTTCAACAAAATGAAAAAATTGAATTGAATTATTTCATGAAAATAATTAAATTAGATCAACCCACAAAAATGATTGAATTTTTTATCATGTTCACAATTATCAAGGAGATGTAAACACTAAGGAGAACTATTTTTACATGATAGAAAATATGAAATATAATCCCATAAATAGAAAATATTTAAATATAAATGTTAAAATATGTGTTTCCACCAAGAAGCTTCCATTTTTGTATAGTCATTAAAGTTGAATATTACTATTTTAAGGATATTGTAATATGATATAGTGCTAATCGTCTAGTATTTTTCACAACTCACTCTTCTATCAATTTTGGGTATTCTTTTTCCCCCCTCTGTTGGTCTATCATGACTTGTTTTGGGATTAAATTTGATGAAAAATGAAATGAAAATATGTTGGAATCGAAATATGGCATGATTTTTTATTTTACTTTCTCTATTATTGAGTTTTAATGATTGTTAACTATTGGAGCTTCCAATTTCCTAACCTTTTGAAATATTTCTTCAAAAGGAACATATGTCTACTTATAATTCTGATTTATAAAATTGATGAGATCATCCAGTGTATTCTATTTTTTTCATGGTATTTTATGCAAGGTGTCCGATATTTAATGAGTCTCAATATTATAAGCGAGGTTAGTGAATTTCTTCATTATTGTCCTTTTCCATTACATTTTCCACAACCAATATTTATATGATTTAAACATCATCAACCTCTTTATCTTATTCCTCCTTGATATTCCGATCAAAAAATTTATCATAAGTCTTTCCAATTCTTGTCATAGTTAATAAATGTTTTCTATTTTTGGTTTCTGATCTTCTAGTATGTTTATAATGGATGGACTTGGTTATGATATCTCTACAAAATCATGAGGTTTATCAAATTGAAAATTTTCATCATACTCTAAGAATACATAATTGATATGCCCGTCATTATTTTTTATGTTTCTTTCATCAATAGAATAAACATCCTCTATATTCCCTTCCTTAAAATTGTCTTGATAACACTCAATCCCTACATTATAATTTATGGTTGGATTATGAAAAGTTCAATTAAAATTTGAAATAACATGAGAAGGATGAGTAATGAGTTCTCAATATTTGAGGATTTGGTCGTTATGATAGTCCTTCCTTTAATACCCCACTAGAATGACCATGGTGTTCAATGTGTCTAGTATCTCATCAGAATTAATCAATTATTGTTTTTGAAGGAATGATGTTTTGAGTGTAATTCTCTCGAGGTTGTTTTTATGAAAATTGAGGACATCTTCACCACTTGATAGAAGTCATAATTAAACAAAACTATAGAAGAATTAGAATATACTAGTAGGAAACTAACCATAGAATTAAAATTTCATATTAATTGATCATGGGGGGTAGTATATTCTCCCTACAAGATGAGTTAATCCTTAATATATTCCACCATCATGTCCACCAATTAATTTTACTGAGCAAGAAATGTAGTTAGAATTTAATCAGGGTGTTTCTCCAGAGTTTGTTTAAAATAGTAATTATCATATCTTTACTACTTGGCCCAACAATTTCCTAGTAGTCACGGTATCTAGAGATCCTCTATAAGTATGATAATAGGATTTTTTTACTATGGATTTTTATATTAATCATACTCATTAGAATAGAAATATTTATGACTATTATCCTTCTCAATCTAAACATCTAAATTCAATTATTCCCATGTGGTTAGATACTCTAGATATTTAATGTATTCAAATGGTGGAGTGGCTTAATAGTGATATGACATGAAATCTATCATGTACTAAATAATAAACTACCAAGAACATAATATTAATATATATATATTTATAGATATATATATATATATATATTTTGTTAAAAACAATGATATAGTATAAAATAAATAAATAAAAATGGTATCACAATGTTATATGACATAAACAATTAGTATTGAGTTGACTACAACCTGTTGCTGCTCCCCAACAATGATGATACCATTTTATATGCCCATATGTGTCATTTAAATCATATTTTAAATGGACATATTATATTTCAATTTCAAAAACTACAATTTTTACTCTGGAATAGTATAATGATATTATGTGGTCGGTCCCCTAAGGATAGAGTTGGCTATTAGGAACAAATGATTTCAACCCTATCTGAAGGAGTCCTCACAAAGTGGTTGATTTTGGGTGGAATTTAATGATAAGGAATTTGGGGTTATGGAATACAGAGAGAAAATATATCAATATCCATTTCATGGATCAGGTAAAATGGTAAGTTAGTAATAAATTGTTGTGGTCCTAAGGATTATGCTATAATGTAAGAAAAGGACTATAGGTGACTATGGTCAAACAATTATTATTTATTTGAGAGGAAAATATTCCACATTCTATAGATAACTAACATAATTGATTCAATATGCCTATCAAATAAGTTATAAATAACCATTAGATATTAGTCATAACCTATTATTCTCTTATTAGGTTAGGATTATGCATTCAAACACCCCATGGTTAGGGTTGCCTAAAATTATTAGATAAAATTTGTTTTATAACAAGGTTAATATTATAAGGGTTTAAAATTTTTCTAATTAATGATTCATTGACTTATGAAACCCCTAATAACCACCCATACTCATGTCCCCTACTTTAAGAAGTTTAGTAACTGATGGTTGAATTGATCAATATACGGTAATGATTTGAAATTTTTTTGATGATACCAATAAAAATTGAGATTAATAAGTAAAATATCATGACTAAAATAATAATAAGTTTACAAATTAAATCAATCACAACTGTAACAAAACACTTACATAAAACTATAAGAAGAGAGGAATGCAACAAGAATTAATTATCGAATAATGATTAAAAGATAGATCATGAAGCAATTAGTGAGAGATATATCATATAATGAATAATGCATTGATATATTGAATAAATGTTCTTAAATATATTTAAAATAATAAAACTATGTGATGAAATATGACTTGAGGGATAAGGGTGAAGAAATAACATGAGTAAAATGAAATAAAAAAGATATATAAACCATAAGTGTTAAAACTTGTGTCTGTTGTGTGCGTACACTAATAAAAAAACTGTCTTTATCAGTGCTCAAAATGGGCTTTATCTGTGCTCAAAAATCACTGTTAATATCGGAGCTGATATTGGGGGGGGGGGGGTACCCTCTATCAGCGCTAAAGGAGTGCTGATAAAACAAACCTTTATCAGCGCTAAAAGAGAACTGATTAATGCATATTTTATCACCGCTCCTTTAGCTCTGATTAACTGAACCTTTATAAGTACTTCTTTAGATCTTATAAATGTGTAGTTTATCAGTACTTTTTTAGCGTTGATAAAAGCACCATTTATCAGTGCTAAAAAAGCGTAGACAAATGCCCTGTCTACTACTCCGAAAAAATATGCAGTAGCACACCCAATCACAAGCAAAAATATTCCACATCTCAATAAGCCAAATAGAGCAAGTATACCCATGCAAAATTAACGCGTAAATCATAATCTATTTAGAACATTTATACCCATACAACAAGTATACCTGTAAACCATTAAACATAATTCATTTGTTAATTAAGTACATAAAGAATTCAATTTAGAATTCAGGGGGTTGGGGGATGTTCAAGGGTTTGGGGTGGCTGTCCAAGGGGTGGTAGGGGGTTTTTGGGGGGGGATGCGCATGTCCAGGGGGGGCATTCCAGGGGGTGGGCTGGTGTCCAGGGTGTCGGGGGGGGGGGGGCATTACAGGGGTGGGGGTGGGGGTGTCCAGAGTGGTGGGTGGTGTCCAGGGGGTGGGTTGGTGTTAAGAGGGTGGGTTGGTGTCATGGGGGGTGGGGGTGGTCTAGGGGTTTGGTGGGGTTGACTGGTACAAGTCACAAAGAACCCATGGATCGTTTTTATAAATTATCAACATAATTTGAATGCATTTGGTTGGATTTCTGTATGTCAGTTATTGTTTTTTACTTTGTTCTTTTTAAACCAAAGAGAGACCCTTTGAGTGCTACATGCCACACGATGCCTCAGATTAATGTGGGGATTACTCTTACACATCATAATGGACCCGTGGATCATTCTTCTAAAGGATCAACACAATCCAAATGAGTATGGTCGGATTTCTGTAGGACAGTTGTCGTTTTCACTTAAAATTTTATCCATTTTAAACAAAAGAGAGACCCTTTGAGTGGTACCGGCCACACCGTGACTCAAATTTAGGTGGGGATGACTCGTACACGTCACAAAGGACCTGTGGAGCGTTATCATAAAGGATCAACACAATTTGAATGCATTTAGTCAGATTTCCGTAGGACATTTTTTGTTTTCACTTAAAATTTTGTCCATTTTAAACAAAATAGAGACACTTTGAGTGATACCATCCACAAAGTGCCTCATATTGAGGCTATGATGACTCGTACACATCATAAAGGACTCTTGGATCATTCTACTAAAGGATCAACACAATCAGAATGGGTTTGGTCAGATATCCGTAGGTTAGTTGTTGTTTTCACTAAAATATTTGTCCATTTTAAACAAAATAGAGACCCTATAAGTTATACCGGCCACAATGTGCTTCATATTGAGGAAGGGTTGACTTGTACACGTCACCATGGACCCTTGTAACATTCTTAAAAAATATCAAGGCAATCCTAATGCGTTTGGTCAGATTTCCGTAGGTCAATTGTTGTTTTCACTTATAATTGTGTCCATTTTAAACAAAACAAAGACCCTTTGACTGATAGCGGTCACAATGTGCCTCACATTGAGGCATGTATGACTTATACACGTAAAAAAAATACCCATGGATCTTTCTCTTAAAGGATCAATACAATCCGAATGCGTTTGGTCGGAATTCTGAAGGGCAGTTGTTGTTTTCACTTAAAATTGTGTCTATTTTAAACAAAATAGAGACCCTTTGAGTGATACTAGCCACATCGTGATGGATTGAGGTGGGGATTACTTTTACATATCACAATGGACCCGTGGATCATTCTATTTAATGATAAACACAATATTAATGGGTTTGGATGCATTTCTATAGCTCAGTTGTTGTTTTCACTAAAAATTTTATCCATTTAAAAAACAAATAGTGACACTTTGAGTGATACCGGACACACCATGCCTCAGATCTAAGAGAGGTTGACTCGTACACATCACAATGGACATGTGGATCATTATTATAAATGATCAAGTAAATCCAAATGTGTTTGGTTGGATTTCCGTAGGTCAGTTTTTGTTTTCACTTAAAATTGTTTACATTTTGAACAAAAGTGAGACTCTTTGAGTAATAGCGGTCACACCGTACCTCAGATTGAAGCAGGGATTACTCGTACATGTCACAAAGGACCCGTGTATCATTATCCTAATGGATCAACACATTCTGAATGGGATTGGTCATATTCTTATAGGTAAGTTGTTGTTTTCAGAAAAAAAATTGTCCATTTTAAGCAAAATAGAGACCCTATGAGTTATACTGGCCACACCGTGCCTCAGATTGAGTTGGGGATGACTCATACACATCACAAAGGACCCGTGGATCGTTCTCCTAAAGGATCAACACAATCCTAATGGCTTTGGTCAGATTTCCCTAGGTCAGTTGTTGTTTTCACTAAAAATTTTGTCCATTTTATACAAAATAGAGACCCTTTGAGTGATATTGGCAACACCGTGCCTCTTATTGAAGAAGGGTTGACTTGTACATGTCACAAATGACTCTTGGATCGTTCTTATAAAATATCAAGACAATCTGAATGCATTTGGTCAGATTTTTGTAGGTCAGTTGTTGTTTTCACTTAAAATTGTGTCCATTTTAAACCAAAGTGAGACTCTTTGAGTGATACCGGCCACACCATGCCTCGGATTGATGCGGGGTTGACTTGTACAAGTCAAAAAGTACCCATGGATTGTTCTTATAAAATATCAATACAATCCAAATGTGTTGGTCGTATTTCCATAGGTCAGTTGTTGTTTTCACTTAAAATTGTGTCCATTTTAAACCAAAGTGAGACTCTTTGAGTGCTACCGGCCACACCGTGCCTTGGATTGTGGAAGGGTTGACTCGTAAAAGTCAAAAAGGACCGGTCGATCCTTCTCCTAAAATATCAACTTATTCCGAATGTTTTTGGTTGGATTTCCATAGGTCAGTTTTTGTTTTCACTACAAATTTTGTCCATTTTAAACAAAATAGAGACCCTTTGAGTGATACCGGCCACACCGTGCCTCAGATACATTCATGGATGTCTCTTCCACGTCACAAAGGACCCACATATTGTTCTTATAAATGATCAAGACTGTCTGAATGCGTTTTGTCAGAAATCCGTAGGTCAGTTGATTTTTCACTTAAAATTGTTTACATTTTAAACAGAAGAGAGACTCTTTGAGGGATAGCAGTCACACCGTGCCTCAGATTGAGGTGTAGTTGAATATTACACATCACCAAGTACCCATGGGTCGTTCTCCTAAATGATCAACATAATCAGAATGCATTTGGTCAAATTTCTGTAGGTCAGTAATTGTTTTTCACATAAAATTGTGTACATTTTAAACAAAATAGAGACCCTTTGAGTGGTACCGGCCACAACTTGCCTCCGATTGAGGTGGGGATGACTCTTACACATCACCAAGGACCCTTGGATCGTTATTATAAAATTCGAAGGCAATATGAATGCATTTGGTTGGATTTCTGTAGGTTAATTGTGGTTTTCACTTATAATTGTTTACATTTTAAACAAAAGAGAGACCCTTTGAGTGATAGCGGTCACAACATGCCTCAGATTGAGGTGGGGTAGACTCGTACATGTCACCAAGGACCCTTGAGTTGTTCTTATAAATGATCATGGAAATCCGAATGCGTTTGGTCATATTTTCATAGGTCAGTTGTTGTTTTAATTAAAAATTGTGTCCATTTTAAACAAAAGAGAGACCCTTTGAGTGATAACTGCCACACCGTGCCTCGGATTGAGGCGGGGATGACTCGTACACTTCATAAAGGTCCCGTGTATCATTATCCTAAAATATCAACACAATACGAATGGTTTTGGTCAGATTTTAGTAGGTTAGTTTTTAATTTTCACATAAAATTGTGTCCATTTTAAACCAAAGTGATAATCATTGAGTGATACCGGTCACACTGTGCCTCAGATTGAGGCGGGGATGACTCATACACGTCACAAAGGACACATGGATCGTTCTCCTAAAAGATCAACAAAATCCTAAGGTGTTTGGTAAGATTTCCATAGGTCAGTTGTTGTTTTCACTTAAAATTGTGTACATATTAAATAAAATAGAGACACTTTGAGTGGTACCGGCCACACCGTGCCTCAAATTGAGGTGGGGTTGACTCTTACATGTCACCAAGGACCATTGAATCATTATTATAAAATATCAAGGCAATCCAAATGCGTTTGTTCAGATTTTCATAGGTTAGTTTTTGTTTTCAATTAAAATTGTGTCCATTTTAATCAAACAATAGATCTTTTGAGTGATAGCGGTCACACCGTGCCACAGATTGATGCATGGATGACTTTAAAACATCAAAATGGACCAGTGGATCATTCTCATAAAGGAGAAACACAATCCAAATGCATTTGGTTAGATTTACGTAGACAGTTGTTATTTTCACTTAAAATTGTGTCCATTTTAAACAAAATGGACACCCTTTGAGTGATACTAGACAATCTGTTTGACTTATTGAGGCGGGGATGACTATTAAACGTCCCAAGTGACCTTTTTATTGTTCTACTAAAGTATCAACTCAATCTGAATGCATTTGGTCGGATTTCCGTAGGTCAGTTGTTGTTTTCACTTAAAATTGTGTCTGTTTTAAACAAAATACAGACCCTTTGAGTGATACTGGCCACAATGTGCCTCATATTGAGGCGGGTATGACTCGTACATGTCAAAAAGGACCTGGGGATCGTTATCCTAATGGATCAACATAATTCGAATAGGTTTGGTTGGATTTCCGTATGTCAGTTTTTGTTTTCACTAAAAATTTTGTCCATTTTAAACAAAATAGAGACCCTTTGAGTGGTACCGGCCACCCTGTGCCTCATATTTAGGTGGTATAGACTCGTACACATCACCAATGATCCTTGGAATGTTATTATAAAAGATCAAGGCAATACGATTGCATTTGGTCAGATTTCCGTATGTTTGTTTTTGTTTTCACTTAAAATTGTGTCCATTTTAAACAAAAGAGAGACCCTTTGAGTGATAGTGGTCACACCGTGCCTCAGATTGAAATGGAGATGACTCTTACACTTCATAAAGGACCCGTGGATCATTCTTATAAAGGATCAACACAATATGAATTTGTTTGGTGGGATTTCCGTAGGTCGGTTGTTGTTTTCACTTAAAATTGTATCCATTTTAAACAAAATAGATACCCTTTGAGTGATACCGGCCACACCGTGCCTCGAATAGATGGGGGGATGAATCATACATGTCACAAAGGACCCTTGGATAGTTCTCCTAAAGGATAAACACTATCCTAATGTGTTAGTTCAGATTTCTGTAGGTCAGTTTCCATTTTCACATAAAATTGTATCCATTTTAAAAAAAATAGAGACCCTTTGAGTGATACCGGCCACACTGTGCCTCATATTGAGGAGAGGATGACTCGTACATGTCATAATGGACCCATGGACCGTTCTACCAAAGGATCAATATAATCCGAATAGGTTTGGTTAGATTTCAATAAGTCAGTTATTGTTTTCACTAAAAATTGTCCTTTCTAGTCAAAATAGAGACCCTTTGAGTGTTAACGGCCACACCGTGCCTCGTATTGAAGAGGGGTTGGCTGTTACATGTCACAAAGAACCTGTGGATCATTCTTATAAAATATCAAGACAATACGAATCTGTTTGGTCAGATTTCCTTAGGTCAGTTGTTGTTTTCACATAAAATTGTGTCCGTTTTAAACCAAAGTGAGACTCTTTGAGTGCTACTGGCCACACCGGGCCTTGGATTGAGGATGGGTTGACTCGTACATGTCAAAAAGGACACGTGGATCATTCTTATAAAATATCAATACAATCCGAATGTGTTGGTCGTATTTCCATAGGTCAGTTGTTGATTTCATTTAAAATTGTGTCCATTTTAAACCAAAGTGAGACTCTTTGAGTGATACCGGCCACACCGTGCCTCGGATTGAGGCGGGGTTGACTCATACACATTAAAAGGACCGGTGGATCGTTCTCCTAAAATATCAACTTATTCCGAATGGTTTTGGTTGGATTTCCATAGGTCGGTTTTTGTTTTCACTAAAAATTTTGTCCATTTCAAACAAAAAAGAGACCCTTTGAGAGATACCGGCCACACCGTGCCTCAGATACATGTGGGGTTGACTCTTCCACGTCACAAAGGACCCGAATATTGTTATTATAAATGATCAAGACTATCCGAATGTGTTTGGTCAGATTTCTGTAGGACATTTGATTTTTCACTTAAAATTGTTTACATTTTAAATAAAAGAGACTCTTTGAGGGATAGCAGTCACACCGTGCCTTTGATTGAGGTGGGGTTGACTCATACATGACACCAAGAACCCATGGGTCATTCTTCTAAATTATCAACACAATCGGAATGCATTTGGTCGAATTTCTGTAGGTCAGTAGCAGTTTTCACTTAAAATTGTGTACATTTTAAACAAAATGGAGACCCTTTGAGTGGTAACGACCACAATATGCCTTGGATTGAGGCGGGGTTGACTCATACACGTCACCAAGGTCCCTTGGATCATTATTATAAAATATCAAGGCAATCTGAATGCGTTTGGTTGGATTTCTGTAGGTTAGTTGTTGTTTTCACTTATAATTGTTTACATTTTAAACAAAAGAGAGACCCTTTGAGTGATAACATTCACACCATGCCTTGTATTGAGCCAGGGTAGACTCGAACAAATTACCAAGGACCCTTGAGTCATTCTTATAAATTATAATGGCAATCCAAATGCGTTTGGTCAGATTTTCATAGGTCAGTTGTTGTTTTCAATTAAAATTGTGTCCATTTTAAACAAAAGAGAGACCCGTTGAGTGCTACCTACCACACCGTGCCTCATATTGAGGCGGGGATGACTCTTACATCACATAAATGTCTTGTGTATCGTTCTCCTAAAATATCAACACAATACAAATGGTTTTGGTTGGATTTCAGTAGGTTAGTTGTTGTTTTCACATAAAATTGTGTCCATTTTAAACCAAAGTGATAATATTTTAGTGATACCAGTCACACCATGACTCAGATTGAGGAAGAGATGACTCATACACGTCACAAAGGACACGTGGATCGTTCTCCTAAAAGATCAACACAATCCTAATTTGTTTGGTCAGATTTCCGTAGTTCAGTTGTTGTTTTCACTTAAAATTGGTTACATATTAAATAAAATAGACACCCTTTGAGTGGGACTGGACACACCGTACCTCATATTGAGACAGGTTTGACTCATACATGTCACCAAGGACCCTTGAATCATTATTATAAAATATCAAGGAAATCCAAATGAGTTTGGTCAGAATTTCATAGGTCAGTTGTTGTTTTCAATTAAAATTGTGTCCATTTTAATCAAAAGATAGACCTTTTGAGTGATAGCGGTCACAATGTGCCTCAGATTGAGGAGTGGATGACTTGAAAACATCAAAATGTAATAGTGGATCATTCTCCTAAAGGATCAACACAATCCGAATGCGTTTGGTCCGATTTCCATAGGCCAGTTGTTATTTTCACTTAAAATTGTGTCCATTTTAAACAAAATAGACACCCTATGAGTGATACCGGACAATAAGTTTGTCGGATTGAGGCGGGGATGACTCGTACACGTCCCAAATGACCCGTTTATTGTTCTACTAAAGTATCAACACAATCTGAATGCATTTGGTCGGATTTCTATTGGTTAGTTGTTGTTTTCACTTAAAATTGTGTCAGTGTTAATCAAAATATAGACCCTTTGAGTGATACCGGCCACAATGTGCCTCAGATTGAGGTGGGGATGACTTGTACATGTAAAAAAGGACCTGTGGATCGTTATCCTAATGGATCAACACAATTTGAATAGGTTTGGTCGGATTTCCGTATGTCATTTTTTGTTTTCACTAAATTTTTTGTCCATTTTAAAAAAAATAGAGACCCTTTGAGTGGTACCGGCCACCCTGTGCCTCATATTTAGGTGGGGTTGACTCGTACACATCAAAAATGATCCTTGGAATGTTATTATAAAAGATAAAGGCAATCCGATTGCGTTTGGTCAGATTTCCATATGTTTGTTATTGTTTTCACTTAAAATTGTGTCCATTTTAAACAAAAGAGAGACCCTTTGAGTGATAGTGGTCACACCGTGCCTCAGATTGAGTCGGGGATGACTCGTACACTTCAAAAAGGATATTTTGATTTTTCTCCTAAAGGATCAACACAATATGAAGTCGTTTGGTTTGATTTCTGTAGGTCAGTTGTTGTTTTCAATTAAAATTGTATCCATTTAAAACAAAATAGAGACACTTTGAGTGATACCAGCCACACCATGCCTTGAATAGATGGGGGGGGGGATGACTCATAAATGTCACAAATGTCCCTTTGATAGTTATCCTAATGGATCAACACAATCCTAATGTTTTAGGTCAGATTTCTGTAGGTCAGTTGTCCTTTTCACATAAAATTGTCTCCATTTTAAACAAAATAGAGCCCCTTTTAGTGATACCGGCCAAACCGTGCCTTGAATTGAGGCGAGAATGACTCGTACATGTCATAATTGAACCATGTATCATTGTACTAAAGGATCAATATACTCCGAATGGGTTTGGTTAGATTTCCATAAGTCAGTTGTTGTTTTCACTAAAAAATGACCTTTTTAATCAAAATAGAGACCCTTTAAGTGATAACGGCCACACCGTTCCTCAGATTGAAGATGGGTTGGCTCTTATATGTCACAAAGGACCCGTGGATAGTTCTTATAAAATATCAAGACAATAAGAATCCGTTTGTTCATATTTCCTTAGGTCATTTGTTGTTTTCACATAAAATTGTGTCCATTTTAAACCAAAGTGAGAGTCTTTGAGTGCTACCGGCCACACCGTGCCTCAGATTGAGGCGGGGATGAATTTTACCCATCAAATAGGACCTGTGGATTGTTCTTATAAAATATCAAGATAATAAGAATGTGTTTGGTCGTATTTTTGTAGGTCAGTTGATGTTTTCACTTAAAATTGGGTCCTTTTTAAACCAAAGTGAGACTCTTCAGGAGCTACCGGCCACACCGTGCCTTAGATTGAGGCGGAGTTGACTCATACATGTCCCAAAGGACCCATGGATCATTCTTATAAAATATCAATACAATACAAATGTGTTTGGTCAGATTTCTGTTGGTCAGTTGTTGTTTTCACTTAAAAATCTGTCCATTTTAAACAAAAGAGAGACCCTTTTAGTTGTTCCGGCCACACCGTGCCTCGGATTGAGGCGAAGATGAATTTTTCACATCACAAAGGACCTGTGGATCATTCTCATAAAGGTTCAAGACAATCTGAATGCATTTGGTCGGATTTACGTAGGTCAGTTGTTGTTTTCACGTAAAAATCCGTCCATTTTAAACAAAAGAAAGGCCCTTTGAGTGGTTCATCATTCATGCATGTTGTTGGTGTATATCATCTGTTAAAATTGTAAATTGAATCATTTGAGAAAGGATGTTTTATTTAATAACAATTATAATATTAAAAAGATCATTTACATACAATAATGTGTCATCTTTTTATCCCCTTAACCCCTCTCAAAAATGACCACCAATTGCACACATCCCCAAGTCAGATCTTCATGTTATTTGTGTACAATCTATCATCAGATATACGGCCCACTCATTTCTGAGCATTTCTATATCTTCTTGTGAGTATGAGGCTTTTCAGCAGTCAGAGTAGTACTGAAAAATATGAAAATAAATAATTAATAAATAAATTAAATGAACTAGTAGTTGTTTTTGGAAATACCTTTTTAGGGGTGATTTTTTCTTGATGAAAACGACCTCCTTCAAAAATTTACAGACATAATAACCGAAATCATTATCTCATGTTTGTTTTGGACACTGCAAAAATATTTATCCTTAGGAGAATAAGTAACTTATGTTGAGATGTGATTGGATAGTGAAATTTTATTACATATAACCTGATATTTGACTAGACGTAGTACTCTCTCTCCTCTTTATGCTCAGCCCCTATCCTCATTCCTTTTTATAGACGATAATGATACACTGCCCTATCATAATAGAATCCTTAGTAAAAGATAATATAAATTATATTACATGATTTTTAGACCTAAAACGTAATATGTAGTGTCTTACAGATTCACAAACTCTATCATGTGTGGTCGGTTTGATGGATATCCTTGATTTGTATCCAAAAAATATATTTGGAGTATCCATGTTAACCACAATTAGAAACCAATGTTGCCTAAAAACACAAAAAGGAATAAGTAATAAAATATGTTAAAATATAATCAATATACTTTAATCATATAGATTAACCCCTATATGGTTGGTATTTGGAAGAGTCTGTCATTTGTAATCTTCCATTCAAATGTTTTCAGCAAGTCATTCACTATTGCATCCCTTTTTGATGGCTATAATTTTGTTAGGTGTGTTGATGTGGTATGAGGACTAATGAGTCCAAATCTCGGCTCATGGGACAATTCCTTCAACTGTTTTTCATAAATTCGTCTGTCAACAATATAAAATGCATTTAGTCATAATTTTCACATTAGATCAGATTTTAGAAATTCAATTCATTGAAACATACCTCATATATACATTTACAACTATGATTCCTAGCTAACCGTTTTCAAGGATATTTTTTACATTTTCAGCAGCAACGAAATCCTGACATTTGTCTCCGTATATATTCTCCTCAAAAATCACTATATGACTATTACCATCTTTTAGCTTCGTATCCACATTAGTCTTCAATTCTAGTAAATGTGGATAGAGAACAAGTGGTGTTACAGTGCTTTCAGTAGCTCCTTGGGATCGATTGGTTGATCCTTTAGATGGGTTTGAGCTGACATTTTTCACCCCTTCCCTTTCTTCGTCTATAACAAAAATCATTGGTTAAGACCCTTTTTTCATTAATTTTAATGTTTTATCTTGAATGAAAAGGAAATAAATAACTCTTTGTCTTCATGTATTGTTACAAGTTGTGACAACCATGCAATGAATGTCCCAATAGCCTTTTCGACCGTATGAATATCATCGTCAACAAGTGGAATAAGTAGCTCTGCATTTGGCTCATGAGATACAATAATTGTCACTTTCAAATGATCTTTCTAAAGTGGTCTATTATGCAACGTGACATCTGGGATATTGAACACTGTATCCCTCGCTACAAGGTGATAGGTTAGTGTTGACAGATGTAAATCACAATCATTATCACCCTATAGAAGATCAGTTCAAAAAAATATTCAATGTTTTTCTGATTCACATTCCATGGGAACAAATATTAGAATATTGATTACCATGTCTAAGACTGTTCTTTGAGGGGAATGGCTCACCTCAAAGATAGTGGGGGGTGGGGCAGGATGTTCACGTGCTGGTTGTTCTTGACTTCTGTATTCCCTTTTCTTCCCACCCATAAATTTTGCTAGCAACTCTCCCTACCTTTGCAATCGTTCTTCAAGGGTTTCTATTATTTTTCTCATTTCTTCTAATTTTTCATCTGTATCATCCGTTTTTTTCTTCTTCTCAAAATATACTTGGGGTTTCAACCCAAACCTTGCACCTCTGACACGACCGTATTTTTCTGGCTTCTTCAAAGTTGTCAATAATAGGTCTGTATCCACTTCAGGAGTAGCTGATTCATGTGACTATTGGATATAGTAAAATAACTAATTATTTTTATGTAATAGCAATTTAAAACAAATATTTTTATTATCATGTCATACTTACACATATTTCCCTCACTTTTTCTGTGTTCTCATCTAATAAATTCCCTTCCTTATTCACACGTGCCTCCTTCCATAGAAAATGACGTGGGATGGAAGTGTATTTGGTTTTAGACTCATCAATATACATATAAACATAGAAAGATAATTATAATGTTGTTTTTTGGAACCTAAACATATTATTGTAAATTTAAAATATGTACTGTTTTCCTTTCTAATGAAGCGTACCCCATCTTTGCTTTATGATATGGGTATGATGGTTTTGATGCACGTTCCTTATTTTCAGTACATAGTTTTTGTTTCATAAATGAAATATTGACAATCAAAGTGATGAATACAGGTATCCTCAAACAATGTATTATCACCCACAATGTACCTGAAACTTTTCATCCCCACTGCGGACAATAAATGCATCCCATGCTTCATGGGATATCAGGTGAGCGTAGAAAATAGGTGTGTGCCGGTTTATTTTACCTTTGGAATCTTTCATGTGACATCTTGTTAAAATAGTGCGAAAACCACGATTTAACCTTCCTGCAAGCATTAGTACATAATCCTTGTGTGAACCGTCTACTATAAATGTACTCTTAAATATATTGGAATGAGTAATACAATGATTCATTATTTTATTTTTTAGTAAATTAAATAAATAAATTTATAATGTTATAGTAATTTCTTCCAAGATCACAGCCTTCCACCCAGACCCAACATGGTTCCATGAATCTATGTCAATCGACACACGTTGCTGAGTGACAACTCCAATATAGCTGCTAAACTTAGCATTGTTGGGATTTACATGTTGGCCCCATGCATTCCATCTGACTTCAAATTTTATTTCTTTCCTTTTCTCCTTAATAAATTTGGTTAACACAGTCAAACTATGATGCACCTGTGTTTTCTGCGATGTCGTTCATTCATTCCCGACCATTTCATCGATATCAACATCATCTATATGTTCATATGAAATTTTATCAACGGAATGTGCTGATGGTTATTGGACGTCAACAATATAAGTAGGAGGCTCCACAACAGTAGGAGTAGCGGCAGCCGCAACAGGAGAAGCAGGAGCACTAGGAGCCGCAGCAGGAGGAGAAACAGTAGCACCAGGAGCCGCAGCATGAGCAGCAGCAGGAGCAATAGCAGCTTCCGGAGTAGTAGGAGTAGCAGCAGCTTGAGAGACTTGTTCAGCCTCAAGGTTTGGAGCACCAGAATGTGAAGAAGTCATTATCTGCAAAAGTGGTTGAACAATTAATTTAGATTACATAAATTTAGTAATGATAAGATAATTCAATGAGATAACAAGATGTATATTACAAAAAAATATAACATGTTTATTGAACTCTCTTTCATTTTTTCAAAGGTTGATGGGATTTGACACCTATATCAGTTATCCAAATCCCTTCATTGTGGTATCCACTAACATACAAAACATCATCTACATTGGGAAAAATCTTAAATGGTTGCGACATACCACTGAACAGATCGTCCTCAACTGAATTTTCATCGGAACTTTCAGTAGTTTTGGATGATAAAAGAACAATTGACCACTTTTGGTTTGTGGGATATGGATCAAAATAAACTTGTACCGCTTGTGATACCATTATAAACTGTTCATATTTGTACCCTTCTTTACTAATATCAACTTTCAAAAATCCCCATTCATCAATTTTAACACCAATATTGTTATCAACCCATTTTTATTGAAAAATCGAAATTGGAATGTCTTATAATACAACTCCCATATTAGTTTGATAATGCCAAAGTATGACATATTTACATAAATTGGATTTCCGTCCTTACTACCAGAAACATGCATCACTTCAGCCACTAGTGTAACTCCACTGTTTTGCATGGTACTATCTTCATCATGTTCATCTGTATAGAATTTTTGACCATTAATTAAAGAACCACTGTAAGATAATTCATACACACTTGGTCCGGTGACTAGCCATCGAAGTCGTTCTGAATTTGAATTCGTATTTTCATCCAACTGCATAAAAATATGTTCTTGAAACAATCCTATAAACTATTGATTATGTGTATTTGATAACCATTTTCATCCCTTGAAGAATTAAAATGCCTAAAAATTTCATTATGAGTTTCAATATATGGATAAACCTCCCAATTATAATGGAAAACATAAAGATGGGCCTCCTCCCGATCTGTAATATTGATTATCACAACTTCTCTTCTAGAAATTCCTTCACCCTCAATGCATCTAGTGTGTTGAGATTTCGGGAGACCAATTCTTTCCACATCAGATAGGTATTCGGTAATAAAATTCAATGGCTTCCTCAAAAATATATCGCTCCACTATACAAACCTCTGGCCGATATCGATTTTTGACATACCCTTTCAAAATATTCATATACCGTTCAATAGGATACATCTATCTACAGTGTACATAACCACAAAGTCGAATCTCTCTCACCAAGTGAATCATCAAATTAACCATCATATCAAAGAATTTTGGTGGGAAGAACATTTCTATTTCACATAATATGATGAAAATTTATTTTTCCATAGCTGGAAATTTTGCTGGGTCTAAATCATTGCTACATATAGCATTGAAAATGAAAAAAAGTTTGGTTAACATATGATGAACATTCTTAGAAAAAATGCAACGTAAATCTATAAGAATTAGATCGTGTATCAAAACATGAAAATCATGTGATTTCAAACCTTTTAACATCGAATCATTCATTGACACAATGTTCTTGATATTTGATTAATACCCCTACAGAACCTTTACATCATTGAAGAAGTTGAAAAACTGATATCTCTCCTCCCTAGAATGAGTATAAGCAGATGGAGGAAGAGACAATCGATTTTCACCCTTCACGGGAGCCAACTCTTCTCATACTCCCATGTCAACCATGTCCAACCTTGCCTTAATTCCATATTTTGTTTTGACAGAGGCATTTAGAAACATTACGATAACACTTTCACATACATTTTTTCCCACATCCATCAAATCAAGAAACTTTTTGACATACAAAAAATTCCAGTGTGGTAATTCAAAAAAAAACTGATCTCTTTTTCCAATAGATATTTGTATGGTTTTTTAAAAATGGTTTACCAAAAACATTGTTTAGATCTTTTACTTTCTCAAACAGCTGATCACCTATAAGTGGATACGGGGTTGCACGTTGTTCTGAACTTCTGTTGAATGATGTTATCTGTGATCGGTACTTATGCTGATAAGTTATAAATCTACGATGTCATAGAAACACAGTTTTCGACGAATGTTTCAACCTAATTGATTCTGTATCTTCTGCGCACATGGGACACCCTTGAGTTTCTTTAATGCTATAGCCTAAAAAATTTCCATAAGCAGGGAAATAATTTATTGTCACATACAACATCGCTCTCAATGTGAAGTATTCACTTTTATAAGAATCATAATACATAACACATGAATCCCAAAATAACATCAAATCCTCAATCAAAGGAGCTAGATAAAATTCAATATCGTTACTTGGATGTTTTGGTCCTGATATAAGCAAAGATAACATGATTAATTTCAGCTTCTGGCATAACTAGGGTGGAAAGTTATAATTTACCAGCATAACATGCCATGTACTATGATTACTGGTTTGAAAACCAAAATGATTCACTCCATCTATAGATAACGCTAGACGAAGGTTTCACTGATCTTTTCATAATTCAAGATACTCATGATCAATTTTCATCCGTTGAGGAGAGTCATCCGGATGATATAATTCCCATCTTTATTTCTTTTATCTGCATGCCAAGATAATTTTATTGCAGTTTCTTCACTTCCATATATAAGCCTAAACCTTGTAATGATTGGAAAGTACCAAACAACTTTCGTAGGATTGGATTTATCTTTCTTGTATCGAGAAGCACCAATCTTTGGGAATTCTGTAAGTGATTTGTTCTCCTTGAGAATCAATATACAGTCTTTAGGGCAGGCATGTATTCTTTCAGAAATCATACCCATCGAGCGTAGAATTCATCTAGATTCATATGTCCGGCTTGGGAGCTCATTATCGTCCGAGAGAATATAATTCAAGAGAGAAAGTAGTTCTGTAAAACTAACATCACTCGATCCATTTCCTGCTTTCAATTTATACAACATCAGTACAACTGACAATGTTGTATACATAGTGCAACCAGCATACAGTGGCGTCTTTGCACAACTCTTAAAATTCCCAATCAATTTTGTCCAATCATTGAGTTCATCTTCAATTGCATTTTTCATTTCCTCAATACGAACTTCATCATCATTGACATTTGTAATCACATCCTCTAAAAGTAATTCTTCATTATCCATATTTGTATTCATATATGATGATCCATAAAACACAGTTTTATCCCATCCAGTAGCTACATTCTCTTTTTCACTATGTTTATTCCAACATTTATAACTTCGATCGATTCTGGGAGATATCAAATGTTCTTCCATCTTTTCTGGAGTATGTAGTCTAGAATAACAACAACGTAAACACGAAAAAAAGATTTGAGAAGGAACCTTTGTGTGATCCGTTGCAAACTTGATGAAATCTTTCACTCTGTTCTCATACTCTATTGTCAAATGATTAGCATCCATGTAATATTTATTCATCTTCATCCTATTTGAATCTCAAATATTAGTATTTATCGTTCCAGTACACAAAACAAGACTTCCATATAAAGTAGAAGAGAACCAATTCATTATAAAGATACAGATTAATAGAGCCTAACCATTAGTATTTTTCATATTCATTAAATATAATTACTTTAGATTCAATATAGTTTCCTCAAATCACCCCAGACCAAACACAAGAATATTCAAGAATGATACATCTACCACTCCTAGGTCTCTACCCTACATTCAATATCATCACACCTAAATACCCATATATCCACACATACACATATCAGAAACATATAAAAAACCATATCCACACCAGAACAAAAGTACCAATACGTATTTCAATCGGGTTACTCGACTCATGTGGTGGTGTGTAAGAAATAACAAGAAAATATAATAAGTATACAGTCACACATAAATCTCAAACTGGTGTTAATAATCCAATAAAGCAAAGGTATCATTCCATCTATTAGAATACTCTGAAGGAGCCCATATGTGATTATAGTCCTAAGTGGTGAAGGTTCCTGAGGAGGAAGGGGTGGACACACACCTATCGGGGTTCGAGGTTAGGTCACTTTGGTTAAAGGTGGACCGATAGTCCTACAATGGTTCATTACATATTTTACAAACCATGTCCTGGTACCCTAGGATGTTAACCCACTACTGGTGGAAGTGAAATTGTTCCTGATGATAATGCCAACAAGAAGTAGAAACCAACAGGGGGGAGTAAATCAAAATACCTCAAGCAAGATGGAAAAACATGGTATTGGAGAAGAGGGTTTTTTGTGTTATTTGAAAACAAGAACAATGACGTTATGTTTTTTATTTCTATAGAGAGGAAGTCCGATTTAAGTGGGAGGATTATCTCTCATTGAGGTCCCATTATTTTGAACATGTTCATAATCCCTTCTGGTTTCTAAGCTTCATATGCATGGGAGATGAGGATCCAATGGGGTAGTGGAAGGATGGGCAATTAAACTTGGGGGCTGGTGAGGGATTTCTCTCTGAATCAATTAGTATTTTGAGCTGGATGACAGGCTCAGAGCCAAGGGAGGCAGAACAAACACTCCTAGGAAGGGGGCTGGCCACTATAGAGAAGTAGTCAGTAACCTCAGCGATGGAGAAGGACAGATATGGAGGTAGGGGTGGCAAGGATAAAAATATTGGTGGTCTGGGAATCATTCCATAAAAGTGCACTACCAGAAAAAGTCACTTAGATAACATGAAGGAATGAAGGGGGGGGGAACCCCTCGAAGAAAATAGTGTTCAAGCATTGGATGACCTAGAAATGCATCAAACCGAGTGGTGTTGTCCTTAAAGAAAAATGTTATCCTTCATTCCTTAAATTATGGTGACGAGGTGTTTGATCTAAGGGAATCGATGATACCTAGGAGGAATCTTGTGAAAATGGAATCCAAGTGTGAAGGACCTTAAATTTTTCATAAACTTTACTCTGATAATGTAAACTCATCGATCACCATTGATGATGAGCATATCAATCATTCCAAAAAAACTTGGTTTCTCAAGAGATATTTTACTTGAATAAACCATTTATATTAAAGAAAATTAACCCATGTCAAACATTCCCCAAAGATTCCACATTTTTATTTACAGTAAAAAAACAATACTAACATAAAATCATAGAATAATGGAGTAATGATAAAAGGAAAAATAAATATGTCATAGCCACATATGTTCAAATAGTATGTGAAATTATAAAAAATACCCCATAAAACACCACTAAATTCAATTTTCAAACAAAAATATACTATTGAATAATGACTCAAATCATGATGATACTCATGCCTTGATACCTGGACCGTGATGCGCCAAATCAACATCATCATCAACAACTTCACTAAAAATATAACAAACTATAATTCAACACCTTATGAACCTCATCACCCATTTCCAACCCAACATAACCTAATAAATATAGTTAAATAAAATAATATATATTCTATAATTCAAAGCACACCTTCCCATAAAGGTGATAGTTGGAAGAATTTATATAACATATACATCCATACTATTATCAAATTGAATAGTTTCCAGAATATATAAAAAAATACAAAATCTCCTAAAAACCCAGCGTAGTAATTAGAAAAATGGTGATACCTTATGAGTAATAGAAATATATTGGATGATCACCCCCCAAGTACCCTATCACAATATGTAGGAAGAATGCTCATGAATCTATATTGAAGTAGAATCATCACCACGAGAGGAAATGAAACCTAGGGATGAAATAATTCAACACAAAATCCACTAGAACACCATTGATGGGAAAGCCTCACATCCCAAAACTCAAATTAACAAGGTTTTAATAGTGTGATATGTTTTATATAATAATAGTTCTAGAACCATTATATGATGTTGGACCAAACTCGAGCTTCGACAGGGGGCATTACCCTAGACACAAACATGATGAAGAAAAGGATGAATCATGTATCCCACAACCGTCACAATCTCAAATATCCACTAAATCTATCATGCCAAATCAACATATGGTTTTGTGTGATGGCATATGAGAACAATATTAAAAAATGATTTGGAAAACATGCCTTAATGGGAGGTCCGGCAAGACAAAGCTCAGCTGGCGGAAGAGGTTTGACAATGTGAAGCTCGAGGGCGTTGTGGGCGGAGGAGGTCCAGCAAAGTGACGATCGAGGACAGTGGAGGTCAGGCAATGTGAAGCTCAGAGGGAGGATGAGGTCCGACAATGAGAAACTCGAGGGCGGAGAAGGGGAGTTGCAGGGTTTTAGTACTGTGAGAGCTTTAGGTCACATTAAAATATGGGCACTATGTGACCGGATTTATAAAAAAATGGACTAAGGTTTTATCAATTCTATCAAAGCACTGATAAATACTACCTTTCTCATTGCTAACAAAGTGCTGATAAATACTACCTTTTATCAGTGCTAAAATTTTAGCGCTGATAAAGGTATCCTTTATCGATTCTTTTTTTAGATCTGATAATGGTCCACATTATTATCACTAAAAAAGATTTGAGAAATCAATCCTATATCAACACTAACATGTTAGTGCTGATACATGGATTCGTTATCAGTGCTTTTCTAGCGCTAATAAAGGTTCTTTTAATCATCTCCTTTTTAGAGGTGATAATGGTTACCCTGTATCAGCACTAAAATTTTAGCGCTGATAGAGGGTGTATTTATCAACACTATAAAACCACTAATAAAGAATTAATGTATCAGTGCTAAAATTTTAGAGCTGATATATGGCTTATTTATTAGAGCTTTTCTAGCAATGATAAAGCGTCCCTCTATCAACGCTAGAATTTCACAGATAAAGAATCCCATTATCAGTGCTATAATTTTAGCACTGATTAAAGGTAGCTTTATTAGTGGTTTTTGCATACCACTGATATAAAGTGGCGCTTTCCATTCCCGTTTTTGTAGTAGTGGTACGTGATGTTAATAATAAATATATTACATGATGTGTAAAATTGTCACAACGTTTAATTATGATCAAATATTTACTCCATTAATTTTTTATCCCACATGTATCTCATGGGAATCTCATCTGGTATCATTGAGATTTTCATGTTTGAATCCTTTAAAAGTGTTAAATAAGTCATTACGTCATGTTTCATCTATTGTTCTGGACCATAATAGCGGGAATTGAAATTAGAATGTCACTTGATATGAATAATTTTTTTTCTTCGTCTAATTAATTCATGGATTTCAATTCCTTGATGAATTACTCCATGGCATGTGATATTATGTAAATGATTCATACACATCATTTCATGGAGTTTAACGATGTATAATGATAGTTTTTATCATTTTCTATAGATTTCAATTAGAATCCATGGAAGTACATTTCCTAAAATATTCAACAGATATTTGGTTAATTATTGAGTAAAACATGAATATTACTTAATGAAATGATAATGAAATGTGTAAACATTTTTATGAAGTGATTTCTCACAAACAAACAATAGAAAACACATATTTCAATGAATCTATAATGGTGGGGGAGGTTGTTCTATATGTGATGACCATTAAAGGGAATTTTCTATCTAAGGAGGACATATGATTAATTACATTATTTTAAATATGAGGTCATTCAATATTTTTATATTCCATTCCAAACATGATGTCATAAAACTAGGAGGACGACATAATTCTCCAACCCAGATTTATCATAGATAGTTTTTATTTATATTTTTCATTATTTTTTTAATATAATTATTGGATTTATTATATTTTAATTTAAATCAACACATTCATTTATTATTATTCTCATTCAAACTACTTTTCCTTTCAGTATGGTTTTGTGTTAAATCGTGGATAGTGATCACCAGATAATGATTGGCTAAAACCCATAGGGAGATAGGACTCTGTCAGATATGGATTTTACCATCATAGTTTTATTTGAAATTTCTCATAATGGTGATATTATTTGATAATATAATGTTTTCATTGACCCACTACATTAATAATTATTAAATCATTGAACATATTTTTTCAATAGTAAATGAACCTCATCATGATTAAGATAACTTTTTCATGGCCATTGAATGAAATTATTCATATGCTATTAGAAGTATTAGAATATTGAAATTTTGGACATTTTTATTAATTTTAAAATAATGAATTGGGATTCTAGGATTGTTTTTAGGGAATATTTATTTTTTAATTATTTAAATTGTTTGGTTTCACATCTATTCAAAATAATTATTTTTTATTTGATGAGTAATTATTTTATTTAGTGTCACCATCAATAGAAACAAGTCCCTATCTTTTGTTTCCCTATTTGAACTAATTTATTATAATTTCATAATTTTATTATTTAATCAAATCATAAATTGGTGTGACCCTTCCTTTTGGTCTATATTTTTCATCATTGCGTTCCCTGCTCGATGTGGGGACAATCCTATATTCCTGATACATTGTGCAATTGTATCTAGTACTGATCAAGATAATATAAATTTATAATTTTATTTGTGCATAAGGAAATTAATGATTCCTTTGGGTTTAGGAAATTTTTTATCCATTGTAGTGGAGTAGTGGATCATTGAACATGCCTCAATAATATTATATTAGTTAAATGACTTTTCTTACCCCATTTTTATTTACTAATTTTTAACTATAAAATTGGGTTTTCATTAATTTTTTACTTTTCATAAATATTACTTTCTTGGTACTTGTTGTTGTGTGTGGGATGTATTAAACAATATATCATTCTTATTTCAAATTCACCATCAAAATAAATTGAATATATGATGTATATGACCACATGGGAATAATGAATTTTTATGTGTGGACACAATATGATGATGGCCAGAGTGATTCACATTCTACAGAGTATGATGAATATCACCCCCATAGTGGAGTGGCACACACTATTTGGAGGATGAAGTAGTTCCTAACTACCAAGGCTACCAAGGTAGATCTATAGAAATAAAACATTTACAAGACCAACTAACTGGGTTTCTCTCTCAATACTTCAAAGTGATGGATAATAGGATTGGTAACCATGATGCTGAGATCAATGAGTAGGTTGAAATTAAAACATACAATTCCTAAATAATCTGAAATTTTATTTAACTTGTCATGAGACATCTAATATTTTCAAATACAAGTACATTTTTTTGAATAAGAAGTTCAATTTTAGTACATTTATGATATTTACATAAGGTAACATTAAGAGGAGTACTTACATAGAAAATATTCCTTCCAAAAAACATCAAGAGAAGATTTTAGAGAGTAGAGTAGGAAAATTTCCCAAAATGTATATTTTAGTGATGTATAAGTGGATAGATGATAACGAGGCACAAAATAAATAATATAGAAAATATATTACTAAATTATATCATGTAATTTCAAATTTATTTAACATTATGAATAGTATACCCATAATTTATAATCCTTGGGATATGTGTTATAAAGTAGATTATGTGGATGAAAATAATGAGTATGTTTGAACTATTTATGAAAACATAAAAGAAAAAATATTTATGATGATATATCAGATGTATTCATGGAGCACGATGAGATAGTTCGAAGTAATTAACATCTTGTTTTAGAAGAAATATCTAAACCTAAGGCATACCTTCAATACAAACTTGTAGATAATGAATAATATAGAGATTATCATTTAGAATGATGATAAGAAGAGGAAATAAATTTTATCAAATTTTTTACTGGGAGTTTATGGAGGAATAAGAGAATGAGGTCAAAGTTATACGATCTATTAAAATATATGAATATTAAAATGTAAATAAAGAGGGTTATAAATACTCATACACTTCTCGTTAATATTCTTCTATCTGAAAAGATAATTGATATCCCTCATAAACATTCATAAAAAAGATGAGATACTCATGGGTATATTTCAAGAATTCATTCTAGTAGCTCAGAATAAAGATAGTATTAGAGATTTCATGGTTGAGAAGGAAAAATAAAAAATATGGTAAGATTTTTATTTCTTAGTAGTTTCATTATATCTAACCTCATACCACAATCCATCACTATTCAAGAAGAATAAATATAGTAGGAAGAGAAAGACTCCACCAGATGCACAAAAAATTTGGAAGTGGTTAAATCTAATATGGATACCAATATACAACGAAAAAAATTATATTATGATGGTAAAGGTATAAATGTTTGAAAATAAATTCGAAAATCTACCAATATGAAATATATAATTTAGAATTTTTATTTTAGGTTTAATAATTATTTTCTTTTGTTAGTAAAAAAATATCCAAATTTTTGATCCCTTTAACATTATATGAAAACTATTTTATATTATAAATGTGTGTGCACATTCACTTTCTATTTTTATTTTTTGGAAATAGAAAAATGAAAAAACTAGAATCTACAGTTATGTATAAAAGTGTTCTACATGTCATAAACCTCACTCAAGTCATGATTCATTTTGAAGAAAACTCATGTCATTATTCTAGGGAGAAAAATAGAATGATTTAAAAATTATAAATCTAAGGGGAGTACAATTTTACATGAATAATTTTTCTTTCATAAGAAGTTTTTTTCCACCATCTAAAAATATATATTGATTTGTTTCATGAAATATATCAAAAAATATTCACCCCAAAAAATAATATATATTAATTATCTTGTACTCACTAATCTTGGAGACATCAACACAAAGGATAAATATTTAGAAATGTTTAAATATTTTAGATATAATGTTTATAAAGGAAAAAATATATCAATAATTATTTTAAAAACCACATGCTAAAATTTATTTGAAATTTCATGGAAATAATTTCTATTATGATTTATTTTCATGATGTTTATTCCTTGAACAATTATATGGGTAATGTAATTGGCCATGTTTATTCCATGAACTGATTGAATTAAATTAAGTTCCCTAAACTAAGGGTTTCTTGGACAAATATTTATTATTTTTATGATCATATATTGTGAGTGGAACTTGGTATATAAAAACATCTATGGATTTTAATTCATTTCTTTTGAAATAACTGATAGAAAAATTGACATTTTTAAGTGATTAATTAATTTTATTTTTTATCTAGTTTATCGTGACTCCTACCTTCCATTGATTCATTAGATGTGTGTAGACTACATGGATGTCCTTTTTAGTATTAATCCATGTTACAATCCATTATTTCATTTATTAACAATCACTTTGTATTATTCAAGAAATTCAATTGTACAACTGTGGTTGCGATGTTTTTTATATTTGATATGTGATATTTTAAGTGATATGATATACTGGGGTGTCTCCATGGGATTTCAGGTAATGTTCATATTAACATTCTTAATATTCCACTGTATATCTATCTTCATTAAAATTAAAAGAATAAAATTTATATAAAAACATATCAAACTAGGTTTCTTCTGGTGTAGGTAAAAACCATAACCAGAATAAAAATCCAAAAAATGTTACTAGATGGTGGATGTAATACATATCCAAGCTCTACTTCTATAAATATATAAATAATTTTTTTTGAGAATTCAGGGAATAAAAAATCACCATTATCATACTGATGATAATCAATATATATGTTAAGTTTTCGATAAGAGTATTACTGCAAATCATTAATTTTGATAAAAGAGAAAAATAAGAATAATATTATAGGATGTAGTTTCATTAAGTTTATATTGTCGGTGAGCCTTCACTGTAGGATGGGGGATGTGTGATATGTCATTAAATTTTGGTAGGGAATATTTAATTTGGATTTTATTTTGAATTTCATGAATTATAAATTATAGATTAGGATCCTCCTATATTATTACATATTTTTCAACATTACTACCTTCTGACCATTTTCTATAGAGTTATTTGACACTTGTTTCAAATCTATCATGATTAATTGTGATATTTGTCTATACAATGTAGATAATTTAGAAGCAATGAAATAAAATTTTTAAGAGTATGTAAATTATGTATAATTTTTACGTCAAATAAAATGTTACATTGACAAATTTTTAGAGAAATTAAGTGATAGATAAGTCATATTATTCACTAGTGTTTGTGGCCTGTTGAATAATATTTGATAAAAAGGAAAAAAATACTTGAACATAACATATAAAATTAATCATGGATTTTTAGTTTCATTATTGGGTATATGTTTTTCCTTTTATATATTTAGTTATTAATTTTTTATTTTAGAATAGTAATTTGAAATTTAAATTTTTGATGTATTGATATATGGTATGTTGACTTTGAGGTTTTTCTCATGGAAAATCATAGATTTTAGGCTTGGGGTATTTAATATCTCTATTTTGTATACATATTTCGATATGTTTTTTGTATAATCCTTTAATATAAATTTATTTAATATGAAATCTATTTTTATTTTTTATGTCTTATTATTCTTATGTAGGACTAACATTTGGATAATATGATGTATAATGTGTAAGTTTAGGAATAGAAAGCAACTTCATGCCGATTAACTTTTCTTGTGATGCAATAATGGATATTTTAAGATGATAATCAATTACTTCTAGAGGCAAAAAAATATGACATATGATAAAATAGTCTTTCCAAAATGAGATGTTTAAGATTCACATCATGTAAAAATTACACGATATGAAATTAACCTCATATTACACTTCGTATAAAACATTACACGACCTGAAATTTCTAATGAACTATTTTAAATTATTCATCTTCTCTATATATATTGTATTATTCTTGTTAGTTCAACTCAACCTTTACCTTCATTTCTAAAAAATAATCACACTCTTTAATTGTGACTTGTCCTTAAGGATGGAATTTAAACATATGATAAAGGATGTTCATCTTACTATGCATTAAATTCAATTTTAATAATACAAACCTATACATTGGAAAATTAAATGATTGAGAATCACATATAGAAAATACATAAATGCCCTAATTTTGAAATATACCAATAAACATATTATTTTACATTTTTCCATTGCAATAAAAAATCCTTTCCGATTATCCATTTTTATTTTTCAATTCATTATCAATAAGAAACCCTTTTTTAATTTACCTTGCATGATTTTCCCCTCATCATTTATTTAAAATTATAAATATAATTTGGAAGAAAACTCAAATATATGTCACTTTGTATAGGTATATAGGGCATTTGAAATCTCAAAAATTTAATGCCACAGATTTTAATTAATCATTTGAGCATAAAAATTATGATTAAATGGGAATTAGGCTTCACATTAGGTAATTAAATTATATAAATCATGTAAATTATGAAAAGTAGGATTGACACTAATGTATTTTGAATGAAATTAATTAATAATGATAAATGAAATTACCCCATAATAATTATGATATATATCCTTAAAAAATAAATGTGGGGCCATGATACATGTATTTACAAGGAATGAATCAACATTTCATTCCATTCATTCATATATTTTTAAATATATTAATTTTTTCCGAAAGACGTGATTGAGAAAAATTATAACATCCACCCAAAAAAATAGATGAAAAAATATCACCTATTTTGAAAAACGTGGTTTATAAACCTCACGATCCACAACACAATTTTAATATTTTTTCTTTTTTTGATCATTTTCCATATTTATATTTATCAATAGAGATTAATAATAAAATAAAATGAAAGATGTTCTGGCCAATCCACACTGCATAATGAAAAAAACCCGTAAATATTTCCACAGAACTGTATATCCAAGTACCTAATATAATGTTTCTACCCCACACATATTATTTTAAATATTATAAAAAATATTTAGTTGAAGGTAGTAAATAAAAGGATTGGTTTGTGAAATTGATCATTACCTTGTAAGGATATTCATTTTCTATAGACAATTAAAAAGGATAAATTCATGGTGGGTTTTAGGATTATTTCAAAAAATTGTTTTAATCATTTTAAATATCAATTTTTTAGTTATATATTTGAAAAGGTGAAAATAATTATTAACAAGAAAACATATCTGATATTTTTAAGAAATATAACAAAGAATTAATGAATAATATTGGCTAGAGGATGTCTTAGGAGTTAGATGAATGGTTAGAAAACCTATTCTTTGTTAATAAATATGAATAATTAAATCAAATTATAAAATTATCTAAAATGGAAATCATGTCCAAATCTCAAAAATATTGCATTTACGACAATCAACATGCTTAACTAAACCATGATTTTCGAAATAGATATCCATAAGTTTTTCTGTTAAAAATAATTTTATTTAAATTTTTAACTTGTAAATAAATTGAAAATGAAATTGAAAATTTAATTAATGTTAATTATATTATGATGTTTATGAATCATAGTACTATTTATTAATGAAGTAGTTATGTGTGGAAATGATATTGGAATTTAAATCACAAAAACAATCAAAATTTATTGGATTACAAAATAAAAATAAAAAATTTATATAATTTCTCCCATTTTTAATTGTGTCATTATACTTGGGATGAGAGTTTATTTCTTGCACCTTTTCATGATGTGTTAATTCCATTGAAGTTTTTGAATTTCTCCACAACTTATTCTCTTGTAACTTTTATTTGATGTTCCTGCAAAAATAAAAACGTACTACGTTAATAACATTCCATAATATTTAAAAAAATCATTAGGGTTTTGTTTTCTCACCTAAAAAAGTAAAAAAAATTAAAAAAAACCTTTTTTCATCCTAGAAGTACTTTTTTTATCGTCGATGGCTCAATCATAAGTCATTAATCCCAAAGGGGTTGATGGTAGTAAAAAGGTTACATTATTTTGATCTATAAAATATTGAAGCCATGATTACACCATATTTATGTGTCCTCTCCATTTTTATGATTCTAATTTCACAAAACCATTTGTTAATACATTCCCAATCACTATGTTCCCAATCCCACAGTTCATGTACCTTCTTAAAAAAATGGAAGATCAATGACTATCCAATCCCTTTCTCCTTCTTTGATTTCTTTATGACTAATGTTTCCTCCACTATCATTATCTTTATCAAAAAAATTCTTACATTATTGTAATATTTTTATAGTTTCATCATCACATTAACATGTTTCTATATAAACTATTATTCTGTAGACAAAATAATCCTATGATTTCAGAAAATTATCTTCGTAGAATTCATCATCTATCTTTTTTACCTTCATCATCACCCAGGGAAAAATGAATTTCACCTCTGGTCCTAAAAAAATTAAAATTTTTTCTCCATTGTCAACAAAAATCAGAGCAATTATTATAACTGGGAACAGTCTTCCCAATATAGTTGGGAAGATCCCTTAATCTCTGTCCATCATAAGAACATCCACAAAATATAGATATTATTTTCATTGATTATGACATTTTAATGTTTACCTCAAGGATGTTTCACTATTCTTATTTGGTATGATGATTTATTATACTATTATGCTTTCAAATTCTTGGGGAATGTTGGAAATTATTTATGATTATTTTTCTTAATCACCAATTTTTTCATGTACATTGTGTTGATATGCATGTTTTTGTTTTCCACGGAAAATGGAATATTTATGTTCATATTTTAGAAAATCTAAGAGACATTTGTTTTCATTAAAAAATATCCACCTACTGGAACTAATAGTGATGTTATAGTGGTCGTTGATAAATTTGAGGTGCTTCATCATTGTTATGTTCTATAGAATCTATCTTGTATTATTTACATTAATCATCAAGTTTTTCATATTATTTTATAAAACATCTATTAAACTCCCTTTTCTTCTCCATCCACATCAATGAAAAATGGATTTTTCATCTACACATGGATGTTATTCTTGGAATCTTGGAACATCTACTCATTCTATCTTTTTATGTTGTTTGATGATATGAATGAATTGACCATCTATGATCCACATTGTAGCTTTTTGGTTTTAGTGTCATATTTCAAATAACATATCAATTTTCATTGATCCCATTAGTAAGTTGGAAACTCTTTAGGTTTATCTCATAGGGTGGTGATAATGCTTTAAGGGGTCTCTTTTAGTAAATGGACTTGACTGGATAGTTTTGGCTCTTGGTGTCGTGGTTGAAACACTTTTATCTAAACTAAAAACCATGGAATTGACTTTGAAAATAATTTGGTTGTTGAGTCCTCCATCACTATGACGAATCTTGATTATTATAGTTCAAATAATAGACATCATTACAATATAGTTCTTTGTGATTTTCATTGTCCATCATTGTGTCATGTTTCTTTAACATTCCATTCATTTGGGAGGATACATAGATGTTCTCAACCATGTGAACTCATTGTTATTTCCCTAATTCTAGATTCCATTGAAAATATTTTCACTATATCTCATCCAATAAATCATCTCTCTCTTCTAGTGACTTCTTCATAACCAAAACCTCTGTAGAGAACACCAATTATCGAAAAAATCCCAAATGATAAACCATTTTAGAATATTTGAGTTGATAACCAAATTTAAATCCCATGATGAATAAATAATAAAATTGAACAATTAAATAATTCCCACAAAATAAACAAATTTTCCAATTTTATTTTACTAAATTTAAAATACATTCTTACATATCGAATGATTTATTGGGTGGAAAAAAATGTTATGAATTTTCTTACCCTGTACTTTGATGTGGTGATTGAATATAGGGGATGAATTTGAATCCACAAAAAATATTTTTCCATTAATGAGAATCTAAAAAGGCATATCCTTATAACATCATTTGGGAAATTCTGAAATTGAAATGTTTTAATGAATTCCATGAATGATCTGATTTGTTATTTTGGATCATCATGAGGTAGCCCGAATAATTGGGGTGACTGTGTCATCATACGAAGGGCCGCCATCATGATCTCTGATAGTTGAGTAGTGATAGTGGGTATGTGAATGATATTATCAACCAACTTATATGATGTTCATTTATAGTTTTATTTGTTATTCTCCCCCTAATTTTCTTCCTATTACATCGAGTCCTTCTATGTATCCCATCTCATGATAAACTCTTACATGTTATCCTCCACCAGCCATAATTGTTTTTACTTTCTCGGTCACTTCCTGCTCTTTTATTTAATTTCATAAATTCTTCACCAACTTTTGGTAAAATTAAATATCATCATCATTATTTTTCCCTTAACATGACTACTCTTGAATTAGATTGTTATATAAAACTACAGTATGATAAGACCAACTTTAATACAATGAAAGAAATTAAAAATAGTGTACATTATTTCTAATTAACATAAAAATATCTGCAACCATCCCAAAAAGGGATAAAAATTTAGACTTCCATCATCGTGTCAATAATTTTTAATAAAGCTAAAATAATATAATATATTTTTAATCTCAAAAAAACTACTAGAAATATTGTACATGTAACTCTTGAGTGTCAAAACAACATGATCGATCCATGTGTTTGAAAATAATTAATGAATTTGGCATTTCATTTTTTTGGTTTTTAAGAGAATGAGAATGTGTGATGTAATGATTTATATTGAAATCAAGAGAGGAGAGATGTTGGATTAAGTGATTTTAATGTTTGTACATTAGGGATTCAATTGATCATAGAATTATTTAGGTTTAGCAATTGAAATGGGTCAGTAGGGATCGTTGTTCAGCTTACCCTATAGTAATCATTTGATTTCGTTATGGGAATGGTCTTATACTAAAAAAATCACAAAACATGAAAATCCAAAACCTTATTTAATAAAAAAAAACTATATTTCCTAATGATCATTTGAAAAATAGACTAATTAATGGAGGTAATAAGTTAAAACTATTTAATTAAAAAGCAATAGTCATGAAATTTAAAAAGAAATATATTTGAAAATGATAAAATGAGTTGAAGAAATCTTAAACATTATTTATAAATAGAATCAGTCACTTACAAAACACCCCAACAATAAAATCTCCATGAACAATGAATACTACTCACTCGTGCTAACAAGGATATGATCGAGAAGCATTGATACCAAAGTATGAAATGCATTGAGGAATTATGAAAATGTAGGGATATGAATCATCACTTCGTTTTATAACTCTTCGATAGCATCACTCAACCTCTTGTTCTCCCAAATCATGAATTTTCATGTTGTGTCGTAGAGGGGATCCTTTATAGGAATTAACATCAATACCATAGATGCATAACATTTAATTTTCAATTCCGCAATGGATTAATGATGAGTCAAATATTACATGCCATATAATCTCTTGATATTCATGACGTGATAAGGAATAAAGTATTTTGGTATATCTCTTCCAAAATAATTCTCTCAAAATTTAGGTCATGTAATTTATTCACACAATGTGTAATTATTGTTCTCTAATTTGGATGGTTTACTACACGCAAAAAATTGAGGTGTCATTCCGCTTCAATATGAATGGGGGTTCTTACTTATGATATCCACCATCTAATGGGTAATTAATGGTCTAACCAAGGACTATTATCTATCTTCTTCCATAGAATAAATAAATTTAAAAGTTCCCAAATAAAATTAATCGTCTGAAATTATTGAAAAAAATATTGAGATTTATTTTTATTGGAATAATTCTCCAAGGTAAGATGTTTCTACCATGACCCAATAATAATAGGAATACATGAATGTTGTATATCATAAATAATCTAGATCATTTGATCAGTGTATCCATTCATTTATGTATGATAAGTCATTGTCAACATCAACTAAAAACCAATCATTATTTTTAATCAACTCCATAACTATAGTGTAATTAGATGTTATATATATATATATATGAAATTATATCTTATGATACCTCATATTGTTAAAAAAATAAAATACATACAAATTTATATGATTTTATAACATTGAAGACTCTTTAATAGATACGTAATGATCTTATTTCATGTTATTTCAATAGTTAACAAAAATAAAATACATACCACTAGCTTAATGATGTAGGATACCCACAATGAATATGGATGTAAAATCCAATTATCATATGGTTATGGGTAATGTATCTAGAAAACAATAAAGAATCTAATATTACACCACAATTATATCACATAAATGGAACCAAAACACAAAAACTACAATTGACTGTCTCATTAATTACCACCAACAATGTTATGAAAATCCGTGGAATAGTTTTTTATCTTTGAGGTGTATAGACCGACTTAATCATGGTAAATTATCACTTAGATCTTGCCACGGTTTTTTTTCTTCAAAAACACCATTCTACCGTGGAAGTAAAAAAACACTATTTAGAGATTGTGTTAGTTCACCCACGGTCATTACACTATAAATATTCCTACTATAACACTTACACTCCACATTATCATCCAGACCGAGTCAAAATTTATTATCCATAAATTATACATACTATGTAAAATATATGAATAACTACATGTTATATCTCCCTAATTCACGTGCATATGAAATAACAATATCATCAAGAAATGCACATTCACTTATTAATCCATGGCTCTATTTGGTAATTTCATTCACAATACATCTTTGATCACATTACCATTAATTGAGGTTAATGAAAGATCAAAATAAATGATCATGGAAGAAATGCCCCCATATTCTTGATCTCATATTGAGATACCTCTATGTGATGATATACTTTATAATCTTATCATCTGAATAAAATGTAAACTAAATCCCCTAATATATTCTAGAATAAAATAATTAGTCCATAATTCATCATAGCCATCTCAAGATACTAAATGGGATGGTTCATATCATGATGTAACAACTGCAGAGTGATCTATGCTTCTACATGTCTCCCCTCCATCAAAACACATCCCAAACCAATATATAAGGTATAAAAGTATAAATCATCAATAATATTTCTGAGGATGAATCATATCTGGATAAAATTTCAATATCAAATTCTACGCCTCAAATGATATCTGGAATTGATTTCTCCAAAAAATTTGTCACTATTAATGGTAATCTATATCATAAAATATAAAATATTAGGGAAATATTTAATAAAGAACTTATATTAAAAAAATAATCCCAATAAAATCTCTATCTCAAACACATCTCCAGGCCATAGAAAACAAAATCACTATTTAATTATTTTTGGACCCACAATGACACTATTATATGAAATCATGTTTCCCAAAAATATTAACTTATGAGTACAATATTAAAAATGGATATATTTTCATAAAAATTAGGTTATATTTAAATTATAAGTATTAGATATTGTTTAATATAATAATTTTTTCATGATGTAGAAGAAACAGTGATATCTTCGATGAAAAAAAATCATGATTGAATCCATGAATGAAGGAATACCTCTGTTTATCAATTCCATAAACAACATATGATCATTTGTAATTACAAATGGTATAACAAGACACTGAAAATTCATAAACTTACTCTTAAATGTTTTCATATGAATAAATTTTTTTTATAACCTCTTTTGGACTTACCTAGAACTTAGATAAGATCTTATCAATACCTATGGGCTGCCTTATGTTGAAGAAAAATGCCCTAAATTATAAGAAATGGGTATTTTTTTTACATTCATTAGATTTAGTTTCTAGTAATAAGCTCCGTGAAAATGACACCAATACACATAATTTTTAAAAACTACTATAAAATCTAAAGATAAAATACTATGATGAATAATTCCCTTAGACTAAAAATCCTCCATATTAACATTTAATTCATTCAATTCATTAAGTTATATGTGTTAATAGGTTATGGAAATGGATGTCCTTAAACAATTAAATTCTATAGATAAATTCACATCTCTATATGGTGGTATTTTATAGATATTATTTATAAAGGTGTTGTGATACTAAAATACCACTATAGGAAGAGGAACATAATTATTTTGATAAAAAACATCAAGAATAATCTCTGAATAGTAGAAGGATATCATATCAACATAAGGAAAATGTGACAGTGATTCTTGGATTTAGGATCCCAAACACTATAAAGGACAAGAATGACTCCATAAAAGGAAATAAATTTTTCCTGAGGATGATATAAATAAATTGGTTCATAAAAGATAATCATCAAGTAGATGAAAATCATGGAATAAAATATTTCATGATCAAGAACATACAAGATTCAAATGGTTTCATGAATATATATCATCACCTATCATTAATGGTATTAAAATATTTTCTCCAACATCACTCATAATGTAATTTAAAGACTCATCATGAAAATCATGGTATCTTATTTCAATCCTATCCTATCATTTAAAATGTAATATTTTATGGAATTAGTAATACCTATAACAAAAAACAACAATTCCCATAGAATATGTAATAAACATTGAACGTTTCATTATAGCAAGTCCTCCTATAGATCCATATGGTGCGCACTGTACAATATACATATTCCACTCATTATTTTTCCATTTCATTTCACCTGGGAATAACACATGTAATGAATTTAGTATCCATCCCATATAACAATAATAGATCTATGATATGATCCCTTGGTAAAGGTTGATATATCTATTCCATCTTGTAATTATATCTGACATAAAGGATAAATATAACTAGAATTTACACATATGTGTCAAACTCTAGGTGTTCACATATAACAATTATTGTTGTACACTCTTACTAACACATCAGTATTGATTATTACACTACATTTAAAAAACATAAATAAAAATATATATACCTCTAGTACTCATGGATGATTAAAAGCCTCATAATTTTTAGACATCTATCGAATATTTATAGGTACCTTGTATATAATATATGTGTAGTTGGGTAAGGACATGATAATCATCACATATTGAATATATTCTATTTAAACCATTTCAAGCATGAATTACATGATAAAATCATAAGATACAATATAGAGATAAAATTTAAAAAACTCATCAAAATGAATTGCATACATAATGATATTATGAGGACATTTTCCCAAAGTAAAAAATCTATCATTCATTCAACATTCATAACATATCAAAATTTAACAGTTATTTAATGACATGATTTATGTTTTCACAAATAATATCATAACTTAAATTTCCATACATGTTTTATTCCCAAATAATCCTTCCCATTCCATCAATCATTAATGAAAAAATACAATTTTTGATTCATCTGGGATTTTCATAATGTGGTATATCCCCATAATCTTTTTAATTTTTTCTTATACATCCTATGGTATCATATCACCATGAATTATTTTTGGAAGCCAAGTATTAAAATTAAATGTGTTATCTATCTTTTATTTTTGTTCATGATTGGTGACGTGAACTATGGATTGGATCATTTAGATGATATTCTCTATTAATACTCAGTTAACAATAGTATTTTCCTATGAGAAAATATCATAATATTCTACTCTAGGTATCCAAAGGATTCATATAAGAGGTTCCGTAAACTATAATCATGATGAAGATAAATATTTTGAATAGATTTTAATTCCAATATGAAAAAATTAAAAACTCATGATAATGGGTAAAAATTATGAAGAATAGTGAAAACCCATATACATCCTTTGGAAAGTCGAGTACTGTCATGAAATTCAGTTGTAGAAGAACAACCCAGTGTTACCATTCATGATTTGAATGCCGTAACTCATGGATAACAAAAAATCAAGTCTTGGTAGAGTGATACAATATCATGTTCACATTAATCAATTCAACTATATCCTATAATAATCATTTTTAATATACCAAACAAGGTCAACCCGTGTTGTTACATTAGACATCCTACCCTAATGCTTAGGAACCACTATTGATCTCAACTAGATGAAATTAAAAACATGAGTATCAAGAAACTAATATATTAAAATTATTTCACTGTATTTAGAAATATAATAAGATATAATCAAAAATATTATACAATTTATAAATATATTATATTATATAATAAAAAAAATCCAAAAATGGATACATCATACAACTTGATATTAAGGACACATCGAATAGATAAATGTACAACCAAACATGGAACCCAAATATTCATATGGGTCCATCACCATGAACCTACATATCACCACCACTCCAACACACTGGATATAAATCATAATCATGGATAATATTCCTCTACATTAAACTCATTCATTTACCTCTACCATAGAAAAATTATGATACAAACTCCCAAAGGTAAATGTTTGGTGTTTAAACTAAATCTCAATATTATAACAGTAAACAATCTATATAATATCAATCCACATGAATCTATTAGATATAATTTATAATTGTATTTATAAAACATTCTAAAATAAATAATTTTCTATATATATATATAATAACATGGGTATTATTTTAAAACACAATCCATTCCTATAAAATTAATTTTGTATTCAAAAATGAAATACAATAAGTCATATCTCATTTCCAAGGGAATATACAGATAATATAAAATATGTTTCAATATTAATTATTCCAAACAAGAATAAGTGGGTAAACAATCAAATTGTAATATCAAGGATGTAATGTAATTTCAATGAATCCAATAGACAAACCCATAGAAATGGTGTATATATCAAAACCACTAAGGCATCCAATGGAAAAATATTTGGAATTAATAATTTCAAAGGTCTAATGAAATTAATCCCCTTAAATGGATACACACGGATTTCCATGACACTAAGGGGACATTCCTTAGTGATATATTACTCCTATAACAATCATATTTTGATAGATTTTTTCTTGATACCCATGGAATCCCTATTGTTCCATTATAATATATTTTCATTCAAGTGATATTAACTGTGTTTCATAAAAAATTTAGTAGGTCCTATAAAATTAAAAATTAATTACCTCATTTTATAAAAAAATTGTAGTGAACCAACCTACCTAAATTAATGAACCCCCATCTCGAATTTCAATTAAAAATTTATTGAAATTATGAAAATAATATATTTATCAAAAAATGGATTTAATTAGTTATCAAAATATAAAAATCATATCCAAATCCCTTAAAGATAAAATGTATACCAATTTATCTATTTCATAGTAGAAACTTATGGAATAAATTTATGTAACACTATGATATCTGTGGGATGGACCATACGACAGAGAAAACTAAATTACGAATAATGAAAACAAGTCCACCTCCTCCAATGATAGTTAGTTGAAAAGAATGAGATCAATAATGTATATTGGTAAATTATTATATATAGAATTTAAAACTTAACATAAAATTTATATATCCACAATGAATAATAAAAAATCAACATATAACTAAATGGGTGTCCTATAGATCATAATAACTTGGATGAATTAAAATAATTTTTAATTTAGATGTTATTTGAAGGTAAAATTTATATTGGTGTAATGTTAAATTTTCACTTCAAAATTATATGATTTGGGAGAAAAATTAGGCATCATGGTTTAGGAAACATTTTACCAACCATGTTGTGGATTTTTACCACTGAATTCCATGCCACATGGTTACATAGGAAATATGTAATAGTATGAAAAACAATTCTATGGTGGATCACTAATTTAGAAATATAGTCAACAAAACATGATAATTTAAACTAGAATTCACATAAATATATCACATGACTACCTAATTGTAAATAAAATCTTTGTTCCTAAATCTTTCACCCCACTTGATTTCCCTAAAGCATCAATTTTTTACCCATTACTCCAAAAATCCAATAAAATATCCTATGAAAAAAATCATAATAAAAATTTACAAATACATGTGAATTAGAGAGAAATTTAGACCAAGGATCCTTTTAATGCACCAATAATATTGTATTATAACATTAAACTACAAAAAAATCAATTATATTATTCACAACACCAATATATAGGACAATGTTATCTATCCTTACTACTTCCATAGCCAAATTAGAGGTAGTTATGTATTAGAATCATGTTTTATTGTAAGAAACCATGGGATTATATGATATTATCATTCTCACACCATTAGAAATCACGAATAATAAATACCATGATATTTATTTCATATAAAAATCAACTATCTGGAAAATTGAATCATTTTATTTCCTCAATACAATATCCTACAATAAACAATTTTAATATATCAATTGATCATCCCATGTATTCCAGTTTAGTTATTATATCTTCTTAATATAGATCTCTAGTATTTTCTTCATATTTTACCACCACACAAATTAATTGGTAATCATAATACATATATAAAAATGAAATTCTTTTTAGATTCCATGGTTAAAGTATAAGGGACCCACTCATATATAAAGTCTCATATTGTGTTTGTGTACATGGTTTTATTGTGATATTAATAACATGTGAAAATTTTAAACCCTTTTTTGGATTGTTTCATATTTAATATAATGGGGTTCCATTTACATATATATACTTTAACAAAGACAAAATAATATCTAAGCTCATTCTCAGTGTATCTTGATCTATAACAAATTTGTTTCATCACCTAAATCTTTCATGGGGAGGATTTCATTTAACCCAACCTAAAATAAATTTCATATATATTCTATAATGAACATATAATCCATATATAATAAAAAAAATTAATTTCCATTAAAATTATTATAGAAGCATGCCTCCATTTCAATCATAGCTAGAGAGAATTTCTATATGGCCTTATAAAAATGAAAATTCTAGGATCATGATTCCTACTTGAATAAATAAATCTATCTACACGACCTAAACACATTATTGGAAATATTTTACCAAATAAACACATCATGAAGATCCATAGAGATTAAATTATAAAACAATCCATTTAAAAATGATGTTTTGAAATACATTTTACAAATTTAATAATCATAAATTGTTTCTATTACATGTAGTATAAAACTTTATTTTTTCACCATGGATGGTGAGAAGGTATCATCATAGTCAAATCCTTGTAATTTCCTAAAATCCATCACAAATATTTGTACTTAAATATTTTATACTTTATAATCCATATATAGTCTTTTATGGAAACCAAATTTTTACCAATGTGATTTATATCTATTAAAGGATATTTCAAAATATAAATTTGATGTTGGTATATAGAATCCAAATTAGAAATAAGAAATTCTATCAATCTAGTAACATATTTATCTTTTTCTAAATCTTAATAGTTTAGTGGTTTTTATCCTTAGTTATTAATGTTTCAACTCACTAAGTGATAAGAAAAAGGTAACTCTTGTTATCTTCCCACAATATTAGATCTATACTGACCTTGTTTATGAGGAACATCATTATTTATTAGTTTCACGTATGGATATTTTTCTCATAACAACATTTATAAATATATAAAATCAACTACATTGTATATGATATTGATCAAAAAAATTTGACTTGAAATTTTGTCGCATTATATATATATTCCACGTATCTCTGTAATTATGATTATAAATAAAGGTTTATATAGGTAATATCATTTAGATTCCATATTATAACATATAAATATGAAATTTTTGGTTGATTATGTCAATTTATCATTCATTATAGTATGGAATAATAACTCAATTCAAAATTGAGGCTCACCATTATCCCACACTATCATATTTAGTTTAATAAAGATAAAAAACACACTGTCTTTACAAAGATCCACAATTACAAGATAACGAATATTTAAAATCAATTGACCCTTTTTTATTTTTTTTATTTTGGGAATGCCTAAAAATATTTTACTATAAGAACCCATGTTATTTTTATAAAATAGACATTTATCACATTATAAAATAAACTAAATAAAAAATCATTATACTTTATTATCTCCCAAAATCTTCCACAACGTATACTATTCTAACCAATTCATAAATACTAAATTTGAAAATAACATTGGGAAATAGAAAAATATGAATTTTGTGTGTTTAGATGATATGATATGTATATATAAGGGACAATATTATAAATCCTATGAGAGTAAATGTTGAATATATGTCAAAATGAGGATAAATAAATATATTATACCTAGAAAATCATAAATCACAAAAAATAGAATATGTATTTTCATAACATAATGTAGGAATCAATATTTTTTTAAAAATTATTTTAAAATTATGATCCATGAGAGATAACTCATTCACGAGAATAAGAAGAAAATATTATCATCCTTCTTAAATATAAAAATTATTATTATTGGGGAACTGTTCATTCATGATTCACATATTTTTACCCATTCCTTAAAAAGAACTCAATTGTAACCTCATATACATCATCTGATTCAGTCACACATTATCTCCCATTATTTTGAATGAAATAAAATTTTCTATTCTATATATAAAAAATGATGAATAAACATTATTCAATTCCATTTTATGGTGATATTGGACACCGCCATCATCATCCATTATTATGAGTGAAACATGAAATTAATAATTCATCAGCTAACAAAGATCCCATGGAATTAAACATCGTATCATTCATTGAATCGTAATGGCTCATGGAATAAAAAAAAATTCATATCATTTTAAAATGGATAAAATAACCAAATAATTAAAAATTTAATCAAAAAATTTAATCATAACCCATGGAAAAGAAATGGGTATAATATGATTGCGATTAAATTTAATAGAAAATATCATTTAATTAAGAGATCATATCATATTGTATTTACTCTATTTAAATAATGTTTATATTTAAATTTTTTTTTCCACAATTAATATTTTTATTAAATCATAGTTACCACCATTAAGTAAGAAGAAATAAATATAGTGTTTTCAAAGTGGAAAAAAATATTAGAAATTTTTTTTTATAAACAAATGATGATGAGGACCGAAAAAGTTACTAAGGGATCATTCCAAAAAATATAATGATATATCCTATATCACCTAGAAATATAATATGGATTGTCAAATGATGATAATATCCTTGATCAATCATATGTTATGTTATAGGATGTTGATTTAAATGAAATCAATTTTTGGTGCATTTAGTAAGAATAATTTGGATACAAGAAACAACACAGATGTTTTCAAAAATATTTACATCTATATAAAAACTTTTAAAGTCAAAGTTAAGAAATATTTTATTTTATAAATTAAATAAATCATATAAATGAATTTTTATTGTGAAATACAATGTGTTAATCATGAAGAAAACATAAATAAATTATACCATTGAAGAAAAAATCCATATAAAAATCATTGAAAATTTATTTTTAACTTTTTATATGATGATAGTTTTATAGAAAACATTTATAATTTTTAAGTCATGTAAATGCCATTCCCAAAAGCATCTAATGAATATGTGAAGGAAAAATATTAAGTTCTTGACTGAAAATTAGAATCAAGGAATGTTTTACTTATAAGAAACACATTATGTATTGTATGAGACATGGGGAAACGAAATTTTTATAGGGAATCTAAAAAAATATTACTATAAAAGATATGGAGGTTTAGAATAAGAATACAAATTAAAACTATTAATTATGATTCATAAAAATTATTTATATGAAAATATGATTCACAATTAAACTATTATGTTTTGAGTAACCCGTTAAGGAAAAACCAATGAGGTTATTTTTTTTGAAAATAAAAATTAATAAAATGAATAAAATAAAATTTGGGATATGAAATAAAAAAGATAATATATATTATTTATACAATAATAAATTTTTAAAAATCATGTAGCAGATCTCAAAAACTAGAATTAAGACAAAAAAACCATAATTAAAAGCATAATAATTGAGTTGAGATTTAAATAATAACCATTTCATAAGGAAGAACATTAAAATTATTACAATAAATAAATATACAATAAATAATAACCTCATTAGGAGGAATAAATCAAACAGTTAATAAGAGATCTCACTATGAAATCTTGTAACTCAATTGATGGAAATTGTGTATGAAAAACCCTTACAAACATAGTATCCATAGAATTGAATTACATTTAATACATAGACAAATAAAGTACCCAAAAAACATGTGAATAATTTTAATATCAGAAAATATAACACATTGTGATAAATAACCCCAAATTAATTAAGTCATGCTGTAAAATAATAAGTATGTCACAATAAATTAAATTTGATACATAAACCCATTTCCATAGACCTGATATGTTTACAAATTCACTTAACATCCCACATTATCCAAATTATTTATTATAATTTGTTATTGACTAATTTATTCTTATATTTTTTATTCTATGTTTTATTTATTAACATATGATAGTTTTTTATATATTTTTCACTTATGCTTGTTAGTGGTGGTTTTATACCAATTTTAATACATATCATTCCATATATTAAAAATATTCATAGATATTGTAAAATTATTTCAAAATATCTGTATTTATTTAGTCTAAGGTATTTCATTATTATATTATTACAAAATTTATATAGTTTCATTGGTCTATGAACTTGTATCCATGTATTAAAGGCAACTATAAAAGTTCATTTTTTATGTTATATTTAATATAACAATTTATTGTTAATACCACTTATTAAATGTCAAATATTATAAAATCTAACACATTAAGAAAATATATTTCTTAATTATTATCAATTATCATCATTATTTATGCTTCTAATATATTTCATGGTATATATATACACCAATAGTCATGAATGTGGATAAATCTATCAAAGCATCAACATGATATAATTAATATATATGTATGATTATGAGTTCTATGGTAAAATATATCATTAATTCAATAATATAATGAAATCATTTAAATTTCACCAAATATTTGAATCATATTTTAAATTATCTAGATAAGTATTAAAATTTTAGATTATATGAAAAACTACTTCACTTTCATGGATTCCATAGTCCACACAAACATATGTAAAATGTTTTTTTTATTTTTTCAAAGAATGCCATGATGGTAGGAAATGATTAAAATTTTAAGGAATATTATAAAGTAATAAACATAAAAAATTAAGTATAACACTTATAGTTATATCTACTATCTAGTAATAATAATATTACACATTGTTCATGGAGGTGGTAGTCGGCACATACATGTGATGATGTTTTCATTTTTTAATGAATTATAGATATTGAAGGTAAATATTAGTTTTTAATTATTAATAATAATTATATCTTATTTACGATGATTATTAGTAAATTAAATCACTAAATCATTCCATTATTGGAATTTATGATGAAATGGAAGATATATACTTGGAGAAGTGGTTGTATTTATGTATGAATATGGGATGCTGCATTGATTTTATTAGAGATATGAAATGATGTGATAATTTTTATTATGTTAATAAAATAAAATATTTTTATACTAATGATAAAGAATTAATTATATAGATGTGGTTATAAATTAATTATACGGGTATCTTTAAAAAGAAATGATTAAGAAGGAGGTAATAAAAACATCAATAGTTTGAGTTTTCTCTTAGAAAATTCGTTGAAAATGTAGGTCATGAGATAATAATGGAACTATGAGATTAAATAAGTTTCATAGGGTTATATGATCAATAAAATTAAAATGGATTGAAGAAAAAATAAAATATAAGGGCTAAATGTGAATTATTGTATCAATATATTTTTATAATAGAATATGAAGACCATTTTAAAAGCACCCATTACATCATAAATAATTAATATCAATATTAATTGTTAAAATTCTGAAAAAGTAAAAAATTGGGATATAGGTGATTTTTGGTTGATAAAAACAACATAAATTCATTATCGAAACATGTTTCTTATATGTTTTCAGAAATTAACTCTAAAAAACCTTTTTTACATTTGTACTATTTTTGGGATAAATAATATTCAAACAATGTTTTTAATTTTAATGAAATAAATAAAAATTGAACATTTTATTTGATTTAACCATTTTTATTTCAATTATTCAAATCATTTTATGAAATTTACTTTCTTGTGGTTTGAAATGGTAATTTTCAAACAACAACACATAAAAAAATAGTTTTTATGAATACATTATTCAGGGTAAATTTATGTTTATGATAAATTTATCAATATATTTATTAATGATATAAAAATATTTACTATAATAAAATATTATTTATGAGGTTTCAAAATTAATATTTTTAGTAATTTAAGAAAAATATTATTAACTTTAATGAAATTAATAAAAGTTTTTAATGGGGAAAAATTTCATATAAAAGAAAAAATGTAAACATATGCCTTTTGTGTTCCAACTAATGTTTTAAAATATAAAATTTAGTTTTTCATGAATAAAAAATTTATTAGTAAATAATAGTTTTTTTAAAATAAATTTAAGTTTATCTGCTGATAATTTTTTAAAACTATATTATTTGACAAATATATATATATATATATATATATATATTATTTTGGAAAAATGGCACAATTTCACCATAAAATATCATTTAAATTCTATATTAAAATTTAGTCACCATTTTAAATAATTCAAATTTTAAAATAAATTAATTTTTTTTAAATGGAAATAAAAAATATAAGTAAATAATTTTTTTATCAGAAATGATATTTTATAACATCATTTATTTTTTATATTATTTCAAATAAATTTCATATATTTATATTATTATAATAATTTTATTTATTTTTTAATGTATTATATTTTCAAAATTATAATTCAAAATGGGTTTATAAATTTGATATACCATTTAAATATTTATTTCAAAAATTAAAATTATTTTATATAAAATTTTTATGTACTGAACATATGATATTTCAATTGATTACAGTATTTTTATTTACATTATTTTTATTAAGCATATAATTTATTCATAATTTAAATCTAATACCATGGGGATTTCTTTGGTCAGTGTTATGTATGGAATATGTTTTCAATATTGCTGATAATTAAAAAAAATATATTCCAAAATCATTGTATATAACATTCAACCCCCATGAAATCAATTATTCCCTCATTATTTTAATTATTATACAAAAATTAATGTAGGATAGGTTACTCATAACATATTAATCATTTAGGATATAACATATAATATGGAATCTACCTTACTCTCTTAAAAAATATTATGTTACCTATATTTCCAAAAACAACATTAATCATTCATTTTATCATATACCCATGTATGTATATATCATTTATTCCCCATAACATATCTGTCACGACCCCCTCCCCACAAAGTGTACCCCTCCTGGGCCGGCAATGTGAAAAGGGAGATAATGACCCCCGAGTCCCGCCTCCAGTAGGCCCCGGGTTGGCGACTAGCACCGAGGGTATAATAACATACAAATGGGAGGCATTACCCTCTAAGAGAACACATGCAGAAGAGAGAGATAGAATAGACTCCAACCAACTCCAACTCATAACTGAAATATAAAAGAAACCCATGTACATATATGAAATGTCATGAAAAAGTACTACAACTGAAAGGGAAAACTAAAAGTACCCAAAAGAAAGAAAAACTGCAGCGACCACGAGCCCGAACAGCTCCTCCTCCAACCACAAGCTAGTAGTAACCCGCTTGATCTCCAACTTGCTCCAAGTGACTTGAAAAACAGTTTATATGTACATATGGTGAGTATAACAGTATACTCAGTAGGATCCTCCCCAAGCCTCTCGTGAAAAGGTAAAGAAAGCATGCTAAAGCCCAGTGAACAACAAGTGAAACTAAATTGTCACCTAAACAGGTATACTATGTTCCCAACCTCACCAGGACTACTCTCACCAAGTAACGCATACAAGAATATAGCATATAGTAAATAATATCAAGGGTACCCCGCTACTACTTCCCCACTGTTTTGCCGCATTGCCCCAACGACATACGTCCTGTGCATCTCTCTCCAAAGGCTTGCCCGCAGACACCTGGGCTAAGCTCCACAATCTGCACCTCGTGCACCACATAGGCTTGCCCGCAGACACCTGGGTGAAGCACCACGCCGTCCTCACAACCAAAGGTAACCAGGTAGTTTCTGGGAGCCACCACAGCTCGCATAACGTGTATCATACGTCGGGTATAATACCTCAAGCCATTACAACTCATACTCCGAGTAAGGATCCTCAAGCCATCATAGCCTATACACGTTACACCTATAGTAGTCCGTAGGATACTATATCCAGAATATATGTGTGTAAATAACCACAAGCCATTACAGCCCTCTACACACATATATGGGGTAACTAACCACTGTGCCTCATGGCACAAGTATCTACCAAGAGAAGAGAGCGGAGCCAAAGGGGGTAGTCATCCATTCAACCTCCCATCAGAATGTTTGAAAAACACCCCCCAGGGCTCAGAATCCCCGGGGTGTTAGTTGCCCTTACCGACAGGGTGGAGTAGCGTATAGAAACACAAAAAGTACAGAATATATAAGTAACTCACATCCACACTATGGGCATTTCCTAGTCTTAGATACAACTACAGCTAACGTCTCTCAGACTCCAGGATACTACTTCTAAGACTAGGTATCCTATAAGCACACAAACATTTGAAGAGATTTATTAGATTACTCCGTTCTCATTTTATCAGTTCCACTGTACATTAATTAATTCTTTAAACATTAATTAAGAATGAACAATTCCACATTAAACTGAATTAGCATCACATTCAAAAACAACTGCTCTTTTTTAAGATTCACATCACCTTTAAATTCCAGCATTTCCATCCCCGTGGATTTTCACCATTTAATCAAACATCCATTATAGAATTACTTTTCCACATTCCCAGGAATTCTAGAAAAACATCCTATGCTTCTAAACACAAAGGAGGCTCAACACAGTGAGTAGATATACTACCCGTCGAGTCTTTGCCGCCTATATAAAGAGCATATACCTATTCTCCCTCGAGAGGCTAACCACGGAAAGCACGTGGCATACCCCGCACGTCTTCGCCTCCTTCGGATGAAGGGTAGCAAGACCAGCAGCCTTGAGCAGTGGGGAAAAGCAAAGTAGATTAACATTCAAGAAAACCGCAAGCAACCAGCAACGACATCCATCCCATTCCATCACCCCCGGTGTCCTCCCCAACACCCACATGCATAAACTGATGCATCTTGCCACTCTAGGCGTCATCTGCTGCCATAACCACAAGGCCTCCATGCCTCCACATATCACAACAACCATCCAGGCTCACATCACAGCACAAGAAGCAAGAAAACAAACATCACATCATGGGCTCTTGACCCTTTAACAAACAAGAGGGTAACTCAGAACCCTTTTAGAAATTCCCACATAATATGTTCTCTAATCCATATTGAATTGGCAGATTTGTTATTCGTAGGTTCCAATCACAGATACCTAATCAGAAAGCTATCCCAATTAAATAACCATTCTTACTTCCCTAATTTGATTATCCTCAAATTAGAACAACTACAACAACGAAAATAACCAGACTAATTTACATGCCTCTTTATCTTTATCCAATTAATTAACAATTAATTCCGGATTTACGTTCATTATCAATTTTTATCATGAACGAACAACAAATCAAAGAAAACATAGATATCACTATATCTAGGAAAACATGAGGCAAACCATTATCATGGTATAAAGCAACAACATGCGATCAACCAATTATTTTAATCCAGTTCAAGTATTTAATTAGGTCAATTTCATTGTGATCCAAAGGGATAAATCATGCTCATCCTACGATTGCACATATACAATTAGAGAAGCCATGAATCACCTACCTCAAATAGTTCCTCACGTTCTTTATCTACACAACAGGTCACGATCCTCCCCTCGCGACAACTGCATCCACCGGAGGATGCTGCGGTACGACAATACCAACCAACCCCAAGAAAACCCATTAAAATCTTGGAAATTACATGGTATAATTATGGAAAAGAGGATAGGAGAAGATGAACCCCAAAAGAATGATGATACAACATACCTTATATCTAATATTGATCGACATGGATCAGTTGCATCCAAAACAGAGCAGAACCAATCCTAGGAGTAAAGATTGATTGTGTAACTCCTACGGAAAGGATTGAAAGGTTCTAGTGCCTCCTAGTTGAGAACAAAGGGAAAGAACAAGGGAGAATGATATCTCGTCCCTTTTTGAAGATTAAATGGGGCAACGGTTTAAGATCCGGTTAATTCTCCATTAAAAACGGATCGCATTAACCCACACGGTTTGACCAAGTAAAACATTCCAAGCCTTAGGAATAATTAATATAGGATTTATGGCATTTTAAACGGCCTTGAGAGACCTTAAAATAAGGCTTTAAATGTATTTTACGTCAAAGGAAACGTCAAAAGGGGAAAACTGTAGGAGTCTGGAAACACTGTTCACCCACTGTTACTGTACATGAAACCGATCTGTGAAACTGATCTGTGAAACTGATCTGTGAAACCGATCTGTGAAACCAATCTGTCAGACCGATCTGTGAAACCGATCTGTCACACCGATCTGTGAAACTGATCTGTCAGACCGATCTGTGAAACCGATATGTCACACCGATTTGTGAAACGGATCTGTCACACCGATCTGTGAAACCGATCTGTCAGACCGATCTGTGAAACCGATCTGTCAGACCGATCTGTGAAACCGATCTGTCGCACCGATCTGTCACACCGATCTGTGAAACAGATCTGTCACACCGATCTGTGAAACCGATCTGTCAAACCGATCTGTGAAACTGATCTGTGAGACCGATCTGTCAGACCGATTGGTGAGACCGATCTGTTACTGTTCATAAAACTGGAAACACTGTTCACAGAACTGGAAAATTGGCAAAGTGTTGGGGATAAGTCTCCTTGACCTCCCGGAACACCTCCAAAACCAACATTTGACAAAGTAATGGACCGGAGAGGTCCGGGCCATTACATTAGATACCTCTCAAAACATTCTCGTCCTCGAGAATTAAAAACCAACCCAGAAGAAAAGAGGGGTCCGAACAACCACCCCATAAGATACCTCTCAGGGAAAAACCACCATGAGTTGTTTGAAAGCTGGAACAAAACTACGACATCCGGGAACAAACAATCCATACCCAAACAATTCATTCATAACATCACATCAAAGGTACATAAATAAAACCTGAAAGGTCTAACCATAAAGGAAACATCATTACATGAAAGGAGTTAAACATTGAACAAATATGGGTACTGAGCACGTATCTGTGACTCACGCTCCCAGGTACTCTCCTCCATGCCACCGTGTCACCACAAGACACGAACTAAGGGGATAGAACGCCCATGCAACACCTTCTCCTTGTGGTCTTGGATCTCCACTGGTCGCTCCTCGAAGGTTGCATCATCATCAATATCAATCTCTCCCCAATCGATAACATGAGATTCATCATGAAGATAATGACGGAGCTGCGATACATGGAAAACATCATGTATCCGACTCATCTGAGGGGGAAGTGCTACTCGATATGCCACATCTCCAACACGAGCTAACACCTCGAAAGGCCCAATAAACCGGGGAGAAAGCTTACTTCCACGACCAAACCTTCGCTTTCCACGATGGGGAGTCACCTTCAGAAACACATGATCCCCAACATTAAACTCTAACGGTCTCCTTGTTTGACCAGCATATGATTTCTGACGATCCTGTGCTGTCTTCATCCTCTCACGAATCACCTGTACAATCTCTGTTGTATTCTGCACTAGTTTTGGTCCGAGAATTGCTGACTCTCTGACCCCAGTCCAGCACAACGGAGAACAGTAAGGCCGGCCATACAGGGCTTCAAACGGTGCCATGCTGTTTATAGAGTGAATACTATTATTGTAAGCGAACTCTACCAAGGGTAAGTGATTTTTCCATGAACCTCCAAAATCAAGAACACAAGAGCGCAACATGTCTTCAAGAGTCTGGATTGTTCGCTCTGTCTGACCATCCATTTGAGGATGAAAAGCAGTGCTAAGGCATAATTGAGAACCAAAAGCATGCTGTAGACCTCTCCACACCCTAGAGGTAAAACGAGGATCTAGATCAGATATGATCATCTTAGGAAATCCGTGAAGACTCACCACCTCCTCCAGATACTGCCTCGACAAAACCTCCACTGAGCTCGATTCCTTGATTGCTATGAAGTGGGGCGATTTAGTTAAACGATCCACTACCACCCATATAGCATCATGTGCTCCCGGAACTCGAGGTAAACCTATAACAAATTCAATTGAGATGTCCTCCCACTTCCACTGAGGAATCTCTATGTGTTGGAGAAGACCACCAGGAACACGGTGTTCGGCCTTCACCTTCTAGCAGACTAAACATCAAGACACACATTCTGAAACTGTACGCTTCAGCCCAGGCCACCAAAACTGACTCCTCAAGGATCGGTAAATCTTCGTCACACCAGGATGTACCGCCAAGGGTGAACTATGGAACTCTCGGAGAACCGTCTCGCGCATCGCCAAGGGAACAAAAAGCCTGCCATGATACAACACTCGGTGTTGTTCATCCTCCGACCAACCATCAAGGGCCTCACCACACAAAACTCTATCTCTCCAAACTTCCAACTCTAGATCACCCAAATGAGACTCTTCCACCTTCTGCATCAGAGATGACTGCACCGTCATCTGGAAAAGACAACCTCTACCTCCAACCTCTTCCATATCAAGATGAAAAGCTGCTAGCTCTTCCATCACTCTCTAGGAATCACCAGATTCACGCACAACATCATTACGTGACTTTCGGCTTAGTGAATCAGCAACAACGTTCCCTTTTCTAGGTGTATACGATATTTCAATGTCGTATTCCTGCAAAGAACTCCATCCACCGACGCTGCCTCAAGTTCAAGTCACGTTCGGAGAAAACATACCTCAAACTCTTATGATCGGTGAAAACCACAAAGTGCTCACCAATGAGGTAATGTCTCCACAACTTCAGAGCAAACACCACGGCTGCCAACACAAGATCATGGGTGGCGTAGTTGCATTCATGTGGACGCAACTGCCGAGACCCATAAGAAACAACTGACCTATGCTGCATGAGAACACAGCCTAGCCCCAGATGTGAAGCATCACAGAAAAAATAAAACTGGACTCCCTCCACTGGAAGACAAAGGACTGGAGCACTTACCAACATCTCCTTTAGATATTCGAAAGCTGCCTGACACTGATCAGTCCATATCAACGCTTGATCCTTCTTGGTCAAAGCTGTCAGAGGAGTCGCAACTCGGGAGAAATTGGCTACAAACCTCCTATAATAGCCTGCGAGACCAAGGAAACTTCGCACCCCTGACACAGTCTTGGGGGATGCCCAAGACACTACTGCTTCTATATTCGAAGGATCCACAGCTACTCCCTGTTGGGACACAACATTCCCTAAGAAACGAACTTCTCGAGCCCAGAACTCACACTTGGACAACTTCCCAAACAACTGATGTTGGCGAAGAATTCCCAAAACGGCTCGTAGATGCTCTGCATGCTCTTCTTCAGATGTCGAGTACACGAGGATGTCATCGATGAAAACCACAACAAACTTGTCCAGGAATTCACGGAACACAGCATTCATCAACCCCATGAAAACAGCTGGAGCATTCGTCATGCCGAATGGCATTACAACAAACTCATAATGCCCATGACGACAACGGAAAGCAGTCTTCGGGATACCCTCATCCTTTACACGCATCTGATGATATCCTGACCGCAATTCGATCTTTGAGAACCAACTTGCACCCTTTAGTTGATCGAATAGGTCATCAATTCGTGGAAGAGGATAGCGATTCTTTATTGTCACTTTGTTTAATCGACGATAATCGACACACAACCGCAAACTGTCGTCGGACTTCTTCACGAACAAGACTGGTGCACCCCATGGTGACACACTTGGCTGAACAAAACCACACTGCAACAGACCCTCAAGATGTATACGTAGCTCTCGTAACTCAGAAGGGGCCATCCTATACGGAGACATAGAGATAGGAAACGATCCCGACTGTAGCTCGATCCCAAACTCGATCTCTCGTCGAGGGGGTAAGGATACAACCTCTTCTGGAAAGACGTCAGGGTACTCCTCTAAGACCCTAGGAAACACCAACTGTTGAACCTCTGAAGAACTCAGAATCATCCTAGCCATCATGGATGATAAGGATGAAACTCGTCTATGACTCATCTGAGGATCTCTCTCACCAACAAACACTACTTCCTCTCCATCTTCATCAAAGAAAACGACCTTCTTCCTGTAGCAATCCACAATAGCCTACACCGAATACAACCAATCCATGCCGAGGATGACATCATATGGTTGTATTTGTAAACATAGGAAATCTCCCCAAGAGCGGTGCTGCCCCAACACTAGCTCACAGTCTCTACATACTTCAAACAAGCTAGCTCGACCTCCAACTGGCGTAGTCAATGCCAAGGGCACTGGAAGCCTCTCTACCTAAAGTCCCAAAGCATGGACAAGGGTAGGGGATATAAAGGAGTGTGTCTCTCCTGAATCAAACAAGGCATACACCAAGGTAGAAAACAAGCAAAGGGTACCTCGGACGATGTCTGGCTCGCTTGGAGCTGGAAACGCTAGAGCATGAAGCTGACCATGACCACCTCCACGACCTCTCTGACCCTGATGACGACCACCACCACGGCCGCGCTCTGCTCTCTGAGGACGGGGAGCGTCATGGGGCTGTCCTCTGCCTGCTCCATCTACCCTCTGGTGATCTAAAGCTGGTGCAACCTGCTGCTACTGCCTCGGCTGGAACTGCCTCAACGGAGGAACCTGGAGTGGAGCGCCTGGTGCATGATGACTGATCTGAAAAGTCGGGCACTCCCGCTGCTGATAACCACGATCACCACAAGAAAAACAAGTGCCTGATCCCTTGGCATAGGCCTGAGAGTCGCTGCCTCTAGAGAAACGAGATGGGAAGGGCTGGGACCTACCCCCAGGTGAACGGAAACTCTTCTGTCCTGAAAACCGGGAACCCCGGACCACAGCTCTACTTCGTGAGGAATCATGACGATTCCCCTCTCGTGACGATCCAGTCCTGGTCAAAGTCCTGTCAACAACCTCTGCCCTCGCCAACACCTCAAGATATGTCTTCAGCATAAATGGGGTGACCTGGCGCTGGATCTCTGGACGCAAAGCCTCCTCGAAATGCCTCGACCTGGCCTCATCATCTGGTAACAGGTATGAAGCATATCGTAGAAGGTTCCCTAACCGGATTCCAAACTCTCGAACACTGGAGCTCCCCTGTCGAAGGGTGAGTAGCTCCTGGCGACTGGACACCTTCGCAGTCGCTGAAAGAAACTCGACTCTAAACCTGTCTCGAAACTCCTCCCATGAGATTGCTGACTCCTCACGATCACCGAGGAACAAGAACCACCACTGCCTCGCTGCTCCACGCAGAATCGTCATAACCAAGGACACCCAATGTTCCTTCCGAGCACGAATCGAACTGAATCCTATCTCGATCTCCTCCAACCAGTATTCTATGACTGCATCTGAAACGGAGCCCTCGTACTTCTGTAGACTCTGGCGCTGAAACTCTCAGAGTGTCTTCCTCCAAGTGTCATCTTCATCAACCTCTACTTGGCGGTGATCTGCTGGAACAGCCTACAGGGCATCTTCTGCGCAAACCTGACGAGGACGTCGACCTGGAGCCATACCTGTAAAATAACAACCGTTAGAGCTCCTAAGCCTGGAATATGGAAGACTCAACATTAATTAATTAATTATTTTGTTTTATTAATTTCAGGTTACCTATATGAAGGTCTAGCCATTCAAACACAGGCGCAAAGAATAATGATGCATGATCCTTTCCTAGGTCTCTACCCTGCAACCAGTATCACTTTGTTTAGTAGCCATCGTAAACTTAAAGGTCCGTGCAACAGATCATAGGGGGCCCTAAATGCCTATTTCTCTGCTGGTCTCCAGTGTTTACCCCACTTTCTAAACATGAATGACACTGTTGCCATACCATCCCATGCATCCTCACCTGTGCCTAACTCCAAACTCCATCCTATCCCTCAACCAGACCTCTGATACCACTCTGTCACGACCCCCTCCCCACAAAGTGTACCCCTCCTGGGTCGGTAATGTGAAAAGGGAGATAATGACCCCCCGAGTCCCGCCTCCAGTAGGCCCTGAGTTGGCGACTAGCACCGAGGGTATAATAACATACAAATGGGAGGCATTACCCTCTAAGAGAACACATGCAGAAAAGAGAGATAAAATAGACTCCAACTAACTCCAACTCATAACTGAAATATAAAAGAAACCCAAGTACATATATGAAATGTCATGCAAAAGTAATACAACTGAAAGGGAAAACTAAAAGTACCCAAAAGAAAGAAAAACGACAGCGACCACGAGCCCGAACAACTCCTCCTCCAACCACAAGCTAGTAGTAACCCGCTTGATCTCCAACTTGCTCCAAGTGACTTGAAAAACAGTTTATATGTACATTGGGTGAGTATAACAGTATACTCAGTAGGATCCTACCCAAGACTCTCGTGCAAAGGTAAAGAAAGCATGCTAAAGCCCAGTGAACAACAAGTGAAACTAACTCGTCACCTAAACAGGTATACTATGTTCCCAACCTCACTATGGCTACTATCACCAAGTAACGCATACAAGAATATAGCATATAGTAAAGAATATCAAGGGTACCTCGCTACTACTTCCCCACTGGTTTTACGCTTTTCCCCAACGACATACTTCCTGTGCATCTCTCTCCAAAGGCTTGCCCGCAGACACCTGAGCTAAGATCCACAATCTGCACCTCGTGCACCACATAGGCTTGCCCGCAGACACTTGGGCGAAGCACCACGCCGTCCTCACAACCAAAGGTAACTAGGTAGTTTCCGGGAGCCACCACAGCTCGCATAATGTGTATCATACGTCGGGTATAATACCTCAAGCCATTACAGCCCATACTCCGAGTAAGGATCCTCAAGCCATCATAGCCTATACATGTTACACCTATAGTAGTCCGTAGGATACTATATCCAGAATATATGTGTGTGAATAACCACAAGCCATTACAGCCCTCTACACACATATATGGGGTAACTAACCGCTGTGCCTCACGGCACAAGTATCTACCAAGAGAAGAGAGTGGAGCAAAAGGGGGTAGTCGGCCATTCAACCTCCCATCAGAATGTTGGGGAAAACACCCCCCAGGGCTCAGAATCCCCGGGGTGTTAGTTGCCCTTACCGATAGGGTGGAGTAGCGTATAGAAACACAAAAAGTACAGAATATATAAGTAACTCACATCCACACTATAGGCATTACCTAGTCTTAGATACAACTGCAGCTAACGTCTCTCAGACTCCAGGCTGCTACTTCTAAGACTAGGTATCCTATAAGCACACAAACATTTGAAGAGATTTATTAGATTAATCCGTTCTCATTTTATCAGTTCCACTGTACATTAATTAATTCTTTAAACATTAATTAAGAATGAACAATTCCACATTAAACTGAATTGGCATCAAATTCAAAAACAACTGCTCCTTTTTAAGATTCACATCACCTTAAAATTCCAGTATCTCCATCCCCGTGGATTTTCACCATTTAATCAATCATTCGTTATAGAATTACTTTTCCACATTCCCATGCATTCTAGAAAAACATCCTATGCTTCTAAACATAAATGAGGCTCAACACGGTTAGTAGATATACTACCCGTCGAGTCCTTTCCGCCTATAGAAAGAGAATATACTTATTCTCCCTCGAAAGGCTAAACACGGATAGCACGTGGCATACCCCGCGTGTCTTCGCCTCCTTCGGAAGAAGGGTAGCAAGACCAACTGCCTTGAGCAGTGGGGAAAAGCAAAGTAGATTAACATTCAAGAAAACCGCAAGCAACCAGCAACCACATCCATCCCATTCCATCACCCCTGGTGTCCTCCCCGACACCCAGATGCATAAACTGATGCATCTCGCCACTCTAGGCATCATCTGCTTCCATAACCACAAGGCCTCCATGCCTCTACATATCACAACAACCATCCAGGCTCACATCACAGTACAAGCATCAGGAAAACAAACATCACATCATGGGCTCTTGACCCTTTAACAAACAATAGGGTAACTCAGAACCCTTTTAGAAATTCCCACATAATATGTTCTCTAATCCATATTGAATTGGAAGATTTGTTATTCGTAGGTTCCAATCACGGATACCTAATCAGCAAGCTATCCCAATTAAATAACCATGCTTACTTCCCTAATTTGATTATCCTCAAATTAGAACAACTACAACAACAACAATAACCAGAATAATTTACATGCCTCTTTATCTTTAGCCAATTAATTAACAATTAATTCCAGATTTACGTTAATTATAAATTTCTATCATGAACGAACAACAAATCAAAGAAAACATAGATATCAATATATCTAGGAAAACATGAGGCAAACCGTTATCATGGTATAAAGCAACAACATGCGATCAACCAATTCTTTTAATCCGGTTCAAGTATTTAATTAGGTCAATTTCATTGTGATCCAAAGGGATAAATCATGCTAATACTACGATTTCACATATACAATTAGAGAAGCCATGAATCCCCTACCTCAAACAGTTCCTCACGTTCTTTATCCACACAGCAGGTCACGATCCTCCCCTCGTGATAACTGCATCCACCGGAGGATGCTGCGGTACGACAGTAGCAACCAACCCCAAGAAAACCCACTAGAATCTTGGAAATTACATGGTATAATTATGGAAAAAAGGATAGGAGAAGATGAACCCCAAAAGAACGATGATACAACATACCTTATATCGAAGATTGATCGACACAACTCAGTTGCATCCAAAACAGAGCAGAACCAATCCTAGGAGTAAAGATTGATTGTGAAACTCCTACGGAAAGGATTGAAAGGTTCTAGTGCCTCCTAGTTGAGAACAAAGGGAAAGAACAAGGGAGAATGATATCTCGTCCCTTTTTGAAGATTAAATGGGGCAACTGTTTAAGATCCGATTAATTCTCCATTAAAAATGGATCGCATTAACCCACACGGTTTGACCAAGTAAAACATTCCAAGCCTTAGGAATAATTAATATAGGATTTATGGCATTTTAAACGGCCTTAAGATCCCTTAAAATAAGGCTTTAAATGTATTTTACGTTAAAGGAAACATCAAAAGGGGAAAAACTGTAGAAGTCTGGAAACACTGTTCACCCACTGTTACTGTACATGAAACTGATTTGTGAAACCGATCTGTGAAACCGATCTGTGAAACTGATATGTGAAACCGATCTGTGAAACCGATCTGTGAAACCGATCTGTCAGACCGATCTGTGAAACCGATCTGTCACACCGATCTGTGAAACCAATCTGTCAGACCGATCTGTGAAACTGATCTGTCACACCGATCTGTGAAACCGATCTGTCAGACCGATCTGTGAAACCGATCTGTCAGACCGATCTGTGAAACCGATCTGTCGCACCGATCTATGAAACTGATCTATCACACCGATCTGTGAAATTGATCTGTCACACCGATCTGTGAAACCGATCTGTCAGACCGATCTGTGAAACTGATCTATGAGACCGATCTGCCAGACCGATTGGTGAGACCGATCTGTTACTGTTCATAAAACTGGAAACACTATTCACAGAACTGGAAAATTGGCAAAGTGTTGGGGATAAGTCCCCGTGACCTCCCGGAACACCTCCAACACCAACATTTCACAAAGTAATGGACCGGAGAGGTCCGGGCCATTACAATATCATTTCCAAAATCTTATTAATATACAGGATGATAAAATACAATAAATTCAAATATTTATCCTAAAATTTAGATTGTATTTAACACTAAAAGGATTTAACTACATTAGTCAATATATATAATATTCCTAAAAGTGGAAGAATATTCCCAAAAATATCACTGATCACTTTTTAAGTATATAAATAATCAATTCAATGGCTATAAAAAATGATATTTCTCACTTTTTCCAACGTAAAAGAACACTTTATTAACAAAAAATCATGAATATATTAATATATAGTGATATCATTCCTCAATCAACTGATTTTAAGAAGTTATCCTTAATAATATATCATAGTGATGAAAAAATTTTATATTTTATAATAAAATATAATATATTTTCCCAACCATCAATGTAGAACTACATAAATAAGTTACATACATGATTCATGTAATAACAATATCAATTATAATATTATATAATACCGTCAATAATTTTTTGTATATAATTAAAATATCAATGACTATCATGAATCATATTTTATAATGATATCAACCCCAAAACATTACAAAATATTAGGAAACTCATCATTTCTATAATAACATTCATATAAAAATATTCTAAACTATTAAATAATTCTCCATTATTTAATTATATTACATAATGGTCTATAGATTCATACCTTTATTAGATTCATTTCTATGGTCATATCTCAATAAAATTATTAAATCAAAAAAGGTTATAATAATAACTTAAATATGAAAACAAAAACAACAATTTCATGTTTTCATCCCCAATAACACTTTAATATATTATATAAGATATATTAAATCCAACCTATAAATATATTTTTTCAACACATTGTTATCCAGAATAAATTCTCTCTTAGGTTTTGTGATATATTTTGGTAACATCATACTTAAACTCTCTATAATAGATCAATAAAGAGAATTTAATTTTCTAAATGAATAACCCATATGTGTCTCAAACTAGGTGTATAATTAGACTCATTTTTTATTAATCTAGTGATGATTGATTTTATATCAAAAAAACATTTTAGGGTTGTTACCTGTATGTATATCTATGCTTATTCATGTATCTACTTGTAGTATCATGATGTGGATGTTATTTCAAATAAAACCACAAAATACATAATTTATAAAAAACATGATTATAACATATACATTTTCTTATTCCTTGGTTTTTAAAAGGTTATATGGTCATCATTCGAAAAAAATAAAATATTTAGTATAATCATCTTAATGGTGTAATATATCCTATGAAAATTTGACAAAAAAAAACATATCAATCCTTAATAACAATAATAACTATTAATTTATCTCTAGAAAATATCTTATGAACCATTAAAATTTTCTAAACCCCCTTTGATACCAAATGTGGTACCTCAGGACCAGAACAATTGTATTATTTTCTAAAAATATAAATATAACAAAATTTCATTTATATAAAATCTTATTTAAAATATAATGATATTTTTATAATTAAATGATACGTTTAAATTTAATGCAATAGAGAATTAAAAATACATTTTTCAGTAGGGATGATTTACTTTATATGAAAATTAACACTTAACAACTAAATATTAAAATACTTAATCCAAATTGAATCTTTATCATCTCCCACAAATCATAAAAAACATTTTATACAGTTCATATACATTATATTTGTCTATAAATGTTAAAAATAGAGGCATTAAAATTCATGGCTCTCTGATGATCTATACGTGTAAAAATAATAATTATTAACGATCAAGTGTTAGATGGTAATATTATTTTGATAATGAAACAAAATAAAAATATATCCCATAAAAAAAATAAAAAATCGTGGTATACGCCCAATAGTAATGAAATACATGAATCAAAAAAATTATAGAAATATTAAATATGTATCATCAAAAAAATATAGTCATGATAATTACTATTGAAATATAAAATTTAAAAAAAAAACAAAAAAACATAATATTTAAAAACATTAAATTAATTTATCACACTCTTATATCAAATTTTGAGAGAGAACTAAATTCTACCCACATAAACATTACATTGATGATTAAAATACTTACACCCTTTCATGTGATAACCTAAATTGGGATTTTATGCATAAAAATCATGAGTTTTAGTCTTTTAAAAAAATTAATTGGAGGATGATATACAACATAAGTCATTGAAATTTATAACAATGAATCCCACATGAAATAAACATTTCATCATTTCGTAATGAACCCCTAAAAATAAATTGGTATCATTCCTTAAAACATAAATTCCCATGAAATGAAAATGGTTTTAAAATAATATTAATATTGGATCATATAGTGAAATAATTTAAAACTAAATAAATATTAATTAAATGATATGCCAATGGAAAATAAATGGGTATCTATAGACATCAAATAACATTTTATTTAAATAATACATAATCAGAATAATAGATCATATGATGTTAATAATTCATTGATAAATAGTATATTGTTTAGTCAAAAGTTTCCCAAATCAATCGATGTATGTATTCATGGTGAACAACCAAAATCTAGTGAAAGAAAATAAAGAGTGTTCACATGGGATATTAATATATGAAACATTATAGTTATATATTTATGGTGATCAATATTGAAAATGTAAGAGATAAATCCTTACTCAAATATAAAATGACATAAAATCATCCATCTGAGTAAAAAAGATTAATTATTTAATCTAAATTACATCCTAGATCATGGAGAATGTATTTAAAATGATTTGGATTTATATAAAACCAATTTCATAGAAAGAATAATGTAATTTGAGTTATAAATAATAAAAAACAAAAACCTTTTTAAAAAATACATATTTAGAATGAAATATTTTATAATTAAAATAAAATTATTTTTTTCTGTTAGAAAAAAATTAATGGTTTAATTGAATAATTCATAAAAAAATATGACAAAAACACATGTTCAAATGGGAAAAATAAAAGGATATTTTATTACCAATTTTACTAAAAAATCCATACTTAAATTTTAAATATTTCATTAAAAGTTATTTGTAATGACTCTGAACCCAGTATCCCAGAGTCAGTGCATGAAACAAGGTGTGAAATTTTTATCATAGAAACATACTTAAAACATTACATGTCTCATTCCAATATAGAAGAACATTTTGGTTTAGATTCTGAAAAACTAGATCCTACTAATACATTTTATCAAAAACATGACAAAACATCTTCAAACTGTTTCCTCCACGAAAGGCTAATCAAAGATTGATAAACATTTTAAGCACTGTAAATTAAATATGAAATTCCATGTGAGTATAAGAATACCTGGTAAGTGGTTTTAAAACAATTTGATGAACATCCTTTTTTTAAAACAACAACCATTGAAATAATCATATTGATTTTTTTCTAAGAGGAAAACATCACTTCTTGAGGAACGGTGTCATCATTTTCAATGGTTACTTGATAATATTTTCAGAAAACTTATAACATTAGAATCATATGTGTTTACATAAAAATTTCAGGTAAAATAAAAATCAGAGTGAACATACATGTATAAGGATGCATGAAGTAATACATAATTCATTAACTGATCAACCATCCCTAATAGTGACATCCAAGGTGGTAAAAATAATTCTCATAATTAAACATATCATGATTCACATAACAAATAATTCATGATTTTATAGATGTAAAATTATATTTTAGTACCCCTTCCATGTATAACTTGTTATTTCCAAACTAAATTATGCCAAATTCATTCATCACTATTATCATATATGATTTTTAGCCAAGCCTATTCAATTAGTCAAATAATCCCCTGGTTGGTCATATACTAATACATAATGAGGGAATTTATATTGCCAGACATTATCGTGGTATTGTGTGAAGATCATACAGGTAAAAAACAACATAATTTTGGTCGACTATTACACATAGTTTTTAACATGTCTAGCATCATGTTTACAGATACTTTCACTTAAATTATAAGGGCTAAATGTGAATTAATGTATCAATTTATTTTTATAATAGAAAATTAGGACTATTTTAAAAGCATCCATTACATCATAAATAATTTAATATTAATATTAATGCTTAAAATTCTAAAAAAGTGAAAAATTGGAATATATGTGAGTTTTGGATGATAAAAACATCATAAATTTATTTGAAAACATGTTTCTTATATGTTTTCAAAAATTTACTTTAAAAACACATTTTTACATTTTTACTATTGTGGGGATAACTAATTTTCAAAAAACATTTCTAATTTTAATGAAATAATTAAAAATTGAACCTTTTATCGACTTAACAATTTATATTTCAAATATTCAAATAGTTTTATGAAATTTACATTCATGGGGTTTGAAATGGTAATTTTCAAACTACCAGACATAAAAAAAATAAAAATATCTTTTATGAATAAATTTTTAGGGTAAATTTTTTCTTAGGATAAATTTATCAGTATTTTTATTAATGATTTAAAAATATTTACTATAATAAAATATTATTTATGTGGTTTCAAAATCAATATATTTAGTAATTTAAGAAAATTATTATTAACATTACTAAAATAGATTAATGTCTTTAATGGGGAAAATTTTGACATAAAATAAAAAATGTAAATATATGTCTTTCCTTTTCACAATAATTTTTAAAAATATATAATTTAGTTGTTTCATGAATAAAAACACTATCAATAAATAATATTTTTATTAAAATATTTTTTAATTTTATCTTCTGATAATTTTTAACATATAGAAGATTTGAATATATATATATATATATATAGAAATATATTATTTTAGAAAAATGGCATAATTTCAACATAAAATATAATTTACATTCTATATTAAAAATTAGTCCTCATTTTAAATAATTCATATTTTAAAATTAATTAATTTATCTTTTAAATGGAAATACAAAATATAAGTAAATAATTTTTTATCAGAAATAATATTTAAAAACGACACTTATTTTTAATATTATTTCATATAAATTTCATATATTTATATTATTAAAATTAAATTTCATATATTTTAATGTATTATATTTTCAAATTTATAATTTAAAATGGGTTAATAAATTTTATTTAAAATTTAAATATTTATATCAAAAAGTATAATTATTTTATATTTAATATTTATGCTATGAACATATTATATTTTAATTGATTATAATATATTTTTTTACATTAATTTTTATTAATCTTATAATTTATTCATAATTTAAATATAATATGATGAGGATTTTTTTGGTCACTGTAATATGTGGAATATGTATTCAATATTGGTGATAATTAAAAAAGAATATATTCCAAAATCATTATATATAACATTAAACCCAAATGAAATCAATACTTCACTCATTATTTTAATTATCACAAAATCATTAATATAGGATAGTTTAATCAAAACATATTCATCATTTAGGATATAACATATAATATGGCATCTACCTTGTTCTATGAAGAAATATTATGTTACCTATTTTTCCACAAACAAAATTAATAATTCATTTCATCATATACCCATGTATGTATATATCATTTATTCCCCATAACATATCATTTCCAAAATCATATTAATATACAGGATGTTAAAATACCATAATATCATTATTTATCCTAAAATTTAGATTGTATTTAACACTAAAATGATTTAACTACATTAGTCAATATATATAATATTTCCTAAAAATGGAATAATATTCCCAAAAATATCATTGCTCACTTTTTATGTATATAAATAATCAATTCAATGGATAGAAAAAACAATATTTCTCACTTTTTCCAATGTCAAAGAATATTTTATTGACAAAAAATCATGAATATATTAATATATAGTGATATCATTCATCAATAAAGTGCTTTTAAGAAGTTATCCTTAATAATATATCATAGTCATGAAAAAATTTTCTATTGTTTAATAAAATATAATATATTTTCCCTGACCATTAATGTAGAACTACATAAAGATGTTACATATATGATTCATGTAATAACACTATCAATTATAATATTATAGAATACCATCGATAAATGTTTGTATATAATTAAAATATCAATGACTTTCATGAATCAAGTTTTATAATGATATCAACCCCACAACATTACAAAAATATTAGGAAACCCACCATTTCTATAATAACATTCATATAAAAATATTTTAAACTATTCAATAATTCTCCATTATTTAATTATATTACATAATGGTCTCTAGATTCATACCTCTATTAGAGTCCTTTGCATGGTCGTATCTCAATAATATTTTTAAATCAAAAAAGGTTATAATAATAACTGAATTATGAAACCAAAAAGAACAATGTCATGTTTTCATCCCCAATAACACTTTAATATTTTAATAAGATACATTAATCCAACCTATAAATATATTTTTTCAACACATTCTTATGCATAATAAATTCTCCCTTAGGTTTTGTAATATATTTTGGTAACATCATACTTAAACTCTCTATAATGGATCAATAAGGAGAATGTTATTTTCCCTATGAATAACCCATATGTTTCTCAAACTAGGTTTATAATTAGACTCAATTTTTATACATCTAGTTATGATTGATTTTATATCAAAAAAACATTTTAGGGTTTTTACCCGTATGTATATCTATTCTTATTCATGTATCTACTTGTAGTATCAGGATGTGGATGTTATTTCCAAGAGAACCAAAAAATACATAATTTATAAAAAAACAGGATTATAAAATATTCATTTTCTAATTCCTTGGTTTTTAAAAGGTTATATGGTCATCGTTCTAAAAAAATTATATATTTAGTATAATAATCTTAATGGTTTAAAAAATCATATGAGAATTTGAAAAATAAAAACATATCAATCCTTAATAACAATAATAACTGTTAATTTATCTCTAGAAAACATCTTATGAACCATTAAAATTATCTAAACCCACTTTGATACCAATTGTGGTACCTCAGGATAGAACAATTTGATTATGTTCTAAAAATATAAATATAACAAACTATCATTTATATAAAATCTTATTTAAAATATAATGATATATTTATAATTAAATGATACTTTTAAATTTAATGTAATAGAGAATTAAAAATAAATTTTTTTAGAGATGAATTACTTTATATGAAAATTAACCCATAACAACTAAATATTAAAATAATTAATCCAAAATGAATCTTTATCATCTCCCACAAATCATAAAAACATTTTATACAGTTCATATACATTATATTTGTCTATAATGCTTAAAAATAGAGACATTAAAATTTATGGCTCTCTGATGATCTATACGTGTAAAAATAATAATTATTAATGATCATGTGGTAGATGGTTATATTATTTTGATAATGAAACAAAATAAAAATATATCTCATAAAAAAATAAAAATTTTGGAATACGCCCAATAGTAATGAAATACATGAATCAAAAAAATTATAGAAATATTAGATAATAAATATGTATCATCAAAAAAATTTAGTTAAGATAATTAGTATTGAAATATGAAATTTTATAAAAATCAACAAAACGTATTTTTTAAAAAGATTACATTCATTTATCACACACTTATATCCAATTTTGCAAGAGAACTAAATTCAACCCACAGAAACATTACATTGATGATTAAAATACTTACAACCATTCATATAAAAACGTAAATTGGGATTTTATGCAAAAAATCATGATTTTTAGTCTTTTAAAAAATTAATTGGAGGATGATATACAACATAAGTTATTGAAATTTATAATAACGAGTCCCACATGAAATAAATAATTCATCATTTCACAATGAACCCCTTAAAATAAATTGGTATCATTCCTTAGACCATAAATTCGCATGAAATGAAAATGGGTTTTATATAATATTAAAATTGGATCATATAGTGAAATAATTTAAATGTAAATAAATATTAATTAAATAATATACCAATGAAAAACAAATGGGTATCTATATACATCAAATAAAATTTTATTTAAATAATACATAATCAGAATAATAGATTATATGATGTTAATAATTCACTGACAAATATTATATTGTTAAGTCAAACGTTGCCCAAATCAATTGATGTATGTAATCATGGTGAACAACCATCATCTAGTAGAAGAAAATAAAGAATGTTCACATGGGATATTAATATATGAAACATTACATTTATATATTTATGGTGATGAAGAATGAAAATGTAAGTGATAAATCATTCCTAAAATATAAAATGACATAAAATCATCCATCTGAGTAAATAAGATGAATTATTTAATCTTAATTACATCCTAGATCATGGAAAATGTATGTAAAATGTTTTGGCATTATATAAAACCAATTTCACCAAAAGAATAATGTAATTTGAGTTATAAGTAATAAAAAAACCATTTAAAAAAATACATATTTATAATAAAAGATTTTATAATTAAAATAAAATTATGTTTTTTGTTAGAAAACCCTTAATGGTTTGATTGAATAATTCATAAAAAATGAAAAATATGACATAAATACATGTTCAAATGGAAAAAATAAAAGGAGATTATATTACCAATTTTAGTAAAAAATCCATACTTAAATTTTAAATATTTCATTACAAGTTATTTGTAATGACTCTGAACCCAGTATCCCAGAGTCCTTGCATGAAACCTAGTGTGTAATGTTTTTCATAGAAACATATATAAAAATTACATGTCTCATTCAAATATAGAAGAATGTTTTGGTTTAGATTCTGTAAAACTAGATGCTACTAATACAGTTTATCCAAAACATGACAAAAAGTCATCAAACTGTTTCCATCATGAAAGGGTAATATAAGATTGATAAACCATTTAAGCACTTTAAATTAAATATAAAATGTCGAGTGAGTATAAGAATGCCTGATAAGTGGTTTTAAAACAATTTGATGAACATCCAATTTTTTAAAAAAAACAATTAAAATAACCGTATTAATTTTTTCTAAGAGGAAAACATCATTTCTTGAGGCACAACATCATCATTTTCAATGGATACTTGATAATATTTTTAGAAAACTTATAACATTAGAATCATATGTGTTTACATTAAAATTGCAGGTAAAATAAAAATTAGAGTGTGCTTACATGTATATGGATGCATGAAGTAATTCATAATTCATTAATTGATCAACCATCCCTAATAGTGACATGAATGGTGGTAAAAATAATTCTCATAATTAAACATATCATGATTCACATAACAATTAATTCATGATTTTCTAGATGTAAAATTATCTTTTAGTACCCATTCCTTGTATAACTTGTTATTTCCATACTAAAATATGCCAAATTCATTCATCAATATTATCATAGAAGATTTTTAGCCAAGCCTATTTAATTAGTCAAATAATCCCTTGGTTGGTCATATACTAATACATAATGAGGGAATTTATATTGCAAGACATTATTATGGTATTGCATGAAGATCATACAGGAAAAAATACAACATAATTTTGGTCCACTACTACACATAGTTTTTAACAAGTCTAGCATCATGTTTACGGATCATTTCACTTAAAATATAAGGGCTAAATGTGAATTAATGTATCAATTTCTTTTTATAATAGAATATAAGGACTATTTTAAAAGTATCTATTACATCATAAATAATTTAATATTAATATTAATGGGTAAAATTCTGAAAAAGTGAAAATTGGAATATTGGTGAGTTTTGGATGATAAAAGCAACATAAATTCATTTTGAAACATGTTTCTTATATGTTTTCAAAAATTTACTCTAAAAACACATTTTTACATTTTTACTATTGTTGGGATAACTAATTTTCAAACAAAATTTCTAATTTTAATGAAATAAATTAAAAATTGAACATTTTATCTGATTTAACCCTTTTTATTTCAAATATACAAATCATTTTATGACATTTAAATTCATGGGGTTTGAAATGGTAATTTTCAAACTACCAGACATAAAAAAATTAAAATAGTTTTTATGAATACATTTTTTAGGGTAAATTTTTTCTTAGGATAAATTTATCAGTATTTTTATTAATGATATAAAAACATTTACTATAATAAAATATTGGTTATGATGTTTCAAAATAAATATTTTCAGTAATTTAGGAAAAATATTATTAACATTACTAAAATGGATAAATGTCTTTATTGGGGAAAATTTTGACATAAAATAAAAAATGTAAACATGTGTCTTTTCTATTCCCAATAATGTTTAAAAATATATAATTCAGTTGTTTCCTGAAAAAAAAACATTATCAATAAACGATATTTTTATTAAAATATTTTTTAATTTTATCTTATGATAATTTTTAACATATATAGGATTTGAATATATATATATATATAGAAATATATTATTTTATAAAAATGGCATAATTTCACCATAAAATATTATTTACATTCTATATTAAAATTTTTCATCATTTTAAATAATTCAAATTTTATAATTAATTTATTTATCTTTTAAATTGAAATACCAAATATAAGTAAATAATTTTTTATCAGAAATAATATTTAAAAACGTCTCTTATTTTTAATATTATTTCATATAAATTTCTATTATTTATATTACTAAAATAATTTCTCGTATATTTTATTGTATTATATTTTAAAATTTATAAATTAAAATGGGTTAATAAATTTTATTTACAATTTAAAAATTTATTTCAAAAATTATAATTATTTTATATTAAATATTTATGCTATGAACATATGATATTTTAACTGATTACAATATTTTTATTTACATTAATTTTTATTAATATTATAATTTATTCATAATTTAAATATAATATCACGAGTATTTTTTTAGTTAGTGTTATACGTTGAATATGTATTCAATATTGGTGATAATTAAAAAAGAATATATTCCAAATTCATTATATATAACATTCAACCCCCATGAAATCATTACTTCCGACATTATTTTAATTATTACACAATAATTAGTGTAAGATAGGTTATTCAAAACATATTTATCATTTAGGATATAACATATAATATGGCATCTACCTTGCTCTATGAAGAAATATTATTTTACCTATATTTCCACAAACAACATTAATCATTCATTTTATCATATACCCATGTATGTATATATCATTTATTCCCCATAACATATCATTTCCATGTTTTTAAATGTTTATATGATCATCGTTTGATGAAAATAAAATATTTAGTATAATCATCTTAATGGCCAAATAATTCCTATGATAATTTGATAAATAAAAACATATCGATCCTTAATAACAATTATAACTCTTAATTTATCTCTAGAAAATATCTTTTGAACCATTAATATTATCTAAACCCCCTTTTATGCCAAATGTGACACCTCATGAACATAACAATTGGATCCTGTGCTAAAAATATAAATATTACAAACTCTCATTTATATATAATCTTATTTAAAATATAATGATATATTTATAATTAAATGATACCTTTAAATTTAATGTAATGCAAAATTAAAATTATATTTATTAGTAGAGATGATTTACTTTATATGAAAATTATCACTTAACAACTAAATATTAAGATACATAATCCAAAATGAATCTTTAACATCTCCTACAAATCATTAAAATCATTTTAGTCACTTCATATGTTTTATATTTGTCTATAACCATTGAAAATTTAGACATCAAATTTTTTTGTTCTCTGATGATCTATAAGTGTAAAAAGAAAAAATAGTTATTGTTGATCATGTGTGATATGATTATATTATTTTGATAATGACACTAAATAAAACTATTTCCTATAAACAAAAAATAAAAAATCGTGGTATAAGACTTATAGTAATGAAATACATGAATCAAAAAAATTGTAGAAATATTAGATAATAAATATGTATCATCAAAGAAAAATATAGTCAAGATCATTGGTATTGAAATATGAAATTAAAAAAACCAAGGAAACGTAGTATTGAAAAACATTACATTCATTTTTCACACACTTATAACGAATTTTGTGAAAAAAAAAATTATACCCACATAAAAATCACATTAATGATTAAAATACTTGCATCCTTTCATGTGAAAAACTAAATTGGGATTTTATGTAAAAATATCATGATTTTTAATATTTTTAAAAATTAATTGGAGGTTGATATACAACAAAATTCATTGAAATTTATACCTATGAGGACCACATGAAATAAAGATTTCATCATTTTGCAATGAACCCCTGAAAATAAATTTGTATCATTCATAAACCATAAATTCCATTAGAATGTAAATGGGTTTAATATATTTTAAAATTTTATCATATAGTGAAATAATTTAAAAGTAAATCAATATTCATTAAATGATATATGAATGGAAAATAAATGTTTATCTATAGACATCCAATAAAGTTTTATTTAAATAATACATAATCAGAATAATAGATCATATGATGTTAAGAATTCATTGATAAATAGTATATGGTTAAGTCAAAAGTTTCCCAAATCAATCGATGTTTTTATTCATGGTGAACAACCCGCATCTAGTGGAAGAAAATATAGAATTTTCACATTGGAAATTAACATATGAAACATTACAGATATATATTTATGGTGATTAAGAATAAAAATGGAAGAGATAAATCATTCCTCAAATATAAAATTAAATAAATCATCCATTTGATTAAATAAGATGTATTATTTAATCTAAATTTCAGCCTAGATCATAAGGAATGTATGAAAAATGATTTGTATTTATATGAAACCAATTTCACTAAAAGAATAATGTAATTTGAGTTAGAAATAATAAAAAACAATAATCATTTTAAAAAAAATATTTAGAATGAAATATTTTATAATTAAAATAAAATTATGTTTTCTGCTAGAAAACCATTAATGGTTGAATAAATAATTCACAAAAAATTAAATATATGAAAAAACACGTGTTTAAATGGAAAAAATAAAAGGAGATTATGTTACCAATTTTATTAAAAATCCATACATAAATTGAAAATATTTCATTAAAATTTATTTGTAATGACCCTGAACCCATTAGGCCAGAGTCAGTGCCTGAAACATGGTCTGTAATTTATTTCATTGAAACATACATAAAACAATTACACGTCTCATTCCAATATAGAATAAAATTTTGGTTCAGGTTCAACAAAACTAGATTCTACTAATACAGTTTATCCAAAACATGACAAAAATACTTCAAACAGTTTCCATCATGATAGGGTACTCAAATATTGGTAAATATTTTAAGCACTATAAATTAAATATAAAACTTAGGGTGAGTATAAGAATACCTTGTAAGTGGTTTGAAAACAATTTGATGAACATACCTTTAAAACAACATTCATTGAAATAATCATATTGATTTTTCCTATGATGAGAACATCACTTCTTGAGGCACGCCGTCATCATTTTCTATGGTTACTTGATAATATTTTCAGAAAACATTATACATTATAATCATATGTGTTTACATAAAAATTACAGGTAAAACATAAATCAATGTGAACATACATGTATATGGATGCATGAAGTAACACATAATTCATTAATTGATCAATCATCCCTAATAGTGACATGAAAGGTGGTAGAAATAATTCTCATAACTAATTATATTTTCATTCACTAGGCAATTAAATCCTGAATTTCTAGATGTAAAATTAATTTTTGTTACCCTTTCCTTGTATAACGTGTTATTTACATACTAAATTATTCCAAATTCATTCATCTCTATTATCATAAAAGATTCATAGACAATGGTATTATATTAGTCGAATAATACCTTGGTTGGTTATATACTAATAAATAATGTGGGAATGTACAATGATAGACATTGTTATGGTATTGCGTGAAGATCATACACATAAAAAACATAATAATTTTTGTCGATTATTACACATTTTTTTTGAACTAGTCTAGCATAATTTTTACTCATCATTTCACTTAACTCATGTGATTCATCAATTTTCCCAATGCATTAGAGTGTGGAATAATTCCGGGCGCACCCATCACATCATTTAAGTATAATACATTCCTCATATGTCTTAGTGTGGTATTATATTCTTAGTGTCCCATTCTATAATGGAAAATAAATTCTATACCAATAATATTTTTCTTACTTACTCATAACGAAGTTAAATTATGCAATAAATGTAAAAATAACTAAATTTGTTAGTTTTAGGTTATTACAACATCAGATTTGACAGTGGCATTCATAGAATTAAATGACATACTTTAAAATATTTAGTAAGAAACAGTACACATAAACTAATGGGTTGTCACATAGAATAATAACTCTTGTGTTAAACCATTAATAATGCGAAAATTTCCATGCCATGGTTTATATATTTTGACTTTGAGATAATTTTTTTCCACCATGCAATGTTAATTATATCAAATTAGATTATATTATAAACCTAAGTATTTAAAGGAACTTATCATGAAAAATTTTCATTCAATGTATGGACGTAAAATCATTATATCATGTGAAGTATTAATGTATAAAATAAAAGGAAATTAATCACATTTTCTTATACATGTATAAATGTATTTTTGTGTTTAAGTAGGAAAACTGTTATAATTTTTTTACATAGCTAGAATTATTTAATACTTGAGAAGTTAAAATTTAAATACATATATGTATATATTTGGTTTTTGAAAATTATATAAAACCCTATATAAAAAAGTTTTATACTTGGGATTTTCAAAAGGTTTAATAACATCTTATAATTGGTGTACCCTTCAAAAACATAATTTCATTAGTAAAAAATGGTTTTATGAAAACAAAATTCAGATTTGTTACACATTCAAACATATATATATAACCATATCTACATAAGTTATATACAATTTTTTTTTCATATTATGATAAGATGAAATAAACCATTTTCATGTAATACATGTTTTGAGGACATTTCTTAAAAAACGAATGATCATCAATTAAAAGCATAAAAACCCAAAATCGTTTTGTCTCATATACAGAAATATAATCATATATATATGTATATATTGTTTACATATCCAAAATTTTATTAACCCTTACAAAGGCTATACAACTTAAAATATTAGTTTAATACTGATAATCATATTTAGAAAAGTTCAAAACTTGCTAGGATTGGAAGCCATATAGAATTGCATTTGTATTTATAAAATGTGAAAAATAGAACAATAGAAAAAAGGTGTTTATATATTTAATTCAAATAGAAATAACACCCTTTACTGAGTTATACACTTCCAGAACACTGATAAATAAATTCAAAAAAATACTAGGATTTAGAGGAGGAAGTATATATATATATATATATTTGTAAATACCATGTGGTATAAATAAAATTTCTACATCTTAAAAGTGAATAAAATTTTATTGCTTACCCTGACTCAAGAGAACAATAGGTTCGAGCAGGGGATGATTGTAGGTTGATGAAGATGAATTAGGTAAGATGAAATGTATAGTTTAGGGTTTATATAGGGTATATATATTATATATCATGATTCATTAATAAAAAAAATAAAAGACCAAAAAAAATAAAAGAAAAACTGAAACAAATAATGTCCAAAAAATTTAATTAGATAGGACTAAACCAAAAAATTATTTTCATATATATATATAAATATATAAATCTTTCAAAACCATGGAATAGGTTCCATAAAAATAATACAAGAAGATCAATAGAAACTTATGGGTAGAAATAGAAGGATTAAGAGAGGCGGTGAATGTTGAGGGAGAAGAAATGATGAAGGCGAGGAGTTGAAAACATTGGGTATCCACTAGTTTGGTGTGAGGAAGAATAAGATATGAAGAGAAGATGTTGGAAAGGGGGAGATGGTATAGACCAAATGAGAACTCATCTGAGGGCTAAAGTCGTTTCATCGGTTTTAAAAAGACTTGGAGTGAAGAGATTAAACCATGGATTGATTGGACTATTGTGACGAGATGTGAGATTCAAAAACAGATGAGGGGTCAACATCAACTGTGTATGTGATCATAAAATCCAAATAAAATGTAGTATTAATTGGTGGTAGTGGAGATTCTAAGGTCTAACTAATCGAATAGTGCAGATCCCACGTGGCGAGATCAGATGGCTGAGATGCGATCTCTACTGAAAATGTTCATCCCACATAGAAAAAGAATGTGTTTGGTCCATCATTATAAGCCTGGAGCTCACAGAACTGACCATAATCCCCCTCAGAACTTCCTCATACCAGTCCTCTATGGGTACACATCTATTCCCACCCCCACCATTATGCTGCCCCGCATAGTGGCACACTGATTGGTTCCTTGATGTGTGCCGGTAGCTGCCCACACACACTCTCACATGATGGAATGTGCTGTGGCTGATGGATCTAGGCTCAACCACCTACTACCGAAGTAGTGTGAGCTACCTCCTTTGGTTCATCTAGAGGGTTAGCCCTATGGATGAATATTTTTTATAAATCCAAATTTTGAAAATTAAAATAGAAAATAAAACATTAAAAAATATAATCCATCCACAAAACCATAGAAATAAAGTTTTGAAATCATTTTATTACATTAAAACAAATCATAAATTCAATTTTTTGAAAACATTGTTTCAACTTTATAATATAAACAATCCCATATAGACATTATTAAATGTATAAATTTTAATTATCATGACTACTTTAAAACATAAAATTAATTTAAATGTGTATTTTTTCAATATAACCACTCTTCAAATTCATTGAAGTAATCATATGTAGTTATCATCATTGAGAAACTAATGTCTTGATTTCCATATTTATTTCATGTTTTAATATATTATTCTCTCAAAATATAATGATAAATTAAAACATGTTCAATGAAGTAACATAAAAGCATTTCAAAATATACTCATATACTAAATTTTTTTAAAATGATTATATACAAAAAATATTCAAAATACATGGATAATTAATATTATTAAATGTACTACACGGATATATGATTTTTTGACCGTTATATAACCAACGGTCTCCTAAGTGCCGCAACTTGTACTTACAGTCACATAAGCCATATATAAATATGTTTGGGGCATTAAAAACATTTGAACAACTCGGTGAATATGGTTCTTTACATTACCTTAATTCTTAGTTCGGTTTCCATATCTTTGGCTATAATGTTTTTTGTTGTAATAGACATGAAGGATGATCACTATCTTCTTGGTTTCATTGTGATGTTTGGGGGTCTCTCGATGATTTCTATTGGTCTACTAGAGGAGAATCTAGTTTAGTTACGGTCCTTTGGACTTGCTGAAAAGTAACATTTTAGTGATCAATTGAATATAATATGTCATGTGTTTATTTTAAAATTATTGTTTTAGATAGTATGAATATTAAGAAAAGTAAAAAAATAAAAAATAAAAAATATTTTTATGACACATAAAATTTGTTCGGGGTATCACATTTTCCCCTCCTTCAAAGAAATGTTCCCTCACAATTATATTACACCCTAAACCTTCAAAGATAAACCCCAACATCCATTCAACAGTACCACAAGAGTTTATGGTTATTTGATAACATATAATCCCCTACAGCTTTAAATTCATCAATTTATTTATTCAAGACATATCTAAAACAGTCAGATTTATACTCATGTATGTAGTGATTGGATGTCATTTCAAATTAATGGGACACGAAGTGCTGGGATACATGAGAATGGATTTAATTCATATATACTAGTCGAACAACCATTGTTTCTAAAATTTTCAAATCATAAATGATCCTATATCCAATTATGTTTAAGAGATGAAAAAGGTAATCTATGAGAATGTCACATGCATCATTGGCTTCAGGAAATTTTCTTATAGCTAGATATCATTCAAACATACTAAAACATTTTAAGATTACCTCAAAAAAACTTCCCCGTCATGCATAGAATTCAATTTGTGCATGTACCAAGAGGAAATAAACAATATCTGATTATCAAAAAATCAGAGTATATTAGAAGTGTTGGATAATTGATAATGATATTTTAATGATAACTGTTTGTTTCCGAGGGTTTCAACTACGTTGGAAAATGGAATTAACATTATTGTTTCCAATATCACAGTTGGTAGAGACAATTGGTTAGTCGGTGACCTCTCATCATACATAGGAAAATTTTAAGAGAATGGATTTACTCATTAAAGAAATAACATATTAAAACATAGATTTTATTTTGGAAATAAAAATTTAAGTGCCAAATTAAAAAAATAAGATTATTTATTTAGAGCAATGTTCATGAAATTTGGTGTGGTACATAATGATTTGTTCCCTCACAAACTCACAGGCATGATCCTCTTGAAATCCATTGTGATGTACCATTACAAGTACCTCTAGTGTTGGTGATTTCCCCAGTTTTGGGTTAAATGGATCTCTAAAACAAATACAAAATCTTCGATCTCTATGGTCAAGACACAGTACATGCAACATTGATAAACCACATGTGGACATCTAAACTTCTATGAGATAAAATCCTGATGTGTGTGATGTTTGGTGACATCATAATGAAAATGATGACTATAAAACAGATGTGAAGGTTCATCCCCAAGAATTTCAAAGTCCCTAACCTGACCATAGATTCCGTAGGTAAATATTTGAAAATGATATACCAGTCAGGGGTTACCCACTTTTGTGGCCTTTTTAAGTACACTAGCGATGAAAAATTATCAACTAGGGTAAATCATTTAAAAAGTCCCTCATAGTACTTTCCCATACATACATAGAAATGAATTTGAGCATGTATCATAAGGAAATAGGAAAATCCTGATCCTTAGTGGAGTTGTAATAAAAGAGAAGACTTTGATAAATATTAAGAATATTTAAAAAATAGACAAAGGATTTCAAATGTCTCATAGCCCTCTAAACAAGACATAGAAACTATAGTCTCCAGTATTTTGGTTGGAAGAGACAAAAGACTTTTTCCATCTACCATCATAAAATTTTGAGAATGAATTCTACATAGTAATACATAATCATATGATTATCATTTATCTAATTTTCATGAGTTGTCTTAAAAACTAATCCTATAATACCTAATGTAATGACCCTGACCATAGAATCCAATATTCAGTGCTTGAAACATGGTGTTTATGTTTTTTCCATAGAAACAAACATACAAAAATTTCACGTCTCATTCCAATACTGAGGATCATTTCAGTATAGGTTATAGAAACCATATGTTGTTGATACACTTTATCAAAAAAATGACAAAAAGTCTTCAAAACCTTTCCATCCCTAAAGGGTACTCGAAGATTGATAAATCTTTTTGATCCCTATAAATTAAAATGATAACATAAGGTCTGAAAAGAATTCCTTGTAAGGGGTTTTAATTTTTTTTATGAACATCCTCTTTTAAAAATGAAAACATTTGAATTAATCAGAAAGCACATTCTTAAGAGGAAAACATTACTTATTAAGGCACATCATCATTATTTTCAACGGTTACATGATAATATTTTTAAAAAACCTATTACCTAAGAATCATAAGTTTTTACGTAAAAATTTCATGTAAATGATAAATTAGAGTGCACATACATTTATAAGGATGTATGAAGTGATGAATAATTCATAAATTGATCATCCATGAATAATAGTTACATGCATTGTGGTAAAATAAATTTTCATTATTAAACTTATTGTGATTCACTTAGCACTTAATTCATGAATTTCAAGATGTAACGTTTACATTAGGTTCCCATTCCATGAATAACATTTCATTTTCATTCTAAATTATTCCATATGCATTCATCACCATTATCATAAATGATTCATAGCCAAGGGTATTCTATTAGTCGAATGATCCCTTATTTGGTGATACAAAAATACATAATTTTGGAATTTATAATGTTAGACTTTGTCATGGACTTGCACCAAGACCATAAGTGTAAAACCCCCTAATTATTGAGTTGAAATTACTAGACATAGTTGTGAACAAATATAGAATCATGTTCAGGAATCATTTCACTTAACACATTAGATTCATCACTTTACACAATGAATTGGAGCACTGTATAATTTAGTGTGAACCAGTCATGTCATTTAAGTCTAATATATTCCTTATATGTCTTAGTATGTACTTATTTTCATAGTGTCACATTACTTAAATTAATTATCAATAATCCTTTTCATACGTAATTTTAGTTGAAATAAATTATGCAATAAATATAAAAAAGCCTATATTTATTAGTTTTAGGTTATGGTTGCATCATATTGAATAGTTACATGCATGTACTAAACTGACATACTTATACACACGTTTTATGAACTAGTAAATATAAAATAATGGGTTGTCACATATAATAATAAATCTTCCATTAATCCCTTATGAATTCATTCCTTTTCATGCCATGGTTTATATGTTTTGACATTGAGATACTTGATTAAAACCATGAAATGTTAATTATATCAAAATAAATTAACATATAATTTAACCAGTTGAAGGAACTTCTTGTGAAAAATTATCATATAATGAACGAATTTAAAATCATTATTTCATGTGAAGTATTAATTTATAAAATAACCGGAAATTAATCAAAAGCTCTTATCAATCTATATACGTATTTTTATTCTTAGTAATGAAAACAATTATAAAATTTATTAACATATATATCATTGTTTAAAACATTATTAGTCAAAATTGAAATATATAAATGTATTTATGTCGGTTTTGAAAATTTTATAAAACCCTATATAAAAATGTTGCATATGTGGGATTTTTACAAGGTTTAATAACATATTATAATTGTTTTACCCTTCAAAAATATAATTTGATCTGTAAAAATTGGTTCTATGAAAACCCAATTCGGATTTGTCACACAATAAAACATATATACATATATAATCATATATACATAACTTTTATATAAGGATATTCAATTTAAGACAAGTTAAAGTAATCCAATTTCATATACCACATGTTATGAGGAAATTACTTAAAAAAATTATTATCAATTAAAACCATAAACCCAAATATGGGTTTATCTTGTATATACACATATAATAAAATATATAAATATATATTGCCTACACATAAAAATAGGATTAATCATAAAAAGGAATATACAACTTAAAATAATATTTTAATTCTGATAATCATATTTAAAAAAGCAAAAAACAAGATCTAATTAGAAGACATATAGAATTTCATTCATATATAAAAATAGTGAAAAACACAACATTAGACAAACTATGTTTATATATTGAAGTCAAAGAAGAAATAATTCCCTTGCATGAGTAATACATTTACAAATACATTAATAAACACATTAATGAAATATATTAGGATATGGAGAAGGAACAATATATCCATATATATCTGTAAATACAAAATGGTATAAATATTTTTTTTTTATTTTTATAGTGAATAAAAATTTGCCCCTTATCGAGATTCAAGAGAGAAACATGGTAAGGTAGGGGAGGTTTGTAAGTTGAGGAAGTGGAATCCAGTAAGATGTAAAGTGAATTATAAGGTATATATTAGGTATATATATATTATATATCACGATTCATGCATATAACATAAACAATTACCACCAAAATGAAACGAATGAATAATACAAATCAAGTCCAACACTGTACCTTGATAGGCCTGAACCAAACATTGATTTTAATATATATATATACATCATTATGAAACATGAAAGTGATGTAATGAAAATAATATATAAGATCAACTGAGACTTTTGGGTAAAAATAGAAGTTTGAAGAGAGGATTAAGATCTTGAGGGATAAGAAAATAAAATGGAGAGGAGAAGAAAACCAGGGGAACCCATTGGTTTTGCATATGGAATAAGAGGATGTGAGGGGATGATGTGGTAAAGGAGCTGTAGTTCCAGATCAAACGAGATCTGATCAGACAATTGACGGTGTTTCTATTTTTTCAAAAATATATGGAGGTATGATATTGAACATTGTATTGATTGTATATTTGTGGAGAGACATGGAATTTAAAATGGATAAGGGGTCGAGATCCATGGTGTACATAATCAGATGGTCCAGTAAGAATATGTCCTTGACCTGTGGTGGTGGAGATTCGAAGGCCAGACTGATTAAACAGTCCAGATCCTGCGTCGAGATATCAGACAGTTGATATGTGATCTCCACTGAAAAATTTCATCCCACATCAAAACAGGAAGGTTTTGTGGCTTACTTTATACGTCTGGAGCTTCCAGCACTAGCCAGAATTCCCCTTTCCCACTCACTGGTTCTTCACTATATCGGTCTTCTATAGGCACACTTCTTCACCCACCCTTTCCATTGTGCCACCCCACACAATTACGCGCTTCTCAGTTCCTCCATGCGTCCATATAGGTCCACACTCACATACTCATGTGCTAGCCTGTGATGTGGCTGAGGGATATTTTCTCAGCCATCTAGTCCTAAAGTATTGCGAGATGCCTCCGTTGGATCAGCTAGAGGGCTGGCCATATGTGTGAAGTGTTTTTATAAACCCAACGTTTAAAAAATAAAATACAAATTAAAAAATTAAAAAAAATAAACCATACCCAAAACAATAAAAATTATGTTTTGAAATATTTTAATTACATTAAAACTAATCATAAATATTATAAGTCTAAAACATCATTTAAACATAATTAATATACATAATCTTATATATACATTATAACATGTATACCTTTTAATTATAAAGAGTATTTTGAATCAAAAAATTAATTTAAAAGTGAATTTTTCCAATATAACCACTCTTCAAATTCATTGATGTAAACATATGTACATATTATCATTAAGACACTAAGGTCCTGACTTCCATATTAATTTCCAATTTTAAAACACTATGATTTCAAAATATAATGGTAAATTACAACATGTTCAAAGATGTAAATTCAAAGAAATTTAAAATTTACTCAAATACATAAAGTATTTATAATCATTCTATTCATAAAATATTAAAAATACTTATATAATCAAAATTCATAAATGTACCCCATATTTATATGATTTTGTGACTGTTACATAACCACTGGTCACATAAGGACTGCAACAGCTACTTATAGTAACAAATTATTTATAGAAAGATATTTAAAGAATTCAAAACATTAGAACAACTCAGTGAATATAGTGATTTACAAACCCTTAATTCATAGTTCGGTTTCCATAGCTCTGGCTATAATGTTCTTCATTGTGATAGTCCCAAAAAATGATCACCATCTTCTTGATTTCTTTGGGATGTTTGTGGGACTCTCAATGATTTTTATTGGTCTACTAGTAGTAATTATAGGTTAGTTATAGTCATTTTTTCCTTATTGAAAAGTAACATTTCAGTGTTTAATTGAATGAAATATGTCATGTAATTATTTTTATGTAATGGTTTTAAATTGTATGAAAATTAAGCACAGTAAAACAAGTTAAAATATAAAAAATCATTTATTACACATAAAATATGTTTTGTGTATCACATTATCCTAGAATTCAAGAAAATGATCCCACACAATTCTATTACACCCCCAATCCTTCATACATAAACCCAAACATCCCTTTACATGTACCACTAGAGTTGGTTGTTGTTTGATGACGTGGTATCCATGGTAGATTCAAATTATTATCTTTATCTGGTCCAAAAAAATCTTAGACAGTAATATTTATACTCTTGTATGAAGTGATTAGATGTTATATAATGTAACGAGATACGAAAAGCTCAGAAAAATTAGAAATGATTCGATTCATATAAACCATCTGAACCAAATGTTATTCTAAAATTTTGAAATCATAAAGCATCCCATAGGCACAGAAGTTTCAGAGTTGAATAATATATGTTGCACAAAGGTCACATGCATCAGTGAAATCCTAATATTTTCCTATTTCTGGATATCATTCAAACATAGTAAGATATTTGAATTGTCCTTATAAAAACATCCTAGTAGTTCATAGAATGTGAGTTGTGCATGTACCGAGTGGAAATAAACAAGACCTAATCCTCATAAGAATTAGAACTTATTGGAAGTGTTTATAATTTATAATGAAATTTTCATGATATTTTTTTGTTTCTAAGAGGTTCAAATATGTCTGAACATGACATTAACATTATGGTTTCCAATATCATTGTCTGTCGAGAAAAAATGTTATTTCACCTTTTATCTTCCATATGAAATTTTTAAGTAAAACGATCTACTCATTAAATAATTACCTTATTAGAGTAGATATTTTATTTTGCAGATAAAAATTATTTTTTACAATCATAAAAATATAACATCATTCATTTAGAACAAGGGTCATAAAACTAGGGATGACACATTCTTTTGTTCCCTCACAAACTCACAGACACAGACTTCATGACATCCATCATGTTGTCTTATATAGGTACCACTATTGTGGTGATTTACACTATTCCTGGTTAAACGGATCCCTAAAATGGTTCCAAAATCATGGATCTCTTCGGTACTGATGTATCATTGGAAACATGGATCAACCGCATGTGGACATATAATGTTCCATGATATTAAAGCATGTAGTGTATGATTTGTAGTGATGTCACCTTCAACTCTATGTTTATAAAACAAATGTTAAGGCTCCTCCCTAATAATTTAGAGGTCCCTATCATGACCCTAGAGACCGTAGGTCATGAGTTGACAAAATATTACGCTCGGAGGTCACCCTCTAGTGCGGCCTCGTTGAATTACATTACATATGAAAAATTATCCACGACAGTAAGCATTTAAACAAACCCTAAAATTACATTCCCTTACATGCATTGAACGGAAGTTTAGCATGTATCATAAAGAAAGAGTCAAAGCCCGATCCTCGATGGAGTTTAAGTACACTAGGAGATTTTGATACACAATAGATATGTTTACAAGAAAGAAAAAGGTTTTCAAATGTCTCATAGCCATCTAAACAAGACTAGGAAACTATAGTATCTTTTATTTTGTTTGGAAGAGATAGAAAACATTTTTTATCTACCATATGAATATTTGATGATAGAATTATACTCAGTATGAAATAATAAAATTTTTATCATTGTTCTAATTTTATAGAGTTGTCTAGAATTGATCCTCTAATACCCAATCTAATGACCCAGACCCCAGAAGTCTAAAGTCTAATTCTGGAATACCGTAGGTAATTTTGTTTCCTAGAAACATGCATATAAATTTTACACATATCATTAAAATATAGCGGATCATTTCAATTTAGGTTTTAGAACACCAGATCCTTCTAATCCACATTATAAAAAACATGAAAAAAATACATCAAACTATTTACATCAATAAGGTTACACAAATCATGATAAATCTTCTTTTCCCTTTAAATTAAATTGAAAATTTCGGTGAGGATAAGAATTCAATGTAATGGGTTTGAAAGAAATTTTAAGAACATTCAATTTTTAAAAACAAAAACCTTTGAATTTATCCTAATGCATTTTCCTATGAGGAATAAATCACTACATGAGGAACATAATTATAATTTTCAAATGATAGTTGATAATATTTCTAGAAATCCACTTACATAATAATAATATGTGTTTACTTAAAAACTACAGATAAAATATAAATCCGAGTGAGAATTCACTTATAAGGATGCATGATGTGATGCATAATTCATAAATTGATCAACCATATCTAACAATGACATGTAATATGGTAAAAATAACTATCATAATTAAACATATCATGATTCACATAGAACATAAATCATGAATTTCCTGATTTAACATTATCTTTAGGTATCCTATATTTGTATAAATTTTCATTTCCATACTTAATTATGCCATTTGAATTCATCACCATTATCATAAAATATTCTTATCCAAAAGTATTATATTTGTCTAATAATACCTTGGTTGGTCATATACTAATAAATAATGAGGGAATGTATAATCTCAGACATTTTCAAGGCCTTGTGCGAAGATCATGAAGGTAAAAACCCAACATAATTGTAGTATAATACTAAACATAGTTTTGAACAAAGCTAGAATCTAGTTCACACATCATTTCACTTATCTCATGAGATTCTTCACTTTTCCCAATGCATTAGAGTGCTATATAATTATAGGTGCAACCGTCACATCATTTAAGTCCAATACATTTTTTAAAATGTCTTAGTATGGGTTTTTTCATAGTTTCCCATACTACAATGGGATATACACTCATTATCCATAATATTTTTCATACATAATCATATTTGAAATAAATTATGCAATAAATTTAAAAAGGAATAAATTTGTTAGTTTTTTGTTATGGCTACATCAGATTTAACAAGGACCTAGATGGACTAAAATAACATACTTTTACACATCTATTAAAAACCGGTACACATAAAATAATGGGTTGTCACATACAATAATGACTCCTCCATTAAACCGTTATGAATGTGAAAATTTTCATTCCATGGTTTACAGGTTTGACTTGGAAAAACTTGTTTTAAACAATGCAATATTAATTATATCAAAGTATATTATAACATAAACATAAGTAGTTGAAGGCACTAATAGTGACAAATTTTCATACAATGTATGGAAATTAAATCATTATTTAATGTGAATTATCCATGTTTAAAAGAATAGGTAATTTATCACAGGCTCTTATTCATATATATATAAGTCCTTTTTAGATTATGAAAGAAAACACTTATAGAATTTTTTAACATATCTAGAATTATTTAAAACTAATGATGTAAAAATTGAAATACATATTTGTATATATGTGAGTTTTGAAAATAACATAAAACCCTATATACACAAGGTACATACATGGGATTTTCACAAGGTTTAATAACTTCATATAATTTTTGTACCCTTCAAAAACATAATTTAACAAGTAAAAATACGTTTTATGAATACCCAATTTGGATTTGTTACAGAATCAAACATATTAATATAACTACATTTACATATATTGTGTACATGGTTTTTCATATTTTGACAAGGTGAAATAAACATTGTTCATGTACTCTATTTTTTGAGGACATTACTTAAAAAATGATAATCAATTAAAACCATAAAACCCCAAAATGATTTTGTCTCGTATATATGAATATAATCATATATATATATATATATATACATATATATATTAAACAACCAAAATAGTATTAACCCTGACAAGGGATATACACCTTAAAATATTAGTTTATTAATGATAATAGTATTTTGAAAAGCTCAAAATGAGATAGGATTGGAAGCCATATATAATGGAAAACAAATATATAAACCGTAAAAAACACAACAATAGAAAAAATTACATTATATATAGAAGTCGAAGTAGAAATAACTTCTTTGAATGGGTTATAATCATTAAAGAACACTGATAACCATATTTCGATTCTATTTTAGGATTTGATGAAGGAACTATATATATATATCCATAAATACAAAAAGTTATAAATAATTTTTTTTCACCATAAAAGTGAATATGAATTTATCTCGTACCTAGATTTAAGAGAGAAATATGGTCAGACATGGGACATTTTTTTTGTTGAGGAACCCGAATTAGGTATGATTATAACTGCTATTTAGGGTTTATATCCACTATATATATATTATATATCATGATTCATTCATAAAATATAAACTATGATCACATAAAAGAAAGAAAATGTTGAAAAAAATAAGGTCCAACACTCTACTTAGATAGGCCCAAACCAAATAGTGATGATAATATATATAAAAATATATAAAGAATGTTAAAACATGAAATAGGTTCATCAAAAATAATAAACGAAGATCAACTGAGACTTATAGGTTGAAAATAAAGGCTAAATAGAGGTGGACGGTCATGAGGGAGAAGAAATGATGGACGAAGGTAGAAAAAACCATGGGCAACCATTGGTTTGGCACAAGGAAGGAGAAAAGGTGAGGAGAATATGCATAAATTGAGGGGAAAATCTAGATCAAACGGGATCTGATCGTATGGATAATGGTGTTTCTTAGGTTTTAAAAAGAGATGGAGGGGTAGGATTGAACCTTGGATTTATTATACAGTTGTGAAGAGACACATGATTTAAAAAAGGATGAGGGTTTGATATCAAAGGAGTCCAAAATCAGATGGTCTAGTTAAAGCACTGCATTAATCCACAGCGGTAGAGATTCAATGGCTAGACTGATCAAATGGTCCATATCTAGCGTGCCGGGATCTGACGTTTGAGATGCGATATCAGATGAAAAATTTCATCCCAAATCAAAACGGGAGGGTCTCTGAGATGGAATTATAAGCCTGGAGATCCCAGCACTGACCATAATTCACCCTACCCCATCCCCGGTACAACCCCGTACCGGTCCTCTGCAGGCGCACTTCTATGCCCACCCTTACTTTTCTTTCACCCCTCATAGTGGCACACTAATCGGTTCCTCCATGTATTATTGTAGGCACACTAAAAAACACTCACAAGCTAGCCTGTGCTATTGCTAAGGGATCTAGGCGCAGCCTCCTACTCCTGAAGTAGTGCAAGCTTCCTCCTTTTGTTTATCTATTGGTCTGGGCCTATGAGAGATAAATTTTCTTATAAACACAACTATTAAAAAATAAATTAGATATTGATTCATTCAAAAAAATAAACCTTACCCAAAACCATAGTAATGAGGATTTGAAATATTTTAATTTCATTAAAACCAAATATAAATTTTATTTTTCTAAAACATCATTTCAAATTTATTAATATAAAAAATCTATATATATATTATAACCTGTATAAAATTTAATTATAAAGAGTAATTTAAATCATAACATTAATTTAAATGCATATTTTTCTAATATAACCGCTCTTTTAATTCATTCAAGTAACCATATGTACTTCTATTCATTAAGATGGTAATGTCTTGATTTTAATATTTATTTCATGTTTTAAAACATTATGTTTTCAAAATATAAATTCAAATTAATACAGATTCAAGGAATTAAATTTAAAGAATTTTAAAATATAAAAAATTTATAAAACATTTAAATTTTGTATATAGATAATACATTCAAAATAATTAGATAATAAAAATTCATTAAATTGACATAATGTTATATGATTTTGTGGCCATTACATAACCACAAATCACCTATGGACCAAAATGGCTACTTACAGTCACAAAAGACTTATAAAAGGATGTTTGGGGCATTCAAAACGTTAGAACAACAAGGTGAATATAATGATTTACATACCCTTAATTTTTAGTACGATTTCCATATCTCTAGTATAATGTTCTTTGTTCTAATAGACATGTAGAATGATCACTATCTTCATGGTTTATTTTTCATGTTTGGTGGACTCTCGAGGATTTTTAATGGTCTACTATTAGGAATTATTGGTTATTTATGGTCCTTTGGCCATGTTGAAAAGTAATGATTTAGTGTTTAACAAAATAAAATATGTCTTGTGTTTATTTTTTAATCATTTTTCAGATAGTATGAAAATTAATCAATGTAAATCAATGAAAAATAAAAAAAAAAATTATGATTACACAATAAATATTTTTGGGGTTTCACATTATCCCCTCCTTCAACGAATTGTTCCTTCCCAATTCAATTACACCCCAACCCTTTAGATATAAATCCCAAAGTAACTTCACCAGTAAAACAAGAGTTGGCTGTTGTTAGATGACATCATATCCACAATAGCAATAAATTCATTAGTTTATTTGGTCCAGACACATCTCAGATAGTCGGAGTTATTCTATTTTATGCAGTGATTGGATGTCATATAAATTTAACGGTTGGCGAAAATCTCAGAGACAACATAAAGGATTTGATTCCTATAAACTAGCCGAACCACCTTGATTTCAAATATTTTGATATCATTAAGCCTCTTATTTCCACTGATGTTTAGGAGTTCCGAATGGCAGGATACACAAAGGTCACTTGCATCAGAGGCTTCCCTAAATTTCTCTATTGATGGATATCTTTCAAAAAAATTAAAAGATTTGAAGAGTCCCTCAAAATAACATCCTCACCGTGCATAGAATGCATGTTGTGCATGTACAAAGAAGAAATAAACAAAAACTGATCTTTGGAAGAATAAGAGCATATTGGATGTTTTGTATAATTGATAATGACATTTTCATGAAAACTGTTGGATTCTAAGCGGTTCAAATAGAACTGAACAAGAATTTAACATTATTTTTTCTAGTATCACAGTAGGTAGAGACAAAAGGGTAGTTAATGACCTTTCGTATTCTTTAAAAAATTTTAATATCGAGGGACTACCAGTAAATCAATACTATATTAAAATATAGATGTTATTTTTCAAAAAAATATTAAAATTCCAAATCAGAAAAATATTACATTATTCATTTAGAAAAAGGTTCATGAAACTTGAGCTGCTACATATTCATTCGTTCCCTCACAAACTCAGAGGCATATAAATCCTTAAATATTCCATGACGTCCATTTATAGGTACCACCAGTGTTAGAGATTTCATAAGATCCTAGTTAAACATATCCCTAAAATAGTTCGACATTCTTTGATCTCTTTGGTCCATATATAGCATGAGATACTTGTATCAAATGAATGTGGACATATAATGTTCCATGTGATTAAAGCAAGAATTGTATAATGTTGGGTGACTTCACCGTGAACTTTAGGTAGATAAAATAAATGGTAAGGCTCATCCCCAAGAATTTAAAAGTCCCTAACAAGACCATTGAGACCGTCGATCAATATTTGACAAAGATATGCCACTCAGATGTCACCCTTTTGCATGACCTCATGGAAGTCCTATTGGGATGAAGAATTCTCGACATGGGTAAAGCATTTACAAAACCCCTCAATGTAAATTCCCTTATGTGCATTGAAATAATTTTGAGAATTAATGTTAAGAAAATAGTCAATTCCTGATCCTCATTGGAGATGAAGTACATTAGGAGTGTTTGATACACAGTAGAGATGTTTACATGATAAACAAAGGTTTTCAACTGTCTCATAGCCTTATAAAAAATACTTTTCATCTATAGTCTCCATTATTTCTCTTGTAAGATAAAACATCCTTGTTTCACCTTCCATATGAAAATTTGAATTATGAATTCTACTACGAAAGACATAATCAAATTTTTTTAGCGCTTTTCTAATTTTCTATAGTTGTTATAAATAGATCCTATGATACCAAATGTAACAACCCCGACCCCAGAAGCCCAGAGTCAGTGCATGAACTATGTTGTATAATTATTTTTCATTGAAACATGCATACAAAAATTACACATCTCATTCCAATATAGATGATAATTTTAGTTTTGGTTATGGAAAATTAGATACTACTGATATACATTATCCAAAACAGGATAAAAGGAATTCAATTTTCTTCCATAACTTAAGGTTACTCAACCCATGATAAATCTTCTGAGTCGAGTAAATTTAATTGAATACATATGGTGAGCATAATATTTCCTTGTAAGGGGTTATCAAAAAATTTGGATGACATCCATTTTTAAAAACAACAACCGTGTAAATAATCATAAATAATTTTCCTAAGAGTAAAATGTCACTTCTTGAGGTATATCCTCATCATTTTGTAAGGCTACTTGATAATATTTTCAGAAAACCTCTTACATATAAATCATATGTGTTTACATAAAAAATGTAGGTAAACCATAAATCATAGTGTGCATATATGTATAAGGATGCATGAAGTGATGCATAATTCATAAATTGATCAACCTTATCAAATAGAGACATTAAAGGTGGTAAAAATGTTTCTCGTAATTAAACATATCACGATTCACATATCACGTAATTCAATAATTTCTAGATGTTACATTATCTTTAGGTACCCTTTCATTGTATATCTTGTCATTGGAATAATTATTTATACCATATACATACATTTCCATTATCATAAAAGTTTCTTATCTGAGTGTATTCTATTATAAAAATAATCCCTTAGTTGGTCATATAATAAAACAAACTGAGAGAATATATAATGTCATACACTGTCCCGAGCTTGCGCCATGAACATACAGGTAAAAACCCAAAATAATTGTGGTCAAATGCAATACATTTTTATGAACAAATCTAGGATAATTTTTGTGCATCCTTTCACATAACTCATGAGATTCATCACATTACGTGATGAATTGGAGCAATGTGTAATTCATGGTATACCCATCACATCATTTATGACTGATATATTCCTCATCTGTCTCAGTATGATCGTATTTTCATAGTTTCGAATACTACAATTGAACTTAAATTACTTATCCATAATCTTTTTCCTAGAAACTCATAACTAAAATAAATTATGCAATAAATTTATAAAGGACAAAATTTTCTAGTTTAATGTTATGGTTGCATCTGATTTAGAAATGACGGGCATGGACTAAAATTACATACATTTACACATTTAATAAGAACTAATAAACATAAAATAATGGGTTTTCACATAGAATAATAACTCTTTCATTAAACCCTTAATAATTTAAACCATTTCTAGACAAGGATTATATGTTTTGACTTTGATATACTTTTTTTAAATCATGTAATGTTAATTATATCAAAATAGATTAAATAATATACTTAAGTAGTTAAAGGAACTTCTAATGAATTTTTTTTCATGTAGTGTATGGACATAAATTGATTATTTCATGCAAATTATAAATGTATAAAAGAAAAGGTTGTTAATGAGAGGTACTTATGCATGTATGTATGTATTTTTGTGATTAAGCATGAAAAAACTTTTACACTCTATTAACATAAATAACATTATTTTGAACATAAAAATTCAAAATTTAAGTACACACACACACACACATATATATATATATGGTTTTTGAAAATTATATATAACCCTATATACACAAGGTGAATACTTGGGATTTTTACAAGGATTAATAACATATTATAATTTTTGTACCTTTCAAAAACACTGATAAATAAATATAGAAAATATATTTAAATTTAGATAAGGATATATATATATATATATATGTAAACACAAAAATGAATAAATAAATTTTTTTCATGATAAAAGTGAATAAAAATTTATTCCTTACCTAGCATCAAGAGAGCAATAGTGTCGGACATGGGGTGTTTGTTGGTTTACAAAGAAAAATTGGGGAAAATTACAAGTGCAAATTAGGGTTTATATAGGCTATATATATTTTTCATATATCTACATTCATGCATAAAATATAAACAAATACCAACAAACTTTAAAGAAAAACTGAAACAAATCATGTCCAACACTCTACTTACATAGGAATGAACCAAATAGTGATTTAAATATATATATATATATATATATATAATGCTTGCGGAAACATGAAACATGTTAAACTAATGTAATAAAAGAAAATCAACCGAGACATACCTGTAAAAATCAAAGGTTAAAGAGACGTGTAGGTTTTTTAGGGGGATTAAACAATAAGTAAAGGAGAAGAAAACCTTTGGTTTCCACTTGTTTTGCGCGAGGAAGAATAAGAGGTGAGGAGAAGATACAGACAAAAGTGTGGATGGTCCTGATCAAACGGGATCTGATCAGACAACTAAGGATATTTCTTTGGTTTTTAAAAGAGATATAGGGAAGAGATTAATACTTTGATTGAATGGACGATTGTTATGAGATGTAGGATTAAAAAATAGATGAGTGTTCAAGAATCAACTGCTTCCATGATCGGACGGTCCATAGAAAACATAGTGTTAATCCATGACCAAAATATTAGAAGGATAGACTGATATAATTTTCTAGATCCCGTGCAGTTATATCATACACCTATGATGCGATCTATGCTAAAAAAGTGAATCACACGTCATAACGAGAAGGTTTGAGGTCCAGATTTTTTAATCTAGGTGCTCCCAGAACTGACCAGAATTACCACATCCACCTCACTCATACCTCCCTGTATCGGTCCAATGTGTGCGCGCTTCTATGCTGTCCCCTTCCACTATTCCACCACACACAGTGGAGTGCTGCTCGGTTCCTCCATGAATGCATGTTGGTGCGTAAACACACCCTCAGGAGCTAGCCTGTGTTGTGGCTAAGAATTATCGGCTCAGTCACAGACTCCTGAAGTCGTGAGAGCTGCCTCCTTCATCTCAGCTAGATGGATAACCCTATAGGTGAAATTCATTTATAAAGCCAACATTCAAAAAATAAAATAGATTTTTTTAAAATAATAAACCATACCCAAAACCATAGAAATGAAGTTGTGAAATATTTTAGTTACAATAAAACCAATCATAAATTTTATTAATATAAAACATCATTTCAACTTTATTAATATACAACACACTATATATACATTATAACATGTATAACTATTAATTACCCTGAGAAATTTTAAAAATAAAGTTAATTTAAATTCATATTTTACCAAAATAACCACTCTTAAAATTCATGGAATTGAACATATGTACATCTATTCATTATGAAACTAAGATATTGATCTCTATTTTTATTTCACGTTTTAAAACATTATTCTTTCAAAATCTTACGATAAATTAAAACATGTTCGAAGACATAACATTATATCATTTTAATATATACTCAAATACATTAATCAAATAAATTCTTATATAATAAAAATATTCAAAATACATAGATAATAAAAATTCAAAAAAGTACCCAATGGTGATAAGATTTTTCACCCATTGCGTAACCAATTGTCAACTAAGTATTGAAAAGTCAACATACTCTCATAGTAGCCTAATAAAACGATGTTTTGGGCATTAAAAATATTAGAACAACTCGGATAAGATGGTTCTTTACATACCCATAATTCTTAGTTTGGTTTCCATAGCTCTGGATATAATGTTCTTCGGTTTAATAGAGTCGAATGATGCTCACTATCTTTATGGTTTATTTTTTATGATTGGGGGTCTCACAATGATTTTTATTAGACTTCTAGTAATAATTATTGGTTAGTTATGGTCCTTAGGCCTTTCTGAAAAGTAACATTTTATTTTATAATTGAATAAAATATGTCTTTTTTTTGCAATCATTATTTTATATAATATGAAAATTAAGCAATGTAAAACAATTAAGACTAAAAAATATTATTTGTACACATAAAATATGTTTGTGGAATCCCATTTTTAATTATTATAATGTGGATAAATATATTAGTAATTGATTTTTGAAGAATATATATAGAAATTTGAAAAATAATTCACTCAATATGAACTTGGAAAATGATTGACTCATGACTAAAAATAATACATGTTGTCTATATCACTTACAATAAACACATATGATAAAATATCAGTAATGGGGTAATAAAATTTTGTTTGAAAATTTTAAACCCCATAAATAACCAGATAAAATGATGACTGGTTTCAAAAAGAACAAAAATTCCCTAGATGTATTTTCTCATTAAATTTTTTATTTAAAAACATGATTGGAAATAAAACAATGATTGTTTGAGTAAAATTTAAATAAAAATCCTTAATGTATAAAGGGATTGAAATTTTACATCATATATAATGAATAAAATATAATTAATTTTATAATGTAATAAATATATAATATATAGACCATATGAAATTAATTTTCATATATGAAATTTTATCCCTTAATTATGAATTGAGACCAATAAACCAATAAAAGATTAACAATATTTGAGGTAAAACTAATTTGGTAATGATTCCATAAGAAATAACATTATTTCTATATAATATAGTAATTAATACATTTGAATGTATTGATTAAGTATAAAAAATAAATATCTATAAAATAGAATAAGAAAAGAAATTTTCTTAACTCAATGGAATGAAATTGAGTAATAAACCACTCATAAAAACATGGTATCCTTCGAATCAAAGTCAACTCAAATAATGAACATTATATAGATGGTAAAATAACTATAATTAGTAAAATTATAAAATAAATTTATTTTATGAAGTCACACCATATTAAATGTGACATTTTACATAATTATAAATTTGTATCATGGTATTATATTTATGGGAAAAAACATATCATAGATATGATTAATTTAATGAAAACACCTAACATTATAAATAATCAAATTATGCTATTTAAATTAATTATTAATAACTCTATAAATCCATTTTTCAAATGATAAGATATATATATTAGAAAATGTCATTAAAGAACATGCAAAGAACAGCTACGGCCGAGGGACCGGTCCTTGTTCTTGTCAACCTGTGACCTATGAGTTAGAGTTTAAACATGGGGGTAAACAAAATATTCATCACTATTTTTAATGAATCCAAATTTATAATTCTTACATGACAAAAAACAAAAAATTAACGGATTTCAAATCAACTCGTCAGTCGGTTGATATGCATTCGTCATTTATTTAATGAACAAGGAATGAAAACTCAAGAAATCAAAAACCACTACCCGTATTCATTGTATCATACAATAAAGAATGATTTGAGTCACGTAATTGTTATTCTGTAGTCATTGAAGTTTGTCACCACTTTTAATCCTCTGAATTCGATCCTCTAAATTCTGTTGCTTCATTTTTCACTCTTTGTTGGAGATAGAAACTTTTGGTAGTGCGTTATAGATTTCCCAGTAATTACTCATCCTCCCTCCAATGGATTATATTATCATTAAATTAAATATGTCGCAGTGTTTTAATTATCCTACGACATTGCATCATTAATGAAAAAAATTAATGTCCCTCATTATTTGAACCATTTAAAGACCTCTATTAATGCATCTCATTGCACTACAGTGTCGCTCCCACCATATTGAAAAATAAAATAACTCTGTGAATGTTATTTAATAATTTTAATCAAAGAGTTAGATAAATTAACTATTTTTTACAACCCTTCCCAGTTGAGCATAAGATTCTCTTAAGTAAATCCCATCATTTCAAGTTCAATTGTGCCCACAATTTTTTGATCTGAGCACCAGTTCCAATGATAGAAAATCCCACTTGCATGTTTGCTGAACGTACTATAATAAATTATCAAAATTCAATTTTTGGTTCAATGGACCTCAGAATAAAGTGCCATCCGAGCGTGTTGTATCATAATAATTCAATATAATTTAAAAAATTACATAAACCTTTTTGACATTACACTCTCTCCACATTAGGGATTTACATCCCTGAAATCCAAAACATAACTAATCAAACATATGTGGGTATTGAGCATGAATCTGAGCCTCCTGCTCCAATATTCTATGTTAGAGATTATGATGATTCCAATGTACTCACAAGAGTGGAATCAACCACCCACGTAGGACCTACTAATATCGAACCCCTATCACCAACGAGAACTCTGCAAACGTCACCCCATTATCAATTTTCAGCACACCGTAGTCAATGGTGTGTGATGAATCATGCCTGTATCTCCTCAGCTATAACATGTGGAAATCATTATGCACCCAGTGTATCATTGGGGGAAGATATAGGTGGTACTCCACATCCCGAACTCTGTTCAGGTTCTGAAAAGGTCTGATGAACATCTGAAATATATTTCCACCCCAAAAAATCATCACAATCTTCATCAGGGTGAGACAGAAAAGAATACATAATATCCCGCCTTAATCTCCAAGGTTCTCGACAGACTATCGACATACTACTTCTTCCGGCATTGTGCATTCCTTATCTACTCATGGATGATCTGAACCTCTCGGTGGTAGCCCATATCATCTCTAGACCCATGAGTACCGACTCCAATGGGTCTATCCAGCATAGGGGTTATATAAAAGGCCACATATAAAAGGCATCAAATGATTCCATGCTAATGGTGGATTGATAACATTTGTTGTATTCAGACTCCACTGTTGGAAGGTGGTCCTACAAACAACGACCATTAACTATGACGCAAGAACGTATCATATCATCCATGTTCTGAATGGACTACTCTGTCCTACCATCCAACTAGGGATGAAAAGCCGTTCTCAAACATAGATGATTCATAAAGGTCTCCTATAACCCCTTCCATAACTAAAATGTAATTCATGCATCATGATCTATGACGATCGTCAAAGGTACCATATGGAGCCGCACTATCTCTTGGATTTAGAGGCATCCCAGGCCCTCTACCAGTCCCTACTCTAGAATGGGTAGGAATTGAGATGACGTGGTGAGTTGGTAAATGATCACCCTGATTAACTCATGGCCTCTATATATATGTGGTAACCGCATCAAAAATTCCACTGAAAAACCACCCAATTTCAACTTCGGTACCTCGAGTGGTTGGGCCAAGCCTGCTGGAACCTAATGATCAGCCTTCACATGCAGACAAGTGAGGAATCACTAAACAAATTCTTCCACTACTATATTCATCCCTGGCCACAAGTAATGATTTTAGAGGACTTGATACATATTCTCCACTCCCATAATTACTTCCAAAGTGGACGTATGGACCTCTATCAACTACATCTCCTACAACATCACTGGTACTATGATGCACCACTGAAAAGTATAACATCCTCCCCACCTATCAAAAATTCATCAGAATCATGTCCTAATGATATAGTATCTTGTTGGGAATCACTATCAACATCCACATGTTATTCCTCCCTAACTCAATATAACCGTGGGGGAGTCACATTCATCGACTAAAGGTAAGTTTCTCCATCACAATCCATAGAGGATATCTACATCACAATTAGCTACTCCATAACCTCCCTAAAAGCTGCAAACTATATATCCTGCTAACTGTGTCTACCAACATGTTCCTCCTCCCACGTTTATAGATTATTTCAAAATCATTTTCGAGGAGGAACTATAGACATCGTCTCTATCTCAAGTCTAGGTCCTTCTGCGAGAAGATATACCTGATACTCTTTTGGTTGGAGTAGATAGTAAACCATTCACCCATCAATTAAAATTGCCAAATCATCAAGGCAAAGACCACTACTGATAACTCGAGGTCATGGTTCATGTAGTTCTTCTCATGCTGCCTCAACTTCCATGATATGTATGTGATCACTGCTCACCCATACAGCTCGTCACAACCCATTTTTCTCCCTAATGAGTCGCAGTAAACTACATTCCCAAATCTCTCATTTATTAGTCTCAAGATGGGGGAACTAGGTATGTCCCTGCCTTAGCTCCTGTAAACTCTTTTGACATTTCACCATCCACATGAAGGTATGTCCTTACATGTCCAAGATGACATGGGTGATTCTATTCTATAAAAGTTAGGTAAGATTCTCTGGTAGTACCTAACCAACCCCAAGAAACTCTTCTCCTCAGTCATTCTTCGCGGTGGCTCCCAACAAATCCCTACCTCTATCTTCGTAGGATCCACTCCAATTTTAGACTCTGAGATGATGTGTCCTAGAAATTTGACCTCCTATTATAGATTATTCACTTCAAGAGTTTATCATAATGCTAGTTCTCTCAGAGTGCATCTAAGACTTTTTCAGGTGTGTAGCATGATCTTCATCTGAAGTCGAGTACACCAAGATGTCATCAACAAAAATCACCATGAAACATTCATGATAAGGATGGGAGATCATGTTCATGAGTACCATGAACACAATTGGGGTGTTAGGGATGATGAAGGGAATCACCGAGACCTCGTAGAAGTTGTACCGAAATCTTAATGAGGTCTTTTTTATGTCTTCATCCCACACCCCTAGCTGACGATAATATGATTTGAGGTCGATATTCGAGAACCACCTTTATCCCTTGAGCTGATCAAATAGGTAATCAATCCTTAACAACAGATACTTGTTCTTCACTATCACCTAGTTTAGGCCCCATAGGTCCACACATAGCTTCAAGATCCTGTTTTCCTTTTTGGTATACAACACCAGAGATTCCCATGGAGAATCATTTGTTATTACAAACCCCTTCCTATGTATATCCTCTATATGAAACCTTAACCCACAAAGATACCTAGGTACCATACAATATGCGGATGTAGATATCGATGTCACCGCTAGTTCCAAGTCAATGTAGAAGTCTACCTAATTGTGAGGAGGTAGTCCAAGGAAATATTGTGGAAAGAAATCCTCATACTCATCTACCACTACAAGAATTCTCAAACTCCCCTTATCCATTATACTAATAGTGAGGCTAGCCAACTGTTGAGTGATCTTCTACGCCATCCTCTGTGAATTTCCATCATGTTATAAAATGTTTCCCTTCTCACCAATGAAGGAAAACCTGGATCCATCCTCAAGGAAACACCACACATTGTGCCTAAAATAGTTAATCAAAGCATGTATAGTAGATAACCACTCCATACCAAATATGATGTTGGAATTCCTTGATGCTGATACTAGGAGTTCCCAACTGATGTTCTCACCTCCTAGAGTAATATCACACTACCATCACTAGTGTGTAATCGTTGAATCCCCTCCTGTAAGATACTATAATCTAATGATCGAGATAATAGTTCCAATGGAATCCACAAGCCTTGAACAAGGTCTGTGGTAAGGAATGAGTAACTGGATCCTGTGTCTATAATAACTACAACTTAGGTGGATTAGATATAAATGATAACCCTAATATTCTCTAGAGAATTATGGTTGTAGGATTCCATCAACTAAAGCTGGCCTCGTGCCTGTCCACCTACTCCCAGAGCTCATGGTGGACCTCATGGGGGGTTTTTGTAGCAGTACCTCAATTCATTACCCACTGCATGCCACTCCTCGTACTCCCCTGGCTCGTCTGCTACTGTGAATACCTCCATGATAGAATATCTGTTGTTGTCTCAGTGGTCCCCCGACTACCTTCTTCTCATCCGTTTGTGGATTAATATTGTCATGAGCGATGTCCCCATGTACTCCACAAGATTAACAAACTGTATCCCATGGATGACCTCACCTAACTCGCGATCTCCACACCTCAGACCCTGCTTCATGGGGTCTTCCTCCAGAAGGTCTGGCCCATTTGGTCCACTGAAATGTCTATCTACTATCTAATATAGACGAATCAACCACTTCTCATCTATTTTTGGATTTCACCATTAGTGCCTACATGGAAATTAAGATCATAACTATTATAGATATTTATATCACTCCATCATGTGTCGGGAGGCTGATAAAAATCAGTGATGTACTAATATCCCGTAAGAGTTATTAATCAAATTTTTGGTACCTTATGAAAGGGTCTTGTACTATGTCAACAGATTAATGGGAGAGGTCGGTAAGCCTTGCTCAGTAGTAAGACACAGTCCGGCTACCCTGTTGTAGGTGAGATAGCTCCTGAATATGTACTGTGTGTATTGTTGATGGTATGAACCCTACCCTATATAGTCTCTCAAAGTCCCACTAGACAATGGTTTCCTCCTCTTTACTCTAAACCATCAAGCTCCACCACATCTCTATCGTGCCCTAAAAAAGGCTAGATGTTATAACTAACATCTAGTCTATAGGAATATCTACTAGGCTAAAAACCCACGTAACTACCTCCAGTCAATCCTTGACTTCCTATGAATAAATCTCACCTCAAAACCATGGAGGCCTATGTCTCTAAAACTCATTCAGAATACTCAAATTACATTCACTATCTAGTGGTGGAGCTGGTAGAAATTTCTGCTATCCGGGTGGTGGTGGTGCTAGCACACCACCTGAAGGGGATATCACTGTAAGTTTTCCCTGCACCGACACATCATCACTCAATAAATCATCATCATGATCTCTCCATAGAATCATTTTTGTCTATCTTAATTGAGTAATTGTATAAGAAAATATATGTGCCACATTGTATAAGTTATACCTAGTGAGATTAATCATATTATATTTAGAGAATAACATTCCCAAAAAAACCAACCATTGCATTCATGTCTTGAGTCAGGAACCATATTCCAGGGTCCTTGTGTATGGATTCGTTGGCCGCACATCAATATTAGATTCCCCTGATTGAAAGCCAAACGCAAGACACATAACACTATTAGCCCCACTGAAAAAATATAATCTTAGTTCTTCTGGTAGAACTGAAATCCCTTTGATACCAATATGTCACGACCTATGCCTCGGGACCCATTTAATGACTACCACAAACCCGCCTTCCATAGGCTAGGAGATGGTGACTAGCACTGGAAATCCATATCCCAAAAAGGGAAGGCATTGCCTTCAAACCATTACACACACTGACAAGGCATACCGCAAAAAGAAAACTTCAATGGATGAACTATTTTATAACCACCATAATGAATCACTAATGAGTTTAATGAATTTAAAGTTAATTTAAAGTGGGAAAATAAAATCCCAACTAAAAGGAAAGTACAAAAAATGATGTACATGCTCTGGAGGTCATCTTCCAATAATCTTTCCTAAAGGATAGGTACAACTCTCTATTAGATGTCACTGTAGTAAACCACGTCTCTCGATAAACCTATGAGTGATGTCTAGTCCTAGATCCCCAAGGTCCCAATCAATGCTGTCTGTATTCTACACAAGAAACAACAGGTGCAAGCGAAGCCCGTGTAGGTGTGGATTTAACAATACTTAGTAGGTCCCCCGTGAACCCCGAACGTCTCTCAATAATCCACTAATGAAAAAAACAGAAAGGAAAATACCACTGAGGTAATACCACCAAGATATATCTAAAACACATAACAAAATGTATAAGAGGAATCTTACACCAGATATAACTTTGGTACAAATGTAAGGATGATTAGTTATAATGTTAGATCACATTATTCTATCGAAAGGCTTTGCTGCTGATCCTCACAGGGTCACTACATGGGGACCCACATAGGCTCTCTAGGTGATGACCCACACAGGATCCCATGGTGCTGACCCACACATAATCACTAGGTGATGATGCACATAGAATCAATATGTGCTTACCCATAGAGGATCACTATTCATTTTTCACATCATAGCCAGCCACTGGATTACCGCACATAGCGTAGATTATTCTGGGAGGATCCACTCTTCAATCCATCATTTCAAAATAAAATACCATGAAGTCTCACAGAGAGTAACCACAAAGGACTGTCCCGTCATAAGGGTCCCAACAGAAAATATGGTGTGTCATTCGGACATGCGGTCTCTATTTTATTTTATTTTTAATAAAAAGATCAATGTTAGATTAGAGACTGATCCATCCATTGAAAAAAACATCCCCCAAAACTCAGATAGAGTTTCATATAGGGACCACCCCGTCACAAAGGTCCCAATTCCACTGATGGCACATCAATTGGGTGTGTGGTTTGTAAGATACATGTGATTTAGTAAATAGGGGGCCGGTTGTGTCTAAATCTTGTCCGACCAGGTTGGACCGACTTGACCAAACCAGACAGAGGGTCCCATATACCTCAGTTCAATTTAGAAATAATCAACCTAACTATATTTGGGTTAGGGTTATTCTGGTTTGGCATGGCTAGTGGGCTAGGTGCAATGGGCCTCGCTGGACCTGACCTGGATTGGCCGAGGGTCTAGCCTACTGGGTCACCCAGCGAACCGATATTGTCAGGCCTGAACGGAATGCACGGGTCTCACATGACAGTTCGAGTCTATCTTGCCAGCATGGGTTCGACCCGGCCTACTGGGTAGGGTACATCCTTCCAACTGAAGATTTTCCATGCAGTGCGGCTGATGGGGTGCTTCAGGGACCTAACATCAAGTCGCACTTGACCTCCACTTGCCTCACTTGGTCCGGGGCCTTCCACCCACCATGGACAAATGGCCATGGATCAACATGTCCAGGTGTCCCGATCATGGGAAAACCCTTCAACATGTCACCAGCTAGGTCCACATCCCCCTTTAGTTGTTTCCACCACCGCCTCTATGCCTATGGTACCTTTGACGGGCCATCAGAGTCGCTTCGTTGGTCTGTTTCTCGAACCTCTTGAGTCTGCATTCACTGTATGATACCTCCTTCACATAAATTCCATTGGAAATTCATTTAATAATTTTTGATCATCCAATATATAAGAACACCCATATAATAACTATGATAGAGGGACCAGGCCTTCTTCGTGTCGGCTTGCGCCCTCCACATTAGTATTTAACCATGGGGGGTACACAATCATCATAACTAAGTTTGAATGAAACCCCAACTCAAATCCCTACATGAGAAACACAATCAAAATGAACAGATCATGGATCAACCCATTATTCTGTTGATCAGAGTTCATTATTTATTTGAAGGAGGAATGAAAACTCAATTAATCATTAGATTCATTGATAATGAAGTATATGATTCCTATCATTGTTGATCCGTGAGCGTTGGCATTCGTCAAAGAATTTCAACCTCAAAAGACAATCCTATAAAGTTCGTTGCATCTATTTTCATTCTTTTTTGGAGAAGGAAATTGCATGTGGTTTATCAGAGATGTCCCATAGATTACTCCTCCACTCTGCAACAAATTAGATTATTATTAAAAAAACACATCGCATCATTTTAATTACACTGTGACGTTGTGTCACTAATAAAGCTCGTTAATGGCCCTCATTAAGTGAACCAATTAAAAAACATCATTAAATCATCTCATTGCACCACAATTTCACCTCCCAAAATATTGAAAAATTATATAATATTGGAAAAGTTATTTTATTATTTTCTATAATTAGTAAAAAATTAAATTTTCCATCCAACCCTTGACAGTCAAACATAAGCTTCGCTTAAGTGAATCCTGACATGAAAACATCAACGGTTTATTCATATTTTTTATTTGAGAAATGGTTCAAAAGATATAAAATAATGATCTCACATTTATTAAATATACCATAACAATGTTAAAAATACCTTTTCAAGCCCAATGAGTCTCGAAATCACGTTTCGTCAGAGTGTTTGGTCTCCGAATAATTCTACATAATTAAAAAAAATTACACAAAATTTCTATGACAATATAGGAATAATATATTTATTGAAGAAATATATATTTATGATGATTCATGGTAAGAAGTTATAAAAAATATAAGATGTTGATTCTTGGTGGCAGTAGTCTTCATTTATGTAATTTCATTGTTTCATTGTTTTTCATAGTCTAATGAAAGGAATAAAAAATGTTATCTACATTAATATAAAAAAAATTGGCAAAATTATTATAAATATTTCATTAAATAACTATTGGTATATTGATACTACAATAGTTACATTATGAATAAATTATTAATGTGGTAATACTTATTTTGAGAGCATGACTTTTCTTCTAAAAAATATCCTTTTATTTGGAGGCCTTATGTTAAATAATGGCACAAAGAGTCATAAGAAAGTAGGATATTTTTTATAATTGGAGAAAACTGTAATATTTATTTAATATAATTAGACAATAAATGTGTATCATTAATTGGTGGAAGGATCAACATTTATAAATGATGATGAGATAAATTTTTAAACAACCCTTTTCATTTTTAATAATGTAATGTTACTAATGGTGGTTAATGAATCACATATGGAAAAGGGGTATGATGGTTAGTTTTGGTGAATCAGTACCTCATAAAACAATTTTGAGGCATTTTTTAAACATATTTTGTAAGAAAATTTATTTGAAAATCATTTTATACAATTTTTTATTTTACCGATGTAATTTATTTATGTATTTATTTATTTATTTAAAATAAAAGAATAAAAATAAATAGTTTATATAATCTTTAAAAAAATATAATTTTAGAATAAATTTTTTAAATCATATTTACAATAGCATGAATTATAAATTTCTAAATAAATAATCATATCTTGAATAAAATTTAGAATATGTGATTCTTACGTATAAAATTTTTTAAAAGTAAAAATTTTCAATGTATTTAATTGTCAAAAAATAAATTAGTTTACTATAATAAATAATTTCTATGTGGAAGTAAATTAAATAAAAAAATATTTTTAGAAAAATACTGTATAATTAAACAAAATGACATAAAACTATTTTTATTGGGGAAAAATATTACAGAAGCTCATAAACTACAATCATATGACTTCTAGGTTGAGAAAATTAAAAAAAATCATTATATTTAATGTCATTAAAAAAATATATTATTAAAATTTAATAGTTTTAGTAATCATAATGTAAATCTTATCTTATGATAATATCATAAATTCTATAGTTTTTGTAAATAAATTTATTTTAAAATCAAATGAATTGAAAAAATTAAATATTTCAACATAATCTAATATTTAAATAATAAATTGAATAATTATTTTCATTTTATCTTATCCAAATGTAAAATTTTTAACCTTTTCTTTTATATGAAAATGTCATGTATAAATAATAAATTGTCTATTGAGGAAAATTATATTTTCAAACATTGGAAATACATAATATTATTTCATATAAATTTATAATAAAAATAATATTAATATATCAACTAATATCACATATTACCATTGTAACAATTTCAATTTATTTTTTTAATTTATTAACAAATTAAACAATTATTTGAGAATAAAATCTTAAATCACATTAATTATTTACCCTATAAATTTATAAAATTTATATTGATTACTAAAAGCATATTTACTATAGTATTTATTAGTATTATAATTTCACAAATAATATTAACTATTATATACAATTAATTCTGGTTTGGTGATGCATGTGGCTAAATTTACCTAAGATAATTTTAGTTATGAGAAACATATATTCTAAAATCATAGGTTGTTACACACATACATGAATATGATAAAGAGTGGGTTATTTTTACACCATAACTCAAGTGGATCACATTTTATACCTTATATTCTATGTGGATTAATGTATAATTTTCTTGATATATTTTTTATAAAAAAATTATAATGATAGAGTTTCAAGATTCTTAATTATCATACTATTTAAATCATGTTATCATTAACACTGTTACATTCACTATTAATTATGTCATATAAGGTTGTGGGATTTGGGAGTCTTTCCCCCACACTATAAAGTTATCTATGAAAAATTGTATTATATACTACCTTCCTTGATCTATGTGTATTTCACTAATCATCTAATCAAGAAGGTTTTCAACTTCATTTTGACATTAATTATCCACATTAAAGGAATCTGACTTACAATTAATTAAAAATATTTAATGAGACATATTGTATTCATTGGTAAAAATACTGATATAAAAAACCCAACCCCCTTATATTATTATAAATGGAACACATTAATGATAATGAATAAATTATAATAGTTTTTTCCCTTAATCATTTCCTTGTTAATAGGGATTTGGTAATTTTTTATTATAAACATGTGTTTTATACATCAAATATATTTAACACATTAGGGCCAAAAAATATTTCTCCTCTCAGATTATATAAAATATTCTATTAAAATTACTATACATAAATATACTTAGGTGGATATGATATCTTTATTCCTATGTTGTTTTATTATTCAATGAAAATATAGGTTTCACATGATATAGAATATATAATCTATTTTTAAGATAAATCACCCCATAACATATGGTGACCCTATAAAAGATACACCATATATACCAAAACATTAAAAAAACTTAATATTTATAATGTAGACGACATAAATTCATATATGGAAAATTATTTAACATAATAATAGTTGGTTAATAAAAAACCATTAGGTGAGGTCTGATGATAATATCAATCTACATTTTCTAAACCTCTCATACCATTTTCATCATGCATAACCCCTCACTATTTGATATAATCCAACATCTAATTAGTTCTTATATATGAATAAAAATGTCTGATCTAAACACTGTATCTAAATTATAACATGTTGATAAATACATATTCCATTAAATGAACATATAACTAAGGTGGAACCATTTCCATTATTCATAATTACATAAATGAAATTATTTTTAAATTTGACTTTAATTCAACATGAAATGAATATTTCTTCTTGTTAATTTTTTTCTTTATGATTTTTCACAATCATAGAAAGGTGTTCCATTAGTGAATCTTGATTAGGATGATTATTTTTAGTCCATAAATTTCATTTTTACTTTTTATCACCATGTGGACAAAATGTTTTCCATTCCACATATTTTTATTAGCTTCGAGAACTAAATCATATATTTTTTGGTGAGATATTATAATGTTATGGTTGATATAATTAAAAATAAATGTTGGAAAGATTATTTGTAATGGGGAATGAATGAGATCAGTTGTTATTTATTAGATTAATTTTTTCCAACAGACTAAGGTCACAGAATATAATGAATCATCTTGAGTAATTGAGGAAATAAATGACAATCTCAAACCAGAATAATCCTATATAGATAATCAGATATGTCAAATATATATTTTTAAACTCTCTACTATTAAATTTATTATTGATCATATAATATAATATAGGCATCATCATCCTCATGAATTTACTAAAAATTACTAGACAATGTTGACCACATTATGTACGATGCATGAAAAATATAATCTAAATACCTTTTATATATGATTTTATCAAAAATGAATGATCTTATGGGAGGTTCATGAGGAAGATAATATTCTATCACATATATCTTACATGATTAGCATGATACTATAAGTAAAAACCTATCATACTCCATTATGTCATTTTATGTTTTTATTTTTCAACTTATCACACATAAATCATATTTATATTGATATAAAAGTGCATTTTTTCATTTTTTCTACAAAAAATATTAAAAATGAAGATATTATATTGACACTAATTAAACATCACTAATTAATAAATCATTATATGAATTAATATATTGTATTGAGTAATAATATCCTTCATATACAAGAATTATAATACTCAATAACATGAGTATTCTTGTGGAAATGATACTATACCCCTCTCATCATAGACTATGTTACGACGTTACCACTATTTAAAAAATTTCAATCTAATATTTAGACTGAACAAAAATATTAACTCACATTTCATATAACTATTGAGTTGGGGATCTGCTTGACAAAGTAAAAACCATTATTTAATCACCACATTGGATAAAATGTATTAAAAAATTGTTAATGTACTATTTTATTCAAATTTAAATTTTTTAATCCATTAATCCCATAAGAAAACATTATGAGGGGGAGGAGGATGGATAATTAGATATGGTTAATGAGAACATCTTACATTCAAAAAATTCAATATCTAATTATTGTTCGGTGTTTTGATTTAATATATCATTGAGAAATTTTTATATTTCCTGAATACGGAAATTATTTTCTACATTATGAACTAATAATATCATATGATGATCAGAGCATTAAAATTCATTAAGTAAAAAAATATTCATCATGTATTATATTATTTTATTTAGGAATTCAAGTTTTTCACTCTATGTGATCAAATAAAATATGCGTAAAAAAAAATAATAATAATCTATATTAGAAATATAATTAATTGAAATAAATTACTATGATTGGTAAATAATGGTTTATACATTGAGTGGAGAATGGATTAGTTGAGAACCTAGGGTACCTACCAGAGCCGTGGACGATTTATGTTTCAACACCCACCCCCATCAATTGAATTCATATATTGTCTCATTATACTCCAAATATCGAAATGATATAGTTTTTCATATTCCATGAAAATTATATATAAGAACTCAAGAATGAAATATATATATTAATAATTTCATTTTTTGACACATAGAACCATATGAATATAATCTGGGTGGGTGATGGTGTTCATGCAATAATTTATAAGTATCTTTTAAAATATTCCCATGCATTAAAATAATTAAATTATGAAAATATATCCATACACAAATTATCAATTCTCCACTCATCCCTAATTTATATGGAATATAAATTCATAATAAAATAGCATTTTCAATAAAATCAATTTTATGGAATTTAATATGAATTATACCATCATAATATAATTTAATTCACAAATAAATAATAACACAATTGAAAAGAAAATATAATTTCATTAAAAAATAAATCATATATTTTATTACTCTTCGTATAATTTGTAGGTCCAAATTCCGGACTAAAGACCTAATTGGGGAGGTTTTGGATTATTTTTGGACCTACATGGGGAAAAGAGGATCAGGTAGTTCCTCTTTTATCAGAGGATGTTTTAGCTAAACTTGAATGGATCAGGGGGTAACATGGGATGTTTTGGTCCTAGAGAAATGTAGGTATATGGGAATTTTTTGGTGCAAAACACTGTCTATTTATTAAAATAATTATTTCTTATATGATTGGGTAGGTGATTGGGTGCCCCCCAAAAGCAGTAATTTTATTTGAAATCATTGGTGGATAAGATTCTCATGAAGAAATTATGTTATATATTTTCATTTAATTTTTTTTGATTACATATAAATCAACCCATGATATAATAATTTTTATTCATTCATTTATAATCCATATGTGAGTAGATTATTTATTGAAATTCTACAAATATTTTGATCATTATTCACCATTTTAAATTTATAGTTTCGATAATATGGGATAAGATAAATGTTTAAAAATCAAGGACCACCACTGACAAATAATATATATCATATATATATATATACAGAAAAATTATACATGTATACATATACATACATACATATATATATATATATTCATCATTTATTTTAGTTCGAAAAAATAATAAATTTTATTACCTTTTAAACATCATATATAACTAACATGGTTTTTTGTAATAGGATCCATCGTACTTCACTATAGAAGAGATGTTACGACACTGTAACATTGAATCAATGAAAATTTAATTTAATCATGAAATAAATGATCACATGTTACCTCTGATCTGAAATTTTTTTACTAAGATCATAGTGTAATTTTTAAAATAGAGATTTTAAGAGTTTTATCACCATATAAACATCATAATACCATATCTTATTATGAAAAGTCCAGTAAAAAACCTAAGGGTACCATGTGGGATGATTTAATTTGAAAAATAATTTGAGCCATTACCTCATCTGATTTGAAAATACAATTATACGACACTCATTACCACTAATTGTTTTTGAAATATGTGAAATTAAATCCCTCTATATCATACACAGATATCTAAAAAGTATATATAAGCATTGAGTTTTGTACATCGAGTTCTATCATGTATTTCTAAGGAAAAATTCAATATTCTATTAGTCAATGGAAAAATGTTCATTAGATCTTCAAATGAGATCATGGATTTGTGATTGGAGTTGGTTAATTCTATCAATTGGATTCTCTTATGATGGGATTTTATATATAAAAATCATATGGATGAATGGTTTTATGAATTTTACTATTAAAATTCCTCTATTGGTAGGTAAAATAATCTAAACATTAAACTATTTTCCATTAATATAAATTGAAAAATAAATTTTCCCTAAATTAATTATTTCAATTATAAATTATTCAAATAATTTCAGTAGTATTATTTTAATTACATGTAATATAGTAGAAATTTTATAGGACAAAATATTTGATTTTAATTTTAGTCCTTATTACAAATAATATTAAATGATCCTAAAATATTTAGATAATAGTCTATTATAAAATTTGATTCAACATATTCATATAATAAATTGTGAATACATTTAGTGAATAATATAAACTCCAATTAATCTACCCAACAAAAATAATTAATTTTTTTATCATTTACCATTCAAAATGTTATGTTACTCAGATCATCATGAGCAGTCCATCATGTTTAAAATCCGGATTTCACAAAAATTGTCTATACAATTGACTAATCTATAAGTGATGAATTTTGTTCCATTTTCTCAATAGTAGTGAATAATACTAAAATTTTTGGATTCGATTATAACACCATATCAAGGGATTGAATTTTATAGTTTTTTGAAATAGATATTAAAACCTCACATATTAACACATTTTGGGTAATATATTCACATATTAAAATGGAATATCATAATGTAGGATTCAAAACATATGTTCTCATCCTTATGTATTAGAGATATATCATATCTTGATAATTTATCCATTGACACACCACAACACTAAGTACATTGCGATAATAAAAATGCTTTGGTTTTAATCTAGAATTAATGTTTCTAATAATATTATCGACATAAATAATGATATCAATTAAAGAAACCAATATGTGTCCCATGGATATGAATACCCAATTAAACCTATAGCATATGGATTTCATATTTGTGGATCAATCCAAATGATCTCATAAACTATAGATCACCAAGTGAAAACATAATGGGAATATTTATGCATTCATATGGCCCCCCTTAAAATGATAGTAAAACATAATTTTTATCATATTAGAATTTTTCATTTATAAAAGAAATATATATTTTTAAGACTATTATCATGGTATCTCACAGTTCACATACTAGATGGGAAAACATATAATAATTTTCATTAAGCATGTAATATTATGGACATTAATAATGATATAGTAATCAGAGATCTAATGATATTATAGATTCCAAATACAATAACATATATTTTGACATGGTTTTAGAAATATATATCCATTAAATGCAACAAAATGATCATGATGACTTGGAAATTTGGATGACAGGGAACTTGAATCATCATTATAAAACTAAAAAAAACATCTCACTTTTAATATCAATTATTAGATCCTAAATTCTCACGATGACAGAAATTTTCTTTGGATAATATAGTGATTACATAAATGAATTCTGTGAGATATAGATATGAGTACGGGAATAATAATTATAATGTAGCATAACATGTGAGTCATACGACGTAACATGATATCATAAATAGAAGGATCGGGTATAATCCTAGAGGATCATAACATAATGATCTTAGTACAATAATATCATGGAGAAAAAATTGTTGAGAATTATGAAATGTCATAAACATACATAAATTATAACTACCATGAAAAGATGATATGTTGGATAGAGTCCCATCAAGGATTAGGTTCACTCTCATATCCCATATATAATGTCTCATGAGAAAAAAAATTACCCAAGGAAAGAGTGTTCTATCATAGTTCACCCCAAACTACATGTATGTACATATTTTTATAGTAAATGAAAATATAAGGAATAAATTTAATAATTATAGATGGATGGATATGGGATAACAAATCATTCATAATGTCATAATATTTACTGATGGAATGAATTGTGTTGAAACTAAGAAATGAAAATATGGCATGAATTTTCATATCAAATATAGGTAGAATAAAATATGTATATATATGAGAAAAACTAAAAAAATTAAGAATTACATTATGTTATTTAAAGAGTCAGAAATTTAGTTGGAGATATTAATGACATAACCTTATGAAAATGGTTGTTCAAAGAGATCCCCCAACTGATGTTATAGAATAGATCAACACATTCATTTATTATACTAAATAATAAAACAAGTTTAATTAATTTCATAATTTATATAATTTTATATCTATATTTTATTTATTATAATTTTATTATATTCATTTATTACCATTTTAATTTTATATAATGTTTAATTTATCATTCATGATTGTGTTTATTTCATGGATTTATAGTCATATCACTTTTTTATAATTATAAAATTAGTTTAAAAAGAGAATAAAATAGTATAATTGAATTTATTTGGTTGTAATTTCATTAAAAATATTGAAATGGCCCCAAATATCCTATAATGATCTGATATGTATATGATTCACAATGTAAAAACGTTAATTTTATGTGTTGAGTTTTATTTTTCCCATTTTATCGACCACCATTAAGTAGATTTATTTTACTTATTTAAATGATTATTGAAACAATATTTAACATGAAATAAGTTATACATACTTATTAGAATATTTTTTAACCATAATAATATTTTTATTATCATAAATGATAATTATGGTGTTAAATAATGTGTCTTGTTCATAGAGGTGGTTCAACAAATATATTATAAACAACTCCTTAATTTTAGAAATGATAAATTGGATAGTTCAAGTTGGATAATAGGAAAGAATAAATATTTATTACTATTTTTATCATATTAAATTTATTGTGTAAAATTTTAATTTAAACATATGGTGGTGGTTGAAGAATACTAAAATTGAAAGAGTTTTGTCGGTAATCATATCTCCTCATTTGGTCACATCCTCTTAATATATCTATTAAGGATCCTAGAAATAGTATTTTTATTACTCCTTATGTACAATGATTTGATGTAGGGAATATGTAATGTAATTTCATAAAAAAATTACATGATTGAGGGCTTAGATGGTGTTATAGAGTGAAAATGTATCCACTTAATGAAGATATTTTTCTAGGTATAATAAATTTAATTTTCAAATAAAATCCTACTTTACACAAAAATAAAATTTTAAATAAAATAATCGATTTTATGTCTCATTATATAATTACACAGTGTCTTATAAAAAACATATCATTATAATAAAGCATGAAATCTATTTATAAAACAAATTTATTAAAAATAACCACTTATTTTATGTAACTATATTTTATATTAATGTAACATTATAGTAGTTATTTTTTTTACAAAAATAAAGACAATTAAATTATTATTTTTAAAACAGTTTCTTACATATTCAAGGATTTAAATATATAATATTTTAATTTTATTATATACCTAAATAATGTATTTATATTTAATCACTGATGAAACTATTTTAGTTCTCATATTACTATTTATAATGGAATGATTTATTTTGTAATGGATGATTTTAGTAGTAATATGGGGCCCAAACGTTCTATAAATACCAAATAACATATTAATTATTAATTAAATTGTTTTTTATCAAGGTTATATAATTTTTTTATCAAATGAATATTTTTTCTCTAATAACATGACTCATTTATATATTGATCACTATGAGGTCAATTATTTCGGTGGGTTGAGCATATATGAATTTTTATATTTTAGTCATACTATTTTCTGTTTTCTATTCGCTTTTGTTATTTTTTATTATTATGGGAACTATTTATATCTAAATTGTATTTTTTTAATTAATATATCAAATTAAAAATTTTTTATATTTTTTGGAATGTATAATTTATTATATTACTGAAAACATCACATTTATATAATTAGTTTTTTGATTTTTTTGAAATAAATTATATGATGTTACTTTCATTCCCCATAAGATATTTCACACTCAAATTTTTTTTATATAGTATAGTACAAACATGGGTGGTTAATTCAATTTCATTCCTTCCTCTAGATCCAAATTCACCTCCTCATAATTCTGGCTTCACCATAGCACTTTGAGTAAGTGAGTTTTTTTATTGTGTATAATATGTCTCCACATTCCGATATCTTCACGAAATACTCCTTATAAGAGAAATAATTTTCCAGTTATACCACATCTAAATTCAATACATTTATGGTACATATTATTTAATTCATAGTTATGGATATGTAAAATATGTAATGTATTTTATATAGAGATGATGAGAGTGATATTCATTATAGAACAACTATAATGTGAATAGAAATCTCAAAGGGGTGATGAACCTATGTCGTAAATTACCCATCATCCCAAATCATGTGAATCTCTTCCAAAAATATATTCAAACAAACAATTTATATCTAACATTTAATTATGTTCCTCATGGTTTATTATTTTCATATCTCCTCTATTGAAATTAAGGATTCATGATGTGTTGTTCAATTTCCTTTAACATTTATACAATTTTATTTTACATTTCATGTTCATGATCTTTGGGTTTAACTTACTCATCCCTACATATATGATTTTTTTCTCTTCCAAAAATATATGTCTTATGTAGCCATCCTCATTTTTGATGGAAAGATATAATTATATAAGAGTATGATGGAAGGATTATGTTGAACATATATTCTTTTGATGCTTATATAGCACTCTATAAACATGTCATAATGTTTATAGATAGGCTATTTGTAATTCGCATTAGTTCTGGGGTGATAATCCTTGATAATGTTTAATTAATTCATTAGACAATATTGTATACATTTCTAGTACATGGATTTGAATCACAGATCTGTGTTAGTTACAGTCAATTATTATTTTATGTGAAACCTCCCCACTTATTTGATTTATATAATTTCAAATTTATTATTTGATATGTCCTATATAATAGTGATTAAGATAGTATCCATCATTAGACAATCAACTATAATCAATATATCATTATTTCATTTTCATTTCATCATAATTCATGTGAAGACTTCAATGGTTATGTTTTCCCAGTTTCATTTATGTGTGGGTAATGGTTTAATCATCATTATGGACTATTTATATTCATCATTAATTTATTATTAAACCTGTAAGATATATGTATACTCTATAATAACAGTATTAATATTGTCAAACAAATAGTGAAATTTGATATCTCACCATGTATTTATCTTCCAAGGGTTGACTAATAAACAAATTTTGTATGAATCATTCACTAGATTCCTATTTAAAATTTTATTTAAGGGTATACATATCCATGACATGAATCACACAACTCCTTCATCAATTTTTAACTTTGTAGATATAATTTTTTAAATATTATATATTATTTATAATTTCAATGTCAAATATTTTATTATACATTTTATTCTATAGAAGGGATGATTGAGAAAGAATTTTATGAAGTAATTTTGATTTTACATCCTTTTTTAGTCCCATGTACATGTGTTTCATGTCTATAGAGATTAAATCATTCACAATCTCCATCAATTATGATTTTTCCAGATCATATATTCTTATATTATATTCCATTTTATTTTATTCCACACTATAGTAACGGATTGAGCAGTCATAGTCCCAGATTTACCCACACAATATTCACAGTACATATTCATCCCTATGCGAATATATAATTTAGAGATAAATTATATATTTAAATTTCAGAATTTTCCAAGAAGACAAAATTCTACCATATTTTCAACAAAAATATTACTAATACCATTAAAAGACCTTGTGTTGGGTAGATTTCTAAATAAAATTCATATTTTTATGGTGTATGTTAGGAATTTTTCATTTTTCATCAACAAATACCATTTGTAATTATTTGAATCATCATTTAATATAATGAAATGTTCCCAAAAGGTGGTAATGTAAATGTTGGTGTAGTGATAAGAAATTTTATCAATTCCTTGAATATATCTTCAAATTCACCCATCCCAACATTGTTTACCTCCTTTCAAGTCAACCTAGATATTATGTTTGAAAATATTGTGATGTCTCTCGAAAATAATAAGTAATACACTTCTAGATGAAGTTAACTATAGATATTTCATATAGACATTTGATTGGTCCACACCTCAATTTTCAATTATAATACATTATTCTATTGATATTCTATTACTTCTTATAAAACTCTTAATGCATTATAGTTCTGCTATCCATAACTCAAATCTAAATTACTTTTCATAGATATTCATTTTTCATAATGTCATTATCAATGTGGTTAAATGTTGCTCATACTCCTCCTTGGTTGTTTTCATATATTTTAATATCATCAATGTGACAGAAATAATTCATTGAATTTTATGAATAATATATTCAATTAGTATATTACTATTGGTTGATAATTTAGGATTTGTAATAGAATAACTATGGAATAATAGATTACATACCTTGTTTTAAAAGTATTATTGGTAATATCATCCTTCAACACCTTTAATTGGTGGTACATCAATGGAAGTCCCATCTAAGAGTAATATTTGGACCAAAAAAGTTGATCTAATTAGTCACCCACTCAGGGAAGGAGACATTTATTCTTTACTAAGAATTTTTTTGCATACAAAAATCATGGAAAAGGTGCATTTTCTGATCCTTATTCAGAATGAATTGGACCCTCAAACCCCACATTAATTAACTAAATCATATTAAAAAAAATTGATTACATTTTAATTACATATTTTGTTCATCCAAATAAATTATTTTCAATAAATAAGGGGTCATTGATATTTATAGATGATCTGTTATAAATTAAAAAAAAAACATAACCTCATGTTTTATTATAAGGATCAACAATTATTTAGGTAATACATCAATATACACCCCTATATTGAGAATGTCTTAAGGAATGATTTTACACTTTTTATTAATCATTTAATATATATTTTATTTCTAATAATTTAATAATATACATGATTGAGAATAATATTCCCATGGAGATTAATCATTATACATCCACTTTTATATAAAATTAGGATTGATTGAGTTGTGAATTTTAATATCCATCTCCTTACAATTGATGTTTTAAATATAAATTGATACCCTATATGATCCCAATATAGCATCAAAATCTACTAAATAATGTATTAAAATATTTTCATGGGGTTAATGTCCACAAAAATTGATTGGGGACATGTTATATAGTAATGAGGAGATAAGAGATTCATTCATTACTCTCATTGAAATCTAAAAACAATGTTTTTAAGTGGTATTTGAATATTTTTACTAATATTGAGAGATATGAAATATTATGTATAATTAAAATAATATATATAATTTAATTATCATTAGTTGATAATAATCACACCTTTCACCATTACCTTTTGGCTCTAATCAAAAAAGATATCCAAAAATAGAACATAAGGAAGAGAATAATTAATTTATATAGTCATAATAATATAAAACTATGTAAATTAGTTTATTAGTGTATAAATTACTAGTATATCCTCACTTATGTGTTTATTGGTTTGGAAATATCTTATTTATGATAAATTACCTATTTTTTTCTACCCTAACAAGATATTCAAATGCATTATAATGGTTCATAAACTATTTTTCAATTATCTAAAAAATATCCTCTAGGAGTTTCAAACCAGTAGTGAAATAATTCATCATTATATTAAACAATGTAACTATTGATTTTGTAATTTTTTCCCAATTTAAGATTATTACCCAAATGTAAAACTGTTATAGATCAACATCAAATTATAGATTCCAAATAAGGATGAAATTTCAAGGAAACCACCAACTGTATAGTTTAACTATATTTCATGTTATTCTCATATACATAGACTTTTCCCTTAGTTTAACAGTAATGTGGTCTAATCGGAATAAAAAAAGTAAATATGACATTTTTTGATACTAACTATAGTTACCAAATACATTTTTTAATTTTGTTACATAATTTTTATCATATATGTAAATATAATAAAATCAATGCATCGAGTGGGCTTGTGTTTATGGATGAGTAAGTTTGTAAAAAATTAAAAAGATCTAATTTAAAATTCCATTGTTTTAGTATACATAATAAGGTATTAAATATCATTAACCTATTAATGATACATCATATAACCTAGTGAATACCTAAAATAACGGAGTGATATATATATCTCGTTATGGTAATAAAAATTATAATAAATCATACCGTGTGAACTAAATGGAATAAAATGATATCTTAAATTTAAAGGATCATTAATAATCATATGAGTTCACAAGGTAAATTAAATTCTATCGTATGTTTATTTAAACAATGGAATGTTGTAGAAATATATAACCTGATAGAAATAGAAGTAAAGTCTAACTTCTAAGACAATATCACCAGGTATATATGATCTGATCATGGGTTTGGCTCATTCTTTAATCCCAAAAATAACGTCTCATGAGACACAAAAAACACCACATGCATTCATGTTCTATACATGAGTACCCATTATAAAATATATATGATTATGATCAATAAAAAATTAAATGAATCATAATGAAAAATTGTTAATTCTTCAGGGCATGAAATGTGTTTTATAATCTTGTTTCATATTATAATTGTTACACATTGAGAAAAATGGATTGCAATTGATAAATGTGAATAAAAAATGTATTACCCTAAAAATTGAATATAAAATATCCTAGGTATATTTTTTTATTGAAATTTAAAAATAATTAATAACCATTATATTACATTAAATCCATATAGAGGAAGTGAGTGAGTGAAATATCATAACCAAAAGAAAAAGGGTTATTCAAGGAGATCCCACAACTTCTGTTCCAGAGGCATTCTTTATAGACAATGAATTTCCTGAAAAATAAAAATTAGATTCATTAATTAGTTAATTTAGAACTTATTCCGTCTATATGTGATTTAATATAATTTTATTATATATATTTAAAATTATTTAAAATTATATATAATGAATAATTTATATATTCTATGGGAATTCATTTCATGGTTTCATGTTTGGACTAAATACATATTATTATTGATGTCATTCCATCTTTGGAAGAAATCAAAAAAAGTAAAATAAAATTTTATTAAGAATGTTAAAAAATCATAAATATTCCTACACATCCTTTCATGTACTTGGTATTTATGATTCACATTTTAAAAACATTAATGTTGTGTGGTTAGTTCCATTTATAATATTATAACTACCATAATAAAATACATCTGTTTTATTAAATTAAATTACTATCACCAATTAATTAATTGTAAATAAGTTATAAATACATTTTATAATCATATCATAATATATTAAAATTTAATAATTATCATTGTAGGTAGTCGGAAAAATTACATTTGTTGTTCATATAGTTGGTGAACAAAAACTATTTGAAAAATATATATTTATGTAGAAATAAAATAATGGATTGACTAAGATAGATATTATTCCACAACAATATCATATAATTATATTTTGGAAACCAATATTACTATGTCTAGAATGATGGAAAACATAATGGTGTGGCAAAAGATGATTCAAATTGAATGTGATTAGTTGGGAATCTTTCCTCTTCCTTGGGTTACCTCCACTTAGCATCACCCTTATAGATCCTTCAATGGGTCTTTTGGATTATAATGGGAATTGGGTCGAAATTTAGAAATATATAATTCATATATTTTATGAGGTGAATGGTTTGTGAGGGGTGGTATTTATAAGGGATGAGAGGGGTGGTTTTTAATATTATATTCATTAGTTTATTATTTTGTTTGAATATAAAAAATAATATTGATTATTTTGGTTATATATAGTAAATGGTGAATGGTATTTAAAAATAACATTTTCCAACATCATCCAGGACATAAAAAGTAATGTATTTAGATTTTAATTTGATATACCATATTTTCATATTCACCAAAAAATCAATAATTTTAGAATAATACAAAAATATCTCCCAAACGATTTTTAACATGTAGAGTCAAAAATTGAAATCCCATTTTTGAAGTATAATTACAGCATATGATAAATTGAAATTTTATATAAAATTATTATTTATTTGAAATTATCCATTTCAATATTATGATAAATTTTATAATGTTACGAAAAATAAATTATGGTCACATTATATTATTTTATACTTATAAAAAATAACATATAATAAAATTTCATGAAAAGAAAATTTCTTTTAAATCATAATATTTATTATAAAATTGAAAATAAAATCTATGTATTAATAAAATACAAAAACATAATATATCATATCTATTACACTTATCTTATTGTACCATAGGATAAATATATGAAATTTTCATTTTATAATGTACATAAATATTCTTCTATTCATCCATAATTGTGGATACAAGTATAAATGTATGGTTACTATTACTAATTCTATGATTACTATTACAATAGTAGGATTTGTAATGGTCATATGGGTTTCATACATTATATAAATACCTAATATTATAGTCATTATTTATATGAATATATTTCTATCAATGTTTTATATTTTTATTTTTGAATGTAGTTTTTTATTACTAATATATTTAATTATTATTATAGTGTTATTAATGAGTACTATTTTATTTATAGATTTATGGTATCTAATGTTTCTTAAGTTAGTTGTATTACTGTATACAATTTATCCCATTATAAAGACTCTAAATCTTATGAATACATTTTCATATTAATATAATTATTAAATTAACATAAAAAATATAGTTTTTCTAATACTGGGTGGTTATTTAGTATATTTTATTTATATATATTAAATAATTAGTTAATTATTATAAAAATTTATATCATTATAATTATATTTCATTGTAAATGCTATGATGGTAAGAGAAATCATTACAATTAAAAACTATATATATTATATGGAAACCATAGTACATATAATTGTTCTGTCTAAGGAATTCAATAAAATAAAATTCATCTTATCTTTTTTCCAATCACTTGAAATTGAAAATTCATTCTATTAAAATAAATCAATAAATTATAACTCTATATCAACATGATCAATATCAATAATCATCCAATGATAGTATAATCATTGACTGTATTAAGTTGAAGTAAAATATTATAAACTAATTGAGTAATTAATAAGTTATCTTCCCATGATGAGGACAATTATTTATGATTCATTTAATTGGTCATATATAGCCAATGTTGATTTTTATGAACATGTAATTGTGCATTTATATATATATTTAATTGTGTAGATGGGGAAAAAATCAAATGGATCATCATCCCACCTAAAACCATATAGATCTAGAATACAATATGAATAATTGAATTAATTCATATAAATTGATTATAATTAAAATTGTATTACACAAAAATTTTCCTTATAATTTAATGTAATATTTTATTTGAAAAAATAGAAATGATCACGGACTCAAACCATTTTATATTTTTTCAAATTTCATGTAACAAAATAATATATATATTTTTTGATTGGTGAAAATGTTTATATTCCCTGAACTTATATTGATACATGTTATATATATGTGGTTATTTAAATATACATTATTATAGATCAATATTTGTGGGTAAAAATTATTATATCATTTTTTTTTGATAATATGTCACTTCTCACATCTTAATTGACATTCATTACTCTCTCAATTACTATGTTTTTTTCTCTTTACATGACACCTCATTCAGTCCAGAATTTTTAGGGTAATAATATTGAAATTTAATCCACTTTTAAACTACATTTCCCCCAGTTATATATATGTAGAAATTATAAAAATGTGACAAAAAACCTGACCAAATAAAAATTATGAATACTAAATGATTATAACACATAAAATTAATATGTACATTTTTGTTTTTCAAAATAAAAATTGTTTTGGGGTCATAATCCCCGAGAAATGGTTTTAATGACATTGACTTCTATTGATATATTATTAATTTTAATTGATAATCAGGAAGAGATTTTATAAATTAATAGTTTCATATCAATAACTATTATTATTTAATCTATGGATAGTTATTCATTGAATAAAATACAAAACTTTGATCCTTTTATTGTATCATTGATTTAAATGTTTGTAATCAAGAATTAAATTTTTTAAATAATTAGAATATAATGGGAAATAAAATGTATATTATCCTCTTGTACTAATTTATTCAAATTTGTGATTATGAGATAATATAAATTCTAACCATCTAATGACTGATATAATTTTAGTTAGATTAAAATAAAAAATAGAAGATATATATTTACAAATATTTCTTAATGAATAATCATTTATTTTTATATTTTTCTGTTCCTTAACATACATTGAACCACTATGATCTATAATCATAATCAATCATATGAAATCCAAACATAGTAAATTTTCATGAATGAAATATATCTATTATTTAACATGTTAAATTAATTTTAATTTAATAGTAGGAATTGATCATGGATAAATGATAAATATAATGTGTGATAGAATATTTGAAAACATGAACAAAATCATTTTTATTTCTTTTTTTAAAAAATATCCATTATAAAACATTTATTTTACAAAAAATAATTATTTATATAAACCTATAGGTATTTATATGAATAAAATGACCTTTCCATGTATAAAATTAAAATACATTGAAAAAAAATTTATTTTACCGATACCAAGAACCAGAAAGCTCATGAACCGCCAGATGATATCTAATCATATACATATAGATATTATTATTTCATTCATTAGGGAATGAAAGCATTTAATATATTTATTTCAATATGTATATATCTCATTGTTGTTGTCATATATTCTCATATCTTTTAATCCACAAATGGAGTCCAATTGTAATAAATATTTCCTTTAAAATCAATTTGGTATACGTTATGGGATCCCAAAATAATTTTAATTTCTATGTATATTTAACTGAATTTATATCATAATAAATTTAATTTTAAAAAAATTATATTTTTGGAAGGTTTTTGGAATTTCTAGTTATGAAATAATTTTTTTAAATTAAACTATTTTTCTTAAATGCTAACATTTTTTTTAAATTTATATCATTTAGATCACTAAAAAACACAAAACTATCCAACATAATCCCTTAATATCATTAAAATTAAATATAAATTTATAATTACATCACTCAAAATATCAAATAATATTTTAGTATGAACATAAATTCTTTCAAAATTCTTTAATTTTTCCATGTCTCCAATATAATTATTATGACCCCATAATTAATATGTTATAATATGTGTAAATGATGATGTCTATTTATATTTATTTAACAAGAAACCATAAGAATTATCATTATAAAATCAATATAAACTTCATCACACTATTGATATTACATTTAGAATATAATCATTGAATATATTTTAGGATTAAAATTTAATGATCTTATGAAATAATAAAAAATATATTTTAATTCCAAATAAACATATAAAATTTGCAGTTCTATAATATGTATTCAATCATGATGAGAGTTACTAGTTTTATATATATCAATTATACTAGCCTAAATAATATATAAAATTTATATTCATGGTTAATTTTATAAAATTACACTTTAATCATCACAATGAGAAATAATTATGGACATTAAGACATATCCCCATTTTATCATTATGCAATGTGACTAGGAATCATCATTTTCAATTATTCTACAATCCTACAGATACATTTAAATTGTTATAGAGTGAATTTTTCCATGAATGTGTATATTCATTTAGGAAACCTAAAATTAATGCATGAGATTAGTTTTGGATGAAATTTTAAAAAATTCACTAACATTGTTTATATTATGTTAATTTAGCAACAATATTATTGGTAAAACTATCTAGATATTATATCATAATATCAAAAATGGATGAAAAAAATAAAATATATTTAATTTTTATTCATAAAAAGGTATTTTATTTTAAATTATTCTAGTGTTTATATATTATTTTGGTTGAAAATAAATAAATGGATTTATATTGTATTTATATTATTTTATATTATGTATTTTAGTTACATTATAATTATAAATATCTTTAATATAAACCTATTTGCTCATAATAAATATCTTATTTTGTGGTACTAAGCTTAGGGATTTTTCATACTATGTTGAATTAATAATAAAATGTAATCATTGATGGTTTTATTTTTAAAAAAATTGTACAATTACATTATGATATTCCTATGTTTAAAATTATACTATATTGATAGATTTGGATTTCAAAATAATTCATATTCTATATTGTGATGACCCATCCTGGGAAGGCCCATGTCGTAACTAACCCATGCCATCATACAATAGATAAGGGTCTAGTGAATAACATCGAGTAGGAGTGCCCAAAAAATTATAGTCATTTTCATATATACTTGTACGCATACACACATCCCCAAGTCACAAATTTAAAAATTTAAAATCACTATGTAAAAAATGTTTGCAAACTATTATGAGAACCATTCATTAGGGCATAGACCATATCATTGTAGAACCACAAATGATCAGTAAATCTCACTGAATACTCATCTACACTCTGACTACCCATATACTACTATATAAGATCTTATATTCTCACTGATAAAAATGTGGCCAGAAAGAAATCCTATCTAAAGAAACGCTCAAATTCATCCCAATAGAGAGTCATATCATCATGACTCTAAGTCACTATACACCCACATTAACCTATAGAGCCCTAAAAAGGGTCATTTCATAGACTTCTATCTGGTCAGAAGGCATCCGAATAAGGCGGAACACACAGGTAACTACCACTAATGAATCCTCACCTACTTAGGGGTCTGGCTCACCCTAATACCTTATAGGTCACTACCTCTGAAAATCACATCATAAGTTCAGTCTTTATGCATCCTCATATGGTAGTGGTGGTCGTAGAATATACATGATGAGGGTGGTATAGCTGGTAATCCACCTATATGTGCTATCTCTAGTGCATTCCCAGGTACTAATGCCTCGTCACATGGAATACCATCCTCATGATCATAAAATGAAATTTTGGATTGATGTTTTTTTGGATGATTCTTGTAATAAAACAAGATGTACCATGATCAATAGATTATATCTTGAGATCAGACTAAAGAAGGTCATAAATGAGAAAACCCATTCCTATATGATGCATATAACATCATTTCTCCTATAACCATTTTTTCGAAGAAATTATATTAATTCATATTCCCAGAGTCCTATTGTATGGATTTTTTGTCCTCCACAACAACATTGGATTACCTAAATAGAAATCCTACCTAAAAACACATAACATTGTCTCCCCAAAACAAAATCATAGACTCCTAGTCCTAAAATAGAACTAACATCCACTAAGACCACTCTATAATTAATTTTCCAAGAGGTACCCATGCTGTGACTAAACAAGCCTACCCCCAATATGCATGGGAATGTTACTAGCACAGAGTAGGCATATCCTCGAAATGGAAAATATTTTTCTAAGTACACGTGTGAACAGACACAACTCCAAGAATCAAATTATGTAATGTAATATAACTAAGTTAATAGTGCATTGAAGATAATGTATCCCACAACATGAGTACAATAGTGAATGTAGTAGGATGTAAATAGGGTCAAAACAAGCCCAATAAAGGAAAATATTTTGTAGGCACTAGTGCAACCTGTAATGTAAGAGCTATAGTGACTATCATCTTAAATACGACTAGAAAATTCATTAGAGTGTCTAGTATCACAGGGAACCAAATGGTCCTAGTATATATAGTACAACATATAATGTTTATCATCTACACAAGAAATAACACGTGTGATAAATTCCCATGAAGTGTTGTTTAAAACAATACTCAGTAGGACATCACAAAACCAAAAGTAATACCACAAAATAAATACCAAAAACGAAATAACACAATGAAATACCACAAATGAAATAACATGACAGAATACATAAAATGAAATAGCATAAAGGAATACCTATGAGGAATACCATAATATAATAACAAAAAAATAATGCATAGTAATCTCAGCATAGATTAATGTCTACAACACACATCTCAAGAACATCAAGATATAATTAATCCAATAATCCACACTGTCAGATTGAGACACATAGTCTCCATAAGATATACATAACCCATAAGAAAAATAGTATCCATAAAAACATAATCTCCTTGTTAAACATAGTCTTTATTAGACACACATCCAATATGTCAAAGATTGCGACAAAATTGTTTTCTCAAAGCATGATTTTTCTGGGAGAACTCACACATGAAGCCATTAGTTCATACACAAACTCTGACAAAAACCTAGATAGGATATCTGAAAATGAATATCTATTGATAATTGTCCCAAAAAAATAAAAATATCACCAAATTTATGTATATTATTAATGTTATGGTATTTTGAAAAATTCCGAATGGAGTGTAGTAGTCTGTGTACCGACCATGCGATCAGTCTATTGACAGTGGCATTCGACCAGGCTCTATTTACCATGGCCTTGTGGTAACTCAGTCAACCATGGCCTAGTCTGGCATCTAGGGTCAAACTTAGGTTCTTCCTGACATGTGGAGTACTGAACCCCCAGGTTTTCATGGAAGATGGGGCACGACCGCTCCATCTGGTCCCAATCCAACATGTTGGCCTGACCTTCTAGCCCCACCATGCTTGTTTTCAAATAAGTTCTCTCATTGAAAAGACCCGTCTTCAGGGCCATTCCTTGACTATTACAATCCCGCCTTCCATAGGCAAAGGGATGGAGACTAGCACCAAAGGCATAATTCCCTAAGCTGGGAAGGAATTTCCTTTATATATGTAAAAAACCACAACAGAGTGCGCAAAAAGAAGTAAAAATTATGTAAAACTGAATAAAAAAGAGTGTGATTTAATGTAAATGGTGCTGGAAATACAAGCCCAACAGTAAAGTAGAATCTTCAGAAAAGTAAACAGCAACTACTGAGTCGTCCTCCGGGAATCCCACCTGAAGGGTGGGTACAGATGGCCTCCTCAGCACCTTAGGTCCGTCTGTCTACTCGGTGTATGTCTACCGATGTGGTCCACCTCCGAGTATTGTCCAGATCCACAACACTCTACCTCGATCAGTACTGTCCGTCGTCTGCAACCAACACAATGAAGTGCGAGCATTTCCCGTGCAGGTATGAGTATAATGATACTCAGTAGGGACCCCGAGATCTCCAAAGTCTCCCAAAATCCATGAAGGATAAACCAAAAAAGGAAAGATACAATCATGAAGTATCAACCAAACTTACTTAGGTATATGCCCATACATATACCTATGTTATCAATCTCAGTTTGGATACAACTCTCGAGCTCAAGCACAACCCAATCCACACAGGATGTAAATACAATCACATAATTGATAATGATTGAAAGTAAAGACTCAGCTCACACAGGTATACATCATTTATATTGCGATAGAGGTGATCACATATAGTCACTGATTAATCTAAGCTGTCAGACCCACAGAGGATACTAGACCAACTAAGTTGTTAGACCCACACAGGATACAAGACCAACTACTCTGTCAAACCCACTCTGGATAGAAGTACAGAGGTCAAAACTGTCAGACCCACACAGGATACAAGAACATTAGTCATCACTATAGAACCCATGGAGTATTCCAGTACAATTTACATCGTCATCAAACCCACATATATCCCAGTATAGATGTCATATTCGTTAAACCCACAGAGGATTCTAGTATGGTAGACGTTTCAGTCACAACCACCTTTAGGGTTCCCGCACACAACACGTTCGATTCCAAGAGGTTCTACTCCTCAATCAAAGGGGTTGATACATCAAATATGATAATGTCTAGAGTTGATGTATCCTGACATTCCATCTCATCAAATGAAACCCAACATGGCAGACATCGCGTCAATCGGACACCCAGTCTGAGAGTTATTAGCTTCTCCATTCCCAGGGCCCAGTTTGATTTACACTTGATCCAATCCCGGACGTTTTCAAAAGTTGTCCAAAACTCTCTTAGAGTATCAAAAATGACTGCCTCATCACGAGAGTCCAAGTTCCACATACGACGCGTCGATCGGACACACGGTCTAGATGTTATTTACATTTAAGAGAAATGGGCCCGGCCCGTCAAGGATAGTGGGCTGGCGGGTCAGCTCGGCCTGGTAGAGCACGGCCCACCCATGGTCCTGGCCCAGTTGGTCCGACTAGGTTATGGGGTCAGCTCGGATCTGTGGGGAACAGCCCACCCATAGACTCGGGCCGGTTTGGCTCGACTGACGTCGTCGAGCGGCGCCGTCCCTCCCTGCTGCCCGACGAACCAAAGCTTGCCGGTTTGTCTGGTGTGAGTGACACCCGGTTGTGGGCTGCGGTTCATCTGAAGCGCATCGCCAAGGGGAGCTGTAGTTCCATCATCCCATCCGGAAAGCGGCTGGTCGGTTCGCCCACCGAGCGGCCCGCGGTAGAGGCCGTTGTTCCTCCACAGTACGATGCCAAGAGGCGCCGCAGTTCTCCAGCATGGCCGTCTTAAGCGGTCTGGTTCTTCTAGCATGCGGCCCATGTATGTAGGCCACACCTCCTCTGCATGGCACCTACGTGTTTCGTGGTTCACTAGCCTAGTCTATAGTAGCCGACATGTTCTTCATCCCGAACGGCCCGCGGTTTCGGGCAGCAAATTTCCTTTACGCGGCCGTAGCGCGGCCACCGCCTCCGGTGGCCCTCGCCTCCGGTGGCCGCCACCTCCAATGGCCCCTGCCTCTGGTGGGTGGCTACCGCCTCCGGGGGCCGCTGCCTCCGGGGGATTCCACCTTCGGGGGCCGCCGCCTCCGGCGGCCGCCGCAAAAAATAAACAAGAACAAACGGAGGGTCATCGGGCCATGTTCATTCGTCCCGCGCCGTCCGCGTTATGTGATATCAAAAAGACAAAGACATTCCAATTTATGATTCATGAAATAAGTATAATTTTATTCACATAAAAAAATATACAAAGCACCCCTACCTCGAAATTGAAGTTGCACATCGATGAGCCGAAGAATACGAGCATCGCGGTAGTTGGGTGTCGCAGAAGACGGCGTCGCAGAAAATGGTGTCTTCTCGTCAACGTTGGAGGAAGTTGAAGGGATATGGTGTTATTCGTGGGAGTCGCCTCATGCTATTTCCCTGGTTGAAGAAGCGTATAGTATGTTCTTCATCGATAGGAAGATGTCGTTCTTCAATGAAGACGGTCTTCATGGAGAGGAACACTTTCCTTCTAATTCTCCAGAGCCTCCCCAACAGAATATTTTCCAACACAAATAAAATAAAAGGCTTCCCAATTTAAAAATTCAATGAATTTCAAATAAATTAAAATTAACCAATTAATTAAGGAAGCTTATTTAATTAAATTGATGTTGTTGGCACAATTAATGGAGAGAGGTGGAGAGGCACCACCATTATGTGGAAGTAGATGAAAATATTAAGGGTTAAATAGGGGATCATGGGAGTTGAAAAGGGGAGGTGAAGAGTTAGGTGCTCGTGTGGGACCCACCACACATTATCCTCTCATGGGAAGTTATGTGGGATGTGGTCCCCACCCAAACTTCCCTTTGTAAGAAATTACCAACACTTAAAAATAAAATTGTGTAACACAACAATTTTATTTAATTTGATATGGATCGAAAAATGTCAACTTCTATTCTCGACCAAACATAACTACGGTAAAGGACTCCTTAAGAGAATACTGGTGCTGTGAGTTCATCAGTGTCCCCATATTTCAATTTTGGGAACCAGTTCAAATGATATCAAATCTTGCTTGTATGTCTACTTAACGTACCCGAAAAAAACATCAGAAAATTATTCCGGGCACACCGGGACTTAGAACCAGTTTCTGTCCAAAACTGCATACTCATAAAATTCCAATGAATTTAAGAAAAAAGTTTTCTGGGAATTTCCATGTCTTTACATTACCCGAAATCAGGTCTTTACATCCCCACAATGCTACATCACACACTAGGGAAACAAATGAGGGTACTGAGCATGCATCTGAGCCTCCCGTTCCCATATTCTCTAATGGAAGTTCATGTGCTGCAAGTGTATGCGCACCAGAGGAATAGAATATCCATGTAGGACCCACTCCTGTAGATCCTTGATATCCACTAGGCCCTCTATGAAAGTCTCCATATCATCGATGTCCAGTTCCTCGTGGTCGATAATGTGGGACTGGTCGTGCACATATCTCCTGAGCTGAGATACGTGGAAGACATCGTGCACCCAATCCAATTGAGGTGGAAGGGCCAAGAGTTAATCCACCTCACCTATCTAATTGAAGACCTAGAATGGTTTGATGAATCGTGGAGACATCTTACCCCCCAGCCAAATATCCATAGACCTCATCGAGGTGAGACCTGTAGAAAGACATTGTCACCATCCTTGAACTCCAGTGGTCTCCGTCTCCTATCATCTTAGGACTTATGTCTACTTTGTGAAGTCTTCATCCAATCTTGGATGATCTGCACCTTCTCCGTCGTAGCCTGCGCCATCTCTGGTCCTACAAGTGCTGACTCCCCTGGGTCAGTCCAGCACAAATATGATCTGTAAGGTCGGCCATAAAGTGCCTCATAAGGTTCCATCCCAATGGTGGAGTTGTAGCTGTTGTTGTACGCAAACCCCACCAAGGGTATGTGATCTTCTCAACTGCTACCAATGTCATGGAAACATGCACAGAGCATTTCCTAGATATTCTCGATGGTCCTCTCAGTCTGGACATCCGTCTGAGGATGGAAGGCAGTGCTAAGACATAGCTGCATCCTAAATGCCTCATGCAACCCCATATAAAGCCGGTAAGTATAGAATGCATCCCGATTGGAGACGATCATTGATGGCACACCATGAAGTCGTATGATCTTCTGTATGTAGAGGTGTCCCAAGCCCTCTACTGAACCCTACTCTCTGATCGGTAGGAAGTGGGCCGACTTGGTGAGTCGGTCGACAATCACCCAGATAGAGTCATGTCCTATGGATGCACATGGATTCCCTACCACGAAATCCATGGATATCCCATCCCACATCAACTTGGGGACCTATAAGGGATGTTCCAAGCCTGCTGGTACCTAGTTACCCCCTTCACTTGCTAACAAGTGAGGCATCGTGAGGCAAACCCTACTATAGCCTTCTTCATACCTGGCCACCAGTATTGTCTCCTAAGGTCCTGATACATCTTCACAACTCCTAGATATACCGCTAGAGGGGAAGTGTGAAACTCCATCAACACATCCTTTTGTAGTGAAACTGGTACCATGTTATGTCCCCTGAAAAAAATGGCGTGCTCTCCTACTTCAAAAAATCCATCAGGGGGTTGCCCTGAGGATATATGAGCAAGTCGCATCTCACAGTCAATGTCTCCACGCAGTGCCTCCCTAACCCGCTGAAGTAGTGGAGGAGTGACTGTGAGAGACTGTATAATGTATTCCCCATCTATATCCCCAAAGGATATCTACAACGTGGCTAGATGATCCATCACCTCTCCTTGTAGCTTTATGCCTCATCTCTTCCTTAGAGCATTTGCTACAACGTTCCCCTTCCCATGATTATAGACAATATCGAAGTCACAGTCTTGGAGGAATACGAGCCATCGACGTTGTCTCATGTTCATGTCCTTCTACTAGAAAATATACCTAAGAATCTGGTGGTCAGAGTAGATTATAAAACACTTTCCCATAAGATATTGTCACCACATCTTTAAGGAAAAGACCACTACTGCTAACTCCAGGTCATTGGTAGCATAATTCTTCTCGTGATGTCTCAGTTGCTAAGAACCATATGCGATCACTACTCACTCCTTCATTAGGACACACCCGAGTCCAGTCCCTGATGCATCTCAGTAATCTACATACCCCATTCCCTCCTCTGGTAGGCTCAAAATGGGCACACTAGTCAATCTTTACCTCAGCTCTTGAATGCTCTGCTGGCATCTATCCGACCACATGAAGGGTTTCCCCTTCTTTCTCAAAGCTAAAAGTGGTGCTGTAACTCTGGAGCAGTCTGGAAAAAATCTCTGATAGTACCCAGCCAGACCCAGAAAAATCCGAACCTCCGTCACAATCCTGGGTGGCTCCCAAGCATGTACTACCTCGATCTTCGATGGATCCACTACTACTCCAGCCTCTGAGATGACGTGTCCCACAAAGCGAACCTCCCCAATCCAGAACCGACACTTCGAGCTTACCATAAAGCTGGTTCTCTTGGAGTGTGTCCAGAGCTACCCACAAATGGTAGGCTTGCTCCTCCTTAGTATTCAAGTAAATCAGTATGTCATCGATGAAGACAACGCAAAATCGATCGAGGTAATTCTGGAAGATCATGTTCTTGAGACTCGTGAACATTGCTGGACCATTGGTTACACTGAAGGGAATTAACAAGAACTCTTAGTGGCCATACCGACACCTAAAGGCTGTCTTCTTCACATCCTTGTCTCGAACTCCAAGCTGGTGATACCCTGACCTGATGTATATCTTTGATAATCATTATGATCCCTTGAGATGATCCAAGAGATCATCAATCCTCGGGAGTGGATACCTATTCTTCATGGTCACCTGGTTCAGGAGACGATAGCCGACACACAGTCGCAAGCTCCCATCCACCTTCTTGGCGAACAAAATCAGGGATTCCTAGGGTGAAACACTATAGTGGATAAATCCTTTCCCCTACAATTCCTCCAGGTGTACCCACAGCTCACGATGCTCGGCGGGATCCATATGATATGCTAGAGTTGATATCGGTGCCATCCAGGAGTACATTTCAATATAGAAGTCTACCTTTCTACGAGGAGGTAGTCCTGCAACATCATCTGGAAAAACATCCCCGTACAGATTCACCACAATAGGAAAACTCAGACTCTGTACATCTATCGCTCCGAGGATGAGACTATACAACTGATTTGTGATCGGCTCTCCCCTCCTCCGCATAAGTCCATCTTGTGCTGCAAAGGATCCCCTCTCTCCGGTGAAGGTCAACCTGGTCACATCCGTGCAGATACACCACACATTGTGCCTAATACAGTCAATCTGATCATGACCTGTGGATGACTCTTCCATACCCAAGATGGAATTGTAAGGCCTCGACGCTGCTACAAGAAGATCCCAACTGAAGCTCTCGCCTCCTAGAGTAAGCTCAAACTGTTAGTATCAGTGCGTAATCATCGAGTCTACTCCTGTAGGAGTCTCTAGTCATATGGATTAAGCCAACGACTCCATCGGAAGCTCCGAGCTCCGAACAAGGGAAGTGGTAATAAAATAATGACTCTCTCTTGTGTCTATAAGTACTACATCAAGGGTGGAGTAGACATGAATAGTACCATGATTCAACTCAGTTGCACCGTGGTCGTAGGCCTCAACTGCCATAAGCTGAGCCTGCCTCGGTCCGCCAGCTCCCTGCTGTCGGGGTAGACATTCTGGTGGTGGTGGAGGTAGAGTCTCGAAACATCTTCCACCACCCACTACATGGCCAGCTCCTCTTCCACATCCACCTGCTTCCAACTGACCTCCACGGTCGAACCTCTGCCTCTAGATGGGGTGTCCCTATAATATTTGATGCTCGACAGCATGGAGGGTCGAACAGTCTCGATCCATGTGGTCCTGCCTTACACATACATAGTGCTGCCTGATACTCATATTGATGGACTTGTTTCATGTGCCCCACTTAACCAAAACTGTATCATGAGGTCGCCCACCTGATGGTCTGGACCGCTTGGTCCTCTGCGAAATCTATCTACTGCCGGCTGTAGACGACTCAGTTACATGTTGTCCTACGGAGGGTCTCACTGCTGGTGACTGCTCATCAAGAAAAATCTCCAATAGAATGGCTCGCTCCAGAACCCCCAACATTGGGATGCTGAGGGGAATCATTGAAGCCCTGATCTCATGATTGAGTCCCTTCTTGAAGGTCTGGTCTCTGATAAACGGGTCCCGTAACATATCTGTGGAGTAGCGTGAGAGATCGGTGAACCTCTGTGAGTTCTGATCTAATTTCATGCTTCCATGCTCTAGATGAGGTAACTCCTAAATCAACATTTCACGAAAGGTGTCTAGAAAAAACTCTAATAGAAAGTGACTCTCGAAGTCTTTCTAGAGTAAAGATACCTCATCCTGCACCGGGAGCATCAGGCTCCACCATCTACCTGCCGCCGCATGCAGGAGACTCACGTCAAGGATCACCATGAGGTCGGCTGGTGTCCGTAAAAATCTCAAAACTCTGATGATAGCCTCCAATCAATACTTAGCTGCCTATGGGTCCATCTCTCATGGGAACCTATGCAGCCTCTGGCGCTGGAAATCATGCAATGCACTCAGGCGGCGTGTAGTCTCTACTACTGTGGCTGGTGGTATCGTTGACCTAGTGGGTAGTGATACCACTGGTGCCTCCACTGTGATGGGGCCCTGCACTGAGGCCTCATCGCTCGGTGGGCTACCATCCCGTACGTAAATCAGAACCCTAGCTAGCTACATTTGTGGGGCCATCCAAAAAGAAACAGGTGCGCCACGATTAAAACAGTATACCTCGTGAGGTGACACAAATTAATCACCAAGAAAAATTCTGAAACACACACGCAATCAGTGTTTTCGTGCACTGAGTCGGAATTCAGAGGTCAGGTCCTGGTGTATGGATACGTCAATCATCGCACCAACACTGGACTCCCTGTACTGAAATCCACACTCAATACTCATAAAATTATTTCTTTACAGTAAAGAATAATCATAGTCCTGAGTTCTATGTTATAACTGACTCCTCTGATACCAATTTGTCACGACCCATCCTCGGGGCACGTGTCGTGACTACCCCAAGCCCACCATCCATTGTTCAGGGGCTGGTGACTAGTACCAAAGGCGTAATTCCCAAAGCTGGGAAGGAATTTCCTTTATAAATATAAACAACCACAAAAAATTGCACAACAGAAAGTAAACACTATGTAAAACTGAATACAAACGAGTTTGCTGGAATGTAAATAGTTCCAGAAATAAAAGCCCAATAGTAAAGTATAATTGCAGAAAAGTAAACAGTAACTACTAAGTTGTCCTCCGGGAATCCCACTTGATGGGTGGGTACAGATGGCCTCCTCAGCACCTCAGGTCCATCTGTCTGCTCCAGGTACATCTCTCCAAGTGGTCCACCTCTGGGTACCATCTAGCTCCACAACACTCTACCTCAATCAATGTTGTCCATCATCTACAACCAACACAACGAAGTGCGGGCATTTCCCGTGCATGGGTGATTATAATGATACTAAGTAGGGACCCCGAGACCCTTGAAGTCTCCCAAAATCTACAAAGGATAAACCAAAAATGGAAATATACAATCACAAAGTATCAACCAATCCTACATAGGTATCAGCCCATACATATACCTAAGTTATCAATCTCAGTTCGGCTCCATCTCTCGAGCTCAAGCACAACCAAATCCACACAGGAAGTAAAGTCAATCACATCGATGATAATGATTGAAAAGTGAAGACTCAACTCACACAGGTATACATAATTCATATAGAGGTAGTGATGATCATATGTATTCACTAATTCATCTATGTTGTTGGACCCACACAGGATAATAGACCTGCTATGTTTTTGGACCCACATAGGATACAAGACTAGATACTCTGTTGGACCCACTCAGGATACAAGTATAGAGGTAAAAAATGATGGACCCCCACAGGATACAGGAACAATAGTCATTACTGTCAAACCCACAGAGGATTCTGGTACAATTCCCATCTTCATCAAACCCACGGAAGATCCCAATAAAGTATTCATCGTCGTCGAACCCACAGAGCATTCCATTGAGGTAGACGTCGTAGTCGCAGCCAGCTCTAGGGTTCCTGTGCACAACACACTCGATTCTGAGAGGGTCCACTCCTCAGGAAAAGGGGATGATACATCAACTATCAAGAAGTACAGATTCGATGTATTCTGATGTTCCTTATAATAAAAAAGAACCGAACTCGATAGATAACTCGTCAATCAGATGCCCGATTTGAGAGTTAAATGTTTTTCCGTTTCAGGAGCCTGGTTGGATTTACGCTCGATCCAAACCTGGCTGTTTTCCATAGTTCACCAAAACACACATATAGAATTTCCAAAGGACCTCCTAATCGCGAGGATCCCAATGCCACAGATGGAGCATTGATCAGACGCGCGACCTAGAAGATATTTGCATTTAAGAGAAACATGCCCGACCCGTCAAGCGTAGTGGGATGACGGGTCGGCCCGACCCGATTCGGCGTGTCCGACCTGGCTGGGGGTCAGCTGAGCCCAGTGGAGCACGTACCACCCAGGGACCCAACCCGGTGGGCCTGACCTTTTTAGGGGGTTGGCCCGACCCGGTGGGCCGCAGCCGACCCACGGACCAGGCCCACGGTTGTGGGCCGGTTCAGCTCACCCTGCGGCGCCGAGCGGCACCGCCCCTTCCTACTTCCCGGCGAGCCGAAGCTGGCCTTTTTTTCCTGTTTGATCAGCCTATTGATTCGGGATGGGGTTCATCCGCAATACGGCGCCAAGGGGCACCACAGTTCCTTCAGCCCGGCCGGCAGGCGGCTGACCAGTTCGCCCGCCGAGCGGTCCGCGTAAGCAGGCCATGGTTCCTCCGTAGCACGACACCAAGAGGTACCACAGTTCTCCATCCCGACTGGGTTATGTAGGATAGTTTTTCTAGAAATCATCCAATGGATGCGAGCCACACAAACTTCCCATGGAACCTACGGGTGCCGTTGTTCACCAGCCCGGCCGGCAGTAGCCGGCCGATTCTTCAGCCGGAGCTGCCCGCGGTTGCGGGCCGTTGTTTTCCTCTAGGTAGCCGGTGCACAGCCTCTGCCTTCGATCGCCGCCACCAAAAATAAAAAATATCCAACAGAGGTTCGTCGGGTCATGTTAGTTTGTCCCGTGCCCTCCGTGTTAGGAGATATTAAAAGGCCTAAGACAATCCAATACATTCTTCATGAGTGAATTGTTATATTATTCACTTAAAAAATATACAAATACCCTGTACCATGAAATTGATGTTGCACATAGATGAGCCGCGGAAGATGAGAGTCACGGTAGTCAAGCATCGCGGAAGAAGACATCATGGAAAACGGTGTCGCCCCGTCAAAGTAGAAGGAAGAGGAAGGGAGACGACATTCCTCATGGGAATCACCTCATGTTCTTACCCCAGTTGAAGAAGAAGAGAGAGTATTCATCATTGAGAGGAAGAAGTCATTCTTCATTGAAGATATTCTTCGTGGAGAGGAACACATTCCTTCTAATTCTCCAAAGCCTCCCCAAAAAAATATTTTCCAACACAAATAAAATAAAAGGCTTCCCAATTTAATAATGCCATGGATTTCAAATCATTTAAAATTAAACAATTAATTAAGGAAGCTTAATTAATTAAATTGATGGTGTTGGTACAATTAATGGAGAGTGGTGGAGAGGATCTACCATTATGTGGATGGTGATGAAATGATTAAGGTTTAAGGAGGGTTCGTGGGAGTTAAAAAGGGGTGGTAATGAGTTAGGTTCTCGTGTGGGCACCACCACACATTATCCTCTCATGGGAGGTTATTTGGGGTGTGAGCCCCAACCCAACTTCTCTTTGGAGGAAATCACCAGCACTTAAAAATAAAATTGTTTAACACAACAATTTTATTTAATTTTTTACGAATCCCAAAATTATATCTTCTATTATTGACTAAACACAATTGCGGTAAAGGTATCCTTAAGAGAATATCAGTACTGCGAGTTCATCGGTGTCCTCAGATTTCAATTCCGAGAACCATTTAAAAGACTGAAAATCCTGCTCGTACATCTACTGAATGTACACGAACAAAACATTAGAAAATTATTCTGGGCACACCGGGCCTCTGAATCATGTGCCGTCAGAAACTGCAGACTCGTAAAATTCTAAAAATCTTACGAAAGAAATTTCGTTAAAATTTCCTGGACTTTACACTGATGTAGTTACACACAGGGACCCCAACAGTTCATGTTACCACCCCACAGTGTCCCACATGGCACCAGATGCATTGCACCATCATGTGTCGCTAGCCACCAATGACCATCCTTGCATGGTCAAATGATCTTCTTCCACTGCTCTAATATCTGACCTGAAAACACATCAATAATCCTCGAGTCCCGAACTACACTAATTCGACCTCTATTTCATTTTTTTTTTCAATCTAAGGGTATGATCACATTTGGAGCCTCTCAAAATGTCAATTCATTACCAAGAGGATCCAATGGTGAATAACACCAAGAATCGGGGAGATAAAGAACAAGAAATCCATTAAAAATAAACCTTGATTTTTTCATGTTACCCTCTATTTGTTTTGATCAAAAGGATAAACGAATAGGACAATCTAATATCCTGATAATCCTACTACAATAACCTATCCTACAATAGTGATCTAACCACAAATCAACATATTTGTTGATTGGACTTCATTAATCATGGAAATAAATAACGGAAAAAATAGAGTAGAAATCAAACACCCTAGAAAAGATATGGATCGTCTGTTGTCGATGATTTATTTTTTCTGGCATTCCATCAATAATGATCTACAATGATAGTGTTTTTCCTCACTACCAAGAGTGTTTTACAAGGATTAAATCCAGAGCCACCATGAAATTTCTAGGGTTATGATCCTAACCAAGTGTCCCAACATAGCTCCTAATTCAAAAGAGAATTTATCTCTACATCGATGTCACATTAACATATAAAAAACCATTGTTTTTTATTCATTACAAAATCATAATACTATTTTTTATAGTCAAAATGAACCTACTAAGGTTAAGCCTCCCTAGGGATAAAAATAAATTACTAATTCAATTGTGGTTTTAGATTTTCAATCTGAGTCCCTATTCATGAGTTATTGATAATTTAAAATAATATAAAATAATTTAATTATCTTATTTCAATTACATCGTTTGTGTTTTTTCATAAGATGATCTAGGCCAACCAATGTAAGTTTTCTGCTAGGATAAAGCCTCCAATATTATCTCAACAGTTCCCTCATATTTTTGATCTAGGAACCCATTTCAAATATATTGAACTTTTTTGCAAAAGTCCTATGAAAAATCTATTAAAAACACAACATTTTTCCACAAATTGTTTCATGCACACTAGGCCTTGAAATTTCACACTATATTAGCATCTAATCATGATATTTTCCCAAATAATTTTTAAAAAAATAACTGAGAAAATCCAAGTCATTAAATATATAAATAAACTGTTGCTTTATTATAATTTTTTATTTTTTATTTTTTATTAGGGAATGAAAATGTAAATTTTTAGACATTTAAATACATACAATAGAGTTAATGGATTTGAGGAATTCCACACATTCATTTGTAATATTCCAATTCATGAAATAATATTTGAAATTTTTATAGAGATCATATCATTATATTCCACAATATTTGTTGTATACAACATTCTAAACACATTTTAGAGTTTATGAAGTATAATTTTTTTTCAATTGGTATCTACATGTATAATACCTATTCCATTTTATCGATATGCTATTATAGACACAATGGACTTTTTAATTAATATACTCACATCATTGTATAATATTACTAGTCTATCCACCTATAATTTTCCAACAAGTCCATGACCAAAGATTACATCTCTATTGGGCTATTATGGCCCCAAAGTCCACCGTAATGATGGTTGTATTGTTCCTAAGGCTCCATTATGAGTAAAAATATCACATCCTAGTTTCATTTCACCAGAGACCATATAGATAATATCATACATTATTTAAATAAAATAATATTTAAATGAACTATATGATTTATTAATAATTCATTAACATATAGACCATGATAAAAAGTTTGCGTCTATTTTATATATAAAAACACCAACTTAATCCCTCATAAAAAATATAATACCACGAACATTATTATTATCATACTATTAAAAAATTTAAAAATTGAGTTAGAAATAGATTTATCCCACTAATATTAAAATACGCATTTTAATTAGGTTCCATCATTAACCACTAGTATCATATTTAGCTATAAGACATCCAGGAATTACCCTCAATACGAAATCAAATCATCCCAACACTTCATATATTAAATATGGTGTTAAACACATTTGTGTCTGATAATTCGTGGATTTAATGTGAAAGGAATTAAATAATGTGTTTATTTTATCCCCTTTCAGTGTATCATTAAATTGAATGGGTTTTTCTCAATGATAACAATTATAAACAAATGTCAAATAATTAATCATCTTGTTGATGTACATAAACTTTTCCCCATTTTAGACAATTTTATCTGTTTCCTTTTTCATAATTAAGAGAACCTAAACAAAAAATATTTAATTGATATGTTTCATTCCCACATAACATTTCTATAAATAAAAACATTATCATACAAACTATTTTGTTCATATGATATAAATTCTGATACGTAGGATTACTTAACATATTTTAATCTACTAAAATACATAATTGTATTCCAATCTGTAGGATTGTCACATTTTTAGATAACATTTAGAAAAATTAAAAAAAAATCCACCTGAAAATGAGGTAATGTCTTTTAAAGAAAACATTATCACATGTTTAAAATGAGTAATTATACCCTAAAAATCAATTATTAATATAGTAGAGAAATAAATTTAATTATATTATGGAATAAGATCAACCTTCAAGGAAAATTAACCTATCTTAGTTAGGGAATATAAAATTGAAATATATTTTTGCAATGATTCAAGAGAATACAATTCATTTTATTAATGAATTATAACAATACTATTTATGATAATAAAATTTATGAATTTTATTTTGTTTATATAATAACTGCATGTCACAATTCAAAATGTGAATGTACTTTTCTATTAATAATTTGAAATTTTAATTTTGTATTGGGTATAAGCCAATGGAATATGATATGTGAACATGATAATTATACACATTTATATTATTAATATTCTAAAACACACAATTCATGGTTATATAAATGTTTTATAAGATTTATATTTTTAATCTATATATAAATTATTTCTGGGTAATTCTATATTGTTTACCTCAAAAAATTCAGAAACTAAATTTAACAATATAGATTCAATCAACATAACCACAAAACATAAAACCTATGTCATTTTTCTCATTTCATTTATGATATAATTAAAATAACACATAGACATAATAGTTTTATAGACATCATTTAATTGTTGAATAAAACAAATTTTATCTTATTTTATATTAAAATAATTTACCAACATTATGTATTCACACTAAAATATAAAATATGAGTTATTTAATTTATCAATATAAATATATTATGGTTTAATCATAGTTTATTTCCATCTAACATTACACTGGTGTCAAAATTAAATTACCTTATATATATAAATCATTTAAATCCTAAAATTATTGAATTAAAATATATATTTTATGTTTTTTAGTCTTATATAGTGTTATTTTTTGGTTCAACCTGAACTGGATTACATAATAGAAATAGGATGAATTTTAAATTAGTAAATAAAAAAAAATACAATATTCACATCTATAATATAGGAAAATCATTTTGTACAATAACGTATTATATTCACCAATGTGATGTAAATAGTTATGTGATTAACTCATGATCACTTGGTTAGTGTGAGGAAATGTTTTATAAATATTTCTTAAAAATATATGTTAGTGGGGGACATATAATAATAACCATAATGTAACAAATCAACATCCTATAGTGATTTATTTAACAATTTAAAACCAAGTAGGTGGAATATTATTTAGAATATTTCCTTACAGATTGATTCAATATCTGCCCCCACGGAAATCATCTAAACTATTTTTCTAAATGAAAATTAATTATACAATTATTTTATATTTTTTATGGATTATCTATAGAAAATATAGAACAATGTTAATTATAAAGGTATAATGATTATGAAAAAAATTAAATATTGTGATGGTATATTTATGGTAACAACGGTCTAAGAAGGTATTAATATTAAATGAAATGATGTTTACATTTTTTCTATAATAATAATATAGGCTCTATAATTATTTTTGAATTAATAATAATTTATTGGCCTTTTCATATAAAAACATTGTGATGAAATATTTTGAGGAATCCATGGATTGAGACAAGATCATGGATCACCATAGGGCCCCATGAATGTTCTATAGTAAAATATGATAAAAAAATTTTGAAAGGAAAAATATTGTCCTTTAAAGAAATATTTACTATCTAATTGAATGTTCCAAAATGAATAAAATAATATAGATTTATTAAATAATCTATTAACAATAACTAAAAGAAAGGGCATGATGTAGCGAGAGGGGGTGTCTAGTAATATATTTATATCATATGAAATAACTAAAACACAAATATCTTAGATATTATCTTATTTTTTAAAGAGTGTTTTATGGTGTTATCTTTGAGTTTATTATATCATTAATCTTTTTAAAAGTTTTATCTAGTTTTTTGGTATTTTGTTCCTAGTTCTATTCTTGTCCAATGGAATTCTTCAATTTTTTATGATGTTATTTATCTTGATGTATGATTATTTATATTAATTGATTCATGTAGTTAAAGATTTTATAATGAATACTTATTAGGAGTTAATTGTGGTCATAAAGAACATATTTTCACTAATTTATTATTTACAATGTCTCCAAGGTTATGGATACTCTGACTCCACTATCTAGATGATGTTTTGTTTCAATAAATATTATATGTTTGTTGAGAAAAAATCAATTCCTTCAATGGAATTATTTATATAATTTATATAAAATTATATATAAATAGGGTTAGATACACCAAGAATTTATATTGGTTTTTTACAATGATTCCAAATTTGAACTACACACTTTCATAGACTATTCATTCCTCATGAGGTCATGTACATGTGATTATTTTTTAGATAAACAGTTATAAATTCTCAATACGATATTATTTATAGACATTATTATCATGGATAGAAATTTAAGAAATATTCTAGATTAATATCACAAATTATATGGTTCAATTATTCGGTGATAGTTAGAGTGGACATATTTGTTGGTTTTCTATGGTTTTGATCATGTATTGTTTGAATATATTTTTATTTGACAATGATAACTTTTTTTTGGTAGTCCAAGTAGTTTCATGTCTTCCTCATATTGATCAAAAGATAAAAGGGTTTTTTTAGATTTCTCATATATATTATGTAATTTATTCTTAAATATATATAGATTAACATATAATATAGGATATCATTATAGTATGTCACATTTCATTGACCAAGAAATAATTTTATTTAATTTTATGTTACTATTTTTTTTGATCATCAATTATGGTTGATTATTAATTGTTCTTGATGGTAGTAAGGTCATATCCCTTTCTCTGGTCATAAATTATTAACAATCAATTCTATTTTTTTCATATGTGATTTCACTATATGTTTTCAATGATTTTAATAATTTTTTTGGAATGTATCATTCAATGATGAATATTATGTAAATTGAGTGTGATATTCATGTTTAGATTATTATATATGGGAGGGGTTTAATTTTCATTTCTAAATAATAATATTAATTTAAAGAATAAAATGTGAAATTGATAGGTGTAATAATATAATCAATGTATGTGATCTATATATATATATAATGTAAAAGTAATCACATATAGAAATTAATGAAAAAATTAAGTAAAATATTTCTAAAAATAATTTAATAGATTTTGAAATTTAGTGATTCATATAATTTTTGATTAATTAATTGATAAAATATTATATATTAACAAAATATAAAATATACATAATGTAAATGTAGTACATATTTGTTATGATTTCCAATAATAGCTCAATTATGAGTCCTTAAAAGTTCCATGTAAATTTATTGAGGTTTTATGATATAAATAAATTTTTACTAGTCATAGACATGGAATATAGGAAAATAAATGAACTTGATTTTGAATAGAAGGAAGAAGGAAACTGAGAGTCCCTTATGGTTTACTATAATGAAAAAAAATCAAATTTGAGAAATAATATTTTATTAAGATTCCATGAAACTAATTTAATGAAATAATATTTGGATTTTTGGGCACAAACATAATTAAATAAACAATCTAAATTATCCGAATAAAATACACTAATTGATAAAATAGATTAAATTGGATACACTATAGAATAATTTTTTTTTATGATTCAACATAAGGGATGTCTCTAGAAAATGTGTGATAATTACCCATAATAAATTTCTGATTCATTGAGGTTGATTTATGGAAGAATTTTCACACCATCATATATTGCCATGCCTAACTATGGGGTCAATTTAAAGCCTTCATATTATAGAAGAATGATTTGGATAAGTTTATCATTCAAGGGATCATATAGAGAAAATATTTAATTCAATTATTTACATGTTGACCCAAATCCATTTCCAACCCACACGATTGTAATTTCATGATAGTTGAACTACTAGAGACTTTAATGATTTTCTACATCTATTAAGTAGAAACTATATACCACTTAGTATCTGGTGAAATACCTTTACATAATTAGGGTCTCTTCAATCCCACCGGATGGATAATATCATTCTTCTAGGTATCCAAAGTACATTAATAGTGTATAGTGCTTATATCAACACTACCAGATGGCCAGTACCACCCAAATGGGTATCTTATGGTGAAACACACTAAGAGACAATATCATGGTCATCATCATCCACTTTGATTAAGTAATTTGTTTGACATAAAAATATAAGTAGGATAAAAATATGTATTGAAATAATATCGATTTAAAATTTTACAAGACCAATATACTTTTTGAGATCATCAAAACACATCTAATAGAGTAGGTACAAAAATTTAAAAACTTTTGATGATCACAAACACTTGATATAAGAAGAGATATTAATTTATTTTCAATAGAATATATCCAATGTATTTTAAAAAATAATTTCAATATTTCATAATGAAATTTATACTACCCGTAATTATAGTCATTTTTGTAACGAAAATAATTGTTTCGCATGAAATAATGAACACATATCCATATTACTTTATAATAAATTTAATTTCCAATAATACATTTTCCCATTTCCGAAACATTTAAAGAATCATTTTATCTCCCAAATATGGAATTAATTCCTCACCATAATTTCTCCCCGTTGTTATTATTAAAAAATCATATAGATGGTGAAATAATTAATATAAATAATAAATATATCTATTGTATATGAGGAAAAAACTAAAACTTTATATATATAAAATAAAAATAGAATTTATATTTTATATTATTTCAATATTTATATGAAAACAAATTTTTAAAAATCTTAATATTTTTATCAAAATGTGTGATTCCACTATAATAATATTATAATATAGAAAATTATTAGCACGACCTAAATAATTTTTGTAAATTCAAAACCCCATTAATAGAAAAAAATAAATGAAGTAAATGAAAAATCATAAAAATATTTATTAAATGAAAATATTTTTAAAATTAATATTTTGAAGGAAAATTTTAATTTTCTATCCATTATTAATGTGAATATGGATAATTTTAAAAAATGCATAGCACATTTCCTATCAGTATCAAAATAAATATGTATTAAAGGAGAACTACTCATTCCTATGGTGGAGATCGAATTAAAAATCCCATGATAGATTTTTTAAGGATTAATACATCTAGGTGTATCATTACCAAAACTATATTCACATGATTATATCAGAATATGAATTTATTTTAATGTAATATTGAAACCATATTAAATTATAATACATAATGTAAGATTTCAAAAATATTCAATATTTAATCTAAATTGAATTTCATTAGTTATTTAAATTATATGGAAAGAAATTCATGAAATAAAATATTTTAGACTAAATAAATGATATTAATTAATTTAAAATAATTTGATGTTATAAGATAATTTTTAATCATTCCCTAAAAAGAAATAATTTATAATAATATCATGACATAATCTAAATTTCAAAATATTCATTATTTAATACAATATAGAAAAGATAAATTAAAAAATATTTATATTAACTATATTTATAAGTATAATTGAAGAAAACTATATAAATAATACCATTATAAAAAATAATATAAAATTTCCCACATTGAAAAAAATCACTCCCATTATGAAAATGGATAGCATAAAAAGTAACCATATGATTGATAATGTTCATAAAAAAATATAATTTGAAATGTAAGCTCTAATAAAATTAATTATAAAATATGCATTTACAAATAATAATTAATATATAATATATGTTGAAGAGATTCAAGAAACAAAAATAAAAATTAATTTGGATGTCCAAAATATATAATGAATAAATCTATTTGGAATAAAAATCATATCAATGGAACAAATCAATAGTATCGACCGAGAATAAAACACTGAGGATAAGATAATAATGAGATAGTTTTATCACCATGCTCAACAAATTAAGAACAAAAATATTTTCTCAATAATGATAATAAGATAAAAAATAAACCAAATTTTAAACATAAAAAATATTAATTCAAAATAAGATAAAATTGAAAATTGAAATTAAAATTTTTTTAACATAAAATTAAAAATAAATAAATAATATGTAAAAAAATTCTAAATTTATCTAAAAGGAATATATAATAAAAATTTAAATTTAAAATAATATAAAGTATAAAATTAATGATTAATTATTGTTTTTAAATAATTAAAAAATATGTATATGGACAATTCATTTCATGACTAACATAGTTAAAATTATAAGTGAATTAAAATAGATTTATTTAAACCATTATAAAAACAACTTTGATATAGAAATACTTTGAAAATATAATATTTCCATGTCCAATGATATAACTCATAATTAAAAAATTGATGTACTCACATCACATGTTTCCTAATAACCATCAATACATGTAACATAAAGTTATATGGTATCTTATCTTAACTCATATTTAATAATAAATCATGAGATTCATGATTTTTTTACTCAATCTTTATTTATAAAAATGTTACTAGAAAAAAATATTTAAATAAACATACTTTTCTGGTATAAATTTGGCGATTAGAATTATAAAACTATGAATTATATAAGAGATTAATTTATTTAATACTAATGTATTGAGAACATTTACAATCATATTCATAAGTAATATTCCTATATATTCTATTATAATTAATAAATTTTCTGTAATTTAATCCTCTTAATAAAATTGTTTTTTATGTAAAATAATAATAAAAAAACCCAAAATATTTTTTTAATGTCATAGGTAACGCAAAATATTATTAAAATTTTTATCACCATGAGTGAATTTGTAATGATAACACACTATATCATTTATATTTAATTATTCCTTTTTGAAAATTGGGTATTTTTTTAAATGATATATCGTCATTTTATTTATAATGATTATTTGTTTAAAAGACAACATTAGTATGAATCATTTTAAAAATTTTGAAAATATCATATTGTTCCATAAAAATATACAAAATTTAATATCCATAATTTTTTAAATCATTTTATTATAAATTTATAGATGAAAAAAATATGAGGAGGAATTATATGTGGAATAAATATCCTTCTTATAAACTTAAATTTTCCCCATGACACATCTAGTTCTATGGTTATATGATTTGGATGATGAAATAGAGTCATTACTAGAAATCAAGGTAGGTATTTTTAGGGCCTTGATAAATTTATTCTATTATATAGTATTCATTTTATATTGTGCAAATTAGTTTAACATGGCTCTTTTTATCTCTATAAAGACATGTTACCTCAAATTCCATACATTTGTTCACAATTTTATCATTGGGGAAGTATTTATTCTTCATCAAAATTTTTTATTAATTACATGGATAAATTTCTATCCTTGGAATCACAATTGGATGAGGAATTATTGATATACTTGAATAAAAATTAATTTTTTTAACTTGTTGAATTACTTAGATTCTCTGTTATATTTTCTATTCATAGCTGTCTCATAGGTCATGAGTGATCTCATAAACTCCACAACTACAATTCTATTTATTTAATTAGATGTATGGATCAACATTACTCATGGTCCCTTATTTCTTTCTGATTCACATAGTATTTAATTCACTAATGTATGTAGAAAAAAATATAAACATGTGACATTAGACAATATCTTATGAAATTAAAACATTTAAATATATCCAAAATATATTTACTTACATGTATTCTAAATCATTCACATTTTTTTTCTATAGATATCATTACATGTGGATTTACTATTGTTTGTTTATGAATGAGTTACTTTATTGAGATTTTGTTTTTATTGTGTTTTTTCATTAAATATACAATTAAACACATTTTGTTTATAAACCACAATGGTTGGTGTTCATATCATTACCATTGAGATTAAAAAAATACCATGGATAATATTATTTTTCTTATGATTCATTAGTATGTTTATTACTATGAATAATATAATTCCAAATTAGATATTTAATTCATCTATTAAAAATATACTATTTTTTCATATAACAATAGTATATTTTAATAATCAATGGGGAAAAACCTATACATTACCCTTTGGGAGGACCAGTGGTATAAATAGTACAATTTATATTTTACTGATTATTATTTTAAATTAGTTAATATTTTCTTAATATAAATTTTTAAAATACGGTATAAATTTTTTAAAATTATATTAAAAAATTAATGTATTTGTTAAATAAATTTCTAGTAAAATATATCCTTTGATACCGATTATTATTTTATGTTTATGGAAAGAGGGGGTGATTTTCAATTAATAAATAAAAATATATATGATGAAAATATTAAAATAGTAAAAGAGAACTATGAATGTTTTGTACAATATAAAAAATATTTAAAATAATGTGGATAGTGGAAATGATACATTTATTCATTAAAATTATTTTTAATAAAAATTAACAGATTTAATGATTAATTCATTGATATGATGAATGCATAATTTATTGACGGAATAAAAGTTATTAAAAAATTTGAAATATGTGGAAAGTTAAAAAATGAACAGAATTTGTTAAAGAAGATTGGAGAATACTCATTTATTATCCCCTATTATTATCACGATATTTGATTGAGTGTTTAAAAAATAAATATATTTACATTAGTGGTATCTATGAAACTGAAAACAGGGAATACTCTTCATTTTAATGGAATAAAGAAAAAACATAGAATCTATTTGTAGATACAAGAATAATTTAAGTAACTGAAAGAAGCCTTTTTTTATCAGTTTTACATGAACCTAATTGAAATAAATTATATAAGGTAAATTAGAAAAATTATTAATGAAATGAATATTTGAAATTATCAAAATATAAGAAAATCATATATTAGATAGTATGATTGAAATATAATAGAGGGAAATTATGTTTTATAATTAATCACAAGGGTTGTCTCTTTGAAATAATGTCAAATTGGGAAATATATAATGGATATTGATTTTGGATGTTTTCCTAAAGATTTCGATCACGACCCGCATTCAACAAAAGGAGGGAAGGCTCAGCAGATTTCAAGGAACTTCCTTCTTTAAGTTGAAGGAGATATAATGACCCCCGAAAAACGCCTTCAATTGGACCCGAAGTGGCGACCAGCACCAAGGGTACATAATCACTCACTAAATGGAAGGCATTACCCTTTTTCTTTTAATAGGATCGAGAGATAAGATAGTAAATCCCACAACAACATAACTAAAAGTTCATGTAAATCCAAAACAAACCATTCCCTTATGCATGTTCCAAAAGTAAATACCACAAGGTACAAAGTTACTACAAAGGTAAAGTACCAAAGAAAGAAAAACATCAACTGTAACTGCCCTAAAGAACCATGCTACTATGGTCCAGCACGATCCCTGAAGTTCTCCTAGAAACTTGAAAATAGTTTTATATACGTAGGGTGAGCATACAAGTATACTCAGTAGGAAAAACCAAATAATCTAGTGCACAAGTGGGGAGACATACTAATTCACTGTGAAGAAAGGGATAACCAAGCACCTAACAAGGAAACTAACCACTCAAACCTCACCAAGGAAAATTCCCCAAATAATGCAAGTCAAATAATATATAGTAATAGCACATCGATGATTGGGTACCCCGCACCACTTTCCCACTGGTTATTGAAGACATCCTACGCATCGAACCAATTCCTCCATTCTCACTGCAGTCCCCCTACCACAACCCACCCGCACACACCTGGGCCATATCCTCACGCAATCCCACTGCCAATCCCCGCCCACAAACACTTGGGCCATGACTATCTCAAATAACCATGCCTGCAAAAACCTGGCCCAGAACAACCACCACCACGCCTGAAGACACCTGGGCTAGAAGATCCACTACCACGCTCGCAGACACCTGGGCCTCATCCCAAAGAAAATTGGGAAACCACCTACCCGCACAAACCTGGGCCAACCACCACACCACCCTGCCCGAAGATTATTGGGATAATAATGGACTTTAGGCCATCACAGCCTACCCAAAGAAACTTGGGCTATCCGGGAAAGGGATCAGGAAGGAGCTAATAACTAGCCACCAATAGAAGTGTTGGAAAAAACACCCTCCCCCATAAAATGGGGGTGTTCGGCAGTAAGTTCTCAACTTGGGTGGGGTGCAAATAGGAAACAAAAAAACTAAATGTATATGTATAGGTAACAAGAAATCAACCAAATCTAGGTTTTTCTTCAGCCTGCCTAAAGAACACAATCAACACCCATGTCTAAGTCACAACTCACACCAAACCAAAACCCTTTTGTCTCATCCTTGTTTCGTGTTCAGTAATAATGTTTTGATATGTTTCTAAATCTACTTGGGAAACTAGTAAGCATAAGCACTAGCCAAGGAAATAATACTGTCAAACATCAACTTAAACATTCACACATGGTTCTCTTGTAAAGTCACATCAACCAAGGGATAAGTGAGATCCCTTGATGTAATGGAACCAAAGAAAACCCCAAGATATAGTCCCATGTCCCCAATAAACAGGAGCCAACGGCTTCTCAACAACAGAGGATCCCACCCAAATTCGTGATATAATCAAGTGGCCCCACGGCCTCGAATTCATAACTAGTGATTCTATAACAACAGGAGATCCCATACCCACCCACATCACCCAGAAATCGGCCCATGAATGAAAACAACCAAACCACTACCACCAACACAAAGCAGGCCCATGCTGGTATTTTCAGATTTAAAAGATTTAACACACTCCATGATTCCAATTCTGATGTACTTTAACAAGGGTTATCATAGAAAAGGGTTGATCCTGGTGCTTTCAATTTATTTAGTTGAATATAAGAAATCCACCAATTAACGTTTCACGACCAGCACAAGAAGTAAGGGTTTATTAGTGCACATAAAAAAAAGACCACAAACGACCATGATTTTTAGTGGGCAGAAGACCATACAATTCACATCATATATCGACAAGAAAAATAGTACAATAGAACATCGATCACACCCCCATTAATTATTTAAAGTTCTTTTATTATCTTCATTAACTTTGGGTTTCATCAATCCCCTCAGAAGCAAAAGCATACCCACCCCGCATGATACACAGAAAGGAGAGACGAAGGGGGAATCCCAACATGATTGATCAACGATATAAGTTTCCCTCCATGCCCTAGGAACAAGGGATGTGCTACTTGCAGGGATCTGGCACAGGTGCACCACTTGCCTCAGTAAAAAAGGAATCCAAACACACAAGGAAGAAGAGAGAATTCGGCCAAAAAGAAAATGGGTGAAGAATAACATCTTCTGTGATATATATATAAAATCCTGTTGTTACGAAATAAGAAATTGAACATCTTAGAAGCCGGATCGTGTTTATTCCACGTGGTTGGGTGGTTACACATGACTAGATTAATTGTTATTTAATAGGGAGGTTTCTTGGTATTTTTAGATATTAATTATGGCTTAAAAAACTGCCTTGAAATGGTTCTAAAGATAAAAGGGCCTAAAAGTGGGGTTACGGGGGAGGCTGCAGGAGGAAAACCCACCATGGCTAGGTGACACCGATCGGTCTCGCCAATCTGTTGTGTTGATCGATCGTGCCGATCGGTCTCACCGATCGATCTTGCCGATCAGTCGAGCCGATTGGTTGCACCGATAATTGGCAAAGGACAAGGTCATTAGGGTCTGGTTCATTACATCAGATACCTCTCAAACTATTCTCTCCCTTGAGAATCAAAACCCATAAGGAAAGAAAGAGTCCGAACAACAACCTCGAAATATATCTCTCAGGAGTGAACCTCATTGTCAACTAAAAACACCTCCCTCTCAAGAACCAAGTAATATACCATGTCAAACTGCCCAGTAATGTGGGTTGGGGAGTCTCTTCTCCCATGTCAACATACTATCCTCTTTAGGCGGCACTGACTCACCCGCATGGGTTTAATCGCATCAACCTTAATGCGTTTTGATTAGGGGTCGGGTCCTCCCCTCGACATAGCGAGGACATTTCACACATATTCAGAGGAAAGAAAAACCACATATTTTATAGCCAAAAAAGGAAAACGCTTCCACCATAAGATATATAAATAAAACATCACAAAACGTAAAACAACTCTGGGTACTTGGGACGCATTTGTGCTTCCCTCCCCAACATACTCTCCTCAAGCCCACCATTTCTTTATAACACACGAACCAAGGGAATGGTTCTCCCACGAAGCACCTTCTCCTCACGATCCTCAATCATCACTGGTTCTTCCAGAAAGGTCACGTCATCCTTGATGTCTAGCTCTCCCAAGACGAGGACGTGTGAATCATCGTACACATAACGACAGAGCTGGGATACATGGGAGACTTCATGTATCCTCAGTAGAGGTGGTGGTAATGGTAGTTGATAAGCCACTTCGCCGACCCGCCGCAACACCTCGAAGGGTCCGATGAACCTGAGAGAAAGCTTACTCCCCTTGCCGAACCTCCATTGTCCACGCTAAGGGAAGACCATCAAGAACACGTGGTCTCCAACATCAAACTCCGAGGGCCTTCTCCTAGTGTCAGCATATGACTTTTTTCTATCCTGGACTGCCTTCATCCTTTCCCATATATGTGAACCATCTCTGTCGTGCTCTGCACCACTTCCGAGCCGAGGATGCCCGCCTCTCCGACTTCGGTCCAACACACAGGTGATCGGCATGGCCTCCCGTACAAGTCTTCAAACGGGGCCATACCAATGGTGGAGTGATAGAAATTATTGTAGGTGAACTCCATCAAAGGTAATTGTCGCACCCACAATCCTCCCGATTCCAGAACACATGCCCGCAACATATCCTCCATGGTATGGATGGTGCGCTCTGTCTGTCCACTTGTCTGGGGATGGAAAACAGTGCTAAGATGTAGCTGGGTGCCAAAAGCATGCTGCAATCCTCTACAGACTCCTGAGGTAAACCGTGCATCCCTATCTAAGACTGTGGATCTTGAAACTCCATGCAACAGCAACACCTCATCCACGTATCTTCATGCCAAAGCATCCACTGCACTCGACTCCTTAATCGCCAAAATTTGAGCCGACTTCATCAAACGGTCCACTACTACCCAGATGGAATTGTACCCCCTTGAACCTTGGTTAGTCCTGTGAAGAAATACATCGATATGTCCTCCCACTACCACTCGGGGAAATCTAGAGACTACAGAAGGCCAAATGGAACACGGTGTTCAGCCTTTACCTATTGACACACTAGGCACTTGGCAAAAAATTCTTCCACTGCTCGCTTTACTCCGGGCCTCCAGAACTGTCTCTTTAGACCCTGGTACATCTTGGAAACTCTCTTGTGCACTACTAGGGGTGATTTGTGGAACTCACTAAGAACCATCCCACACATCACCTCTAGAACAAGAAGCTTTCCTCAGATAAGCACCTGGTTCTGACCATCCTCCGTCCACCCTTCCAGAGCATCGCCCTGGTCAATCGGTCACGCATCACATCGCATTTTGAGTATGAACACTGAGACTCCTCCACCAGACGTAACCGAGAAGACTATACTGTAATCTGATACAGGAAACCTCTACTACTATCCATCCTTTCATCCAAGTGAAGGGAAACAAACTCCTCCATCACCCTCCATGTGTCTCGAGACTCTCCGACCACATCCCTCTGTGACATTCTGCTCAAGGAATCTTCCACCACATTTCCATTCCCTGAGGTGTAGGAAATATCAAAATCATAATTCTGGAGGAACTCCATCCACCTTCGCTGCTGCATGATTAGGTCTCACTGGGAGGTGATATACCTCAAGATTTTTGTGATCCGTGAAGACCAAAAATTATTCTATGATGAGGTAATGCCACCACAACATTAGAGCAAACACAACTCCTTCAATCTTCAGATCGTGGGTGGAATAATTATGCTCAAGATGGAATAGCTTCCTAGACCCATAAGAGATCACCCCTTTCCTCTACATTAACACACATCTGAGGCCTTTCCCTGGAGCATCATAGAACACCTCATATTCCGCTCCATATTCTAGTAGTATCAGCACTGGGGAACTAACCAATTTCTCCTTCAGATAGCTAAAATCTGCCTCACACTGCTCACTCCATATAATAACTTGGTTTTTCATGCTCAAGGCTGTAAAAGGGGCTGCAACTCGGGAGAAGTTGGGTAAGACCCTCCGATAGTAACCTGCCAGCCCAAGAAAACTGCAAACCTCTACCGCATTCTTGGGTGCTACCCATGAAACCACCGCCTCAACCTTTAATGGGTCCACCACTACCCTTTGCTCGGACACTACGTGCCCAAGGAAGTGAACTTCTAATGTACAAAACTTGCATTTAGACAACATCCCATAGAGCTGGTGCTGTCGGAGGACCTCCAAAACCGTCCTCAGGTGTTCCATGTGGTCCTCCTCTGATCCTGAATAGATCAGGATATCATCGATGAACATGACTACAAACCAATCCAGATACTCCCAGAAGATGGAGTTCATAAGCCCCATGAACATAGCTGGGCCGTTCGTAAGGCCGAACTGCATGAATAAGAACTCGAAGTGTCCATATATGCACCTAAACGCCATATTTGGAATGTCACCATCCTTCACCCTCAACTGGTGATATCTAGACCATAGGTTGATCTTCGAGAACCATACTTCTCCATTTAATTGGTCAAAGAGATCGTCTATCCTTGGAAGAGGGTAGCGATTTTTGATCGTTACCTAATTCAGCCTCCTGTAGTCTATGCACAACATGAGACCACCATCTGCCTTCTTTGTGAACAAGACTCGAGCACCCCACAGTGATGCACTTTGTCGAACAGAACCCCTCTTCATCAGATTGTCGATATGAATCCGCAACTCCCGTAGCTCCAAAGGTTCCATATGGTAATTAGCCATTGAAATTAGACGAGGACCAGGCTACAAGTCTATCCCAAACTCGATATCACGTCGAGGGGGTAGAGTTGTTACATCCTCATGGAAGACGTCCATAAACTCACTGACGATACCTGGTACTTCGACCATCTAAGCATCTACTGACTCTACTGACAGCTCGGCTAACAAGGAGAGGAGGTGTTCTTCTCGCCTACTACCCTTCTGACCATTCCTCTCACTGGTGAATGTAACGCATCGGCCACCCAAGTATGAGAACACAACCCTTCCATGGAAGCTGTTGATGGTGGCACACATAGAGAACAACTAGTTAATGTGTAGGATGACATCGTATGGCAATATCTGTAGCAGTAGTAAATCCCTGACCGAATGATGTGTCCCTATCATCAGTCTGCATCCTCGACAACCATATAACATGTTGGTATGACCTCCGACTGGTGTGCTCAGCACCAGGGGCATCAGAAGTCTCTCGAAATCTATGTCCATATCATGATAAAGACTAGGTGCAACAAAGGAGTTAGGAGCTCCGGCATCGAAAAAGGCGTAAGCAAGGGTACTGGAAAAATTGATCGTACCTTGAACAACCTCCGGTCCCACTGGAATTTCTGCCTCTGTGGCGTGAAACTGTCCACGCACAGCTCCTCTACCCCTCGACAGTTGGCCGCCTCCCCAACCATGCCCTGGTTGAGGTCCCTAAGGGGCGACCTTAGGTCGGCATACCTCTGCAACGTCTGCTCTCGGAGGAGCGGGATCTAGCTGCCCCTGCTGCTGCTTCTAGAAGGGCATAGCTGAAAGCTGCTACTAGGGCGGGTATTGGGCATGTCCGCCACCATCGTACTGTACTCGATCCGGGAACTGATTCCGGAGATTTCCATGGCTCCCAAAGTCGATGAACCTCAGTTCTGGGCCCGAAAGGAATGGGCGAGGATCGGGGGACTGGAACTGGAACAGCTGTGGCCTGCTCCCTACTGGTCGGAACTGAGAGGGCCCTAATGCTGGTGGTCTGGTGCTGATAGCCTTCCCCTTCGATGATCCGAGCTGGATCCCCTCTCGTGATACACCTCCAAGCGTGTGCATCATCTCCACCACTTCGGCCTTCTTCTGGACCACCATGTATGTTGTCAGGGTGAAGGGGGTAACAACATACTAGAGGGAGTGTCAGAGTGCCACCTCTAAATGCCCTATATGTGACTCCTCATCTGGAAAGAGGTTCGTAGTGAAACGTAGGAGTTCCTTGAACATGATTCCCAGCTCCCCTACTGACATACTCCCCTGCTGGAGGGAGGGTAGCTCCTGTCTCTTTTCCGCCATCATTGTAGAAGAGAGGAATTCTGCCCAGAACTCCTCGAAATCAGCCCATGCCACCTCAGCCTCTCTCCTCTCTCCTAGGTAATGTGTCCAAAACTGATGCACCGCTCCCCGCATCTGGCTGACACCCAGAGGTACCCAGTACTTGGTCGGGTCCCGAATCATGCCGAAGGCTATCACCAGCTCCCCTAACCAACTCTCTATCTTCATATCGGAGGTGCTTCCCTCGTACTTCTCGTGTTTCTGGGGTGTTTTGGGAAATTGAAATAAATAAGAAGTTTAAGAACCATTCTTTCATGACCCGCCTTCACCAAAAGGAGGGAGCGATCAGCAGATTTCCAGGCCCTTCCTTCTTTATGTTGAAGGAGAGATAATGACCCCCGAAACCCGCCTTCACTAGGTCCCGGAGTGGCGACCAACACCAAGGGTATAGAATCACTCACTAAATGGAAGGCGTTACACTTTTTATTTTAATAGGATCAGGAGATAAGATAGTAAATCCCACAACACCAAAACTAAAAGTGCATGTAAATCCAAAACAAACCATTCCCATATGCATGTTAGAAAAGTAAATTCCACAATGTACAAAGTGACTACAATGGTAAAGTACCAAAGAAAAAAAAACAGAAACTGAAACTTCCCCAAAGATCCATGCTAGTAAGGTCCATCACGATCCTTGACGTCCTCCTGGAAACCTGAAAATAGTTTTATATACGTAGGGTGAGCATACACGTATAATCTGAAGGAAAAACCAAAGACTCTCGTGCACAAGTGGGGAGACATACTAATGCCCTGTGATGAAAGGTATAACTAAGCACCTAACAAGGAATCTAACCACCCAAGCCTCACCAAGGAACTCTCCCCAAATAACACAAGTCAAGTAATATATAGTAATAGCACATCGATATTTGGGTACACCGCGCCACTTTCCCACTGGTTATTGAAGACATCCTACGCATCAAACCAATACCTCCATTCTCACCGCAGTCCCACAGCCACACCCCGCCCACACACACCTGGGCCATATCCTCACACAGTCCCACTGCCACACCCCGCCCACAAACACCTGGGCCACGACTGTCTCACATATCCATGCATGTAAACACCTGGCCCATAACAACCACCACCACGCCCAAAGACACCTGGGCTAGAAGATCCACTGCCACCCCCGCAGACACCTAGGCCTCATCCCGAATACACATGGGAAACCACCTGCCCGCACACACCTGGGCCAACATCCACACCACCCTGCCCGAATATTCTTTGGCCAATAATGGACTTCAGGCCATCACAGCCTGCCCGAAGATACATGGGCTATCTGGATAAGGGATCAGAAAAGAGCTAATAACAATCCACTAATAGAAGTGTTGAAAAAAAATATCCTCCCCCATGAAATGGGTGTATTCAGCACTAAGTGCTTAACTTGGGTTGGGAGTGAAAAAGAAACACAAAAACTACATGTATATGTATAGGTAAAAAGAACTCACCCAAATCTAGGGTTTTCTTTAGCCAGCCTAAAGAACACACGTCATTATGATGTATGTACCTTCCCTAAGTTCTCTACCCTGCAATCAGGATGGCCTCCCTTGGTCGTTTTGTAGGTCTAGAGTCCTTGCATCGGATCACAGGGGGCCCTAAAATCCCGTGTCCTAGCTGGTCTTCCTTGGACTAATTCACACACCAAGGTCACCCAACATCGTTACCCTACCATCTCATGCAATCCTCACTGTGCCTACGTCCAGACTCTATCCTATCTCTCAACCTCTGCCTCTGATACCATTCTGTCATTACCCGCCTTCACCAAAAGGAGGAAAGGGTCAGTAGATTGCTTGGCCCTTCCTTATTTAAGTTGAAAGAGAGATAATGACCCCCGAAACCCGCCTTCAATAGGTCCCAGAGTGGAGAACAGCATCCATGGTATAGAATCACTCACTAATGTGAAGTAATTACCCTTTATTATTTTATTGGATCAAGATATAAGATAGTAAATCCCACAACACAAAAACTAAAAGTGCATGTAAATAAAAAACAATCCATTCCCATATGCATGTTCCAAAAGTAAGTACCACAAGGTACAATGTGACTACAAAGTTAAAGTACCAAATAATGAAAAACAACAACTGCAACTGCCTCAAAGATCCAAGATAGTACGGTCCAACACGATCCCTAAAATTCTTCTGGAAACCTGAAAATAGTTTTATATACATAGGGTCAGCATACAAGTATACTCAGAAGGATAAACCAAAGACTCTTCTGCACAAGTGGGGAGACATACTGATGCCCTGTGAAGAAAGGGGTAACCAAGCACCTAACAAGGAAAATAACCACCCAAGCCTCACCAAGGAAAACTCTCCAAATAAAGCAAGTCAAGTAATATAAAGTAATACCACATCGATGTTTGGGTACCCCGCGCCACTTTCCCACTGTTTATTGAAGAAATCCTATGCATCAAACCAATCCTGCCATTCTCACCGTAGTCCCACTGCCACACCCCTCCCGCACACACCTGGGGCATATGCTCACACATTCCCACTGCAAAACCCCGCCTGCAAACACCTGGGCCACGACTGTCTCACATAACCACCCCTACAAACACCTGGGCCAGAAAAACCGCCACCATACCTAGAGACACCTGGGCTAGAAGATCCACTGCCATGCCCGCAAACACCTAGGCCTCATCCCGAAGACACTTGGGAAACCACCTTCCCGCACACACCTGGGCCAACCACCACACCACCCTGCTTGAAGATTCTTGGGCTAGTAATGGAATTCTGGCAATCACATCATGCCCAAAGATACTTGGGCTATCCGGTAAAGGGAGAAGAAATGAGATAATAACCAGCCACTAATAGAAGTGTTGGAAAAAAAATACCCTCCCCATGAAATGGCAGTGTTCGGCACTAAGTGCTCAACTTTGGTGGGGAGCGAATAAGAAACAGAAAAATTACATGTATATGTATAGGTAACAAGAACTCACCCGAAACTAGTTTTTTCTTCAGTCAGCCTAAAGAACACAATCAGCACCCATGTCCAAGTCACAATATACACCAAACCAAAACCCATTTGTCTCATCCTTGTTTTCATGTTTAGTAATAATGTTTAGATATGTTTCTGAACCTACTTGGGAAACTAGTAATCATAATCACAAGACAAGGAAAGAATACAGTCAAACATCAACATATACATTCACACCTGGTTCTCTTGTAAAGTCACTACAACAAATGGATAAGTGAGATCCCTCAAAGTACTGGAACCAAAGAAAACCCCAAGATACAGCCCTAGGTCCCCAAGATCCAGGAGCTAATGGCTTCTAAACAACAGAGGATCCCACCCTAATTTGTGATATAATCAAGTGGCCCCATGTCCCCAAATTCATAACCAGTGATTCTATAACAATAAGGGATCCCATCCCCACCCACGTCACCCAGTAATCAGCCCATGAATGAAAACAACCAAACCACTACAACCAACACAAAGTAGGCCCATGCTGGTATTTTCAGATTTAAAATATTTAACACACTCCATGATTCCAATTCGGCTGTACCTTAACTGGGGTTATCACATAAGTGATTTGATCATAGAGATTTCAATTTATTTAGCCGAATATAAGTAATTAACGAATTTTCTTTTCACAACCAGCAAAAGAAGTAAGGGTTTATTAGTGCACTGAAAAAAATACCACCAACAGACATGATTTTCAGTGGGCAGAAGCCCATACAATTCAAAACATATATCGACACAAAAAGAGTACAACAGAACATCGATCACAGCCCCCTTCATTCTTTAATGTTCTTTTATTATATTCATTAACTTTGGGTTTCATCAATCCTCTCAGAAGTGAAAGTATACCCACCCCACATGATACACAGTAAGGAGAGACGAAGGGGAAATCCCTAACAGATTGATCAACGATCGAATATTACCTCCACGCCCTAGGAACTGGGGATGTGCGACTTGCAGGGCTCCGACATAGGTGTACCACTTGCCTCGGTAACAAAGGACTCCAATTGCACAAGGAAGAAGAGATTAGTCGGCCAAAAGGAAGAAGGGAGAAGAATAAATTCTTCTTCAACATATAGATAAAATATTGTTGTTATGGAATAAGAAATTGAACGTCTTGGATGTAGGATCGTAGTTATTCCACGCGGTTGGGTGGTTACAGCCGACTGGATTAATTCTTATTTAATAGGGAGGTTTCTCAGGATTTTTTGATATTAAATATGGATTAAATTAACCGCCTTGAAACTGTTTTAAAGTTAAAATGGGCCTAAATGTGGGGTTACGGGGGAGGCTGCAGGAGGAAAACCCGCCAAGGCTGGGTGACATCGATCGGTCTCAATGATCAGTCACGCCGATCCGTCGCGCCAATTGGGCGTGCCGATCGGTCTCGCCGATTTGTCTCCCCGATCGGTCTCCCCGATCGGTCACACCGATAATTGTCAAAGGACAGTGTCATGAGGGTCTGTGTCATTACAATTTTTCACTTCACTATACATTTCCAAGCATCCAAGAAGGTCTATATTAACTCTCTAAAATATGCATGATTTAGTTGTGTGATTTAATGGGTCAGTGGTGATATTAATGAACATATTCATTTACCATTTCAATTTTATGATAACACCACGATTTTGTCATCTAATTCTATAGGTATATGGTAGAAATACTATTGACTTCTATATTATCATTGTCCCCACAATGTATTTACTAGATATGAACAATTTGTTAGTGAGCTACATGGACGTCCTATGAATCATTCAAATTTAATCAACATGGTGGTAAAAATTGAGTATCAATAATGATTGTTTTAGAATCATCAGCATGCTCGTGAAACCTTGAAGTGATGATTTTTGTACTACTATTTTGGGATCGTATTTTGGGATTCCTTTTCGAAAATCATGAATTATTTTGTTCTATTGTCATATTATCATCTTTATTAAGAATATATATTTAAATATAATAAATTTAATGTTTTGTAACACTAATAAGTTGTTTTTTATCCTTAAAACAAATATAATATTATTATTGATAATATAAAATATTCTTTACATGTCGTCATGTTTTTGGTTAGAATTATTTGTATACAGGATACATGTGTTATATTCAAATTCTTATACTATGAGATATTAACATGGTTTATTTAAGCAATATAATATCATTTTAGTGATCGTTTTCTCCATAATAGTTTATGGTTAAGGGACATACTAAGGTCTTGTAACCCATATTCATGTGTACTATATGAATTCATGTCCTTAATAGACAATATGTACATAACTATGGATATAGTATCTTATACATTACTTGATTTTTTTTATTATAAGATAGAGAATATATTATTTTTATGATGATGTCATGATTTTTTATTTCTGAGCATTCTCATGACCAATTTAGTTGTTTATTGGTTATTTTATTTTTTAAGATACTATCTTCAAAAAAATACTTTGAAATAAAATTCATTAAAATTTTATTAAATGGGAAATAGAAAAATTAAAAATTTAATTGAAAAAATAAAATCATTTATTTCCTAACTTGACATGATATACTAGCTAATGATGCACAATCAATATTGTATTTATTAGATGTATACTAATGTGAGACTAAATAGTATCGTGTCTATAATGAACTCACCTCATATGATATAACACTTCTGTAAAATAGTGATGATCCGTTACTTTAATCATTATATAAAACAATAACATACACAATGTGATATCCATGTTAGGGTGGGAAGAAAAATACATAATAGAATTCTGTTGGACACTTATGTAATCCCACGAGCTGCAAATTCATAACAAGGATTGAAATTTATTTTAATTTTCTATCCCACATTTTTTAACATACATGGTATAAATATAAATATATGATTGAAAATTAGTAGACGAAAATAATATTAAATATTATTGTCTCAAATAATAATGAAACCATTCGTGGATTATTATATATCATCAAATTAAATAATATAAATAAATATTGGTGTCATGAGTAACAAATAAATAATTTTACATTGTATTCATATAATTGATGATGTATCACACCAATTGTGGATCACCCTCTAGAAATATGGTTCTCAAATATCATTCAAATACATATATATAAAATAGACTCATTGTTATATCTCATCCCTCATAATTATGTGTCAATTGCACACTTACCTCTCACATATTGGTTATTTCTCATAATAAGATTAATTAACTAACAAAACTATATTACAACATGACAACTATTCTGAATTAAAAGTAGTTAAATAATTTTAATAATATATCTAGTTTATGATAATCAATTATAATTTTCCCCCATATAATTATTTAGAAAACTATTCTCTTTAAATATGATGAAGACCCAATATTGATAACCTTTTACCAAACATAGGAAATAAAATATTTAATGAAATTAAAAATATATATTTTATAAACCACATAAATAGGAAATCATTTTAAATTATAAAAAACATCCAAAAGGAGATATAGATTTTTTTGGAGTTAAAAAAGAAAATGACATAAATATCGAGCATATAAAAATCAATAAAACAAATGTTTATAGTTACTGACCCTAATATAATCACTAAAACAATAGGGAATATTCGGACCAAAAAAATAAATGAAATAATTCACAAAAAATTTTCAAATTCCAATTATCATGATATGAATCAAACTTGGGTAAGTTAAATGTAACATACCTGGTTAATAAAGAACATGAGTTTTTTATATTTATTTATATTTTGGAATTAAATATTTATTTTACATTAAAGGGGATGATATGTTCGATGGAATACCTTATATGCAACAACGGGTTTCTTTGAAATCTTACATTGCACACATCGTTGACTTATGTTGATATAAAATATAATAATAATATTATTTTATATGGTCATTACCACATAGTTTTTGTATTGGAGGGAATGAATATAACTTACTAAAATATGATTATATATGTTTTTTAAATGTTTTTACATTTATCCAATAAAATTTTGAGGTTTAAAATTTGAATGAATGAGATGTTAAGAAAAAATACTCTAATATTCTTTAAAAGGTAGATTTTCTACCTTATGATGGAGAACCCTAATTAAATCTAGTTTTTTTCACTTTTATATGTTCTATTTGACATAATAAAATTCTTATTTATAATCGGGACATTAAAATTTACATTGGGTAAAAATTTGGTATTTTTCTGATAAAATTCATTTTTAATGAATAGTGAAAATACTGTAGTTTAATTCAAAAGTGCCTTTTAATCTAATTTATATATATGGATAGATTATATTTTTAGTAGGTTTTAAATTTTAATTATATTATATTTTTACCATTTAATCTAATTTTGGTTATTTTATTTATTTTACTTTGAAATTGGACATAAACAAATGTCAATCTTTTTGTAGTTATTGTTTCTCAAAAACACTCTCTTTGTCTTCACAATGGTAATTAATTTTAAATTAATTAATTCAACCTCTAGATTTTTAATTTGGTAAAATAGACCTCTTTTTTGAGTTTGTAATATCAAATATATCTTAGGGTGTATTTTTTGTATTTTTCTGAAAACCTCAATTTTTTATGAATAGTGAAACCATTATGTAATAGTTAAAAAATCGACATTTTCATTTAAATGAAATTTGACCACTTTTGTAAATTGAATTTCAAAAATACAACATAAATGGTTGTTATTAGTATGTAAAATTTGATTCAATAAGATGAAAATAATTTATTTTGTGAAGATTAACTTTTGACATTTATTTACCACAGTTAAAGATAAATAGGGTAATTTAAGGTAAAATGAATATTATAATAATATAACATTACCTTAAAAGATGTCCTAACCTTTTTGGATGAGTCATGTCCGACCATGGGCATTCTTGAGTAGATTTTGGGACCCCATGGAGCCACTTAAGAGTGATAATGTCATTTTATTTTAATTAATTTAATGTAAAGACAAAAATGACAAAAACATAAATATTTTAGTAAATCAATTTTTACATGGGGTTATATAATTTATATTTTCAAATATAAATATTAATTGGAAAGATAAAACCATTTCCTACATTATAGTATTTCTTTTTTAATTTTTATACATCATATAAATTAATGTATTTAGGATACAATACTGATGTAGTGTTTGCCTCATTATTAAATGATTTAAATAAATAAGATTATAAAGATTAAAATAACATTCAAAACCTTTCCAATTTGTATTGGATTATTTTATTTCATCCACGAGTCATATTATTTTTGACTTTAAATAGTGTTGGACCTTTATAAAACAAAAATCATTATATAATAAAATAATATTTTCAATCTTTCCTAAAGAGACCCTCCTCCCCCTTATAAAAAGCCATCACATCAAACCCATTCCACACACCTCTAAATCCATTTGGATCATCCAAAACATACTCAAATAAGCTCTAAAAATCATTATCCTCATCTTATATTCCTTACCTTAGGCATATGGCACTTCAATAAGTCCTTTTGGTTCAATCCAAAGGGATCTACTCGAATTAAATGTAACAATTTCTCTTTAATTCTTTTCTTTTATTTTACTTATCCAACCCCTAAACTATTTTTATTACTTTATTATATAACAACAGAAGTATCCTCAATATACTATTCTGTTTTTCTGATTATTATTCTAACTACACATACACACACCTCCATCTAATGGGTGGAGAACATAATGTTTATGTGGATGACAAACTAACACCTCATGAAACGATGATTGTTCAAATATCTCCAACCTCCTCTCATGGCATCCATTATGATGGAACTATATTTATATATGATATATATTATGTTTATGTTTTCTATATGGTTCTGTAATTTTTATTTACAGACATACCGTTATGCTTTCCAATATTGGGGAAAATGATAATTTCATTTGAGGAAGTGCGGTCTACCGCCCCCTCAATGTGATATGATTCATTCATGACATACATGGAACATATAAAGGATGAATTTAATGAAATAATGTAACATATATATCAATTATAATTATACTATAATTATAATATACCAACGTATCATTATATTTTCATTCTATTAAATATAAAATAGAAATAAATGTAGTGTCTATTCGTACGTACAACTTATCGTCTCCATTACGATTCACTTCAATTCTTATCTCCAAATGTTATTTAATATTATAAATACATATATATAAATATATATTGTATATATATGATATATATTATATCTAAATAATTAATCTGATTCTAGAGATAATGGAATTTTCACCACATGGACAATTTGTAATTATAACAAGTTCATTTTTAACTCGAATTATGAACATCAACAAAATGTCAAATATGAATTCAAATATTTAACTAATTTTTATTTAAAGGTAATAAGTTATATAGAAGGAATAATAAAAATTAAAAATGTTCTTAGGTAATTATAAATTATATTATTTTTATTATTTATGAAGAAATGTTAACATATAAGACAAGTTGGACTCGAGGTAAGGGATTTAATATCTCACTTTTAATACCGTGAGATTTCCATTGTCCACCACTTATTTATTTAATGCGGTGTATTGTTTACTTAATTTTGATATATTTTATCATGATTAATTTTATTTACACAGTATTCTATGATATATTTGGTGGTTATTATTTTTGGTCATACGACTCAATTGATTACAATGTGGTAATGAATTTCTTATCTCACTTTTAATTCCGTGAGATTACCATTGTTCAACACTTATTTATTGCATGTGGTGTATTGTATACTGTAATTTCATATATATTATCATTATTCTATTTATATTCATGGTATTATTGTGATTAATTTTTGGGTTGTTAACATTTTTTCATACAACTCGATTGAATTACAATGTGGAAAGTGGTTTTCATCTCACTTTTATTTCAGAGAGATTAATGCTATATTTGACACTATTTTAATTCTATATGGAATATTTACTAACAATTATTGTATTCTTTTTGTAATATACATTAATTTATGGGTATTTACATATTTATTGTATGATCCTTCCATCATGGGGTGAATATTTAGTACGTTACAAATATGAGTAAAGGTGCCTTTCACCCTCCTCTTTTTAAAAGACTTATTTTTGTTATGTATTTTAATTTAAATCTTCTTATATTGGTATATGTTCTTATTTATCCTTATTACTATAAATTTTATATCCAAGTGATGTGATACGCTTTCCTCTCTCATCAACTCATTTTCTGTATTTTAATGTGCCGTCGTTTGGCTGTGGAATTTTTGTAAGGGAACTTATTAACCCAATTTCAATTATTTGGGTTAAACGTCTACATGTTAATTATGTTGTAATATGAATATGTGTGAAAGAAATCTGATTTCATACACTAATATTACATTAGTATTGAGTTTATTTATACTCTTCACACATAATTATGTAATTGACTTATCCTTAATTTAAGGATACCGTCTTTATGAGGGATTTCATCTCAATTTACATTCCATTAAGAAATCATTGTTGTTATGTTCCAATTAACGTTAATATGGTTTATATACAGTAATTTGGTATTTTATACCATCAATACCTTTATTCTCATCAGATTATAACGTTTTTATTAAATTTTATTCCTCAATTTTTTGTATTCGACCGTCTCTCATATGGTTAAGAACACTTTAACAAAAATATGTTTTCAACTATTTTAATAATTTTTTCTTATAAATCATTCTCATTATTGAAAATGTTTTCAAAATAGATTTATATAATTATTAAAATGACTGTTAATGGTTTAAAATGTCAATTCTTTTAAAAGTTTCATAGTGGTATATGACACTTTGATTCAAAAATATCTTTATTAAATCTTTTAAATGGTTATAAAAATGGTTTCATAAATCATTGATTAGGTCGATATCTTGAAATGATATATTGTTATTGAAATCTAGAAATGTTATGTTTCCATTATTCTTGTTTTACGTGTTCTGAATATGTTATGGTTATTGGACATTGTATACTTATACGGGTGGTTCTGAGATAAACCTGGTGAAGGTGAGCCCGGGATAGCTCTCCAATGAATTGGGTAACATGACATAGGTAAATGTTAATGTTTCTCCTAAGAGATTTACAGAATATAATGTGATGGGTATTCCAATGTGACACCCTACGTAGGTGTGATAGCTAAAATGTCAGTATCATATTTACTAAACAAGTTTCCATTATGATTTATGATTTCTGTGTCTTATTCATAAATCATATGATTTCATGAGGTATGTAATGATTGAAATGTATGGTTTCATTGATTTTTATTTTTGGATGGGTTAATGTTTCCTTTCCTTATTTTATAACCCTTAATAATCTTTTTATGCTCATTCGATGTTTTGAAATGTTTTTCACATGACTTAAAGATGAATAGGGTCAAGGATGCGATCATGGAAAGGTCATTCTATCTTAAACATGGAACTAGACATGTTGTTTTTAAGAGTTTTTATTTTATGAAAAAATGGATATTTAGTTGAAGTATGTACTTGGTATGTTTTGAAATGCAATGTAATAGTTATGGAAAAATTCTTTAAAACTCTAAACCTAAAAAGTTCCCCAATGTGAATTATTTATTTAATTCAAGAATATGTAATGTTTTATGGTTCGGTCCTTATAGTTGGTATCAGAGGTCGATTTAGATAAAATTAGAGGTTATGTAATTGTTTAATCATAAGTGACATTACCATAATGGTTAGCATATTAGAAAGATTCAAAGTTATTTTAGATAAATTGAATGAGTTTATGATAACATGAATAAGTATATATTAGTGTTTACCCTCCTCTTAAGATAGTATATGATTATTATATGGATAAAATCACACTAACATTTTTAGTTTTAGTAAATGGTTGTATCATGTAGGAACTAATGTAACAATAGATTCGAAAGAAAATGTAGTGGTTTTTTTAATGAGAATCCAAATGAAATGGGAGATAAAATAAGAACTATTGTGGTTAAAATATATTATGGTTATTTTTGTAGGAATTTATCATATTTTTTGGAATGTTATAAAATTATATGGTTTTAGAAAAAGGACAACCTACAGGAAGGGGTACAACCCGTTGCACCGGGAAAGGCTGTGGGAATCGAAGCCACAACCGAAGGGAGACAAGGAGGCATCACCTACCAGTGTCCTATATGAAGTCCCTTGTTAGTATGACTAATTATTATTAGTTCAATGGTTTTATGGATCAAAAATATGTTGATATTATGTTTAATCAAATGGAAATTCTTATTATATAAATGATTTAGTGATTAAGTGATAAAGGTTATTTTGGAAGATCTTATTTTTTTGGGGGAACAATATATACCTAAGGAAAATAGAATACTATGGGATTTAATTTGTGGAGTAATGTTTTAAATTTTATTTTGGAAGAATATATGTTTTGATTGTAGACATATGTTGATTTGGGTTATTTCTGGAAATGATTGACATATCATAGAGAATAAGTGATTAGGTTGATTGCACATCAGTATGAGACTTTAAGAGTAGTCAATGTTTTTGGAGAAAAATGTAATGATTTACTATAGAAGACTATGGGATTTAATTCTATTGATATTTGGTATTCAATACTAGTTTGTATAATATTGACCAATTTTAAGGATAGTTGTTTATTGAATTATCTGTGTTGAACTTAGGGTACTGTTTGTTGAATTTTGAAGGTTAGGAATAATATTTCATTTTATATTGTATTGTCCTTTTAGGGGATTATCTGATCTTGTGCTAACATTTTTGGGTTTTAATTAATGTATAATCACTTGGGATATATATGGTTAATATTTTGTGGATCTTGTGATTCTCTAGAAGTTGATTCTAGCACTTCATTTGTGACCAAGTCGTCTTGAATACTCATCATTTGGAGAAAATATGAAATTCTGGAAGAAACCTAATATTGGATGAAACTCCACTTGAAAACTAATTATTTTTCTATATGATCTTATTATAAGTAGTAAAATAATTCCTCAACATAATGAAAACGAACTTTAAATAAATTTTTTTCCATTTATATGCTTACTGGTTAATCAAAGACCCTTTAACAAATCAAAATATTGTGATTTTCTAGTGGTTAATATTCTCTTGATCATGTTTTCTATCACATTCCATCAGAACATGATGGTTAGTTTATTCTTGCATATCTATGTTTTCCAACATGTAATCCTATTATGGGTTATCTCGGGGGACATTTTTACTTCACTTTCCTTATATTAAAGTGATACATTTATTGAAACTTTTTTCAATGTGAGACTTCCAATGTTGTTTCTAAGACTTATTTTAAAATTGCAAGGTTGAAATTTCCATAAGGGGGAAGGATATAACATCCAATGTAAATAAAGAACATGAATTTTTCATATTAATTAATATTTGTGAATTAAATATTTTTTTACTTTAAAGGGGATGCTATGTTCGATGGCATACCCGATACACAACAACGAGTTTTTTGAAATCATACATTACACACACTGTTGAGTTATACTGGAAAATAATATAATAATAATTTTATTTTAAATGGTAGTAAAAGCATAGTTTTTGTATTATAGTAAATGAATAGAACTAACTAAAATATGATTATATGTGTTTGTTAAATGTTTTTACATTTATTCAATACAATTTAGAGGCTTAAAATGTCAATGAATTTGATTTTAAGAATAAATACTCTAATATTCTAAAAAAGATTGATTTACCACCTTTGTGATGGTGAACCCTCCTTAAATATAGTTTTTGTCACTTTTATATTTTCTATTTGAGAAAATAAAATTATTATTTAGAATCGAGATATTAAAATTTACATTCGGTAAAATTTTGGTATTTTTCGGATAAAATTCATTTTTTAATGAATAGTGAAAATACTACATTTTAATTCAAATATTCCTTTTAATATAAATTATTTATATGAATATATTTAAAATTTTTTATATTAAAGTGTAATTAGATTATATTTTTACTATTTAATCCAATTTTGGTTATTGGAATTAATTTTACTTTGAAATTGGGCATAAACAAGTGTAAAACTTTTTATAATTATTCTTTCATAAAAACACTCTATTTGTTTTGACAATGGGAATTATATTTAAATTAATTAATTAAACATATATGTTTTGAATAATGGTAAGATAGATATCATTTTTTAATTAGTAATATTAAATATATCATAGGATAAATTTTTGGAACGTTTTGTGAAAAACATCAATTTTTGATGAATAGTGAAACCACTAAGTAGTGGCTAAAAACTGACATTTTCATTTAAATGAAATTTTTCTGATTCCATGAGTTTAATTTTGAAAATAAAAAATACATGTTTGTTATTAGTTAGTAAAATATGGTTCAATAAGATAAAAATTATTATTTTTGAATAGTAAAGTTTGACTTTTAATTACCAAGATAAAGGTAAATATGGTACTTCAAGGTAAAATGAATATTATAATAATATTAAATTACATTAACACCTATCCTAGCCTTATTTTATGTGTCATTTCTGACCATGGGCGTCCTTTGGTCGATTTCGGGACCCCACAGAAAAACTTATGAGTGATAATGACATTTTATATTTATAAATTTAATGTGAATCCAAAAACGACATAAACATATATCTTTTAGTAAATCTATTTTTAAATGGGTTTATATATGTTATCCTTTAAAAATTAAAAATTTATTTGAAATATAAAAATATTTCCTACTTCATGGTATTTTTTTTTAATTTTTAGACATGAAATAAGGTAAATTATTTATGACACAATATTGATCTATTTTTTACCTCATTAATAAATAATTTAAATAAATAAGATTATAAAGATTAAAATCCAATCCAAAACCTTTCCAATTCATATTGGATGATTTTATTTCGACCATTATTCATTGTATCTTTGTCTTTATTTAGTTTTGGACCTTTATAATCCGAACGTCATTATATAATATAATAAAATTTTCACACATTCTTAAAGCACCCCTCCTCCCCCTTATAAAAAGCCAACACTTATAACACATTCCACACACCCCTCAAGCCACTTGGATCATCAATAACCTGCTCTCATAATCTCTAATGATCCTTTCCCTCCTCCTATAAGACTTAACTTTGGTAGCAGTAACTTAAAAAAGTCCTTTTGGTTCAAACAAATGGGACTAACTAGAATTAAAGCTAACTGTTTCTCTTAATTTTTTTTAATTTACTTCTCCAACCCCTAAAATCTCTTTATTCATTTCTTTTATAACAAAAAAAGTAACCTAAATATATTAGGTTGTTTTTATGAGATGGATTATAACTAAACATGAAAAAACCTCCATCTAATGGGTGAATCACATAATGTTTCTGTGGATTGAAAACTAATGCCTCATGATACAATGATTGTTAAAATATCTCCAACTATCTCTCATGGTGTCCATTATGATGGAACAATATTTATATATGTTATATACTATATTTTTTCTATATTATTCATAAAGTTTTATTTAGAAACATACCTTTTTTACTTTCCAATATGTGTAATCATGATAATTTCATTTGAGGATGTGGGGTCTACCGCCCCCGCAATGTAATATGATTAGTTCATGGCATACATGGAACATATAAATTATGGATTTAATGAAATTATGTATAATATATATCAAATGATATTATAATATAATTATAATATACCAATGTATAATTAATTTTTCATTCCGTTAAATATTAAATTGAAATGAAAGTAGCATTCATGTGTACGTACATCTTACCGTTTCTAGGAACGATGTATTTTATTTCTTATCTCCAAATGTTATGTAATATTATATATATGCAGGATATATATATGATATATATGATATCTAAATCATTAATATCATACTGTAAATAATTTAATTTTGACCACATGGACAAATTGTAATTATAAAAAATCATTGTTAACTCAAATTATGAACATCGACAAGATGTCTAATATGAACTCAAATAAATAACTAATTGTTATTACAAGGTAATAAGTTATATTAAATAAATAATAAACATGAAAATATTTCTGAAGAATGTATAAATTAACTAATGTTCATTATTCATGAAGAACAAGGAATATACAAGACAAGTTGGACTCGAGGTAAGGGATTTCTTATCTCACTTTTAGTTCCATGAGATTTCCATTGTTCACCACTTATTTATTGCATGTGGTGTATTTTGTACATACATTTTATATATATTATCATGATTATATTTATATTCATGGTATTCTGGGATTCATTTGGTGTTTATTATATTTTGGTCATACGATTCGATTGATTACAATATGGTAAGGGATTTCTTATCTCACTTTTAATTCCGTGAGATTTCCATTGTTCGCCACTTATTTATTGCATGTGGTGTATTATTTACTGCCAATTGATATATATGATCTTGATTATATTTATATTCATGGTATTTCGTGATTCATTTGGTGGTTATTAAATTTTGGTAATGCGACTCGATTGAATTACAACGTGGTAAGGGGTTTTCATCTCAGTTTTATTCCTGTGGGATTAATGCTATATTTGACAGTATGTTCATTTTACCTTGAATATGTAATTCCAATGATTTTATTATTTTTGTAATATAATTTAATTTATAGTTATTTCCATCTTCATTGTATGATCGTTCCTTCATTGGGTGTTTATTTCTTATGTTACTAAATCGGTAAAGGAACCTTTCGCCCATCTCTTTTTAAAAGACATCTTTGTGTTATGTCTTTAAATTTACATCTTCTTATGTTGGGATATATTCTTATATATCTTTATTGCTATAAATTTTATGTATAAGTGATGATATTCTATTTTCTCTCTCATCAACTAATTTTCTGAATTTGAATGTGACGTCATTAGGCAGTTGAATTTCTGTAAGGGAACTTATTAACCCAATTTAAATTCTTTTGCTTAAACTTGTACTTGTTTATTATGTCGTAACATAAATACGTGGGAATGAAATATGATATTTTTACACTGAATATCCGATCATATTGAGTGTATTTATATTTTTCACAGATAACTACGTAATTTATTTATACATAATCTATGAATATCATATTTATAAGTGATTTCATCTCAATTTACATTCAATTGAGACTTAATTGTTGTTATGTTACAATTCAATTTTATATGGTTTATATAAAGTCATTTGGAATTCTATATAATTAATACCATTATTCTCATGATATTTTAACGTTTTGATTATATATTATTCCTCAATTATTTGTAATCAAACATATCTCATTTGGTTTGGAACTCTTTAATGAAAATATGGTTTTAATTGTTTTAATGATATATTGTTATAAATATTTTTCATTAATGTACATGTTTTAAAATTGGGTTTTTGGATTTATTTACATGGATATTAATGGTTTAAAATATTAATTTCTTCAAAATCTTCAAAGTGGTATGGGACACTTTGATTAAAAAATATCTTTGTTAAATTTTTTAAATGGTTTTGAAAATGGTTTGATAAATCATTGATTATGTTAATATCTTGAAATGATATATTTTGATTGAAATCTGGAAATGTAATCTTTAATTTATTCTTGTTTTACGTGTTCTGAATATGTTATGGTTATTAGGCATTGTTCATGTATACGGGTGGTTCCGTGAAAAAACTATGGCGGTTGAGTCTGAGATAGCTCTGTAATGTATTGGGTAATGTGACAAAGGTAAACGTTAATGTTTATCCTAAGAGATTTAGGGAATATACTGTGATGGGTATTCCAATGTAACTCCCTAAGTAGCTGTGATAGCTATAAATGTAAGTATGATATGGATGCCATAAGTTACCTTTATGATTTATGATTTCGGTTGGTTATTCATAAATCTATTGATTTCATGAGTTATGTTATGATTGAAATGTATGGTTTCATTGATTTGTATTTATTGATGGGTTATTGTCTCCTTTAATTATTTTATAACCCTTTCTGAGCTATTTATGCTCATCCCATGTTTTGATATGTTTTTTCATAGGTCTTAATGGTGAATAAGGTCAAGGATGGGATCTTGGAAATGTCATGTTATCTAAAACATGGAACTAGACATGTTGTTTTTTAAGAGTTATTATTTTATGAAAAAATAGATACTCACTAGAAGTTTCTACTTTGTAATTTTTGAAATGTAAAGTAATATTTATGGCCTAATTCTCTAAAACTCTAAACCCAAAAATATTCTCAATGTGAATTATTTATTTAATTTATGATTATCTATTGTTTTAATCCTGGGCCCTTTTATTAAATAGTATTATAAGGAATCATGATAATTAGAATCAATTTTTTAATGTTATCTGAATGTATGCTCACTAACATGTAATCATTTCTGTAAAAAAACCATATAATAATTTAAGACATACCATACACTTTTCTATCAATGTTCATGAAAATGATAGAGAAATATTTTTAATATAATTCTTAATTAAAAATTATTCCAAACCTAACTAGAAAATTCTATAGGAATATTTATTTTCCACATTTATTTTAGTGAACATTATTTCCTAAAAAACATCAATTATACTGAAATCAAATAATCATATCAAAATATATCCCACCCATACTGATTGTTAGATATTAATTAACTAACTAGAACTTATGGGACTATATTATAGTTTAATTGTAGAATCTATGTTAATCATGAACCAAAATATTTAATTATAGTAGAAAATAAAAATAAAACCATTGTTATAATTATATTTTCTATCAATTCATATTTTTTCATGATTGGTAAAAATATATAATTATTTTAATGAAAATCCACCATTAAAGATATTGATGTCCATAATTATATTGATAAAATGTGCTATACTATATTTTGCTGATAAATCATTTTTTATATCAATGTGATTAGATTGAGTAATAGGCGATAAAAGTACACCTATATTGAATCCACTAAACATTTCATCAAAATTTAATGATTTTCCACAAAAAATGTTATTAATTTGTAACATAATTAATTGACAACACTATATGACATATTTATCAAAACATGTTTAATTATATTGGATAAAAACCAATGAAAAAAAATTTGTACATATATTTTTCATCAAGTCCTCTCAAAATTTAATATAAAAATAGATATGGATAATAGAATATCTATTCATATTCATGTGGATAAATTTTTTTATTTTCAGATAAATATATCTATTAGAAATCCCAAAACAATTTATATAGAATTGATGAATTTTATAAATGATATAATAAGATTTAAATTTTTGATTGGATAATATTAAAAAATAATAAAATAAATTCCATTTATTTTTCCATTAGATGGTGGACTATGTACACAGAATTCCATATGTGTGAAAATCGTAAAGTTAATATTAACACACATTATGTGAGATGTTATATTTTAATTGAAATATATTTTTTTATATAATATAGATTATATGATTTGAAATGATTTCAATTTCATCAGTATAGTAGAATAGAGGTGTAAGTATCATGTTATCTGCATTTAATTTCAAATAATAAGTGTTATATGAAATATATATTTTTTCAAACATATAAACTGAATATTTATGATTCCATGATGGAAAATTTAGAAGTCAATATAATTAATTTCCAATTAATTAATCCTGGTATAAAATCTAACATTTAGGATGAAATTCATATAAAAATATAGTGAATAAAAAATCAATTAAAGTCATCTAATAATTCATCATTTTTGTTTCTATGATTATTGCAACATACCAGGTAAATGAAGAATAATATATTTTCATATATATTAATATTTGTATATAAAATATTAAATTTACTTTAAAAAGTGGTTTCTATGTTCGATAGCGTACCCAATACGCAACAACAGGTTTCTTTGAAATCATACGTTGCACACTAACAATATAATATTATTATTTTAAATGGTAGTTAACTCATAGTATTTTTATTGGTTGTAATGAACAAAACTAACTAAAATATTATTATACATGTTTGTTTAATGTTATTACATTTATCCAATAAAGTATTGAGGCTTAAAATGTTATTGAATCTAATTTTAAGCATAAATACTCTAATCTTCACCTAAAGGTTGATTTACCGCCTTTTGATGGAGAAACCTATATATATTTAGGTTTATCCATTTTTATATATTCTTTTTAACAAAATAAAACTCTTTTTTAGAATGGGTACATCAAAATTTATTTTGGGGAAATTTTTGGTATTTTTCTGATAAAGTACATATTTTAATGATTATGAAAAATACTATATTTTATTTCAAAATTGCCTTTTTATCTAATTTATTTATAGGTATAGATTATCTTTTTTTATTGGTTTTAAATTGTAATTATAATATATTTTTACCATTTAATCCAATGTTCGTCATTGGAAGCAATTTCACTTTGATATTGGACTTAATCAACTGTCAATCTTTTGATTGTTATTAATTCATAAAAACACGCTTCTTTGTTTTGACAATGGAAATTAATTTTAAATTATTTATTGTTACTTCTATGTATTTAATTTGGTAAAATAGGCATCATTTTTGAATTCGGAATATCAACTATAACTTAGGCTGAATTTTTGGTATTATTCTGAAAAACTTCAATTTTTTTTAAATAGAGAAACCACTTGGTAGTATTTAAAAAATTGAATTTTTCATTTAAATGAAATTTTACCATTTCTGTGAATTGGATTTTAAAAATAAAATATACATGGTTTTTATATGTAAGTAAAATGTGGTTGAATATGATGGAAATAATTTTTGTTTAATAGTAACTGTTGACTTTTATTTACCACGGTTAAAGGTAAATATAGTAATTCAAGGTAAAAAGAATATTATAAAAATTCAATATTATCTGAATACATGTCCTAACCTTATTGAATTAGTAATGGCCGAACATTGGCATATTTGGGCAGATTTTGGGACTCCATTGAGCCACATGGGTGTGATGAAAACACTTTAGCTTAATTAATTTAATGTAAAGGAAAAAATGACATATTCATATATCTTTTAGTAAATTAATTTATACATGGGGTTATATAGGATATATTTTCAACTATATATATTCATTTGAAATAAAAAAAGATTTCATACATCATCGTAAGTTTTTTTATAATTTTTATACATCAAATAAATTAAATTATTTATAAAACAATAATGATGTAGTGTTTACTTCATTAATAAATGATTTAAATAAATAAGACTATAATGATTAAAATATTATCCAAATCATGTCCAATTTTTGTTGTATTATTTTATTTCGAATGTGAGTTATCTTAGCTTCTACTTTAATTATTTTTGGTCCTTTTGAAACCGAATATAGGTTTATAATAAAATAATATTTTCACTTTCCAAAAGAGCCCCTCCTATCCCTTATAAAAGAAGACCACTTCTAACAAATTCCTCACACATCTCACCCCTTTTTTCTCGTCCAACCTATTCTCTATTAAGCTCCATAAACCCCTCTCCTCCTACTATAAGCCTTAACTTAGGCAGAAGGAACATCAAGAAGTCCTTTTGGTTAAAACCAAAGGGAGTTACCCAAATTAAAGGTAACAATTTCTCTTAAATTGTTTTCTTTTATTTTAGTTCTCCAAACCCTAAAGTCTTCTTGTTTCTTTATTTTATAACAAAATAAGTAATCTAAATCTAATAGGATGTTGTTATGAGAATTATTAATACTACGCTTACACACACCTCTGTGTAATGGGTGAAGAACGTAATGTTTCTGTGGATGGAAGACAAACTCCTCACAAAACGATGATTGTTCAATTATCTCCTACCGCCTCTCATGGTGTCCATTAATAAGACACTATATTTATATATGATATATATTATGTTTATGTTTACTTTATTCTTCTGTATTTTACTTTTATACCATACCTTTATGGTATCCATAATGGGTAAACACGATAATCTCATTAGAGGAAGTGTGGACTACCGCCCCCTCAAAGTGATATGATTCGTTAATATCATATTTGGTACATATAAAGGATGTATTTAATGATATTATAAATGATACTATACTTTAAATATGATATAACTATTTATCATTATGTTTTAATTCCATTAACTACGAAATTGATATGAATGTAGCGTTTATGCGTACGTACGACTTACCATCTCCATGAATGGTACATTTCATTTTTTTCCTCTAAATGTTATGTAAAATTATAAATAAATGAATATAATGGATATATATGACATATATGATATATAAATAATTAATATCATTCTTATGATAATGGATATTTTACCACATGAACAACTTGCAATTATATGGTCTTCGTTTTTGACAAAAATACCAAATATCGACAAAAAGATTGTTATTAACATAAATGACTATGTGATGATTATAACATGGTAATAATTGATATAAAAGTAATAATAAAATTTAAAAATGTTCTTGATAATGTTGAAATTAAATTTAGTTTATTATTCATGATATTAAAGGACGAATGGGTCAAGTCAGACACGAGGTAAGGGATTTCTGATCTCACTTTTCATTCCGTGAGATTTCTGTTGTTCACCACTTATTTATTTCATGTGTTGTATTGTGTAAATTATTTTGATATATATTATAATTATTCTCATTATATTCATGGTTTTTTGTGATACATTTTTTGTTTATTAACTTTGAGTCATACGAATCGATTGATTACAACGTGGTAAGGGGTTTTTATGCCACTTTTTCTCCCCATTAGATTCATGCTATATTTTGCACTACGTCCTTTTGTGTGGTGTATGTACTATATATGACTGTATTCATTCTTCAATATGATTTATTTTCTTGGTATTTACATATTAATTGTTTCATCATTTTTTCATGTGGTGTATGTTTTTAAAGATACCAAATCGGTATGGGAACCTTTCACCCTTCTCATTTAAAAAGACTTTTTTTGTTATATCTTTTAATTAACATATTCTTCTTGTGGGATATGTTATTATATATCCTTATTGATGTAAATTTTATTCCCATGTAATTAGATAACCTTTTTATCTCATCAACCATATCCTGAATTTTAATGTGACACTATTAGGCTGTCGAATTTCTGTAATGGAACTTCTTAACCCAATTTCAATTCTTTGGTTTAAACTTGTACTTATTGAAAATTTCATCCTATGAATATGTGTGAATGATTTCGGAATTCTTTACACTTAATATCCACATGTATTGGATGTTTTTATATTTTTCACACATAATTATATGATTGATTTATCCTTAATTTAAGGATACCATCTTTATAAGGGATTTCATCTCAATTAACATTTTCATTGATACTCTATTGTTGTTATGAACCAATTCACTCTTATATGGTGTATATACTATCCCTTGTCATTTTATATCATGAATACCTTTATTCACATGATATTATGAAATTCTGATTAAATGTTATTCCTCAATTGCTTTTAATCAAGAGTCCCTCATTTTTTTAGAAACTCTTAAACGGAAATATAGTTTTAAATGTTTTAATGATTTATTCTTCTAAATATTTCTCATTAATGTCCATATTTTCAAAATGGGTTTTAAGGATTTATTTATATTGACATTAATGTTTTAAAATGATAATTATTTTAAAATCATCAAAGTTGTATGGGACACTTTGATTCAAAAATCTATTTTTAAATGGTTTTTGAAAATCGATTGATTATTTCGATATATTGAAATTATTTCTTATGATTGAAAATGGAATGTTATTAGTGAAATGATTATATTTGAATATTTTATGTGTAATTATGGTAGTTGGAAATTTTACGGGAGCTTACATGATAAACCATATGATGGGTGGTGCCGTTAAAACCAGGACGGGGGGTTACGTTATAACCTCCAATGCATTGGGTATGGAAGTCGGCCGTATGGCTATTCCATTTAGTGATATGTTTGGAAGTCAACCGTATGGTTATTCCATTTAAGTATTTTTATGTTCCAAGGTACCATTATATGTTATGTTTTCTTTATATGGGTTTTATGGTTATCTTTAGGTTAAAAAAGGGTAAGAAATGATCTTTTATTTAGTGAAGAGCATTTACTAGTTCATAATGGTGAAATTTATTTCATCTGTTAATTTATTTCTGGTTTACTTTTTTTGAAATAAGCTAACAGTTTTCCTTATTTTTGTATCCCTTACTAAGATTTGTATGCTGATCCCTTGTTTTTGAAATGTTTTTCATAGGATATAATGTGGAATAGGTTCAAGGACGGGATCAAGGAAAAGTCATAATGTCTTAAACATGGATCTAGACATGACTCGTATTTTTCAAGAGTCCATGTTTTCTGAAAAAAATGGAAACTTTGTAGAAGTTTCTACTTGGTAATCTTTTGAAAAGTAATAGGTATATCCTAATTTATAAAACTTTAAACCTGACAAAATCCTCAATTTGAATTATTCGTTTAATTCAATATTATTCAATTTTTAAGGTTGGGTCCTTATATTTGGTATCAGAGGCCGGTTTAGATAACTTTAGATGTTAGGGTATTCTTTAAGAATAAGTAACAAAACCTAAATGGTTAGTATTTCAGAAAGAGTCGTAGTTTTATTTAATAATGTGTATGAGTTTAAAATTACTTGAATAAGTATATCTTAGTATTTACCATCCTCATAAGATATTATAAGATGATTTTATTTATATACTCACACTTACCTTTTTATTTTTAGAAAATGGCTGGATCTAGCAGACACCAATGTAACAGTGGATGTGTAGAAAACTATGATGGTATTTTGAACTAACAACTAAATGAAATTGGAGATTCAATAAAAACTCTTGTGGTTTTTCTCCACCAGGTATGTGGAGTCATGATTGACAACCTGAACCTTGGTGAATTTTATAATTCATCTTATATGTGAGAAATAAATACATAAGAAAATGCTTCAAAGGGATGAGAAGATGCTATAGATATGGGAATGAAGTTCATAAAGTAATAACCTACTAAGGAAAAAGGAAGCATCCAGTTGACTCTATGAATGGGAATGAAGTTCTTTCGGAGGGATCAATTAAATGTTTTAACTGTGGTGTGTATGGTCATTATACAAATAGATGTCCGGTGAAGATGTCTCGGGAATGGGATCACTAGGATCATACAAATATATGTTTACCAAAACCTATTGCCATTCCAATTTAGGATGAAGAAACTGACAATGACCAATGAAAGGTACATATTGTTTCTTAACATATGTTTTGATATTATTGAATCATAGGATATGATTCATGATTTTGATTGCAGGAAATAAGTATTTTAGAATAAGATGGAAAGGAATGGATAATGGATCATGAAGAAAGTTGAATGAGTATGAAGTCAATATATAATCGATTCAAGAGTTATGCTAGATTTTAGGATGATTAAATACATAAAAGTATGATGGCTCTTTTGATGATGGGATTACACAAGAAGACTTTTTATTGTATGTGTAACCATGATGTTTGATATATGAAAATTTTATTCAAGGAATAATTTTACTTTTATTTTGTGGATATAGTTATAAAAAACCATTTGGGATTATTTGATCCTTGAATTTGAGGAAATTAAAGTTTAATACTTATTAGGATTCCAAATGAATGTTATTAGATAAACTTTGTGGTTAAAATTTGTTATCGTTATTTTTGATGAATTTATCTCTTTTTGGGAATGTTTTAAAATTATATATTTCATGAAAAAGGACATCACGCAAACTGCGTGACAACCCATCATGTCGGACAATGCTGTGGGAATCGAACCCACAACCAATGTGAGATTGGGATTTATCACCTACCACTGGACTATGTGAAGTCCCTGGTTAGTATGACTAATTCTTTTTAGTTAGATGATTTTATGAATCAATAATAAGTTGATTTTGGTTTATCTATGAAAATGATAAACCTATCATGGAGAATATGTGATTAGGTTAATTACATTTCAATATAAGACATTAAGAGTAACTAATATTATTTAGAGATAAATGTTGAGATTTAACTTGAAAAAATATGTGATTAAATCCTTCTGAGATTTGGGTATCAATATTTGTTTTTATTACATTGAACAAATTTATGGTCAATTTTTTATCGAATTGTCTTTGTTGAACTTTGGGTATTGTTTGACAAATTTTAGAGATTAAGAGTAGTTTTTCATTTGGTAAAAGATTATCCTTTTTGGATATTATCTGATCTTCTAGAAACCAATTTTGGTTTTTGTTTCTTTCTAATGATAGGTGAAATATATATTTCATCTTTTGTAGATTATGTGATACTTTAAAAGTTGATTCTAGCACTTAAAGTTTGACCAAGTCATCTTGAATACTCATCGTTTGGAGAAAAGAGGAGTTTGTAGTAGAAATGTAGTAAATTATGAAATTATAAATGATATGTAAGTATGTTTCCTTATGTTTTTAGTTAAAATTATAATTAAATTCCTTAATGAAAAGTAACCTAAAACACGAATACTGTCTATTAACTTTTCCTACTAGGGAATAAAGGACTGTTTAACCCATCACAAGTTTGGGATTTTCTAGGGATTAACATTATCCTAATAATGTTTTCTATCACTCTCCATCAAAACATTATGAGTAGTTATTCTTCCATATCCTTGTTCTCATGGAATCCTAGTATCTATTATCTCGGGTAACCTTTGTATTTCTTTTTCTTTAATTTTAAGTGATTGTTTTATTTACTAGTTTTTTATGTAGAACTTTAAATGATGTTTCCGAGTCCTATTTTAAAAATTACGAGGACACAATTTCCAAAAGGGGGAAACGATGTAACATCCTAGGTAAATGAAGAATAAGAGATTTCATATTTATTAATATTTTTGAATTAAATATTAATTTTACATTAAAAATGGGTTTCAATTTTCGATAGCGTACCTGATACGCAACAACAGGTTTCTTTGAAATCATACATTGCACACTAATAATATAATGTTATTATTTTAAATGGTAGTTAACTCCTAGCCGTTTTATTAGTGGGTATGAAAAAAACTAACTAAACTATGATTATTGTAAAGACCCGTAAAATTCAAGGGAAATTTTTTCTAATTTTTCTTTGGGATTTTACAAGAATGCGGTTTTTGAAGACACTAGATTTCGAGGCCCGGAGTGCCCAAAATCAATTTCCGAAGTTTGGCTCGGGTACGTTCAGTGAACGAACGAGCGGGTTTTCCTATCTTTTGAACTGGTGCTTGGAATTGAAATCCGATGGCACCGATGAACTCGCAACGCCGGTAATCGCTTAAGGGAACCTTTACCGTAGTTGTGTTTGTGCGGGAGAAGAAGTCAATTTTTGGGGATTAATTAAAAAAAGTGAATAAAATTGTTGAATCAATTTTATTTCATGTTATGTGGTTAACTTCTCCCATGGGAAGTTGGGGGTGGTCCCACATCCATCCAACTTCCCATGTGTGGATATTTGAAAGGGTGGGGCCCACACGAACCCCCCACCTTTTCAAATTCCTTAAACTCCCTAACCCTCTTAACCCCTCACTTTCCTAACCCCTCTAAAAATCCCATTTAAGTTTTGTTAACTTATCACCTCATTAATTTTATAACATCTTATGTTAATAACTTAAGTGAGTTAAATGTGGGTTTTGAATTTTCAAACTCTTGAAATTCAAATTGTTAGGTTGTGTTAATAAAATAAGACTTGGTCTTATTTTATTATTGTTAGAGTTTTGCAACCTTGAGATGATTGGGGAAGCGGTCTTCTTCTTCTTCAACCTCGATGAAGAACGCGAAGAACACCGTTCTTCAACGAAGAACTTCTCCGACAAAGAACACGGTTCTTCCGCGACGCCGTATCTGTGACGCAACGTTCTTCTTCCGCGTCGTCTCTTCCGTGATGGTTTTCCGTGAAGAAATCACCGTCAACGACTTCGAATCCTCGCTTCGCGACGTCGACGTTCTTTTCCCGCGACGCCCGACCTCCGCGATGCTCGTCTTCTGCGGATCGTTGACGAACACCGTTCCTGAACCAAGGTAGGGGATTATTTTATTTAATTATTTTCCGTTCATGAACCTAGTTTATCAATTATTGTGGATTTTCGACTAGATGTTATCATTTAACGAGAGGGGGGCCAGACCGCAAAAAAATGGCCGAACCCCCCTCCTATGTTCATGTTTGATTCTTTGTGGATGGAACAGAATGGCGAGATGTCGTCGCACCACATGGGAATCACACGGCACGTATTACGCGACGCCGTCGCGCCGCGTCGTGGAAGGAAGTTTAAGAACGCGATGCCGTCGCACCGCGTCGAAGAAAACCAAAGAACCACGGTCGGAGTCGGTCCGCAGCGAAGGGGCATGACGCCATCGGGTCGCGCTGGAAAACTACAAAGACGACACTTTTCATTTTGACATGCGGATTGACGGGCGACGACGAAGCAGGCGGTTTTGGCATTTGAATCCCTTCGCAGTGAAGGTGGGGTCCCGGGGGGACCATAGACGAAGTCGGCAGAAGGAACGGACCACCGGAGCGTGTCCGGTGGCCCGCGGAAGGCGGCGGCGGCGCGCCGCAGGAGGGTTGGTGGCCGGCTAATCCGCCGCCAGCCTCAATTAGCGGTGGGCGGGGGAGTCGCGCACCCCGCTCGGCGAATCGGCTCGGTCACGCCGGCCGAGCCGTGGCCGGCGGTCGGGCCGGACCGAGCCGGGCCGGGCTGGGCCGGGCCCAGCCTAGTCGGACCCGGGTCGGGTCGACCCAGTTCGGCCGACCCAGGTGGGGGGTCGGGCCGGGTCGGGCCGGGCCCAGACCCCCGTTTTCGGACAACTTTCGGTCAAATGCCCATATCAGGATCTGTATACCTCCGATTGACGCGCCGTCAGCGGAAACACGATCCTTGGATCGAGGCGGTCGTTTCGGTATATTACACTCATGTTTTCGGAGAACTTTGGGTTCGACCGGGTTGGTTTGTACGCGAAACCAACCAGGCCCTCGGAATGGAAACGCTCGTAACTTGAGTTCCAGACGTCCGATTGACATGCCGTCGACTTTGATGGATTTCTCTAAGTGAGACGGATCATTTGGATTACTCCGCTCGAGGTTTGGATGACGTCGGAGTGCGGTCGGGTTGGTTCGCTCATGAAACCAACCGGGCCCCTGGAACGAAAAAGCCAATAACTCACAGACCGGGCGTCCGATTGACCCACCGTCTGTCTCGTTGATTTCCTCTTGATGAGACAGAACATTTGGAATACTTCGCCCGAGTTTTGGATACAGATGGATAGTGGACGGGTTGGATCGCACCCGAAATCCAACCGGGCCCCTAGAACGTAAAAGCTGATATCTTTCAGACAGGACGTCCGTTTGACGAACCGTCAGCAGCGTTGTTGTTCACGTTGAGAAACGGTCCAAATGAGTATACCCTATGAGAGGTCGGGGTACAGTTGAGATACGGCCGGGATTGGTTCGCTCACGAAACCAACCGGGCCCCTGGGATGAAAAGGCTAGAAACTCACACACCGGGCGTCCGATTGATGCGCCGTCTATTGCGTTGAGACCCCTATGATGAGGAGGTCCTTGAGATAATTCTTCATGGGACTTTGAGATACTTGGAGTATCGACCAGTAGCTTGTGGAGAGGACCCTCCCAGAGATGAGCATATGGAGTATAGAGACCGTGTAGCTGGCTGAGACCTGGCGACTGCTTGACCGACTCGACTTGGAGTGAGTCGACTAGCCCAATGGACGGAGCACTAATTTGTGACGTGAAGACCCATGGCGGACGGAGCACTACCTGTGTGACATTGCAGACCCGCGGTACTCGTCTAGAGAGTACCTCAGCAGGCTACTAGGGGGTGTGCACTACTGTGTTTGGGTGACATACCTCGGCGGGAAGCACTACTGTGTCTGGGTGGCTGACCCGCGGTACTCGACAGGAGGAGTACCTCAGCAATCTTAGGTTAGTGAGCAGTACCTCAGAGTCGTGACAGGACCACTGTACACTCCAGAGACGGAGCTCTTCAGCATTTACGGTTTTGATAATTAAAATCATAGTTTGAGGTAAGACTTTTGACCTTTGTGTTTACCTCATGATTGAGATGGGTCACTTGATAACTTAGGTATATGTATGGGCATATACCTGGGTTGTGGTTATCCATTGATTTCATGATACTTGTGTTTTCTCATGATTGAGATGGGTTACTTGATAACTTAGGTATATGTATGGGCATATACCTAAGTAGAGGTTATCTGTTGAGATCTTCTTTGTGGTTATCCTTGTTGGTTTTAGAGAGACCTTGAGGGTCTCGGGGTCCCTACTGAGTATCGTTATACTCACCCCTGCACGGGCTATTCCCGCACCTCGTTGTGTTGGTTGCAGACGACGGGTAGTGCTGACAGAGGCCGAGTGTTCGAGGATTGGACGGTACCCGGAGGTGGACCACACAACGAGTCAGTATCTGGAGGAGAACTTCACGGCGAGACGAAACACGAAGGTGGTTGACGGGTGAGAGCGTTGTGGAGGCTATCTGTACCTACCCTTCAGGTAGGATCCGTGGCGGAAAATCCAGGAGCTGCGCTATCTATACCTACCCTTTCATGTAGGATCAATGGCGTAGGATACAGGAGCTGCACTATCTGTACCTACCCTTCAGGTAGGATCCGAGGAGGACGACCCAGGAGCTGCTTCCTTCTTCCAGCTGTTGCCTTTTTCTGTTGTACTTCTTCAGTTGAAGTTGTACTTTCTTTTGGGTTTGTATTCTGGCCCATTTTCCTTTCATAACTTCTCTTTGTACTTAGTGTTTACTTCCGCTTGTACTCTGTGGTGTTTGTTTACTTTTATAAAGGCATTGACTTCCCAGTTATCGGGATTTACGCCTTTGGTGATAGTCACCAACCCCTAGCCTATGGAAGGCAGGCTTGGGATAGTCACGGCACGGGCCCCGAGGACGGGTCGTTAAAATTGTACTTGTTGGTTAAATGTTTTTACATTTATCCATAAAAATTATTGAGGCTTAAAATTTTAATGAATCTAATTTTAAGCATAAATACTCCAATATAACTAAAAGGTTGATTTGCCGCCTTTTGATGGAGAACCATCATTAAATTTAGTTTTGGTCATATTTTTTTTAACAAAATAAAATTCTTCTTTATAATGGGGACATCAATATTTACTTTGGGAAAATGTTTTGTATTTTTCTGATAAAGTTCATTTTTTAATGAATTGTGAAAAATATTGAATTTTATTTCAAATGTGCCTTTTAATCTAATTTATTTATAGGGTTATATTATATTTTTTATTGGTTTTAAAGTGTAATTAGAATATATTTTTACCATTTAATCCAATTTTGTTCATTGGAAGCAATTTCACGTTGAAATTGGACTTAATCAAGTATCAATCTTTTGATAGTTATTAATTCATAAAAACACGCTTTTTGTTTTGACAATGGGAATTAATTTGAAATTAATTAATGAAACATCTATGTATTGAATTTGGTAAAATAGACATCATTTTTGAATTCATAATATAAAATATTTCTTCCACGTAATTTTTGTTATTTTTCTGAAAAACGTCAATTTTTTGATGAATAGTGAAACCACTTAGTAGTAGTTAAAAAATGGCTTTTTCATTTAAATGAAATTTTACCACTTATATGAATTTAATTTGAAAAACCCAACAAACATGGTCGTTATTATTAAGAAAAATGTGGTTCAATGAGATGAAAATAATTTTTGGGGAATAGTATCTGTTGACTTTTATTTACCTTGGTTAAAGGTAAATATGGTAAATCAAGATAAAAAGAATATTATAATAATTCATAATTACCTTAACAACTATCCTAAAATTATTGGATGAGTAATGGAAAACCATTTGCATCTTTGGGTTGATTTTGGGACCCCATTTAGCGACTTGGGTTTGATAACAACAGTTTAGATTTATTAATTTAATATAAATACAAAAATGACATATTCCAATATCTTTTAGTAAATTAATTTTTACAAGTTTTTATAAAAGTTATAATTTATACTATAAATATAATTTGGAAATATAAAAATATTTCCTACATCATGGTAATTGTTTTATAATTTTTATACATCATATAAAATAAATTATTTATGACACAATAATGATGTAGTGTTTACCTCATTAATAAATGATTTAAATAAATATGATTATAATGATTCAAATATTATACAAATCATGTCCAATACATATTGGATGGTTTTATTTAGAATATGAGACATCTTAGCTTCGACTTTAATTTTTTTTACCTTTTTAAAACGAAGATAAGTTTATAATAAAATATCATTTGCACACTTTCCTAAAGAGCCCCTCTTCTTCCTTATAAAAGGCGTCCACTTCTATCCAATTACTCACACCACTCAAGCCTTTTGGACTATCCAAACACTTCCCGATTAATCTCTGTACATCCCTATCCTCCTCCTAGAAGCCTTACCATATGAATAAGGCACTTAAAGAAGTCCTTTTTGTTTAAACCAAAGGGATTTACCAAAAATAAATGTAAATGTTTCTCTTAAATTGCTTTATTTTATTTTACTTCTCCAAACACTAAAATATTTTTGTTTCTTTTATTTTATAACAACACCAGTATCTTATGTATACTAGTATTTTTTTATGAGAAGTATTAAAACAACACTTATGCACACCTCCATCTAAAGGGTGAAGAAGATAATGTTTCTGTGGATGACAAACAAACCCCTCACGAACCGATGATTGTTCAATTATTTTCTACCGCCTTTCATGGTGTCCATTAAGACGAAAATATTTTTATATATGATATATATTATGTTTATGTTTTATTTATTCTTCTATATTTTTATTTTATATAATAACTTTAGGGTTTCCATTATGGGTAAACATGATAATCTAATTAGATGAACTGCATACTATCGCCCCCTCAAATTGATATGACTCGTTAATACCATATGTTGTACATATAAAGGATTTAATGATATTATATATGATACTATAATGGAATTATTATATAACTATTTAACATTATGTTTTAATTAAATTAAATACGAAATATAAATGAAAGTAGAATTTATGCGTATGTACGACTTACTGTCTCCCTGAACGGTGCATTTCATTTCTTACCTCTAAATGTTTTGAACTACTATAAATACATGTATATACTGGATATATATGAAATATATGATATCTAAATCATAAATATAATTCTAATAATAATGTATATTTTACAACATGAACAACTTGTAATTATAAGGTGTTCGTTTTCGACTCAAGTACCAAATATCGACAAAACGACCGTTATTAACATAAATGACTATGTAATGTTTATAACACGGTAATAATTGATATAAAAGGAATAATAAACATGAAAAAGGTTCTTAATCAAGTATAAATTAACGTTAGTTTATTATTCAGGATATTGAAGAATGAAAGGGTCATGTCAGACACGAGGTAAGGGATTTCTTATCTCACATTTCATTCCGTGAGATTTCCATTGTTCACCACTTATTTATTTCATGTTGTGTATTGTGTAATGCCTTTTGATATATATTGTAGTAATTCTCATTATAATCATGGTATTCTGTGATTCATTTGGTGTTTATTAACTTTGAGTCATATGACTCGATTGATTACATCGTGGTAAGGGGTTTTCATTCCACTTTCTATCCTCATGAGATTCATGCTATATTTTCCACTAATTAATTTTTTGTGGTGTATGTACATTACATGATTGTATTCATTGTGTAATATGATTTAATATATGGGTATTTACATCCTCATTGTATGATACTTCTTTCATGTGGTGTATGTTTTGAAAGTTACCAAATTAGTATGGGAACCTTTCATCCTTCTCATTTAAAAAGACTTATTTTTGTTATTTCTTTTAATATACATCTTATTGTGTTGGGATATGTTATTCTATATCCTTATTGATGTAAATTTTATTCCCATGTAATGAGATACTCTTTTTATCTCATCAACCCTTTTTCTAAATTAAAAAGTGACACCGATAGGCTGTCGAATTGCTGTAAGGGAACTTCTTAACCCAATTTCAATTCTTTGGGTTAAACATTTACTTATTGAATATGTCGTCCATTGAATATGTGTGAATGATTAAAAATTATCTTACACATAATATCCACTTGTATTGGGTGTTTTTATATTTTTCACACATCATTATCTGATTGATTTATCCATAGTTTAAGGATACCACCATTATAAGGGATTTCATCTCAATTTTCATTTCTATTGAGACCTCATTGTTGTTATGCACCAATTCACTCTTATATGGTGTATATACTGTCCTTTGTCATTTTATATCATTAATACCTTTATTATATTTATATAATGATGTTCTGATTAAATGTTATTCCTCAATTACTTTTATTCAAGAGTCTCTCATTTTGTTAGAAACTCTTAAACGAAAATAGGGTTTTAAATGTTTTAATGATTTATTCTTGTAAATATTTGTCATTAATTTCCATATTTTCAAAATGGGTTTTAAGGATTTATTTATATGTATATTAATGTTTTAAAATAATAATTATTTTAAAATCATCAAAGTGGAATGAGACATTTTGATTCAAAAATCTATTTTTAAATGGTTTTGGGAAATGGATTTATTATTTCAATATCTTGAAATTATTTCTTATGATAAAAAATGGAATGTTATTAGTGAAATGTTTATATTTGCAATATTTTATGTGTAATGATGGTACATGGACATTTGATGGGTGGTTACGTGGTAAACCATATGACAGTTGGTGCCATGAAAACCAAGATGGGTGGTTACGTTATAACCTCTAATGTATTGGGTATGCAAGTCGGCCATATGGATATTCAATTTAGTGATATGATTGGAAGTCAACCATATGGTTATTCAATTTAATTATTTTTATGTTCCAAGGTACCATTATATGTTATATGTTCTTTATATAGTTTTTATGGTAATCTTTGGGTTACAAAATGGTATGAAATGATGATTTATTCAGTTAAGAGCATTTAATACTTCATAAAGGTGAAATTTATTTCTTATGTTAATGTATTCTTGGTTTACTTATTTTGAAAAAAGCTAATAGTTTTCCTTCTTTGTGTATCCCTTACTGATATTTTTATGCTCATCCAAAGTTTTTGAAATGTTTTTCAAAGGATATAATGTGGAATTGGTCAAGGATGGGATCAAGGAAAAGTCATGCTGTCTTAAACATGGATCTAGACATGACTTGTTTTTTTTCAAGAGATCATGTTTGGTGAAAAAATGGAAACTGAGTAGATGTGTGTACATTGTAATCATTTGTGACGTAATAGTTATGTCCTAATTTCTAAAACTCTAATCCTGAAAAGATCCTCAATGTTAATTATTCGTTAAATTAAATATTATTCAATTTTTATGGTCAGGTCCTTATAGTTGGTATCAGAGGTCGGTTTAGATAACATTAGAGGTTAGGGTATTCTTTAAGCATATGTGACATAACCTTAATGGTAAGGATTTTAGAAAGAGTCATAGTTTTATTTAATAAAGTGAATGAGTTTAAAATAACTTGAATAAGTATATCTTAGTATTTACCAATATCATAAGATATTATAAAATGATTTTATTTATATACTCACAGTTACCATTTTGGTTTTAGTAAAGGGCTGGATCTAGCAAGCACCAAAGTAAGAGTTGATGTGAAGAAAACTGTGATGGTTTTCTGAATTAACAACTGAATGAAATGGGATCTTCAATAAAAACTATTTTGGTTTTTCTCCACCAACTATGTGGAGTCATGATTGACAACCTGAACCTTGGTGAAATTTATAATTAGTCTTATATGCGATGAATAAACACCTATGAAAGATAAGTTAATTATTTTAAAGGTATGTATGTTCAAAAACCTATGTGTCATGGATGTGGAAGTAAACACCTAGGAAAATTCTTGAAAGGGATGGGAAGATGTTGTAGATATGGGAATGAAGGTCATAAAGTAATATTCTACAAAGGAAAGAAAGGAAGAATCCAGTTGACTCTAAGAAAGGGAAAGAAGTTCTTCCGGAGGGATCAATTGAATGTTTTAACTATGGTGTGCATGGTCATTATACAAACAGATGTCGTACGAAGAAGTTTCAGGAATGGGATCACTAGGATCATAAAAATATATGTTTACCAAAACCTAATGCCATTCCGATTTAGGATGAAGAAACTGACAATGACCAATGAAAGGTACAGATTCTTTCTTAACATATGTTTTGATATTATTGAATCTTAGGATATGATTCATGATTTTGATTGTAGGAAATAAGTATTTCAGAATAAGATGGAAAGGAATGGTTAATGGATCATGATTAAAGTTGAACGAGCATGAAGTCAACATATAATGGATTCAAAAGTTATGGTAGATTTTAGGATGATGAAATACATTAAAGTATGATGGCTCTTTTGATGATGAGAATACATTAGAAGAATTTTTATTGTATGTGTAACCATGATGTTTGATATATGAATATTTTATTCAAGGAATAATTATCATTTCTTTAGTGGATATAGTTATAAAGAACCATTTGGGTTTATATGGTCCTTGAATTTGAGGAAATTACAGGTTAATACTTTTTGGGATGCTAAATGAAAGTTATTAGATAATAATTGTGGTTAAAATATGTTATGGTTATATTTGATGGTTTTATCTCTTTTTGGGAATGTTTTAAAATTATATATTTTTTGAAAAAGGATAACACGCAAACAGCATGACAACCCGTCATGTCGGACAATGCTGTGGAGTCGAACCCACAACCAAAGTGCTATTGGGATTTATCACCTACCACTAGACTACGTGACGTCCCTGGTTAGTATGACTAATTATTTTTAGTTAGATGATTTTATGAATCAATAATAAGTTGATTTTGGGTAATCTATGAAAATGATAAACCTATCATGGAGAATATGTGATTAGGTTAATTACCTTTAAATATAAGAAATTAAGAGTAACTGATATTATTTAGAGATAAATGTTAATATATAAATTGGAAGAATATGTGATTAAATACTTCTACGATTTGGGTATCAATCTTAGTTTTCATTACATTGACCAAATTTATGGATAGTTTTTTATCAAATGGTCTTTGATGAACTTTTGGTATTGTTTGACAAATTTTAGAGATTAAGAGTAGTTTTTATTTTGGTTTTTTGATTATCCTTTTTGGAGATTATCTGATCGTCTACTAACCAATTTTGGTTTTGGTTGCTGTCTATTGATAAGGAAAATATATATTTCATGTTTTTTAGATTATTTGATACACTAGAAGTTGATTATAGCACTTTAGGTGTGACCAAGTCATCTTGAATACTCATCGTTTGGAGAAAAGAGGAGTTTGTGGTCGAAATTTAGTAAATTATGAAATTATAAATGATATGTAAGTATTTTTCTTTATTTTTTTAGTTACACTCATAAATAAATTCCTTAATGAGAAGTAACCTAAAACAGAAACGTTGTCTGTTAACTTTTCCTATAGGGGAATCAAGGACTGTTTAACCCATCACATGTTTGTGATTTTATAGGGGTTAACTTTCAGCTAATAATGTTTTCTATCACTCTCCATCAGAAATTTATGGTTAGTTTTTCTTCCATATCCTTGTTTTCATGGAATCATTATATCTGTTGTCTTGGGTAACCATTGTATTTCTTTTTCTTTAATTTTAATTGATATTTTTATTGACTAGTTTTTTGATGTGGTACATTAGATGATATTTCCGAGCACAAATTTAAAAATTGCGAGGACACAATTTAAAAAAGGGGGAAACGATGTAACATCCCAGGTAAATGATGAATAAGAGATTTTTATATTTATTAATATTTTTGAATTAAATATTAATATTTAATGAAAAATGGGTTTCTATTTTCGATAGTGTTCCCGATACGCAACAACAGGTTTCTTTAAAATTTTACATTGCACCCTAATAATGTAATATTATTATTTTAAATGGTAGTTAACTCCTAGACATTTTATTGGTGGTAATTAACAAAACTAACTAAAATATAATTATACATGTTTATTAAATGTTTTTACATTTATCCAATAAAGTATTGAGGCTTAAAATGTGAATAAATCTAATTTTAAGCATAAATTCTTTAATATTCACTAAAAGGTCGATTTAACTCCTTTTGATGGAGAACCCTCATTAAATTTAGTTTTGGTCATTTTTTTTTACTTTAAAAAAAAATAAAATTATTCTTTAGAATGGGGAAATCAATATTTACTTTGGATAAATTTTTGGTATTTTTCTGATAAAGATCATTTTTAATGAATAGTAAAAAATATTGTATTTTATTTCAAAAGTGCCTAATAATATAATTTATTTATAGGGTTAGATTGTCATTTTTATTGGTTTAAAGTGTAATTATAATATATTTTTACCATTTAATACAATTTTGGTCATTGGAATTAATTTCACTTTGAAATTGGACTTAATCAACTATCTATCTTTTGATTGTTATTAATTCATAAAAACACGTTTTTTGTTTTGACAATGGGAATTAATTATAAATTAATTAATAAAAATTCCATATATTTAATTTGGTAAAAAAGAAAGAATTTTTGAATTTGGAATATCAAATATTTCTTAGACGTGATTTTTGATATTTTTCTGAAAATCTTCAACTTTTTTGATGAATGGAGAAACCACTTAGTAGTAGTTAAAAACTGACTTTTTCATTTAAATGAAATTTTACCATTTATATGAATTGAATTTTGAATACCTGACATACATGTTTGTTATTAGTAAGTAAAATGTGGTTCAATGAGATGAAAATAATTTTTGGTGAATAGTATCTGTTGACTTTTATTTACCGCGGTTAAAGGTAAATAGGGTAATTCAATGTAAAAAGAATATTATATTAAATAAATATTACCTTAACTCTTGTCCTAAAATTATTGGATGAGTAATGGCCAACCATTGGCATCATTGGGTCGATTTTGGGAGCCCATTGAGCCACCAGGGTTTGATAATAACTGTTTAGATTAATTAATTTAGTGTAATGGAAAAAATGACATATTCAAATATCTTTTAGTAAATTAATTTTTAGATGGTGTTATATAAGTTATAATTTCGAATATAAATAAACATTTGAAATATAAAATTATTTCATACTTCATTGTAATTGTTTTATAATTTTTATACATCATATAAATTAAATTATTTATGACACAATAATGATGTAGTGTTCACCTCATTAATAAATGATTTAAATAAATAAGATTATAATGATTCAAATATTATCCAAATAAAGTATAATTCTTATTGGATGGTTTTATTTAGAATATGAGTCATTATATATTCTACTTTATTGATTTTTGGACCTTTTTAAACTGAAGATAAGTTTATAATAAAATAATATTTTCACACTTTCCTAAATAGCACCTCCTCTTCCTTATAAAAGGAGACCACTTATATCCAATTCCTTACACCGCTCAAGCCTTTTGGATCATCCAATAACAACCCAATTAAACTCCCTACATCCATTTACTCCTCATATAATCCCTACCATAGGCATAAGGAACCTCAAGAAGTCTTTTTGGTTATAACCAAAGGGATTTACCCAAATTAAATGTAATTGTCTCTCTTAAATTGCTTTATTTTATTTTACTTCTCCAAACCCAAAAATATTTTTGTTTCATTATTTTATAACAACACTAGTATCCTAAATATACTAGGAATTTCTTATGAGAAGGATTCAAACTACACTTATGCACACCTCAATCTAATGGGTGAAGAACATAATGTTTCTGTGGATAGAAAACAAACGCCTCATGAAACGATGATTGTTCAATTATCTCCTACCGCCTCTCATGGTGTCCATTAAGATAAAAATATTTTTATATATGATATATATTATTTTTATGTTTCATTTATTCTTTTGTATTTTTCTTTTATATCATACCTTTAGGGATTCCATTATGGGTAAACACGATAATCTCATTAGAGGAAGTGCAGACTATCACCCCCTCAAAGTGATATGACTCGTTAATACCATATGTGGTACGTATAAAGGAGTTAATGATATACTATACTAGAATTATTATATATATATGTATCATTATTTTTTAATTCCATTAAATATTAAATATAAATGAAATTAGCATTTATACGTACGTATGACTTTCAGTCTCCCTAAACGGTGAATTTCATTTCTTACCTATAAATGTTATGTGATATTATAAATACATGTATATAGTGGATATATCTGACATATATGATATATAAATCATTAATATCATTCTGATGATAATGGATATTTTACCACATGAACAACTTGTAATTATAAGGTGTTCGTTTTCGACTGAAGTACCAAATATTGACAAAATGTCCCTTATTAACATAAATGAAAATGTAATGTTTATAACATGGTAATAATTGATATAAAAGAAATAATAAACTTTTAAATTGTTCTTAAGCAAGTATAAATTAAATTTATTTTATTATTAATGATATTGAATAATTAACGGGTTATGTCGGAAACAAGGTAAGGTATTTCTTATCTCACATTTCATTATGTGAGATTTCCATTGTTCGCCACTTATTTATTTCATGTGGTGTATTGTGTACTTAATTTTGATATATATTATCATGATTCTCATTATAATATTGTTATTCTATGAATAATTTGGTGTGTATTATCTTTGAGTCATACGACTCGATTGATTACAACGTGGTAAGGGGTTTTTATGCCACTTTTTATCCCCATTAGATTCATGCTATATTTTCCACTACATACTTATGTGTGGTGTATCTACTTTCCATGATTGTATTAATTGTGTTATATGATTTAATATATGGGTATTTACATATTTATTTTATGATACTTCTTTCATGTGGTGTATGTTTCAAAAGTTACCAAATCGGTATGGGAACCTTTCACACTCCTTATTTAAAAAGACTTATTTTTGTTATGTCTTTTAATTTACATCTTATTGTGTTGGGATATGTTATTATATATCCATATTGATGTAAATTTTATGATCAAGTGATGAGATACCCTTTTTATATCATCAACTCATTTTCTTAATTTTGAAGTGACGCCGTTAGTCTGTCGACTTTCTGTAAGGGAACTTCTTAACACAAATTTCAATTCTTTGGGTTAAACATGTACTTCTTGAATATGTCATACTATGATTATGTGTGAATGATATATGATTGTTTTAAACTTAATATCCACTTTTATTGGGTGTATTAATATTTTTCACACATAATTATCTGATTTATTTATCCTTAATTTACGGATACTGTCTTTATAAGGGATTTCATCTCAATTTACATTTCCATTGAGACTTCGTTGTTGTTATGTACCTATTAACTATTATATGGTGTGTATACTTTTATTTTTCATTTTATATCATGAATAACATTATTCTCATGATATTATAAAGTTCTTATTAAATGTTATTCCTCAAATACTTTTATTCAAGAGTCTCTCATTTTGTTAGAAACTCTTTAACTAAAATATAGTTTTAAATGATTTATAATGTATTCTTCTAAATATTTATAAATAATGACCATATTTTCAAAATTGTTTCTAAGGATTTATTTATATGGAAATTAATTTGTTAAAATTATAATTCTTTTAAAAGCTTCAAAGTGTTATGGGACACTTTGATTCAAAAATCTATTTTTAAATAGATTTTGAAATTGGATTGATTATTTCAATATCATGAAATTATTTCTTATGATTGCGAATAAAATTTTATTATTGAAATGTTTATATTTGCAATAAATTATGTGTAATGATGGTAATTGGACATTTGGCGGGTGGTTACGTGATAAACTATATGACGAGTGGTTTCATGAAAAAAGGATGGGTGGTTACGTTATAACATCCAATGCATTGGGTATGGAATTCGGCTGTATGGCTATTCTATTTAGTGATATGTGTGGAAGTCAACCATATAGTTATTACATTTATGTATGTTGAGGTTCCAAGTTACATTTATATGTTATGTGTTCTTTATATGGCTTTTATAGTAATCTCTTGGTTACAAAAGGGTAAGAAATGATCTTTTATTCAGTGTAGAGAATTTACTACTTCATATAGGAGAAATGTATTTCTTATGTTAATGTATTCATGGTATACTTTTTTTGAAAAATAGTAAAAATTTTCCTTCTTTGTGTATCCCTTGCTGAGAGTTTTATGCTCATACCATGTTTTTGAAACTTTTTTCAGAGGACATAATGTGGAAAAATATCAAGGATCAGATAAAGGAAAATTCATGATGTCAAAAACAAGGAACTAGACATGAATCTTTTTTTTCAATAGATGATGTTTTGTGAAAAAAATGGAAACTGAGTAGAAGTGTCTACTTTGTAATATTATGAGATGTAATAGTTATGTCCTAATTCTCTAAAACTCTAAGACTGAAAATATCCTCAATGTGAATGATTCATTTAACTCCTGATTATGCAATGTTTAAGGCCAAGTCCTCATAGTTGGTATCAGAGGTCGATTTAGATAACTTTAGAGGTTAGGGAAATCATTAAGCACAAGTGACATAACCATAATGGTTAGGATTTTAGAAAGAGTCGTAGTTTGATTTAATAATGTGAGTGAGTTTAAGATAACATGAAAAATTATATCTAAGTATTTACCATCCTCATAAGATATTATATGATGATTTTATTTATATACTCACACTTACCTTTTTGTTTTTAGTAAATGGATGAATCTAGCAGGAACCAAAGTAACAATGGATGTGAAGAAAACTGTGATGGTTTTCTGAAAGAACAACTTAATGAGATGGGAGCTTCAAAAATAACTCTTGTGGTTAATCTCAACCAACTACATGGAGTCATGATTGAAAACCTGAACCTTGGTTAATTTTATAAGTTGTCTTATATGCTTGATAGAAATCCCTACGGGAGTACATGTAATAATCATAAAGGTAAGTATGTTCAAAAACCTTTGTGTGAAAGATTTGGAAATAAACACCTAGGAAAATGGTTCAAATGGATGGGAATACGACATAGTTGTGTGAATGAAGGTCATACAGCAGTAACCTACCATGGAAAAAGGAAGCATCCAACAGATTTTAAGAAAGGGAAATAAGTTCTTTCTAAGGGATCAACTAAATGTTTTATCTTTGTTGTGCATGGTCATGATACAAACAAATTTCCTATGAAGAATGTTCTGGAATAGGATCACCATGATCATACAAATATATTTTTACCAAAACCTAATTCTATTCCGATTGAGGATGAAGAAATTTAAAATGACCAATGAAATGTACTGATTATTTCTTAACATATGTTTTGATATTATTATATCATAGAATATGATTTATGATTTTGATTGTAGGAATCAAGTATTTCAAAATAAGTTTCAAAGGAATCGATAATGGATCATGAGGAATGTTGAATGAGTATGAAGTCAAAATATAATGGATTCAAGAGTTATGGTTTATTTTAGGATAATGAAATACTTAAAAGTATGATGGCTCTTTTGATTATGGGATTACATTAGATGACTTTTTATACTATGCGTAACCACAAAGTTTGATATCTGAAAATTTTATTCAAGGAATAATTCTATTTTCTTTTGTGGATATAGTTATAAAGAACTATTTGGGTTCATATGATCCTTGAATTTGAGGAAATTATAGGTTAATACTTTTTTGGATGCAAAATGAATGTTATTAGATAAAATTTGTGGTTAAAATATGTTATTTTTATTTTTGATGAATTTATCTCTTTTTGGGAATTTTTTAAAATTATATTGTTTTTGGAAAAGGACAACACGCAGACCACATGACAACCTGTCGCATTGGGAAAAGATGTAGGAATCGAACCCAAAACCAAAGTGAGATTGGGATTTATCACCTTCCACTGGACTAGTGAAGTCCCTAGTTTGTATGATTAATTATTTTTAGTTATATGATTTTATCAATCAATAATAAGTTAATTTTGGGTTATCTATGAAAATGATAAACCTATCATGGAGAATATGTGATTAGGTTAACTAACATTCAATGTAAGACATTAAGAGTAACTGGTGTTTTTTAGAGATAAATGTTTTGATTTATCTTGGAATAGTATGGGATTAAATCCTTCTGAGATTTGGGTTTCAATTATAGTTTGGATTAAATTGAATAAATTTATGGATATTTTTTTATTGAATGGTCCTTCTTGAACTTTGGGTATTGTTTGAAAATTTTTGGAGATTAAGAGTAGTTTTTATTTTAGTAGAAGATTATCCTTTTTGGAGATAATCTGATCTTCTACTAATCAATTTTGGTTTTGGCTGCTATATAAATATAGGTGAAATATAAATTTCATCTTTTTTAGATTATGTGATATTGTAGATATTGATTCTATTACTTCAGGTGTGACCAAGTCATCATGAATACTCATCGTTTGGGGAAAAGAGGAGTTTCTGGTAGAAATTTAGTAATGTATGAAAGTCTACATGACAAGTAAGTGTGTTTCCTTATGTTTTTAGTTAAACTCATAAATAAATTACTTAATGAAAAGTAACCTAAAACAATAACATTGTCTGTTAAATTTTCTGACTGGGGAATCAAGGACTGTTTAACCCATCACATGTTTGGGATTTTCTAGTGGTTAACATTCTCTTAATAATGTTTTCTATCACTCCCCATCAGAACATAATGTTTTTTTGTTCTTCCATATCCATATTTTCATGGTATCCTAGTTTATTTTGACTTGGGTAATATTTGTATTTCTTTTTATTTAATTTTTAGTGATAGTTTTATTGACTGGTTTTCTGATATGGGACATTAAATGATGTTTCCGAGCCCAATTTTAAAAATTGTGAGGACGCAATTTAAAAAATGGGGGAAGGATGTAACATCCCAAATAAATAAAGAATAATAGATTTTTATATTTACTAATATCTGTAAATTAACCATTAGTTTTACTTTAAAAAGGGGTTGCAATGTTTGATATCGTACCCAATACAGAGCAATGTGTTTCATTGAATTCTTACGTTGCACACTAATAATATAATATTATTATATTAAATGGTAGTTAATTCCTAGACGTTGTGTCTGCAGGAATGAAATAAAATAACTAAAATATTATTATTCATGTTTGTTAAATGTTTTTATATTTATCCAAAAAGGGATTGATGCTTAAAAAGTGAATGAATCTAATCTTAAGCATAAATACTCTAATATTCACTAATAGGTAGATTTACAGCTTTTTGATGGAGAACCCTCTTTAAATTTAGTTTTTGTCCTTATTATGTGTTCTTTTTATCAAAATGAATTTCATCTTTATAATGGGGAGATGAAAAAATTTACTTTGGGTAAATGTTTGGTATTTTTCTAATAAAGTTCATTTTTAATGAATAGTGAAAAATACTATATTTTCTTTCAAAAGTGAATTTTAATATAATTTATTTATAGGGATAGATTATATTTTTGATTTTTTTTCAAGTTTAATTAGAATATATATTTATAATTTAATCCAATTTTGGTCATTGGAAGCAATTTCACATTGAAATTTGACTTAATCAATTGTCAATCTTTTGATAGTTATTAATTCATAAAAACACGCTTTTTGTTTTGACAACATAAATTAATTATAAATAAATTAATGAAAATTCTATGTATTGAATTTTGTAAAATAGAAATCATTTCGGAATTTGGAATATCAAATATAGCTTAGGCTGAATTTTTGGTATTTTTCTAAAAAACATCATTTTTTATGAATAGTGAACCACTTAGTAGTACTTAAAAAATAGACTTTTTCATTTAAATGAATTTTTACCACTTATGTGAATTAAATATAAAAAATCCAACATACATGGTTGTTACTAGTAAGTAAATTGTGGTTCAATAAGATGAAAATAATTTTTGGTGAATAGTAACTATTGACATTTATTTACCGCGATTAAAGATAAATAGGGTAATTCAAAGTAAAAAGAATATAAGAATAATTCAAAATTACCTCAACAATTGTCCTAACCTTATAGGATAAGTAATTGCTGACCATTGGAATCTTTTGGTCTATTTGGGGACCCCATTGAGCCACATGGGTGTGATAAAAACACTTTTGATTAATTAATTTAATGTAAAAGAAAAAATGACATATTCAAATATCTATTTGTAAATTAATTTTTAAATGGTGTTATATAAGTTATCATTTCAAATATAAAAATCAATTGGAAAGATAAAATGATTTCCTACATCATGGAAAACTTTTTATAATTTTTATACATCAAATAAATGAAATTATTTATGACACAATAATGAAGTAGTGTTTACCTCATTAATAAATGAATTAAATAAATAAGATTATAATGATTCAAAAATTATCCAAAACATATTAAATTCTCACAAGATGGTTTTATTTAGAATATTAGTCATTTAATATTCGATTGAATTGATTTTTGGTCCTGTTGAAACCGACGATAAGTTTTTATTAAAATATTATTTTGACACATTCCTAAAGATCCCATCCTCTCCCTTATACACTGATACCACTTATAAAAAATTACTCACACCTCAAAATCCTCTTTTTCCCATAAAAACTCTACCCAATTAAGCTCCCTAAATCCCTATCCTCCTCCCAGGAGCCTTACCATAGGCAGAAGGCACTTCATGAAGTCATTTTGTTTTAAACCAAAGGGAGTTACCCAAATTAAAGGTAACAATTTCTCTTAAATTGTTTTATTTTATTTTACAACTCAAACCCCTAAACTCTTTTTGTTCATTTATTTTATAAAAACACCAGTATCATAAATATTCTAGGATGTTATTATGAGATGTATTCAAACTCTACATACACACACCTCCATCTAATGGGTGAATAAGACAATGTTTCTGTGGATGGAAAACAAACGCTTCTCAAAACGATGATTGTTCAAATTTCTCCTACCAACTCTCATGGTGGACATTATGTTGACAATATATTTATATATGATATATATTATGTTTATTTTTTCTTTATTATTTTTTATTTTTCTTTTATATCATACCTTTATGGTTTCCATTATGGTAAACACGATATTCTCATTAGAGGATCTGCGGACTACCGCCCCCTCAAAGTGATATGACTCGTTAATACCATATGTGGTATGTATAATGGATGGATATGATGATATTATATATGATACTATACTGGAATTATGATATAACTGTGTATAATTAGGTTTAAATTCCATTAAATATGAAATAGAAATGAATATAGTGTTCATGCGTACGTACGACTTACCGTCTCCATGAACGGTGCATTTCATTTCTAACCTCTAAATTTTATGTACTATTATAAATACATGTATATACTGGATATATATGAAATATATGATATATACATAATTAATATCATTCTGATGTTAATGTATATTTTACCACATGAAAAAATTTTAATTATAAGGTGTTCGTTTTAGACTGAAGTACCAAATATCGACAAAACGACCGTTATTAACATAAATGACTATGTATTGTTTATAACATGGTAATAATTGATATAAATGTAATAATAATCTATAAAAACGTTCTTAAGAAATTATAAATTAACTTTAGTTTATTATTCAGGATATTAAGTAACGAATGGGTCATGTTGGGCATGTTGTAAGAGATTTCATATCTCACTTTTCCTTCCGTGAGATATACATTTGTTCGCCACTCATTTATTATATGTGGTGTATTTGGTACTGTATTTTGACATATATTATCATGATTTTAATTATATTCATGGTATTCTGCGATTCATTTGGTTTTAATAACTTTGAGTCATATGAATCGATTGGTTACAATGTGGTAAGGGGTTTTCATCTAACTTTTTATCCCCGTGAGATTCACTCTATATTTGTCACTACTTCCTTTTCTATTGTGTATGTACTTGACATGATTGTATTATTTGTGTAATATTATTTAATTTATGGTTATTTACATCTTTATTGTATGATACTTCTTTCATGTGGTTTATGTTTTGAATGTTTCCAAATCGGTATGGTAACCTTTCACCCTCCTCATTTAAAAAGACTTATTTTTTGTTATGTCTTTTAATTAACATCTTCTTATGCTGGGATACTTTACTATATATCATTATTTATGTAAAATATTTTCCCAAGGGATGAGATACCCCTTTTATCTCCTCAACTCATTTTCTAAATTTTGAAGTGACACTGTTAGGCTGTCGAATTTCTCTAAGGGATCTTCTTAACCCAATTTCAATTCATTGAGTTAAACAAGTACTTCTTGAATATGTCATCATATAAATATGTGTGAATGATATCTTATTGTTTTACACATAATATAAACTTCTATTGGGTGTATTTATATTTTTAACACATAATTATCTGATTGCTTTATCCTTAATTTAAGGATACAATCTTTATAAGGGATTTCATCTCAATTTACATTTCCATTGAGACATCAATTTTTTATGCATCAATTCACTCTTATATGGTGTATATAATTTCCTTTGTCATTTTATTTCATGAATAACTTTATTCTCATGATATTATAATGTTCTGATTAAATGTTATCCCTCAATTAATTTTATTCAAGAGTCTCTCATTTCATTAAAAACTCTTTAACTAAAAAATAGTTTTATATGTTTTAATGATTTATTCTTCTAAATATTTCTCATTAATGTCCATCGTTTCAAAATTATTTTTAAGGATTTATTAATTTGAACATTAATGTTTTAAAATGACAATACTTTTAAAAGCTTCAATGTGGTATGGGACACTTTGATTCAAAAATCTATTTTTAAATGATTTTTGGAAATGGATTGATTATTTCAATATCTTGAAATTATTTATTATGAATTCTAATAAAAATTTATTAGTGAAATTTTTATATTTGAAAAATTTTATTTTTAATGATGTTACTTGGACATTGGATGGGTAGTTACGTGATAAACCAAATGACGGGGGGTACTGTGAAAACTAGGATGGGTGGTTATGTTATAACCTACAATGCATTGGGTATGGAAGTCGGCCATATGGGTATTCCATTTTGTGATATGTGTGGATGTCAACTGTATGGTTATTCCATTTAAGTATGTTTATGTTCCAAGTTACCATTATATGTTATATGTTATTTATATGGGTTTTATGGTAATATTTTGGTTACAAAAGGTTAAGAAATGATATTTTATTCAGTGAAGAGAATTTACTACTTCATAAAGTTGAAATGTATTAATTATGTTAAAGTATTCATGGTTTAATTGTTTTAAAAAAACTAAAAGTTTTCCATCATTGTGTATCCCTTACTGATTTTTTTATTCTCATCCCATGTTTTTAAATGTTTTTCATAGGACATAATGTGGAATAGGATCAAGGATGGGATCATGGAAAATTCATGCTATCTTAATCATGGAACTAGACATGACTCTTTTTTTCAAGAGGTCATGTTTTGTTTAAAAAATGTAAATTGAGTAGATGTTTCTACTTTGTAATCTTTGTAGATGTAATAGTTATGTCCTAATTTTCTAAAACTCTAATCCTAAAAAGATCCTCAACGTGAATTATTCATTTAATTCAATATTATGCAATTTTTAAGGCCGGGTACTTATAATTATAATCATGAAGACCTCCATCCATCATGGGATGAGAATTGTCTTCACTGAAATAGTGATGGTCCTTCTTTCAATGATTCTTCCATATTAAACAATTTTTTTCTAGAAAATATACTAAAATACATCATAAGGTCTAATATCTATTTTATTGCATGAATATTTGTAAATGATTTGAAATAATATGTATTATAGGTATAAATTTTACCACACATATATAATTATTTATCATTCCTGATATGAATTTTACATTGGATATTTCTAACTAGTTTTTAGGCGAGTCTTGTATTTTTCTAAATTAATAATTTTTGAATCTTATAATAATTATATCTATAATTAGATTATATATCTAGATATAATATATTATGATATATAATTCAAAATAGATAAAATAAAATATTAATATTTTCTATTAAAATAAATAAAATGAAAAGAAATCATATCTCCAATGATTATCAATTTTAATGAAAAAATTATTTTAATTATTGGTTTGTGGATATGAAAAATATACCTCCAAGGTGACCTAATATATATATTAGGATTATATTGAGATATAAATATAGTCAATAGTGTTGATATTGTATTTAAAAAAATTTAATTTGTAATAATATTCAATATTTAGTGGGTTCATAAAAAATGAGTCCAATAATCACAAAACCGTGTACACCGTAAAGGATAGAAAAAAATATCATGGTTATCTTGTTGGGATAAAAAACTTCATTTTAAATATATATATGAATTGTACAAATATTTCACACAACATGAGTAGAACTCACTATCTAGTTAATAGTGTTCTAGAACATTATTTGAACCACACAATGATTTCACTAAAATTACAATGAAAAAATAGTGATACTACAAAGATATATCACTAGTGAAAACCTAATAATTACAAAAAAATATCCCAATAAAATTGAATAAATTTATTATGACCCATTAACCCACTGCAGTTTTTCATTTTACCAAATATACCAATGTGAAACTAAACATTCTCCATAGCATTTTATATTAGTTAGTAGCTTTATTAGGTGAATAAATTCCCATGAATTCAATATACTCATTGAATAGCTATGATTATTTGATAAATTTATTTGAATTATATATATATATATATATATAGTTTCATTGACCCTTCAAACTTTTCTCCATATAGGGGCCATAACATTAATACGAACTAGACGATCACTAAGGGAGGGTAATTAGGGAACCATTTGAAGTCCCCAAATTCACATATTCTCTAAAGCATACATAATGTTTTCCCATAAGTTAAAAATGTTAATTCTCTACCCTCATGCCATATTAACCTTTTTATGAATTTAATTTTCCCTCATTGATGGAGGAACTCATTACATGATGATTGTAGTGTAATCATTATGTGATATAAATATAGAATGTTAAGAATTTGATATTTGGAAGAAGACATCATCATTGTTCCAAATGGATTAAATATTCCTCCCAAGGATGTATGGAAAATATAATTCCAACCATGGAAAAACCATCTCTAAAAACATATAAATGATACCATATTTATATATATTTCTAAACAATTATCATTTGGGGATAAGTATTACCCTAATAACGCATGAAAATGTTATAATACTAGTGTTACATGAATGAATCCACATATTATGGATTCCGTACTTATTTGTATAATCTATAAAAAATATTGATCATTTAATCTCATGAAACACTATATATCATTACTTTGGATAAATTCAATAATTATATGAATTCTGAAGTGTGTTTACGTATTAGTGATCAATATTTTATAGAAAATCATTAATGGTAGATTCCACATGATTCAACCATTGATAGTGGAATTAAAAATGTCATTATTTCCCAAAATATTTGTTGACATTGAGTAATGATAATGTAATATAAGAATTCCAAATATATGTATGACTCCATAGAATATGAATGTTTATTAAAAATTGTAATTTCTACAAAATAGGGAGAAATATTGATTATAAGAATGATCATGATCTCTAAATTGTCATTATAATCCATCAATGATGTGTTTGCTGATATGCGGAACTTTTAGTGCATGCATTTAACGATCATTAAAAATAATAGATAAAAATGCACTAAAACGGAATATAATTTTTTAAAACTCATTGAGGGGTTAACCAACAATTATATGAATAAGAAACTGATTTCCATTTTTTATCAACATAAATTGGGATCTCAATAAAAATCTATTTGTTTTATAGGAGATGTCTTGTGAGAAACATGGTCTATAGTTCCAAACATGTTCTAATGAACCCAGTTACGAGATATCCCTTAATACACCACTCCAAAAAAGATTACCGATCGTCCCAAGGTGAAAAATACATTATCTTATATACTTGTTACATATCTCGCAACCCCCATCTAGAGATGAAAATCTTATTAAAATAATTAAAAAATTTACATATAACCATATCTATGAAGATAATTAAACAATAATTATATATCCTAATGATGATATCCATAAAAAAAGGAAATCATAAATTATTTTCCCTACTAGATGAGGATTAAAATTTTCCATGGCTTCATAATATAATAGAATAAAAACACCGAGGTTTAATGTGGTATTGGTCAGTAAGAACAAAATTTTAATATGGGTGGGTCAATTTTAATCTAAGAAACCTTCTCAATTAGTGTTTAATAAGTAGGTTGTTACAGAAAATGTTATCACAATATCTCTATTATAGTCATTTATTCAAAATACGGGGTTACCCAATCAATGAATTATCATAAGTAATATTGAAAATGATAACATATAATTTTTTAATAGTTTGATTCCAATTTTATCATGCTTAATGAAAATATAGATACATATTATCTAAAATCTTGATTAAGAATCAATATTAAAATCCTAATAGGGATATATTGTTTTATTTTCTTCAATGATATTGACGTTATTGATAAATCAGTATAGTTAATTTTTTATAATTTTTATGCTCCTTATAACGACCATTTTATTTATTGAAAAGATTTTTTATCAAATTTTTTTTATTACAGCATATATTATAAATATTTATACATGCAGTTTTATTGAAAAATAATAATAAAATTCCTTATTGTGATGAAATATAACTATAAAATTCCCTTCAACAAAAATATTTTTGTATATTATTACACATTGTAGGTTATTGTAAAGAATAAAATATTATAGTAAATATTAGGATACCATATAAATATAATGAATGAATATATTATGAAAATATTGGAATATTAATTTATTTATATTGAAATATGAATAATATTTTTGACCCCACCAATTGAAATAAAAGGATATGCAACCAATTTCATGAATTTTTGTTCTTCAATCAATCAATAAAGCATTTTAATAATGTAATTTCTAAATGGATTTTAGTGTCTATTGATATTTTTTTTAATATTAGTTGATCAATTTAATAATATATATATAAATATAAAAATATGAATGGGGTGATTGATGTTAAAAAAATTCATTGATATTGTGGATAAGTGAAACTCTATTATGAAGTCTAATAAATCTGATGTGAAAATTTTAAATAACACATTATATTATAAGGATAAGATAATATATAATGATATTTTCACACAAACACACACATATATATATATTATATGAGTTTGGAAAGTAAGAGATCATGATTATCTATAGATAAACATAAGGTACAAAACTAAATATTATATATTGGGAAGTGTAATGTTATTTTTCATCTTATTATTAACTTAATGAGTTCAATTGTGTATTGGGACTGTAAAATTCAATTCTACATTGAGATGGTTTAGAATAAAATTGATATTAGTGATTTTAAATTATGTTTGTATGTTTATATTGAATTATTGGGATTTTGAGATTAATGGATATTATAATATCATGATTTATACATGAAAATGAACATTGAATATCTGTAGTCGTACATAGTTGAGATACACAAGAATTTGTATTAAATAATAACTAATTAATGAACTATATATTCTTATAATTAAATTAATATTGGTATAATAATTTTCTTTGGGATTCATAGAATCATTGATATACCGGAAATTATCTTTTTATGGATTTATTTGATACATGAAAACTTTAAAATAGTATTATGGAGATATATTGAATTTCTTATGTTTTACTCATTACTTTTAGATCATTTGAAGGGGTGTTATTTCATAATTATACATATGATTTACTTCTATATTTTAGTACATACTTATGATATATAAAATATGAAAAATTATAATATTAGATTAAATATACATTATATAGGTATAACATTATGTTTTCCACATGAATATCCCATTACATCTACAGAAACCTTAATTCAATTTAATTTAATAAAAAATCATATATTGATAAAAATATGAATATAATGTTCCAAAACCTATGTATTACTTATGAAATGATCAAATGAGTTATACAGTGGTGTCACAGAAGTGTAAATATTTTATACATTGTATAATTTAAAAATTACTGTTATGATGAGATAATGTTAATCAAAATTGAAATAATATTATTTGATGTGTTGATAAATGATTTACTATTTTTTGAATTTTGTTATTAAATAATGAAATATTATAATATTAGTTACATCACTCAATACAAATTATTTATTTCTATGATATTGAAGACGTTTATAATATTTTGTTGAATTTTTAAAATATAGATATATGAATGTTAAAAATTTTGATGTTTATATTATTGGAGAATATAATTTAATGACTTCATAACATAATTTATAAACAAATTTTGAGAAATAATTTTTTTGGGAATCTACTTAAGAAGATAAAATTTTATATTTTCCTTGGTTAATATTTCTCAAATTTTATATATTGAAATTAATATGTAAAACATTTTATAATTTATATAAATTATAATATTTGAAAGTGTAATCCTAAATTATAATGAGTTGAATGATGGATTAAGAGTAAAATAATTTTTTTAGAGTTACTATATAGCATTATATGTTGTTTAATATCTATGAAATTTGTGGTAATTTAATATAAGAGATATGGTAATGAATTTGATTCTTATTCTATGGAATACACAAGAAATTAAAGGGAGGCATGGTCTGTTGTTATTGTTTAAAGGATTTAAATTATTATTTATGAGGATTATATAGTGGTTATATATTTTTCTATTACTTTTTCACTCTTAAATGCTGAATGTACAATGTGCTACAATAATACTAATTATTAAATGCTAAACATTTTATTTCAATAAATTCAATTTTCTATTATTTTTGTGATATCCAAATATGAAATTGATATTTTTTTAGTAGTTTAAAAGGAAAACCATATTAATATTGGGTGATAATTTATTTTTAAATGATGAAAATATAGTTTTCTAAAATGAAAATTTTCAATGCTTATAGATAATACATCCTTCATGACAAAAAATTTTAATTTTAGTGAATTAGAATATCTCATTGATTTCCCAGACACCTCATGGACGCATTTACCAAAATTAGGGAATAACATTTCAACACAATATATCCATATCCATTTTGATTTACTTATATATATATTATATATTTTAAAGGATATCCACAACCATATCTGTTAATCCTAATAGGTTTATTAGTTTAAATAATTATTGTTTATAATATTTTAGGAAAAATACATCTTCATAAATTAACCCCCAATTCACATATAATTATGGTTTCACATTTTCATTGGGATTATTAATTTATATCATAATTAGGATATACCACTAATTATATATACCATATCATATAAAATTCAAAGAAAATTATTTGGATAAAAAAATGAAAAATATTGTGAATAAACTATTTATTAAAATATGAATGTTCTAATGTCCAAAACATTGATGAATAAGCATATGAGAAATGTTATGATGAGTTGACTTATATCACCTAATAGTATAAACTAATGTAATTTTCCACAAGTTGGGTAATCAAAGTGAATAAATCTGAGTTCTATCTATTAATTACTACTATCTTGAATAATATAGTTCATGGTTATGTGGGTATATTATTATTTAATCTGAAAACTGATATTTATTTATGTGTAAAAAATATATAATAAATTAATATTGATGTTACGAACTGTATATTGTTTTTATTAATGGCCTATATAATGGGAGGAAATATTTTGATATGGAAAAAGTAAAATTTAAGAGATAATTAGATATTAAAATTATATATTGAAATAATCACATCGATGATGTGGATTATAAGGAATATTTTTTATGGTTCAATAATTGTTAAACTTATTTAGAAAAATAATAAATAAAATATGTTAATGACTTGAATTATATGGTATGGATAATATACATGGATATGATCATAGCATTTTAAGAATCATATGATCCATCCTCGACATGAAGAATGTAAAATTAGTGATAAAATAAAACAAAATAATCAATATGAATAATTGCATACATAAAAAAGATATCATGGATGGAGATCATATAGAGTTCGTGATTGAATAGTATAAAATAGAGATATTTTTTGTCAAAAAATATTTTTTTTAAACATAAGGTGTCCTTGGTTAGATATAAAAAATAGACATCAATATGGGACATTAAATTATTCATCTTTTACTATTTAAGGAATATATGGTTCTATAATAAATAACAAACTGACTATTCCTACTAAAATACATACACATATTTATTTTATTTTATTTAAATAATCTATATATAATATATTATCAATTAAAATATAAGAACATGTTCCTAATCATTGTGATTCTATGAATAGAATATCTAATGATAACGAAGGTGATATTGTGAAATATAGAATATATATATTGGTATAAAATGTCAGAAGCCCATATTTTTAATGAGGTTATATGCGAGAATGGTAATAATTCATCCCCAATAATGGTCTCCAAATGAATGATATTTAACCAAAAAAACAAGAAATATACTAAAGGTGTCGAGGAATATATTGAAGAAAAAACCAATGATCATTGGTTAATATTAAGGATTTAAAATTTTAGAAACATGTTTTGACATTATGCGTATAAAATTTGAATATTGTGGAGGAAAATAATGTTTATATCAAAAAACAAATTGAAATAATGTTGGACTCAGTTATAATAAAGAACTCTACATAAATGAATGTCAATCATTGCCTCAGAATGAAAATTAATATTATTACAATTTTTCTGTCATGACCCGACCTCGGGGCCCGTGCCGTGACTACCCCAAGCCCGCCTTCCATAGGCCAGGGGCTGGCGACTAGCACCAAGGCGTAAAATCCCGGTAAAGAGGGAAGGCATTGCCTTTATAAGTAACAACCACCACAGAGTCAGCAAGCGGAAAGTAACTACAAGTGCAGAAAAGTAAAGGGGGCCGGAATACAAGCCCAACTGAAAGTACAACTGAAAAAGTAAAGAACAGCAACTGAAGAAAAGACGGCGGCCTCGTGTCGTCCACTGGCAATCCCACCTGAAGGGTGGGTACAGGTAGCCTCCAGGCTCCTCGGGTCCCACGTCCGCTCCGAGCACGTCCCGCCCAGTGGTCCACCTCCAGGTACCGTCCTGCTCCACGCCCCAACCGAGATCAGCGCTGTCCGTCGTCTGCATCCAACACAACAAGGTGCGGGCATAGCCCGTGCAGGGGTGAGTATAAGCTACTCAGTAAGGACCCCGAGACCCCCGAAGGTCTCCCGAAATCCACAAAGGATATAGCACAAAAGAAAGATGCAATCACGAAGTAACATCTGACTCGACTTAGGTATATGCCCATACATATACCTAAGTCCCCAATTCTAGCTCTGCTCACGAGCTCAAGAACAACTCAATCCACGCAGGAAAGCAAGACTCAAATCCACAAGGAGAGTAAACAGTAAATCCACAAAGGATAGTTCAACACAAACCACAAAGGAGAGTAACATAAGATTCAGCTCAACCAGGTATACTTTTTCAGATGACGTCAAAGATGATCACTGATCCATCTAAGTCGTCGGACCCACGAAAGATCGATAGGTACTAACCCCCGCAAGAGACCCACACAGGATCGGGCTCACACAGAACCTGTAGGCAGTGGCTCACACAGAACCGGTAGTAAGGACCCACATAGGATCGGGCTCACACAGAACCTGTAGCACTGATCCACGAAGGATCGCTGAGTGCAGTAGTCGACGCATTCCACTGAGGATCTCTGCACAGTCGTCGCCGCAGTCCACGAAGGATCTCTGCTCTGCCGTCGTCGCAGTCCACTGAGGATCTCTGCTCTGCCGTCGTCGCAGTCCACGGAGGATCTCTGCTCTGTCGTCGAAGTCACAACCAGCGCTAGGGTTCCCGCACACAGCGAGCTCATTTAGGAGGGTCCGCTCCACGAGCCGAGAGGCTGATACATCAACTGACATGTAGTCCGAAGTTGATGTATCCAAAAGTTCCGTATCGACAACAGGATCTCAACGCAACAGACGGCGCGTCAATCGGACGCCCGGTCTGAGAGTTATTGGCATTTTCGTCTCAGGGGCCCGGTTGGATTTTAGGGAAAAACCAACCCGACCGTACTCCGCCTGTATCCGATCCCCGGGCGAAGTATGCCAAAAGTTCCGTCTCACTTAGAGGAAACTACCACAGCTGACGGTACGTCGATCGGACGTCCGTAGCTCAAGTTATGAGCGTTTCCGCTCCGAGGGCCCTGTTGGTTTCGTGTACGAACCAACCCGGCCGAACCCAAAGTCTTCCGAAACCTTGAGTATAATATACCGAAACGACCGTATCGATCCAAGGATCGCGTAGCCGCTGACGGTTCGTCAATCGGAGGTCTCAGGCCCAAGATATGGGCAAAAGACCGAAGAAGGCCCGAAAACGGGGGTTCTGGGCCCGGGGCGACCCGGCCCGAACCACCCCTGGGTCGGCCGAACCGGGTCGACCCGAACCGGGTCGGCCCGACCCAGCCCGACCCGGTTAGGCCGGGTTCGGTCCGGCCTGGGCGCGGCTCGGCCGGCTCGGCTTCGGCCGAGCGGCCGAAGGGGGCGCCGCGGGTTTGACCCGCGGCTTAGGTGGAACGCGGCCCCGCGGGGGGCCGCCGCGTCCCTCCCCGGTTCCGCGCGGCCAGGGAACCGGCCACCACCGCCGCGGCTTCAGCCCCGGCGGATCTCCTCCACGTCGGCGCGCCGGGCGCCGCTGCCTCCGGCCGCCGGCGCCGCCGCGCCGGCGACCCGCGCCGCCGCCGCCTTCCGCGGGCCGCCGGAGTTGCTCCGGTGGCCTGTTTTGCCTCCCGTCTGCGCCGTTTCTCCACCCGGGGGCCGATCTTCAATGCGGGATCAACGGATCGCCCTTGCCGCACGGTTCGTCGTCGTCCGCCAAATCCGCACAACAAAAGATCGGCGGAGGGTTGCCGGGTCTTGTTCGTTAGATCCGCACCCTCCGCGTTAGTCATAAACAACGGGAGGAAAAGAAAATAATCAACAACAATTTTAATTAAATTAAAATTATTCGGAGATCAGGTTCTTTATTTTAAAATAATAAACACGGGGAATAAAAATACTCCAACAACCCTTACCTTGTCGTCGTCGGACGTGAGGTCGTCGCGGAATCGCTCGTCGCGGAAGGAGGGGATCGTCGCGTCGTTGCGGAGGAGACGTTCGTCGCACCGCGGGAAAAACGTCGCGCCAACAATCTCCGGATCAAGATCAAACAGATTTAATTAATTTAAATCCGTTGATATCGAATTATAAAAAGGGGAGAATTAGAAGATTCGATTTTCACCTTTAACCGCTGATCGTAGGTCCGCCGCGGAAGAAGAGGCGCCGTAGAAGAAGAAGGAGAAGGTCGCGGAAAAGTTTGTTGACGTCGCGGATCGTGCGTCGTCGAATTCCGGTTCCGGCGTTCTTCGCGTTCTTCGCGTTCTTCGCGTTCTTCGCGGGGAGGGTGGAGGTTTATAGGATCTCGCACAACAGGAGGATCCTCCAAAATAGACAAGTTTGTCTATTTTATTATTTTGCCAACAAACGCAAAACGCGTAAGTAACGACCCATTAAATTCGTTGAATTAATTCAATGAATGAAACAGCCCATTTAATTCACGAAATAAACCGCCCAATTAAATGGTCTGTTAAGAAATAAAGAAAACGCGTCGGTTGACTTTTCAGTTACTTTGACGGGTTTTCGCGGGTGTGTTACTTAGCGAATGAAACGGCGGGGCTCGTGCGGGCCCTGCCTCACAAATATCCTACCAAGAGGGTAGGATATTTCCGGATAGCACCCTATCCGCTTTAACTCAGTTCAAGTGGCTTCCAAGTGACTTCCAAGCAGCTTAAGTGAAATAAAATAAAGTTGTCGCACAAATTTTATTTTATTTCTGTCTTAAAGCCCCAAAATTTAAAAACCACGTTTGAGCAAACGCAACTCCGGAAGAGGCGTTTCTAAGAAAATACCGGCGCTGCGATTTCATCGGTTCCCTCAGAATTCGATTCCGGGCAATGGTTCAAAAGATAGAAAAACCCGCTCGTCCGTTCACTGACCATACCCGAGCCAAACTTCGGAAATTGATTCTGGGCACACCGGACCTCGGAATCAGGTGCCGTCTGAAGCTGCGCTCTTGTAAAATTCCAAAGAAAATTAAGAAAAAAAATTTCCTTGAAATTTTCGGGTCATTACATTACTCCCACCTCATGGATTTACGTCCCCGTAAAGATACATCAAAAACTAGGGGAACAAATGGGGGTACTGAGCACGCATCTGAGCCTCCCGCTCCCAAGTGCTCTCCTGGAGCTTCCCGTGCTGCCATCGGACGCGCACAAGAGGAATTGACCACCCATGTAGGACCCGCTCCTGTCAATCCTCGATCTCCACCGGGACCTCCGCAAAAGTCGCCCCATTGTCCACGTCCAGCTCCCCAAAGTCGATGATGTGCGTCGGGTCGGGCACATATCTCCCCAGCTGAGACACGGGAAAGACGTCGTGCACCCAGTGCAACTGAGGTGGTAGAGCCAGGCGATAAGCCACCTCTCCTATCCTGCTGAGGACCTGGAAAGGCCCGATGAAGCGTGGAGACAACTTGCCGCCTCGGCCAAATCTCCGTAAACCACGTCGAGGTGAGACACGCAAAAAGACGTGGTCGCCATCCTCGAACTCTAGTGGCCTCCGCCTCCTGTCAGCATATGACTTCTGTCGGCTCTGAGCTGTCCTCATCCTCTCCTGGATGATCTGGACCTTCTCTGTCGTGGCTCGGACCATCTCTGGTCCCACGAGTGCTGACTCCCCAGGGTCTGTCCAGCACAACGGTGATCTGCAGGGTCTGCCGTACAACGCCTCGTATGGTGCCATCCCGATGGTGGAGTGGTAGCTGTTGTTGATCGCGAACTCCACCAAGGGTAGGTGGTCCTCCCAGCTGCGACCAAAGTCGAGAACACATGCACGGAGCATGTCCTCGAGTGTCTGTATGGTCCTCTCCGTCTGACCATCCGTCTGAGGGTGGAAGGCTGTGCTCAGATGGAGCCGCGTCCCGAACGCCTCCTGCAACCCCTTCCAAAGCCGGGAAGTGAAACGAGCATCTCGATCGGAGACGATAGACGATGGCACACCGTGAAGCCGTACGATCTCCTGGACGTAAAGACGTCCCAAGCTCTCCACTGAGCCCTGCTCTCTGATGGGTAAGAAGTGTGCCGACTTGGTGAGTCGGTCGACAATCACCCAAATGGAGTCGTGACCTCTGGAAGTGCGTGGAAGTCCAGTCACGAAGTCCATAGATATGCCATCCCACTTCCACTCCGGGACCTCCAAGGGCTGTACCAAGCCTGCTGGTACCTGATGCTCTGCCTTCACCTGCTGGCAGGTGAGGCATCGTGAAACGAACTCTGCCACAGCTTTCTTCATGCCCGACCACCAGTGCTGTCATCTGAGATCCTGGTACATCTTCGCCACTCCAGGATGCACCGCCACGGGAGAAGTGTGAAACTCTCTCAGCACCTCCTCTTGTAAAGCGACTGGTACGAAGGTACGTCCTCTGAAAAGGATGTCGTGCTCTGCTCCAAGGGAGAAACCATCAGGCGCCTGACCTGAGGATATCAGTGCACGCCGGGTCTCACAGTCAGCGTCCCCACGCTGAGCCTCTCTGACCCGCTGTAGAAGTGGAGGAGAGACTGTGAGAGACTGAAGAAAGGCTGCTCCGTCTCTATCCACGAAGGACATCTGTAAGGAGGCTAGCTGCTCCGTCGCCTCCTCAAGTAGCTGAATGCCCGTCCTCCTGCTGAGGGCATCGGCTACCACGTTCCCCTTCCCAGGAGTATAGACTATCTCAAAGTCATAGTCCTGGAGGAACTCAAGACATCTCCGCTGTCTCAGGTTCAGGTCCTTCTGAGAGAAGATATACCTGAGACTCTGGTGGTCAGAAAAGACTGTGAAGCGCTCGCCCATCAGATAGTGCCGCAAAGTCTTCAGAGCGAAGACCACTGCTGCTAACTCCAGGTCATGAGTGGCGTAGTTCTGCTCATGCGGCCTCAACTGACGTGATCCATAGGCGATCACAGCCCGCTCCTGCATCAGGACGCACCTGAGTCCAGTCCCTGACGCATCGCAGTAAACTACGTATCCAACTCCCTCCTCAGGCAACCTCAAGATAGGTGCGCTGGTCAACCTCTGCCTCAGCTCCTGGAAGCTCTGCTGACATCTGTCTGACCACACGAAGGGTTTCCTCTTCTTCGTCAACACTGAGAGTAGTGCCGCAACTCTGGAGAAGTCTGGCACGAATCTCCGATAGTATCCGGCTAGGCCCAAGAAGCTCCGCACCTCCGTCACACTCCTGGGTGGCTCCCAAGCTAGCACTGCCTCGATCTTCGCGGGATCCACTGCAACTCCCGCCTCAGAGATGACGTGCCCCAAGAAGTGGACCTCACGTAACCAGAACTGGCACTTTGAGAGCTTGCCATAAAGCTAGTGCTCTCGGAGCGTGTCTAGCACAACTCGCAGGTGGTAGGCATGCTCCTCCTCAGTCGTCGAGTATACCAAAATGTCGTCAATGAAGACCACGACAAATCGGTCGAGGTATGGCTGGAAGATCCTGTTCATGAGGCTCATGAACACTGCTGGAGCATTGGTTACGCCGAACGGCATAACCAAGAACTCATAATGGCCATACCGACACCTGAAGGCCGTCTTCTGCACGTCCTCGTCTCGAACTCTGAGCTGATGATAGCCTGACCGGAGGTCTATCTTTGAGAACCACCGCGCTCCTTTGAGCTGATCGAAGAGGTCATCAATCCGTGGCAGTGGATACTTGTTCCTCACTGTCACCTGGTTCAGGCGACGATAGTCGACACACAGTCGCAAGCTCCCGTCCGCCTTCTTGGTGAACAAAATCGGGGAAGCCCAGGGTGAAACACTGGGTCGGATAAACCCCTTGCTCTGCAAGTCCTCCAACTGTACCTGCAGCTCCCGAAGCTCGGCGGGGGCCATCCGATATGCTGGAGTAGATATCGGGGCTGTCCCGGGGTACAAGTCGATGTAAAAGTCTACCTCTCTATGAGGAGGTAGCCCTGGAACGTCGTCGGGAAAGACGTCCACGTACTGGCCCACCACTGCAGGAAAAGCTGGACTCCGCACGTCCACTGCTCCTAGGATGAGGCTAGCCAACTGATGAGAGATGGGCTGCACTCTCCTCCGCGGAAGTCCATCCTGTGCTGCAAAGGTTCCCTTCTCGCCGGTGAAGGTAAACCTGCTCCCGTCGGTGTGAACACATCGCACCTTGTGCCTAAAACAGTCGATCTGGGCATGAACCGTGGATAGCCAATCCATGCCCAAGATGACGTCGTAAGGCCTCGACGCCGCTACAAGGAGATCCCAGCCGAAGCTCTCGCCTCCTAGAGTAAGCTCACACTGCCGTTACCAGTGCGTAATCATCGAGTCTGCTCCCGTAGGAGTCTCTAGCTGTAAGGATCGAGCCAACGGCTTAGTCGGAATCTCCGAGCTCCGAACAAGGGCAGAGGCTATGAAAGAGTGACTCGCTCCTGTGTCTATAAGTACTGCAGTAAGGGTGGAATAGACACAGATCGTACCTCGAATCATCTCTGGCATGTCGGGGTCGTAGGCCTCCACTGCCTGGAGCTGGGCCTGTCCCTGCCCGCCAGCTCCCTATGGTCGAGGTGGCACTCCTGGTGGTGGTGGGGGTAGAGCCTGGAAGCGTCGCCCACCACCCGCTGCTCGGCCAGCTCCTCTGCCTCGTCCGGCTCCTCCCTGCGGACCGCCACGGTCGACCCTCTGCCTCTGCCTGGGTGGCCCCTCCACCGACTGCTGCTCCTCTGATCGGCGAGTCGGGCAGTCACGAGCCATGTGACCCTGCCCGCCGCAGGAGTAGCATAGCCTGCCTCTCGGAAGGCTGGCACTCCGCTGTGTGCCCCGCACTGCTGAGCCGGTGTCCTGAGGCCGTCTGCGTGGGGGTCTGGTCTGCCTGGACCCGAGAGTCATCCGTCGGCTACCTGCTGCCGAAGACTCAGCTACCTGCCGCCCTGCGCTAGGTCTCGCCGCTGAAGAAGGCTCTGCCAGGAAGCTCTCGATCAGGAGGGCTCGCTCCAGCACTCCCGCCTGGGTCGGAATGCTGAGGGAGATCAGCGACGCCCGAATCTCCCGTCACAAGCCCTACTCGAAGGTCCGGGCCCGGAAGAATGGGTCCCGTACCATGTCGGTCGAGTAGCGAGATAGGTCAGTGAACCTCACCGCGTACTGAGCGACCGTCATGCTGCCCTGGCGCAGCTGGAGAAGCTCCTGGATGCGCACCACTCGGAGGGTGGCCGGGACGAACGCAGAGCGGAAGAGGCTCTCGAAGTCCGTCCAGAGCAAGGATGCCTCATCGTGAACCTGGCGCATCAAGCTCCACCATCGTCCTGCCGCCGCCTGCAGGAGGCTCGCCGCGAGAATCACCATGAGATCTGCTGGTGTCCTCACTAGCCTAAAGATCCGTACCACCGCCTCTAGCCAGTCCTCGGCGGCCTGGGGGTCCGCCTCACCGCGAAACCTGGGCGGTCGCTGGCTCTGAAACTCATGCAGTGCCCTGAGGCGACGTGCATCGTCAGCGTCTGGTACTGGTAGCATCGGTGGCTCGGCGGGTAAAGCTACCGCCGGTGCCACTGCTGGCAAAGGGCCCTGCACCGAGGCCTCGTCGCTCGGTGGGCTGCCGTCGCGCCCTACACTCGGAACCCTAGCTGGCTGTCGTCGCGGGGCCATCCTGAAAAGGAGAACAAGATCACCACAGTCAGAACAGTATACCTGGTGAGCTGGCACAAGTAATCAGAAGGAAAACCTGAGACTTTCATAAAGCAGATCAGTATACCCAGTGAGCTGACACAAGTAATCACGAAGAAAACTTGAAATACACACGCAATCAATGTTTTCATGCATTAAGTCGGAAATCAGGAGTCAGGGTCCTGGTGTACGGATACGTCGGCCGCCGCACCAACATTGGGCTCCCTGAACTAATAACCACACTCAATACACTAAACACTATTGCTTCATATAGAAAGAAAAGACGATCAGAGTCTGCGGTAGAACCGACCACCTCTGATACCAATTTGTCACGACCCGACCTCGGGGCCCGTGCCGTGACTACCCCAAGCCCGCCTTCCATAGGCCAGGGGCTGGCGACTAGCACCAAGGCGTAAAATCCCGGTAAAGAGGGAAGGCATTGCCTTTATAAGTAACAACCACCACAGAGTCAGCAAGCGGAAAGTAACTACAAGTGCAGAAAAGTAAAGGGGGCCGGAATACAAGCCCAACTGAAAGTACAACTGAAAAAGTAAAGAACAGCAACTGAAGAAAAGACGGCGTCCTTGTGTCGTCCACTGGCAATCCCACCTGAAGGGTGGGTACAGATAGCCTCCAGGCTCCTCGGGTCCCACGTCCGCTCCGAGCACGTCCCGCCCAGTGGTCCACCTCCAGGTACCGTCCTGCTCCACGCCCCAACCGAGATCAGCGCTGTCCGTCGTCTGCATCCAACACAACAAGGTGCGGGCATAGCCCGTGCAGGGGTGAGTATAAGCTACTCAGTAAGGACCCCAAGACCCCCGAAGGTCTCCCGAAATCCACAAAGGATATAGCACAAAAGAAAGATGCAATCACGAAGTAACATCTGACTCGACTTAGGTATATGCCCATACATATACCTAAGTCCCCAATTCTAGCTCTGCTCACGAGCTCAAGAACAACTCAATCCACGCAGGAAAGCAAGACTCAAATCCACAAGGAGAGTAAACAGTAAATCCACAAAGGATAGTTCAACACAAACCACAAAGGAGAGTAACATAAGATTCAGCTCAACCAGGTATACTTTTTTAGATGACGTCAAAGATGATCACTGATCCATCTAAGTCGTCGGACCCACGAAGGATCGATAGGTACTAACCCCCGCAAGAGACCCACACAGGATCGGGCTCACACAGAACCTGTAGGCAGTGGCTCACACAGAACCGGTAGTAAGGAACCACATAGGATCGGGCTCACACAGAACCTGTAGCAATGATCCACGAAGGATCGCTGAGTGCAGTAGTCGACGCAGTCCACTGAGGATCTCTGCACAGTCGTCGCCGCAGTCCACGAAGGATCTCTGCTCTGCCGTCGTCGCAGTCCACTGAGGATCTCTGCTCTGCCGTCGTCGCAGTCCACGGAGGATCTCTGCTCTGTCGTCGAAGTCACAACCAGCGCTAGGGTTCCCGCACACAGCGAGCTCGTTTAGGAGGGTCCGCTCCACGAGTCGAGAGGCTGATAAATCAACTGACACATAGTCCGAAGTTGATGTATCCAAAAGTTCCGTATCGACAACAGGATCTCAACGCAACAGACAGCGCGTCAATCGGACGCCCGGTCTGAGAGTTATTGGCATTTTCGTCCCAGGGGCCCGGTTGGTTTTTAGGGAAAAACCAACCCGACCGTACTCCGCCTATATCCGATCCCCGGGCGAAGTATGCCAAAAGATCCATCTCACTTAGAGGAAACTACCACAGCTGACGGTACGTCGATCGGACGTCCGTAGCTTAAGTTATGAGCGTTTCCGCTCCGAGGGCCCTATTGGTTTCGTGTACGAACCAACCCGGCCGAACCCAAAGTCTTCTGAAACCTTGAGTATAATATACCGAAACGACCGTATTGATCCAAGGATCGCGTAGCCGCTGACGGTTCGTCAATCGGAGGTCTCAGGCCCAAGATATGGGCAAAAGACCGAAGAAGGCCCGAAAACGGGGGTTCTGGGCCCGGGGCGACCCGGCCCGAACCACCCCTGGGTCGGCCGAACCGGGTCGACCCGAACCGGGTCGGCCCGACCCGGCCCGACCCAGCTAGGCCGGGTCCGGTCCGGCCTGGGCGCGGCCCGGCCGACCGGACCGGCCGGCTCGGCTTCGGCCGAGCGGCCGAAGGGGGCGCCGCGGGTTTGACCCGCGGCTTAGGTGGAACGCGGCCCCACGGGGGGCCGCCTGTCACGCGGACGCGGCCGGGCCGCCGCGTCCCTCCCCGGTTCCGCGCGGCCGCGGAACCGGCCGCCGCCGCCGCGGCTTCAGCCGCGGCGGATCTCCTCCACGGCGGCGCGCCGGGCGCCACCGCCTCCGGCCGCCGGCGCCGCCGCGCCGGCGACCCGCGCCGCCGCAGCCTTCCGCGGGCCGCCGGAGTTGCTCCGGTGGCCCGTTTTGCCTCCCGTCTGCGCCGTTGCTCCTCCCGGGGGCCGATCTTCACTGCGGGATCAACGGATCGCCCTTGCCGCACGGTTCGTCGTCGTCCGCCAAATCCGCACAACAAAAGATCGGCGAAGGGTTGCCGGGTCTTGTTCGTTAGATCCGCACCCTCCGCGTTAGTCATAAACAACGGGAGGAAAAGAAAATAATCAACAACAATTTTAATTAAATTAAAATTGTTCGGAGATCAGGTTCTTTATTTTAAAAGAATAAACACGGGGAATAAAAATACTCCAACAACCCTTACCTTGTCGTCGTCGGACGTGAGGTCGTCGCGGAATCGCTCGTCGCGGAAGGAGGGGATCGTCGCGTCGTTGCGGAGGAGACGTTCGTCGCACCGCGGGAAAAACGTCACGCCGGCGATCTCCAGATCAAGATCAAACGGATTTAATTAATTTAAATCCGTTGATATCGAATTATAAAAAGGGGAGAATTAGAAGATTCGATTCTCACCTTTAACCGCTGATCGTAGGTCCGCCGCGGAAGAAGAGGCACCGTAGAAGAAGAAGGTCGCGGAAAAGTTTGTTGACGTCGCGGATCGTGCGTCGTCGAATTCCGGTTCCGGCGTTCTTCGTGTTCTTCGCATTCTTCGCGTTCTTCGCGGGGAGGGTGGAGGTTTAGAGGATCTCGCACAACAGGAGGATCCTCCAAAATAGACAAGTTTGTCTATTTTATTATTTTTCCAACAAACGCAAAACGCGTAAGTAACGACCCATTAAATTCGTTGAATTAATTCAACGAATGAAACAACCCATTTAATTCACGAAATAAACCGCCCAATTAAATGGTCTGTTAAGAAATAAAGAAAACGCGTCGGTTGACTTTTCAGTTACTTTGACGGGTTTTCGCGGGTGCGTTACTTAGTGAAAGAAACGGCGGGGCTCGTGCGGGCCCTGCCTCACAAATATCCTACCAAGAGGGTAGGATATTTCCGGATAGAACCCTATCCGCTTTAACTCAGTTCAAGTGGCTTCCAAGTGACTTCCAAGCAGCTTAAGTGAAATAAAATAAAGTTGTCGCACAAATTTTATTTTATTTCTGTCTTAAAGCCCCAAAATTTAAAAACCACGTTAGAGCAAACGCAACTCCGGAAGAGGAATTTCTAAGCAAATACCGGCGCTGCGATTTCATCGGTTCCCTCAGAATTCGATTCCGGGCACCGGTTCAAAAGATAGAAAAACCCGCTCGCCCGTTCACTGAACGTACCCGAGCCAAACTTCGGAAATTGATTCCGGGCACACCGGGCCTCGGAATCAGGTGCCGTCTGAAGCTGCGCTCTTGTAAAATTCCAAAGAAAATTAAGAAAAAAAATTTCCTTCAAATTTGCGGGTCTTTACATTTTCATTAAAATTGTAACAGTGATGGTTAAAATGGTGAGAAATACTTCATATACCAACTAATAATGAATCAAATTAAATATAAGAGTGACTTCAACTAATTCTAAGGATTGAAACAATGAATATGTGAAATAAATATTTCACTATTGATTATTTAATAAATGATATTGATAAATGAAGCAATATAGTAATGTATTGTAACGATATCAAATTAAATAGATGATTCATATACTATAGAATAAAAATGAATCATCCTGGATTTATAAAAATAGTAAATAAATTCTATGGTAATTATTGTATATCTTACAAAAAAATGATGAAAATCAATACAAGAATAAAATAAATCGAATGGTTTTGTTGAAATAATATATCATAAATAAGAATAACTTAAATTTCATGTGATTTTTACATAATGGGATAAAATAATAAATATTGAGATGAATTTTGCAAGGTTTAATAAGAATCATGATATAAATTCAATAGGATAATTGAATGTAATATGAAAAATTCAAATAATAAGATATATAAAAAATAAATGAAGGAAATGTTACCAAATGGGTAAAATAAAAAAAAAATTAAATGAGTATTCATGAAGTTTCTCTATAAGAAAAAGGAAAAATAAAAAATATACATGTACATAAGAAGCTCCCAAAATGTTTTCTCTTAATAGTGAAAAATTCCCATAATGTATAATTACTATAAAAATCAATTCATTTTATATAATTAATTGATGTGGACACATTCTAAACAAGTTGGCATGAAAATAAATTCAAAAAAATTTGATTTTTAATGACCTATACCGAACTAGTTTATTTATACTAGAGTGTCACATTTAATCAGGTACACATCCAAGAATGCAATATGATGCCAAATACCACATAGGTTTCATGTCCTTTATTGGGGATAAAATACACTTCTATCATTTCATATAAAAAATAATAATTAAAAAATATAATATATAGAATAAACATAGGTTCATATGGATAACAAATGATGTAATACCAATAGAATGACTATTTTAAGGGATGTAACAGATGGAGGCCAAAAAATAGTAATATTAATAGAATATAAATAAATATATTAAAAATTAATGTCCTCAAAATTACCTCATTAACATCTACCATCACCATTTTCCTCTTCTCATCCATCATTAATATGACCATTTTCCGCAGTCAGATACTTAAACATATCACTTATATGTTCATCAAGATTCATCTTTAAGTTTTGAGTAATATAACTTGGTGGGACACCACCGATGCATCTCTATTATATTCTGATAAGTATAATCAGTGTTTTAAATGATAAAAAAATTTGTAACCAACCATTAAAACCAACAATCATGTATTGAGTTGGCTTACACCAACGAAGATGATAAAAAACCACAGTCTTACCTTATATTAATTAATTAAAGATTGATAATGAGGTTGTTTTAGATGTAATGAAAACTAATTAATGAGATATTGAATATGTTTCTCAATAACCTCATGGAATATTTAATTCTTGTGACTCAAAACTCTCCAATATTCATGTATGTTCTTATCGTCAAAAATGATTTTCCATCAAGTTCACTACACACAATTCACTATCTATAGAGAAAACAATTAACTAACCTCCGGGCATTGAGTCTGATACTTTTAAATCAATATAAATTTGTATATTAATAATTTATTAACTATATTGGTATTACAAAATTACATTATACGAGTCATGAATATAAAATTTTTCAACGAATTAATTCAGTCAATTTTCGCCATTAAATTTATGTAATCATGTTACATGGTCAAATTGGGAAGATGGATTTGTACAGGTCGTTCTAAAATCATCTTCAAAAAAAATTACTTCTTAGGTTTGACATGTTTTTACCCTTATAAATAACTTCCCTCTCATTTTAGGATTTGTATTTACCCTTACAAACCCTACTTATACTCTATGCCACTCATACATTTCACATTAAATTTAGGTGATACCCTGAAGAAGAATAAGAACAACCCCAGTACAACTTCTATTTAGACTAAAATCATGCTTTATTACACTAATAAAACATTATAGTTACCTATATAATGCCTATATGAAATATAGATTTCCCAAGTGCAATTCATATGTACCCACACACATCCATTTAGAAAATATTAGAACCATTTTTTATCCTATAGGAGAAAAGGATATACCCTTAAAAACCATTTTGAAATAAGAGTCACCCTTGTGAAATTCATTGTTCTTGTGAAAGGGTATTAAATAAACTGAAATAATATAATTTTTCCCACAAGAGGCTTAAAATATAACAAAAAAAGGTTGTTAAGGAACATTAATGATTGATAATGTTACAACACTACCCCAATCATGATTTTTCATCCTAAATTACTTCCTCTAATGTTTTATATTGAATAGCTATAATAAATAATCTTGTGCATTAGACTCAAACTCCCACATAACATCCATGATCCATCCATGTGTACATAAGAATTATAAATGTAGTATAAAATTTAGTAAAATAAAATCTTATTACTATCAATTATTCTCACAAGTAACCCAAAAAAGAGGCATATGGATCAAACTAAACATACACATAATATATAAAATTAAGAAGATCAGTCATGTACATAAAAAAATTATATGTGGAAAAGATAATATATTCCTTGATATCATATATTATTTTCTATATGTTAAGTTAATTATGAAATATGTTTGATGATATTAAAGTGTCCAAAAAACCAAATTCCCATTCTCCAATGAATTATTAAATACAAATTCATCAACCAAGGTGACATTCACATGAATAACCTTTAACATTATCAAACTCAAAAGGACATATCCTCCAGGTTTCACATTATTGATGCCTAATATATGTTTTCAACATCACCATCTAGGTTAACTACAAATTATTTTAGGACTCTTGTATCATAATTATCTCAAAAAATTATTCCTCACCTACTTCATATTAACAAAATGATGATATATATAACCATCTATAGTTATCCAAAAACCTCCCCTTCTATATGTATTCAAAGAAACGGTTATTTAGGATATCATGACTAATAATAGTTTCCCACCCCATGTTCCATGGAATTCTTGAACATAATCACATTGTATATCCTGTAGTATGTGACTCCTTTTCTCTTACTATTTTTATGTCATAGGATGGTAGAATATATCGTATATTCATTGAATAACTATATAATTTTTAAATATCTTCCAAAAGAAAAATATTAAATTAGAATCATTCTATGATAAAATAATCATGTTATATCCATTTAATATTAAAATATATTAGATTTATATCATTCCCAACTCATCTAATTAGTGATACACTCATAGTAGAATAAATTTAGAAACCATCCACGGGTTATAAAAAATAATTCCTAATGTGTCATGAAACATCAGGGTCATAGTTAACAACATAATAATGTCCAATATTTAAAACTCCCACATCAACATGGGAAATATATGTTTCTAAACAAAACCACTGGGAAATTTATTCTTTATCACCAATCACATGGATGCATGTTACTATAATAAAAGCCCAGTGATGTCTACCCATATTTAGGTATAGAAGACCCTCAATTTATCCACTCTAATGGATGGAGGGACTACTAGTATTTCAGGGATAAGGATAATATCAAACTCACACAATAACATGTTATGGGAAAGTAAAAAATGGACAACCTAAATCATATTTCAAATCCAATTAAAACAAGTGATGATATGATGGATGGGTTTTCATTTTGGGGATACAATTGTTTTTAGGATTATCCATAGCTATTCTATTTTATCACACAATGTTCTCAAAAGTTCCCATTCATATCCTATGGTATACCCATACTATATGTAAAAAATATATCATCTCTTCATGTCATCCACGATCATATATATAAAAACATTACAAAATTGCAACATCAGTTCATTTTTTTATGGATAATAAAGATATATGGCAATATCATTGGATACCATATATATAAAATAATAAATAATCATCCTCAAATAGAGATCACACATCATGGAACTAAATTTGGAATCTATTATGCATAATAAATAAGTATATATGTGGATTGTGAACCTATGTTCCTAATAATTATGGATGAATGCACCTATAATCTCACAAAACTAGTAACCACAAACCATCACAGTGAAACTAAGAGGCCCATTAAACATTCTTTGTACATGAACATTAGAACTCCCATACACGTGTCCCAAAAATTTCTCTCCTTCAAATACATGACCTTGGTTAATACAAATTTAATATAATAAATATACATATAATAACATATTTTAATCCCCCTTATTAAACTATCAGGTCCAAATCAGTGTTCTACAAGAACTCTTATGAACATCCTCATATTCAATAAGCTATTTTCTAGAATCAGTGGATTATGTCCATTAGTAGGGATACAAATAACATAAATATAATTTAAACCAAAAATAATAATGTGTCTGATTTTTAGAATACATTTCCATTATGATACTAGGTCCATGATCTTATGATCATGTATCGTCTATAGGTCATTCTCCCTTACATGGATTCATATAAATGAAATATATTTTCCCATCGAGATTCACATACTTAGTGTGTGTAATAAAACCCATTTGGAAACCACTAGTACATCCATAAAAAATTTAATAATTTATAATATGTTTATTTCGTGGTAATAATTAATGAATATGAAATCATAAAAACAATAAATCAGATATCCATAATTCATACAAAAACAAGTCTCCACTAACCACTAGTTGAACAGTCATGGTCCCCATTCTAGATTGATAAGGGAGTAAATGTTATATTTAACTAAATCAGGCCATAGGGATATTCATTTTCTTCCTCATTAACATAATTTCATTATGAGTACATAATACTTAACATCACCAAATCATGAATTATAAAATTCTAAGAATAAATACTAAGGAAGAAATTGTGTTAACCGCAAATACATACTCATTAAATACACTACTCATAAATCACTAGGAATCATGTGAGGAATTCAAATAATAATAATAAATGAATGGGTAATAGGTTTCATTTAATTGATTAAATCTTCAACATGGGGTTACATGGTATCATTATATACCTCCTGATGCTCTGGTCCAATTGCGCCATAGTTGTAAGCTATATGCAACCCCCCCCTCTATGGGAGAATCATTCCATGATGGTTCACCAGTGCTGAGCACGAAGAATGATTCCATGGAAGGAATATTAACATACAATATCAGTTATACCATTCATGGAATGGAATTTCATCAAGATAATAAAGTGTTGAAACCTATATATATGTGATTATTCCAAAATAAGGGAAAAAATCTAAAACAATACATATAGAATCAGTCATTGTAAAATGGTCTAACTTGACAGACATACATATGAGATAATAATCAATCGTGATCATCTATATATGGGAAAAAAATTATATTGAGACAAAAAATTGAATATGAGATCCCCAATAGGTAGGAAACTTCATACATCAGGGTTAATAAATAATAAATTCAGGATTCATTATGGAATAATAACCCAAAGCTTATAAAATTGTTCTCCGAGTCAACCCACACATCAGTAATTCATTAATTCAATTATATTACATTAAAAACAAAAATAAGTCAACACATGAGATATTAGATTTACTATAGTAGATATTATAAAAAAAATTAATCCAATGCAAGTGTTTAAAATTTTTTTATTACGAAATATTGATATTCCATATTTTATTATAGTTTCCACTCTCCAAAATAATATAACAAATACATATATATTTATTATTAATAATTTCTATAATTATGGTTTATCATCATTTAATGAAAACATTGTCAGTTTAATTTTTTTGGGGAAAATTAAATTTATAAACAAAATATGAATTAGTTTTAATATAAATATTACATTGTATATATCAATTGAAAACACAACACCCAAGAGAATAGGAAAAAGGGTTAGGTTTTTCCATGCCATGAAACAAAATGATGAACTCATAATTTTCAAAGATGGTTTTAGAAAACATGATAATGAAATTTTTTCAGATGCAAAAAATCATAATGATAGCCCCAACATGATTTCTAATAAATTTTTGATATATTTAAGAACATACTATAGTTAAATATTAATAGAAATAAAATGAAGAAATTATATTCCAAATTTAATTTTTTTGTTAATTTTTCATAAATTATAGTGTGCTTAAATTATTCAAATAAAATGATTTAAGATTTTTATAAATGTATTGAAATTAATTTCAAAAATTTATTTCCATTAAAATAATGGAAAAATGTAATTTTTTAAATCTAATATGATTTATTTTAAAAATATTCCTTCAAAATTATTTTTTCCACAATGGGTGTTGCATAAGGGTAACATGGTTATACTCTTAAAAAAATCATATCCATCACATGAGGGTAAGGAATTTCCACTATTACCCCTATTTAAACTCTATTCTATCATAAATAAACAGTTTATTTTAGGTCCTACCATTTGTTTCATAAGAACTATTTTTATATATATACTATTTAAACTTACATAGAGTCTAATACAATTACACAAAAATATTTTCAAACATAAGTATTATATAGTAGTTCCATATTTACCTTGTACTATTTCTAGGTACTCTTATTAATACCTTACAAAAATATTCTTCATTTATGAAATATATATGAAAAGAATATTTTCTTACATATCATTTTTATAACATAAGTAACCCCTATGAAAATCATAGTCTCAAAAAATATGGTTATTAATTAAATTGAAAACCCATAATATTTCACAAAATAGGGTTATTAAATCTAACCAAAGATCATTTCAAGAACACATCAATATTTAAAATTTTAATATTTATCTCAAGTTGAATTAGTTTGTCATTAGTGTTAATGGAAATTTCTCATTGTGTTCATCTAAAATAGGTCAATCCTTGTGGAAATGATTGATGCATTTAAAAAATTAAGAGTTTGGGATATTTAATAGGATAGTGTATATAACTATATTATATTAAATTATAGAACATGTACATAATATTATTTTTCATTATTATTGTATGATTCCTAGTAATTACCATTCATTATTTAATTGAATTTAAAAATAATTTTATGTGCGGATGTTGAAAGTTTCTATGACATGTAATATGTATAATGTGAGTTAATTGTGGAGTGAACTATAATATTTATAGTCACTCAAATTGAATACTATTGGAATAGATCGTTTATAAATGAATATTATAATTAATTAATCATAATGCCTTTATAGAATATTATTTATTTTTAAAAGGTGGAGTAATAAAAAAATTGAATGTGGTGATTGATTTATAATTTTTATATAAATTATTAATGAATATTAATACAATTTGAGATATTTAATTTCAATTAGGATTATGATTATGACTATTATATTATTTTCATGTTTTAAATGTCAATATTTTATTTATGAATGTGATAACTGGGTAATTATATTAAAAATTCTATTAATATAATAAATAATAAATTTCTAATTAGATTGTAATGTATGATGAAGAGAATAAGTTAGTGAGTAATTTCTGATTTTGGAATCTACATGTACTAGAAAATAAGCCTTTCTATCTAATTTAACTGTAGAATGCTGAATATTCTTCTTACCTCTAAATAAATTGATATTTTTAGACTAAAATTTGTAGATTTTATATTGATAATTAATATTAGACTGTAATTTATCATATAAATGTTTTTAATGTATTAAAAACATCAAAATATATGGTTCCACTATGATGATGTTGAAAATACAACTATTATTATAAAAAAATGAAGTCAGATGGAATTATGATGTCCTATATTGTATTTTTATGTATATTGGATTGTATATTACCTTCTTATAAGCATAATGATGAAATAATTTGTCCTGATGTTGCACTATGCTTAGATTATAAAGATACTCTATTAATATAGAACCAATTAAATAACATATAGGTTAATGATAATAACATGAATATATCTATGAATTTGTTCTATTATTTTAATATGCATATATCTATTATTGAATTTTAAATATATGATTTATATTCATGAGGAAATTTAATGAATATTTAAATGAAATTCTAATTATAACTTGAGGTTTTTTGAGTATTATTTAGAAAATTAAAATTGTTCAATGGTTGAATTGATACATAATAGTAAAATTGGGGTTTTTACAAGATGAATAATATATTATTTAGAATAAATGTACATATATAAGATTCCATAAGTGATACCTAAGAATAAATATATCATTGATCTGTGAATATATGTCAAACTCTTAATATGAAATACTTTATCTGAAGACAAAAATAAGATTAATGTTGTTATTTATTAGAATATTTTTAAAAATCTAAAACATATGTTTGAAAAAAATTTATATAAAATCAGTTTGGGTTTACATAACATTAAATATGTTTTTATAGTGTATATAGAAATAAATTGTATAATTAATTATTCTTCATTATTATAATAAAATAACATATTATATTACTAAATATGAATCATTGTATCAATAGTTTTGTGATTAGTATTAAATTATTTTACTATGGGATTGCTAATTTCATACATGTTACACTGAAATGTGAAAATATTTGTGATGATTTGATGTGACATATTTTTATGATCCTTTAAAAACTAATGAATAAAATATTTTTTTTGATAGAAAAAGAGAATATCATGTGATGATTTTGGGTGATCACTATGTGATAATTGAAGAGATTCAAAATGTGTATTTGGAATAAAATATGATGGTCAAACAATGGATTATTCAGAGAGGAATATTTTTCAATTATCCAATAGGTATATCATTACTAATTAGGACTCATGGATAATCAAATTTCAAATATTTTAAAATATCCTTAGGTTCTATCATTATTATAAAATAATAACTTGTGTGGAAGAATATAGGTTATAGAGTTATGATGTCCTATATTAATGTTTATTGTACATTGAATAAATCGATAATAAATGTATTAGAGGGTGTGGGGTGTTAGATCAATACTATTACTTTTTATTATCTCAAATTTGAATAGATTTATGATCATTTATTCATATTATATGAATAAAAATTTATGTTAAATAATAAAACAATTAGGTTTTTTTAGTCAACTATGATGATTATTTTGATGGTGATAGAGACTATTTAACAATAAATGTTTCTTAGAATAAATTGTTTGTTTATTATCATGGATATTTCAAATTATCTATCCTAAAATTGTGTAACAGCCTAATGTTTATTAGATATCTTTTTCAATAAGTGAATATTAAAATTTAATGTAATTAATATGTAGTTAGTACAAAAGACATATGAAGATAAAAATAATTAACAGAAAATAGTTATCAATTGTATGGATGATAACTTAACTATTTTGTTTTCATTTTATTATAAATTAATATTTATATCTCATAGTTGACACATATTTATAATTGATATAGTCACCCATATTTGTAGGATCTATGTAAATATAGTGTGATTTTATTCAAATTTAATTTTTTAAATACATATATTATTATTTATTATGTATTATTAAATATATCCATTTATTATGGTATTTATATAGTTTAAAAAATACAATATTAATAGTTTTTTGTATAAAAAATTATTAATGATTCAACCACTAATAATGTGTAGTCTAACTTATTCACTTATTATAGAAACAAGTAATATCCTTTAATAAGGGTGAAATTTGGGTAAAAGAATTACAAACATCGGATGATCCCAATTAACATGTATTTATTAAAAAATATATTTTGGATGACACTTATTATCCTATTAGACCATGGGTTTTTCATCAAATTGATTCAACTAGATCAAATGTTTATGGTTTATTTTTTACCCTAATAAACCATATAAATTATGTCCATCAGATGATACATTAAGTATAATTAATTTAATAATGTCATAGTTAAAATTACTATATGAATATAACTCATTACATGGAGAATTAGAGTATCATTATATACAAATGGAGGTAATGTGAATGACAAATTACTTTCAGACTGAACAGAATCATCCACCATTAATCCTTGGTTAATTTAATATTTAATGATGTAGTGTTATTATCTACCTATTATAGTACCAAATTCATTTTTTAATTTTTTTTGGATCAAATGTGTATAATAAAAATAAATACTATTAATCCAATCCAAAATCATAAAAAAGAAATTATTTTAACAAAAATTATTAAGATATAACATCTTATAAAAAATAATATTATAAAATTTAAATTTTATCTATAAAATATTCCTTATACCTATGATTAGAAAAAAAAATCAATGATATAAAAAAATTATTATTGATGTATATTCTATTTTTGACATGTAAAATTAAATTATAAAAGTACCATGAATACTAATTTCAGATAAATCTGTTGTTTGTATTGTATTTGGTTGATTTTTGGTATAAAAACCATGTGAAAATTGTCAAAAAAATTTATTCAAATATTACAGGTATTTTTTAGTTATCATTGTAAATAGTAAAATGTGAAGGACTCATTCTAATAATCTATGCTGAATTATCATCAAAATAATCAATCATAATTATATGTTTTATAATGTATGATGTGATGAATTCAAAATTTGTACATATTTTAATTATAACATTTATATCTAAGACATTAATGTCAGAAAACTATATCCACTTCATTTACTATAGAAAAGTTTTGTACTTTAACATTATAAAAAAATAAAATAATATAATTAATAGTAATCTTGATGTTGATGATAGAATTTACATGGAATAAAAATTGATGTTATATTACTTCCCATGTATTTGACCTGTTTCCATATTAAAATATTCCTTCTCAATAATAAATTGGATATTATAGATTGAAAATTTAATGGATATACCTAAATAATTCCTCATAAAATATATTTTATTAAACATAATTCCTGATGATTTTTTTAGGTATTTGATATAAGAAATTATTGGTTATGGTTTAGTTGATCTAAGAAAATAAATGCCCCATGTCACTTATTTGTTAACCACTATCACATATTAAAATTGTGAATAATGGTTTGGTTTTTTTGGAAACTGTATTTACAATATGATTCAAAAAATAACATAAAATTGGTTTCATTAATTATTATGAATTCCTTCTCCATCCCAGTTATTGATAAAATCATATTCAATATTTTAATCATCATTATAAATTGTGACAATTAATTTGATTAGAAAAATTAGTGCTATGAATCACAAAAATTATCCAAATAACTGCATACCAATATGTACAATATACCACTAAAATTATGATGTTTTATATAGTTCCAATATATCAATAGTCATATTATGTGGAATAATTGGTTAACAATCATAAAAAACACTTACTAGAATGATGGTATAAAACACACGGATGAAGCATGTGAGGAACATCATTAAATCAATTCATATTGATTCTTCAAATATAATAGAAGAAAAAATTGATTCCTAATTCCTAATTATTGAGTTATCCCTTATTATGTAAAATTTAATATAGAAGAAATTTATAAGAATTATTTGTGATTTCCCATTTAGATTTCCAATTAGATTAGAGAACCTGTAGTTTTTCTCATTCTCATTTCTATCAGTAGTTAATCATTATTAATTAAATCATTTTTAACATCCCAAATAATAATTAAGGAATAATTATAATGGGATTTGAAAAATGGGATAATAATGTCATTATTTTATATGGTTTTCAACACCAAAATCTACATTATCATTTTCCCCATTATTTGATAACCACATCATTATTGTAAATATATATCCATATCTTATTATAATATTTTGATAGATCATTGTTACACTATACATATAATATATTCATTATTATATAACAATTATATTTCTATTTTAAAGTTTAATATAATAATCTATAGGCATGAAAATCTTGAATTAGTAAAAAATTATTTTTCATACTTCATGTGAAAAAATAAAAATGAATTAATATTTACAGTTACGTGTTGTTCTTTAAATATCTGATAAATATAATTTTAATGTTATGATGAGTAAAATATGATCCCTCTATTTTTTGGAAGGAATAATGAATTATACATCCATATGACAAAGTTAGATAATCATTACATGATAAATAACATTTTATTCATACCAATAAACCACATTTGGAAAAAGAATGATAATATCACCAAAATATGATATGATGATATAAATATATAACACTTATTAAAAATAATGTATAATAAAAAATACTTACAAAATCTACCATAAAAATATATATATCCAGAATAAATAGATTTTTTTAGGATTTCGATTTTTTATAATATCTAGAGTCAATTAGAATACCTTAGAAGAAACTAGAAATGCATAATGGAAAATGTGTAGAATTATGTATGAATGAAATTATTCTTTGTTTTGAGGTTATTTTATATAAATTTCATTTTATGTGAGATAAATTCCTATAATATCAATGTATATATAATTACAATGATTAAATTATTAATTTCCATGTATATATTATGATAAATTTATTTCAATATTCTTGTGAAACCCATTTTAAACATCAAATCCAATTCCTATACTCCATGTGATGATCACAAAAATTATTTCAAAAAATTTCTCTTGAATTTACCCTAAATGATATTAATAATTAAAATTAAATAGATGTAATCCCATAAACCATATTCATCTTTATAGAATATGCACATCCCTATAACAATTGAATATTATCATAGTATTAAAATTTACTTGAGTTGTTGGGTGTTTTAAATATAAATTTTTTCATATTAAATCAATCTCCACATTATACAGAATTATCCCACAGAGGGTGTGATTCATGATATAATCCTGAAAACACCACTTATATCACATAAATTATTACTACCGTATTATATAATTACTCATGCTGCAAATTTGAGGTAGAATTTTACATGTATTTTATAATCCGAAACACAATAATCCTCATGTCTATTACAGTAATGCATACAATAATATTTGTCATGTCCAAAAAAAATCATCAATACATTCCTAAAAAATTATTCGATATTATGTTTTGTAATTTCATAAAAATAATTGGATTCATTGTAATATTTATTTTACTTTTAAATTAGCAAAAATATTAAATTATATCACGGATCCCCACCTATATATATTAAAAACCATTTATTCCTCTCATTAATTTCAATAATTCCTAAAAAATAAGAAATTCATTCAATTCATTTCAACATTATATTATCTCTTGTAATTTTGATATGGAACATATAGGTTTCCAACCATATAACTTGAAATATATAGATATATAACATCTATTATGTATATAATTTCCAAAGTTATCGTTATCGTAACCCTATGACACAATCCCTTTAATAACAAATTGTTATATTTTCATTCATATCATCACCTATATTATCCCCCACTATAGATCCAAAAATTAGTTTTTTATATATTTGATATATACATATTAAAATCAATATAATATTTTATAATCATTACCTTCATATTGAGCTCTTATAAGTGATTGTTTATCTAAATTATCACAGTTAGAGACGTGCTATATGAGTGAATTGGTATTATTTTAGAACATATAAAATTTATAAATGATAAAATCTAATCCAATATTAAACTACGATCATGAGAAAGCATTGAGGAGTTATTTCTGAAAGGGGACCACTACATGATATATTTACATAAATTAAAATAATAATCTAATAATTCTATATTAATTGATATAGTATATATAATATATCAATTATCCTATAACTTTTCCCCAATTTTAGTGCATATTATTAAATTTCTATGATGTGTTAATTATATGTAAATTTTTCAATTAAATAAATTCATAATTATGATTACCATATCCCAATGATAAAATATAGAATCCACTAAAAATTAATATGCTACAAATTTTTGGTCATAAATATTATCTTCTGCAAGGTATGGCAATGGTCTATAAATATCGTCCTCTTGGTGATTTCAATAATCATTTATTTGTTAAATTTATCATGATGCCCACTATCCAAAGATTCCCTTCTTGGGATGGTAATGAATAAAGGAATTTAATGAACCCTGATCCCCTCCACTAGTCGGCCCTAGGATGGAGATAAGCACCAATAGTACAAAATTTTCAAAAAATGGGAGGCATTTCCATTTCTAAATTACCATGATCGGGAGATAAAATGGATCCTTCCAAAAAAATACACAATATATGTATATATATATATATATATAATAGATCGAAATCCATCCAACATTCATGTTAAAAATAATCTTTTACAATTACAATAAAAAGTCCAAATTAAATACCAAATGTAAGGCTAAGCAGTGACACAAAAACTATCTAAAGTCCAAACTAGTAATACAAAATACAGTCTATGTTATCCTTCTTCAAACATGGAAAATGTTGTTTATACATATGTTGAGAACATGGGTACACTAGATAAGAAAAAAAGTGTCTCATCTAGACGTGAATGGAGAAAAATATTACCCTGTGAGAAAACAATAGAACCAAACATCACTTAATAGGTATAATAACCTTCCCAAAATAACTAAGGCACAAAAAAATAAAATAAAACAATTAATGTAATGAAAATCAATGATAGGGTACACAACACCACCTCACGAAAATTATACACTCTTTCATAACGGAAAATATCGTTGAGATCCCACCAATTCAGAAAGTACCACATTACAACATTCCCACACACACCTTGGCTGCAAACCACATCACATATCGCATCATAGACACTTGGGTCCTACAAAACACATCACATTATTCTCCACAATGACCACATCACATCCTACACACACAGAAACATAGTCCACAAACCACATAACATCCCTCCCCTAGACCACAGGGCCACAAAACACACCTTATAGCAAATACACGTGGGATATAAGAACACATCTCATCCCAAAGACATCTGAGAATCACAACACAGCACATCCTAACAATAAATGGAAATCACAGCTCCCCCGCACTCAAATGGGACTAAAAAAAACAACATTCCCAAAAAATCTTGGTAGATTACTTTACGGAAGAGGGATTAGTGAAGAACGAATGGCCATCCATCCATTGTCCCGCTAGGATGTTTGGAAAAGTCACCATCCCTTTGAAGACGTGGCTTTTAGGATCATAGTTCTCAAATTTGGATGAGTAGAAATAGAAAAAAGTAGTAAAATAAAACTATATACATACACAATATCAAATAATCATAGACAACCTATGTATTCATGAACATACAACCATGTCACAACAATGCTAGCTTTGATAATAGATATAATTGGAATACACCACAATACATTCCACAAAACCCAATTCATATTTATAATCAATCTAATTAACAATTTTACATCATCTATTAAATAGTTAATTTACGCACTACATCCCTTATCAAGAAACTACTAAGAACAAAATGACCACAACCATGGTAAATTAATTCACATAACACTAAATACACTTTGTTCCATGAAATCAAAATTTAACACCCATTCATGAAATATTAGAAACCAGCATTTATATATGGGGTGAACCTTTCTGAATGTCATTGTTGGAGATGTACACATAACAATTAACACCATTATTCCTAAAATGCATCCTTCCCAGTCCTCTATTCCAACCAAAATTACTCCCAACTCATAACCACATAAAACAACATTATTAACCACAACCAGTTTCATAGCACTACTACACAATCATTCCTCGTCCAAAATTCCATGTCAAAAAAACAACCCCCTGTATAGAATCATTCCCACAACAACATCACCATTGAGACCAATGGAAAACATGTTTGATATTTAACAATGATTTATTCCTTTAATTCCACTTTTAAATTTAGGTGTTATTATATAACCAGCATGATCCTTGGGTATCCATTAATTAGTTGAGTACATGTGGGTAACAATTTTCCCCCATAATCATTCATCATTAAAGAAAATACATGAATTTCCTACCCGATTCCATGTGCAGGATAGGAACCCCAGGAACCATGGTTTTTATTGGGTAATTAGACCATACAAATAACAATATCAACAGAAAAACAATACATAGAAGGAATATATATGACTATTCCAATCTCACTATTTAATTATTTTAAATGGGATTAATTATTTTTTTAATCCATTAAAAATATTTTCAAAAGTGTAAACTTCACAAACCTATTGTGTGTGATAATAAATTTAGTTGTATGAAGGATAAATCTACTTAGAATAATAGACAATTAGCACATTCATATAGCACCAAAACGGGGTGCTCGTATTCGACAAGAAAAATCCCCTTGAAAAAACACAGATACAATGGATAAAACTCCATTTCATGACTCCTCATGGAAAAAAGTTTCATGGTTTCTTATAAATGTGGAGAAAATAAAGAAATATATGGGTGTAAGATATATCACCCATTATAAAATCTAAATGGATTAGTTGTTTTGATATGTTTTGTATTTTCCATTAAAGTGGGATTTGATCAAGATAACATGTTTTGACCAAATAAAATCTCACAAACCCTTTGGAAAATAATGATAAAATTTATGGGATTTTAATCAGTCTTCAATCCCTTCAAATTAACCACTTCAAAAGTGAAGATATAATGAGTCACTATTCAAAGATTACCCACCAAATTATTTAATATTATATAATTCACTAGTTCAGTGGGTCAGCACTAGATAAATGACCACTCAATGATTCATCATTCATTGAGTCTCGACTGGACACGTTATTGTTGGTGAGTCACCATTTATTGAGTAACTACAAGATTATTGACTATTCGGTGAGTCACCATTTAGGGATTCACCACTAGTCATATGAATATTTTGGGAGTCACCATTAGGTGATTCACCGAGGGAAAAGTGATGGTTTGTGTAGTCACCATTCCAAAATTCACCGCTCAACATGTGATCGTTCTGTAAGTCACCATTCGGCAAGTTGCAACATGAAAAATTATTTGTCTACGAGTCCCATTTTGGGGAGTATTTTCTAGAAAAGTGACCCTTTGGTGTGTCAAGATTAGGTGAGTCGCCATTTGACATGTGATTGGTAGTGAGAAACTGCCTATGAGTGGCAGCCAGTGACCCCCCACCGGCGACCCCCTGCTAGTGACCCACCACAAGTGGCTCACTACCAGTGACTCAATACTGATTCACCACTAGAGGCTCACTTATATGAGTCACCGTCAGAGGACTTGAAAAACTAGGATGTTTTAAAATGTGTTTGAGTAAGTCTAAATGACATCCCAAAAAACATAAATCACAAGATTTTCAAAAATCAATGGATTAAAGAGGTCAGTACCATTACCTTTGATACCTCTCAATGTATTCTCACCCTTGAGAATTCAAAACCAATCCTAGAAGGTAAAAATGGTTCCAAACAAAAAACATTAGATATACCTCTCAAAACTCCCTTCACTCCTCATTCACTACCACCGGATGAACACACCAACCTAAATGATCACAAAACACACCAGACAAGGACAAAAACCCGGCCATGTTAAAAAATCTAGTTGGGGAATTTCATCTTCCATGTCATGATACAATTAGCTATAGGTGACACTGACTCAACCACATAGGTTTAATCTCATCACAGTTAATGTGTCTCAATTATGAATCTGGCCTTCCCCTTTTGACATGTTAATAATTTTATACACATTACACAACACATCTCCATCCAATGGAATAATTTCTCATTTAAAATAATAAGGTTCTGAAATTACCTTACCTGGAAAAAACAGAATAATGAAAAACCCAAAAGAAACATGGGTATTAGGAACACATATGTGCTTCTCAATCCAAATAAATATCATCTAGGACACCATACCTATTCAACCCATTATCTATAGGAATGGTCCATCCATGAAATACCTTCTCCCAATGATCTTAAATTTATACTTGAAGCTCCATTAAAGTTGCATCATCCACAATATTCAACTCTCACCAGTCAAAGATAATGGTGTTATCATGAATAAACTAAATATTCTATGTGATGTGGAAGAATTCATTGGTCCTATATAACAATGGTGGAAATGTGAACATTCATTTAACATCACCAACTCATCCTAACACTTCTGTGGTTAAAAAATAGTATAAATAATTTTTGTTATGACAATCCTCCACTGCCCACAATGAGGGGAATCCTTCAAGAACATGTGGTCCCTGACCTCGAACACCAAGGGCCTCCTCATATGACCAACACAAGACCTCTTCTGATCCTACACTAATATTATACAGTCAAGAACAAGCTACACCTTCTTTGTCATCATTTTCACTATATAATGATAAAGAATAACTGTCTCCCCAATGACTGTATAATGTGAAGTTGAATGACATTGTCTTCTATACAAGTCATCACAAGGATTCTTTCCAATGGAAGATTGGTTATTATAATTTTAAGAAAACCATAATAAAGGAAAGGGTTCCACCCAAGATCCAAAAAAATTCTAGACACATGCTTGATACATGTCATACAATAGCTGGACACTCTATTTTATTTTCCCATCCATCTAAAGGTGGAAAGAAGTGTTGTGGCATAACAGGGTTCCAAAATCATTTTGGAGTCGCCTCTTTAGTCGTGAGGTAAAATGTGTATCTCGATATGAGAAAATATATCATGGAACTCCATCTAACTAGACCAAAACATCCACATATATATTTACAAAGGAATACACAACACATATATCCTTGATTTATAATAAGTGAGGAAATTTCAGTATCTAATACACTACTACCCATATATCCTCATAGCCTCACTGAGCTATGTGTAATCCTATGGTGAATTTAATCAAGATTTATCCCTACTTATACATGGTGACATCCAATGGATGTAATAAATCACTAGGAACACGACTCATGGCATTACCTGCTGGATGACCAAGCATATTTCCATAAACTACACTACTACCTGCTTCATCCTCACCTACTAAAATTGTACCCTCAATTAATGATACAAATGAAAAATTAATGGGTGTACCACTATTTTGGAGTTAATAAAATCACAAATAACACCCTCATTCACTAAAACCAAAACAAACTAAGACCGAAAAAATATCATCAGATTCTGACAATCGTATACCTGTCCCACAATAGAATCACCATGGTGAAGTAGATAATGAAATACCTCTACATCAGTGTATCCCTACTAAGACTCATCCATCGGCTATATCAAATAATAATCAATTTTATTATAGAATAATCATCCTCTATCACCAAACATTCTCACATTTTATTGAATGTTACCGAACTCATCTATCACTTTCCATGCCTTCTTATATTACCAAACAACATTTCCCTAGGATTTCTTCTTCAATGAATCAACGATGAAATTCCATTTATAGAGATGCAAGAAATATCAAAATGAAAATCTCGAAAAGAAACTCCATACACCTTCCTTTTTATATGTTTAGATATCACTTGGAAATTATATACCTCAAACTATTGTGATATTTGTAGACCACAATGTTCTCCCCAATGAGTTAATGTCTCTAAAAAAGTCATTTCAAAAATGACCGCTCCTAGATCAAGATGATGGTTGGAATAGTTACACTCATTGGGGTGTCACTACTGGGAGCCATAAGATATAATTTCCCATTGTTTCATGAGTACACCGAAATTGTAGACTAGAAACATAAAAAATCACTTCAAACATATCTCCTTCAATGGAAAACTAGAACACCAGATTATTGAAAATATTCCCATTAGATATCTGAAAACATCTTGGTACTACATAATCGATGAAAAATAATGGTCCTTCCTGGTCAAAGATATCAATTTGGGTGAAACTAAAGAGGAATAAAGTACAATCATTTGATAATAACAATAAGAAAATGAAAACAGTGATCATATGACATATTCTTATATGATTATGAAGAAACTACTAAGTTAACCTTCGATGGTCCCACTGCCACACCAAGATGATACATTACATGAAAAAGGATGTGTGAATCCCATTTCAAAAACATTCGATTGGGCATATTTTTATAGATATGGTGGAGTCGATAAAACATCAATATTTTCTTATGATTCTTGACATTTTTCTCCTCTGACTGTGAGTAGACCATGATATCATTGATAACGATGAAAAAAATTGTTCCATGAACTCATGTAACACAATGTTAAAAATACCCATGACCAGAGTTTGTGCATTCGTAACACTGAATGTCAAAAAAATACACTCTATGGGACAATACCTATATCTTATAGATGTTTTTGGACATCATTATACTTAAACTTAACTAGATATATAAAGACAGTAGATAGATCATAAAAACAAAAATTTCCCCTCTAAAATGGTGGAAATGATAATCTATCCTTGGGATAGCGTAAAATTTCCTATCCATTACTAGATTCATACTCTATTATTCTACACAGAACCTCAAACCACCATTCTCCTTTTTGCGAATAAGATCGGACCACCCCACGGTAACACACTGGGAAGGATAAAACCAATCCGCATTATGTCATATATCTAAACACACAACTCCCATAACTCAGATGGTCCAATCTAGTAATGATATATCAAAATTATATAAGCACTAGGATATAAGTCTATCTTGAAATCTACATCACATCAAGGGGATAGATTCACAATACTTTTGTAAAAAATTCTATTAACACCCCAACAACTCTAGGAACTTCCACTATCCCAATGTCTACTGATTACTCTAACATATAATCTATCAAAGTAAAAAGTTACTCTATATACTGAAATCCCACCTAAAAGTTCCTCCCGCAAAAAAGAATCACACGCTGATCATCCGTATCTAAAAAATGACTCTCCTACGAAAACAGTTGATGACGTAATGAACAGAATACAAACAATCAATGTTTAGGATGATATTATGTAGATGCTTATATATAATAAAAATATCCACATAGGAAAGATCTAGTCTCGTCCTTAACATACATCCTAGGAACACATCAGATAATCTGTTCTGATCTCCAACTGGTGTACTCAACACTTGGGGAATGGGAAGCCTCTCTATACATAGTCACATACCATGGGATATAGTAGGTGAAACAAAGGAGTGTGAAGCTCATGAATCATGCAATGCACAAGAAATGATACTAAAAAACTGATAATGCCTCTAAGGATCTCTGGTGTTGCTAGAAGTATTTCCTCTACTATGTGCAATAGACCACATCCATCTCTTCTACTCATCTACTAATGTATGTCTCCATGACCTCATCTAGGCCGAGGTCCCTGAGGAACATCCTGAGGTCGGCCTCTACCCACTCCATCTCGTCTCAGTGGAGAATGAACTTGATGCCCCTAAAATTAAATTGACCCATCTAACAACTACTATTGAGGATGGTAATGAACCTATCTACCTCCACTATAATTAGATCAATCATTCATGGGAAATTGATTCTGATGTTGGAAATGGTCTATATGAATGAAACACTTTGTTTTTATATTCATCATAAATTCACATGAACTATTATAACCTAATTGTCAAAAAAGGATGTCACTACGATTGAATCCATACATATCAATTCTTTAAAGGCCATAACACTTGAGACCTACTTCTATTAATAATTCCATTGGAAAAACTCTTCTGGTTCCCCTATAATGGTAAACCTCCTTGAGAGTGCATCCTCTCAGTCACTTCTTCATTATTCTGAATTAAAATGTGCATTTTTAAAGACATGGGAGTAACAACATTCTGGATAAGAGTATGAAGCTCCTCATTTATATGACTCCCATGAGGCTCCAAATCTGGTAAAATATACTGGTAAAATTGAGGATAGCATTGAAATTGATCCCCAAATCATGTGCCAATATACTTCCTTGGTGGAGGGAGAGTAACTCCTACATCTTCTCAACCTTCATGGTTGATGAAAGGAATTCTTCTCAGAACTCCTTCACAATGTCAACTACCAAACATTAGCCTCCTTCCTATTAGCCAGTTATAGTTTCCCCATTTGATGCACAACTCCCATCATCTGAGTCAATTCTAAATGAACCCAATACTCTATTGGATCCTACATCATGCTAAAGGGAATCTCAAGATCCACGATCCATATCTCTATCTTCATGTCTGAAACACTACCATTGTATATTTCCTTGGACTACTACATAAATTAACATAGAATCCTCTACCACTGGTCGTCCTCATCCACTTGATCAACCATCTGTCAATCAACTGGATCAGCCTGCTGTACATCTACCACTAGAGACACACGTGGATGATGACCAAGATCCATAGATGAAAAAGAAAAAGATTATTTCCTAGGCCCAAGTAGTATATAATTTTACCAAATTTTGATTTAATCCCACTTAATCATTTTTACCATCTCGAATCAACCCAATTAAAACAGAAACACAAGTCATAATGATAAATTCACCTTTCCTGGGTTTCAATAATGCAAATAGGTATGTCTCAGTTGGACGACTGCAAAGCTTACTCTCCATGAAATGGATCTCGGGGGGGGGGGGGGGTGTCTAAAATCTGATTTCCTAGCCAGTCACCCTAGCCTATGTGACACACCAAGGTCAAGTATCAATATTTCCATACATTCCCATTAAATCCTCACTATTCCTAACGACAAAGTCCAACCAATTTGTCAACGACCACCTTTGATACCATTACATCATGATCCCCTCACTCCATAGATTTCCCCAATGTTGTAAATGAACAAAGGAATATAATGATCCGTTAGTCCCACCTTGTAACGTCTCGACCTAGCTCACCACTAAACTGGTGGACATACCTTTCTCTATAAGACCTCAAGAGCATATCCTTGTACGCCAGAGGCCACTGACTAGTAACGGGGGTCTAAAGATAGTCAGTAGGGAGATTATAACCAATTATCAGAGTTGTAAAATGGTATATAAGTGTAAACAACAAACAATAGTGGAAGAAGTAGAACATAATTGACAAAACAGCGGAAGAAAAATATTACACATTTTTATAAAAGTGGACATAGCCAATTATATAGTCGATGAATTCATGATATGTTATGTATACATAATTGAAAGCAATAAAAAATCAAGTATTCTTTACACATCATGTATAATACAAATAAAAAGAAACCATGCCCTAAGGATTTCAACTCGAGCATCCCGAGCTCCTGCTCCTTCCTCTGCTCCATTATCCCAAGTATTTTCTAGGAGCATAATATTGCAACCAAATAGAATCTTATCAGGTAACCCAAGTGAAATGGAGACCAGAATAGGTTGTGAGATATAAATCTTAATAGGTTGGGACCACTGGTGTCCACCCAAAAACGTTACATTCAATAAATATTTTAAACAGTGAAAGCATGGATAATTAATGTATGAATTACTATGTAAATATATACCAATGTATCTGCTTTAGCTCTCAGCTCGTGTTTGAACCTATATTATAATTTTTTCATGAATACACAATCGTCATTAGATAATAATTTTCATTTATCAAATTTTCAAACATCATTAAACAACATAATTCTCATGATCCAGCCGAAGCACGACATTCCCTTTAGAAGTAACTCACCACATATGTCTTTAATGAACATTTATGTAATAAAAGTAAAGACAAAATCAAAGCATGTTTTTTGGCTTGGATAACACGTCATAAGATATTCAATTTAATAATTCATATACTATATCTAAGCCCGTACATTAAAAATAGTGATTCGCTCCGGGGTCAATCCACTAATAGTGATTCAGCCAATTCATTGATAAGTATGAACCCTTTCTCATATTCAATTCACAAATCATAATGTCACAGTAGTGTTCATTGACCAAATAATTTATTTCTTGTATGAACAATTGGTCTCACAGTCCAATGTCAAATGATGGGTGTAGAGCATCATGTCTAGCACCCTCACGAGTATTTGGAGGATCATTCCTTGTCTCACTACCCATGGGTATTTGGAGCATCGGTCCCTGACCCATAAAAGAATGTTTTCTTGTATGCTGGGTGTAGAATGTCATGTCTAGAACATCGTGAGTATTTGGAGAATTAGCCCCTATTTCACAAACCATTTATCAATCATACATGTATATTTATCATTGGTGTAGAACTCCATGTCTAACACCCCAAAACCTTCTATTAATTAATTCATAAATTAATTAATCCAATATGTTAATTAATTCATCAACTAATTAACAAAATAAATTGCACATCAAAACTCAACCTATAATTAACCATTCAACCTCTCAACAGTAAATAATTAATTAACAACTAATTATTCTTAGCAAGACAAATGAATAATTAACAAACATTTAATTATTTAATTTTTTTAATAAGTCTGAACCCGTCCACTCAAACAGTGATTTGTACAGAAAACTAATAATTTACATGCACGTCATGATCATCTCAAAACATTATATTTAGCAACGATCTCACAAAACATCTCATATTATACAACAACTCCACCCATGAAAACCTAATGCATGGAAATATAACATGCATCAAAAGTTACCCATGGACAACAGTCGTAACAAAAAATAAACTCTCAATCATAATTTAATGTATTAAAATTAATTAATTAAACAGTTAATTAATTAAATCATATATATTTTTCCAACCATTAATTAATTATCAATTTGACACTTGTAGTGTAATAATTAATCCTTCCATTCATTATTACCAGTTTCCAATTTATATTCTAAACTATTCAAATATTCAATATTTTCAATAATCAGTAAAAGCCAAAATTTGTATACCAACTCAGGACTTGATAATTAATTCTAAAATTAATTAACCTATTACCGATTCAGACCATTCAAATCATTTTACAGTTTAATCAAATCACATTAGCCAAATTAGAAAAAAATGTTTAAAATCAACACATGTTCAAGTACTTATTTATCACACGTGGCAGACATCATTTAATGACATCAAAAATTTCATTCATAGACATATCATAATAAAGGAAAATCACATTATCAGTTTATTTAATTAATTTATAATTTGTAAATAGAGTGATAAGAATTTTGAACCCTACCTCGGGGTGGCATCATTTTAATACACTACAGCATGACATAAACAACGACAATCAATTTTAATTACCACGCGGTTGCATAGAAAATTATTTTATATACATATATACATATATACATATGTATATATGTTTATATATATATATATATATATATATATTTAGACACATTCTCTTTCCCTGAATCATAAACAAAGATTCACCAAAACAACAACAGAAATCCCAAAACTAGTGCCGTAAGGGCTACGTACATACATTTATATAACGAGGACTCATATAAATTATTGGACTCCAAAATAGGTGAGGAAAAACCAACCAACGATATTAATTATTACCTCTAAAATGAAATTGACATACCGAATTGGCCCTAACTATATTTCCCTTGGTGGCGGTTGTTGGAACGTGGACTAGTGAGTCTTGATACACTGCCCTCATTCCCTATCAAAGGTGAAATACAAAAAAATCTGTATTACCTGAAATCCCAAAAATCAACTGGAACCATAATGGATGCCGATATTAATGAAAATCACCATAGTGATGAAGGAGACTATGAAGGGAGATCATTAGGCTTTGAATCGGACAAAAACAAAGAACGATGTTTGTGAAAATGATGCGCACAGAAGGACCCAGAAAAGGGGGTCACACGCCACAACGATCCTACCTAGGAAGGGGTCGCGCGTTGCTGTTGCATGTTGTCCGAGGGGGTGCATGCCACATGATCGCACTACGTGGTGGAGCTCACTCTGAGGAGGGAGATCAATGTATGGGTGAAGGGATTGCGTCATGGTGTGCACTTCAACATGGGTGTTGCGCCATGTGTGTAAGGAGGAAGAAGAGTGCAATTTTCTTCCCTTTATTTTATTTTTCAAACCCGTAAATTAATGTCCATTAACAATAGTTATTATTACACACTAATACCCCAATAAAAATACTACCATTAATGTGATAATAATAATAATAAAAGATAATAATAATACAAATTTTATTATAATTATTAAAAAACATAAAAACTTATCTAAAAAGTGAAACTCCCCAATTAATCTTTCTTAAAAGAAACATTTCCTTTAGAAAATAAAATTCCCCTTTACTCATCAATTAAATTAAAATATATTTGACATAAAATTAATAAAAATAATTATTTTCTGAAAACTAATTAAATAAATTTTTCCTTATATTTAATTAATTTACACCATAATAATAATAATAGAATCCTAGTTATTATTATTATTCAAATATTCTTTTTTTTAATTCCATCCAAAACACACCAATTAATTACTACTATTATTTATAATAATAACAACCATAATTATCAATAATTATAACACTCATAAAACAAATTATTAAAAATATCATTATTAATACTCAAACCATTGATTAACCAAACACATATATTTAATGAAAACACTCCTTCATTTAATCTGAAAATGATTTTTAATTAATCAATTCATTGAGATACCCAACAGCCTCATTAAATTCACATAAGTATTACACCCCATTAAAAATGCGATTAATATAATTTATCATTTATTTAAATAAATAAACATACTAATAAAAATATTTATAAAATATTTATTATTATTATTCAAACTATCATTTAATTAAAACAAAAAAACAACCAATTTATTAAAATATCATTTATATGATATAAATGATAAAAACACTAAAGCATAACCTCCATTTAATAATATAAGGTCCTTTAATAATTCTAAAACTCTTCATTTAATAAAAATTATTCTTCATCAAACCCAAAACCCATAATAATTTATTCAACCATGATTTAATTAATTCATTATCATTCACATAATTAAACAACCAGAATCATAATAATAATATATTCATTATTATTATTATGAAAACATTATTTTAATTAAACATAATCATTAAAATTATATTATCTATTTAAATTAAATAATTTATTAAACATGGTAAACTGCATAGGTTGAATGGCTACCGTGCATTACCCATGCAGATCCATTAAATTAGATTTTTTTCGGATCCAATTCTCCCAAGATACAATATGACACCTACGAAAAATTATTTGTTAATTACACAAGTCCAAAAACGACACCTTCAGTTGTTCCAACACTCAAAATAAAATTATGGAGCTCGGTTTAAAAAATTGACCTATCAATAAAACCAAAAAATCTAAAACCTTCGTATTTTATTTCGGTTCAAAAATAGGGGACATTATAATCTACCCGCCATAAAAGCTTGTTGTCCCCGAGAAACCTTTGGGAACAAAATATAAAAAAACCAACCTACCATGTTGATTTAATCTTTTTAGAAGTAACCTATTGTGTTCCCAATTCCAAACACACATTTAACCCTTCAGAAGCCTAATGGATAAGCCTTTAAAACCCGATTCAAAGATCAGACTATAGATTAAACATCGAAACAGAGCTTAAAAACAAAGCCATTAGAGGGAAATCATCAATAAAAAGGTTTAAATCTCAATCAACTGATAGAACATGTGTCACATGATTTCCTTGTACGATGTCACAGACCCAAAACCCACATTTTCACTTTTTCTGATGACGTGACTTTAAAACTACTCCAAAACCATCCTCATGTATAATGATTTCCTCACCCGACCTCTGATGAAATTTCCAAGTCAAGGTATTGCATGAAGTTTTTAAAAAATTATTGTTCCCCAATGCGTATAAAGGAGTAGCCCAAAGAAATCACGCATCTCACGTATGACACATATAACAACCACTTATCATGCCAAACAACATTTAAAACATTAGTGTGCTGTAAGATCGACACTATCTTAGTGTCTCAATGATAAGGTCATGATAGGGAAAAATCATGTCATATTCATAAGATCACACTATGAGAAAACCAAGGACATTAAGAATATTAGTCAAACTACTACAAGACAACCTTATTCTAAATGCTCAACATCTATTGCCGATACATTTACCCAAAACGATTTGACACTACCCAACTTAGGATTTTCCGTGAGGTCGTAATAAAATATCATCCACTCACTGATGCTCTATTTTAGAACACTTAACACATGTGTGTGATGCTCTTCAAACCATGATCCCAACATCAATCATTGTTCCAAAAAGTCATAGAATAATCCTATTGACGTGCCATAACACCCGAGCACCACGAAGTCCTCTTGAGTGGTGGGAAGGACTTACTTTAACATCCATGAACAATTTAAGGGTACTACCTACCAGGGGTTATTCCCATAAGAAACATAAACGTCTACCCTCTCTCTATGTCTCACAAAAAAGATATCACGAGATTCAAAATAATCTTTTTCATTTTATCCATTTTAATTAATTCAATTCAACCATTCCTCATTTGAATAAATTTCAAGAAACACAGAAGTACATTTTCACAAGTCACTTGTTTTTCAATCAATGCACCATAGGAAAAAAAGACATGTTATAACAAATATCCTATTTAAACATTTCACATATAGTGTTATTTCATATAAAAATAGGAAATTTGGAATATAAATTCCTTTTACCGGAAATGCTACCTCCAAAGATCTCATTTATTCAAATCAGGTTTTTTCAAAAAGAAATCGCAAAATAAATCATTACAATCCAAAGTCATTAGTTTCGCATTAATCATCATTTTCAAACATACTATGGTTATATGGTCCAGTTACATAGATGTCCATACAACTTACCATTGGTATTTGAATCCCATTTAAGATATCCAATTAATCTCTGAAAATTTAATATTTACTATCACTTTTTAATTGTTTGAATACACAGGTTACCATTTTAAAATTTTATAAGGTTCCCATGCTCCATAAAACTAAAAACCGGTTCTATCGTAATTTCAACCAATATAATTTATCCAAATAAAAAAATCATTTATCACCAAGATAGCATGTCACTACAAGTAGCTAACAAAGATCAACGTGCTGAAATCACTAAAACATGGTATAAAACAAAAGAATGGCACATAAGTATTGCATATAATTAGTCAAGCATGTTAACTATATCACTAAAACATGCTATGTAAAAAGTCATGATATATATGTACAACACATGACATATATTCAAGGAACAAAATCCATTCTACCAGGCATCCTACTAATATAGCTATATGGCTTGGTATATGCATGACATGGGAATTTATAAGTTCCTATGATGATTCATGTATAAAACTTGCATGTCATATCATGACAAGGTAAGTATTTTTTGAAAGTTCTCAAATCAATAAGCAGTAGAAAATACACCAGTCAGTTAAGGTGAAATCAAATCAACCACAACCTCATATACTAAAAACATCAAATCTCATCCCTGGATACTTGGTAATTTCACGTACATGGGGTGATCAGTCCCAATAACGACTATTAACCCAAGAATCGGCACTTTCCACGTCTCCTGTCTACCAAACCAAAATAGAAAGAAAAATGTAAAAGAAATAAAACATAAATCCTCTGATACCACATTGTAACATCCCAACTCGGATCACTTCTAAACTGGTGGTCAGACTGGTCGCCACATGATCTCAAGCTTGTCTCCCCGTACGCCATAGGATGCTGAAGAGCAGTGAGGGTCTATGTGTAGTCAGTGGGGAGACTATAACCTCTTATGAATGTTTCACATCAGTATATCAGATTAAATAACAAAAAATAGTGGAAGGAGTAGTACATAATTGAAAAGATAGTAGAATACAAATATTAATCATTTTATAAAATTGGTCAACGCCAATTATACAAAAGATGAATGCATGACATGTTATGGATACATAATATAAAGCAATAAAAATTAAATCATGATTTAGACATCATTTATAATATAAATAAAAGACAACCAAGACTAAAGGATTTGAACTCGTGCATCTCGATCTCCTAATCTGTCATCTGATCTAATGTCCCATGTATTTTCTATCATCACAATCCTGCAACCAAATATGATCTACTTGGGTACACCAGTGCAATGGCGTCCTAAGTAGGGTGTGAGATATAAATCACAATAGGTCGATACCATTGGTGTATACCCCAAATACTAACATTCAATAAATAATTTAAACAGTGAAATCATGCATAATTAATGTAAGAAGTACAATGTAACTATATATTCAAGTACCTGCTTTAGCTCTCACCTGGTGTCTGAACCAGTATTATAAAATTTTCATGCATACACAACAATCATTACAAAATCCTTTTCATTTTTTAATTCTTAAGACATCATTAAACAACATAATATACGTGATCCGGTATAAGCCTAACATTCCTTATATAAGTCACTCACCACAGATGTATCAAAAGATCATCTATGTAATCAAAGTAAATATCAAATCCAAGCTTCTTCTTTGGCATGGATAATTCATTATAAGATATTAAATTTAATAATTCATATACTATATATATTCCCATCCACTAAAAATAGTGATTCTCTCCTGGGTCCTTCCACTAATACTGATTAACCCATGGGTATTTAGAGCATCATTCCATGTCCCATAAATGAATGTTTTCTTGCAAGCTAGGTGTAGAACGACATGTGTAGAACCTCGTGAGTATTTAGAGCATCAGTCCCTATCTCACAACCCATTTATCAATCATACATATATATTTATCATTGGTGTTGAATGCCTTGTCTAACAAACAAAAAAAATCCATTAATTAATTCATAAATTAATTAATCCAATCTATTAATTAATTCAACAACTAATTAACAACCGAAATTGCCCATAAAAAGTCAACCATTAATTAACAATTAAACATCTCAATAGTAAATAATTAATTAACAATTAATTGTTCATTGGAAGTCAAATTAATAATTAACTCCACATTCAATTATCCGAATAATTTAACAAGTCTGAACTCGTCCACTCGAAAAGGTATTTGTCCAGGACATTAACAATTTACATGCATGTCTTAATTATCTCAAAACATGCTGATCAAAGCCCATATATTTAGAAACCATCTCACATATCATCTAATATTATAAAAAAACTCCATCCAACACAACATAATACATGGAAATCTATCATTCATCAAATGGTACCAAAGTCCAACAGTCATAACAAATAATAAATTGCAAATCATAATTTAATGAATTCAGCAATGAATTAATTAACTATTATCCCTTTAACCAATCATTAATTAATTAAAAATTTTCAATTTATCTTTTAATAATTAATCAATCCATTAATTATTATTAGTTGCAAATTTATATTCCAAATATTTCAAATATTCAATATTTTCAATAATCAGTAAAAGGCATAATTTTTATTCCAACTCATGACATGATAAGTAATTCAAAAAACTTATTACCATATTACCCAATCTTCCCATTCAAATAATTTAACTGTTTAGACATATCACTTTAAAAAAAATTAGAAAACCATGTTTAAAATCAACACATGTTCATGTCATCATTTATCTGATGTCAAATGCATCATTTAATAACATCAAAAGAGTCATGCATAGTAATATAATAATCAAGGAAACACACATTCTCAATTTATTTAAAGAGTCTATAATTTATAAATAAAGTGATAGGGATGTGGGACCCTTCCTCAGGGTGGCATAATTTTAATACTCAGCACCATGACTTAAACGATGGAAATAAATTTCAATTATGTGCGGTCTCACACACACAACTTTTATACATATATATACATATGTACATATATATATATATATACATGTTCTTCTGATGAATCATATACAAAGATTCTTCAAAACAACAACGAAAAACCCAAAACCAGTGCAGCAAGGTTTACACTCCTACATTTATATACCGCAGAGTCGAATAAATTATTGGACACCAAAATAGATGATGAAAAACCAACCAAAAATATTAATTCATACCTATGAAATGAAATCGATGAACCGATTCGGCCAAAACCAACTCACCCTTGGCTATGGTTGTCGGAACTCGGACCAGTGATTCTTGATACACTGCCCGCATGCACTATAAATGAGAGAATATAAAAAATGGGTATTATACTCAAACCCTAAAATAAGCCGGAACTATCATGGATGATGATATTAAATAAAATCAGCAAATATATGAAGGATACCATGAGGGGGTATCATACCACCTCTAATAAGGCCAAAATGAAGAATGATGTTAGTGAAAATGCTACGAAAAGAAGGACCCACAAAGGGGGGATACACACTGCAACAATTCTTCCAGGGAAGGGGTCATGCACTGCTGCTGTAGGCTATCCAGTGGGGGGTCAGACACATCTTGGTCGCACCACGGGATGGGGCTCGCGCCATGAAGGTTGCTCGAAGGAAGGAAGAAGGGGCAGCATCATCGGGTGCGTTGCTGTGTGTATGATGTGCCTTGTGCATTGGGAGGAAGAAGAGGGGAATTATGTTCCCTTAATTTTCTTTTTCAGAACCCTAAATTAATTACCATTAATAATATTAATTATTAAACTTTGAAAACCAAAGAATACTACTACTATTAATGTAATAATAATAATAATAAAATATAATAATAATACACATATTGTTATTATTATTATACACATTAAACACTTATATAAATAGTGAAAACTCCACAATTAATCCTTTACAAAGAAAACGTTTATTTGAGAATATCTAACTCCCCTTTACTCATCAATTATATAAAAATATAATTGACTTAATTGTAATAAAAAAATTCTTTTCCTATAACGAATTAAATTCATTTTTCATTGAATTTAATTAACTTACACAATATTAATAATAATCAAATCATTATTATTATTATTTTTAAAACTGTCATTTTTTTTAATTGCAACCAAAACACATCAATTCATTACTATTATTATTTATAATAATAATAACCATAATTATCCATAATTACAACAATGATGAAACCATAATAATAAAAATATCATTATTATTACTCAAAACATTGATATAACCAAGCTTATCTATTTAATAAAAATGCTCCTTCATTAAATCCAAAACTGCACATTTAATTATATGTTTCATTAAGATACCAAACAACATCACGAAATTCACATTTATATTACACCCCATTAATGATGAAATTAAAATATTATAAAATTTATTTAATTAAATAAACACAACGATAATAATAATAATAATAATAATAACATCATTTTTATTATTATTCCAACTATCATTTACTTAAATAAAAAAACAACCAATTTATTACAATATAATTTATATTATATTAATGATATAAAATAAAACCCATAAAATCCATTTAATAATATAAGTTCCTTTAATTAATAATTCTAAAACTCTCATTTAGTTAAACCGATTCTTCCATAAACCACAAATCCACAATAATTTCTTCAACCATCATTTAATTATCTCATTATCGTTCATTTAATTAAACAAACTCAATCTTAATAATAATAAATGTATTAGTATTATTATAGAAACATTATTTTAATTAAACACAATTTATCACATAATATTATTTAATTAAATTAAATAATTTTTTATACAAGTTAAACTGCACAGGATGGACCCCAACCAGGCACTGCCAATGAATATCCATTAATGTATAATTTTAGGATATGGTGCTACCGATTCTCATCGAGACACCTACTAAAAATTATTGGCTAATTACGAAAGTCCAAAAATGACACCATAAGGTGTTCCGACACTCGTAATAATATTTCGGAGCTCAATTTAATGAACTGGCCTATCAATAAACCCAAACACATCGAAAACCTTTTTATTTTCACCCAGTTCAAAAAAAAAAGTCTTTACACACCTCTAGCAGGACACATGTTACATACCGTCACGAAGGGTATCCAAGTATCAAAAAATGGGGGTCATTTCCCATTTTATTGAACAATTCTAGATGATAGGAAGGTTTATCCAAAAATAACTCCAAGAGATAAATATATATATAATAAAAATACATAAAACATGGTTGTTAAAATAGAATTGTTACAATTAAAATTTATTTTCTAAAGTCAATACAAAAATTAATTATTAGCAATGACATGACAACTGTATCATGCCTGAGCTGGTAACTCCCATTATAGTCAATATTATCAGCCTAGAAACATAAAAAATAGTTTTATATTTGTAGGTTGATCATATAGGTATACTCAATAGGAAAACCAAATTCTCTCATGAACATGGGAATGCAGAATACTAAATCACCCATGCGATAATAAAATAACCAAACAACACGTAACTCGTATACTAACCACCCCAACCTCACCAAGGAAGTCTCTCTAAATAATTCATGTAATGTAATATAATATAACACAAATTTATGATAGGGTAACCCACAACACATTCCACTAATTATCCACTCATTCATACCATAAAACATATTGATGGCCCCACCACATCTCAAATTACCACATAACTACCCGCCCGAATACACATGGTACACATACCATATCACATCCCATTAGAAGAATCCATGGCCTCACAAACCAAATCACATCCCTCCTGAAGACACCAGGGCCCCCAAGAAATCATCACATCCTACCTGTACATAGTCGGGTCACAAAAAACACCTCATACCAAAGGAATCTGGGAAAATACAACACATATACTCCTAAAAAAACTTTGGAAGTAAAAAACATCTCATCCAGAAGACACATGAGAATACCAACTCACATTCACACCCCTGTGTCTAAAAAAACACAACATTCCCAAATAATATTGGGTTATTTATATTGGTAAAAGGAATTAGGGAAGAGATGGTGGCTAACCATCTATCCTCCCATAGGGATGATAAAGAAAGACACCCTCCCCCATGATAATGGGGGTGTTTGATATGTAATGGTCAACTAGGGTGGGGGAAAAATGAAAATAATATCTAAAATACATGTATATGAATATATGTTCCCAACCACTCCTACCTAAATTATGGGTTCTAAAATAGTCATCCATGTGATAATAATTCCATCATTCTTACTAACTCTAAATGCATAACCCCACAAAATGTTCCAAAAAACCAAATCCAAATACATGGTAAATTATGATACTTCACACTATAGAGAAAAGTTTTCACAACTTTGACATTTATCACCCATTCATGATATTTCATAAATCAGTCTATTGATATGGGGAAAACTTTTCTGAATGTCATCAATGAAGAATCACACATAACAACTACTAAAATTATTATTCATTGTCAATATTCAAAAACCATCTTTCCAAAAAAACCCAACTAACATCCACAACTAACAACATGTTTATCTGCATCCAGTTTCGCAGCCCTTCTATACAATTACACATTGTCCATATTACCATGACAATAAAACCAACACCATGTAATAAATAATTCCCACAACAACATCACCACACAAATCATGTAAAAATATGTTTATTATTTAACAACACATCCTTTCTTAGTTCCACCTGTTAATTCATGTGTTAACACAGAGGCAATATGAATTTGGTGAATCCATTTTTTTAGCCATGTATATGTGAATAACAATTTTTCAACCATAATCCTTCATTCATAAAAAAAACCTGAATTCTATAACCCATTATGTGAACAAGAATGGATCTCCATTAGAAATTATTTTTAGTATATAATTATACTTTACAAATCACAATATTAATAGGGAAACCCAACACAACAAAAACATACATAAATTTTCCTGGTACCCTATTCATTCATTTTATATTGATTTAATTATCATTATTAATCTCGAAATAGTTATATTAAATATAGTAACATTAATATACCCTCCCCATATGTTACCCAACTTATAGGGATGAAGGAGAAACCTACTTGGAAGTAGAGATGATCATGACTTTATTATTGCATCAAAACAGGGGGCACACATGATGTAAGAAATATCCATTAGGGAAAATAATATCCAAGGGATACAACAAAATCAATTCACTCCATGGGAATAACGGTTTGAGGATTCTCAAACATGGGGGAAAAATAAATATGAATAAGGGAAAATGATATATTGACCTTTGAAAAATCTAAATGGATCAGTAATTTAGATATGTTTAGGATTTTATATTAAAGGAGGATGCAGACAAGATAATGTGTTTTGACAAAAAAAATCCCCCAATCACATTGGAAAATCATTATTGGATGTATTGGAAACCAATAGGTCACAAATACCATAAATCATGGCTTCAATGGAATTTTAAATCCTGATACACATAAATGGGGTGAAACTGTAGGATGTGGGAAACACTGATCATGACTCACCACTATACAAGTAAACGTCTAGTGAGTGATTGTTCTGTGAGTCAAAATTTGGCGAGCCACTTCAATAAAAGATGCACTTCACAGATTCACAATTCCTAAATTCACCTCTCTATTAGTGACCGTTTAGTGAATCATTGTATAGAGAGTCACTGATGGACATGTGATTGTTTAGTGAGTAACCATTCAAACATTAACCGCTAGACAAGTGACCATTTAGTGAGTCATCATTCTGTGAGTTAGTACTAGACAAGAAACTATTCGGGGACTCACCATTGGACAAGTGACCATTCATTGAGTCATTGTTCTGTGAGTCACCACTGGATAAGTGACTATTTGGAGAGTGACCACTGCACAAGTGATCATTCAGTGAGTCACCATTCAATGAGTGACCAAGGTACAGGTGACCACTTAGTGAGTCACTATTTGGAGAGTCACTAATAAAAAAGTGACCACCAACGAGAAACCACAAGCAACTCACTACCATTGACTCACCACCAGTAGTCAATGTTGGAGAACATGGAAACTATGACATTTTAAGGGGTTTGAGTAAGTCTCCATGACCTCCCACAACGCATAAAAGGCCATAGTTTTATAATTTGATGGACCAGAGTGCTATGAGACATTACAAAATTTAAATCATTTTCCAATTCATATTTTTTATTATAAAAACATACATTGAATATTTTTCATTTTAACGATATTATAATTTTAAATTTCAATATATAAACTGTTTCTTGAAAGGGTATTTTTGGGTGTTATTTAGAAACATTCATCTAGAAAATATTCTAATTGATCATTTTAGGAATACCACAACATGAATGTGGGAATTATAAATAATAATTAATTATAAAGGAATAATGCATTTTAAATTCTAAACTAAAAAAAAATAAAATAAATTATTGAAGAAAAATATATTGATTTCAATAAAAATAATACTTTAATGGATAAAAAAATCATTGAATTATTGAGTACTAGTTTTTCAAATCGTTAAAAAATATTATGGTTATAATACACATGGTTTGAAATTTCATACAATTTATTAATTATTAATTAAATATGTATAATTATATTATTATTTTTATATAAATAGTTCTTATAATTATGTATGAAATTTTTTATATGAAAAAATTGCTTACATTTCAATTGTATTCATCAAAATATCACCTTATGTAACAACATGTTACATTGGATAATATTTTAGTAAATGTGGAATTATATCTGAAAAAATAGACTTTTATATAGGACGACTAACTAACGGAATAGATTTTTATATTAAACAAAATTGAGTAATAATAATTGTTTTAGATTGATTTTAGTGTGATTTGTTCATTTTTCTAATTTTGGTGGATTAGAGTCTTGAGAATGTAATCCATAAAAAGATGATTAAAAATTATATTATTTGATTATATTATGTTTACTGGTATAATATACAATATGTAATATTATATTTTAAACATGCACAATGTATGACATAGATTATAATTGAATAATCTTGAATGATTGGAAATGATTGTTATTACACTTTATTTAATTTATCAGTTACCAAATATAATGAAATATTGTTACTTCAAGAATTATACTTATATTCTATTAATATTTTTTTATTCTATACATTGTTTAAATGATTTTTTAACTTTTCCATCCTTTAGAATTAATAGATATAGTTATTTTTCTGTATTTTTATCACCATTATTATATGTCAATGAATTATTTTAGCAGTACTGTTCAGCAAATTTGAAAAAGGCATATACATTTTCATGACATAATGTATGATTCGTTTTATATGTGGAATTGTATTATTATTTTTAGATTCACTAATTACATGTTCATTTTATAAAAAATTATAAAATATTTAATCCATATTAAATAACCTTAGTACAATGTTCATGGAGAATAATTAATATTCTCATATGATTATCAGTTTTTTCTATGGGGTAGAGGATGATTTCTAAAATATCATACGGAATATTATGGTGGGGATAAATTATACATTGAAAAATGGAAGGTGAATTGTATAAATTTAAAAATATTTTACAATTAGGATTTAAAAACTAATAAAATATTATACAATTTAGTTGTGTTAAAATTTATATATAGAAACATTATCAGATTATTATATCAGTGATAAAACATATTTTTTGAAATATTTGATTTTTTCATTATTTGTATGTTTTTACATCATCCCGATTATAAAAAAATAGGCGAGTATTATTTTTTTAATTGATATCCTAATAATGGTGTTCAATATAGGTACATCGTTGAAGAATTATTATAGTAAACAAAACAGTGTTTGTCCCAAACAAAATATAGTACAATAAATTTATGTTAATCATTATGGAGAATAAAACTGCTGATTTTGAAAATTCAAATAAGGGAAATTAAAATACTCTATAATGGTTACATGTTGAACACTATTTAAAAGATAAGATTATAGAAATGTTTTTTGAAATATAATTCATATATATATATATATTATAACATGTTATAGTTTAGATGTATTTTCATAGTGTATAAATATATTTAATGTTGTTTATTATATCAACTTTTTGGTATTATCTATTTATTCACTTCAATTAAAAATGTAATGATATCATTTATATATATATATATGAGTTAAACAAATATCATGGTGTTTAATTAAATGACTTGTCATGATAATGAGTAATATATTTTTTACAGTAATAGGTTGTTCATTCATATATGAAGTCAATTTATGGAGGTATATCAAATTTCCATTCATGAAATATTTTTATGATATAACTACTAATATAATTTTCATATTAATAAGATTAATTTTCAATATAATGTGTATTCACAGTAACATTATATAGTAAATTATAATAGAGAATTATTATATGGATTACATTCCATATTATTCATATTTAAAATATGAAATGATTGGTTATAATTATTATTTTACTTACTGGTTTTCTATGGAATTTATTTAATATAACCATTCAATAAATATTGGATTAATATTTATGGGTTTTTTATTTTTACTGAGTTATTTAAATTATGTAATTTTATTAGATTACATCATATATTAAAATAATATAGAATATATTAAATTAATTTTGTTTATCATAATGGTTTGATATTATAATTTATTTTTCCCTTTCAAATTTGTATATTCCTAATAAATAGGTAATTAAATCAATGTTCTATTATATAATATATTATAGTATATACATATTTATTTTCTTATTAATATGATGTGATGTATAACATCATTCTCTGAAATGTTGTTGTCACTAAGGAGAAATGCCTGATGAACAAAAGTGTATCCATAATCAGTAGTGGTGGGTGTTTTATATTAGGTTCATAGAGTGCCTATTTTGGAAATATATATATCATAGTGTATATTTCACTATATAAATATTAATGAAAATACAATTAATCCAATACATAATATTATATAATAAAAAATACAATTAATAATTAAACTAGATATGTTATAAATTACCCCTAATAAATATAAAAATAATAAATTACCAAACTTATTCACAAATATTCATTATAGGAAATCATGATTAATAAATTAAATTCATGTTCGAAAAAACCATCCGATAAGAATTATAATCTATAATGAAATCATATCATATTTTTAAAAGATCAAACTATTTTTTCCATAGGGTACGTAATGAAACATTCATGAGAAAATATTTATATATGTGATTATTACTTGGTAATTTATAATTTAATATATAAAATCATTATAGAAAAAATAACGAAAACACAAATATCAAATGAATTTTTAAATAATATTTATTTTATAGTGTACTAAATTATATAAATATATAGAAAAACTTTAAACAATAAATATAGTAATATATTGGAAAGAACCATGGACATAATACTTTACATAATTGGTCCATTAATGGTAGATGAAAAGGATTTCTACTAAATTAGGTTATGAAACATAACATGATCATATAATATGTGATAAACATTATTGGTATAAGTCTATTTTTATAAGGAAATTTAACAACCACTACCATTGAAAATTATTATTTTTATGAAAATATAAGTATAAATAAACCAATAGAATATTAAATCTTTAATTAAAAAAAACAAACTCACAAAAATGAGAACAATGCCAAACTGAAAGATAATGTCACTTAAAAAAAACCCTTGGCAATACTATAACCCAAATCAAGGATTACATTAAAAAAATTATAATTATCATTTCATATCAAAAATATCCCATATATTTTTTAAAATAAATTTAATTTACACATCATTTTTTCAAGGGATACAGAACAATTCAGAAAAACATAATAAATCATATTATTAATAATATTTCCAAAATCATCATCCCATTATTATCGTACCAGAATATCTCATTTAGCTTACATATATTTTAATAAAATTATGATAATATAATATTTCATCAATTATAAACACAGTAACAATAAAATTAATATCACATAAAATGTAGAAAACCTATTCTCCCTAACTTTTTAGTTATTGATTGGTACATTGAATTGATTAAAAAATGATTTTGAAAGAATACTAATCGTGAAATATCCTAGATTAATTGTTTTTCATTATTCATAGATATTTCTTCTTTCCCTAGTTTCCATGATCATTTCAACTTATTTTAGATAACCTATATGTCTCCAATGTATATCACACTAGTCATCTATTATAACGGACAATAGTTTGACCTCTAGAACAACTCCATATATGCTTGAGGCTACTAACTAGTCATTGGGGTCTGAGAAAATATTGCTGGAGTCTATTCGCATTGTATCGTATTTTATTATGATAATAACATATTCAATAAGTAATTACAAAATAATATGATTAATGAATAGATAATATAACCATTAAATAATAATATAAATATAGATATAAAAGAGTACCACATGAATGGTCATACTGATAAACAATATGGATCATCCAAAAAGTTTATCCCATATAAAAAATAAATTAAATAAATTAAATAATATTGGATAAGAGGTCCAAACCCTAAAAACATTCCCCATAATCAGTCTCATGATCCCACTCAAGATCATCTTGCTCGACCAATAATAACAAACCTCTACCCAACCTATGAATACAAAGACATAAAAGTATGTTTTGGAACCCCAAATACAGTGGTGTCCATGAAATGGGTATGTGTATAAACTAGGGATCCACTATCATAGAGACCCATGTCTACACATAAGCTATCCCATGATCACACCTCTACCATGATGAGTGGTGAATCCTTGGGTGTCACATGGAATCACTCATCCTAAATTCCAAATGATAAACCCGACATTAGAAACAAGGAATTCTCAATTTAGAAAAAGTTTTTGATTCTATTTAGGGGGAGGTCATTCAGAATCCAACATATATGGGAATGAATGATTATTAGGAGAAAAACAATCAAACAATATGAATTCCAAGATCAGGTGGTCAATCTCCAAGGGATCCACATAGCATGTATCCTCATTTATATAATATATGGTTTGTCCACATGATCCTAGGTGGTCTCTAATGCATCAATAAATGGTATCCAATAATCACCATAATTATATCCAAAATATATACTAAAGAATATAGGCTTACCCAGAGCCTCATACTTCAATACAAATTTTGGTAATCCCATTTATTTTCATTGGTTTATTAGAATTACCATCCCAATATCTAAAGCCATGAACATTAAGAATGGTCTCACTATATCATGGAATCCATGGAATCCTATTATTTCATATATGTATTCCATTACTTAACTAAATGATATATCCTAGGAACAATATCCAATAATCTAATTAAACATAAATCATATACTACAGATGATATTTAATATATGCAATTAACCCCATAATTTTTGAGAAAAAATCCCGATACCTCATCACCTGCAATAGGTGATTCATGTGAATAATTGGTAAAAGAATATAATTCCAGGATCAATTGATAATTCTTATCCTTCCAAGGAAATCAAATATATTAAAATTCCGTAAAATTTAATCTTATAAAGAGTTTGATGAATAAACATACCCATCACCATCATTATATCCCAATCATATGTATACATATGTTCAGGGTCTATGGTGAAATCCCCAACCATATAAACCCATATCTATACCCACTCTGTCACTACGATCAATATTTCAACAGTCCCCAATAACAGTACCCTAGGTTTCATAAAACATTAACTCCCATCTCGGGTCCTCTATATCATCATAACAATTTTCAGGAAAACACCCATCAAACTTATTTTGTATATCCCTCTTCCACATTTTTATCAGTACACTACTCCTATATAGTTAAAAAAACTAAATCAGTGATATCACCCCTTGATATTTCATATATCCCATTTTAAATACCATTTTTTCATGAATTCATTTTGAACACCGGAATCAGAATAAAACTATAAAATACAAACCTATTAGTTAAAAACACAGTACTTGGAATTTGAGGCACTATCCCCACTACTAACTCTCTATCCTAAATTCCTCATTGAATCTCATCAGTAAAAATGATGAAATCCAAGCATAACAGTATGGTATAGTCTACACCTCGACTCAAATGAATCTGTGGATCCTAGACTGTAACATCCCAGGTAAATAATGAGTAAGAAATTTTCATATTTATTAATATTTGTGAAAAAAATATTAATTTTACGTTAAAGTGGAATCTATGTTTGATGGCGTACATAATATATAACGACGAGTTTCTTTGAAATCTTATGTTGCACACAATGTTGAGTTATACTAAAAAATAAAAATATTATTACTATTTTAATTGGTGGTCAACACAAAGCCATTGTATTGGAAGGAATGAACAAAACTAACTAAAATATGATTATACATGTTTGTTAAATGTTGTTAAATTTATCCAGTTAACGTTAGAGGCTTAAAATGTGAATGAATATAATCTTAAGCATAACTACTCTAATATTCATTAAAAGGTAGATTTACTACATGTTGAGGGAGAAACCATTTTAAATCTTGTTTTTGTGACTTTTATATGTTATATTTGACAAAATAAAATTCTTTTATAGAATCAGAGAATAAAAATTCACTTTGGGTAAATTTTTGATATTTTTGTAATAATATTCATTTTTAATGAATAGTGAAAATGCTGTATTTTAATTAAAAAATACCTTTTAATATAATTTATTTTTATGGGAAAATTACATTTTTTATTGGTTTTAAAGTATAATTAGATTATATTTTTACCATTTAATGCAATTTTTGTCATTAGAAGTAATTTCACTTTGAAATTGGACATAAACAAGTGTAAATATTTTGATAGTTATTATTTCTTAAAAACATGCATTTTGTTTTGAAAAACATGAATTAATTTTAAATTAATTAATGAAAATTCTATGTTTTTAATTTGGTAAAATATATATCGATTTTGAATTCATATTATCACATATAGCTTAGGCTGCTTTTTTTCTGAAAACCATCAATTTTTTATGAATAGTGAAATCAATGATTAGTAGTTAAAAAACCAAAATTATCATTTAAATGAAATTTTACCGATTTTTTGAGTTGAATTTAAAAAATATGACATACAGTGTTGTTATTAGAATGTAAAATGTGATTCAATAAGATTAAAATAATGTTTTCTGAATAGTATCTGTAGACTTTTTTAACCGCTGTTAAGGTTTAATAGGGAAATTCAAGGTAAAAAGAATATTATAATCATATAAAAATATCTTAACACTTATCGTAACCTTATTGGATGAGTCATAGACGACCAAGAAAATCCTTGGGTGAGACTTTTGGATTTTGAAAATCACTTGGGTTAGTTAATGATATTAATAACTTTTTATTTAATGAAAAATAAAAATATCATAAACATGTATTATTTTGCTAAAAAAATTTAACATGGGGTTATATACTTGATATATTTAACTATAAATAATCATTATAAATAAAAAAAATTTTCTACATCATTCTATTTTTATAATTTTTAGACATTATATAAATTGAATTATTTATGACAGAATAATGATGTAGTGTTTATATCATTAGTCAACGATTTATGAAAATAAGATTATAAAGATTAAAAAATTATCCAAAACCTATCCAATTATTATTAGAAGATTTTATTTCGATCAAGAGTCATATTATATTTTACTTTAATTAGTTTTGAACCTTTAAAAACTGAAAATCATTATATAATAAAATAATATTTTTCATCTTTCCTAAAGAGCATCACCCCCAATAAAAAGTCCTCACCTCTAACCCATTACTCACACCTCTCAAGCCCCTTATATCATCCAAAACATGCCCAAATAATCTCTCATCACCCCATTCTTCCAATTATAATTCTTACCTTAGGCATAATTCATTTGAAGAAATCCTTTTGATTCAATCCAAAGGGAGTTACCCGATTTAAGGGCAACATATTCTCTTAAGTTAATTTTTTTGTTTTCCTTCTCCAACCACCTAAACTCTTTTTATTCCATTGTATTATAAAAAAAATAGTATAAAAAATATATTTGGTTTTTATTATTATAAGGATTCGATATATACTTACACACACCTCCATCTAATGGGTAAAGAACATACTATTTCAGTGGATGGAGAACTACTGCCTCATAAACCAATGATTGTTTAATCTTCCCCTACCACCTCTTATGGTGGACATTATGATGGAACTATATTTATATATGATATATATATTATGATTCTATTTTCTATATACTTCTTTACTTTACACATATATCCCACCTTTATGGGTTTCATATTGGGTAAATGCGGTAATTTCATTTGATGAAGTGTGGACTATCGCCCCCTCAAAGTGTTATGGCTCATTCATGCCATACGTGGAACACATAAACGATGTAGTTGATGAAATTATATATGATTGTATTCTAAAATTATAATATACCTATTTATCATTATGTTTTCATTCAATTAAAATAATAAATAGAAATGAAAATAGCGTTCATGCGTACGTACGACTTACCATCTCCATGAACTGTGTATTTAATTTATTATCTCTAAATGTTATGTACTGTTAAGAATACATCTAAATACTAGATATATATGATATATATTATATCAAAATCATGAATAAATTTCTGTATCTAATTGAATTTTGACTACATGAAAAACATTTAATTATAAGAAGTGCATTTTTGACTCAAGTACCAAATATCGACCAAATGACCATTATTAACTTCAATGAGTTCATAGTGTTTATAACATGTAAATATGTGATATAAAAGGAATAATAAACATGAAATTTTTTCTTAAACAAATTATAATTAACATTATATTATTTTTATGGAGATTAAAGAATGAACATGTCATGTCAGACACGAGGTAATGGGCTTCTTATCTCACTTTTAATTCCGTAAGATTTCCATTGTTCGCAACTTATTTATTGCATGTGGTATATTGTGTACTACCATATTATATATATTGTCATTATTCTATTTATATTAATGGTATTATGGGATTAATTTTTATGTTATTATATTTTGGGCATACGACTCTATTGATCACAACATGTTAAAGGGTTTTTTCTCTCTCATTTTAATCTCGTGAGATTCATGCTATATTTTCATTATTTCCTTTGTGTGGTGTATTAACTACCAATTATCATACTCATTGTTTAATATTATTTCATTTATGGGTATTTAATTCTTCATTTTAGGATCCTTCTTTCATGTGGTGTATTTTTTGTATTTTACCAAATCGGTAAGGGAACCTTTCACACCCCTCTTTTAGTCAATGACTTATTTTATGTTAATTATTTAAATTTAAATTTTTAAATTTTGGGATATATTACTATATATCCTTATTATTGTCCATTTTATGTCCATTTTACGAGTGATCATTTTCCCTATAATAATTGCATTCAAAATATATAATCAAAGCTATTAGGCTGTCGAATTTCTATAAGAGAAATCATGAACACAATTTTGATTCTTTGTGTGAAACTTCTACTTCATGATTATGTCATTATATGAATATGTGTGAAGTACCTCTGATTTCATTACACTTAATATCCACTTATATTGGGTTTATTATTATTTTTCAGATATAATTGGTCATTTATTTATCCTTAACATAAGGATGTGATCTTTTCAAGGGAATATGTATCAATTTACATTCCATTGAGACTTATTTGTTTTTATACACTAATTCATATTTATATGGTGTATATACTTCCCTTTGATACATTATATCATGAATTTCATTTTTATCATGATATTATAATCTTATATTAATGTTATTTCTCAATTATTTGTATTCAAGCATCCCTTATTCGGTTAAGAACTCTTTAACTAAAATATTGTTTTAAATGTTGTAAAGATTTATTCATCAAAACATTTCTCATTAATGTCCATGTTTTCAAAATGGTTTTTAGGATTTATTTATATGGATATTAATGGTTTAAAATGTAAATTCCTTTAAAAGATTCAATGTGGCATGGGACACTTTGATTCAAAAATATATTTATAAAATTTTTTAAATGGTATTAGAAAATGGTTTGAAAAATCATTTATTATGTCAATATCTTAAAATGATATATTATGATTGAATTTTGGAAATGTTATCTTTATATTAAGCTTGTTTTACATGTTCTGAATATGTTATAGTTATTGGGAATTTTTTATGTATACAGGTGGTTCCATGATAATCCTAGGGCGGGTGAGACCGTGATAGATTTACAATGCGTTGGGTAATGTGATAGAGATATATGGGAATGTTTCTACTAATATATTTATTGAATATACTATGATGGGTATTCCAAATATAACTCCATACATAGCTATGAAAGCTACATTGTAATTATGTTATGGATTCCACAATTTACCTTCAAGATTTATGTTTTCTATGTGTTATTCATAAATCTTATGATTTCATGAGATATATTATGATTGAATTTTTTTTGTTGCATTCATTTTTATTTATTGATGATTTAATGTTTCCTTTCCTTAATTTTTAACCCTTCCTGATCTTTTTATGCTCATCCCATGTTTTGAAATGTTTTTCAACATAATTAATGATGAATAGGGTCAAGGTTGGGATTAAGGAAAAGTCATTTCGTCTAAAATATGGAAGTAGACATGTTTAATTTAGGTGTTTTTATTTAATGAAAAAAATGGATACTGAGTAGAATTGTGTAAATTGTAATTATTTGAAATGTAATTTAATAGTTATGATATATTTTATAAAACTATAAATATAAAAATATCCTCAATGTGAATTATCCATTTAATTCAAGATTATGTACTATTTATGGTCAGGTTCTTATATATTGTATCAGAGGTCTGTTTAGATAATATTAGAGGTTAGGGTGTTATTTAAGCGTAAGTGACATAACCATAATGGTTTTTATATTAGAAAGAGTCATAGTAATTTTAGATAATTTGAAATAGTTTAGGATAACATGAATAAGTATATCTTAGTATTTACCCTCCACATAAGTTATTATATGATGATTTTACTGATATACTCACAGTTACCTTTCCGGTTATAGTAAATCGCTGGATCTAGTAGGAACCAATGTAACAATGGATGTGAAGAAAACTATGATGGTTTTCTGAATGAGAAACTAAATGAAATGGGAGTTTGAATGATTAATCTTGTGGTTATTTTCAACCAACTATCTGGAGTAATGATTGACCACCTGAACCTTGATAATTTTTATAAGGCATCATATATGCAAGAAAAAAATACCTGCGGAAGTTCAGGTAATAATCTTAAGGGTATGTATGTTCAAAAATCCTAAGTTTCATGTATGTGGAAAGAAACACACATGAAAATTATTCAATGGTACGAGAAGATGATTTAGATTTGGGAATAAAGCTCATAAATAAAGAAAGAACCATGGAAAAAGGAAGCATCCAATTATCTCTAGGAAAGGGAAAGAAGTTATTTTTGATGGATCAATTGAATGTTTTAAATGTTGTGTGTATGGTAATTATACAAAAACATGTCCTACAATAAATTTTTGGGAAGGGGATCATCAAGATCATACAAATATATGTTTACCAATACCTAATTCCATTCCAATTTATGATGAACAAACTAACAATGAACAAAGAAAGGTATGGATTATTTCTTATCATATGTTTTGAAATTATTGAATCTTAGTATATGATTCATTATTTGGTTTGTAGGAAATAAGTACTTCAGAATATGTTGTTAAAGAATAGTTAATAGATAATGAATAACGTTAAATGAGTAAGAAGTCAACATATATAGAATTCAATACATATAGTATATTTTAATATTATGAAATTCTTAAATGTATTATGTCTCTTTTGATGATGGGATTACATTGGAAGAATTTTTATAGAATGTGTAACCCAGAAGTTTGATATATGAAAATGTTATTCAAGGAGTAATCATCCTTTCTATTTATGATTAATGGTGGAATTTTATTTTGTAAGATTCTAATTTTTGTTATGAAAATATAGTGATTTGGGTTATTTATGGAAATGATTTACCTATCATAGAGAATATGTGATTTGGTTAATTACACTTCAGTGTGAGACATTAAGAGAAGTTGATTATATTGAGAGATAAATGATAAGATTTAACATGGAAGACTATGTGATTAAATATTTGTATGTTTTGGGTTACAATTTTAGATTGGTTACATTGAATAATTTTTAAGACAATTGTGTATTGAGAGGTCTTTCTTGAACACTCGGTATTTTTTTTTTAATTTTGGAGATTAAGAGTAGTATTTATTTTTATAAAGGGTTATCCTTTTGGGGACTATATAATCTTATAATAACCATTTTGGTTTTGGTTAATGTCTGAATAAAATGTAAATATATAGTTATTATTTTTTGGATTATGTGATTATATTGAAGATTGATTGTAGAACTTCAAGTGTGACCATGAATTCATGTATACTCAACGTTTGGAGTAAAGATGAGTTTTTTTGAAGAAACTTATTATTGGAAGAAATTGCACTTGAAGGTATGTTTTTTTCATTATGTTCTTATTCTATGTATTAAATGAGTTCCTCAAAATTATGAAAAGGAACTTAAAACAAAAAATTTGTCAGTTTATGTTTCCTACTAGGTAATCAAAGACCGTTTAACACATCACATGTTTCCAATTTTATAGTGGTTATCTTTCTCCTAATAATATTTTCTATCACACTCCATTAGAAATTGATTGTCTTTTATCTCTTATATATCAATGTTTTCCAACATGTAATCCTAGTATGGGTTATATTGGGTGACCTTTCTACTTCTCTTTCTTTCTGTTAAAGTGATAGATTAATTGATTCTTTTTCTGATGTCGGACATTCAACAAAGTTTCCAAGCCGAGTTTTAAAATTGAGAGGACCCAATTTCTAAATGGGGGAAGGATGGAACATCCCAAGTAAATAAAGAGTAATAAATTTTCATATTTGTTAATATTTTTGAATAAAATATTAATTTTACATTAATGGGGATGATATGTTTAATGGCATACCTGATACACAACAACGAGTTTCTTTGAAATCAAACGTTGCACACAATGTTGAGTTAATCTGAAAAATAATAATATAATATTATTATTCTAAATTGTAGTTAACACATAGCCATTGAATTTGTGGTAATGAATATAACTAACTAAAATATGACAATACATGTTTTTCAAATGTCATTAAATTTATCCAATAAAATATATAGTCTTAAAATGTGAATAAATCAGATCTTATGCATAAATACTCAAATATTCTTTAAAAGTTATATTTACATCGTGTTGATGGTGAACCGTGTTTAAATATAGTTTTTGTCATTTTTATATGTTATTTTTGAAAAAATGATACTCTTATTTATAATCTTAACATCAATATTTACTTTGGGTAAATATTTTGAATTTTTCTGATAAAATTCATTTTTAATGAAAAATGAAAAATCTGTATTTTAATTCAAAACTGAATTTTAACCTAATTTATTTATATGGATAGATTATCTTTTAAATTTGGTTTAAAGTGTAATTAGATTATATTTTTACAATTTAATCCAATTTTATTAATTGTAAGTAATTTTAGATTGAAATTGGACACAACAAATAGTCAATCTATTGATAGTTATTATTTCTTAAAAACATGATTTTTTATATGAAAATTGAAATTAATTTTATATTAATTAATGAAAATTCTATGTTTTAAATTTGGTAAAATAGACAAAAAAATTTTATTTGTAATATAAGAAATTTAATAGGCTGAATATTTGTTATTTTTCTAAAAACCATCAATTTTTGATGAATAGTAAAATTAATAAGTAATTGTTAACAAACAAACCTTTTCAGTTTAATGAAATTTTACCACTTCTGTGAGTTGAATATTGAAAATTTGACATACATGGTTGTTATTAGTAACTAAAATTCGGTTCAATAAATGAAAATATTTTTTCTGTGAATAGTAACGTTGTACATTTTTAACCGTGATTAAATGTAAATAAGGTAATTCAATGTAAAAAAGAATATTAAAATCATATAAAATTACCTTAAAACATTTCCTAACATTTTTGTATCAGTAATGGCCGACTAAGAAAATTCCATAGGTGAGTGTTTTGGCATTTGAAATCCGCTTGGGTGTGATAATGATATTAATAACCTTTTATTTAAAGTAAAAATAAAAATATCATAAACATGTATTGTTTTTATAAATAATTTTGAATGTGGGGTTATATAATTGATATAATTGAATATAAATATTCATTAGAAAATTAAAAATATTTTCTACATCAAGGTATTTTTTTAATTTCTAGACATCATATAAATAAAATTATTTATGACACAATAATGATGTAGTGTTTACCTCATTAATGAAAGATTTAAATAAATAAGAATATAAATATTATAAAAATATCCAAAACATGTCCAATTATTATTGGATGATTTTATTTCTAACAAGTGTCATAGTATCTTTAACCTTAATTGGTTTTGGACTTTTAAAAACTGAATATCATTATATAATAAAATAATATTCTCAATCATTCCTAAAGAGCCCCTCCTCCCCCTTATAAAAAGACCTAACCTCTAACCCATTACTCACACCTCTCAAGACCATTGCCTCATACAACATATTCCCAAATAATCTATAATGACCCCTATATTCCACACATAATACTTACCTTATGAAAAAAGAAATTCAAGAAATTCTTTTGGTTCAATCCAAAGAGAGTTACCTGATATAAAGGTAACGTCTTTTCTTAAGATCTGTTGGTTTATTTTGATTCTCTGACCCCATAAACTCTTTTTATTCTTTTATTTTATAAGAAAAATAGAATCCTAAATATTCAATTTTTTTATGATAAGGATTCAAACAACACTTACACACACCACCATCTAATCGGTAAACAACATACTATTTCTGTGGACAACGGACTACTGCCTCCCTAAAAGATGATTGTTTAATATTATCCTACCACCTCTTATGATGGAAATTATGATAGGATTTTTTTTATATATGATATATATTATGTTTATGTTTTCTCCATGCTTATGTATTTTACATTTATATCCTACCTTTATGTTTTCCATAATGGGTAAACACGATACATTCATTTGATAAAGTTTGGACTACCGCCCCCTAAAAGTGATATGACTTATTCATGAAATGAGTGGAACTTATAAAGTATGGAGTTACTGAAATTTTATACTATATTATAATGGAATTATAATATTCCTATGTATAATTATGTTTTCATTCCATTAAAATAATAAATATAAATGAAAGTAGCATTCATGCATACGTACGACACGTCGTCTCCATGAATGGTGCATTTCATTTCATATATCCAAATGTAATGTACTATTATGAATAAATATATATTGTATATATATGATATATGTGATATCTAAATAAATAATATCAATCTGGGGACAATTTAATTCTGACAACATGAACAACTTGTGATTATAAGAAGTTCATATTTGACTTAAGTACCAAATTTCGACCAAACGACCATTTTTAACTTAAATGATTGAATAATGTTTATAAAATCATAATAAGTGATATAAAATTAATAATAAACATCAAAAAGGTTGTAATGAAAGTATAAATTAACTTTAGTTTATTATTCAGGAGATTAATGAACAATCGTGTCATGTCAGACACGAGGTAAGGGGTTTCTTATCTCACTTTTAATTCTGTGATATTTCCCTTTTTCTCCACTTATTTATTTCATGTGGTGTATTATGTATTTAAATTTGATATATATTTTCATGATTCTATTTATATACATGGTATTATGTTATTCATATTGTGGTTATTAACCTTCGGTCATATGACTCGATTGATTACAACTTGGTAAATGACTTTTATCTCACTTTTCGTTCATGTGAGATTCATGCTATATTTGTCACTATTTCCATTGTGTGGTGCATAAAAATTACATGATTGTACTATTTTTTGTAATATAATTTTATTTATGGGTATTTACATCTTCATTGTATGATCCTTCTTTCATGCGGTGTATGTTTCGTAAGTAACCAAATCGGTAAGGGATCATTTCACCCTCCTCTTTTACTTAAAGACTTATTTGATGTTATGTCAATAAATTTCAATTTTTAAGTGTTCAAAAATATTATTATGTATCCCTATTTCTGTACATTATGTCCATGTGATGATAGATCATTTCCCCTCTCCTAATTTCAATCGAAATTATTAATTAACGTCGTTAGGCTGTCGAATTTCTATAAGAGAACTCTTTTACCCAATTTAAATTCATTTGGTTAAACATATACATCTTGGTTATGTCATGTTATGAATACATGTGAATGAAATATAATTGTTTTACACATTATATTAACTTATATTTGGTGTATTCTTATTTTTCACACATAATTATTTCATTGAGATGTCTTTAATCTAATTATATTTTCTTTGCAAGGGACTTCGTCTCAATTTACCTTCCATTGAGACTAACTTGTTCTTATCATCAAATTCATATTTTATGGTGAATATATTGACATTTGACATATTATATCATGAGTATCTTTTTTATCATGATATTTCAATCTTTGGTTAATTTTATTTATCAATTATTTTTATTCAATCCTCTCTCATTTGGTTAAGAACTCATTAACTAAAACATTGTTTTAAATGTTGTAAAGATTTATTCGTCTAAATATATCTCATTAATGTCCATGTTTTTAATATGGTTGTAATGATTTATTTATATGGATATTAGTGGTTTAAAATGTTAAATCCTTTATATGATTCAATGTTTTATGAGACACTTTGATTCAAAAATCACTTTATTAAATGTTTTAAATGTTTTTGAAATTGGGTAGATAAATAATTTATTATGTCAATATCATGAAATGATATATTGTGATTGCAATGTGGAAATGTTATCTTTACGTTATGCTTGTTTTATGTGTTCTGAATATGTTATGGTAAATGGTAATTGTTTATGTATATGGGTGGTTCTGTGATAATCCTACGGTGGGTGAGCCCGAAATAGCTCTCGAATGCATTGGGTAACATGATGGAAGTAAACATAAATGTTTATCCTAAGAGATTTATGGAATATACAATGATGGGTATTCGAATCATAACTCCACAAGTAGTTGTGAATGTTACAATGTAAGTATGTTATGGATGTAAAAAGATAGCTTTATGATTTATGTTTTATATGTTAAATCATAAATCTTATGATTTCATGAGGTATCTTACGATTGAAAAAAATGGTTTCATTGATTTGTATTTATTTATGTGTTAATGTTCCTTTTCAAGGAAAATTCATGCTGTCTAAAACCAGGAAATAAAAATGTTGTTTTTTAGAGTTTTTATTTTATGAAAAAATGGATACTGAGTAGAAGTGTCTACATTTTAATGTTTTGAATTGTAATGTAATAGATATGGCCTAATTCTCTAAAAATCTATACCTGAAAAGATTCTCAATATAAATTATCCATTTAATTCAAGATTATGTAATGTTTAAGCTCGAGTCGTTATATAGACTCTAGACATTGAGTCACAATCAATCAAACAAAATCATTCACAGTCTATAAGTTAAATCATTTACTAAATTGACTCATCAACACATAAATCAGTGACTAAGGTGTACCAATCTATTAACATGAAACAATGAGGCATTAAAACATCATTTACCCTGACATAGGGAACACAAAAATAATTAACCAAAATTAATTTAATTTAATAAATATATAAATTAATATTTATGTTTAAATACCTTATAGAATTATAGTTTATACAAAATCACAAATAACATGGTTTCAACCATAGACAGAATATTAAAGACCTCCTTCCAAAATTTTATAGCCTTAAAAAGTTAATATATTTACATATAGTTGTTTTCAATCATATTTTATGTGTATTTATGGTCATTTGAATTATAAAACAACACTCAATTCTATATCTCATCTCACAACATGAAACCTAATTAACTATAAAATTTAAAATTAATATGTTTATTCATTTTAATCTCTCTATAATTTCCGATAACTCACAAGACCATGATTAAAAATCAAAACATAAAGTAAAAATGGTTTTCCACACTAGACATACCTAAAAAAATGACAATAAAATTTAAAACTATGATACAAAACCATATATAATTTAATTAAAATGTTTTGAAATACCTTAAAAAATTTTATAGTGAAACATATCATTTCATCCAATGAAGATACATGGGTTGAATTGTTGTATTTGGTGACTTTATCAGATGTAAAATGTAACCCCTATATAAATTGGCTAATTAACCAATGTTTGGATCAAATTGGAACTAAAAACTACTCTAGGAGGAATTAATTTTCGACAAAAGGAGGAAAGGATTTCCAAGATGGTTGATGGAATCAAAAAAATACCATGAATTGATGAAAATTTACCCCATAATACACCTAATATTGTGTGAGAAGTTAATAAACAAGGGTATCAATCCATTTTTCAAGTATAAAACCATGTTGATAAGAAGCGGTTTCCCCTTGATACAGTTCTATGTTGTGTGAAGAATTATAATTTTTTTATCCTTAAAGCCCACTGGTTACCAAGCTAATGCCAATGACAAGATGGAGCCTCCTGGGAGTGACTCTGAAAATAATAAGAAAACACCATATAGTTGGTGGTCACTTGCATAATGTCGGTGCCACTACATAGGACAACAACCACTTAGTGAGTGCATAATGCATCATCCACTTTTCTTACCTGTAGGTTTCTTTTTAATTTCTCTCATAATACATATTTTCTCCCTATATAAAACCATTCCATATATAAAAATAGTATTATGATATGTTTAAACAATATGAATTTAATTTTTATTTCCAATTTAATGTAAAGATAAAAAATTATATAAAAAAACATTCCTTTTCAAATTTCAAAATCCCATTCAGACACAGGCCATTACAAACTCCACAGTATAATAATTTCCATCCCCATGAAGTTTCATTAGGTCATCTAACCAAACTACCCAACCTATACGATTCATCATTTTCATAATCAAATGGTTGAATCCCAATATGAATCACTAGAATTTTTTCTAAATGGAAACTTAAAAATTAGGGTTTGTAAGCCATTAAACCACAAAACCAATTCTCATAACCAATGCTGATATACAAGGAGAATGCCACTATATTCCCACCAACCCTACGGATTAATAATATCAGGATCTAAAAGAATTTATGTCCCATGGGTCACCCAAATATTATCCTTACATCTAGATATCCAATTAAATACCTTATTAATCTTGAATACTATAATAGAAAAAACGATATGGAACCAAAAATATTTCTACGTGATTTTTTTGGTTCCTCACATACCTCAAAAAAATTACATTAGATTTTCATTCTTGTATAGGTACCCATTCTTGTTTCTTCTCCAATATGGATTTAATGAGTTAAAAATCAAATCCATATTCCCATATATGACATCTATCCCGTGAATATTCAATTCCAATTCTCAAGATGAAACTTCAAAATCCAATATGAAAAAAATATAAGTAGTTTCTAGCTTACACTATTCAATTACATGTAAAATTAGCTTTCTGTCCAAATCCGGATGACATACCTTAAAATGCTCATATTAAGATGCTTACATGCTATCAAATTTGTGGTGTAAAAATTAATTAAATAAAAAAGGAATCTCAATATCATTATAACATGAAAAAAATTAAAATACTTATTGTTGGATGGATTCAATAGTAACATCATTAGTTGACTTATTTCCCACCATTTTGTTTTACTACATTGGATATTTCCACACTGATCTGTGGAAACCTTAAATAATCTGGAATTTATACTGAATCCAGTGATGATTCTAAGAACCCATCAGATACACCTCGAAGTTAACACATGGAATTCCAATAAAAATATACTCATATATATATATATTTGTGTTCATAGGACTATATCTCACTATAATTAAAAATTAAAATCTTATCATACAACAACTGATCCCATGCTTCGGTGAACCCCTAGAATGAGGGTCACATTCCCATGACTAATTTCACAGTCACCACTATAATATTATCATTGAAATTTTATCAATAGATACATAACATCAAATTCACAATGCACATACCATCAATTATTCAATATCATGAACTCATGTGGAACCTACTAAAATTCAATGAATAATGAAAGACACAACCTTGAAAAACCAATGATGAACTATCAAACATGTGGTTTTCCAATAATACTCCATGATAAAAACCATAAATGGCTCCATGTCAATATGTTTGATGATACCCATGAGAAGTGATCATCTGCATCACCATCCTTCAACATTCCACCTCTCTAGGGTTTTTTGTCAGGTCTCATTCCTAGGTAAACTATCCCATGAAGACATGCTAATTTTTTATTTCACATATACCATGTAGTGGAATGTTTTTACAAATATCATGTCTCTAACAAAAAAAAATGAAATCATCTTAATAAACCAATCATCATTCATCTCACAAACTAAAATTTCCAATTTACATCCCAATAGGTCCAATGTGTAATAGTTTCTATTGCATAAATCTAATTTTAATGAAATAGTGTGTACACTCGAGTACATCCAAAATAAAAAAAACCACATAACACTGCTATATGTTAAATTACATCAATATTGGGGAAGAAACACTCCATGTAATATTTGACATCAACTAATATTCTCTCATAGTTCACATATCCATAGGAATGGAATCCCCCACATGTCAATGGTAATCACTTGATATCCTATTATCTGATTCATCCTATAACTATAAGTGTCTATCCATAGACTAAAAAATTTCATAAACATGATATGAAACCATTTAAAGTTTTTTAAGTAGGCCATATTTCTTCTAAATCCTAAAAAATACATTCAATGAAAATAGAGACTAGTAAACAAACAGTCTCGCACTATGATGTTATTATCAATACCACTATTCTAGAAATCCATGTGCTATATCCCAAAAAAACTAAGAAATTTCTACACCATCATTAGAATCTCGATAGTCATTCATGGGAATTGATAAAAAATATGTTACCTACACATTTATACCATATAAATGGAATACAAAAAATAGGTTTAACTTCACACTACATACCCTCACATATAAAGAAGAAAAAACTCAAAATAATCTAGACCCATTTGTCAAGGGTTACATGGTTTTCCCACCTACCATATAAACCATGATCTTGTATATGTTACACCTCATGGGATATAATATATATTATTATATATTATAATACATGATATCCAACATGGAAAAATTGAAAAAAGTGTCCCATATATTCACACCATGCATCATATGAAAAATCCATCCCCCGTTATAGATACAAAAATATACATGGGACATGCATTTCATGCTAAAAAAATATTCTTGATAGAAAATAATTCTATAAAGATAATCCATATATTATACTTTTCCATCATGAATTATTACTCTCCAATTAACACATAAATTACTGACTATATCCTCATATATGATATTTATTATTGAAAAATGTAGAAATTATATTGTTTATGTGGAATTATCTTACCTAAAAAATGGAAAAACCCATATATGTTTTTAGTGATACTTTTTGAAACTAAACATTAATAATAACCATCAACAATGTGATTCCAACTAAGGAATACTATTGTTGTATCAACTGATTTGGGTGACCCTATTTCTCATTCAGTGAGGTACTGTGTCATTTTTTCATTATAATATTATTGTATATCCACATGGATTTCCATCACAAGGAAATGAAAACAAATTGTTTTCTATATAAGATGAATTACATAGAATATAAATATGGTAAAAAAATTTATAATCTTATTTTGAAACCGTATATGGATAAACAAATAATAACTGATAAATATCACACATAGAGTGGAAAAAATGCCATTTTGATCCTATGTTCTTAATAATGATGCAGAGACACCTTGTGAATCTATGGACCAAGTGGAAAATACAATGATTGTATTCATTACAATTGGTAGGTTTTAATATAAACAAATAGTAAATACAAAATCACAATCTACATGGTAATGATACAAGTTGGAATTAATATATACAAAATTATAATATATCATTAATTAGAATACCAATCCATTTGTAACATGATATTTATAAAATAATATGTTATCCTGATGTGGTAGACAAGTATCGATCACTTTCTCCATCACATTCCAAAAAAATCAAATGTATTGTATTAATCAACTAGTAAGAAAAATGAAATTGGAATCTATAATAACATTTATCCATTACCCATTCAATATCACTTTTAATTGTATCTAGAGTAGACTAACACATGACCTCAATAATTTTACCCTATATATAGGAAGATATCGAAGAGTAGGGGGGGTCTAATGAGCTATATTGTAGTCACTATACCACTAGAATCAGAGTACATTGTAATAATCCAATAATAAAGTCATAATATATCATATTATGATGAATGGTTAGAGAAATTTAAAATGATATAATAAATTGAATATAGAAAAACAATATTACGACTCAAACATTCATGAATACATACAATATATTTTCCCCACTAGACTGTTACGATATAAAATATAAATGAACAAAAGAGATGAGGCACAATAATGGTACATTTCCAAACACTTGGAATCACATATCATCTAATAATTGAACAAGAGATTCTCCAACTAGAATATATAATATTATGATACAATATAACCCATAACTGGAACCATGTTAATGTATGATAATTTACAACTATGTAATGGTAGACGGGGAATAGTTTGAGTAAATATATAAGTAAATAACAACATAGTACTATATATAACTAAAAATTAATTATCATGTTCACATGCAATTATCATTACAAATAAATTTATAACAAAATTATAAAAAAATAATCCATCCATAACCATATGACAGGTCTTGATAATCAACCATACATACCATGAGGACTGAAGGGGTGTTTCTGAGCATGAGAATCACCACATGGATACCCCAATCCGCACCATTAGAATCATATTACAATAATCCAACACAATTTGTAGATGGTCTTATAGGGTCACCCATAATTCATCATCATGATGACCAAATATCAAAGACATTGTAGTACTTGGGAGCCCCTGATGTTAGGTCAATGTTTGATACCTAGGAGGGGAGGGGGTGAGGAAATCATACTCATCAAACAAATATATATTCCTATGAGTCCATAAAAATTAATTGGACAACCCAAAATTATTATAAAGTCACTCACCCGATCATCCAAATCTCATAGATGGTCAGAAGTACCATATCAAGTACATCCACACAAAATTAGGAGTTTCTTATGAATAAATCAATGAGATCCAACTATCACACTGATTATTTCAAAAACTAATGCTAAGAGATATATGTCAACCCATCAACTCATCTTTCTACTTGATTCCTAGGAATTATAAATATAGAAAATGTTCTAATGGATTATGAATTCGAACCTCGAGCATCCATGACATTCAAATTGTCCTCATCATATCAATGAATCATTATCATTCAATGAATTTATATACAAATTCCATAACCAACATTGTTGAAATATCCTAACAATCATCTCCATGTTTCCTATACTACACCAACTATACTAATTTTATTCTAGGAAAATTTGAATTTAACCCCAAATATATTTTGATGCATAATATAAGAGAATCATTGAATATAGTAGTCTCACCCATATCATATTTTTCATTAAAACATACTCTGAATTAACTATAATGTTAGTCCAATAAGCTAATTCTAAAAAATCCTAAAAATTACACGTCATAACTAGAAATAAAATAAAACATATAACTACATATCGATGAATATACATGATATTCACCATTATGTTAACCCCAATGGGATTACATGTTTTTTTAGGTACTATGGTTACACATTCAACCACATATACTCATTTCCACACATAGTTTCTCACAAGGATAAACATGTCATTAGCCCCCCATCATGGCCCCATATTTCATTTCAAGCACAAACATCCTTTCTAGTTTCCCTATATCTAAAAAAAATTCAGAAAAAATCATATCCCTCATGTATACAATGTCCATATTTTCCATATTATACTTTCCACATCAACAATTGAGTCACAAACCCAACCTCAATAGAATCCCTCCCAAGATATGGCATAGAATCAATCTCAATGTCGATGTAATAAAGAGGAATCCTATATCACTCATCACACCATTATGCTAGCCAAGCCCTATCCACATTTCCAAAAATATCACATTGAAAAATAGTCACACATCGAACCAAGTTCTTTATAATCCTATGTCACAATAAAAACAAAATGGTCCACATGCTCGCTCTCTTAGCCTAATATTATACAAATTATTCAACTTAAACTCATAATAATCTAGGTATTTGAGATATGGGTCAACATGTCACATTCACATGATCCCAACAATACATTTTCTTAAATTTATTTGACATTGTAATGTAACACATCACCTAGACCATCGATGACCAAGATGGTCTGGACAATTCCCCAGATCCAATAAGTCTTCTAAATTTTTTTCTCATGGATCAAGTAAATCTACAATAATTGATCATTTTAAATTTAATTTAAAAAAATTAACTTATCATGTATATTGATGCACTCATTGAGTGATGAAAAATAAAAAAATAAAAAATAAATTACCATCATCTATATGGAATGTACCAAGGAAAACATAATTTTAATTCCTTCCCAAATTAATTTTCATCACATTAGCTACATACAATTCACATCCAAGGTTATTCATTCCATCCTCAAGATCAACAGAACACACAATACCATGTCATAACCTAGGAAAATAATCATTATTAATTATAACATTTAAAATTAATTATTTAAAATAATTTAATCATGGAATAGTTCAAAAAAATACATTAGGACTTCATTTCGCATCAAAACATTGGTCATTGAGGGATGAAAACCAACACATTTCTTTTAAACCCATGGAAATGGATATCCATATTTTATGGAACCAAATAAACAATATATATGGATAAAAAAATAAAATTACCTATAATAAATAATAAAAAATTCATTCTTAATTGACTCACTGAGAAACTAATTGGAGATGGAATTATACTATTACCTCTTCACAATAAGAATGGAACCCCCATCATTATCGGATCAATAAAATATACATCAATTTAAAGAGAACTATAAAAAATATATAAGGAAAATTAGACATACAAAACGACTATTATAGATGATGGTATAGAAGAATAAAAAATGTCGCTTGAAATGATGTAAGATTCATATACAAACTAAAACGTATCAAACAATATATTGGAATAAAAAGTTTGAATTTACAATTCTCAGTGTGGACATCAAAGTGGAATGAATGAGGATACCACTATTAAAATGTATGGGGTAAAATTTTTCATTTTGCTTTATTCAAATACCAATAGAGATATGATACAACTGCACATTTTAGATAATTTTCACCTTTATATTTTCAATTTCACTAGCAAGACCCTCTTCTTTCTATTATAACACCACTTATTGGCTAGTGGTATTAGACTGCAACCCTGACTAGCATGGACTCCTCTGGTACTTTTACACTATTATAGTATCCCTCCGACCATCCCTCAAGGTCTATTATATATCTAAAATTCCTATTTATATATATTTTTACTATAAATAAAAAATTTGTTGTTTTATTCAAAATATTGTCTATCAACTAATTAAAAATTCACGACCCATATCAAATTTGAACATATCATAAAATGATGAAGTCACCAAATCATCAGGTACCACAATTACTATGAGGCATATTGTAAATAACTAAAATAAATGGATATTGGTAAATATAATGAAGTTAACACATAAATATTCTAGAGGGATAATGATCCCCCATGTTCTTAAAGGACTACAATGATGGTTTTGGCTCGTAGACTCTACAAAAAATCATTTTCATGACTAATCCTACAATTAGGGAGATAACAAGAAAATATATTACCCAATGGAGAACCTAAACCCTATTAATAACATGGGATAAACATTCAAATAATATAAAAATATGTGATTGTGAATGTCCACACTCATTCCTACATACATAAGAATCCATTACACATTTATATTATTAGGTTGCATGAGTAACTGTTCACTATTACATGGTTGAATATTCAACGTCTTCTACATAATAAAATGACAATTCACCATGGTAAAACACTAAAAATATAATTTTTTATAGACTTTAATCATATGTATAAATTTTTAATATGTTTTCTTCCTCTGACCTATCCTCGTCCATTATAGTTACATGGGAACCACATTCAACTAAGTCTCATACCTAGAAATGTAACTATTTAAACATACTCAAAGACCTCATAAACTAAATCATAGTCCATGCACAAAAATTTCAAACCCTATGATCATGAATTCCCCTAATAGAGGGCCTATATATGGAAATAATCCATATCTAATAGTGCTTTGGAGGTTGTGATTTTAATTGAATCCATTAATAATTATAGTCCCTATCTCAAGGATATTAGTGTGACCAATCTAAACCATCCATCAAATTAAAATCTAACCATATAAATAATTAAATAATTTTTAATACCTATTACACCACATTGTTTCGTTCCCCGGCTTAATGTCATATCACGGTCCTCTCACAAGGTATATGTATTGAATGCCCACTGTCTCTTCAGTCACCTAAAATGATTGGAATATATAGTAAGATGATACTATGGTTTCACCAATTCACAAGAAGGTGAAAATATTCTTATTTTTATATCACATTTTAATGATGACATATCACTATTTTTTTTCCTTTCATTTTAAAAAATCAATCGATAACAAAGAGACACATATTTGGGCTTCCTTATTGGGTGTCATCCCCATCTAGATGACCCATTTGTTATTCATTGAAATATTGGGAGATCATGAATAAACCCTAAAATTTTTCATCATGGTATATCCACCATGAAGGTCACATCAAATGGGAATATAACATATGTAGAAACAAATATCATTAAGGATATATACACCATGAATTATTCCTTAATGGGTCGTGTTATATATGAGTCACATTAAATAATTTATTATATTCCCATTAAAAAACCTTCCTTAAAGTGATGTATTAATAATGATGTACCCCTCATCATAATTATATATTATGTGCATGAATTTTTTTCTAAAATGGTTATATTTTCGATGAGGAAAAAACATCCATGTGAAATATTCCTTTGTAGGAATACTCCTTAAAAGGGACATATTAACTATATTGTATCTTTTTCAAAGCTTTATATGATCTATCGTGAATATTTACTCATATATATATATATATTACTTATTTTATAATGTTAATCAATATTTTCAATTCTATATAATTAAACCATCATCAAATGGTTGCATTAACTTCATACTAACCATTGTAAAATGGATGGATTCCCAAAAGATATCATTATTATAAGGGCCTTGTTCTATAGGATCTGAACATATTTCGTGTCTTATATTCATGGGGACTATTCTTATCCCAAAAAATCCGTACTCATATATGTATTTTTTCATAAATGAGTTATATTAATAATGATCAATTATTACTCATTAGTCGATATCATTAGTGATAAGTTATAATAAAACAACTTACTAGTTACCATAAAAAAAGATGAACCATAATGGTTCGTATTGGAGTAATTCCCACAGTAAAAATTATATGAATATATCTCCTAAACATTATATATCCAAAAATAAATTAATATTTACACAATTCCTAAACAAATATAAATTTTAAAACATTGACTAGTCCATCCACGTGACCATAAATCATCTAATTCAAACTACTTGGGATTTGATAATATGTAAATTGGATATAATGAATTCCTACACAAGGATCAATATCAGGACTACATATGAATTTAACACATTATATATGTGATACTTCAAGTAATTTTAATTGGAAATGAAATATAGAGTTTATGATTCCCACTATTGGGATATATTGGATATCAATTTCCATGGTACTAAATCCGTTAATAATAAATATAATACCTCTATATACATGTTAATTAATTATAGAGGGTTTATATTTTTTTAATAAACTATAGTATTCTAAATTTTTTTTAAAAAAGATGGAAAAAATATGATATATATATAATCTTTAATCGATGCATATTTTTAACCAATCACATAAAAAGATATAACAAAATTTCATTTTGTTATTTTGGAAGTATTTATTAACATATATGTAATAATTCATAGATTCATAGATAATGAAATATTTCCCATAAAATAAATGGGTTTACATTGTACATAAATCTACACTACTAAATTAGGACCTATGTTTTTCTGGTAATTTATTTCTAATAACCATCCTTTGGCATATAGGCTACTATCAAATATAAAGATATCATGGGAACATTCAACATTATAAATAGAAAAGTGAGTTTGATATAAATATAATGTCCAAAATGAAATACAATTTTTATTAACATAAGTTATCTATAATAATATTCTAATGTTACTTAGTGATTATTAATTTTTAAATAATATAAAAAGATGAACTCGACAAGAATCCTTTCCCAATGAAAGCGACTGATTGAATTTTTTATGTTATTTTTATCTTTAATTAGTATGTATGTTTTTTTTCAATACCATTAGTGGTTTTTTAAACCCAATTATATTAAATTCACTAAAATATTCTTCACCATGACTTATCTCACTACACACATTTAATAATCTCCTGTTATGAAACTCAATGTATGCCTCATCAATGAATTTTTCCCCTATAATATTGGGGGACACTATCATCGATATAGTTTCTTGAGTAGTAAACACTAATTTTAGTGTATAATATCAATTATTAAATCATGAAAATATTGTTTAATTAGAACATCCTTAAAAACGTGATTCCATGTTAAGAATCATACCAATAATTGGATATAGAGATATAGAAGTCTCGTTCTTCTAAATAAACCCACATTAGAACCCTATGAACAATATTCAAAAAAATTAAACTTCTTTAACATTAAGAGATTATGTAGTATTTAACCAATGACCTGTCATCTATATATGAACTACTATGTATGGATCATTTCTGTTTTAACCAACACAATGGTTGCGTGCTTAAAGACATAGTAAGGAGGATTCCTAGGAGATCTCAACATCATTCTCCCATAAAATAAAATCCTGATATATTTATCATCATAGAAAGTATTACATAAGGATATAGTCCCATATACATGTCAGAAAAAAATCCTAATATCACATAATGAAATCTATTGATGTGAAATACTACACTCTTCTCTCTCTATATAATCAAAACAGAATATCATAAATTTGTTCAATGTGGAATTCTAGAATATCATAAAATACATTTAGGAGAAAACATATATCAATTACCCCATCAATAATTCCTATTATTATATCATTATATTAGTAAATGAGTGGGCTTGAATCCTGAGATAGACTAACTAAGAATAATATAATATAAATTCAACTATTAATTAATAATTTCATAATATTTTGGTGGTTATTCAATTGGAAACCCATATCTAAGTTCCTCTCAATATCAAAGAATATCATTGACTTATCTAATCAATATTAAAGTGTGGGACTATAATAAATCTCCAATTCTAGATGATTATTAAAAAACCACAGTGATTAATTAAGATCATGAAATATGTTATATCCTTATTCATGAAGTACATAATGCACATATCTAGAAAATATGTTAATATAAATAGAATATTCCAAGAAACTCTCAAGTAAATCAACCATATTTAATGGAATTAACAATAGGAAATCACTATATCAGCTTTCATGTGGAAGAATCCAATTTGAATATCATGATGGTTCTCATGAAGGAGTTGACCCATATTCATTTCCCCATATACTAATAATTTTTTTTATATTAATAACATGAATAAATACATAAATTAAACACATATTCCCATATCACTTAGAAATGAAAAAGATCAAAAATTTATTCCAAAATATATCCACATTATTCATAGAAGTATTAAGAAGATGGGTAGTTGTATGTTAGGATGGTTTTAATAAAAGATGTGTGTTGGTCTGAGTACATGAATCCTTTTATAAAAATTTTTCATGACCTATATCATCTAAAATTGATGTTATAAATGATTTATTTATTGGAAATATATTTCCCAAGAGAATTATATTATTCCAACTATTTAAATTCAGAAATTCATTATTCTCATCATTAAATTTAGGTAAATTCATAAAAATATAAAATATTTCCATAAATATATGAAGGAAAAAGTGGAAATAGTGGCCCTTCCCATTTTGAAGATATAAGAAACTCTAAATATACTAGGTAGAGTTCAAGTTAAAAAAATATATCTTATATATATATAGTTTTATAATGTAGGTCATTCCCATTTTATGGCAATTAATGGCACTAATCAACATATGAATATCAAGAGGCTTACAATTTATCCCATTTTTAATCAATAAAAAAACGATAGCATCAAATATCCCAGTTTGGGGGTGAATCAATTATCCTTATTTTCCCAAACCCATAGATCTCAAAAATAAATAGCTTCTAGTGATGAAATATAATATTTTTTTGATCAACATTATAAAATATACTTCATGAAATCCATCAAATATAGTTGAACCTGGGAGAGTGAAATAGGATAAAACAAGTTCCTCATCATTAAAATTTCCAATATAATCCTAGATGTGGGATATCATTCAATAATGTTCACCATCATCCCCTCCACTAGATCCAAAAAATGTAAAATGTATGAAATGACTCATTATGATCTTTTTATAATTGATTATTAGAAGTAAAAAGATATATATGGTCATTTTTTAGGAAACATCCCCCTCAAAAGAATAATAGACTTCTGTAATCATATTGATGGATCCAGATAATGGAAGAGCCTCAACAATTTTTGAAAATTGGTAAGTACAGATTATGAAAATATTTAATAATTAATATGGGAATATACACCTTATATTTATTAGAACATATGGGTAACACTTTTTTATGTCATTGAAAATCAAGTGAGTCATTTGGTGTTTTAAAAGAACGTGTTTTTAGTGAGATCTACCATTATATTGGTTCTTCATCCTTCTCAGTGGTGAAAAATTTGAATTAATTAAATACATGTGAATACAAGCAAAGTTTCTTTATTAATAGTGTATGTACATTCTATCATAGATAACGACCCTTTTATAACCAAATGTGAGCATTTGAGGGTGGTGAGGATATGATTAATTTCACATTTCCCCCAATTCCTATATAGAAAGTTCCATTGTATATTGAATCATTAAATGATACTTCCTTATAAAATGTCACTAGATTTTTCTCAATTTTCTCTAGTTAGTTTTTTTACCAAAAATCACTTCCACCACCTTGTGTGAGAAACATCCTACACAATAAGAGAAATATATTCAATGCCTCTTACATTATGTAGATAGTTATTGTTAACGGGTTCCCAAAAAATATTGAAATCAAGATAATTTTAAATATATATTGAATGAATGATTTTTATAATTAGTATATAATCAGGAGACACGATTTAATAATAATTAGGCTCCCATGTGACTATATTTTTGAAGTAATATAAAATCAAAACATTCAATGTTTTGAGTATGATGAAACACATGTTCCTCTTGTCGATGATGATAATTGTTTAGTGGAACAAAAATTGGAACCATTTATCTCATCCCCATACACATGAGATGATTTATAGAACATATTACTTTGAATGTTGGGTTATATATTTGAGAATTGAAGGGTATTTTGACATCAACCCAATAACATGTTATTTTTTTATCAGAGGTGGTGTTTTTAGTTTAGTGTTCTAGAAACCATAGTGTTTCTATTTGAATTCTAATTAAGAAAAAAGAGATTCAATAATAAAATGAAGAAATATAAATATAATATATAGTTACATGAAATGGTAATCAAATTGTACTATTCTATATAGGTTTAGGGAACTGAATTTTTTAACACACCCCGAATCATGATATTCAAAAAATAAAATATAAATTTTTTTACTCTCATATGTTTTGATAATGAATCTTTTATATAATTAAACTTTTCATTATGAATATAAAACATTATTATATTGAAACATTTTATCTATGATTTTAGTTAATTGAGATAACATCACCTCATAAAATATATTCATGATTATATCCCATTATTTATCTATAAAATTATTAACATAAGTTTTAAAATGTATACAAAAAGGATAAAAATTTTCATTATGAACATGATTAATTGAACTTCAAAATGTTGATAGAAATTTTATAATGTTCCATTAAATGTATCAGAAGCTGTAACATACATGGTATTTATATATATATATATCTTCCACTAGCTTCCATGAGAATATATTTACCATTCAATTATAATAAATTATATTATATATATACGAATAAATATATTATATCCCATTGAAAAATAGAGTTCCATAAACAAAAATGATCTTCTATAAAATTGTTTTACCTTCTAGAGTATTATGGGATAGATTATACAATTAAATTTGTAGTTCACATGAATTAATTTATTATTTTCCAACAATAATTTAGGTGTTGGAAATATAATATTTAATTCAATTCCCTGAATATGTGATAAATCCATCACTGAAGTGTATTATGTTCTCTCACTATTTAAATATCCTCTAATGTATTATAAATCATTTTATAGATGATTAATACATGTGACATTAGAAAAAAATCTCACCCAAATTTTCATAAAATTTATTTACCAAAAATAGTTATATATATATATATATAAAATAGGAATACTATTAATCATAATCTATATATTTTGTTAAATAAAAATTATGTTACTACATTGACTCAATATTTATTGAGTTATTTTCAATCTATAATTAACTAACACTACGAATAATAACAACTTTATATATGTTTACACTATATTTTAGTAGAAAAACCAATATGTTTCAAGTTTCCTCATATATGCATGTGGAAATATTTTCATTCAATCACATACTATTTTATTTATAATCTTATATTAATTTCTAAATTGACCTCTAATATTTTATTTCAATATTGGAATTTTGTTATGTCACAAACCATCAATGTATCAATAATTTTGATATCTTTCACAAGGATAGTTAAAATAATTTTCCTCTTGACTACTAATTTAAAATAAAATGTTCATAGTATGTTATTTATTTTATTTAGGAATCGATTCAGTTTGAAATGAGCCAAGGATGTAACTTGGAATCACTCATCCTCAATTCAAAATGATAAACCCCGTATTCGTAACATGGAATTCTCAATTTAGTAAACAATATTGATTCTATTTTGGGGGAGGTAATTCAGAATCCAATATATAAAAGAATGAATGATTGTTAGGAAAACCAAACAATCAAATAATTTTCATTCAATGATCATGTGGTCACTCACCTAGGGATCCACATAGCATGTATCCTTATCCATACCATATATGGTGTGTCCACATGATCCTCAGTGGTCTCCAATACATCAATAAACGACATCCAATAATCACCATCATGATACCCAACATATATTCATAAATATATGCATACCTAGATCCTCTTACATAAATCCACATTTTGGTAATCCCATGTATTTTCAATCATTTATTAGAATTAATCTTCTAATATATAGACCCATGAACAATCAAAATGGTCTCACTATATCAAGGAATCCAAGGAATCCTAGTAATTAATATATTTATTCCATTACTGAACACAATTATATATCCTACGAACAATATACAATAATCTAATTATAAATAAATCATATACACAAGATGATTTTCAATATATTCTCTTACCCCCATATTATTGGAGACCAAATCCCAAGGCTTCATCACCCACAATAGGCGATTCATGTGAATCATTTGTAACATATATAATTCCAGGATCAATTGATGGTTCTTACCCTTACAAGGAAATCAAATAATTCAAAATTGCATAAAATTCAAAATTATAAATGGTTTGATGAATGACCATACCCCTCACCATCATTATATCCCCATCATACATACACATATGTTCATCTTCTATGGTGACAACCACAACAATATAATCACATATCCATACCCACTCTATCACTACAATCAATATTTCAACAGTCCCCACTAATTGTAACCTAGGTTTCTTAAATCATTACTTCTATCCCGGGTCCTCTATATCATCATGATAATTTTCAAGAAAACACCCATCACACTTATTTTGTATATCCCTATTTTACATTTTTATCAGTCCACAACCCCTATATAATCAAAAAAATTACATCAGTGATATCACCAATTGATATGTCATATAACCCATTTTAAATCCCATTTTTTCATTAATTCATTTTGAACACCTTAAACATAATTAGACTATAAAAAACGTACCTATTAGTTAAAACATATTACTTGGAATATGAGGAACTAACCCCAACACATCCTCTCATGCCTAAATACCTCATGAAATTTCATGAGTACACATGATAAAATACTGTCACAAAAACATGGTATAGTCCACACCTTCACCCAAAGGTATCTATGGATCATATAAAATAGACACTCACTCACAAAAAATCAAACCCAAAAATTCACAATATATAAGTTAATGTGTTTTATAAATTGACTCCTCGACTAATAAATCAATTACTAAGGTGGCCCAGTCTCTTCCCAAGATGCAATGATGCATTGGAACGTCACTTAAACTATCCTAGGGAAAACAAAAATAATTAACGAATATTAATTTAATTTAATAAATATATTATTTAATAATTATGTTTAAATATCATAAAGAATTATAGTGTATCAAAAAATCATAAATATCATGGTTTCATCTATAGGCACTGTACTAAGAACCAGCTGCCAAAATTTTAGAGCCCTAAAAACTTAATATATTTCCCAACAGTTGTTGTCAATCTTATTCTATGAGTAATTATGGTTAACCCAAGCATGAATCGACACCCAATACAATGTCTCATTCCACAACATGATCCTAATTAACTATAAAATATAAAATTAATATGTTTGTTCAATTTAATCTCTCCATAATGTTAGTTAACTCACAAGACCTTGATTAGAAATAAAAACATCTAGTTACAATGGTTTTCCACACTCGGCAGACCTCAAAACCAATGTCGAAAAATATTTGCAACTATGATACGAAATCCATATATAATATAATTAAAAAGATTTATAATACCATAAGAATGTTCACAGTGAAACATATCTTTTCAAATAACTTAGATACATGGAGTGAATTGTGTTACGGGGTGCCTTCATCAGATGTAGAATGTAACCCCCATATCAATTCAAAAATTAAACCATGATTAGCTAAAATTGAAACTAAAAAAGAATCTAGGAGGAATTAAATTTCGACAAAAGGAAGAAATGATTTCAAATATGGATGATGGAATCAAAAAAATACCTTTATATTATGAAAATTTACCACATAAATAAACTTATTCATGTGGGATATGTTAATAAACAATGGGATCCATCCATTTTTCATCTACATTACCATGTTGATAAGAGGGGGTTTCCCCCAAATACAATTCTATGTGGTGTGATGAATTTTAATTTTATTCTCCTTAAATCCCACCAGCTATCCAGCTGAAGGCAATGACTAGATGAAGCCTCCTGGGAGTGACTCTGAAAACAATAAGAAAACGCCACATAGTAGGTTGCCAGTTGATAAATTAGGGCGCCACTACAAAGGACACCAACCAGTTAGTGAGTGCATAATTCATCATCCACATTTCTTACCTCCACGTTTCTTTTTAAAATATATCATAATATATATTTCCTCCCTATAAACACCATTCCATATATAAAAATAATATTCTATGATTCTTTAACCCTAAGAATTTCCATTTGATTTCCGATTCAATGTAATGATAAAAAATTAATTAAAAATACACATTCCATTTCAAATTTCAAAATCCTATTCAGACATAGGCCATTTAAAAACTCCACACTATATCAATTTTTATCCCCAAGAAGTGTTATTAGGTCATCAAACCACAATACCCAACATCTATGGGTTATCATTTCATAATAAAATGGTTGAATCCCAATATGAATTACCAAACATGTTTCTAAAGTGAAACATAAAAATTAAGGTTTCCAAGCCATTAAACCACGAATCCAATGCTCATAGCCAATGTTGGTATACAAGGACAATGCCTCTTTATTCCCACCCACCTTGAGAACTAATAAGATCATAATATAGCGAATTTTATGTCCCATGGCTCTCCTAACCATAAGACTTATTTCAAGATATCCAATGTCATACCTTATTACACTTGAATATTATAATGGAAAACATAATATGACACAAAACTTATTGCTATGTATTTTTTTTGGTACCTCACATACCTCACAAAAAATTATATTATATTTTCATTCATGAGGAGGTACACAATCTTGTTTATTCTCCAAGATGAATTTAATGAGTTAAAAATCGAATCCATATGCCCATATATGACAACTATCCCATGAAAATTCAATTAAAATTATCTAGATGCGGCTAAAAAATAAAATATGGAAAATATTGATGTAGTTTTCAACTGACACAATTAAATTACATGTAAAATTAGCGTTTAGTACAAATCTGGATGACATACCGTAAAATGATCATATTAAGATGATGACTTACTATCAAATTCACCTTGTCACGGTTACATAAATAATAAAAGAATCCAATTACCATCATAACATGAACAAAAATCCAAATACTTATTACTAGATAGATTCAATAGTCAAATCATTAGTAGATTTATTTTGCACAATTTTGGTTTACTACATTCACTAATTCCACACCGATCAGTGGAACCCCTAAATAATCTAGACTTTATACTGAATCCAATGATGATTCTACGAACCTATCAGATACACATTTAATTTAACACATGTAATTCAAAAAAAATACATAAAAATATATGTCGTGATAGGACTATATCTCACTATCAATAAAATTAAAAAATTATTATCCAATAATAGATTCCATGCTTCAATGAACCCTTACAATGAGGGTCACAATCCCATGACTAATTTCACAGTCACCACCATAGGATTATTGTTGAAATTTTATCAATAAATAAATAACAAGAATATCAGAATGCATGTACCCTCAATTATTCAATGTAATGAACGCATGTGACAACTTCCAGAATTCTATCAAAATTGAGGGACACAACCTTGAACCACTAAGGGTGAACTATCAAAAATGAGGTTTCTTCTATAATCCTACATGAGAATAACCTAAAATGTCTCCTTGTAAACATTTTTGTTGGTACCACTGAGAAGTTATCATCTATGTCACCATCCATTAAAATTCCACCTCTCTAAGGTTTTGTGTCATGTCACGTACCTAGGAAAACTATGCCATGAAAACTTGTTTTTTTTATTTCTCATATACCATGTTGTGGAATGTTTTTAAAAATATCATGCCTCTAACACAAAAAAATGAAATAATCTCAATAAACCTATCATCAGTCATCACACGCATTGTAATTTCAAATTTACAAGTTAATAGTTCCAATGTGTAACAGTTTCTATAGCCTAAATCTAATTTAAGTGAACTAGTGTGTACACTTGACTACTACCAAAATGAAAAAAACCAAATCACACTGCTATGAGTTACATTACATCATTACTAGGAAAGAAACACTTCGTATAATAATGAAAATCAACTAATATTCACTCATAGTGCTCATATCCACAGGAATGGAATCCCCCACATGTCAATGTTAATCCCTTGATATCATATTACCAACATCATCCTAGAACCATAAGTTTCTATCCATGGAAAAACAAAATTTGTAAACATTATATGACACCATTTAAAGAAAAGGGAGTAAACAATATTTATTAATAATCTAAAAAATTCATTCAATTTTAACGGGGACTAGCACACAAACAATCTCATTATATGATTCTATTATCAATACCATAGTTCTATAACTCTATGTGATCTATCCCAAAAAAACCAAGGAATTACCAGACCATCATTAGAATCTTGACAGACCTTCATGGGAATTGAAAAAAAATATTTTCACCTACACATGTATACCATATATATGGAATACACAGACATATGATGAACCTCACACTACATACCCTCACATATGAATTGGACAAAAGTCAAAAAAATCTAGACCCGTTTCTCAAGGGTTATAAGGTTATCCAACCTATCATATAAACCATGAATCTTGTCTAGGTTACACCCATTGGGATATAATACATAGTATTATATCTTACAATACACGATGTCTAACATGGAAAACCACACTAAAGGGTCCCATATAATCACATCATGCATTAAATGAAAAATCCACCCCCCATTATAGAGTCTAAGACACACATGATACATGCATTTGATGCTATTAAATACACTTAATAGGGAATTGTTCTACAATGAGAATCCATATATTATAATTTTCCCTCATGAATCATTACTCTCCAATAAACCCATAAATTTCCGACTATATCTTCTTATATGATATATATTAATGAAAAATGTAGAAATTATACTGTTTTTGTGGAATTACATTACTTGAAAAATGGGAAAACTTGTATATGTTGTTAGTGAAATTTGGTGAAACTAAACACTTAAAACAACCATCCACAATGTGTTTATCACTATGGAATCATATTTTTGTTTCAACTGATTACGGTGAACCTATTTCACATTTAGCGAGGTACTATGTCATATTATTATTATATATCATTGATCATCTAAATGGGATTCCATCATAAGGAAAAGAAATCAAATGGGTTTCTATATAAGTATAATTACACAGAAAATCAATATGGTGAAACAATGTAAAATCTTGTTTTGAATCATTAAATGTATAAACCATTCAACATTGATAAAAATCACACATAGAGAGGAAAAAATATAATTTGGATCCTATTTTCATAATAATGATGCATGAGACACCGCATGACACTATGGAGAAAGAAAAAATTCCAATGATTTGATTCATTACAATGCGTATGTTCCAATATAAAAAATAGAAAATATGAAATCAAAAACTATATGGTAATAATACAAGTTGGAATTAATATTTACCAAATTATAAAATATCATTAATTATTTTCTAAATCCCTTTATAACATGATATTCATAAAATAATATGTTTTCCAGATGTGGTAGACTAGTATCCATCCCATGCTCCAACACATTCCTAAAACTCTTATGTCGAATATTAATCAAGTAGTAAGGAAAATCAATATGGAATCTATAATAACATTTAGTCGTTACCCATTCAATATCACTTTGAATAGTAGCTGGACTAGACCAAAGCATGACCTATATAATTTCGCCCTATATATAAGAGGATATAAAATAGTAGTGGGGATCTAATGAGGTATATTGTGGACACTATAACACTAGAATCTGAGTACACTGTAATAATATAAAAATAAAGAATATAATATATCATATTATCATGAATGGTTAAAGAAATTGAAAATTAGATAATAAATTAAATATAGACAAACAATATTAAAATTAAAACATTCATGAAGACATAAAATATATTTTCTCTACTAGACTAATAACATATACAATATAATGGAAAAAATCGATGATTCCCAATAAGGGTAAATTTCCAAAAACTAGACATCACATCTCATCTACTAATAAAAAAAAAATTATCCATCTTGAATATATAATAGTATGACACAATATAACCCATAACTGCAACCATGTAAGAGTATGATAATATACAACAATGTAATGGTAGACAAACAATTGTTTGAGTACATAACAAATAATGAATTATCAGGTTCACATGGAATCATCATTAAAAATAAATATATAACTAAATGATAAAAATAAATAAATTTTCCATGACCATCCGACCTGTGAAATTAATCAACCCTACATACCTAGATGACTGAAGGAGTTTTTCTTATAATTAGAATCACTACATGGAAACCTCAATCCACACCATTGGAATCAAATTACAATCATCAAACACAAATTGTTGATGGTCCAATGGGGTCACCCATAATCCATCACCATCAAGACCAAATGTCAAACACTCTATAGTACACTGGAGATTCTGATGTTAGGTCAATGATTAATTCCTAGGATGGAAGGGGTTAATGAAATCATTAACATCAAAAAATAACAATTCCTATTAGTCCATAAAAATTTATTAGAGTTCCCTCATATATCAGAAAGTCACTCACCCGATCATCCAAATCTCATAGTTGCTCACAAGAACCATATTAGGTACATCCAATCAAACCTATCAGTATCTTTTTAATCAATAAAGGAAATCCAAATATCACATTAAAGATTTTAAAAACCCATGATCAAGGATATATGTCCACCCATCACCCCATCTGTCTATTTGAATCATAGGAATTATAAATATAGACAATGGTCTAATCGAATATGAATTCGAACCTCAAGAACCCATGACATTCAAATTGGCCCCATCATATCAATGAATCATTATCATTTAATGAAATTATATACACATTCAATCACCAAAATTGGTGAAATATCCTTAGATTCTTCTCTATGATTCAAATAATACACCGACTATATACATTATCTTCTAGGAAAATGTGGAATCCAGCACAAATATATTCTAATGCATAATCTCATACAATCATTGAGTCTAGTGGTCTCATCCCTCAAAATATATGAATTTATAACATACTATTAAATAATTAAAATGTTAGTCCAAAATGCTGATTCTCAAGAATCCTTGAAATTACATGTCAATACTATAAATAAAATAAAAAAGATATCACCATATGGATGAATGTACATGAATATCACCATTATCATAACCCCAATTGGATTAAATGGTTGTTCAAGTACCATGATTACACATTCATCCAAATATACCAATTTCTACACACCGTTTATCAGAAGGATAATCATGTCATTGGGCCCCCGTCTTGATCCCCTTTTAAATTTCAAAAAACAAAAATATTTTATAGTTTCGCTGTATCTAAATAAAAATCTGCTAATATCCTATCACTCAGGTAATGTCTGTCCATCTCCCCCATATTATACATTCCACATCGATAATCGAGTAACAAAAACTTCCTCAATTAAATCCCTCTCAAGATATAGAATAGATTCAATATCATTCTTGATGTCATGAAGAGGTTTCCCAAATCACCCATCCAACCATTAAGCTACGTAAGACATATCCACTTTTTGAATAATATAACGTTGAAAAATATTCACTATTCAAACCCCATTCTCTCTAATCCTAAGGAATAACATAAACATAATGGTCCACAAGCTCGCTCTCATAGCCTAATATTATAGTAATTCTACCACATACACTCATAATTATCGAGTTATTCATGATTTGGGTCAATAAGTCATAATCACCTGATCCCGACTCTACATTTTCCAAAAGTTATAGGGTATAGTAATGCACATCGCATCGACCATCAATTTCCAAGATTGTCCATACAGTGCCCCAGATCCAATAAGGGTTCTAAATTTGTTTATTATGGATCAACTAAAACCATAATAATTTAACATTTTAAATTTCATTTAAAATTTAAATTAAGTAATCATGCATATTGCTTCACTCATGGAGTAATGAAAAATAAAAAAAAATAAAAATTAATTACATTCATTTATAAGGAATTTACAAAGGATGACATATTTTTTATTCCTACCAAAATTAATTTTTAGCACAGTTTATACATACCATTCACATCCAGGGTTATTCATTCCATCATCAAGACTAATAGAACACCCAATACCATGTTATAACCTAGGAAAATAAAAATTATTAATTATAAAATTTCTAATTAATTATTTAATTCTATTTAATAATGTCATAGTTCTAAAAAAGACATTAAGACTTTATCTACCATAAAAACAATGTTAATAAAGGGTTGAAAACAATCACATTTCTCATAAAACCATGGAAAGGGAAATCCATATATTATGACACCAAATCATAATTAAATTTGATTTAAAAAGGTGAATTAACTATAACAATTAACAAAAATATCATTCCTTTTTGAGTCACTGAGAAACCGAGTGGTTATGGAATTATATTATTTCCTCTTTCATAATAAAAAAAGAAGCACCATAATTATTAGATCAATCAACTATACATCATTTTAAATATATATATAAACAAATATTGAAGGAAGGAAAATTAGTCATAAAAAATGACGATTATGGAGGATGGTATGGTAGAATAAAAAATTTACCCTGAAATTATGTCAAATTCATATAAAAACTAACACTTATCAAACTATAGATTGGTATAAAAAGCTGGAATTTACAATTCTCAATGTGGACATCAAAGTGTAAATGAGGGGGATCCCACTATTCAAATGTGTAGGGAAAAAATTTTCATTATTTTTTACTCAAATACCAATAGATATCTGATACAACTGCACGTTATAGATAATTTACACCTTTAGATTTTATATATCACAACCATGACCCTCTTCTTTCTATTATTAAACCACTTATTGTCTAACAGTAGTATACAATAACCCTTATTATCTTGGAATCCTCTACTATTTTCCCACTATTATTGGATCCCTCCAACCATCCTTCAAGTTCTATTACCTATCTTAAAATCCTATTTTGATATTCTCATACTCTGAAAAAACAATATGTCGTTCTATTCAAAATATGGTCTCTCCACTAATTCCAAATTCATGATCCTTATCAAATTTATACTTATCATACAATAATGTGGTATTGAAAAACATGTTTTCATCCATCATTAACAATACTCTCTTATATGGGTAATCACGTGTGATTATTTTTAGTTATTAAAAAAATTCACTAAATTTTGGAATGAAAACATACAACCCATCCTTCATGTGCCCAAATCTATATAATTTAACATAAAGTGACCTATGAGGGTCATAAATTTATAATCAGGAGGAAAATATCTAGATATGAAAGGAAAGATGATGACAATGATCAATTCACCAACCCCTTTAGGTTCAACAATTAGTTTGAAGACAATTTTTAATAACAAAAATTAATGGTTATTGATAATCAAAATGAAGTTAACACTTAAATATTCTGGAGGGATAATTATCCCCCAGGATCCTAAATGACTACAATGATGGTCTTGACACGTAGACTATACAAAAAATAATTTCCATGACTAAACCTACAATAAGGGAGATAACATGAATATATATTACACAATGGGGAACCTAAAACCTATTAACAACTTGGATGAAAAATTTAGATAAGGTAAAAATATGTTATTGTGAAAGTCTACACTCATTACTACATACATGAGAATCCATTACACATTCTAATTATTAGGTTGAAAAACTGATTGTTCACTATTACAGGGGTGAATATTTAAGGTCATCTACATAATAAAATGACAATTCACCATAGTAACACAGTACAAATCCAATTTTCTATAGTCCATAATCATATTTATAGATTTTTTATAGGTCTTCTTCCTTGGAGATATCCTCATCCATGACATTTTTTTGGGAACCACATTCACCCAAGTCTCATGCCTAGACATATAACTATTGAAGCCTTCTCAAAGACCATATAAACTAAATCCTAGTCCATGCACAACAATTTATTACACATTAATCAGGAATTCCCCTAATATAGAGAATCTATATGAAAATACAACCTATCTAATGATGGTATGGAGGTTGTGATTTTAATTTAATACATTAATAGTGGGAGTCTCTGTCTTGAGGATATTGGTGTGACCAATCTAGACCATTCTTCTCAAGACAATTTAACCATATTAATAATTTTAGAATTATTATTAACTATTATACCCTTGTGTTCCATTCCCCAACTAAATGTCATATCAATAGACTCTTATGAGGTATATGTATTTAATTTCCACTATCAGCTAAGTAACCTACAATGATTGGAATCTATAGTAAGATGATATAATGGTTTTTCCAATTCCCAAGAAGGTCAACATATTCTTAATTGGATAACACATTATAATGATTACATATCACTCTTTTTTATGTTTTCCTTTCATTTTAAAAAATCAATTGATAACAAATGGAAACATATTTGGTCTTACTTATTTGGTACCATCCCCATGCAGTTGTCCCATTTGTGATTTATTGACTTACAGGGAGACAATAAATAATCCCTACAAATTTTTTCAAGGTATAGCTACCATGATACAAACATCAATCAGGAACATAACATTTGTATAATCTAATATTCTAAAGGATATACCCACCTTGAATTATTCCTTAATGGGTCGTGTTTACTATGAGTGACATCAAATAATTTATTATATTCCCTTTAAAACAACCCTCCTCAATGAGATGTATTAATAATTTGATATTACTCATCACTGTTCTATATTATAAGCATGAAAAATTTTCTAAAAGGGTCATATTTTCTATGAGTAAAACACCATCCATGTTAAATATTCCCTTTGAGGAATCCTTCTTAAAATGGACATAATACCTATATTTTAACCATTTTTAATGTTTTATACTAAATATCATGAATGTTGACTCATATATATATATTCCTTATGAAAAAATTATTAAATATTCCAAATTCTATATTATTAAACAATCATAAATGGTTGTATTACCCTCACACTGACCATTTTAAAATGGCTGGATTCCCAAAAGGTGTACTTATTATAAGGGCCTTGTTATATATGATCCGAACATCTTTTGTGTCTTTTATTCATGGGGAAAACTATTATCCCAAATAATCCATATTCATATATGTATTATTTCATAAATGATTTATATTACATATGATCAATTATTACTCACTAGTCGATATCATTAGCGATATGGTATAATTAAACATCTTACTAGTTACCAAACAAAAAGATGATCCATAATGGCTAGTGTTGGATTAAGTCCCTCAATAAACATTCATAGGAATATTTCACCTATAATTTCAATATCCAAGAATCAATATATATTTACACAATTCATAAAAAAATAAAAATTTCAAAAACATAGAATAGTCCTTCCATGTGACCATAAATGAATTAATTCAAACTACATAGGATTTGATTATATGTAAATTGTATTCAAACAAGGCCTACACCCGGATCAATATTAGATCGACATATTAATTTAACACATTACATAAGAGGTACTTGATGTAATTTTAAATTGAAATTAAATATACAGTTTATGATTCCCACTATAAGGATATATAGGTTATCAATTTCCAAGGGCATGAAAAAATTAAAATGAAATATAAGGCATCTATTTACATGTAATGTAATGTTATATTGTCTATAATTTTTTTTTCTAAACTATAGTATTCTCACAATATCATAAAAGATAAATAACATCAGATACATACGCATGCTCGAATCGATTCACATTTTTTGACCAATCACTTAAATATATATAACCAATTTCATTTTCTTATTTGGGATGGATTTATTAACATATATGTAATGATTAATAGAGTCATAGATAATTAAATATTTCCATAAAATAAATTAGAAGACTTTGTACATAAATCCACTAAACTTAATCATGGCCTATGCGTTTCTGGTAATGTATTTCAGATGAAAATCATTTGAAATATAGGATACTATCAATGAAAAAGATATCATGGGTATATTTAACATTATAAATAGAAAAATTGGTTTGATCTAATATTAATCTCCAAAATGAAATATAATGTTGTGTAACATAAGTTATTAATAATAATTTTCCAATGTTACTTAATAATGTCAAATAATTTAATAATAGAAAAATTTGAACTCGACAACCATCCTTTACCCATGAAAATGAATGATTGAATTTGTTTTTATGTTATATGTTTCTTTAATTAGTTTTCATTTTTTTTCAATACCATTGTTGATTTATTGAACCAAAATGTCTTACATTCACTAGAATACTCTACATAATGCCATATCTCAGTACAAACTATTACAACACTTCAATTAAGAAACTCAATGTATGCCTAATCAATGAATTTTTTCCCTCAAATATTGGGGGACACTATCATAGATATAGTTTCTCTAGTAGTACAAACTAATTTAAAAGTATAATTCCAATTATTAAATCCTGAAAATATTGTCTAATTTAAAGATACTCTAAAATTAGATGCCTTATGGAGAATCCTACCAATAATGGAATATAGAGATACACATGGCACTTTCTTCTAAATAAAACCACTTTAGAACCATATGACCAATCCTCAAAAAAATCAAATTCCTTAACTTGAAGTCAATTAGTAGTATTTATTTAATAATATTTTGAATATATATGAACAAAAACGTATGGATCATTTCAGTTTTTACCAACACAATGCATGTATACGTATAGATGTACTAAGGAGGATACTTAAGAGATCTCAAAATATAAATTGAAATCTTGATATATTTATCATCAATGGATGTATTCTATAAATAATTAATCCCATATTCATCTTGGAAAAAATGAATCCTCTTATCAAATCATAAAATCGATTGATGTAAAATATTGTATTCCTTCTATCTCTACATAATAAAAAATCAATATCTTTAATTTTTTCAAAGTGGAATTCTATAATATCATATTATAAATTGAGGAGAAAACATATATCAATTAACCCATCAATATATCCTATTATTATATCACAGCATTTGTAAATGAGTGGACATGGATCCCTATTTAGAATAACCAATAATAATATAATTTAAATTCATCTATTAAATAACAATATCAGAATATTTTTGTGGTTATCCAATTGGAATCCCATATTTATGTTCCTATCAATATAAAATGAGATCAATGACTTATATCATCAATATTAAATGGGTGGGACTATAATCCTTCTCCAATTATAGAGGATTATAAAAAAAACAAAGTGAATAATTGAGATCATGAACAATATTATATCCTTATTCATAAAGGACATCATGGATATATCCTAAAAATACATTAATATAAATAGAATATTCCAAGAACCTCTCGAGTCGATCAACCATATTTAATGGAATTAACAGTAGGACATCACTATTTCACTTCACATCTAGAAAAATATAATTTGAATATCATGATGGTTCTCATTATAGAGCTGACCCATATTCATTTCCTGATATATTAATAATTTGGGTATATTAATATCCTTAATAATTAAATAAATCAAATACATATTCCCATAGGAAAACAAAATGAAAAATAATGAAAACATATTCCTACATATATCCAAATTATTCAAACAAATATTAATATTATGGGTAAGAGTTTGTTAGGATGGTTCCATCTGAATAAATGTTTTGGTCTGAGAACATGAATCCTATTATAACATTGGTTAAACCAATATCATCCAACGTGTATGTTCTAAATGATATATTTATTGTAAATATATTTCCCAAGAGAATTACAGTATTCCAACAATTTAAATTCTAAAATTAATTATTCACATTATTAAATTTAGATAAATTTTCAAAAATATACAATTTATCCATCAATGTATTAAGGATATAGTGGAAATGGTTGCACATCACAAGGTGAAGATAGAAGAAACTCTATATTTCCTAGATGGAGTACAAGAAAAAAGATCCTCCATATATATATAGTTCTATAATGCTGGTCATTCCCATTTTATAGCAATTAATTGATGTAACCAACATAAGAATATCAATAGTCAAAGAATATATCCCATTTCTAATCTATGATAATAATATAACATCAAAATTTACCCTTTTGGGGTGAATCAAATATCCTTGGTGTACCAAACCTATATATCTCACTAATAACATCCTTCTAGTGATGAAATATCATATTTTTTTATTTATCAACATTATCAAATATACATATTGAAATCCCTCAAATAAATTTGTAATTGGTATAGTTATATAAGATAGAACAAGTTCCTCATCATTAAAATTTACAATGTTGTCGTAGATGAAGGATAACATTCAAAATTGTTAACCATCGTCCCCTACACAAGATCTGAAAAACTATAAAATGGATGAAATGATTCCATATGATCTTATTATAAATGATTATTAGTATTAAATTGATATATATGGTCAGTTTATGAGGAAATATCCCTCTCAAATGAATAATAGATTTCAATAATCATATTCAAGGAACTAGATAATGGAAGATTCTTAACCATATTTCGTCATTTGGTAATTTCCTATTATGAAAATATTTAATAATTAGTTGGAGAATATAATCTATATCTATATTATAAAATACTAGTAATTTTTTTTTATCTCATTAAAAATTATCTTAGTGATATGGTTTATTAAAAAACATGTTTTTAGTGAGGTCTACCATCATATTGATTCTTCTTCCTTCTTAGTGGCTCAAAATATTAATGTAATTAAGACATGGGAATTACAACAACATGTTTTTATAATAGTTTAAGGACATTATATCCTAGATAACGACCCTTTTATAACCAAATGTGAGCATTAGAGGGTGTGGATGATATGATTCATTTCACATTTACCCTAATTTTCATATAGAAATACCCATTGTTGATTGAATCGTTAAATGTTACTTCTTTAGAAAATGTCACTAGATTTTTCTCAATATAGTCTAGATATTTTTTTAAGAAAACCATTACACCTTAATGTTTCAGAAACATCATACCCAACTGGAGAAATTTATTCAGTTCTTATTCCATCATGTAAATGGTTATAGTTATTGGGTACCCAAAAAAGTATAAAATCAAGATAATTTTAATGATGTATTGAATGAATGATTTTTATATTTAGTCTCTAATGATGAGACACTATTTAACAATCATCAGGCTCTCATGAAACTATATTTTAAATAAAAAATAAAAACAAAACATACCATTTTTAGTATGATGAAACACAGGTTCCTCTTGTCAATGATGATCGTTATTTAGTGGAACAAAAATTGAAACCCTGTATCTCATCCACATACACATGAGATGTTTTATATATCATATTCATTTGAATGACGAGTTTTATATTTGATAATTCAATGGTATTTTGACCTCAACCTAACACCTCATTAAATTTATTTTGATCAGAGGTGGTGTTTTTAGATTATTATCCTAGAAACCATTATGTTCCTATTTGAATCATGATTGAGAACATAGAGATTCGATTATATTATGAGGAAATAGTAAAAAAAATATATGGTAACAAGACATGGTAATCAAATTGTACTCTTCAATATAGGTTTAGGTCACTGAATTGTTAATCATTTCTTTTTATTCATGAGAATCAACTAATAAAATGATAAATTTTTAACTCTCATGTGTTATGATAATGATTCTTCTATGTAATTAAATTTTTCATTAGGAATTTAAAACATTATTATCTTTCATCATTATAATCTAATAATTTAGTTAATTGAGAAAACATCACCCCATAGTATATATTCATGCGTATATCCCATGATTCTTCTATAAAATTATTGACATAGTGTTTAAAATGTATACAAAAACGATAAATTTTTTCATTATGCATATGATTACATGAACTTCAAAAAGCTGATACAAATTTTATAATGATTCATTAAGTGTATCAGAAGCCTTAATATACATGCTAGTTATATATTTTTTAACCACTAGGTTCCATGAGAATATATTCACCATTAAATAATGATATATTTCAGTATATATATATAATATGAATAAATGTATTATATCTCATTGAAAAATAGAGTTCCATAAACAAAAATTATCTTCTACAAATTGGTTTTTCTTTCTAGTGCATTATGGGATAGTTTGTTCTATTAAATGTGTAGTTCACCTGAATTTATTTATTATTTTCCAACTATAATGTATGTGTTATAAATATAATATATAATTCAATTCCTTGAATATATGATAAATCCATCAGTGTAGTGTATTATACTCTCCCACTATTTTAATATATTCTAATGTGTTATTTATATTTGTAGATATGATTTAGACATGTGACATTGGAAAAAAAGTCTCTCCCAAATTATTCTAACATTAATTTTTCAAAAATAGTCTCTCTCTGTATATAAAATGAATAAGAATACTGTTACCCTTAATCTATATATTATTTTAAATAAAAATTGAGTTACTACATTGAATCAATATTTGTTGAGTTATTTTCAATCCATAATTATCTAACAATATGAATAATAACTACTTAATATAGGTTTACAGTATATTTTAGAAGAAACCCATAATTTTTCGAGTTTCATCATATATACACGTGGAAAAATTTACATTCAGTCACATACTATTTAATTTATAATCTTATATTAATCTATAAAATGATCTCTAATATATTCATTAAATATTTGAATTTTGTTATGTCACCAACCCTTACTGCATGCAAAATATTTGTATCTTCCATAAAGATAGATAAAATAATTCTCCTCATTATCTATAAATCAAAATAAAATGATCATAGTATGTTTTTACGGTATTTAGGAATCTATTCAATGTGATCAATATGACTAGGTTTTAAAAAAATTATTTTGTGGTACAAAAATTATACCACCATTTCATTTTTCAATTTATTAACCACTAATTGTTATGCATCATCAAAATAAACCATAAAATGTATATATAATATTTTGATAAATATTATTAATATTTTAATTAATATATAGATTCCAATCATTACATGTTTCCTTAAACTATATCTTTTTTCTGTCTGATTATTTATAATAATTAATATATCTTCTTGAATTTTGAATAAAAATCCATCATTCTTATTCTAAAAATTATATAAATTTCCACTCTCTATAACAATTCATTTCCATTATGTCATATTCAACATATTACTATTTCTACTACTTATAAATCTTGATCATTAATTTTATAAAATTCAATCTTCCTTTTATTATCTAAAATAATGATGTTTTCTCTTTCTCAGAAAAATAGTCAATCACATGAAAATAAATTGTCAATTATATGGATTTATCTAGTGTCCTTACAAAAAAGTACGTTAAAAAATGATATTAAATCTGTGTCTTTATCATGCTGTAACATTATTTATTTACTTATAATTGGGATCTACATTGATATTAATCCCATTTTTTAAATAATTGATTTATTTCAAAAAAATAACTCAAATGATAACCGTTTTTCACAATATTTATCATGTGTTTTGGATTGATTCCACTTATACAGAAGCATGTATTGATAATGTAATCAAAATATATTCAATTCACATTAGTCTGATAATATATTTTTTGTGTCATTACATCATTGATTTGATTCTTATATATAAATGTCTTTTTATCAAATAATACGATCTATATTTTTTTATGATATATAAATTATTGGTTATTTTTTTTTCATAATATTCATTCATCTCCTATCTTGTTAGAAAGCATATTTTTTTCTTGAATATTACATTACCTAAATTTATTAATTTAATATCATGAAAAACTAGAATATACCTATAGATTCCTGAAGTTGTTCACATGTATAATGTTGAATGATTTTTAGAATCATTGTGGGTTTTTGATCTTTAATAATTACAGTGGATTTTTCATTATAACTAATATGAAATCATCTCTACTAGAAATTATTGTTGGATCACAACAAGTGTAATCAATCTTTTTTTAATTTCACAAAAATATTACTTTTTTTATATATATGTATATATTTGTTTCTACTAAAACATGTTATTATTGTCTATTTTATTACATTTTCATCATTTATTTCCAATAGTTAATGTATTATTTAAATATTTATTGAGTATAAAACATCATAATAAGGATTTATTAGAAATTAAATAATGACCCATTATTTTCCATATATATATGAGATTATTTTTGGAATTAATGTATAATGAATAATAATTAAACGAGAATAAAAAAACTTTTCAAAATCAATGTATTGTTTTTATCATGCATGTGATAGAAATAGAACATTTTTTCTACATATAGAATTCACCACACTTCTTATCACAATTCTAAATAAAGATGGTTAATATATTTGGATTCAAATATATGGAAGCCAAATTTTATATAATATATAATAACTAAAACAGTTATATAAAATTTATGTTGAATATAAATGATTTTAATTCATTTACAGAGTTATAATATAATTCATTAAATTTTCCCTTCGAGTTACCATTCTCAAAACATGCATAACAAATAGGCTTATGTTAAATGTGATCCCAATTTCCATTAATTTCATAAAAAATATTTATAAAAATACCCACTCACATACAAATAATAAATCGGTTTTAAAAATTGTATTTAAATTTATTTACCATAGGATATTACTCTATCATTATTTATTTTCATATCTACTTCGAAAACCATACATCCAAAATATGTTGGTGGTTTTTCCATAATCATAAATTTATAATCCTTAACGACCCAAAATAACCACTTTGATAACGATGATACAATTGTATTTGTTGAAATATTTTAATTCATTTCTCAATTAAATATTATTCATTGTTATGTTGTCCATATTATTTTCATGCTTCTATTTCTCTTCAAAAAACATCATGTTAGTGATAAAATTTAGAACACCCATCCATTATATCATTTCTGTTTCATATAAAATTGGATATTGAAAATAAATTTTTTTATATAAACATTATACTTGTCACCCATTGAAATAATTAGATTTACCATCACTTTCATTACATGGTTTCTCATTCGGTATTTTTGACTTCATCACATAAAAGTTTGTTTCGTGTTATATACCTTCTGTAATGGGATATTAAAGTCTATTAATGTTTTCCCAGTTTTAATATTTTTACTATAAAATATTTTTTATAGTGATTCAATAGTATTATACTCTCTTATAAAAGATTTTCTGGGTATCTTCGTTATTTATCATTAATAAGGATTTATTGGAAAATATATTTTTGTAAATATTAAATTTCATCTTCAATTTTAGAGAATTCAACTATCTATAAAATAATTGATTCATAATAATACATATCTAATGTATTATGGTGGAATTTATTCTTAAAACCTGTCATCAATGTTTAATCTATACTAATGCCACTACATAGTGAACATTAATGTGGTATTTTGGTTGGACAACCACAAACACTTGCATCCCCTTTACCTGCTAAGTGATGTTAATGATTCTAAAAATAGTAAACAACCATTATTGAACAAAATATAGTAAAATAAATACATGTTTCCTAGTCATATTACTTTCAGAAAAATTTATTTAATTTGATCAATAAAAATATTTATAACATTGAAATATGTGGTAGAAACCACCATCTATGGAACCTCGAACTTTGTATTATTCATCTAATAAATGTAATGTAATAGAATGTATTTTTCAGTAAATAATTAAATTTCGGATTTTTATTATTATTTACCACCAAAATTTAAATCATTTTATAGATAACATTCTTGTTTGATGTTATTAGATTTGTAAAATTACCATACTATAATAGAAAAACATTCACAATATAAATTTATTTTTTAAATTAATCCTTATTTTTTATTGATATAGACACACTCCCACACCACCTATATTGTTCACTATAATATGTTGTTTAATGGAGTGATTTTTAATTTACATGTTATTATTCATCTAAAACAAAAAAAATAAAAATGAGTAATCATGTAAATTTTACATTAAAAATAAATTTTTTATTTTTCATATGGAGATAACTCTGTCATCATATGTCATAATAGAGAGTATTACTGTCATTGAGACTATAATTTCATCACCATATATGTAATATTTATGTGTACATTAACTTATTTAATTAAATTATCACTTTTATACAACATTTTTATTCAAATTTCGTAGAGGATGCCTAAATTCATGATAAATTAAATTCTCTACGAATGAATTAATGTCCTAGAATCATATCTATTGTGAAATTAACCAATAGTAAAAATAAGGATGTAAAGTGATTTAATTTATATTTGTAAAAACATTAAATTTTACATCATGAGATTTTTAAGTAATGCTTAATCTAATTCTTATCAATATTCAATACATGAAGGAACTATATATATATATATATATATATATATATATATATATTCTTTTATATGATCCACCCACCCTAGATAATCATGAAATAATAACAACCCATGAAATAAAGGCGGTATATTATTGAATGGATAAGTATTTCAATGTCGGAACGATCAAACACTCACTATCACTTCAATTCCAAATTTGAGTCTTGGATCTGGGTGCTCAAAAACCCAATTCCTATCCCTATAACATGATTGTTTTGTTATATATACATGATAAATCTTCCAATGAATATTCACTGAAAATTTAGTTTATTTTCAATTAAAATAAATATATGTTTTACATATGAATGTATCACATTGTTCATGCATTATGTTAAAAGATCAAAATTAAACATTATTTAATAATTATGAGCTACTAAGTGTGGTATAAACATCATAACCATTTTGTCATATACATGTATATGTAAAATATGATATTTGATAAAATATATGTTTTTAACTCAACCTATCTCTTGCATAAAAAATTAAACAAACATATAATGTCAAATATTCTTTCAGAATGATTTCCCATTTATTCGCTATAAATCCCATTAATGTTATGAAGAAATTAATTGTGTAAATATTGTTATAAATATGAATAATATTTAATTTTTTTACATTTTAGTGAGAATTAAAACCAATAAATTTCAAATCCATGTATTGGGTAACAATATTTATTAAACTCCATTTATTGGAATTGATTATTATTTTTAATATGTTATTTTTGTGACATGATATGAATTTTTCTCCATAGTAGTGATTCTGAAAAAAGAAAGGGTATATATATTTTGAAACACATCATAACACATAAGGATATAGTTCATAGTCATTATAATGAAAATATTATATAATGTCACTATTAATAATGTAATCACTTTATCACATTCTGTCTCATAATGTTGGATGCATCACTTGTGTCACCATCCTTAGGTAATTTTTTATTTCATTAATTCCCATTCTATATGGATATAAATTATCCTAAAATTTCTAGGTATTTAAAAAAATAAACTATTATCCCAGTAAATATGGCCAAATAAATATCAATATTTCCATAGGCATAAAATTCCATTGTTATCATTAAATATATTTTATCTCATCAATGTCTCACCAAAACCATGTTTTCCAATAATAATATAAAAATCATGTTTTTAAGCATACATAAATGTACATGATAAAATTATAATCAATTATAATTTTCTCAATTTGATATAGAAATATAGTAACAAATATATATGATTGTCATATGATATAAAAAACACTTGGTGATCCTTTTTTTAGGTTAGTAATTCTGATAATCACTATTTTATATTACTAACAGAGAACATCATGAGAAGAAATATCAATGCTTATGATCCCATAAAACATTATAATATTTCATTATGAGTGTGACACCATAATAAAGTTTCAAAACCATTATAAAGTTGTTTACAATTACTTTAATAGTATATCGAGTTTCTCATTATATATGGAAACAACTAAAACCTTTTTTATGAAATGTTATATTGAAGAAAAATTAAATATAGTTTATGAAAAAGTAACACCATATTTATAGTGACATAAAATCATAAATTAATATATATATATATACATGATATGATAATCCAAACATACTATTTATGATGCTTATATGGAATCCACTTTTACAAAACAATGAATTTCTACCAGGAATCTCATATATAAAAGTAAAATATTAATAAAATAGGGAAATAGTCAATTAAAATCTCTTATTTCCCAAAAATTGAATTTATATATATCATTTTAAATTAGAGAATCAGATAAGAAGAATATTTATTAATGTATCTAACTCTGCAAAAAAACATGATGAAATCCCATACCATGTGGCTTTTGTAGTTTTGACCACCACTACCATCCCATATATTGATAAGTCCATATATATGTAATATTTCATTCTTGTCTAACTGTATAAAACACATCATATAAGGCTAGAGGTATTATTAATCCATAATCCCAAAATGAAAATAGCCTTCACTATATTGTGATAATAATCATTAGAGGGGACATTATATTTGTTTCTACTAAAATATTCATCTTCATCATTGTATATATTCTCTACAAAAACCAATAGAGAATATGTTATCTTTACTATCCATAATGAAGGGAGAATGAGGACTCATACACGTTTTAATAAAAACCAATGTTAGAAGAAGGAACTTATCAAGGGAGACCCTAATCTATTTCTAGATTGGTATTCTTAAGATTTTAAAACCATAAATTATAATAATAATGTGATTCAATTGATATTATTTCCATTATATAATTTTATTGTTATTAGAATTAATGTTAATAATTATAATTCCATTAACATGTAAGTAAATGATGAATATTAATCCAACTGAAATGTGGACCACAGTAAATCTCTTGAAGAATGTGTGGGAAATATAAATCATAGGAATAAAAATTATCAAAGATTTTTTGAAAATACATAGTTTTCCGATTTTCAAAATTAATTAACAAATGTTTATGGGAAATGTGTTGCTACATACACAACATACACAACCCTATTTTAATTTAGACTTATTTATATTATGTAATGTATTCTTAGGAATGAATATGGGTTAGAAGAGAGGAAATGACTCCATAATGAACTACATTGATGAAATATTAATACATATTATAATTTAAATGGAGTTTATAATGAATATAAACTACTAAAATATAACATGAAGGGTTTGGTCAAATAATATTAATGAATTCAAACTATGTAGTTGATTTTGAGTCCAATGGTTTTTTACATAATTTGTGGGTATAATTGTATATGTATTTTCCTCTAATGGTTCAAAAACTAAATATAATTTCATAAAGATACCATTAAATATATCAAGAAAAATATAAATTATGGGTAATGGTTAGTCATCTAGGTTATCCACTATCAGTACATTATAATATGGTTTCATCCAATGTGACACTGTCACTAGAACTCCTTGATTACCAATTCACATTAACTGAATGATTGGAAGGGGGAATCTCACAAGTTCACTAATAATGAAGGTTATATAATTATTGTTAGGATGAAATGTCACATTTCCCAAAAAAATGAAATTCAAACTTCATGATCATCAGTAATTTTGGGGGCCCAAAAAATATTCACTCACATTATGTCTAATAACATCTTAATAATTGAACATTTGAATATTAGAAAATTTCTAGGACATACATTCTTATTATGGACCTTATATGGATCATAAATAATTTTGAATACAAATATATTTCTATGATAAATTTTTGTTGGGAAAATCATGTATGATAGTTCCTTTATCATTTATTCACAACACTAATGATTATATGTGACCATGAAACTTAAAAATATAAACAATGTGGTAATGAAAGGTTATTATATTTCATTTCTTGTTTGATGGGAGTAAAATACACCATAAAAAGAAATATCCATAGAATCATTTATTAGATATCTCCATAAAAAATATCGTCAAATATATATAAATATTACTAATTCCATTTATGTACATAGTGGTTCCAAGGAGATAATAAAAGTATCATATTTATTAGAGTATTTCATAAGGTGAATTATGGAAATTCCTTGAATGAGTCATAAAATAAAAGGATAAAATAATGAAAAGAAGAGATTACAACAATCATGATGAATCTATCACTAAAAATATCTCCGACTCTTGTTACCACAAAATATAATGTAGTGAAACCCATATAATATGCAACAATAACATGAAATCAATTAAGAGGTAATTAAGGGAAATCATTTTAAATGATATGAAATTATATGAATAAAAGTAATCCCATCCAAAGGTATAATGTTGAATGATCTTTCATCAAATCAATAGAGAATAATCATCATAAAATATCAGAGGCCAAAAAACCCAATGATTTTAGTTCGATGGAAAGACTCTATTACTAATAATTGAATTATATAAAATAATAAAATATAGAAAACTACAATGTATTCCAAGATATAATTAGGAATATGGTAGAGTCATGGATGGTCATGTGGGGAATCTACGAATTGAGGTGGTATTAGTCTTTCAAACCTCATATGATGGGTAAAAATAATGTTTTGAAATATTACAAATAAATGTTAATAGCTTTCCTAACTATTTGTTTGGGATATAAGTTATTCAAATTCATTCAATACTCAAAAAAAAATGTATCAACTAGTAGTGGTATATGTTCTATATGTGGAAACTAATGGAACATCATCATACTCTCAGTCGCTCCAGAGTCTATGAAATTTCCCCAAGGAAAAATTGATGGTATGATTAAATACATATATACACTATAAAAACAATGTATTTACACTTCATACTGACATCAATAAGAGGATATGATCCATCTCTCCATATAATACCTAAGTGGAAACACCTCTAAATTGAACCTTAATTATACGAGGAGTTGAATTATTGATCAATAAATATAATTAACTTATATAAAACATTCCTTGATGAATAATACCAATCATATAAAATCTCCATATAAAAAACTGAGGAAAATGTCAATAATTCTGATATGGTTTAGTATTAATGTGTTGAATTGGAACTAAACGTTGAAGTTACATATTGAATTAGACAATATATAAAAAAAATATGATTTTGGATGTTTAATAAGTTAATTGATCTAATTGATAAAATTATAATTCCATAAAGGGATGGTTGAGTCATGATAATGATATATTTTCTAGATATGATATTTAATTTTGTATTCAATGTAATATGTTAATAATTCTAGCTCAAAAAATATCATATATAAAAAAAATAAAAGAAAATAAAAGTTTTTTAAATGTGCTGCTAACGTGTTTAGTATCAACATATTAACCTCATAACATTGTGTATCTTATATATAGAGAGAAAATTAAATTAGTTTAGTTCCATGTTATCTTGAAGAAAATTTCCATCATTCCCTCCAATATTTATATCCACAATTCATTTTATATTCCTCTAGGATGAAGATAATCTATTATTGATTACAACAAATTCCCCTAATAGTTTTAGGATGAAGATATTATAGATGTGATAAATCACAATATCATAGGTTCCTTCAAAATCCATGTGGTCACACTAAAAAATATTTCACTTTTTCCAATAGGGACATATCTATTGGTAAAAGTGCATTTTATGTTGGTAAAACAATTTACCAACATATATGTCTCTATCACTGAATTATTGGTAAAAAGTCTATCACTAAATGTTTTTGTGACATATAAAATAGTTCTGTTGCAATTATAAGAATACCAACATATAATATATATGTTTGTTAAAGTGTTTTGCAACAAGTTATGATGAGAAATTTAAATGTTGGCTATAATATTTACAATAAATAATATTTGTTTATAAACTAAATTTAAATAAAATTAATTTTTTTACAGTAAAATTTCATATTATATTTATTAATTTATTATATATAATACATTAGTTTTATTTATATAACTCAATAGAATTTTAAAACATGAACAAAATAAAAAAATAATAATTATATTAAAAATGAAATTCTTTACAAATAGAACCTCTTGTATCCCCACCAGGATTATTCCAGAATTCTAGAAAACCGATAAAAGGCCCCACCCTTAAAAATTACTTAATCGTGAGTTATTACAAGATTACACATTGATGATCTTTTCATGTTTATAGTTTTAGAGAATTAGATAATAAATCATTCATTACATTCCATAATTAAACAAGGTGGTTACATTAAAGAGAGTATTAATTTTTCCAAACAAAAAAAACATATCTAAAATAAAACAGGGATACTTTCATGAAACTTCCTTGACACTATCATCATATCGGGTACATTTCTCTTGACCTGTGAAAAGAATTTCAAAAACATGGGATGAGCATAAAAAGCTCAGTAAGGGATATACAAATATGGAAAGGAAACATTAGTACATGTATACATAATAATCAATGAAATAATACTTTACCCATAAAACATAAGCACATTAACATACCTCATGAAATTATAAGATTTATGAATAACTCATAGAAATCATAAAACCTAAAGGTAACATGAGGCATTCATAACATTCTGACATAGAAAGTAACCCTCATGGTTATGTTTGGAATACCCATCACAGTATATTCCCTAAATCTCTTCGAAGAAACCTTAAATTTTAACCCCTTCGTGTTACCCAATGAATTGGAGAGCTATATCGGGATCACCTTCACTTAGTTTATCACGAAACCACCCATATTAATAACAATTCCCAAGAACCATAACATAATCGTACCACATAAAACACGCATAAAGGAAACATAACATTTCAACATTTCAATCAAAAGATATCAATGCAAAAAATTGATGTAATAAAAACATTATAAAAACGATTTTCAATACCAAAATAAAAGAAAAGTAAAAAATGTTATTTATTTTTTATTTTAAAAAAAAGATAAGGCTTGTAGAGGAAGCCGAAACTCAAATAATGGTCACAGTGGTGGAGAAGTCATTGTCGCCGCATACGTATGACAAAAAAACATTCCTTTTGTCATTTCGTAAAACGCTTCGTATAAAAAGTATTCCTTTTGAATAGACATCAAATTAAATGGGGTTTATAAACCGTATAAAATATAGTTGTGTATAAAAAAAAATATGCCTCAATGATATGAGATTGAGACGAAGTCCTTTACCTCAGGTCCGACTTGACTTGATCGTTCATTAACCTCTGGAATAATAAACATGAGTTAATTTCTACTTTATTAAGATCCATTTTCAAGTTCATTATTCCTTTTATATCACTTATTTCCATGTCATGAACACTATGTAATTATTTATGTTAATAATGGTTGTTTGGTCGATCATTGGTACTTGAGTCAAAAATAAACTCTTTATAATTACAAGTTGTTCTTGTGATAAAATATCGATTATATACCAAATTATATTCAGGATTTATATATCATATATATCATATATATCCAGTATATACAATCATTTATGATATTACATAACATATAGAGGTATGAAATTAAATGTACCGTTCATGGAGATGGTAAGCCGTACGTATGCATGAACACTACTTTCATTTATATTTCGTATTTAATGGAATGGAATCATAATGATATAAAGGTAAATTATAACTCCATTATAATATCATATATAATATTATTAACTCCATCCTTTACACATCCCACATATGTCATTAACGAATCAAATCACATTGAGGTTGCGGTAGTCAGCACTTCAAAAAAAATGAAATTATCGCATTTATCCATAATGGAAACCATAATGGTATGCCATAAATGAAATATACATAATATTAATGAAAACATAAACATATTATATATCATATATAAATATAGTGACATCTTAATGGATTCCTCTGAAGGTGATATAAGAATATTGAACAATCATCGTTTCGTGAGGCAGAAATTCACCATCCACGGAAATAGTTTGTTCTTTAACCATTAGATGTTGGTATGTGTGTATGTGTAGCTCGAATAATTCTTATAAAAACTTCCTATTATATTTAAGATACTGGTGTTGTTAAAAAAGAAATGAATAAAAATATTTTAGGGGGTTGGAGAAGCAAAATAAAACAAAAGAACCCAAGTGAAGACATTACCTTTTAAAACGGGTAACTCCTCTTAGTTTGAACCAAAATGGTTTCTTGAAGAGCTTTCCGCCTAAGGTAAGGCTTCTAGGATGAATATAGGGATGTGGAGAGATTAAATGAGCAGAGTTTGGCCGAGCCAATGGCATGAGAGGTGTGTGTAAAGTGGTAGAGGTGGGGGCCTTTTATTATTGGAAAGGAGGGGCACTATTGGAATGTTATAAAATGTTTCTTTATATTAAAATCAGTTTCAGATTTTAAAGGTCACACATTGATATATTTCAAGGATAAGGTGATAAGGGTTCGAAATATACTCATCCAATATGTTTTCGACAAGTGTAATTATTATATTTTACATTATCCATCCATTTTATTTAAATCATTCATTAATGAGGTAATCGCTGCATCATTAAGGTGTCATAAAAAATATAAATTATTTAATGTCTAAAATTTATAAAAAAAATACTATGATATAGGAAATCTTGATATCTTCCCAATGAATATATATAGTCCAAGTGATAATTTATGTAGGCAAAATTTAAATTGTTTTACTTAGGTGTTACATACTTTGTTATATTTATCTTTCTTTAAAAAATAAAAAGATAAAAAGTCACCATCACACAAAAGTGTTACCATGGGGTCCCAAATTTTCGCACAAGGAATCCCATGGTCGTCCATGAACAAAATGTAACATTATGATACATTTTGGGGTCATTATTTATTGTTATGATATTATTTTAGTACCCTTAACTACCCGATTATTAATTAATCACGATAATTAATGATAATTACCGTCGTTACTATTAATAATATCAAAAAACAAAAGAGTCTTAATTAAATAAAATGGAACATATGATTACAAATATGGAATCCATTTTAACAAATTCCAAACCTAGAAATTGCAATAATTAATTTAAAAATGATTCTCGTTGTCAAAACACATATCAGGTTTTTTTGAAGCAATTTCTATCAAAAGGTTTGCACTTGTATATGCCCAATTCTAAAGTGGAATAAATTATAATGACCAAAATTGGATTAAATGGTAAAAATATATTCCAATTACACTTTAAATACAATTATAAAGATAATATATTCATATAATTAAATTAGATGAAAAAGTAGTTTTGATGTAAAATGCATTATTTTCCTCTATTCATTAAAAAATGAACATTGTCAGAAAAGTACCAAAATTATATCCAACGTAAATTTAAATGTACCAATCATATATACTAAGTTCATTTTTACAAATAGTGCTTATAAAATTGTCAAAAGTTTGATTTAAAAATGGTTCGCCATCAAAATGCGGTAAAATAATCTTTCAAAAATATTAGTGTATTCCATGCTTAAGATTGGATTTATTATAATTTTAATCCCCTAAAACACTGTCTAATTCATAACTAGTCATCGATAAGAATATCTATTATTAATTACATACTTGGGATGTTACTTCCTTCCCCCCTTTTGGAAATTGTGTCCCCGTAATTTATTTACTTATGGAATAAGTGGGGTTATTTATCCTAATTGAATTTTCAGATTCCCATGTTGCCTCTTCCATCATGTGGTTTTTACCCAAAACCATTGCTTGATGAATCACCTTATTCCCTAACACATGGTCCCTGTGGTCAAGAATCTGGATAGGTTGTTATTTATAATATAGGTTCTCTTCCAACCGAACTACCTCAGGACTCAAAACATGAGATGGATCTGGAATGCACTTCCTTAACATTGAAACATGAAAAACAATGTGTACCTGAGATAAACACGGAGGTAAATCCACTCGATATGCAACTGATCCAACTCTCTCCAAAATTTCATATGGTCCAATAAACCTTGGACTCATCTTTCCTTTCTTACCAAATCGCATCACACTTTTCCATGGGGATACTTTGAAAAAAAACATGATCACCTACCTCAAAAGAGAGATCCTCGCTCATGTTGTCTGTATAAATCTTCAGCCTCCTCTGAGCTGTTCTCATGTGTCTCTGCATCAAATGAACTTTTTTTTCCAACTCTTCTAACAATTCTGGCCCCATCAACTTCCTTTCACCCACTTCATCCCAGAAAGATAGACTTCGACACCACTTCCCATATAATTCCTCAAATGGTGCCATCTGTATACTAGAATGAAAACTGTTATTATAAGAAAACTCAACCAAAGAAAGATACTGGTCCCAACATCCCTGATAATTCATCGAACAAGCACGTAGCATATCCTCTAAAGTCTGAATTGTTCGTTCTGACTACCCATCTGATTGTGGATGAAAAGATGTACTAAAATATAATTCAGTACCCAAGGACTTCTGAAGGCCTTTCCAAAAGTTAGAAATGAACCTTGGATCACGATAATATAAAATGGAGAGGGGAACTCCATGTAACCTGACTATCTCTTTATGATACAAACGGGAGAGTTTATCTAGGAAAAAGTATCTTGTATAGAAAGGACATGCTAACATTTATTCAAGTGATCAACAAAAACCAATATTTCATTACTACCTTGAGGTGTCTTTGGAAATCCCACAACGAAGTCCATGGATATATTTTCCCATTTCCACTCTGGAACTGGTAAAGGCTGAAACATCCCTTTCGGAAACTACCGCTCTACTTTAACCTATTGAAAAGTCAAACACTTCATAGTTAAACAAGAAATATCTCATTTCATTCCATCCCACCAGTAATACTCCTGAAGATCTCTATACAACTTAGTACATCTTAGATGAATTGAAAATGGATAACTATGAGCTTCACATAATAACTCTCTCTTCAAATGTGAATCACAAGGCACACACAATCTCTTCCCAAAATCTCAATACACAATCATTGTCAATGTCAAATTTAGGTAACATACCCTTCTAAACCAGCTCAACCTTTTTCTGCAACTCACTATCTTGCTTCTGTGCTTGCTTAATTCTGGTTAATAGAAAATATTTCACTGATACCTGAAATAAAAATGAAGAAAATCATGCACCAATATCATCTATGCCAAAGTTCATCAAATCCTTAACTAATGGATCATGTTCCAAACGTAACATGGTTAATGAGGCTTTAATTTTTCAACTCAAAGAATCATTCACTATATTTTCTTTTCCCGGATGGTAATGAATTGTACAATCATAATCCTTGATTAATTCTATCCATCTCCTCTATCTCATTTTCAATTCTTTCTGATTGAATATATACTTTAAACTTTTGTGATCGGTATATATTTCACACTTTACTCCATACAAATGATGCTACCAAATTTTTAAAGCGAAAACAACAGCAGCTAATTCCAATTAATGTGTATGGTAATTTAACTCATGAGTTTTCAACTGACGTGAAGCATAAGCAATTACCTGATCATTCTGTATTAGGACGCAACCAAGTCCTTTCAATGAAGCATCACTGTAGATAACAAAATCCCCATTTTTGGAAGGTAGTACCAAAATTGGAGCACTCACCAATATTTTTTTCAGTTCTCGAAAATAATCAGCCCATTCTTTTGTCCAGATAAACATAACACCCTTCTGAGTTAGCTTAGTCATTGGACTAGATAACTGGAAAAAATTTCTAACAAACCTTTGGTAATAGCCTTCCAAACCAACAATGCTACGAATATCTGTTACATTTGTGGGTCTTGGCCATTCTTAAAAAACCTTTGTTTTTGCAGGATCAACAATTATCCCATATTTAGAAACAATGTGACCAAGGAAAGAAATTGGTTGCAACCAAAACTCACACTTGTTGAATTTCCCATAAAATTTATTTTCTTTTAAGGTTTTCAAAATAACCCTAAAATGTCTTTCATGCTCCTCCTAACTTTTGGAAAAAACCAAAATATCATCAATGAAAACAACAACAAACTTATCCAAGAACTCGTGGAAAATTATATTCATAAGGTCCATGAATAAAGCAGGTGCATTGGATAACCCAAAAGGCATTACTAAATATTCATAATGGCCATATCTTGTGTGAAACAAAGTCTTCGGAATATCTTCTTCCTTTACCTTCAACCGATGTTACCCCGATCTCAGGACAATCTTTGAAAAATACTGAGCTCTCTGGAGCTAATCAAACAAATCATCGATATGAGGCAAAGGATATTTTCTTTTAATAGTGATGTTATTCAAGGCTCTATAATCAATGCAAAGTCTCATAGAATCATCATTCTTTTTAACAAATAAGACAAGAGCACCTCATGGTGATGTGCTAGGTCAAATGAAACATTTCTATAATAAATCTTGCAATTTCTCCTTCAACTCTAAAATTTCAATTTGAGCCATTCGATAAGGGGGTTTTGAAATTGTCTTAGCATCAGGAACTAAGTCAACAGTAAATTCAACTTCTAGATCTCGTATTATTCCAGGAAACTCGTCAGGAAAAACATCAGGATACTCATTTACCACTGGCACATCTTTAATCTGAATGGTTCCTTTGTTTTCAACAATATGTGAAAGGTAACATTGATTTCCATATTTTACAAGTTTCTCAGCCTCTTGATATGTTATAAACAGTAAAGGTTCATTATTGTACACAAACTAAAAGTATTTCTGAAAAGAAACTTCTTTAGCTCTACAGTCAATCTTAGCATGGTAAACAGAGAGCCAATACATACCCATGATAACATAAAACTCTTCTAGGGGAAAAACAATAAGGTTTTCAAGTAGGTTCTTTGCACGGATAAGGATAGAAAGACTCTTATAAATTTTTTTCCTCAACATTTCCCCAGGTTTTTTTTACCACATGTCCACGAGTCAATTCTTGAGATGGAATTCCCAAATTACTAGAAAATTTTTCAGAGATGAATGAATGTGTAGACCCCGAATTAAATAACACATTAGCATAATCTGAGAAAACAAACAAAGTACCCGATACCAATTCATTTGCTACCCAACATCTGTTGAAGTAGTTGAAAAGGATTTCAACACTCCTTTTTTCTTGTAGTCTGAATGATTCCCATAATTTGAGATCTTTTTCGAACACTCATTTTCATAATGACCCATCTCATTTCACTTGAAACATTTCACTAACTGTAAATCAAATTTGGTGTTACCATCACCGTGATATTTTTCAGTGCAATCACGAACCTTATGTCCCATCTTACCACATCAATAGCACTTTCCATAATTAAGAAGACATTACCTAGGATGACTTTTACCACATTTATCACAAACTGGAAACTTAGTTTTCATACCATCAGACATTTTTGAAAAATTATTCCCTTTCTCCTACCACCTCAGTCTCTTCTTCTGTTGGTTGTTATAGAACACTTGATAATCGTAAAACTCCATTTCCACCTTCTCAGCACATCGAACAAGCTTTTCATATCTTTTGAACTCACGAGATGTCAATTCCATTCGATATTTTGTCTTTAATCCTGAGTAAAAATGATTGATTTTACTATCAAGGTCTAGGATAAAATTTGGAGCATTCATTGCCTATAGATGAACCGTTCTTCATAAGCAGCCACTGACTCATCCTCTTGCCTCAATTCCAAGAATTATTTTTCCGTTCTAAGTTGAATAGTCTTAGGAAAATACTTTTCAGGAAATATACCTTTGAATTCATCCCAGTCGAGAGCATCAATCTCATCAGTGTCCCTAATATTTTTAACCATCTACCACCACTGATCTACTTCACCCTCCAAACGGTAAATAGAAAGACTAACCTTATGATTGTCTAAACACCCCATGACATCAAAAATTTTCTCCAGTTATTTAATCTACCCTTTAACTAGCACAGGGTCAGATGATCCTCTGAATGATGGGGGATGTTGCCTCATGAAATGTTCCACCACTAACATGTTCCTCTGTGGTTGATCTGGCTGATCTCGTGCATGGATACCACCACCATTTATCGCTTGAGTCAACTGTGCCATTAATGCAACAAATTGTTCAGTTACAATTCCAACAATCTCAAGATGTTGATTCGGAAGGTCATTTCATTATGTATGCCTTCCTAGCACTTCTTCCCTATTTCCTCTGTGGAAAACCATTCTGAACAAATATAGATTATATGAAGCAACATGGTAATATTAAAATGCTATATCATTTCAATTTGACGAAAAAAAATATTTTTTGATAATCATTTATTATAATTCGAACTCTTAAGGTTATCTAAACCGACCTCTGATACCAACTATAAGGCTCCAACATTAAACATTACTTTATCTTGAGTTATTACAAGATAACACATTGAGGATCGTTTTAGGTTTACAGTTTTAGAGAATTAGATAATAAATCATTCATTACATTCCACAATTAAACAAGGTGGTTACATTAAAGATAGTATTCATTTTTTCCCAACAACAAAAACATATCTAAAATAAAACATGGATACTTTCATGACTCTTCCTTGACACTATCATCATATCATGTAACTTTCTCTTGACCTGTGAAAAGCATTTCAAAGACTTGGGATGAGCATAAAAAGAACAGTAAGGGATATAAAAATACGGAAAGGAAACATTAGTACATATATACATAGGAATCAATGAAATAATACATTACCCATAAAACATAATCACATTAACATACCTCATGAAATCATAAGATTTATGAATAAATCAAAGAAATCATAATACATAAAGGTAACGTGAGGCATTCCTAACATTCTTACGTTTGATGTAAACCTCATGGTTATGTTTGGAATACCCACAACAATATATTCCCTAAATATCATCAAATAAACCTTAATGTTTAACCCCTTTGTGTTACCCAATGAATTGGAGAGCTATATCGGGCTCACCTTCCCATAGTTTATCACAGAACCACCCAAATTCATAACAATGCCCAAGAACCAAAACATAAGCGTTCCGCATAAAACATGCATAAAGGAAACATAACATTTAAACATTTCAATAACAAGATATCAATGCAAAAAATTGATATAATAAAAACTTTATAAAAACCATTTTCAATACCAAAATAAAATAAAAGTAAAACATGTTATGTATTTTTCATTTTAAAAAAAGTTATGGCTGATAGAGGAAGTCGAAACTCAAATAATGGTCACGGCGGAGGAGAAGTCGTTGTCACCGCATACGTACGAATAAAAAACATTCCTTTTGTTGTTTAGTAAAATTCTTCGTATAAAAAGGATTCCTTTTGAATAGACGTAAAAGTCAATGGGTTTTATACACCGTATAAAAGAAAGTTGTGTATAAAACAAAATATACCTCAATGAAAGGAGATTGAGACGAAGTCTTTTACCTCGGGTCCGACTTGACTCGATCATTCTTTAGCCTCCTGAATAATAAACTTGAGTTAATTTATACTTTCTTAAGAACCTTTTTCAAGTTCATTATTCCTTTTATATCACTTATTTCAATTTCATTATAACTATTTAATTATTTATGTTAATAATGGTTGTTTGGTTGATCATTGGTATTTGAGTCAAAAATAAACTCTTTATAATTACAAGTTGTTCTTGTGATAAAATATACATTATATACTGAATTATATTCATGATGTAAATATCATATATATCATATATATCCAGTATATACATGCATTTATGATATTACATAACATATAGAGGTATGAAATGAAATGCACCGTTCATGGAGACGGTAAGCCGTATGTACGCATGAATGCTACTTTCATATCTATTTCGTATTTAATGGAATAGAATCATAATTATATAAAGGTACATTATAACTCCAGTATAATATCATATATAATATTATTAACTCCATCTATTACACATCCCACATATGGAATTAACAAATCAAATCACATTGATGGGGCGACAGTCCGCACTTCCAAAAAAATGAAATTATCGCGTTTATCCATAATGGAAACCATAAAGGTATGCCATAAATGAAAAATACAGAATCTTAAAGAAAACATAAACATATTATATATCATATATAAATATAGTGACATCTTAATGGCCTCCTGTGAAGGTGTTATAAAAATATTGAACAATCATCATTTCGTGAGGCAGAAATTTGCCATCCACAGAAACAGTATGTTCTTTAACCATTAGATGTAGGTGTGTGTAAGTGTAGCTCGAAAAATTCATATAAAAAAAATTCTATTATATTGAATATACTCGTGTTTTTACAAAATAAATGAATAAAAAGAGTTTAGGTGGTTGGAGAAGCAAAATAAAACAAAATAACAGAAGTGAATACATTACCATTAAATCAGATAACTCCTCTTAGTTTGTACCAAAATGGTTTCTTGAAGAGCTTTCTGCCTAAGGTAAGGCATCTAGGATGAATAGAGGTATGTGGAGAGATGAAATGAGTAGATTTTGGCTGAGTCAATGGCTTTAGAGGTGTTTTTAAAGAGGTAGAGGTGGGGGCCTTTTATAAGAGGAAAGGAGGGGCACTCTTGGAAAATTATAAAATGTTACTTAATATTAAAATGAGTTTCGGATTATAAATGTCCCACATTGATATATTTCAGAGATAATGTGTTAATTGTTTTAAATATACTCATCCAATAAGATTTTGACAGGTTTAAGTCTTATATTATACATTATCTTTCCATTTTATTTAAATCATTCATTAATGAGGTAATCGCTGCATCATCATGGTGTCATAAAAAATTTAATTTATTTAATGTCTAAAAATTTAAAAAAATACTATGATGTAGGAAATATTTTTATATTTAAGATGAATCTTTCTAGTCTAAGATATAATTTTTTTAGACAAAGTTAAAATTGTTTTACTTAGGTGTTACAAACATTGTTATATTTACCTTTCTTTAAACAATAAAAAGATAAAAAGTCACTATCACAACAAATGTGATTCCATGGGGTCACAAGGTTTGGAAAAAGGAAACACATGGTCGGCCATGACACAAAAAGTATCATTAGGACACATTTTGGGGTCTTTTGTTATTATTATGATATTATTTTATTACCCTTAACTACCCGATTACTAATTAATCATGATAATTAAAGATAATTACCGTTGTTACTATTAATAATGTCCAAAAACATAAGAGTATTGAAAACATAATTTGGACCTTCTGATTCGAAATATGGATTACATTTTACCAAATTCCATCCAGCGAAATTTCAATAATTAATTTAAAAATGATTCCTGTTTTCAAAACAAATAGTTGTTTTTTTGAAACATTTTCTATCAAAAGTTTATCACTTGTTTATGCCCAATTCCAAAGTCAAATCAATAATAATTACCAAAATTGGATTAAATGGTAAAAATATATTATAGTTACACATTAAATATAAATATAATGATAATCTATCCATATAATTAAATTATATGAAAAAGAAGTTTTGATGTAAAATGCAGTATTTTCCACTATTCATTAAAAAATGATCATTGTCAGAAAAATACAAAAAAATTTATACAAAGTAAATTTAAATGACCCAATCATAATGAATAAGTTTATTTTGACAAATAGAGCTTATAAAATTTTCAAAATTTTGATTTATAAATGGTTTTCCATCAAAGGCCGAAAATAATCTTTTAAAAATATTAGTGTATTCCATGCTTAAGATTGGATTTATTCTAATTTTAAGCCTCCAAAACACTATCTAATTCATAAATAGACATATATAAGAATTTATATTATTCATTACTTACTTGGGATGTTAAAAACATACCCCCACTAGATCCCCCAAAAATATTCAACCACCGCAACGACTGCAACCCATCATCGTCAGCGACTCCAGCACCAACAGCTCTAGCCCATCCATGTCAGCTACAGTCCCAACCCTGCCATGCCATCTCTAGACCCATCCATGATAGTTGCAGTCTATTACAGATCATCCAAATCTATCCCCATCTATTCCAGCTCCATCTCCAGCTCATCCATGCCACCTCCAATTTATGCTCCATTCATGCGAGCTCATGTCTACACGCAAACAAATGGGAAAAGACCTCATATTGAATTGAGGGAGGTACACAGAAAAGTGAAAAAAAAATTATTACATGTTAGGGATAAAGTTAGTATCTACACATCGAGATATAAACATTTGTGTTGCACTTCATGCAATTGTTTTAACGTACTTTTGACTTTCAATGGTGGCAGTACCTACAAAAGAAAGAAAACACTCAAAGACAACGATTTATTTACAAAAAATATAGTATTGGAATTAGGTATGATAAAATAACTCAAAAATTACCCATGATATCTTATTTTTCAATTCACTTGACCTAACTATATCAATAACATACCTTCAAGCAATCATCTCCAAGACCAGGACACAAAATTTGTACAACTGGTCATCCCATGCATACCCAGAAGCACAATATACATAGATATTTATCAATAAATTTTTTGAATATGTTTCATGAGAAGATAATGGAGGTTTCAACCGAAATTATAAGGATCTATATTTAATTACCCCATATTCTATTTATAATGAAAAAACTCTTTTATACACACTAAGGGGGAACTTCCTCTACAACTATTTTGTTCCCCTAAATCCAACTATTATCATGGTTGTTTTACTTAGTCAATTTAATTTTTTCCTATATATTTATCTTCTTATAATTTCAATGCTAATTCCATCAACCAAATAGATTAATTATTTAAAGAAACTAGTTAAATATTTATAAATAAATGTACAAAAAAATGTGACTTCATCATAACTACAAAAAAATTTCAGTAGAAAAAAACATTGTAATATCTAACCATGATCCAAATCCACCCCAATAAAACAAATAAGGACATTCAAAAAAATCATGGGTTGAGGATGATGCAACTTAATAGTTATATTATACAAAATACATGATAAATCATCCATCTAATAAAATGAGATGTACCTATACACCTTGTCAATAGAATGCCAAAAAAGAACCTAAAATCAATTGAAATACATAAAGACTTAAATTGATGTGTCACACCACTCATTAGTAAAAAAACCTAGATGATTCCATCAACTGGAACTTGAATACAAATTCCCACTCTACTACACATAACTATATTATTCACATTCCCTATCAGCAATGATTATGAGAACACTAAAATAGATACCAGATTCCAAATAGAATGAAATGTTAAATCTGAAAAGGATTATATATTCCATATTTCACACATAGGACATGGGTTGAATATAGATAAAATAAATATTGTGTTTGCAATGTGGAACACTAAGAAACCCAAATGAAAAATAGGTGATGGGATATAATGCATAGAAATCAATTTACATCATATTTATACCAAATAGAAATATTCACATGTCTAAAAATATTCTGTCTGCTAGTTAATTGCAGTATACATACTAATCACTCTCATTTGATTTAACTAGTGAAAATTATAGCATTTTAATGGTTCAGTGTAGTAGTGTAATTGATTCTTTTGGATAAAGAGAGATGAATGTACCTTTTTTTCCTTGGGAGGCTTTTCCCTTTACCTGCTAGTTGAAAAATGTCACCCAAAATTGATTCATCCATCTAATAAAATGAGTAGGTACATGTTGAGCATGTATCTTCCTATTGGAAGGATATCCTACCTCTTCTTCATAGACTCATTCACCCCCTTCTGAAGATGGTAATGTTGCGCCATAGGGCATACCATGTGGGCCTAGACATAAGTGCTCATATTGTCCCTACCATGAAAATTCCATATTTCAAAAATAGTACATAAATTCTACACATGGTCTAGAATTCAATGCTCACCCACTCCCTACAATGTAAATTAGAGATTTCAATAATTGTACATAGATTCTATATTTCACACACACTAAGAAACACACCTGGCCTCTACTTAGACTACACAAATGGATGAGGGATAAATTTCATCAATGAACGAGGCATCAATATATCAATAGTGACAACAATAAAATAGATTCCATATTTCAAACAAAGTAATTATAAATAGGTGATGAAAATTATGATGTTAGTGAGAAAACTACAACAATAATGAGGCCTCAATATATAACCTTAAAAATACGGTCCTGACTACTCCACAAACTCAATGACAAACAATGGATGAAGTAACAGCTTTCGACTCTTTATGATACACATTATCAAGGCATCAACATAATACTACTTGTCCATGTCAACAATTCCAACAACATTATTAATTTCATACATAAGAGGTAGAGGAATCAGAAAGTAAAAACATAGGTATAAAACATCATTCCTGTATAATTATCATCACTGGTAACATTTAAATGATATTTAATAAAACAATGAAATTTTACTAGGTCAAGGAATTTATCCATATCGTTTTGTTGGTGAATTGGTAATTGAATTACAAGTGATTTTTCCCTTCGTAATGTTGTAGACATGTCCATCCAAAGGCTTCAATTGAGATAGAAATCCTATCCCTGGTTGTGAAAAATGGCGAATCAGGTCATTTTATGGGATTTCTGGCTTAACACATTCATTATAAGGATTCTAGTGACCATTAATCTAAAGAGGATAGATATTATATGTAACATACTATGAATTTTTATTTTATTCACTCTCACAGTACACACACTATCCACTACTCAATATGAATGCTTTTCTATATATACAATGAACCCTTCATGTACTGATCATTACCTTCTCAACACTTCACAGAAATAATGACACACAGGATCATGGATTTAATGTGTGTGCACACAATTCAAAGAATCCTATCTATAAAAAATGACAAATAATCTAGTGTGTGCATGAAAATATACTGATATATAATGTTTTCTTCATCAAACAGTGTGATATTGTTTCAAGATATCTCAATGCCTTCCGGAATGTAGTAATTCAAAGATTCAAGTTTCATCATGAAATCATATACTAATGTATAATGTCTTCATCACACAAATCGTCATCATAAAAAATAGTATGTGGTAACTATTCAGTTTTTGTTTCAAAATAGAGCAGTATCTGGTTATACAAATTTATTCGTCAAAATTTGATACACATTGTATCCTTCATGAAAATTTTCTCACCGAGATAAACTCTCACTGTCCTTCTCAAAAAGAAAAGAGATGTGAATCATGCTATCCCGAGATTACCACACGTTCCATCTTACGTCCTGACATGCAATATTTATCTGAAACAAAGAGGCCCAATTCACTATGATTTATAATATTTAAATTGAATGGAATGGTTCCATTTATGTTGTATGTGTGAGTTATTGGTAAAAGAAACCATCTATCCTTCTTTATTTTGTGGGAAAAGAAAATATAGGAATTTTTTTTGAATAACATAGCTAAATGGGTACCTGGTTATATTGGTTCAAGATGTACAGTCCAAATAGAACCACGCTGGGACGTGGGGTGACGACCATTGATCAAGGGTAGCAGCGGTGGATCTAGGAGAGGAACTGGCAGGGACACCGGCATGTGCAGATAGGGGTGGCCGATCGGCGAGGAATGGAGGATGAGCGATGGTGGGGGAGACGGAAGATCGGGGAGGCACGAAGGCTGAACGTTGGTGGGGGAGTTGGCCGATAGAGGAGACGCAGAGGCATAGCGGTGGTGGGGGAGGTGGGGGCGAATGAGCGGTGGTGGGGGAGGCGGTCGATCGGGGAGGCACGAAGGCGGTGAGGGCCATACGACGAGGGAGGGGTGGGGCGAGGAATATGGTATTAGGGTTGGGGAAGGGGGGGTCACGGGGAACGGGATGGGTGGTAAGGGTTATGGGGCATGGAGGGGAATAGGCGGGGAACATGGTATTAGTGTTGGGGAAGGGGGGTCGTGGGGAATGGGGAACATGACGAGTCGCTATGAATTTATGTGTTTTACTTTTTTCATATATGGGGGTCTATATATATATATGCATAACTTTATTTTCATATATGGGTTTGTGATTATATATATATATATTCATAACTTTTTTTTCATATATGGGTTTGTGTGTATACATATATATATTTTTTCATATTTTTTTTCATATATGGGTTTATGTGTGTATAGACATACATTAATGTTATATATGTATAAATTCATAGCTGTCTTCATTATATACATATATATTTTACCTATTCCAAACATATCAAAATATTATTAATTAAAATGTCCATAATTAAGTAATATTTATTGATATATATATAAATATATGTATATTTATTTACTTATTTATTATTTGGTAAAATATTTGATATAATTGAATAATTCATTTAAAAATTTATAATGGTAAAATATTTGATGTTAATAATAATTAATAGTAATAGAATCATTTATCATTAAATCAATTTTTGGTATTATTATGATAAGACAACATATTTAAATATTGGTAAAATATTTTTTGGAATTGAACTACTAGTATAAATAGATATATATGTTGGTAAAAAAACAGGTTGTACCTATTGTAAATATCTACATAATTTGTTATCTGTTGGAATTAATCATTTTTAGCAAAAAATATATTATATGTCGGTAATTTTCTATTAGTAAAGGTCACTTTTTTTGAAATGTCATTTTGTTCATGAAATATGACTCTGCGGTTGATATTATTGAGACCATAAAAACCTTATACATATATGGTAGGACATATAATGTGGATTCATGACATTATTTAACCTAAAATGATTCATGGATCATCTATATACATATTTTACTCCTCATATCATAAGTTATAATGTTTTTTTACATAAAACCTTCAAACCTGACTATTTTGGTTTGTGGAATGAGTTTGTACAATACACGTTAGTGGTTCAATGTCAAATATTTAAGTGATTTCATATCATAAATTTAATGATAGTAGTTTTGAATGATAACCATTTAAAAATAGTCTAGAAAGTCTATGGATATATATAGATGTTGTATTGACTTAATAATCCTCAAAGTGCATTAATTGCGTAGCTAATAGACACGTTGATGTAATGTACTGTGATTATTAACCTATTTTATTGGGTATCAATATATAAAATCATTTTCAATAAATTTGATTGAAATATTTTAGTGGTTGATAATTAAATTTGGATTACAACACCCAACAATGTTGAAATATCCTAAATAATTATGTGATGAAATATAAGTAATGTCAACATTCCCCATCATTTGAATTATGGAAAAAAGAATGATCTAACTAGTCATTAAATTTGGTGAATTATATTATACAATAAAATAATTCTCATAATGAAAATCCATCCATATATTGGTTTCGATAAAATCCAAAAATACTAAAATAATAAAGGGAAATGGATACTATTATATTTGTGATAGTAAGAAAATACTCAATTATGTTTTCTAGTAATAGGAATACATTTCCATTAATAATTCATAAGAATAATATCCATTAATCCTGGAAAAATTATATATAAATAATATGGGAGGCAATAAATATTTTTGTTTAGGAAAAATTTCTCCGAGACTAATGGTATTGATTTACATAGTTCAGAAAAGGTATACAACGATGGAAGTTCACTCCAACTATTGTAATAATTCCACTAAAATATCATCACGACTTAACGATTTCCAGAAAATCATTTATGACTTCGCATTGTTCAAAATGGTCTTACACTTATATAAATAACGATGTAGATGTGGTAGGATAATATGATCTTACATATTCTATTACATTATTTATGGGAGGTGTATCAAAAAACATTTATGAGATGAATGAATTGAATCTAGGTGAAAATTAATATCTGTGACCAATATTTATTAGTTCATCCATAGCCACTGAAGAAAAGTAGTAATATATCACCTTCATCATGTAGCATGAATTTTACTTTACATGGAACGAAACTCTAATTCCAAATTTAAATAGTGTCTATAACCACCAAATGGTTCTTATAAAAAACTCCATGTATATGATCAACAAATCACGTGATTAAATATAACCCATTTTTTTAATCTATCTTTTACATTATCAAAAAATATAACATCATTTAAGAGTCTTGATATTTTATGTGTCTCACTTATATTGTCCTAATCATTTTAATTAATGAGAAAATACATGTCCCTATATGTTCATCAGACCACCACCTACACTACCCATGGGATGATTTCATAGTCACCATATTATAGCTACTAATTTATGTGGTACATGGATGGTAAAAAGAATACATTATTAATGGGTTCTACACAACTTTATTTAGATAATCCCTAATGTGGAGGAGGTTAATAAATATAAGGCACCCAAATGGGTTCATTTGTATAATTTAATTCCTTTTTTGAGAAAATTTATTTTCCACAATATTAATGTTTCAAAAGAAATATATTTACAAAACTTCCCAAAAACATAGATTACTATGTGGATAGTATTATTTCCATGTTTCAGTAATGTGTAAATAATCTTATAAATATTGAGAAATTTTTTTGAATGTAATAGTATAATAATTAATGATGAATCCCATGAATTTCACTTCTAGTTTAATATCATTAAAATTAAACATATTCATAGTATAATAACTTTTTATCATTTTAGTTCCTTAAAATACAATGGTGATATTAGATATACATCATACTCATGACATATAATATTTTAGAGGAATATAGTGACATCATTACTACATAATATATTCTCTTTCCAACCTAAAAAACATTAAATTTACCATCATTATATTGATAATGAAATACATTTCAAAATTGTTTGAGGATTTTTCTAAATGGTATGTGAATTATATGGTTTATCTCTACCATCCTTTGAGGATGGTTCCACTTGAAGAATTAATTCTTCTCATCCAATCTATGGAAAATCCATATTGATCACTTTTTTCCTCCCTAATCAATGAAATTATGTATTCATGGAGTACATTACCTAGTATCTTATATTATTTTTGATGGATACAGAGCAATGATACACATAAATTATGATTAATGAAATATTAATTATTGTCATAATGAAAAAAATAATACATTACTCATCACCCCAAGAAGGTCTAGTTAATATATTTTAATGATGAACTAAACATACCCTTGATGTGCCTTTATTATATAACAAACTCCATGATAACAAAATAGTCTCTATCATTGAAACTCCAAATGTATGTATTATATACATTAATGTTGCTGGAAGGATCACTATAGGAAGATAGATTTATGATTTATCACAAACCCTAGATATATGTTAGAATTTACTCATCTATATTATATATTGTTGTCAATATACCACTAGAATCAGAGTACATTGTAATAATAAAATAATAAAACTTATAATATATCATATTACGATTAATGGTTAGAGAAAGTGAAAATTACATAATAAATTAAATATAGACAAACAATATTACGACTCAAACATTCATGAAGACATATAAGATATTTTCCCCACTAGACCGTTACAATATACAATATAAATGAACAAAAGAGACGAGGCACAATAAGGGTACATTTCCAAACACTATGAAACACATATCTTCTAATAATGGAACAAAATATTATCCAAATGTAATATATAATATTATGACACAGTATAACCCATAACTGGAACCATGTTAATGTATGATAATGTACAACAATGTAATGTAGACTGTGAATAGTTTGAGTACATATATAATTAAATACAAATTTAGTACTAAATATAAATAAAAATTAATTATCATGTTCACATGAAATTATCATTACAAATAATTTTATAACTAAATGATAAAAAATAAACCATCCTTGACCAAATGACCTTTGTCGATAATCAACAATACATACCATGAGGACTGGAGGGGTGTTTCTGAACATGATAATCACCACATCGATACCCCAATCCACACCATTAGAATCATATTACAATCATACAACACAATTTGTGGATGGTCCTATGGGGTCACCCATAATTCATCATCATGAAGACCAATTGTCAAACCCATTGTAGTACTTGGGAGCTCCTGATGTTAGGTAAATGTTTGATACCTAGGAGGGGAGGGGGTAAAGAAAATCATACTAATCAATCAAATATATATTCCTATGAGTCCATAAAAATTGATTGGATTGCCCTAAATTATCAGAAAGACACTCACCCGATCATCCAAATATCATAGATAGTCACTAGTCCCATATTAGGTACATCCACACAAAATTAGTAGTTTCTTATGAATCAATCAAGGAGATCTGACTATCAAACTTATGATTTCAAAAACCCTCACTCAGAGATATATGTCAACCCATTACCTCATCTGTCTATTTCATTCCTAGGAATTATAAATATAGACAATGGTCTAAGGGATTATGAATTAAAACCTCGAGCACCAACGAAATTCAAATTGTCCTCATCATATCAATGAATCATTATCATTCAATGAATTTATATACACATTCCATCACCAACATTGATGAAATATCATAGCAATCATATCTATGTATCCAATACTACACTAACTATATAAATTTTATTCTTGAAAAATGTGAAATCCACCAAAAATATATTCTGATGCATAATCTCAGACAATAATTGAATATAGTAGTCTCATCCATATCATATTTGACATTACAACATACTATGAATTAACTGTAATGTTAGTTCAATAAGATAATTCTCAATAATCCTAGAAATTACACGTCAAAACTAGAAATAAAATAAAAAATATATCACCATATCAATGAATGTACATGATATTCACCGTTATCTTAACCCCAATAGGATTACATGATTGTTTAGGTACTATGGTTACACTTTCAACCAAATATACCCATTTCCAAACATAGTTTCTCATAAGGATAAACATTTCATTAGGGCCCCATCTTGGCCCCCTATTTCATTTCAAACACAAACATCTTTTATAGTTTCCCTATATCTAAAAATAATTCAACAAAAATCGTATCACTTGGGTATAGTATGTCCGTATCCCCCATACTATATTATCCACATCAATAATTGAGTCAAAAAACCAACCTCAATAGAATCCCTCCCAAGATTGGGCATAGAATCAATCTCAATGTCAATGTAATAAAGAGGATTCCTAGATCACCCATCACACCATTATGCTAGCCAAGCCCTATCCACATTTTAAAAAATATCACATTGAAACATATTCACTCATCGAACCATGTTCTCTCTAATCCTATGTCATAATAGAAACAAAATGGTCCACATGCTTGCTCTCTTAGACTAATATTATACTAATTCATCAACATACACTTATAATAATCTATGTATTTGAGATTTGGGTCAATAAGTCACAATCACCTGATCCCAACTCTACATTTTTCAAAAGTGATTAGGCATTTTAGTTTAACACCTCACCTAGACCATTGATGACCATGATGGTCCGGACAATTCCCCAAATCCATTAAGTCTTCTAAATTTGTTTCTTATGGATCAAGTAAAACCACAACAATTTATCATTTTAAATTTAATTTTAAAAAAATTAACTTATCATGTATATTGATGCACTCATGGAATGATGAAAAATAAAAAAATAAGAAGTTAATTAACTTCATATATATGGAATTTACCAAGGACAACATATTTTTTTTCCTTCCAAAATTAATTTTCAGCACATTAGCTACATACAATTCACATCCAAGGTTATTCATTCCAACCTCAAGATCAAGGAAACACCCAATACCATGTCACAACCTAGGAAAATAATCATTATTTATTATAAAATTTAAAATTAATTATTTAATTCAATTTAATCATGGAATACTTCAAAAAAAGACATTAGACCTTCATCTCGCATCAAAAAATTGGTCATTGAGGGATGAAAACAAACACTTTTCTCCTAAACCCATGGAAATGGAAATCCGTATATTATGGCACCAAATAAACAATAAATATGTTTAAAAATTTAGTATTACCTATAATAATTAATAAAAACATCATTCATTATTGAATCACTGACAAACTAAGTGGAGATGGAATTATACTATTACCTCTTCACAATAAGAATGGAAACCCCATCATTATTGGATCAATCAACTATACATCATTTTAAATAGAACTATAAAAAAATATATAAGGAAGGAAAATTAGACATACAAAATGAGTATTATAGATGATGTTATAGAAGAATAAAAATGTAGCATGAAAAGATGTCAGATTCATATAAAAACTAACCCTTATCAAAAAATATATTTGAATAAAAAACTAGAATTTACAATTCTCAGTGTGGGAAAAAAAGTGGAAAGAATGAGGATCCCACTCTTAAAATGTGTGGGGTAAAATTTTTCATTATGGTTTAATCAAATACCAATAGAGATATGATAAAACTCCACATTTTAGATAATTTAAACCTTTATATTTTAAATGAAACTACCAAGACCCTCTTCTTTCTATTATCATACCACTTATTTGATAGTGGTATCAGACTGCATCCCTAACTAGCATGGACTCCTCTGGTATATTCATAATATTATAGGATCCATCCGACCATCCATCATGGTCTATTACCTATCTAAAATTACTATTTAGATTTTTTTTATACTCTGAAGGAAAAATATGTTGTTCTATTCATAATATGGTCTATCCACTAATTACAAATTCATGATCCTTATCAAATTTAAACTTATCATATAATGATCAAGTCACCAAAGCCTTCAGGTACCACTATTACTATGAGGCACATTGTAAATAACTAAAATTATTGGTTATTGGTAAATATAATGATGTTAACACATAAATATTCCAGAGGGATAATGATCCCCCAGGATCCTAAAGGACTACAATGATGGTTTTTTCCCGTAGACACTACAGAAAATCATTGTCATGACTAATCCTACAGTTGGGGAGATAACATGAATATATATTACACAATTAGGAACCTAAACCCTATTAATAACATGGGAACAAAATTTAAATAAGATAAAAATATGTGATTCTGAATGTCTATACTCATTCCTACATACATGTGAAGCCATTACACATTCTTATTATTAGGTTGCAAGACTAACTGTTCACTATTACATGGGTCAATATTCAACGTCATCTATATAATAAAATTACAATTCACCATGTTAAAAAACTAGAAATCCAATTTTCTATGGTCCTTAATCATAAGTACAAAATTTTTATAGGTTTTCTTCCTCGAACCTATGCTCATCCATGACATTTACATGGGAACAACATTCACCAAAGTACCATACCTAGAAATGTAACTACTTAAGCCTACTAAATGACCTCATAAACAAATTCATGGTACATGAACAAAAATTTCAAACTCATTGATCATGAATTCCCTTAATAGAGGTCCTTTATATAGAAATAAACCCTATCTTATAGTGCATTGGAAGTTGTGATTTTAATTTACTCCATTAACAATCATAGTCCCTATCTCGAGGATATTAGTTTGACCAATCTAAACCATCCTTCTCATAAAAAATTAACCATAAAATTATTAAATAATTTTTAATACCAATTATACAACTTTTTTCATTCCCAGGCTTAAAGTCATATCAAGGTCCTCTCACAAAGTATATTTATTGAATTCCCACTATCTCATGAGTCACCTACAATGATTGGAATCTATAGTAAGATGATACTATGGTTTCTCCAATGCATAAGAAGGTGAAAATATTCTTAATTTGACATCACATTCAAATGATGACATATCACTATTTTCATATGTTTTCTTTTCATTTAAAATAATCAATTGATAAAAAAGAGACACATATTTGGGCTTCATTATCGGGTGGCATCCCAATCTAGATGACCCATTTGTAATTCATTGAAATATGGGGAGACAATGAATCAAGCCAAAAAAAATTCATCATGGTATATCCCCCATGAAGGTCACCTCTATTTCGAACATAACATAAGTACAAACAAATATTCTTAAGGATATATACACCATGAATTGTTCCTTAATGGGTCATGTTACCTATGAGTCACGTTACCTAATTTAATATATTCCCTTTAAAAAAACCTTCCCTAAAGTGATGTATTAATAATGAGGTATCCCTAATCATAATTCTATATTTTGTGCATGAAAACGATTCTAAAATGGTTATATTTTCTATGAGGAAGACACCATCCATGTGAAAAATTCCCTTGGAGGAATCCTCATTAAAAGGGACATATTACCTATATTGTATCCTTTAAATGGTTTATATGATCTATCATAAATCTTGACTCACATATATATATATATTACTTATTTGACTAAATAATTGAATATTAACAAGTCTATATAATTAAAACATCATCAAATGGTTGCATTAACTTCATACTAACCATTGTAAAATGGCTATATTCCCAAAAGATAACCTTATTATAAGGGCCTTGTTCTATAGGATCTGAACATCTCTCATGTCTTATATTCATGGGGACTATTCTTATACCAACTAATCCATATTCATATATGTATTATTTCATAAATGAGTTATATTAAATATGATAAATTATTACCCATTAGTAGATATAATTAGTGAGCAGTTATAATAAAACATCTTACTAGTAACAAACCAAAAAAGATGAACCATAATGGTTCCTATTAGGGTAATTCCCATAGTAAAAATTCATATGAATATTTCTCCTTATCATTATATTTCCAAAAAAAAATTAATATTTACACAATTCTTAAATAAATATAAATTTAAAAACATTGAATAGTTCATCCAGGTGACCATAAATATTACAATTCAAACTACCTGGGATTTGATTATTTGTAAATTGGATATAATAAATTCGTACACCAGGATCAATATGAGGACAACATATGAATTTAACAGATTACCTATGGGATACTCAATGTAATTTTAACTGGAAATAAAATATACCATTTACGATTCCCACTATTGGGATATATAGGATATAAATTTCCATGGGACAAAAATAATTACAAAGAAATATAAGACCTCTATATACAAGTTAATTAATTATAGAGTTTCTATATGTTTTTTAATAAACTATAGTAATCTAACAATGTAACAAAATATGGAAAAAATATGATATATACATAGGCTTGAATCGATGCCCATTTTTAACCAATCATATAAAATGATATAATAAATTTCATTTTGTTATTTAGGAATGATTTTATATCATATATGTAATAATTCATAGAGTCATAGATATTTAAATATTTCCCTTAAAATAAATTAGTTTACATTGTACATAAATCTATTCAAATAAATAATGACTTAAGTGTTTCTGGTAATGTATTTCTAATGACCATCCTTTGGAATATAGGCTACTATCAAATAATAAGATATCATGGGAACATTTAACATTATAAATAGAAAAGTGAGTTTGATATAAATATTTTCCAAAATGCAATATAATTTTGAGTAACATATTTTTTGAAAAAGGTTGATGACATGAACTAGTTTCCCAGTTCATGCCACCCGAAGAAATTTATTAAAAACATGATGTATACAGTATAGACTCGAGGTGTAAAGAATTTACACCATTGGGGAATTAAAGAAAAAACAAGTAAATGAAAAAGAAAAATAGACTACCCAAGGGCCCTCTTGCCTGCTTCTGCTTTCTTCAGTGCATCTTCATTGTCATCTGAGTCTTCCTCCTCAGAGTTGTCCTCATCATCATCTTCAGAACCATCATCGGCATCACCCATCTTCAGATCATCTTTATCATCGCTGTCATCCAAATGAAAGTGACGGATTGAATTTTTTTTTATGTTATGTGTTTCTTTAATTAGTATGCATGTTTTTATTCAATAGAATTAGTGAATTTTTTTAAACCCAATTATATTACCTTCACTAATATATTCTACATCACAACTTATCTCACTACAAACTTTTATTACTCTCCAGTTATGAAATTCAATGTATGTCTCATAAATGAATTGTTTCCCAACAATATTGGGGGACACTATCATCGATATAGTTTCTTGAGTATTAAACTCTAATTTTACTGTATAATTTCAATTCGTACATCGTGAAAATATTTTTTAATTATAACATCTTTAAAAAACCGATTCCTTGTTCAAAATCATACCAATAATGGAATATAGAGATATAGAAGGCTCGTTCTTCTTAATAAAAACACATTAGAACCCTATGACCAATCATCGAAAAAATTCAACTTCCATAACATGAAGATATTATGTAGTATTTAATCAATGACTTGCCATATATATATATGAACTACTATGTATAGATCATTTCAGTTTTAACCAACATAATGGTTGTATGCTTAAAGACACAGTATGGAGGATTCCCAAGATATCTCAACATAAATCTCCCACAAAAGGAAATCATGATATATTTATCATAATTGGAAGTATTACATAAGGAAATAGTCCCATATTAATGTCAGAAAAAAAGAATCCTATTATCACATCATGAAATCAATTGATGTGAAATACTACATTTATTCTCTCTCTAGGTAATCACAAAAGTATATCATAAATTTGTTCAAATTGGAATTCTAGAATATCATAAAATACATTGAGGTGAAAACATATATCAATTACCCCATAAATAAATCATATTATTATATCATTACATTATTAAATGAGTGGACATCAATCCCGAGTTAGACAAACAAAGAATAATATAATATCCATTCATCTATTAAATAATAATTTCAAAATATTTTGGTGGTTATCCAATTGGAAACCCATATCTAAGTTCCCCTCAATATAAAAAGAGATCATTGACTTATCTCATCAATATTAAATGTGTGTGACTATAATAAATCTCTATTTCTAGAGGATTATCAAAAAACCACAGTGAATAATTAATATCATGAACTATGTTATACCCTTATTCATGAAGGACATCATGGATATATTCAGAAAATAAGGTAATATAAATAGAATATTCCAAGAACCTATCAAGTCAATCAACTATATTTAATGGAATAAATAGTAGTAAATCACTATATCACATCTCATGTGGAAGAATCTAATTCAAATATCATGATGGTTCTCATGAAGGAGTTGACCCAAATTAATTTCCCCATATACTAATAATTTTGTTATATTAATAACATGGATATATACATAAATCAAACACATATTCCCATATCACATAGAAATGAAAAATATCAATAATTTATTCCAACATATATCCAAAATAATAATAGATGTATTAAGATGATGGGTGGGTGTATGATATGATGGTTGAAATAAATTATGTTTGTTGGTCTGAGTATATGAATCCTATTATAAACTTTTTTATGACCTATATCATCCAAAATTGAATTTCTAAATGATATATTTATTGGAAATATATTTACCAAGAAAATTCTATTATTTCGACTATTTAAATTCAGAAATTCATTATTCACATCATTAAATTTAGATAAATTTCTAAAAATATACAATCTATCCATAAATGTATGAAGGAAAAAGTGGAAATGGTGGCCCTTCCCATTTTCAATATAGGAGAAACTCTAAATTTCCTAGGTAGAGTACAAGATAAAAATATATTTCTTATATAAATATATAGTTCTATAATGCAAGTCATTCCAAATTTATTGCAATTAATTTCATTAACCAACATATGAATATCCAGAGGTATACAATTTATCCCATTTCTAATCCATGAAAACAAGATAGCATCAAATATCCCATTTTGGGGGTGAATCAAGTATCCTTAGTTTCCCAAACCCATAGAGCTCTCAAATAAATAGCTTCTAGTGATGAAATATAATATTTATTGTTGATCAACATTATCAAATATACTTCATGAAATCTATCAAATTATGTTTATCATGGGATAGTGATATTGGATCAAACAAGTTCCTCATCGTTAAAATTTCCAATATCATACTAGATGTGGGATATCATTCAATAATGTTTACCATCATCCCATCCACTAGATCTTAAAAAGAGTAAAATATATGAAATGAATCCATATGATCTTGTTATAATTGATTATTAGTAGTAAAAAAGACATATATGGTCAGTTTTTGAGGATATATCCCCCTAAAAAGAATATAGAATTCTGTAATCATATTTATGGATCTATATAATGGAAGAGCATCAAACAATTTTCACAATTGGTAAGCATCAATTATGAAAATATTTAATAATTAATATTGGAATATACACCTTATATTAATTATATCATATGGGTAACACTTATTTATGTCATTGATAATAAAGTGAGTCATTTGGTGTATTAAAAGAATGTGTTTTTAGTGAGCTCTACCATTATATTGGTTCTTAATCCTTCTCAGTGGTGCAAAATTTTAATTAATTAAATACATGTGAATCCCAAAAAAATTTATTTATTAAAAGTGTAAGTACATTCTATCCTAGATAACGACCTTTTTGTAACCAAATGCGATCATTTGAGGGTGATCAAGATATGATTCATTTCACATTTCCCCCCAATTCCTATATAGAAAGGCCCATTGATGATTGAATCATTAAATCATACTTCATTAGAAAATGTTACTAGATTTTTCTCAATACTGTCTAGTTAATTTTTTAGAAAAAATCACTTCCACCTCAATGTTTGAAAAACATCATACACAATAGTAGAAATATATTATATACCTCTGGCAACATGTAGATAGTTATTGTTATCGGGTGCACAAAAAAGATTAAAATCATGATAATTTTCAATATACATTGAACGAATGATTTTAATAATAAGTATATAATGGGGATACATTGTTTAATAATAACGAGGAACCCATGTGACTATATTTTTCAAGAAATATAAAATAAAAACATTCCATTTTTGGAGTATGATGAAACACATGTTCCGCTTGTCAAAGATGATAATTGTTTAGTGGAACAAAAAATGGAACCATGTATCTCATCCACATACACAAGAGAAGATTTATAGAACATATTCCTTTGAATGTTGGGTCATATATTTGAGAATTGAAGGGTATTTTGACATCAAACCAATAACTTGTTAATTTTTTTTATCAGAGGTGGTGATTTTAGTTTATTCTCTTAGAAACCACAATGTTTCTATTTGAATTGGGATTTAAAAAAAAGTTATTCAATAATAGAATGAAGAAATAGTAAACTAATCAATAGTTACATGAAATGGTAATGAAATTGTACTATTCCATATAGGTTTAGGGCACTGAATTTCTAAACACATCTAGAATCATGATATTCAAATAATAAAATAAAAAAATTAACTCTCATATGTTATGATAATGCTTCTTTTATGTAATTAAATTTTTCATTAAGAATATAAAACATTATTATATTGAAACATTATTATCTATGATTTTAGTTAATTTAGAAAACATCATCTCATAGAATATATTCATGATTATAGACCATTATTCATCTATAATATTATTGAAAAATGATTAAAATGTATACAAAAGGGATAATACATTTCATTATGAATATGATTAAATGAACTTCAAAATGTTGATAGAAATTACATAATGATTATTTAAATGTATAAGAAGCTGTAAAATACATGGTCTATATATATATATCTTCCACTATGTTCCACGAGAATATATTTACTATTCAATTATGATAAATTTTATTATATATATACGAATAAATGTATTATATCCCATTGAAAAATAGAGTTTCATAAAAAAAATTATCTTCTATAAAATCGTTTTACTTTATAGAGAATTTTAGGATGGTTTGTACAATTAAATTTGTACTTCACATGAATTAATTTATTATTTTCCAGTAATAATTTATGTGTTGGAAAGATAATATTTAATTCAATTCCATGAATATGTGATAAATCCATCACTGAAGTGTATTTTGTTCTCCCACTATTTCAATATCCTCTAATGTATTATATATCATTGTATAGATGATTAAGAGATATGACATTGGAAAAAACATTTCACCCAAATTTTCATAAAATGTATTTACCAAAAATTGTTACAAATATATATATAGAAAAAATAGGTATATTATTAATCAAAATCAATATATTTTATTAAATGGAAATTACGTTACTACATTGACTCAATATTTATTGAGTTCTTTTCAATTTGTAATTAACTAACACTAATCATAATAACGAATTTATATATGTTTACACTATATTTTAGTAGAAAACCCAAAATGTTTCAAGTTTCCTCATATATGCAGGTGGAAAAATTTTCATTCATTCACATACTATTTTATTTATAATCTTTTATTAGTCTATAAATTGATCTCTAAAATTTTCGTTAAATATTGGCATTTTGTTACGTCACAAACCATCAATGTATCCATAATTTTGATATCATCCACAAGGATAGTTAAAATAATTTCTTCTTGAATTCTAATTCAAAATAAAATGTTCATAGTATGTTTTTATTGTATTTAGGGATCAATTCAGTTTGATGTGAGCCAAGGGTATCACTTTGAATCACTCATCCTCAATTCAAGACAATAAACGCCACATTAGTAACATGTAAGTCTCAATATAGTGAAAAATATTGATTCAATTTAGGGGGAGGTAATTCAGAATCCAATATATATAAGAATGAATGATTGTTAGGAAAATCGAACAATTAAATAATTTTCATTAAATGATCATGTGGTCACTCACCTAGGGATCCACATAGCATGTATCCTCATCTATACCATATATGGTGTGTCCCCATGATCCTTCGTGGTATCCAATTCATCAATAAAGGGCATCCAATAATCACCATCATAATACCCAAAATATATTCACAAATATCGGCATACCCAGATCCTCATTATTTAACCAAAATTTTTGTAATCCCATGGATTTTGAATGGTTTATTAGAATTATTGTTCTAATATATAGAACCATGAACAATCAAAATGATCTCACTATATCATGGAATCCATGTAATCTTAGTAATTAATATATTTATTCCATTACTAATCTCAATGATATATCCTTCGAACAATATCCAAAAATCTAATTATAAATAAATCATATAAACATGATGATTTTCAATATATTCACTTACCACCATATTTTTGGAGATAAAAACCCAAGGCTTTATGACTCGCAATATGTGATTCATGTGAATCATTTGTAACATATATAATTCCAAGATCAATTGATTGTTCTTATCCTTACAAAGAAATCAAATAATTCAAAATTACTTAAAATTAAAACATATAAATGTTTTGATAAATGACCATCACCCTCACCATCATTATATCCCTATCATTATAACACATATGTTCAGCTTCTAGGGTGACAACCACAACCATATAAACACATATCCATACCCACTCCATCACTACGATCAATATTTCAATAGTCCCGACTAATTGAAACCTAGGTTTCATAAATCATTAACTCCCATCTTGGGTCCTCTATATCATCATGATAATTTTCAGGAAAACACCAATCACACCTATTTTTTATATCCCTATTCGACATTTTTATCATTCCACAACGCATATATCTTCAAAAAATCTACATCAGTGATATCACCCCTTGATATGTCACATAACCCATTTCAAATCCCATTTTTTCATGAATTCATTTTGAACACCTTAAACTTAATTAAACTATAAAATACTTATATATTAGTTAAAACATATTACTTGGAATATGAGGCACTAACCCCACCACATCCTCCCAAGCCGAAATAACTCATCTCATCTCATGAGTACACATGATAAAATCCCAGCACAAAAACATGGTATAGTCCACACCTTCACCCAAAGGTATATATGGATCCTAAAAAATAGACACTCAGTCACAATAAATCAAACCCAAGAATTCACTATATATAAGTTAATGTGTTTTATAAATTGAATCATCAACTCATAAATCAATTACTAAGGTGGGACAATCTATTCACAAGATGCAATGAGACATTGGAACGTTACTTACCATGAAATAGGGAAAACAAAAATAATTAACCAATATTAATTTAATTTATTAAATATATTAATTAATAATAATATTTAAATATATTATAGAATGATGGTGTATCAAAAAAATCATAAATAACATGGTTTCAACTATAGGCACAGTACTGAGAACCAGCTTCCAAAATAGTAGAGCCTTAAAAAGTTAATATATTTTCCAACAGTTGTTGTCAATCCTATTCTATGTGTATTTATGGTTACCCCAAGCATGAATTGACACCCAATACTATATCTCATTCCACAACATGAACCAAATTAACTATAAAATATAAAATTAATATGTTTGTTCAATTTAATCTCTATATAATGTCAGATAACTCATAAGACCATGATTAGAAATCAAAACATCTAGTTATGATGGTTTTCCACACTTGACAGACCTCAAAAACAATGTCGATAAAAATTTTCAACTGTGATACCAAATCCATATATAAAATAATTAACAATTTTTGTAATACCTTAAGAATGTTCACAGTGAAACATATCTTTTAAAATTATTGAGATACATGGTTTGAATTGCATTATGTGGCGCCTTCATCAGATGTAGAATGTAACCCCCATATCAATTCAAAAATTAAACAATGATTGGTTCAAATTGGAACAAAAAACTATGCTAGGCGGAATTAAATTTCTACAAAAGGATGAAATTATTTCCAAGATGGTTGATGGAATAAAAAAAATCCAATTAATTTATGAAAAATTACCACATAAAAAATCTTAATCCCACGGTATAAGTTAATAAACAATGGTATCCATCCATTTTTCAAGTACATAACCATGTTGATAAGAGGGGGTTTCCCCCAAATACAATTATATGTGGTATGATGAATTTTAATTTTATTCTCCTTAAATCCCACCAGCTATCTAGCTGAAGATAATGAATAGATGGAGCCTCCTGGCAGTGACTCTGAATACTATAAGAAAATGCCATATATTATGTGGTCACTTGAAAAATTAGGGTTCCACAACAAAGGAAACCAACTAGTTAGTGAGTGCATAATACATCGTCCACATTTCTTGCCTCCACGTTTCTTTTTTAAAATATGCCATAATAAATATTTCCCCCCTATAAACACCATTACATATATAAAAATAATATTCAATGATGGTTTAACCCTATGAATTTCCATTTTATTTCTAATTCAATGTAATGATCAAAAGTTATTTAAAAATACACATTCCTTTTCAAATTTCAAAATCCTATTCAGACATAGGCCATTTCAAACTACACACTATATCAATTTTCATCCCCAAGAAGTGTTATTAGGCTATCCAACCACACTACCCAACATCTATGGGTTATCATTTCATAATGAAATTTTTGAATCCCAATAAGAATCACCAAACATGTTTCTAAAGGGAAACATAAAAATTAAGGTTTTCAATCCATTAAACAACGATTCTAATGCTCATAACCAATGATGGTATACAAGTACAATGACCCTATATTCCCACCCACCTTGAGAATTAATAAGATCATAATATAGCGGATTTTATGTCCCATGGATCTCCCAACCATAAGACTTAGACCAAGATAGCCAATGTCATACATTATTACAATTGAATACAATAATAGAAAACATAATATGACAACAAAATTATTTCTATGTATTCTTTTTGGTACCTCTCATACCTCACAAAAAATTATAAGATATTATCATTTATGTAGAGGTACCCATTCTTGTTTATTTTCCAAGATTAATTTAATGAGTTAAAAATCAAATCTATATGGACAAAAATTTCAAATATCCAATTAAAATTCAATTCCAATTCTCTCGATGTAGCTAAAAAATACAATATGAAAATAATTGACGTAGTATTTAAATGACACAATTAAATTACATGTAAAATTAGATTTGAGTCCAAATCTGGATGACATACCATAAAATGATCATATTAAGATGTTGACTTGCTACCAAATTCACTTTTTCATGGTTAAATAAATAATAAAGGAATCCAATTACCAACATAAAATGGACAAAAATTAAAATACATATTACTAGGTGGATTCAATAGTAAAATAATTAGTTGATTTATTTCCCACAATTTTTTTAATACATTCACTAATTCCACACCGATCAGTGGAAACCCTGAATATTAACGAATTTATATTGAATCCAATGATGAGTCTAAGAACCCATAGGATTCCCATTTAATTTAACACATGTAATTAAAAAATGAATATATAAAAATATAGGTGGTAATAGGACTACATCTCACTATCAATAAAATTGAAAAATTATAATCCAATAATAGATTCCATGCTTCACTGAACCCCTACAATGAGGTTAACATTCCCATGACTAATTTCAAAATCACCAACATAGGATTATTATTGAAATTTTATCAATAAATAAAGAACAAGAAAATCAGAATGAATGTACACTCAATTATTCAATGTAATGAACACATGTGACAACTTCTATAATTCTATCAAAATTGAGGGACACAACCTTGAATAACCAATTCTGAACTATCAAACATGTGGTTTTTTCTATAATCCAACTTTAGAACAACCTAAAATGGATCCTTGTAAACATATTTGTTACTACCACTGAGAAGTGATCGTATACATCACCATTAATTAACATTCCACCTCTCTAGGGTTTTGTGTCATGTCACGTACCGATGAAAACTATCCCATGACATCTTATTAATTTTTTATTTCTCATATACCATGTAGTGTGTCACGAACCAGCTCGGGTTGACCCTGAACCGGTCACCCGATTCGGTCCACAGCAAGTCCCGAGGGGCGTTCCCGATCCCCCCGGGATGGCAACAAGTGCTGGGCATACAAAATTTCAATCGTTGGGAACGATTTCAGCCCAAACTAAAAACAGGATCAAAAGATAAAATATAAACTAAACAAATAGACGATCAGAAAAGACATAAACAAAACTACACCACGACATACCTCCACATGGCCTCGCGGGTCACCACCCAACTACAACCAACGTCGCTCCCTCACTGAGCGACTCAAGCTAGGAAAACCTGAACACAAGAAACCTGCAACTGAAATGGTAAAAGATAGGCGTGAGCACAAATGTACTCAGTAGGTGAGCCCCAAAACAAATCCCAAAGCACAGCTAGTAAATAAAGAATCTACAAATTCCAGTTTTGAACTACAGTGTATAAAAGTAAGCTTTCATAATGTTTTGCTTGAAAATCAAACACGAGACATTTCCCTTATTCTTTTTCGAAAGTTGGTTCCCTTTCATTAGTTTTAAACTCATTCTAAAAAGAAAATTCTTACATTTTTAAATCTTACACATGGAAAATAAAGTGTTTCCTTTTGAAAACCATTTTCCCAAAGTCTAACATTATAGGCTGTGAAGGATGACTGAAAGTAAGAAAGCAGGGAGAAACAAGTGCATGTAAAGGTAAACAAGAAAGGAAGACCAAGTGAAAGTAAAAAAATAAACTAGAAGTTATCAGCAATATCCATGGGAGATCCTAAACATCCCTAGATAACCCCTGGACGTACTCGAGTTCAGACTACCTGCCGGCGTGGTACTCCATAGTCAATAACCAACTGGCCGCCCTAATAGCCAACCAGTGGAACATCCCTCCGGGCCTGTCCACAACTCCAGGGGGGTACTAACTCGTCTAATCAGGGTAAGCAAGCAACCATCACTCGATAATCTACAAGACGCCCAGGAACCCATGGTGGTTTTAGTAACACTGTGTAAGTGGGAGACCCTCACACGCGTAACTCATCTCACCGCACTTGCCAACCCCTTACACGGACATCACTACATGACAACCCTCGAAGGGAAGTCCCCCAGTAGAGATGCCCTCATAAGTACGTATATATATAGATATATATGTATAATCACTTCACATTTAATAATGTACCAACCAGGCCGTCATATCATTTACATTTTGAACATTTAACACTAAAACATTTCCAAAGGGATATGACACATGCCATACCATTGAAAACCAGAAACACACATAGAACATTATTCAAGAATCTCAAATCAGCGTATTAAACCTGAAACACATTGCCTTCACAAGTAGAATCACTTTCCAATATCCAAACGCAACCCACTTTTATCAAGAGCCAAACGGGCCTTTAATCATTTTTTTGAAGAAACACCATTTCTCAAATGAAATCCAAACTTTTGTTCACGCGACAAAGGAAAACATTTCTCATCAACCAAGAACCACACTTTAGGTTTCCAAAATCAAGATTAAGGGTCATACGGTCATTTTCTCTAATCCAGGTTCTAAGAAACACCTTTTCCATTAACAATTGATCTACTAATTTACAGACGCCAAAAAAATTTCAAAACCCAATTCAACATGTCTTTCATTATTCAGGAAGAACCATCTAGCAACAATACCGTGGAAGCACACAATTAAATCCAAGAAAACGCTTTTAATGAAATGCTAGAATTAAAACACCTTTAATCATCAGCAGATCACCACACTATAAATAACTACTTAATAATACTTTTAAATTTACTGAAACTTAATAAAAAGTCAAGGAATAAATAAATTCTAAATTTAAAGGCGAGTGCAAAGAGAGACCTACCTCAAGACGCAGCTCGGATATGACGACACAATACACCTCGCACTGGCGCACAAGCATTCGCAAGACGATTTTCGCGGTGTCGTAGGGTTACCTCGCCAACACGCTGAAACAAACACATGATCACTAAGAACCCAGAGCCACTGACTCAGAACAAAACAAATGAACAACCAATGCAAAGGAACCAGCTCGACACTTTTTCAAAACAAAACCCGCGAAAGAATAAGGATTTATCCAAATTAAATAAAAACACCGAGATTGAATAAAGAGAAAAGTAAATAAACAAATAAGCAATAAATACAATAATAAATAAATAATTAAAAGAGTAAAATAATAAACAAATGAATAAAAAAATAGATAAATAAGTAAAATAATACATAATTGAATGAATGAATAAATAATTAAACAAATATTTAAATAGATAAATTAATAAATGAAAGAAAGAATGAATAAGTAAATAATTAAATAACTAATTAATTAATAAATACATAAATGAATAAATAAATAAATAAATAGATAATTAAATAATCAATTAATTAATAAACAAATAAGTAAAAAACTAAATAACTGATTAATTAACAAATACTTAAACGAATAAATAAATAAATAAATAGATAATTAATTAATCAATTAATTAATAAACAAATAAGTAAATAACTAAATAATTGATTAATTAACAAATACTTAAATGAATAAATAAATAAATAAATAGATAATTAATTAATCAATTAATTAATAAACAAATAAGTAAATAAGTAAATAATTGATTAATTAACAAATACGTAAATGAATAAATAAACAAATAAATAGATAATTAATTAATCAATTAATTAATAAACAAATAAGTAAATAAGTAAATAATTGATTAATTAACAAATACTTAAATGAATAAATAAACAAATAAATAAAAAATATACCGGAGTAGGCTGGTGATGGGGAGGCCGAGACGCTAGGGCGAGGCCGAAGGCCGGGGAGAGGCAGAGGAAGCCGAGACGCTGGGACGGGGAGGCCGGCGGAGGACAGGGGTTGCGCGGGGGAGCCGGGACAGCCAGCAGGGGGGCGGAGGCAGCCGATGGGCGCGGCGAAGGCGGGGGTGCAGGGGGAGAGTGTGCCGGCGATGGGTTCGGAGGGAGGTGGTGCGGGCCGGCCGTAGCGGGGGTGAGGCTGAGGGTAGGTGAGGCGAGTTCCGGCGAGGGCGAGGCCGGGGCGCGCCGAGGTCGGGACCGAAAAAGGGAAGGGGAGGGGTAGGTGCCAGAGCCGGGCCGAGAGGAGGCCGGAGCGGGCAGCGCCAGATGAGGCAGACAGGGTGCAGCGACGGCGCGCCTGGGCGGAGGCCGGAGGTAGGGTCGGCGCTGAAGGAGGGGGCTACCGGGGTGCGAGGAGGCCAGACGGCGGCGGCTAGAGGGGAGCAGGAAACGGCGCGGGCCGGCCGAACCAGTAGGGGGAAGAAGAAGAAAACGAAAAAAAGAAACGGGGAAGAGAGAGAGAGGGGAGAGGGGAGAGAGAGAGGCGGCTGCGGGAGTAGGGTTAGAGTAGGGTTCTTGTACATATATATATATATGTAAAGTAAAAATAATAATAATAATAATAATATTTATAATAATAATAATTAAAATAAAGCTTTATAATAATAATAAAAATAATAAAAAGCATAATAATAATAATAAAACCTTATAATATTAATAATAATAATAAAGCGTTATAATAATAGTAATATTAAAACTTTATAATAATAATAAAAATTTATAAAAATAATCATAATAAAATATAATAATAAGTAAGAATTAGTTAATTATAATAATAATTATTCTGATCAAATATTTAAAATAATAAAATCATTTAAAAATAACACACATATATATATTTATACATATATAGATATATATATATATATATATAAATGTGAATATAATAAAAATTTATATATAAACATATATAGACATAAACTTATATAAGTATATATATATATATACATATATAGACACACACATATATATATATATATACATTACTATACACTCATATAACCATATATAAAAATACCACAATAATGATAACACAATTTAAATGGTAATAATTATAAATGGTAACATAAAAATTTTAATATTTAAAATTCCAGGTGAACACATAGTCACCAGGGCCGAACGCACGGTCACCGCTAGCGATGCGATGACCGCGCACTGGCGCGAAACCGCCAACACAAACAAACCTCGAAAATTTTAAATCAGAACCAAGAAAGAAGTAAAATAATGACATCTACGGTCAGGGTGTGACATAGTGGAATGTTTTTACAAATATCAGGCCTCTGAGACAAAAAAATTAAATCATCTCAATAAACCTATCATCAGAGATCTCACAAATTGGAAATTCAAATTTACATGTTAATAGGTCTAATATGTAACAGTTTCTATAGCCTAAATCTAATTTTAATGAAAAAGTGGGTATAATCGACTACTACCAAAATAAAAAAACCCAAATCACACTGATATGAGTTACCTTCCATCATTATTGGGAAAGAAACACTCCATCTAATATTAGAAATCAACTAATATTCACTCATATTTCTTATATTCACATGAATGGAATCCCCCACATGTTAATTGTAAGGAATTGATATCGTATTTACAACTTCATCCTACAACTATAAGTGTCTATCCAGGGACAAACAAAATTTGTAAACATTATATGACACTATTTAATAAAAATGGAGAAATCCATATTTCTTAATAATCTAAAAAAATTCATTCAATGTTAACAGGGACTAGAAAAAAACAATCTCATTCTATGATCTATTATGAACACAATAGTTCTAGAACTCTATATTCTCTATCCCAAAAAACCAAAGAATTACCACACCATCATCAGAATCATGATAGACCTTCATGGGAATCAGTAAAAAATATTTTCACCTACACATGTATACAATATCTATAGAATACACAGAAATATGATGAACCTCACACTGCATACCCTCACATATGAATTTTAAAAAAGTCAAAAAATCTAGACTTGTTTCTCAAGGGTTACATGGTTATCCCACCTATCATATAAAACATGACCCTTTTATAGGTTACACCCCATGGAATATAATATTTAGTATTATATCTTATAATATACGATATCAGAAAATGGAAAACCTGAGTAAAGGGTCCCATATAATAACATCATGCATCAAATGAAAAATCCACCCCCACTATTGAGTTTAAGACACACATGTGACATGAATTTGTTGGTATTAAATACTCTTAATATGGAATTGTTCCAAAATTAGAATCCATATATTATAATTTTCCCTCATGAATCATTACTCGCCAATAAACAAATAAATTACCGACTATATCCTCTTATAAGATATATATTAATGAAAAATGTAGAAATTATATTGTTTGTGTAGAATTACATTACTTAAAAAATGGGAAAACCCATATATGTTGTTAGTGACACTTTGTGAAACTAAAAACTAAAAACAATTATCCACAATGGGTTTATCACTATGGAATCATATTTTTGTATCAACTGATTAAGGTGAACCCATTTCACATTTAGCAAGGTACTGTGTCATATTTTTATTATAATATAATTGTTAATCCACATGTAATTCCATCATAAAGAAATGAAAACAAATGGGTTTCTATATAAGTATAACTACACAGAAAATAATTATGGTGAAACAATGTATAATCTTTTTTTGAAACTGTAAATGTATAAACCATTCAATAGCGACAAAAATCACACATAGAGATGAAAAAAATGTCATTTGGATCCTATGTTCCTAATAATGATGCATGAAACACCGCATGACTCTATGGAGTAAGAGAAAATTCCAATGATTTGATTCATTACCATGGGTATGTTCGAATATAAACAAATTGAAAATATGAAATCACAAACTACATGGTAATAATACAAGTTGGAATTTATATATACCAAATTATAAAATATCATTTATTAGAATCTAAATCCCTTTTTAACATGATATTCCTAAAATAATATGATTTACAGATGTGGTAGAGCAGTATCCATCTCGTGCTCCAGCACATTCCTAAAAATATTATGTAGAATATTAATCAAGTAGTAAGTAAAATGAATACGAAATCTATAATAACATTTAGCCATTACCCATCCAATATCACTTTGAACAGTAGCCATAGTAGACTAAAGCATGACCTCTATAATGTCACCATATTTATAATAGGATATAAAATAATTGTGTTGTTCTATTGATGTATATTGTGAACACTATAACACTAGAATCAGAGTACAGTGTGATAATAAATAAGTAAAGAATATAATATATCATATTATCATGAATGGTTAAAGAAATTTAAAATTAGATAATAAATTAAATATAGAAAAAAAAAATTAAAACTAAAACATTCATGAAGATATAAAATATATTTTCCCTACTAGACCAATCACATATACAATATAAATGATCAAAAAAGATAATGCACAATAAGGGTAGATTTCCAAACACTAGGAATCACATCTCATCTACTAATCCAACAAAAGATTCTCCATCTTAAATATATAACATTATGACACAATATAACCCATAACTGCAACCATGTAAGAGTATGATAATGTACAACAATGTAATGGTGGACCCAGAAGTGTTTAAGTACATAACTAAAAATGAATTATCATGTTCACATGGAATCATCATTAAAAATAAATATATAACTAAATGATAAAAAATAAATATTCCATGACCATTTGACATGTCACATTAATCAACCACACATACCTGGATGACTGAAGGGGTGTTTCTTATCATGAGAATCACCACATGGAATCCCCAATCCACACCATTGGAATCAAATTACAATCATCGAACACAATTTGTGGATGGTCCCATGGGGTCACCCGTAATCCATCACCATCAAGACCAAATGTCAAACACACAATAGTACATTGGAGCTCCTGATGTTAGGTTAATGTTTATACATAGGAGGAAGGGGTAAGGAAATCATACCCAACAAACAAATATATATTCCTATGAGTCCATAAAAATTTATTGGCGTGCCCTCGTATATCAGAAACTCACTCACCCGATCATCGAAATCTCATAGATGCTCAGAAGTACCATATCAGGTAAATCCACTCAAACCTAGAAGTATCTTCTGAATCCATCATGAAGATACAAATATCACATTGGTGATTTCAAAAACCCATGATCATGGATATATGTCCACCCATCACCTCATCTGTCTATTTGAATCCTAGGAATTCTAAATATAGACAATGTTCTAATCGAATATGAATTCGAACCTCAAGATCCCTTGAAATTCAAATTGGCTTGATCATATAAATGAATCATTATCATTCAATGAAATTATATACACATACCATCACCAACATTGATGAAATATATTTAGAATCATCTATATGATTCCAATACTACACCGACTATATACATTAACTTCTAGAAAAACGTGGAATCTTGCACAAATATATTCTAATGAATATTCTCATACATTCATTGAATCTATTGGTCTCATCCATGACAATATATGAATTTAAAAAATACTATGAAATAACTACAATGTTAGTCCAAATAGTTGATTCTCAAAAATCCTAGAAAGAACATGTCAATACTATAAATAAAATAAAAAAGACATCACCATAAGGATGAATGGACATGATCATCACCATTATCTTAACCCCAATTGGTTTAAATGTTTCTTGGGTAATTTGGTTACACATTCATCCATATATACCAATTTCTACGCATAGTTTATCAGAAGGATAAACATGTCATTGGGTCACCGTCTTGATCCCATTTTACATTTCAAACTCAAAAATATTTTATAGTTTCCCTATATCTAAATAAAAAACTGAGAATATCCTATCACATAGTTAAAGTATGTCCATCTCCCTGATATTATACATTCCACACCAATAATCGAGTCACAAATACTACCTCAATTAAATCCCTCTCATGATATGGAATAGAATCAATCTCATTCTTGATGTTATGAAGCGGTTTCCCAAATCACCCATCCCACAATTAAGCTACCTAAGACATACCCATTTTTTGAATAATAAAATGTTGAAAAATAGTCACTAGTAAAACAACTTTCTCTCTAATCATAAGGCACAACAGAAACATAATGGTCCACAAGCTCGCCCTCATAGCCTAATATTATAATAATTCCACCACTTACACTCATAATTATCTAATTATTCATGATTTTGGTCAATAAGTCACAATCAAATGATCCCAACTCTATATTTTGCAAAAGTCATAGGACATAGTAATACACATAACCTATACCATCTATTTCCAAGATGGTCCGAACAATGCCCCAGATCCAATAAGGGATCTAAACTTGTGTAAAATGGGTCAGCTAAAACTAGAATAATTTATTATTTAAAAATTAATGTAAAATTTAAAATAACTAATCATGCATATTGATTCACTCATGGAGTTATGAAAAACAGTAAAAATTAAAAATTAATTAAATTCATCTATAAGGAATTTACGAAGGATGGCATATTTTTTATTCCTACCCAAATTAATTTTCAGCACAGTTGCTACATATCATTCAAATCTAGGGTTATTCATTCCATCGTCAAGCCCAATGGGACACCAAATACCATGTTATAACATAGGAAAATAAAAAATAATTAAATATAACATTTGAAATTAATTATTTAATTATATTTAATAATGGAATAGTTCTAAAAATTCATTAATACTTTATCTCCCATAAAAACAGTGGTCAATAAAGGTTGAAAACAATCACATTTCTCATAAAACCATGGAAAGGGAAATACCTATATTAGGACACCAAATCAGCAATAAATTTGATTTCAAAATGTGAATTACCTATAATAATTAACCAAAATATCATCCCTTTTTGAGTCACTGAGAAACTAAGTGATTATGGAATTATAGTATTTCCTCTTCATAATAAAAAAGGAAGCACCATCATTATTGGATCATTCAACTATAAATTATTTTAAATAGACCTATAAACAAATATATAATGAAGAAAAAAAAGTCATACGAAATGATTATTATGGATGATGGTATGGTAGAATAAAAAATTTAGCATGAAATTATTTCAAATTCATATAAAAACGAACCCTTATCAAACTATAGATTGGTATAAAAAGTAGGAATTTACACTTCTCAGTGTTGCCATAAAAGTGGAAAGGAGGGGGATCCAACTCTTAAAAATTGTGGGGTAAAAGTTTTCATTCTGTTTTACTCAAATAACAATAGATATCTGATACAACAACACGTTATAGATAATTTACCCCTTTAGATTTTATATATCATAGCCAAGAACCTCTTCTTTCTATTATCATACCACTTATTGGATACTGGTAGTATACTATAACCCTAACTAGCTTGGACTCCTCTAATACTTTCCCACAATTATAGGATCCCACCGACCATCCTTCAAGGTATATTAACAATCTAAAAATCCTATCTTGATATTATCATACTCTGAATAAACAATAAGTTGTTCTATTCAAAATATGGTCTCTCCACTAATTCAAAATTCATGATCCTTATCAAATTTAAACTTATCATACAATAATGTTGTATTGAAAAACATTTTTGCATCCATCATTAACCATACTCTCATACATGGGTAAACACGTGTGATTATTTTCAGTTATTAAAAAAAATTCACTAAATTTTGGAATGAAAACATACAACCCATCCTTCATGTTCCACATATATATAATTTAACATAAAGTGACATATGGGGGTCATATATTTATAATCAGGAGGAAAATATCTAAATGTGAAAGGAAAGATAATGATAACGATCAAGTCACCAACCCCTTCAGGTACCACAATTAGTTTGAAGACAATTTTTAATAACAAAAATTAATGTTTATTGATAAACATAATAAAGTTAACACTTAAATATTCTTGAGGGACAATAAACCCCAGGATCCTAAATGACTACAATGATGGTTTTGACACGTAGACTATAAAAAAATTCATTTCCATGTCTAATTCTGCAATAAGGGAGATAAAATTTATATATTTTACACAATGGGGAACCTAAACCCTATTAATAAATTTGGTGAAAATTTTACATAAGGTAAAAATATGTGATGGTTAAAGTCCACACTCATTCCTACATATATGGGAAACCCTTACAAATTATGATTATTAGGTTGAAAAACTGACTGTTCACTCTTACATGGGTGAATATTCAAGGTCCTATACATAATAAAATGATAATTCACCAAAGTAACACAGTATAAATCCTATTTTTTATAGTATATAATCATATTTATAGATTTTTTTGGGTCTTCTTATTTAGAGATATCCATATCCATGACATTTACATGGGAACCATATTCATCCAAGTCTCATGCCTAGACATATAACTATTGAATCCTTCTAAAAGACCTCTTAAACTATATCATAGTCCATGCACAACAAATTATAAAACATTAATCATGAATTCCCCTAATATAGGGAATATATATGAAAATAAAACATATCTAATAGATATTTAGAGGTGGTGATTTTAATTTACTACATTACCAATGGGAGTCCCTCTCTCGAGGATATTGGTGTGACCAATCTAGACCATCATTCTCAAGAATATTTAACCATATCAATAATTCTATAATTTATATTACATATTAGACCATTGTGTTCCATTCCCCAACTAAAATTCATATGAAAAGACTCTTATGAGGTATATGTATTGAATGCCAACTATCACCTAAGTAACCTACAATTATTAGAATCTATAATAAGATGATACTATGGTTTCTCCAATGCACAAGAAGGTCAACATATTCATAATTCGATAGCACATTATAATGATTACATATCACTCTTTTTTATGTTTTCCTTTTGTTTTAAAAAAACAATTGATAACAAATAGAAACATATTTGGGATTACATATTTGGTACCATCCCCATCCAGATGTCCCATTTGTGATTTATTGACTCATGGGGAGACCATGAATAATACATAAAAATTTTATCACGGTATATCCACAATTATACAAACCTAAATTAGGAACATAACATATGTGTAAACCAATATTCTAAAGTATATATCACCCTTGAATTATTCTTTAATTGGTTGTGTTCTCTGTGAGTCACATTAAATAATTTATTATATTCCCTTTAAAAGAACCCTCCTCAAAGTGATGTATTCATAATGATGTATCCCTCATCATTGTTCTATATTATATGCATGAAAATTGTTCTAAAAGGTTCATATTTTCTATGAGTAAAACAACACCATGTGAAATATTATCTTTGACGAATCCTTCTTAAAAGGGACATATTACATATATTTTAACAATTTCAAATTATTTATATGAAATTTCAAGAATCATGACTCATATATATATATATTACTTATAAGAAAACTTTATTCAATATTCCCAATTATATAAAATTAAACCATCATCAAATGGTTATATTAACTTCATACTAACCATTTTAAAATGGATGGATTCTTAAAAGGTGTCCTTATTATAAGGGCCTTGTTCTATATGATCTAAACATCTTTTGTGTCTTATATTCATGGGGAAAAATCTTATCCCAACTAATCCATATTCATATATGTATTATTTCATAAATGATTTATATTACATATGATCAATTATTACTGATTAGTTGATATCATTAGTGATATACTATAATAAAACATCTTACTAGTTACCAACCAAAAAGTTGAACCATACTGGTTAGTATTGGAGTACATCCCAAAATAAACATTCATAGGAATATTTTTCCAATACTATCTATATCCATGAATAAATAAATATTTACACAATTGCTAAAAAAGTAAAAATTAAAAAAACATCAACTAGTCCTTCTATGTGACCATAAATTAATTAATTCAAACTACATGGGATTTGATTCTATGTAAATTGGATACAAAGAAGGCCTACACCCGGATCAATATCAGATCTACAAATTAATTTAACACATTACCTAAGACGTACTCTATGTAATTCTAAATTGAAATGAAATATACAGTTTATGATTCCCACTATAGGGATATACAGGTTATCAATTTCCATGGGCCCGAAACCATTAAAAACAAATATAAGGCCTCTATTTACATGTAATGTAATTTTAGACTATCTATATGTTTTTTACTAAACTATAGTATTCTCACAATATCATAAAAATGTAGAACATCATATACATATGTAAGCTCAAATCAATGCACATTTTTGTGCAATCACTTAAATAGATATAACCAATTTCATTTTGTTATTTGGGATGGATTTATTAACATATATCTAATCACTAATAGAGTCATAGATAATGAAATATTTCCCATAAAATAAATGAGATTACATTGTACATAATTACACTAAACTAAATCACGGCCTATGTGTTTCCAGTAATTCATTTCTGATGAAAATCCATTAAAATATAGGATATTGTCAATTAATAAGATATCATGGGTATAATTAACATTATAAATGGAAAACTAAGTGTGCTATAAATTTAATATCCAAAATTAAATATAACTTTGAGTAACATAAGGTATTAATAATAATATACCAATGTTACATAATAATAATAAATATTTTAATAATAAATTTTTTTTGAACTCGATAGGAATCCATTAAACATGAAAGTGGATGATTGAATTTTTTTTATGTTATATATTAGTTTTATTAGTTTTCATGTTTTTTTCAATACCATTATAGATATATTAAACCCAAATGTCTTACCTTCACTATAATACTCTACATAATGCCATATCTCACTACACAGTATTATAACACTCCAATTAAAAAACTCAATGTATGCCTCATCAATTAATATTTTCCCTACAATATTGGGGGACACTACCATCGATATCGTTTCTCTAGTAGTACACACTAATTTCAAAGTATAATTCCAATTATTAAATCATGAAAATATTGTCTAATTTAAAGATTCTTTAAAATGGGATGCCTTTTGGAGAATTCTACCAATAATGGAATATAGAGATACACAATGCACTTTCTTCAAAATAAAACCACTTTAGAACCATATGACCAATCCACCAAAAATTCAAATTCATTAGCATGAAGACAATTAGTAGTATTTATTCAATACTCTTTCGAATATATATGAACAAAAATGTATGGATCATTTTAGTTTTGACCAACACAATGCTCGTATACTTATAGTCGTACAAAGGAGGATTCATAAGAGATCTCAAAATATAAATGGAAGTCATGATATATTTATCATCAATGGAAGTATTATATAAGAAAATTGTCCAATATTCATGTTGGAAAAAATTATTCATGTTATCACATCATGAAATCGATTGATGTGAAATATTGTTTCCTTCTCTCTCTATATAATCACAAAAGAATATCTTCAATTTGTTCAAAGTGTAATTCTATAATATCATATTACACATTTAAGATAAAACATATATCAATTAACCCATCAATAGATCATATTATTATATCCTAACATTAGTAAATGAGTGGGCATGAATACCTATTTAGAATAACCAATAATAATTTAATACCCATTCATCTATTAAATAACAATAACATTATATTTTGGTGGTTATCCAATTGGAAAACCATATTTATGTTCGTATCAATATAAAAGGAGATCAATGACTTATATCATCAATATTAAATAGGTGGGACTATCATACTTCTCCAATTCTATAAGATTATAAAAAAACCATACTGAATAATTGAGACCATGAACTATCTTATATCCTTATTCATAAAGGACATAATAGATATATCATAAAAATACATTAATTTAAATAGAATATTCCAAGAGCCTCTCGATTCTATCGACCATATTTAATGGAATTAATAGCATGACATTACTATATCACTTCACATATAGAAGATTCTAATTCTAATATCATGATGGTTCTCATTATAGAGCTGAACCATATTAATTTACACATATACTACTCATTTTGGTATATTAATATCCTGAATAAATATATAAGTCAAATACATATTCACATACCACAAAAAATTAAAAAAGAACGAATATTTATTTCCTGTATATATCCACATTATTCAATTAAATATTAAGATGATGGGTAGGTGTTTGTTAGGATGGTTCCAAAAGATAAAGTGTGTTGGTCTTAGTAAATTAATCCTATTATAACATTGGTTAAACCAATATCATCCAAAATGTATGTTCTAAATGATATATTTATTTTAAATATATTTCCCAAGAGAATTCCAATATTCCAACTATTTAAATTCTGAAATTCATTATTCACATCATTAAATTTAGAAAAATTTACAAAAATATACAATTAAACCATAAATGTATAAAGAATATAGTGGAAATGGTTGCCCATAACATGGGGAATAAAAAAGAAACTCTAAATTTCCTAATGGAGTATAAGCTAAAAATATCATCCATATATAAATATATTGTTCTATAATGTCGGTCATTCACATTTTATAGCAATTAATGGAAGTAACCATCATAAGAATATCAATAGCCATATAATTTATCACATTTCTAATCTATGATAATAATATAACATCAAAATCTCCCCTTTTGGGGGTGAATCAAATATCCTTGGTGTATCAACCCCATAGATCTCACTAATAAAGCCATTCTAGTGATGACATATCATATTTTTTTGTTGATACACATTATCACATATACTTAATTAAATAACTGAAATAAATTTTTAATTGGGATAGTTATATCGTCTAAAACAAGGTCCTCATCATTAAAATTTGGAACATTGTCGAAGATGAAGGATATCATTCAAAAATGTTAACCATCATCCCCTACAAATGATCTAAAAAACTATAAGATGGATGAAATGATTCCATATGATCTTATTATAAATTATTATTAGTATTAAAGTGATATGTATGGTCACTTTATGAGGATATATCCCTCTCAATGGAATAATATAATTCAATAATTATATTGAATGAACTGATAATGGAAGAGTCTCAACCATGTTTCGACATTTGGTAAGTGCCTATTATGAAAATATTTACTAATTAATTAGAGAATATAAACCTTATCTATGTTAGAAAATATTGGAAATTTTTTTATCTCATTGGAAATTATGTGAGTGATATTGTTTATTAAAAAACATGTTTTTAGTGAGCTCGACCAACATATTGATTCTTCTTCCATCTTAGTGGCTCAAAATTTTAATGTAATTATGACATGTGAATTCCAAAAACATGTTTTTGAAATATTTTAAGGACATTATATCCTATATAACATCCCTCTTATAACCAAATGTGAGCATTAGAGGGTGTGGAGGATATGATTTGTTTCACATTTCCCCTAATTTCCATATAGAAAGGCCCATTGTTGATTGAATCGTTAAATGTTACTTATTTAGAAAATGTCACTAGATTTTTCTCAATATAGTCTAGTTATTTTAAAAAAACCATTCCAACTTCATGTTTCAAAAACATCATTCCCAACTGGGTAAATATATCCAGTTCTTATTCCATCATGTAAATAGTTATTTTTATTGGGTACCCAAAAAAGTATAAAATCATGATAATTTTAATGATGTATTGAATGAATGATTTTTATATTTGGTCTCTAATTATGATACAATGTTTAACAATCTTGAGGGTCCCATGAAACTATATTTTTCATGAAAAATAAAAACAAAAGATACAATTTGTTAGTATGATGAAACACATGTTCCGCTTTTCAATGATGATCATTATTTAGTAGAAGAAAATTGAAACCATGTATCACATCCACATACACATGAGATGTTTTATATAACATATTTATATGAATGTTGAGTTTTATATTTGAGAATTGAATGGTATTTTTACATCAATCCAATAACTCATTAAATTTATTTTTATCAGAGGTTGTGTTTTTAGATTAATGATCTTGAAACCATTGTGTTTCTATTTGAATCATGATAGAGAAAATAGAGATTCGATTATAGAATGAGGAAATAGTAAAAAAAATGGTTTCATGAAATGTTAATTTAATTGTACTATTCGATATTTGTTTAGGTCACTAAATTTGTAATCATGTCTTTTGATTCATGTTATTCAAATAATAAAATATTATATTTTTAACTCTCACGTGTTATTATAATGATTCTTATATGTAATTAAAATATTCATTATGAATAGAAATGATTATTATATTGAAACATTATTATCTACGAATTTAGTTAATTGAGAAAAAATCACCTCATAGGATATATTCATGATTATATACCATGATTCATCTATAAAATTATTGGAATAATGTTAAAAATTTATACAAAAATGATATAATTTTTCATTATGCATATGATTACATGAACTTCAAAAGGCTGATATAAATTTTATAATGATTCATTAAGTGAATCAGAAGCTGTAACATACTAGGTAGTTATATATTTTCCAACCGCTAGGTTCCATGAGAATATATTTCACATTAATTTATTATAAATTTTATAATATATATATATAATATATATAAATAAATGTATTATATCCCACTTAAAAATAGAGTTCCATAAAGAAAAATTATCTTCTATAAATTGGTTTTACTTTCTAGAGTATTATGGAATAGTTTGTACTATTAAATGTGTAGTTCACCTGAATTTATTTATTATTTTCCAACTATAATGTATGTGTTAGAAATATAATATATAATTCAATTCTTTGAATATGTGATAAATCCGTCACTATAGTGTATTATGTTCTCCCACTAATTTAATATCTTCTAATTTGTTATATTTCTTTGTATAGATGATTAAGACACGTGACATTGGAAAAAGAATCTCTCCCAAATTTTTCTAACATGTATTTATCAAAAATATTCTCTTTATATATATAATGAATAAGAATACTATTTCCCTTAATCTATATATTTTATTCAATAAATATTTAGTTACTACTTTGACTCAATATTTGTTGAGTTATTTTCAATATATAATTATCTAACAATAAGAATAATCACTACTTCATATGTCTTGACAATATATTTTATAATAAACCCATTATTTTTCAAGTTTCCTCATATATACACGTGGAAAAATTTCCATTCAGTTATATACTATTTTATTTATAATATTATATTAATCAATAAATTGATATCTAATCTATTCATTAAATATTTGAATTTTGTTATGTCACCAACCCTTACTACATCGATAATATTTATATATTCCATAAGGATTGATAAAATAATTTTCCTCATGAATTAAAATTCCAAATAAATGTTCATAGTATGTTTTTATGGTATTTAGGAATTTATTAAATTTGATCAAAATGACAATGTTTTAAAATATTATTTTGTGGTACTACAATTATACCACAATTTCATGTTTCCATTTATTAACCACTAATTGTTATGCGTCATCAAAATATACCATAAAATTTAGATATAATATTTTGATAAATATTTTCCATGTTTTAATTCATTTATAGATTCCAATCATTACATGTTTCCTTAAACTACATCTTTTTTATGTTTTATTATTCGTAATAATTAATATATATTCCTCAATGTTGAATACAAATTCATAATTATTATTATATAAATTATATAAATTTACACTCTCTATAACATTTCATTACCATGATGTCATATTCAACATATTACTATTTACACTACTTATAAATCATGATCATTAACGTTATAAAATTCAATATTACTCTTATTATCTAAAACAATGATGATGGCTCTTTCTCACAACAATAGTCAATCACATGAAAATAAATTTTCAATTAAATAGATTTTTCTATTGTCATTATATAAAATTAGGTTAAAAATTTGATATAATCATTGTGTCTTTATCATGTTGTAACAATATTTATTTACTTATAATTGAGATCTACATTGAGGTTAATCCCATTTTTTTATATAATTTATTTATTTCAAAAAAATAACTCCAATGATATCCATTTTTCACAATAGTTATCATGTTTTTTGGATTGATTCCACTAATACAGAAGCATGTATTAAGAATGTAATTGAAATAAATTCAATTAATATTAGTATGAAAATATATTTGTTGTGTTATTACATCATTGATTTGATTCTTATATATAAATTAGTGTTTATCAAATAATGCACTCTATATTTTTTATGATATGAAAATTATTGGTTAATTATTTTTCATAATATTCTTTTATCTCTTATCTTGTTAGAAAGCGTATTTTTCCTTGAATTTTTCATTACCTAAATTTATTAATTTAATGTCATGAAAAACTAGAACACACCTATAGATTCTTGAAGTTGTTCACATGTATAACGTTGAATGATTTTTAGAATCATTGTGGGTTTTTCATATTTTATAATTACGATGGATTTTTCATTATAACTCAAATTAAATCATCTCTACTACCAATGATTGTTAGATTAAAATGACTGTAATTAAACTGTTTTAATTTCACAATAATATTCCTTATTTATATACATGTATATATTTGTTCCTACTAAAATGTGGTATTATTGACTATTTTATTACATTTTCATCATTTATTTCCATTAATTAATGTATTATTTAAATATTTATTGAGTATGAAACATCATAATAAGAATTTATTAGAAATTAAATAATGACCCGTTATTTTATATATATATATGGGATATTTTTTCTGGAATTCATTTATAATGACTAATAATTAAACGAGAATAAAACAAATTTTCAAAACCAATGTATTGTTTTTCTCACCAAGAGATATAAATAGACCATTTTCTCAATATAGGGAATTATCCATACTTCTTATCACGATTTTACATAGTCATGGTTAATATATTTGGATTCAAATATATGGAAACCATAGTTTATGTAATATATAATAACTAAAACTTTATATTAAATTTATGTTGAATATAACTGATGTTAATTAATTTACATAGTTCTAATATAATTCATTACAATTTTCCTTTGAGTAAAAATTCTCACAACATGCATAACATATATACTTATGTTATATGTGATCCCAATTTCCTTTAATTTCATAAAAAATCATTATAAAAACACCCACTCACATAGAAATAATCAATGGGTTTTAAAAATTGTATTTAAATTTATTTACCATAGGAAATTACTCTACCATTATTTATTTTTTTATCCACTTTGAAAACCATACGTCCAAAAACTGTGGGTGGTTTCTCCATACTCATAAATTTATAATCCTTAACGACCCAAAATAACCACATTGATAATGATGATACAATTGGATTTGTTGAAATATTTTCATTCATTTATCAATTAATTATTGTTAAATGTTATGTAATACATATTAATTTCATGCTTCAATTTCACTACAAAAAACATTATGTTAGTGGTTAAATTTAGAACACCCATCCATTCTATCATCTCTATTTCATATATCATGAGATATTGAAAATAATTTTTTTATATAATCATTATAATTATCACCCATAGAAATAATCATTTTTACCATCACGTTCATTCCATGGATTCTCATTCGGTATTTTAGACTTCATCACATAATATTTTGTTTCATGTTATATACCTTCTCTAATGTGATATTAAAGTCTATTAATGTTGTTCTTGTTTTAATATTTTCACTATAATTTTTTTTATAGTGCTTCATTAGTATTATGCTCTCTTATATAAGATTTTCTAGGTATGTTAGTTATTTATCATTATTAAAGATTTATAGGAAAATATATATTTTTATATATCAAATTTCATCTTCCATTTTATAGAAACTAACTATCTCTAAAATAATTGATTCATAATAATACATATATAATGTATTATGGTGGAATTGATTCTTAAAACCTCTCATCATTGTTTAATCTACACTTATAACACTACATGGTAAACATTAATGTTTTATTTTTGTTAGAAAACCACAAACACTTGCTTCCCCTTGACCGGTTATGTTATGTTCATGATTCTAAAAATAATAAACTAGCATTATTGAACAAAATATAGTAAAATAAATACATGTTTCCTTTTCATATTACTTTGAGAAGAAATTATTCAATTTGAAAAGTAACATTATTTATAACATTGAAATATGTCTTAGAAACCATCATTCATGGAACCAAAAACCCTGTATTATTCATCTAATTAATGTAATTTAATAGAATGTATTTTTCAGTAAATATATAAATTTCGGAGTTTTTTATTTATTTACCTCTAAAAATGAAATCATTTTATAGATAACATTCTTGTTCAATGTTATTAGAGTTGAAAAATTACCATACTATAAAGGAAAAACATTCAATATATACATTTCCTTTTTAAATTAATCCTTATTGTTTACTGATATAGATTCACACCCACAAAAAATATATTGATCACCATAATATAACGTTTGATGGAGTGCTTTTTAATTTACATGTTATTATTCATCTAAAACGGAAAAAATCAGAATGAGTAATCATGTAATTTTAGCTTTAAAAATCAATTATTTATTTTTCATATGGAGATATATCTATCATCATATGTTATAATAGAGAGTATTAGTGTCACTGAGACTGTAATGGTATCACCTTCTATTTAATATTTATTTGTACATTAACTTATTTAATTAAATTATCACTTTTATACAACATTTTATACCAATTTCGTAGAGGATGACTAAATTCAGGATAAATTAAATTCTCTATGAACAAATTGATGTCCTAGAATCGTATATACTAAGAAATTAACCAACAGTAAAACTAAAGATGTCAAGTGATTTAATTTATAATGGGAAAAAATTTAAATTTTACATCATGATATTTTTAAGTAATGCTTAATCTAATTCTTATCATTATACAATACATGAAGGAACTATATATATATGATTTTATATGATCCACTCACCCTATATAAGCTTGAAATAATAACGACACTTGAAATAAATGTTGTATATTATTGAATGGATGTGTATTTTAATTTAGACATGATCAAACACGCACCATCACTTCAATTTAAAATTAGAGTCTTGATTCTGGGTGCTCAAAAACCCAATTTCTCTCCCTATAACATGATAGTTTTGTTATAGATACATGATAAATCATCCAACAAATATTCACTGAAAATTTAATTTAATTTCAATTAAAATATATATATGTTTAACATATGAATGTTTCACATAGTTCATGAATTATGTTAAATGATCTAAATTGAACTATATTCGATAATTATGAGCTACTAAGTGTGGTATAAACATCATAACCATTTTATCATATACTTGTATATTTTGAATATGATATTTGATCAAATATATTTCATTAACTCAACATATCTCTCTCATAAAAAATTAAACAAACATTGAATGTCAAATATTTTTTCAGAATGGTTTCCCATTTATTCGCTATAAATCCCATTAATGTTATGTAGAAATTAATTGTGTAAATATTATTATAAATATGAATAATGTTTAATTTTTTAGCAAAGTATTAGTAATTTAAACTAGAAAATTTCAAATCCATGTGTTGGGTAATAATAAGTATTAGACTCCATTTATTGTCATTGATTAAAATTTCCAATATGTTATTTTTGTGACATGATATGAATTTTTCTCCATAGTGCTGAGTCCAAAAAACGAAAGGGTATCTATATTTAGAAAAAAATCATAACACATAAGGATATATGTCATGGTCATTATAATGAAAATATTATATAATCTCAATATTAATAATATAATCAATTTATCCCATGTTGTCTCATAAAGTTCTATGCATCACTTATGTCAGCATCCTTAGGAAATTTATTATTTCTTTAATTCACATTCTATATGGATATTAATTATCCTACAATGTCTAGGTATTTAAAAAAATATACTATTATCCTAGTAAATATGGGAAAAATAAATATCAATATTACCATGGACATACAATTTAATTGTTGTCATTAAATATATTTTATCCCATCAATGTCTCAAAAAACCATGTTTTCCAATAATAATATAAAAATCATGGATTTAAGCTTACAAAAATGTATATGATAAAAATATAATCAATTATAATTTTCTCAATTTGATATAGAAACATTTTAAAAAATATATATGCATGTCATATCATATAAAAATCACTCAGTGATCCTTTTTTAGGCTAGTACTTGTGATAATCACTACTATATATTACTAATAGAGAACATCATGAGATGAATTATAAATTTTTTTGATCCACCAAAACATTGTAATATGTCATTATTAGTGTAATACCATAATCATGTTTCTAGACCATTGTAATGTTATTTAATAATAATTTAATAGTATATCAATTTTTTCTTTATATATGGAAACAACTCCAAAATTTTTTAAGAAATTTTATAATGAAGATAAATTAAATATAGTTCATGAAAAAGTAACATATTCATTAAAGTTATATAACATTATAAATCAATATAAATATACATGATATTATAATCCAAACATACTATTTAAGATGCTTATATATAATCCACTTTTATAAAACTCTGAATTTATACCAGGCATCTCATATATAAAAGTCAAATATTAATATAATATGGAAATATTCAATTGAAATCTCTTATTTCCCCAAAAGTGAATTTATATATATCATTTTAAAATAGAGACTCATATAAGAAGAATATTTTTAAGGTATCTAACTCCACAAAAAACTTGATGATATCCCATACCATGTATCTTTGGTAGTTTTGACCACCAATACCATCCCTTAGATTGATAAATCCATAGATATTGAAATATTTCATTCTTGTCTAACTGTATAAACCAAATCATATAAGGATAGAGGTATTATTAATCAATCATCCAAAAATGAAATTAGCCTTCTCTATATTGTAATAATAATCATAAGATGGGCCTTCATAGTTGTTTCTACTAAAATATTGATCTTCATCATTGTATATATTATTTATAAAACCCATGAAAAAATATGTTATCTTCACTATCAATCATGAAGGGAGGATGGGGACTCATAAGTGTTTTAATAAAAACCAATTTTAGAAGAAGGAACTTATCAATGAAGACCATGATATATTTCTAGATGGGTATTCTTAGGATGTTAAATACCTTAAATTATAATAATATTGTGAATAAATTGATTTTATTTTCATCATATAATTTTATTATTATTAGAATTAATGTTAAAAAATAGACTTCCATTTACATGTAAGTAAATGATGAATATTAATCAACCTGAAATGTTGACAACACTAAATCTCGTGAAGAATGTGTGGGAAATATGAATCATAGGAATAACCAATATCAAAGAATTTTTTAAAATTCATAGTTTTCCCATTTTCAAAATTAATTAACAAATGTTTATGGGATATGTGTGGCTACATACATAACATACACATCCCTATTTTAATTTGAACTTATTTCCATTAAGGAATGTATTCTTAAGAATGAATATGGGATATAAAAGATGAAATAGATCCATAATTAACTAAATTAAAGAAATATTAATACTTATTATAATTTAAATGGATTTTTTAATGAATATAAACAATTAAAATATAACATGAAGGGGTTGGTCAAATAATATTAATGAATTAAAACTATGTAGTTGATTTTGGGTACAATAGTTTTTTTGTCATAATATGTGGGTATAATTGTATATGGATTTACCTCTAATGGTTAAACATCTATAACTAATTCCATCAAGAAACCATTAACTATATCAAAAAAATATCAATGGTGGGTAATGGTTAGCCATCTAGGTCATCCACTATCAGTAAATTATAATATGGTATCGTCCAAAGTGACATTGTCACTAGAACTCCTTGAATACCAATTCACATTAACTGAATGTTTGGAAGGGATATTCTCACAAGTTCACTAATAATTAAGGTTATATAATAATTGATAGGATTAAATGTCACATTACCTAATAAAATTGTAATTCAACCTTCATTATCATGAACAATTTTGGGGCCCAAAAAAATTCACTAACATTATGTCTAATAGGGTCTTAATAATTGAGTATTTGAATATTGGAAAATTTCTATGACATGTATTCTTATTATGAACCTTATATGGCCCATAAATCATTTTGAATAAAAATATATTTCTATGATAATTTCCAGTTGGGAAAATCATGCATGATAGTTTGATTATCATTTATTCACAAAACTTAAGATTATATGTGACCTAGAAACCAAAAAATATATACAATGTGGTAATGAAAGGTTATTATATTTCATTTGTTGGTGGATGGTAGTTAAATACACCATAAAAATAAATATTCGTAGAATCATTCATTAGATATCACCATTAAAAATATCATTAAATATTTATAGATATTACTAATTCCATTTATGTACATAGCGGTTCCAAGGAGATGATAAAAGTTTCATATTTATTAGTGGATTTCTTAAGGTGAATTATGGAAATGCCTTGAATGAATCATAAAATAATAGGATAAAATAATGTAAATAAGAGACTACAACTATCATGATGAATCTATCACTAAAACTACCTCCAACTCTAATTAACACAAAATACAATGTAGTGAAACCCCTATAATATGTAACAATAATGTGATATCAGTTAAGAGGTAATTAAGTGAAAACATATTAAATGATATGAAATTAGATGAATCAAAGTAATTCCTTCCAAAGATATAATGTTTAATGATCTATAATCAAATCAATACAGAATAATCATCAAAATCTATTAGAGGCCAGAAAACCCAATGATTTTAGTTTGAATGGAAGTCTCTATTACTAATAATTCTATTGTATAAATCGATAAAATATAAAAAAGTAATATTTATTCCAATATATAATGAAGAATATGGTAGAGTCATGTATGGTCATGTGGGTAATCTCTGAATTGAAGTGGTATTGGTCTTTTAAACCTCATATAATGGGAAAAAATAATTCTACAAAATATTAAAAATAAATGTTAATAGTTTTCCGGACTATATGTTTTCGAAATATGTTATTCAAATTCATTCAATACTCAACAAAAAAATATATCAACTAGTAGTGGTGTAAGTTCTATATGAAGAAATAAAGGGAACATCATCATAATCTTAGTCGCTCAAGAGTCTATGAAATTTCCCCATGAAAAAATTGGGGGTAGTATTAAGTGCATGCATACACTATAAAAAAGGTATTTACACTTCATATTGACATCAATAAGAGGAAATGATCCATCTCTCCTTATAATACATAAGGTGAAACACATCTAAATTTTACCTTCATTAGACGAGGTGTATAATTACTGATAAATAAATATAATTAACCAATATAAAAATTTCCTTGATGAATAATACCCATCATGTAAAATCTCCACATAGAAAATTGAGGAAAATGTCAAAAAATCTGATATGGTTTAGTATTAATGTGTTTAATTTGATCTAAATGTTGTTGACCCATATTGAATTAGTCCTTATATAAAAAAATAGGATTTGAGATGTTCAATAAGTTAATATAGATCATTGATAAAATTATAATTCCATAAAGGGATGGTTCAGTCATAATAATGATGGATTTTCTAGAGATGATATTTAATTTTTTAGTCAATGTACGATATTAATACGTCTAGATCAAAAAATATCATATATCACAAAATAAATAAAAATAAAAGTTTTATATATGTGCTGCAAACATGGTCAGTATCAACATATTAACCATATAACATTGGGTATCTTATATATAGGGAGAATATTAAATTAGTTTAGTTCCATGTTATCTTGATGAAAATTTCCATCATTCCATCCAATATTTATATCCACGATTCATTTTATCTTCCTCTAGGATTTAGGTAATATAATATTGATTACAACACATTCACCTAATAGTTTTAGGATGATGATATTATAGATGTGATAAATCACAATAACACAGGTTCCTTAAAAATATATATGGTCACACTACAAAATATTTATATTTTTCCAACGGGGACATATCTGTTGGTAAAAGTGCGTTTTATGTTGGTAAAATTATTTACCAACATATTTGTCCCTGTTAATAATTGTTGGTAAAAATTATATTGCTAAATGTTTTTGTGACATATAAAATAATTCTATTTCAATAATTATAATACAATAATATAAAATATATGTTGGTTAAAGTGTTTATAAAAAATTTATGATGAAAAATTTATATGTTGGGTATAATATTTCCAATATATAATATTTGTTTACAAATTACATTTAAGTAAAAATTATAATTTTTTTACAGTAATATTTCAGATTATATTTTATAATTTATTATATATAAAACATATGCTTTAATTATTAAATTGAATAGATTTTTAATACATGTTCAAAATTAAAAAATAATTAAATATATTAATAATGAAATTCTTTAAAAATAGAACCTATTGTATCCCCATCATGATTATTCCACAATTCACGACAACCCTACCCACCCCCCCACTAGATCCCCCAAACAGAATTAACCACTGCAACAACTGCAACCCATCATCGTCAGTGACTCCAGCACCAATAGCTCTTGCCCAGCCATGTCAGCTACAACCCCATCCTAGCCATGCCGGCTCTAGACCCATCCATGATAGCTGCAGTCTATGCCAGCTCATCCAAATCGAGCCCCATCCATTCTAGATCCAGCTCCAGCTCATCCATCCGAGCTCCAGACTACGCTCCATCCATGCGAGCTCATGGAAATACAGAAACAAATGAGGAAAGACCTAATATTGAAATGAGGGAGGTACACAGAAAAGTGACAAAAATATGCTTACACTTTAGGGATAAAGGTATTATCTTCACATCAAGATATATACATTTGTGTTGAACTTCATGCAATTTTTTTAACGTACTTTTGACTTTCAACAGTGGAAGTACCTGCAAAAGAAAGTAAACATTCAAAGACAACCTTTTATTTAGAAAAAATTTAGACATGGAATTAGGTTTGAAATAATAACAAAAAAAGTTCCCATGATATCTTATTTTTCAATTCAGTGGACCTAACAATATCAATAACCTGCCTTCCAATAATCATCTCCAATATCAGGATACAAAATTCGTATAACTGGTCATCCCATGCATACTCAGAAGCACAATATACATAGACATTTATCAATAATTTTTTTGAATATGTTTCATGAGAAGATAATAGAGGTTTCAACCTACATTATAAGTATCTAAATTTAATTACCCTCTATTCTATTTCAAATTAACAATCTCTATTACACACCCTTAGGGGGACCTACCTCTATAGCTACATTGTTCCCCTGAATCCTATTATTATCATTTTTTTTACTTCCTCAATTATATTTTTTTTTCTATTTTTTATCTTCTTATAATTTCTATTCTAATTCCATCAAAAAAATTGATTAATGATTTAAAGAAACTAGTTAATTATTTTTAAATAAATGCACACAAAAATTTGAATACATCATAACTATGAAGAAATTTATAGTAGAAAAAACACATTATAATATCTAACCATGATCCAAATCCACCTCCATAAAATAAATAACGACATTCAAAAAAGTCATGGGTTGAGGAGGATTCAAATTACCGGTTAAATTCTACAAAATACATGAGACACAATCCATCTAATAAAATGAGAAGTTCTTATACACCATGACAATATAATGCCAAAAAAGAACCAAAAAATCAATGGAAATATTAGAAGACATAAAATGAGGGGTCAAAAAACTCATTAGTACACAAACCTAGATGATTCCATCAGTTGGAACATGAATATGAATGCCCACTCTAGTACACATGACTATATTATTCACATTTCCTATCAGGAATGATGATGAGAACACTAAAATAGATAACATATTCCAAATAGAATGAAATGAGAACTCTAAAATAGAATATATATTCCATATTTCACACATAGGCCATGGGTGAAATCGAGGTAAAATCTAGATTGTGTTTGGAATGTGGAACACTAATAAACCCAAATGAAAAATAGGTGTTGGGATTTAATGCATAGACATTAATTCAAATTGTATTTATAATAAATAAATATATGCACAGGTCTAAAAATATTCTCACTACCCATTAATTACAGTATACATTCTAATCACTCTCATCATATTTAACTAGTTCACATCTTATCATTTTAATGGTTCAATATATTAGGGTAATTGATTTATTAGGATAATGAGAGATGAATGCACCTTTTTTCCTTGGCAGGCTTTTCCTTTTACCTGCTAATTGAAAAAAGTCACCCAATATTGATTCATCCATCTAATAAAATGAGTAGGTACATGTTGAGAATGTATCTTCCTATGGGAAAGATATCCTACCTCTTTTTCATAGACTCATTCCTCCCCTTATAAAGCTGGTAATGTTGCGCTATAGGGCAGACTATGTGGGCCTAGCCATCAATGCTCATGATCTCCCTACAATGAAAATTCCATATTTCAAAAATAGTACACAAATTCTACACATGGTCTAGCATTCAATGTTCACCCACTACCTGCAATGAGAGTTATAGATTTCACAAATAGTACATAGATTCTAGATTTAACACGTTAAGAAAAACACCTGGACTCTAAATAGATTTCACAAATGGATGTGGGATAGAATTCATAAATGAATGAGGCATCAATATATTGATACGGATGACACTAAAATAGATTCAATATTCCTATAAAAGTAATTATAAATAGTTGAGGTAAATCAAGATGTTAGTGAGAACACTACAACAGCAATGAGGCATCAATATATATCCTTAAACATACTGTCCTGACTACTTCACACACTCAATGATATACAATGGATGAAGTAACACCTTTCAGCTCTTTAGGATACACATTATCAAGGCATAAATGTAATACTAAATGTCCATGTCAAAAATTCCGACAAAATTATTCTTTTCATACACAATAGGTAGAAAAATATGCAAGTAAAAACATAGGTAACAAAACATCATTTCTGTATAATTACCATCACCCATAACATTGAAATGATATTTAATAAAACAATCCAATTTTACTAAGTGAAGATATTTATCCATCTCGTTTTGTTGGTGAATTGGGAATTGGATTCCAAGTGATTTTTCCCTTTTTGATGTTGTAGACATGTCCATCCAAAGGCTTCGTTTGAGATAGAAATCTTACCCCAGTTTGTAAAAAATTGTGAATAAAGTCATTTTATGGGATTTTTGGCTTGGCACATTAAGCATAAGGTTTCTAATGAACATTACTCTAAAGAGGATAGATATTATACGTAATATACTATTAATTTTTATTTTCTTCTCAATCACGGTACACACACTATCCACTACTCAATATGAAAGAATTTCCACATATAAAATGAACCCTTTATGTAATGATCATTTCCTTCTCAATAGTTCATTCAAGTAATGACCCACATGATCATGGATTTAATGAGTGTCCACACAATTCAAAAAATCCTATCTATAAAAAATGACCAATAATCTAGTGTGTGTCATGAAAATATAGTGACATATAATGTTTTATTCATAAAATAGTGAGATACTGTTTCAGGCTATCTCAATTCCATTAGGAAAGTAGTAATTCAATGATTCAAGTATCATCATGAAATCATATACTGATTTATAATGACTCCATCATGAAAATCATCAACCCAAAAAATTTTATGTGGTAACAATTCAATTTTTTTGTGTGTCAAAATAGAGCAGTATGCGGTTCTAAAAATTATTCGTCAAAATTTGATACACATTGTCTCCTTTTTGAAAATTTCCGCACTGGGATAAATTCTCAATGTTCTTATCAAAAGTAAAATAGATTTGAATCATGATATCCCGAGATTACCACACGTTCCATTTTATGTCCTGAAATACAATATTTATCAGTAACAATGCAGCCCAATTCAACACGAGTTATCAGATTGAAATTGAATGGCATGGTTCCATTTATGTTGTATGTGTGATTTATTCGTAATAGAAACCAACTATCCCTCTGTATGTTTTGGGAAAAGAAAAATCCATGGAAATTTATTGAATAACATAACTGAATGGGTACCTGGTTTTATTGGTTCAAAATGTATAGTCCAAATAGAACCACACTGGGACATTGGATGATGAACATTGAGCAAGGGTAGCATAGTTGGATCTATGAGAGGAACTGGTAGGGACACCGGCATGTGCGGAGAGGGGGGTCAATCGGTGAGGCCCGGAGGATGAGTGATGGTGGGGGAGGCAGCTGATCGGGAGGCACATAGGCTGAACGGTGGTGGGGTAGGCAGCCGATCGGGGAGGTGCAGAGGGTTAGTGGTAGTGGGGGAGGTGGGGGCGGCTGAGCAGTGGCGCGGGAGGCGGTCGATCGTGGAGGAGCGGAGGCAGTGAGGGACATAGGGAGAGGGATGGGGTGGGGTGGGGAATATGGTATTATGGTTGGGGAAGGGGGTCACAGGGAAAGGGATGGGCGGTAAGGGTTATGGGGCATCAGAGGTGCATGTTCGGGGAATATGGTCTTAGGGGTGGGGAATGTGGGTCGTGGGGAATGGGGAACGGGATGGGTCGCTATGAATTTAGGTGTTTTACATTTTTTTCATAGATGGGGGTATATATATAAATATATTCATAAATTTTATTCATATATGGGTTTGTGATTATATATATATATATTCATAATTTTTTCCATATACTGGTTTATGTTTATACATATATACATATAAATATATATATATTCATATCTTTTTTTCATATATGGGTTTGTGTGTGTATAGATATACATAAATGTTATATATGTATTAATTCATATATGTCTTCATTATATACGTATATATTTTACCTATTACAAACCAATTAAAATATGATTAATTAAAATATCCATAATTAAGTAATATTTATTCATATATATATATATATATTTATTGTTTGGTTAAATATTTGATATATTTTAATAATTCATCTACAAATTTATAAAGGTAAAATAATTTTTTGTTAATAATAATTCATAACAATAGATTCATTTATCGTTAAATCAATTTTTGGTATTATTATGATAAGAAAACATATTTAAATGTTGGTAAAAGATTTTTTGGAATTGAACTACTAGTACAAACAGATATATATGTTGGGGAAAAAACTGGTTGTACCTATTTTAAATATCAACATAATTTTATATCTGTTGGTATTAATAATTTTTACAAATAAATATATTATCTGTCGGTAATTTTCTATGGGTAAGGGTCAATTTTTTGTAATTTCATTTTGTTCATGAAATATGACTCCGCTGTTGATATTATTGAGAACATAAAAACCTTATACATATATGGTAGGACATATAATTTTGATTCATGACATGTTTTATCGTACAATGACTCATGGATCATCTATATACATATTTTAACTCCTCATCTCATAGGATATAATGTTTTTTTATATAACACCTTTGAAACTGATTATTTTCATTTTTGGAATGAGTTTGTACAATACACATTAGCTGTTTAATGTCAAAGTATTTAAGTGATTTCATATCGAAAATTTAATCAATAGTAGTTTTGTATGATAAACATTTATAAATATTCTATAATGTACATGGATACATATAGATGTTGTATTGACTTAATAAGCCTCAAAGTAATTTAAATATGTAGATAATAGACATGTTCATGTAATGTATTGTGATAATTACAATATTTTTTTCGAGTATCAATATATAAAATAAATTTTCAATAAATTTGATTGAAATATTTTAGTGGTTGATAATTAAATTTTGATTACAACCCCCATCAATTTTTAAATATCCCAAATAATTCGTTGATGAAATATAAGTAATGTCTACATTCCCAATCATCTAAATTATGGAAAAAATAATGATATAAATAGTCATTAATTTTAGTGATTTATATTATACCATAAGGTAATTCTCATAATAAAAATCCATCCATATATTGGTTTGGATAAAATCCAAAAATAATAACATAATGAAGGGAAATAGAGACTATTATATTTGTGATAGTAAGAAAAAACTCTATTATGTTTTTTAGTAATAGGACTACAATTCCATTAATAATTCTTAAGAAGAATATCCATGAATCCAGGAAAAATTATATATAAATAATATAGGAGGAAATAAATATTTTATTTTGGGAATAATTTCTCTGAGCCTAATGGTATTGATTTCCATGGGTGAGAAAATCCATATAGATAATGAAGGCCACTCAAACAATTATAATAATTCCCCTAAAATATCTTCATGATCATACAATTTCCAAAAAAGTTTTTATGAGTTCCCATTGTTAAAAATGGTCCTCAAATTATATAAATAATGATGCAGATGTGGTAGGATAATATGATCTTACACATTCTACTACTTTATTTATGGAAGGTATATCAAATAACATTAATGTGATGAATGAAGTGAATCTGGTTAAAAATTAATATGTGTGACCTACATTTATTAGTTCATCCATAGAAACTGATGAAAAGTAGTAATATATCACCTTCATCAAGTAGCATGAATTTTACATTACATGTTTCTAAACTATGATTCCAAAATTAAATATTCTCTATACCCACCAATTTGTTCTTATAAAAAACTCCATGTATGTAATAAAAAATTAATTTGATTAAATATAACCCATTTTTTAATATATCTTTTACATTATCAAAAAATATAACATCATTTAAGAGTCTCAATACATTATTTGTCTCTCTTATATTGTCCTAATAATTTTAATTAATGTGAAAATTCATGTCTCTTTCTATTCATAAGACCACCACCTGCACTACCCATGAGAAGATTTCATAGACACCATATTAGAGCTACTAATTTATTTGGTACATGGATGGTAAAATGAATAAATTATTAGTGATTTACACACAACTATATTTAGATAATTTATGATGTGGTGGAGGTTAATAAATTTAATGAACCCAAATGGGTTCATTTGTATCATTTAATTCCTTTTTTGAGAAAATATATTTTCCACTACATTAATGCTGCAAAAGACATATATTTACAACTCATCCCGAAACCATAGATTACTATGTATATAGTATTGTGTCCATGATTTAATAATGTGGAAATAATATTGTACATATTGAGATTTTTTTAAAGTAATAGTATAATAATTAACGATGAATCACATGAAATGTACTTCTAGGTTAATATCATTAAAATTGAACAAATTCATAGTATAATACCTTTGTATCATTTTTGTTCATTAAAATACAATGGCGATATTAGATATACAACATAATCAAGATATATAATATTTTAGAGGAATCTTGTGACATCTTTACTACCTAATATATTCTTATTTCCAATATAAAAAACATTTAATTTACCCTCATTATATAGATAATGAAATTCATTTCAAATTAGTGTGATGATTTTTCAAAATGGTATGAGAATTCTATGGTTTATCTCTACCATCCACTAAGGATCGTTCCAATAGAAGAATGAATTATTCTCAACCAATCTATGGACAATCTATATTGATCACTTTTATCCTCCCTAATCAATGAAATTATGTATTCATGGAGTATATTACCCAGTATCTTATATTATTTATGATGGATATAGAGCCATGATACACATAAATTTAGTGTAAATACATTTTATTTATTGTCATAATGAAAAAATAATAAATTACTCATCACACCAAGAAGGTCTAGTTAATATATTTTATGATGAACTAAACATATCCCAAACCACATGATGTCATTTGGTAATTTAACATAGTTTATAGTCATTACAGTGTAGTAGATCATAATTTTTCTATCCTTAACGTGGGGAACGAGTATGCATTATAAAATAAAAAAACAATTATCAACATACCCTTGATGTGTCTTTATTGTATAATAAACTCCCTGATAAAAAAATAGTCTCCATCATTGAAACTCCCAATGTATGTATTATATACATTAATTTTTCTAGAAGGATCACTATAGGAAGATAGATTTATGATTTATCACAAACCCCATATATATGTGGGAATTTACTCATCTCTCTTATATATGATATTCTATCATATTCATTTTTTTTTATTGAAGGATTAACCAATAAAGAGGGAAAGTACTAGGAAATAATTGATGATTTTTAGATATATTTATATATTATATTTAAAATATTAAATATCAAATGTGATTCAAATTAAGATACTAAGTATATTAATGGGTAATATTTCAATTACATTGATGAATTACTTCAATTGATTGATAGTTTATATGGGTTAATGGATTATTTCCCCATAGATACAAAATACACAGAAATCCTATATTGGTAAAAAAATCAACCCCATTTATGTAGTAACCATCCATTTCCTAGACTAACATGGATTAGGAAGAAATTTTTCTTCCCATTTACTGCTCCAAGTGGTCCTTACATTCACCAATTTTGATATGAACTTGATCAATGAAATGAACACTAATCCTCACTAAGCCACTCCAACATCTTCATCACAATTTTATTTATTCAGTTGATATGTCTTATAATAGACAAGATTTATATAATAATTATTCGAATAGTTTAATAAAATATGGTATAGATCAAGTGGTTGGTAAATAATTATACAATTACAATTGGACAAATTCCCATAATTTTTTATATACATAAAATTATGTTAGAATACTATAGATATTCATTTTAGGATTGTTGGAGCTCAACATTATATAGTAAATACCTGGTATAAATAACAAAAAACAGTAGTATGTTTCCCTCTTATTTTATTACAATAATATAATGACATAAATATGGTCTTCAAGGATTAGACACATCCTTCAATGTGTAAAAAAGTTCCATTTTGGTGAAATATATTTCATATTTATCCATTAATCTGCATAGTTAAATCACATCATCATATACTCTTGGTCATCTTATTTATAAAAAATATGTGTTATGGAGAAATATATCACAACTACATCTAGGTAGTTCAAGTACACATTTACTTCCACTAACTTATTCTATGAATGGGATGATCCCATACCAAAAAATATAATTAGAGAGAAATTATATTAATTAATTCATGAAGGAAATATTTATTAGTAGATTTGGAGTCCCTCACACTATAATAATGTGAAATGGAATAAAAATTTATGATTTTAATTGGATGGTAATGTATCCAAAATATAATATTTTGTCCAATAACCTGAAAACATTCTATTCTGAATGGATTCACTACCACCTTTAACATGATCGTATCTAATAGTAACATAAAGTGGTAGACAATGTCAAGCATCCTGTAGTGAAAAGTATAGAATATAATTTATGGGTTATTTCACCATAAACAATATGTTTGCACCTATGATCCTATATTAACGTGTTTATTGGAGAAAAGATGTCTTCAAATTTTGGTTTAGCTACACCAGGTTTCCCATACATTTTGTGAACAATAATGTCAATATAACATGCCTAAGATCATATTTTATGAGTTAGAAGGACAAAAATAATAATTTATTTATATATTTAATAAAAATTATATAAAAAGGAAATTAAATTTTAAAAAAATTAATTTATAATTTAATCCTTATATCATTCATTAAAGAGTCATTATTTGGATCTTTTAAAACTTTTTTCTCCAACGAGGAGCCCTTTGAATACAAAAATGAAATAGTTTGGAACTTTTGCTATATATAATGTATAATAAAATATATTATATCATCTAAAAACTATGTATGAACTACATATCATGCATACAATGTATGAAATTTTACATATGAATTAATACATAAAACATTATGTCGGGTTCCCATATCCAAATTTGATGATTTTATACTAAAGGATATATTTTTCTATCTACATGAATTTAAAATCTATATTTTTTTGTAACGATTTGATTACACTACACTTTGTGTAACATAAAATCCACTATATATGTATCTAAACATATTTGAATATGTCCTCAACATACAAGAATAATCTTAAAGATACATTATTTAATGTAAAATAATATTAAATGTGGTGACATATGGTTTATACTACAAGGACAAAAATATTATAGATATGTCTATTCCAGGAGACCCTATACCATACACATTATTAAAATAAATATAGGAATCTTGAATTTATGTTTTTATATATATGAACCAATTTTATGAAAAAAAACATATATTTTATTGAGTTACATACTTGTTTGTGAACCAGATGAAATTTATTTTATTTAATGATAGATCTATATTTTTTATAAAAATTTTATATTTTTTATGCTAATATTAATAAATTGTACATTCATTTCCTCCATGTTACTTTATAATATTAATATCGATCCATCAATCATGACCATATAATATTTTGGAGGGTCTATATCATGTGACCTAGGTAAAATTCTTCTTTTATATATATGATATTGATCTATAAATTGATCATTGTTATTTTATTTGTGATCCAATAGTTATCTCCATACTATCCAACCATTACATAATGATTTACTTAACCTGCAAAAAACATCCCACATTAATCAACATCCTACACTGTGATAACTATTACCATAATATTTATAGTGATCCAATTATATTGTTACATGGCATGGTAAAAAAAATTTAATCATATAGAAAATTTATTTGGGTTTCTAAGCTTTAAATAATTCACTTACAACTAAGGTATGATTTATTAATTAATTGAGTCAGCTATATTTATGTTAATCCCTCATAGTAAATTCATTACTATATAAACCTTACTTTGTATCTTTTAATTCCTAGTAATATTATGTAATATTATATGATTCATAGTCCACCATCCAATACCATAAACTAATTAGTGTTGTAAATGATTTGAAACATATATTCCAATTATATGATAAATACAAATGTATGAACTCCCATTATAGTTTTCATTACTTAATAGGCTATGATAAAATAAAATTTACCCATGTACAGCAGGTCACCCAATTTTTGGGAACTTTTTCATTAGATATATTTATCCTACTATGGATTCATAACTATCACAGACTATTACCATAATATTTCCCCCATATTTTACCATGATTATATGTGCCTTTATTTTAGATACCATATTATACATAGTGATACCCTGATTTAATATCCTTGTCCCATAATAAATTATACCAATATCATGTTCCCATCAATGTAAAGCATTCTCATTACCTTTTGGAATATCCATATTAGACTCCACACTAGGATAGTATATGTGTACTTGACCTTCATTTGTATTAATTCATAATACAACTTGATATAAAGTGACATAAATATTACTAATATATTTCCCAATAACATTCTCAATTTCGAATATGTTTCCACTTTTTTTATCATTCCTTACATAAATTAAATAATTGTTATATTTTTTATGCTTTTAGGGTACCCATACATTACATCATTATGCTCCTCTATATAAGAAAACTCCATATATGAAGATTCAATATCCAAGAACTATGTGTGGGTTGATTGTTATTATTGTGATATTAGAAGGGACACTATGATATCATATTTGGTTCATATCCATAGAATTCAATAAAACCATCAAATAATATAAATTATTGGGCGTAAACATTCACATAGAGTGTTATATAAATTGAAAATAACTATGAATTATTGAATCCATTTTATGCATATGTCATACATATACTCATATCTATCTCCCCATGTATGAAAAAAAATTCAATCGAATTATGTAATGAATAAAATTTAACATAAATGTATATGTTCCACCAAATGTGATCAAAATATAATTTATGTGTCCAATTCTATGTGACCAAAAATCCCCATACATGTTCCATATTTGTATGTAAGGGAAACAAAGATATAGTTCATTTTTGTAAATAAGTGATATATAAAAAATTACATCATTGTTATGGAAACCAAAATCCTTTGTACTATATACATACCTCATTTAATCAATGAAACTCAATCCCATAATAGAACAAAAAATTATTCCCTGAGATAAGATTTATATGTATACTAGGAAAAATTGACAAAAATGATGGGTTCATTGATTATTTTTCTCCCATAATAAATATTAATGATTGAAAAATATATTTAATTACTCCTTATAAATCATGATCCACCTTTATTCTCATTGATATTATTAAAAATAGGATATATTATTGTTCATGTCTAAAATTTTCCAATAACTATTTGGATATTCACAACATAAAAACCAAACTTCATTCCTTGAGTGATATAAATTTCCAAATCTTTCACATCTGTACATGATGAGTTCAAAATAATTCATCAGATACCTTATCATGTTAATTATATTCATGTCACTATATTCCTCATAGCCAACCACATAAATAATTATCCTATAATGAAGATCGTCTAACCTCATGTGCTATCAATAAAAGTTTCATTTATTCCATTGTTCATTGAAGATAATATAGAATTTGGGTGGTAGTGAATTTACATTATAATAAATGTATAAATTTCAAAATAATTATTCCAATCTAGATTATGTTTTTTTAGAAAATGAAAAATATATTTAGTGATAATTGATAAATTCAATCAGTGTTAAATATAATATATATAAGTAATTTAGTCTTATAAATTATAGATTCAATATTATCCCAATATTGGTCAAAATAATATATGATGATATATGATCATGTGAATGGATTTAAAGTAACTAATAAAGTGATTGAAATATTATATATGTAATCCTCTATTTCTCAACCCCTTGACATGGGAGGTTTATAAAATTAACAATACATTGATCATAGTAGTGATCATGACACGTATCTATCATAATATAGAAGACGATATAGTAGAGAAAAAAAATAAAATAATGAAATTAAAAAATTACATACCATTCCCATAGAAAATGTATCTTTAAGATATGGATTTATTTACATTAATTTACTTATTCATTGAATGAGTTTATATATTCTTAATTTGGAAGAATAATTATACCTCAAAACCATCATTTAATTTCTATTCTATAAAAACACATCAATATACAAATTTGACAAAAAGATACATAATATATCGTAAATAATCATTAATATTACTTAAAGGGATATTTGAAAAATTGAAAAAAAATTAGAAATATAAATGACATTACGAAAATATTATTTTCAAAAACAATAATTTTTATTTTGAAATAGTAATTATGTTTGAAATGTTATTTTGAAAAAATTGAATGTAACAACCCTAACCATTTTAATAATGTTTGACATAATACATTATTACAATGGAATAAATAATATGAATTTAATCCTGAATTTTTAATCTATATAGTAGTCTTATATAGATAAATTCATAAATTATACCAATTTTACCATGGGAATAATATATAAAACAAAATATATGTATACATTTTCCATCCTTAAATCTCATTAAATGAATCATCTTTATAATATGGTGAAGGAAAAAATATATTGGTTTTATAATATTCTCATTTATGGTTATGTATAATGGAAATGATAATGATTAAATATCCTATAATCAATATTAAAAGGTCAATATTTAAAAAAACATTCCATTTTATCAATAACATGAGAAAAAATAAGCATTCATTAATAATATAAATGAAAAATATAATGGATAATAAAAAATAAATTATCATTGAACTAAATTCTTAATATTAGAAGTCATGCTTTTATAAATTAATATATATATATATATTGAATACCTTTCTATAATATATTTTAGTCGATGGAATGAGATTTAGAAAAAAACACATTAAATTTGGACACCTTATTTTCCTCATGGGACTATCCATGCATCGAGGGGATGTTGTTTCCAACACATTCTCTAGGGAGCGCACGTCCATTTGTTGGAATGTGCATCTATGTTTCCCCACATTCCCTTATTCCAAAGGCAGGTGGCATGCATCGCTAACTCATGCGTGTATGCTACTTGATCGAAACAGGCTGATGGAATGTCGGTGTATCCTTCTGTGGATTCATCCTTAGAGGTCATTACCTATTCTGCTTGTCCCTTATAGATTAAAATGTCTTTCATGAATCTCTTCTGGGAGACATATCTTTGTGGACACCAGTTAATTACGCTTCTTCTGTCAAGAAATTCCAAAGGGTCATGACAGGGAAGCGACCTTCGGTGGGAGTAGACAACAATATCGGGAATGTCAAGGTATCTTAGGGTGCATGGACATTGAAAAACCTATATTATTCCACATTTGATGTCATCACAAGGGTTCAGAACCTGAGGCATCCCACATCGGTCGTGGGGTGTATTATGTCGTTGGCATGCCACTGAGGTTTTCCTCAGCATCCCATGTTAAACATGGAATATGTAGCAAGTTCAACATCTTTTAGAGATATTTATGACAAATGTGGGTCTTCTAAGGTTTTATATAGGCATCTCATGTTTAACATGAGTTAGGCTGGAATTATATCGTCTTTCAGAGAGGAAATGAGAATGATCATAACGCCCCATGGATGCATATCAACTGTTGGAGGGTCCTCTCATATGGTACACCATTGATAGGGTTTGAACCTCATGGAGGCTTCCTACATTCCAAGTCTATGAGACAAGGATCAAAACCAACGTAGTTCAAAAGAGGATGAATTAAATCTACGTGTTCATATAGGACAATGACCCAGAGAAATTTTGGGAATTATGCATGGATATAATCCCATCATGAGAGCAAAACTCTTGGTTGGATTATTATGGATTGTGTAGGGCTTACGCGTGGATATCCTATTGTGCTCTAGAAGTAGCGGTGATGGGGTGGATGACATGATCTCACTAGGATGTGGCGTCCTAGGTATGTATCAGAATGAGTGATGGAATGATGAATGAAGTTTGTGGTGAATGAGATGGAACCGATGCGAGGATGACAGTGATGTTGGGATTGAGCCTCAAATAGACTTCCTCTATATCCCATTGGTGGGGAATCGATGTCTGCGTAGTTCTATGAGGTGTGGGGATTACACTCATGGTTGCCCAGGGTTTTGGTGAACTAATGTGAAGGTAGTCAGGATAGATGGTTGTTGGGCTTCAACCTCAGGGAGGCTTCCTACGTATAATACCTTGGAAATGATCAACTTCCACATAGTACGGAGTGGGGGCATTGGTGCACCGATATGTAGGTGGTCGGGACCAATGGTTGTTGGGCTTCAACATCAGGGAGTCTTCTTATGTACCTTGTCTTAGCAAGGATAAATGTTCTCATGGTTAGGGATGGGGGTTGGTGAATTGACATGAATAAGGACCTAGGGTCCATATTTATAGTTTTGGGATTGAACCTCAGGGAGGCTTCCTACGTACCCTGCCTTGGAAAAGATCAAACTCCTCATAGTTCAGAATGGGGTTCGGTGAACCTACATGAATAAGGACCCGGGGTCCAGATTGGTAGTGTTGGGCTTGAACCTCAGGGAGACTTCCTACGTACCCTACCTTGGTATGGATCAAGGTCCTCATAGTTCAGGATAGGGTTGTGGGGCATACACTCTAGGTGGCCCAGAGAGGATTCCATGGTCACTATTTACTCTAAGCTCACATTAGTCTTTCTTGGTGAGGGAAATAAGAGGCAACATCAGACCTGTAGATCATGGTGCAACAGTGCGTCCATGAAGTGTGGTGAATGAGGCTTACGCAAGGAAGCTTACCATGTGCCGCAAGGAGCGGCGATAGGATGAATGGAAATATAGAATGGGGCATATGCATGGATGCTGCCCAGGTGCCATTATTGAGCGGAAATAGTGGATGGGGATTATGCATGGAAGCAACCCAGGTGCCGCTATATAGAGAAAACGGTGGATGGTATGTATGCATGGATACTGCCTGGGTGTCGTTATTGACCAGAAATGGTGGATAAGGATTAGGCATGGAAGCAGCCTGGGTGCCGCTAAGGAACGAAAATGGTGGATGGGGATTACGCATGGATGTTTCCCGTGTGCTGCTAAAGAGTGAAAATGGTGAATAGGGCTTACACATGAGTGTCATCTGAGTGCCGCTATAGAGCAGAAATGGTGAATGTGGCTTATGCATGGATGCTACCCAGGTGCCTCTATCGAGAGGCAATGGTGAATTTGGATTACACATGGATTCTACCTGGGTTCCGATATTGAGCAAAAATGGTGGATAGGGATTATGCATGGAATATTCTCATGTGTCGTTACTATGCGGCAATAGTGGATGGGGATTACGCATGGAAGCTGCCCTGGTGGCTTCCTCATGTCTGCACATGATGGCATCTCAACTGACTGGTGGGTTGGGGCCTTCACTTATGTGCTAGTGCACAAGAGGGATAACACCAAGGGCGTTAGAATTAATCGAATCAATGGGATATGAAATGTGTGAATCACATTCCCAACATTCAGAATGTGGTGAGTGTGGTGTGATGATGGAGGATAACTGTTGACCATGTTCAACACACATCATCCATATCCCATTATCCTAAAATGGGGGAAAACAAATGATGGTCGACTGTTTACCATGTTCAAAACACAGGACCTGACTCAAAGTGTCATCCAAAGTCTTCCTGGGCATTGGCCTAGGATGGTCGGTGAGCCGCGACGGCATGGGACTAGGCCGTTAGGGGGTTCCTTCAATCATGAAAGATGATAAAGATCCGAATTAAGGACATGAAAATAATGAGGTGGAGTGATCGAATTTTTGAATGGATTCCAATGATCTTGAAATTACGCTACTGTAAATATGGCATGGGGAATGATATAGTTCTCACATAAGAAATCTCTTATTTGCAACAAGAGGCATCCTATTATTGAAGGATAGAGAATAATACAGTTTATAGTCATGTAGATAGGATTGTTGGCATATTATGCATGGAGCATAAGGAATATCTTTTTTAGAGAACGTGCAATCCTATATTTGACACATAGAGTATACTACAGTTTATAGTCATGTAGAGAGGTCTGTTGGCATCTTATGCTTGGTGGATAAGGAATCTCATTTTTGGGGCAAGAGGCATCCTATATTTGGAACACATGGTGTACTATAGTTTAGAGTCATATAGATAAGACTGCTGGCATCGTATGCTTGGATCATAAGGAATCTCTTGTTTTGATAAATATGCATCCTTTTTTTTGGAACATAGGGTGTACAATAGTTTATAGTAATGTAGAGAGGACTATTGGAATCATATGCTGGGAGAAGAATCCATCATCTGTTTGGGGAAAGAGGCATCCTATATTGTTCATATAGGGTATACTACATTTTAGAGTCAAATAGATAAGATTGTTAGGCATAAGGGCCTACCAATGTTTGGTGTTGGGGGTTACGCAAGGGCAACCATTTTTGGTTCAATCGGGCATTGGAGCCAAGTGATAAAGATTGGAGGAGTTTCTTAAGGAATGTTTCGACTCAAGGTTCTCGAGAAATTGATGATAAGAATCTCAACTCATGTCATGCGAAAGGAACCAAGAGGAATATGTCAACTCCAGGTATTCAATTGTGTTTGGAGGAGTATCTCAAATTATTGTATTCAAGAGGTGGAAGGCTACTGCGCATAAGCGCGTAGTAAAAAATTCTGATGTCTCGGTCCTTGATGTTCACTGTGTGACTCTCCATTCTTCATGGGTGTCAGTGAAAGTAGCTGCAGGACCAGACCAATGGGATATCGTGGAGCAAAGGGCTCTCATGGAGAAGATTCTCAGAGGAAAGACGACCCACGAAGCATCAACTCACGGAGCAGTTTCATGAAGGAAAATGGAGCTTTGCGAACTAGTAGATCAGCCGCCCAAGGGGAGGAACAACCGTCGTGATGAAGGGGGTGATCGAGGTATTTATAGGGGAGAGGAGACATGAAGCAGAGATCGCTTGGCACGAAGATGAAGATTTCTCCGTGGTGGATCGCGAACGTCAAAGGGGTTTGTAGAGCATCCTACATCCATGCTCCCCGGCTGTTCGTGAACATCAAAGGGGTTCGCGGAGCATCCCACCTCTTTGATCTGTGGCAGTTTGTGAACACCATAGGGGTTCACAGAGTACCCCACCTTGTTGTTCCATGGTGGGCTTGAAAATGAAAAATCGGTTCGTGGAGAATCCCGCCTCATTGCTCTACGGTGGGTTCACAGAAGGAGCTTCGCAAATTGGCTACACAAATTAGTTTTCCAGCAAAACATCAGATGTCCATAACTCCTCAACTGTAACTCCATTTGTGGTCCAAGACCTATCAAATCGAATCTTTTGAAACAGTCTACGCTCTTGGATCATTTATGGATGAATTTGGAAAATTTTGTGGCCAAGATTTTCAGTGTCAACAACAGTTAATAACCATGCCACAACCACACCTACATGTAATATTAATTAGACATACATTAAATTAAAAAATAAATATATAAAAAATATTCTTTTTCAATAATTATCTTTACACATCAATGAATAATATGTTTTTAAAATTTAACCCACCAAAAAAAAATTTGTCATAGTAAAACATTGTATATAAAAATGATATATAGATTTCAAAATAATCATATCAATGATAGAACAATTGTATTAATTTTATTTTATTTTATAATGATAAAATGATGTTCATTTTTATGAGAATGTTAATGAACACATAATTAATATGAGATAAGGGATTACTGTTCGTTCAGTAGAAAATGTTTTTTTCAGAAAATTATCTCTTTGGGAAAATAATGAAAATAGGTGTCAAATAGTATAATAATAATTCATTAATGATTTTTTTAAATAATTTAAAACTATTATAAATAAAATCTTGTGAATCAGTTACAATATTGAGGAACCTCATAAATATTTTATACATTATAAAATTACTTTTTAATTTTCATAAAAAACAGTTGATAATGATCCATTCCAAAATAAAATTATAAATATTTCTTTAAAACCATTACATAAAAATAAATTAAGAAATTAAATATCCTTACTAATTAATTTGTGAAACAAAAAGGTATTTTGTTATTTTTTATTATATATGAATAAGGAAATTAAATATACTCGATGAAAAAGTGAATGAAAATGGACTTTAATTTAAAATTTATATGAATTTTTGATGTACCAACAAGTGGAATAGTTAGAACAAAATATGAAAACTACTTAAATATATATAAGAGAATAAAATATATTCATTTTTGAAGGGTGGATTATAATATTTATTTTTAAAAGATAATTAATGAAATCCTAAAAATGAGATTTTTAATTTTTTTACCTATTTGGAAAAATTAAAATTATAACCCAATTAAACAATGAAGCTGAATTGAAACACTGACCATGATGAATTAATAGGTATTACTGTTTTTTGTATCAAATGGATAATTTATATACGACATAATATCGAAATGCTTCATAAAATCATATACTTCTCAATAGAATATAAATTAATAAAAAATCCCTTACCCTATAATTCCAATTAGTTGAACATGATTCAATATCATGTAAGCAGGTTTTAAACATGTAATTAATTTAAATAAATAACACATTCAAATGTATATTATATTATTTGACCCTATTATATCATCTTAACACTTATTCATTAATAATATTTTATTTCTACCATTGCATAGGGTGTCACCTCATTCGTTTTTTTCATTAAGGTTTTCTCACAGATGTTCTAATTGTTGTGAATAAATACAAAATCACAATATCAAACTTATATTTACATTAAAAATAACTTATTTATATGTTAAAAATTATTTCATAACAAATCCTGATATTTGAATATTTAAAAATAATCAATTCACATTGTATAGATGGATAGCCTTATATACGCTAGCGCGACAATATCATTACAATAATTGTTTAAGGGGAAAGGAATGTGAAGATATATTAATATAATAGAATGAATATTATTTCATAATAACCATATATATTCATTAATTTAATTATGATAACTATTAACATTAGTCAGTGATGGTAATAAAAATACACCATCTTTTGAAGATAAAGTCTATCAAACACATGTGGGGTGGTTTTCTTTACCTTTTAATAGTGGAGGAGACTTATAAATATTCATTTATCATAAAAATTATATTTAAGTATATGTTAAATTATATTTTTATTATTTTTAAATGTTTAATACGTAATTTATGTTGGTAAAATAAGATGTGTAAAACAGTACGGTTAAGATGATTAGCATCACCTATAAAACCCTCATTTTCAAATCATCTTAAGAATCCTTGGGTAATTCATTTTGTAAATACCCAAACATTTAAAAGTGGAAAATAATGATTATTATCATGCATGAAGAACCAAACCAAGCATTTGATATAATACATAACCCTGGACATATATTATATATTTATTTTAAAATAAATATAATCTCTTTGATAGCATGTGATCCATGCAACACTGAGTTTAAATGAATATATTTACTCTATTAATATATTATTGTTTAAATAATAACGTTATGACATAAAAATATTATGGTGAGTATGAATATTAGTATACAAATTATAAAAAAACATATATTTCTCACAAGTATAATAAAATTACAATAGTTTTCCATTAGTTATAAATAAATCATGTACTATTTAATGGATAAATAAATTTTATCATAAAAACAATTATTCTTAAAAAAGAAATATTATTTGCTGTTTACAAACATAAAATAAAATTAATTTTTACCACTTACAAAATTTTCTTCATAAAAAAAATTCATTTATAATTTTCATGTAAAAATGTAATTTGAGTGAACTTTTTATAATTTTTTGAAATGATAATTTTTTTGATAAGTAGTGGAAAATACCATTTTTCATGGAAAACTAACTCTTCATTTAACAGATTAAAAAATCTAAATTAGATTTAAATTAAAAATAGTTCAATAGTATTATAATTTGTGTACATTAGTAAATTTTAATAAATTATTCATTAAATTGTGAAATTAAATCATTCTATAAACTCGAATATGTTCCCTTTAGAATGTTGATTTTCATCATTTAGGTGGTTTAATATTAAATTAAATTCAGAAAATAATGTGAGTTGAACATGGAAATATGAATGAAATATTATTAGTGAAAATAATTTATATTTATATCATTTTTATGTATATATTGATTATGTAATGATTATAAATTTATAATGAACCAAATTACCAAACTAAAACACAGTTGAAAAACATAGTAATTATCACATGAATCTGTGATTTGAACAAAGTTATTAATAAATGGGATTTAAAATAATATAAGTAAATAATATATGACTTTTTATGTATATTGCAGATCAGTAGTATATATATTTTTATACTATTTTTATTATATATTAGCATCTAATAAATAAGATGGATGTAAAACTAGAGTTAATGTCCTCTCATCTCATTATTACTTTCATGATATATATTCCATATTCCCCATTTATGAATTTTTTATGGTGAATATTCAAAAACTTTTGATATGATATATAGTTTTATTTTTTTTTCTATCATGGGACTTATGAATCAATTGTTTTCAAAATAGTCAGTGTTTCTTTTAAAATCTAATGATTCAATATTGTTTTGTGTTTATGTATCCCTTAGGGTGATTAATAGATATTTTTATAGTAATTTTATTATATTTAATTAACATATGTGTATTATTTTTATTTTATAATATTATTATCATTATCCAACTCATTGTTACTTAAAATGATTCAGAATCTTTTTTATTGAAAACCCGACTTTGGTTAACTCTTCAGTCAAAATTATTTTTTCTTCTAAAAACAAGTTTTCTAAAAGAATTTTTTTTTATAAATTATTAAAATAAATTATTAGTGATACTTTTACAAAGGATTATTCTATTTATCAAATGTATGAATGGAATTTGGAAATTATTTTCAAAAAAATGAATGTATTTGTTTTATCCACAAATATTAATTTAATTATTGATTTATGTGTATGGAATAAAATTAATTTTACACTATCATGAAAAGTTGAATATTTAATGATTAATTAAAAATATTATTGTAAAACCATCAATTAATATTTCATACCAATATATTTTCTATTAATTTAATTTAAAATTAATTTCATTGTTATATGATTATTTTCTTCAAAAATTATATTAATTACATTTTATAGTACCTTATTTAATCAAGGAAATCATCACCCTTTTTATATAGGATCAAATTTAAATATTATAAATTTATACCATAGATTTTAATTATTTGTAAAATTTAAAGTAATTATAACTCTAGCTGTACCGGTTTATTACAATTCAAAATATTAATTAGGATGGTTTATGCTTATGTTATATTGATTTGGTTACGAATGTACATTTTATATATTAGTTTTATGATTTGAATGTCTATTTTAATTATGTTTCCCCCCTTTTATTGAGTTATTTAGCAGACATAGTATGTTATGTGTGGGGCCACACAATAAATAAAAAAATTATCATTGTAAGGTCTCATTAAAAAAAGGTAAATTAGATGTGTTTCTATCCAAAATTTATATTTTCATTAGAAAGGATTTGATATTATAAATATGACGTATATCATCCAGTATTTCATCATTATGAAATTATTTATTTATTTTTATGTGATTGTTTTATTAGTTTTAATATCTATAGATATGTTTCGATATAGTTTTATTATTTATATGGATTTATTTCATAATCATTTATTTCAACCACATTATGAGAAGTTAATTGCTTGAAAGTAATGTGTTATGGTTTTTTACAATTCCATATTGATAATTATTATTTATAAATTATAATTTTTTTTATACTTACCCTTACTAATCATCTTATCTAAACCTTTTATTGAGTTTTATCTTCCACAAGATATCATGATGTGTTTTATGATTTTTATGAAGTAATACTCTATAATAAATAATGGATTTTGAATATAACACACTTTTTTAGTTTGAGGTTTTGAATTATATTTTGAATATCATTAGTGTATTAAGATTACTAATACTATTAAAATATTCATTATATTGGGATTTGATTAAAAGTATCATATTCCAATGTAATAAAGAAACTCTCACCTCAGGGCTACTATGTTTGGGGTCTATACCGTTGGTATCAGAGGATGTTTAATATAATCCTTATGAAATATATTCTGAAAACATAAATTAGATAATATAGCTATATAACGTACTGTATGGATTTTTCCAAATGTATGATAACATTATAATGTTCTGATAAGAATAATATTATGTTGATTTACTAGGAATACATCATTATCTTGATATTATAACTAGATTTGGTTTAGAAACAGAGCTACATATGTGTAATAACTCTTAAAAAGGTGTATCTAGATTTAAGAGAGTGTCACCAATTACATGAAAATATGACTTATTGTGTAGCTATTCTGATGATCTAATTACCCTCAACCCAGTAGCCTATAGTGAGTGGTTACGATTTTTATGGGCCTAATATACATGTAATCAAATCATAGAGGACTAAACTATTTTATGTATGTTGAAAACTAGATACACATTATAATTATAAATTAAAATTAGAAATATAAAATATATCATAGTGAATTCATTGAGAACACCTTTATTATCTTAGATTAACATTTCATGTCAATTATAATACACATCATCTAATGATGTGGATAAATAAAACAACATTATGTGGAGATATAATATTTACAACAATGATATACATTGAAGGAAATATATCTTTAATAAAAGAAAATGAAAAATATATCATTGAAAATAACAGAAAAACATTCCATTAAAAAAATATGAATATTATGGATTTCATAAATAAAAAAATATAATTACAACATAACATATGCTAAATATTATATATTTAAATCATATATGTTAAATAGAGTACATGTAAAACAATAACTAATCATGTAATCATGGAATTCAAAATACTAGACATCAAAAACATTCCATTAAGGATTTAATAAAAATTGTTATATGGTATAATATGAGATCAACTAAAATAAAAATATTATTAAAATATTTATTTAATCATATATTAAATTAATTTATTATGACCATTGAAATAATATTGTAGACAAATAAAAATTTTCACATCAAATTAATCTATTCAAAAATAGAAAAATTTAAAAAGAAATAAATCATAGAAATCAATTTTGTAAAAATTTTAAAGGACACAGAATATAATTGGATAATAATTACAGTTGGAAAATAATACAATATATTATATTTATAATGAATTATTACTTCAATATTTTGTACGAAATTCATGAAATACTCGATTTAGAATAGGATAGAATGATTCTATTCAAACCATTTTGTACAAAGAAATGAAAAATCGGTAAAATTTATTTTCAATAACTATAGGATAATTTTATAAAATTATTATAAAACACCTTTAAAAAACATTTTCATTGATTGGAACATTACCCATTTGATACATAACTATAAATAATCATGAATAATGATGATATTAATATACAATGCCTTACCATGGGTTGAATTTCTTATGAATGATTACGAACTTCCTATATAACAAATTATAATTTTATTATATGTGTATTAAATGTTCATAATAATATATATTATCTAATATATGAATTAAAAATAACCATTTATCACCCATTTATAACAAATCATTATTTAATTAATCTTCTGAATGATAACTGTATTTTTTTCATGTATGTTTTGATTCAGATGTTTCAGTCCTTGTAATTTGATCATGGTTCCATTATTTCAAAAAATTTAACAATTTTATAAAAATCATATTTAAATATTTTTTTTGTATTTATATAAATCCCTAAATGGTAGAGTCCGAAAAATGAACAACATAGTTCGTGGAGGCGATATGTCGTACATACACAAAAATGATATTCCCTTTTTATATAGATGAATGAAAATAAATTTAAATGGTAATTAGTATTTAAATATTATTATTTTTATTAAATAAAATATATACTCATTATTTCCATATTTATAAACATCCAAGTAAAGTGGTGATGAAAAATTGATGACATAACAGAATGGATACAGTAATCCATCTATATATATGAGTGATGTTTTGTATTTTTTGAGATGATTAACAAATACTATATTATAATAAAATAAATATGTTAACATATATGTATATTAATGATAAGGTTAATTCATATGAAGAAGTGGTATAAGAACAAATAAACATGAAAGAGCTGGTAATGATGATTACATCTTCACAATGAATCCTCTATGAAATATCGTGTTAAGGTTAATGGGAAGGTATTTTTTGAAGAAGAGGAATTTTAGATCATGGATACAGATATTGGGAAGAGAAATGATATTGTTTTGGTCGAGAATGATTGATAAATGTGTTGTGAATAAGTGAGGAATGGGCTGGACAATTATAATTGTGATGAGGGGAAATTTTGGAATTTCCCAATAAATGATAAATTAATTTTTTATTCGTAATGCCTAAACATTGAAATGGATTCAATGATATGATAGGATATGTCCTTAATACCACATACCAAGAAAGTTAGACATGTTTTTGTATCCTTTTAAACAATATTTTTTTATTAACCCATTGTTTAGTTATTTCCAACCTTAAATGTGGCAACAACTATTTTAATCATAAAGGGTAAATAATACCTCTACAAATGAAAAAATATATAATAAAAATTAATTTTATGATATTTTATACTATATTTCAATCACATGAAGGAATATAATATTTTAATGAGTTTTTAATAATTTAATAACAAATATTTTGTATAAATTTTCAATAATGTCAATTTTTTACCATATTCATTGAATTTGATTTAATGTACATCAAGACAATGATGTAAATTTAATATGATGATTTCAAAGATATATTTAATTAAAATTTATATTGGTAATTCTTTTAAAACAACTAATCATTAAAATTATTTTTAAAATAATATTTTTAAAATCATTTATTTTATTATCTAGTTGATGAAAAAAATAATGCATCAATGTTGTGTAATAATTTAAGGTAATTATAACTTCACTAAAAATAAATAATAAATTAAAATTATGAATATAAAACTTTTAATTTTTAAAGTATGATTCATAGTTTATAAAATATAGTCAAAACCTTATATAATAATTTATAGAGTAATGAAGAACATGAATGAGACATCTTTAAAAATTCATTAAATAAGATATTATAAAGTTCATAATCACATACTAATATAATTTTTTTTCATATATCCTAAAATTGATTTATTTTGTATTTAAATTACTCATACAATATAATTGGTGAATGATTTAATGTGATCTTATTTCTCATATCATAATATTCATAGCATTAATTACATTATTTACCAATTACCGTGGTAAAAAAATTAAAATAGTTATTATTCATTTCAACCCAAAATTAAAGTGATATATTAAATAAATTTGGACCCCATAAATAAAAATATTGAATCCATTTTATCATATTCAATTCTTATAATTATAATATATTAATTTAAAAATCATGATAAATATTGTATTTTTGAAAATGTTGTATTTAAGAATAATACATGATTTATTCTTATCATATGAATTAAAAATATTATTTTAATAAAGAAATATTTAATATAGAATATAATATATAATTTAATAAAAAACATTGAAAAAATGTTTTTGAGTTCAATGTATTATGATTTAACTATATTGACTACACAAAAGTAGTGTCAAAAACAATTCTATTATTATTATTATTATTATTATTTTCTATTCGTACTTATAATGACTATTATTATATAAAATTATTAATGATATATAGAATTTAAAATATATTTATGGATATTTATTCACAAAAAATTAATATCTATGATATGGTGGTCCCATATAAATAGATCAAGGTATGTTTGAACGTGGGTTTTCACGCAATGAATGATAAGGAATGAATTTATATTGAAATATACATATTGTAAAATCTATGGTTGTTAAATTATTCCTACATTCATCAAACATATTCCTCCCAATATGAAATTTTTCATCAAAATTAAATGGTTTATATTTAAATTTAAATTTGGAAAACCCACATCAGAAAACAAAAATTAACAAAACATTCCCTTTTTAATAATTAAATGGGAATGAAAGGTCAGCGTGAAATTTTGATTTTGTATAGAAGATCATTAGTGGGATGTAAAACCAAGGAAATGAAGGAGAAATAAATGTTTAAATTTCTGATGTAAAATTATATAAACTATGATAATGATATAGGTACCTATCAAAAAATTATATGCCTGTGATTAATTTAAAATATATATATTTCACAAAATGAAATGTAAAGGGATAATTATTTTGTACCAACATAATTTTTATAAAGTTTAATATTTCATTTAAAATATAGATATGTCAGTCAATGAAATAACATAAATTATTGTATTATATTTTCTTAGAATAATATCCAACATTGATTATTATTTTATTTATCAACACCTAAATCCTCAAACTAAAAGATGGACAATAAATGTTATTTTTTAAAGTTTGAATAACATTTAATGAATCTTATTTTCCACAATTATATTTTCGTCTTATGAAACTAAACAGGTTATACTATGTTTTTTAATATGATTAATATTCCTTTTACAAAAAATATAGTGTTATATAAATTTCATTCCTCATGTTTTCTATCTAATAGATCATAAAAAATACTATATAAAATATGAATTTTTACCAATGGGTTATAATTAATAACTATCAGAGAACTCTATATGGGGTTAAAACTCCTATGATGGAATCATACCACCATCCATTTTTCATTCCTTATATCATGAATCCATTAGGTGGAGCTTTACACGTCTCCATATGTTTAAAAGTTATATTTTCCTTGGATTAGAATCAACTTTTTCCCCAATACAAACAATAATGGATGATACATTTCATAAATATATATCACATGATAATATTTTAATATTCATTAGATTACATTTCGGTACCTAAAAAAATCATATAGCTATATTTACATTGGATACATGGTTACATAAACAAATATTTCCTTATGACATTCACCATTCTAGTATATATCATACACAAAACATTTCTACATAACAATAATAATGAATCATAAGAACTGTTCATATAAAATTCTGAATATGGTTAAATATGGATTATATTAACATAACATGTGCATATGGGTATGAGTGAATGAGAATAGCATTTGGAACCCATATCATATGTTTTAAACTTCATAACCCTATGTTATGGATTAAATCAATGTAACTTACAAGACATGGATATTAATGGATTCATTGAACATGAGAAATGAGAGAATAAATTCAGAATAATCCTAAATTTGATGAATATAATGAAGTTATAACATTGTTAAAAAATATGTACAGAAAATAGTTCACTCATTTAGATAGGGGATAAAATAAATACATTGAAATATCTTATTGTCAAAAAAACTAGATCCATAGATAATCTTAGGAACCTAAAATATAGGTCCTCATAAAACATTATGTTCATGAAAACTATTTCTATACATAATATTATGATCATTAAAATAATTTCCATGATCATTTTCATTTAAATTAATACAATACGTAACACCTTGAGATAATTTGAATTATTTATTTCAAATATATTTACATTGTTATATAGCTTTATTTATATGAAACGTCGAGTTTAAGAAACAATGAGAAACTATTAATATTATTAATAAAAACAACCACAATTACACATCAATTTAATTTGGTAGGATAAACATAAATAAAATAATTTTAAAATGTTTTCATAATGGTTCTATATATTGATAAATTATTGAAATAAAATGTTTCTAAATATTTTCAAGATATTATATTATTTAAAAAAATTATGAATTTTATTTATTTATTTTGTTATAATATATTCATAATTAATTATTGAAATTTTAGAAATCTTATTTCCTAAAATAAACTTCCTCTCTGTAATCTACGTTAAAATAATATATTATCAATATTTTTTTATTATTTATAAAGAGAGTAATTTTTTGATGTATAGTGAAAAGTACTATTAATAACTTGGAAATTTCCATTTTATATGAATATTTTATAGTGGTAATTTATTATAAAATGAATCTAAATGTAATATTAGTTAAACTTGTGATTTATAAAAAGAAATTTGGTTAATATAAAAAATATCAACAAAGGTTTTCATATAAATAACACATAAGTTTTAAAAATGTTCTTATTGGGAAGACTCTCTATCGTTAAATATATATAATTAAATTTTATTTATATTATTAATATAATTTAAATATGATTCTAAAAAAAGTATTCGGAATATTAAATTTGATTAATTTATATTATATAATAGTGTCCTTTAAATTCCATCAATAATATTTTATAAAATATAAAAATAACTACTATTGTTAAGTATAAAAGAAGTTTACATTGGAGTTTATCTAAAACATTGTAAAATTATATTAACTAGAATTATGAAACATAACAATTTCGATTCCATATATAGGAAAAAATAACATAGAGAATAAGAAAATGTCAAATTTTTTGTTGCTTTTGGAAATTGAAAAATTGGTCACATGTTATTATTTTCCAATATTACATGTTCATCCTCTCACACACTTATAAAAGTCCACCCCTCTCAAAAACACTTAAAACCTCACAAATAATTTGGTTTATCTAATAAATACCCATTTCTATTTCATAAATCAATCCTAAATTCTATATGTCTTTTTTATATCATAAATAATAACTACAATGTATTTACGATAAACATAAATATATTCTCTGATATTGTGGTGATGTTTTTAACTAAGTGATTTTGTTTTACGTATTATTCTATGTAAATGAATATTTCAACTATTATTATTATATCATAAAAAAATATTTTTATATCTTTTATTATGTTAATTGAATATCCAATATCAAAATTAACATGCAAAAAAATATAAATCTAAATTTTTAATCATTTGTATGTCAGACTACCGCCTCACAAAGTGATATAATTTTTTACATAACCACATTAAAATTCTTAATATAATGAAATATTTAATGTTTATATATAATTGTTTGAAAATATTATTCCCATGTTATTATATTTCCACATATACCTTTTTACCTAATAATTATTTGGAAAAATAACGTCACTCGTGTTTACGACATACTACCTCCTCACAAATAAATTTTATATGTTTTTAGTTTTTTTACATATAGTTTATTATGGATTTATTAAATGTATATACATGATATTTGAAATTTAATAACAATTACAAAAATTTTCAGGTCACATTTACCATCTTACATTTGATTATACTTGAATACAATAACATTTCTCGTGTAAAAGGTAGGATACCCCCTCGTGAAGCGATGTGGCACATTTTTCAAGTATGAAATACATGTAAGGTAATAAGGGTAGGTTTAAATATAAAATATTATATATATATGAGAATAAAATTAACATTGAATTATTTTTAATTATTTAATTTTTTTTTTGAATTGTTTAGAAAATGACAACGTGTTTCATGGGTATGTGCGACCAATCATCTCTATTAACGGTGAATTTAATGTTCTATCCTTAAATGTAATGGGATAAACTAAATACATATATAATTAATATAAATAATATTTTTATCATGGTTATTATTTTTTAGTATATGAATCATTGATCAATAAAAGGTACCAAAAATAAATAATCACATCACAAAAGAAAAAAATGTCGTTATTTCTAGTAACATGATATTAACATGGAATTTATTATATAATTTTTATGAAATGAAATATTTAAATCATATATTGTATTATAAATATAATTATTTTTCTATTATATGTTTTTAATTAACTCATACTTGTTATATAGGGGGTTTGAACTTTTATGAATAAATTCAAGATTATAGGTAACATGTTTCATTATGAGTTTTTACTTATATGCCACACATGCCATATTCACCACATATTTAATTTATATGGTGTGTATAAAAAGAATGAATGTATTTTTTAATTATCTTGTTGAAATTGATGGGTATTTAACAAACCATTTTCATATCTCTATTTCATGGGGATTAAAGTACATATGATAGCTAACATGTTAGAGCTTTGTTTCTCTAGTTTCATTCTTTGTCAAATATATTTGGCTATGCAGCTATATTACCTTATGAAGTGTAAATAAATATATTTTTACAATTTATACGAAGAATTTATTTTATATTATTATATTTTATATTTCATTTAATGGTATTAATTCATGGGGATTTCTATTCAATGCTACAAACATATATTGGTTTAACGATATATTCTTATCATTAATCTCGATAGTTTTGGTTTATTCTTAAGATGAAAAAATTTATTTATTCAACACTCATGAAACTGATTTAATTTTTTTAAAATTTTATTATTTGACAATATATAATTCCCATTCATTTTTTTTTCTATTAATGTACCAATGATGTAAAAATTATTTTTTTATGAAAAACCTATTTTATTTCACAATTTAGTGTAATTTTTTTAAATCCAAGATTTATAAAATAATATTTAAAAAATGGTTAAACATTTTCCAATGTATTTATTAATTTATTTTCATCCCATTATATATATTTTAAAAACATTTTTAAAATATCTCTTCATGAAATTTTTAGAATTATTCATGTTTGTCTTTAGTAAGAAATGAATGTGAATCATTTTTTAAAGAGTACTACATTTTCCATTTTTGTAGAAACACAATATTATAAATATTATATTATAATTATAGAAGGATATTATAAATTAATACACTATTAAATTTCATATGTTTAAGAAATTATTTTTCAATGTGGAATTTTTTTTTCAATATTGTAATTTTCGATATGATTTTCTCATTGTCATTTTTCATCTATGAAGTATTCGTTGGATGATAATTAAAATTTAATATGGATATGATCCAATAAAACCATCGCAAAAAATTATATGGATTTAGTATTAAGATGATTAGATGTTCACAAAACATGTTTCTATGGATGAGTTATACTATAATTAAAATATAAATTTACAAGACCCATTTTGATGTGATATGATATGATAAATGTTTTATGATCTTGTGTCACACATATGTAGGTATTAACAGACATTTGGACAAATATATCACTCCAATTAATTATATTACATTAGATAAATCCTGAGTAAATATAATATACATTAATTCGAATATATGTTCACAATGTTATTTATGAACATACTGAAAATATCACAATATTATAATTGAACAGGATTACAAGATCACATTGTTATGCATTGAACTGGATTTCATGTACAAAATTTAATGAATGGACATGTTGATTTAGAATATTTTTATATTAGTATATAATTTCATTCCCATAAATTAATTATTTTACTTACTTATATTTTTACATGATCACAATTTTTTATAATTATGGGTGTTGCACAAGTCAATGCATTAAACCGATATTATGTTATCAATGCTCATGATATTCTATTCAATTATAATTCATGTATTATGTATGGAAAATATATATGTTATGAAATAATATTTTTAACATTGATATGTTGTTTATGGTTTTAATATTTTATGATCATGTTCTCAAACACCAATACTTGTAACGACCCGACCCCAGTTACGTAGAGTCGGTGCATTACTTCATAACATTGGCATGATCACAAAAGATCAAGTCTCAAAATACATATTAGTTTTGTAGCCTTGGAAACACTAGATACATTCATAAATGTTACATTACATCATAAAGTAAAAAACTACAATAAGAAAGTCTCCATAGTCCACAGTCATATCCTCTTCTGACTAAACCTGCAGGTCATTCATAAAATACTTCTTCACTTCCTGGAAAATATTAAAAAATTGAAAGGGGTGAGATCAGATGCTCAGTAAGGATAACAATATAACAGAAGATTTCATAAATAAACATTAACATTTTTGTCAATGTATTACTAAAACAAAATCCATTTTAAACATGAAATTCAGCATAATATGGAAAAAATAAAATTAAATAATGCCATTTACTTACTCACATGGATATTCTACTAGTCAAATAATCACATGTAATATAAATAACCACTTTCATAATGATGGAATGCATAATGCCAGACTATCATAACCACGTAGCCAAGGCCTCGTGCCAGGACCACAAATAAGATTTTTTCAAGGCCTCGTGCCAAGACACTAGTTTGTCTCATGAGACCTACCGATGAATTGAGGAGCTATAGCCGTCTCCATCCGTCACTTATTAAGTCCAATTCATTCCTCATATGAACATGTCATATCATAAACCATAACATAATTGTATCACATAAAACATGCATAAAGTAAACAAATGATTTCAACACTTCAATCACAAGATATTAATACAACACATTGATATAATAAAAACATCATCAAAACCATTTTCAATACCAAAATAAAAGAAAATTAAAACATGGTATTTAAAAAAAAAGAAATTTATGGCTTATAGAGGAAGATAAAACTCAAATAATAGTCACGTCGGCGGAGAAGTCGTTGTTGCCACATACGTAAGAAAAAAAACTTCCTTTTGTCATTTAGTAAAAACGCTTCATATAAAAACATTCCTTTTGAATAAAAGTAAAAGTCAAAGGGGTTTATACACCATATAAAGGAAAGTTGTGTATAAAACCAAATATGCCTCAATGAAAGGAGATTGAGATGATGTCCCTTACAAAGATCATTTTGTTAAATAAAATAGATCTATTATGTGTATTCACTATATGTACACATAAATAATGTACAAATACAAGATAGGACATAATAATATCATTACATAATTTGAAAGTAGGAGATTAACCCGAAGAATGGAAATTGGGTTAAGAAGTTCCCTTACCTCGTGTACGAAATGACTCGACCGTTATTTAAGATATTGAATAATAAACTAGAGTTAATTTATAGTTGCTTAAGAACCCTTTTCAAGTTTATTATTCCTTTTATATCACTTATTACCATGTTATAAACATTATGCAATTATTTATGTTAATAACGGTCGTTTTTTCGATCATTGGTACTTGAGTCAAAAATAAAATTCTTAAAATTACAAGTTGTTCATGTGGTAAAATATAAATTATATATATAATTATATTCATGATGTAGATATCATATACATCATATATATCCAGTATATACATTCATTTATAATATTACATAACATTTAGAGGTAAGAAATGAAATGCACCGTTCATGGAGATGGTAAGTCGTACGTACGCATGAACGCTACTTTCATTTATATTTATTATTTAATGGAATGAATTTATAATTAAATAAAGGTATAATATAATTCCAGTATAATATAATGTATAATAGAATTCACTCCATCCTCTATACATCCCACATATGGCATTAACGATTCAAATCATTTTGAGGGGGTGGTAGTCCGCACTTCCTAAAATGAAGATATCGCATTTACCCATAATGGAAACCATAAAAGTATGCCATAAATGAAAAATAAATAAGATTAAGTAAAACATAAACATATTATATATCATATATAAATATAGTGACATCTTAATGGCCACCTTTGAAGGTGTTATATGAGTGTTGAACAATCATTGTTTCGTGATGCAGAAATTCACCATCCACAGAAACAGTATGTCATTTAACCATTAGATGTAGGTGTATGCAAATGTATCTTGAATAATTCTTATAACAACATCCTAGTATATTTAGGATACTGGGGTTGTTACAAAAGTAATGAATAACAAGAGTTTAGGGGGTTGGAGAAGCAAAATAAAACAAAATAACATAAGAGAAGACATTATCTTAAAATCAGGTAACTCTTTTTGATTTGATCCAAAGGCTTCCTTGGGTAGAATTCTGAACAAAGTGAGGCTTTAAGGAGTAATAGAGGGATGTTGAGAGAGTATTTGGGAATAAGTAGGCCGATCCAAAAGGCTTTGAAGATGTGAGTATGGTGGTAGTGGTGGGGGGCTTTTATAAGAGGAGAGGAGGGGCACTCTTGGAAAGTCATGAAATGTTACTTTATTATATAATGATTTCCGGATTTTAAAGGTCCCATAATTATATATTTCGAGGATAAGGTCATAGGGGTTTGAAATATTCTCCTACAATAGGTTTTTGACAAGTTTATGTCTTATATTTTACATTATCTTTTTATTTTATTTAAATCGATAATTAATGACGTAATCGTTGCATCGTCATCGTGTCATATATAATTTAATTTATTTAATGTATAAAAATTATAAAAAAATTATGCTGATGTAGGAAATCTTTTTATATTTCTAAGGAATATTTATAGTAAAAATATGACTTGAATAACCCCATTTAAAAATTGTTTTAGTACAACAACTCACGTTTGTAGCATTTTTATTTTAACATTAAATAAAAAGTTTTTAATGTCATTTTCGTACCAAAGTGGCTCCATGGAGTTCAAAAGTTGACCCATGTATTGTCTTGGTCGGAAATGACTCATACAATAGGGGTAGGACAAGTGTATGGGTATTTTCATGTTTTTATAATATCATTTTTACCTTAAATTTCACTAATTACCTTTAATCGCGATTAATTAAACTTAAAAGTTACTATTCACCAAAAAATTATTTTAATCCCATTGAACTACATTTTACATCTTAATGACAACCAAGTATGTCATATTTTTGAAAATAAAATCACAGAAGTGGCAATGTTTCATTTAAACGGGAAAATCAGTTTTTAACTACCACATAGTGGTTTCACTATTCATCAAAATTTGATGTTCTTCAGAACAATGCCAAAATTTCAACATAAGCTATAATTGATATTCCGAATTCAAAAATGATGTCTATTTTACAAAATTATAATCATATAAGTTGCATTAATTAATTTTATAATTAATTCCCGCTGTCACAACAAATAGCGTGTTTTTTAAAAAATATATATATCAAAAGATTACCAATTGTTTATGTCCAATTTCAAAGTGAAATTAATAATAATGACCACCATTGGATAAAATGGTAAAAATATATTCTAATTATACTTTAAATCCACTCAATATTATAATTTATCACTATAAATTATTTTCATTAAAAACGTAGTTTTTAAGTATTTTTCACTATTCATAAAAAAATTGAAGTTCTATGAAAAATACCAAAAATTCAAAATAGGATAATTTCGATATTGTGAATACAAAAATGAAGTCCATTTTGAAATATAAAATTTATACAATTTCAAAAGGTGGGTATTACTATTCATAACTTCTACTTTGATTGGTCGCGGTGTGTTAGAATCTCGAACATGCGTACAATGCAAGCTATTGCATTATTGAAAGAGAAGCATATCATGAAATCTTGGGGTGTTACATTGTCCCATCCTTCAATAAATTGCATTCTCGCAATTTGAAATTTTTATTTGAAAATAAAAGGTTGAAAATAGAAAATACCTTTTTGGGAAACCCACATCAGAAATAAGGTTAATAAAAATATAACTTTAAAATAAAGAAAGATAAGTACAAAGGTCACCCGAGATAGCCCATACTAGGAATATATGAAAATATGGATATGGAAGAAAAAAAAACCATCAAGGTCTGATGGAGACTTGTAGAAAAATGGATTAGGAGAATGTTAACCATAAGAAAATCACAAACATGTGATTGGTTAAACGGTCATTAAATCCCTAGTTGGAAAAGTTAACCAACAACATTTTTGTTTTAAGTTACCTTTTATAAAGTTGAGAAATTTATTTAGGATATTTACTAAGAACGTAAGGGAATATACATACTTGTCATGTAGACTTAAATTCTTTAATAAATTTTGTACCACAACCCATCTTTCACTCTAAAAGGTAATAGAACTCAAAAATATTCAATTTATCCTAATTGTATAAGGTTCCAAGTATTAACACATACCATATAGATTAGGATAACTTTTTTATAACAACCAGGGAATTCTTGTAGGCTAGTGGTAGGTAATAAAGGCATGTCGCACTATGGTTGTGGGTTCAATTCCTGCAGCTTTGTCCGACACAACGGGTTATCCCCCGACCTACAGTTTGTCCTTTTCCTAAAAATATAGTATTATAATCTTCCAAAAATAATATTCAGAAATGTTTTAACCTTAAACAATACTCTCCAAGGTTCAACTTAATCCATTCCAACCTTTATAGTTATCCAAAATACTTTTGTCCAACTCACAGTCCTAATTTTATAAGGAAGGTAAACATAATGAAGATCCTTCATTCCGCGTAACAACATGTGAACACCTTCATCATGTGTTCTTTTAAAACACTAAAACATCCTGAATTACCAAAAATCCTTATTGATTACATTCATCATCCCTTATTCCTTATAGAATACTAGATATACTCCTTATATCCAAAAATGTATACAAATCATTAATTAGTTTCAAGGAAGTTAAGAATATCCAATATAATTTATCCAAATCAATCATGTATTATTCAAAAATCACTATCTCGGTATCAGAACCATATTATGGTTTATCATTCTCACAACCATATATTTTCCAAAAATTTAACCTACCATGGAGTCACTTTTCTTGGTTCTACATAATCTCAAGTCCTTGATGAAATAGTACTGCAGTACAATCATTATACACTCCATAATTATTATAACTAGTACATCATTGATACAACACTCAAATGTCAAAATTATTTAATCACAACAAAAGAACTCTAATCATTCCTCCTCATATGTGGTAGTATCATAACTTGATTATTATCCAATAAATTCATTTGGGGCATACTCTGATGATTTGGACATTGGTTTGCGTAGTGTCCCCACTCCTTGCAGATGAAGAATTGTACATTTGAAACCTTCTTCTTACCCTTGCAGTCATGCACTTGGTGTCCTTTTTCTCCACACTTATAACAAACTCACATTCCCATCAGGAAATTTCCAAGGTGTTTCTTCCCACAGTTATCACATATTGGAAAATTCTTCTTTTCCCTTGTCCCTTTATCCATCATTCTCTCTTCCATCATTTTCTTCTCTTTCATCCCTTCAAATCCATCAGACTCAGAGAATTATCTACTTATCTTAGTAACACATGATACTATTTCTTCATATGTTGAGAACACATGGGAGAATATTTCCCTTCTAAATGTTGGCTTAATACTGTGAATGATATGATCCTTCTCACTCATTGGATCATACGTATTGATGGAGTTCACATTCCTTCTACTGGGCACCATTTATATACAATGGCATAAACTAGGTTAGTATATGAATCGAAATACATAACAACAAACTTTCAAAAAACTTAACATAAATTGAACTATTTATGGATATAATCTATAATCATAAAAATGTTTTCTTTGATAAAGTATATATTCATAATCCCTTCATAATGGTTTGTAAAGAAAATGATAATTATCCTAAGCATATCCCCTGGGAGTGTCGTAACCAAGAGTGCAGCAAGCCCTGTTCTTGTGCACCAGTTCCCGTTCGAGTCTAGCTCAAAGCGGTGTTTTCGGGGTTTACCCCTAGGTACATCTGTGCCAGATCCACCTCTACCTGCTCATATCCATACATGGATGTATTTCTATGAAAACTCATAAATCGATATAATATCAAAATTCTAGAAATTTCTTCTATACTAGTCCTCAAAGTCTATCTTTGGGCTATGTGCTCTAATCAGAGTTTATCTAAATCTAGCTTCCAAGTTTAGTACTAAACTTTCTCTGATACCAACTGTAATGCCCCGACCCCAGTTACCCAGAGTCAGTGCCTTACTTCGTAACATTGGCATGATCACAAAAGATCAAGTCTCGAAAGAATTATTTGTTAAGTATCCTTGGAAAGACTAGATACATTCATAAATTCTACATTACATCATAAAGTGAAAAAAATACAATAACAAAGTCTCCAAATTCCACACTCATATCCTCTTCTGACTATCCCTGCAGGTCAGTCATAAAATACTTCGTCACATCTTGGAAAATATTAAAACATTGAAAGGGGTGAGGTCAGATGCTCAGTAAGGATAACAATATATCAGAAGAATTAATAAATAAACATTAAAATTTATGGCAATGTATAACTAAAACAAAATATTTTTTAAACTTGACGTTCAAAATAATATGGAAAAAATAAAATTAAATAATGCCATTTACTTACTCACATGGATATTCTACTAGTCGAATAATCACATGAAATATCAATAACCACTTTCATAATGATGGAATGCATAATGCCAGACTATCATAACCACGTAGCCAAGGCCTCGTACCAAGACCAAAAATAAGATTTTGTAAAGGCCTCGTGCCAAGACACTAGTTTGTCTCATGAGACCTACTAATGAATCGAGGAGCTATAGCGGGCTCCACCCGTCACTTATTAAGTCCAATGCATTCCTCATATGAACAAGTCATATCATAAACCATAACACAATTGTATCACATAAGACATGGATATAGGAAAAATAAGATTTCCACAATTCAATCACAAGATATTAATACAACACATTGATACAATTAAAACTTCATCAAAACCATTTTCAATACCAAAATAAAATAAAAGTAAAACATGGTATTTATTTTTCTTTTAAGAAGAATGTTATGGCCTATAAAGGAAGCCAAAACTCAAATAATAGTCACGGCGGCGAAGAAGTCGTTGTCACCGCATACGTAAGAAAAAACATTCCTTTTGTCATTTACTAAAACCGCTTCGTATAAAAATATTCCTTTTGAATAAAAGTAAAATTCAAAGGGGATTATACACCGTATAAAGGAATGTTTTGTATAACCCCAAATATGCCTCAATGAAAGGAGATTGAGATGATGTCCCTTAAAAAGATCATTTTTTAAATAAAATAGAGCTATTATGTGTATTCACTATATGTACACATAAATAAAGTACAAATACAAGATATGAAATAATAATATCAATACATAATTTGAAAGTAGGAGATTAACCCAAAGAATAGAAATTGGGTTAAGAAGTTCCCTTACCTCGTGTCCGACTTGACTCGACCATTCTTTAAGCTCCTTAATAATAAACTAGATTTAATTTTTAGTTGCTTAAGAACCCTTTCCAAGTTTATTATTCCTTTTATATCACTTATTACCATGTTATGAACATTATGTAATTATTTATGTTAATAAAGGTCGTTTTGTCGATCTTTGGTACTTGAGTCAAAAATAAACATCTTAAAATTAAAATTTATTCATGTGGTAAAATAAACATTATATCCATAATTATATTCATGATGTAGATATCATATACATAATATATGTCCAGTTTATACATTAATTTATAATATTACATAACATTTAGAGGTAAGAAATGAAATGCACCGTTCATGGAGACGGTAAGCCGTACGTACGCATGAACGCTACTTTAATTTCTATTTTGTATTTAATGGAATGATGTTATAATTATATAAAGGTATAATATAATTCCAGTATAATATAATGTATAATACCATTTACTCCATCCTCTATAAATCCCACATATGGCATTAACGATTCAAATCACTTTGAGGGGGTGGTAGTCCGCACTTCCCAAAATGAAGATATCGCGTTTACCCATAATGGAAACCATAAAGGTATGACATAAATGAAAAACAAAGAAGATTAAGTAAAACATTAACATATTATATATCACATATAAATATATTTACATCATAATGGCCACCTTTGAAGGTGTTATATGAGTGTTTAACAATCATCATTTCGTGAGGCAGAAATTCGCAATCCACAGAAACAATATGTTTTTTAACCATTAGATGTAGGTGTGTGTAAGTGTAGATAGAATAATTATTATAAAAACATTCTAGTATATTTAGGATACTGGTGTTGTTACAAAAGAAATTAATAACAAGAGTTTAGGGGGTTGGAGAAGAAAAATAAAATAACATAACATAAGAGAAGACATTACCTTAAAATCAGGTAACTCTATTTGATTTAATCCAAAGGATTCCTTGGAAAGAATTATGCCCAAAGTGAGGCTTATAGGAGTAAGGGAGGGAAGTTGAGAGAGTATTTGGGTAGAGGTTGGCCGAGCCAAAAGGCTTTGAAGGTGTGAGTAAGGTGGTAGTGGTGGGGGCATTTTATAAGAGGAGAGGAGGGACACTCTTGGAAAGTCATGAAATGTTACTTTATTATATAATGAGTTTCGGATTTTAAAGGTCCCACAATTATATATTTCGAGGATAAGGTGACAAGGGTTCGGAATATACTCATACAATAGGTTTTTGACAAGTTTATGTCTTATATTTTACATTATCGTTTTATTTTATTTAAATCGTTAATTAATGAGGTAATCACTGCATCATCATCGTGTCATATATAATTTAATTTATTTAAAGTCTAAAAATTATAAAAACAATTATCATGATGTATGAAATCTTTTTATCTTTCTAAAGAATATTTATAGTCAGAAATATGACTTTTATTACCCCATTTAAAAATTGTTTTAGTACAACAACCCATGTTTGTGGCATTTTTATTTTAACATTAAATAAAAAGTTTTTAATGTCATTTTCCTACCAATGTGGATCCATGGGGTCCCCTAGTTGACCCATGGATTTTCGTGGTCGGCCATGACTCATCCAATAGGGGTAGGACAAGTGTAAGGTTATTTCCATGTTTTTATAATATCATTTTTACCTTAAATTTCACTAATTACCTTTAATCGCGATTAATTAAACTTAAATGTTACTATTCACCAAAAAATTATTTTAATCCCATTGAACTACATTTTACTTTCTAATGACAACCATTTATGTCAGATTTTTGAAAATCAAATCACAAAAGTGGTAATGTTTCATTTAAATGTAAAAATCAGTTTTTTAACTACCACTTTGTGGTTTCACTATTCATCAAAAATTGATGTTTTTCAGAACAATGCCAAAATTTCACCCTAATATATGATTGATATTCCGAATTCAAAAATGATTACTATTTTACAAAATTCTAAACATATAAGATGAATTAATTAATTTTATAATTAATTTCCGCTGTCACAATAAATAGCGTGTTTTTAAGAAACAATATATATCAAAAGATCGACAATTGTTTATGTCCAATTTCAAAGTGAAATTAATAATAATTACCACCATTGGATAAAATGGTAAAAATATATTCTAATTATACTTTAAAACTACTCAATAGTATAATTTATAACTATAAATTATTTTTATTAAAAAAGTTGTTTTTAAGTATTTTTCACTATTCATAAAAAATTGGAAGTTCTCAGAAAAATACCAAAAATTCAAAATAGGCTAATTTCAATATTGTGAATACAAAAATGAAGACCATTTTGAAATATAAAATTTATATAATTTCAAAAAGTGGGTATTACTATTAATAACTGCTACTTTGATTGGTCGTGGTGTGTTAGAATCTCGAACTTGCGTACAATGCAAGCTATTGCATTATTGAAAGAGAAGTGTATCGTGAAAGCTCGGGGTGTTACAATACTCATGTTAGGTTTACATATATCAATTTTATACACATAACGGGCATCTAGAATAAACCTTTATTTTCATTCCTTTTCAAGGTTATGATGAATTGTTATATGTTTTTTATTTTTCAATGATTATAATAGGGGTATCAATATTTTACTTTTTTGTGATATTACACCATTTATGATCATTGTATAGAATGTATCCATATATAATGAACCATCATGGTCCATCAGTGGGTAATTTCGAGATATTATGAATATTCGACAATGAAATTGTGATATCTATGTATGATATGTTTAGATATGTATCGTGGGTATTAATGGAATTAATTATTTTTCCTTTTCATAATAGAATTCGAAAATATTATTTGTATCAACCAGATATTTTATGAATAAAATTCCCATACTTTTAATGTCTTATGGATATGTAAAACAATTGAAATATTTTTTTTATTATTGGGATTCAATAACAGTTAAGTATCATTACCATTTGTAATATATCCTTTGAACATTGACCACCTAACTGATATATATAAGGGTTTTTAAAAATTCCTTTTGATAGAGAAAAAAAAGATAACGGCCTCATCTAGAAAACATGGTATGGAGACCCATTATTTTCATACATTACTATTAAATCATCATATTGAAAAAAAACATAATTTTATTAAACCAATAGGATCCAAGGGTTATGTTTCTTAGGAAAACTAGGACCAAACATTACATATACTACATAAATAATAATGATTTATTTAATTCCTTATTCGCTTTCTTATTATTGGCACATGAACTCCCTATATTACATGTAGTCAACAGAAGTTATACATAAAAACTGAGCTAATATCAAAGTAAGAGGATAGATATGAAAAATATAACAATGTTTGAGCATAATCAAAACACAAGCAAAAGATCATGATCATGAGATGAATCATTAATAAAGGAATTAAAATGTGGCAATGCCAAAAAATAAACATCATGTCATAGTGGTCATCCACCACACATAGTTGTGAAAAAATATTGCATATTTCTCAAAAATGATTTCACTTTATCACATGATATTCATAACTTTACGCAATGAATTGGAGCACTGTATAATTCTGGGTGCACCTGTCATATTATGACATTCATTTTTCCATATAAAATTACGAGCTCACCTGTCACATCATAACATTATCATCATAATGCATTCCACAGAGATCATATATAAACAATTGAACATAAATAACCCATGTAATGTAATTGGTTTCATCTCATAAGATCAAATTCATAATCATTGGGTTCCAAAAATATAATGGTAATAACATACTATATTCATTAACCATCAACCTTGAAGTAAAAGTTGGGTTTTGAATGAAGAGTTATTTTAATAAAAATTTTATTAAATTGAATCCATTGGAAAACATGTATATCCAATAAAAGGTATCACAATGATGAATAAATGATTTTTAAGGAGTTACCATACCAAAAATAGAGTAAATGTGGGAGAACCTAATGAATGAAATTGGGGTTCAATATTTTCCCATTTCCTTGTATCCGAACGATTTCTTCACATTAAAGTACTATATAACTACATTGTATTAATTAATTAACAATTATAGAAATTGTTTTACATTAATATGGTTTATTATTGTTTTATTATGTTTAATTTGGTCCATTTGATGAGTTATATTGTTTCAATCCATTGTTCAGAAATGTCTGTTTTTTGGATTTCTTGAATAGTTCACCTGTATACATGAATGGAAGTCTGTGTATAACATAGATAAACATAAAGAAATGATAAATTAAGTTATAATTTCATTTATAGGAGATTACATCATCTTACAATGAATTATGTTACATACCATGTGGAACAATCATTAGTTTAAATATAATGATGATTTCTTGGGTTAATTCAGGAGGGTTTTCGACCACAACATACTAGTTTTGTTTAATCAATTAATAATATGAACACAAGTTTGTTAAAGAACAATAAATATAAAATAATACATGAAATATAATCAGGATCAACTATAAAAATGGTTTCATGACCAGATCATAATGGAGTAATGGAAAAAAGAAAAACATGTCGTTCTTGAAGGTGATAAATTAACACCTCAAGAACACCATTTTCTTTCCTATAATAAAAAGAAGAGTTGAATAGGGTTAGATGATATTAAATCCAATTAGTATCATAATATTAAATTCTATTTATTATAATAAGGTTACTATACATTTTTTTATGGGGATAGTTGGGGAGATTTTAATAAAATAAATTGAATTTGAAATGAAATTAAAGGAAATAGGGAGAGGGGAATTAGCTTTTGAATCCTCCTCTTGAGATCTTCTTTAAAGGACCTAGAACTTTTCTATTCATGATACCTGAAGCTATTAGATATTTCTATTGATGTAGTATGAATAATTTTTGGTCACTTTGATTAAAATGTAATACAATTTTTATGAAAAATTTACCCATATGTTCATAGAATAAATGAATAGATTATTTAGATAGTACCTATACTATTTGTGGTATTTATTATATAGTATATTATAATTTATTTAAACTTCAAAAAATATCCTAAATATTATTATATAATTTTACTAAAAACAAATGGGAATCAAAAGAAAAATCAATGCGTAATAATTATGAGTTGTAAAAACAATATGTTTTAATTTGTGGTTATAAATACTTATTCGATGATATATTAGTGGATCCAACAAAGACTGATGTCATTGAACATCAGCCAAATCCTACCAAAGTGAATGTGGTCTATATTTTTCATTGATTAATTTTATATTATATATTTATATTTAGAAAAAATTTCACAAATATTTTAGCCACTCATAATGTTGACTATAATGATATCATAGTTTATCTAGAAAATTGAATAATTTGATAATACCAAGAAAATGATATCATGAATTGTATATTCACATGTACATAAATTTCTATTAACTAGAAAAGGGTTTTTTATATTTAGTGATGCATCCATGGATGTAATTGGATGTGTTAATATGTTGTAGGGAATGGTTATATATTCTTCCACACAATAATTGATTGTTCATGTCAAAAATTAACCAACACTAGATTTGGAGTTAGTTACAGTAACGTTTTCATGAAATCTATAGAGTATTAAATTTATTAAAACATGATTTCTTTATAAATTAATGAAAATATTATAAAGAACAAATTAAATTTAGTGTAGTTGAATATAAAAAAGATAAGGTGGCTATATATGATAATGTATTATGAAATATCAATAAATCACCACCCTATTAATGTGGTCATAATGGCCAATTAATTTATTCAAATGGATCATGAAATCTTATCTAGGATGAGGAACATAAAATATCCAAGATTTTTTGGATTTCAAATTGATGAATATGGAAATCCTAAATGAAGAGGAAACTTTTATGTTGTTTAGTTTAGTTTTAAATTATACATCCATGTAACATTTAAATATATGTACAAGAATTATTTAGAGATAAAAAAGAAGGTTAAAAATGTTTCTGAGATAAAAAATGATCATGATGGAATAATAAGTTTGAATAATCATTGATGTGTTTCATCTATTCCTAATTCAATGAAATTATTATAGGAATCTAATTGTTAATTATTATATACTCATCATTGAATTATGAATATTGATATATATTTGAGAGATCAATTCTAGAGGTATGGTATGGATACTTATATTTTATATTTTTAGGGTTATTATTATGTCATATTTTTATGATTGAATGAAAAATCACATAGAAGAGGATACATACATTAGCATAAACATAATGAAATTGGGAATGAATCACCATGGATATTTTCATCAGACTCCCATATATGTCAAATTAGGATTATTCTTTGTTTTTTGTCTTCAATGTACATTATAATTCATCACACATATACTATATCAGAGATGATTGACCTTTTGAATATAATTATAGGATATACAATGAGGAAGTTGAAATGGGTTATGGTGTACTACATTTCATTATTTCTGATTTAGATATTATTTTTCCCTAATTATTCTGATGATGTCTCTAATAATAACATTATACAAAACTGTGTTTTTGTAATATGTATCACTTATAGGATGAAATATCTTCTGAAAGAAAAATTAAAAACCTATTGGATATGTTGAATTATTTTTATCATGGTCTAATGGTGCTTGGTATAAGAAAAATCTAGTTTATTTTTATAAAAAATAGCCATAACTCGAGATTTCAGGTCCCACCTTATGAATACCCCTATCGAAGGAAGTATATAACTAAAATATATTTGGATAATGTTATATAATATATGATTCTAGTAATTTATGTGGACAAAAAAATGTTGAGATGGTTATATCCATTAAAAAACATAATGGCATTACAATATCTATGGATAAGTTTGGCAAGAAAACCTCAATGTTAACTGGAATTTGAATGGGGTGGAAGTTGATTTGAAAGAGTCATCAATGGATAATGGTTTTTATATTTGACCATAATTTGAAAATAATCTATCAGAATATTGGTATCTTTTAAATTCAAGATATTATTGAGAAGGTATTCTATCTATTGGTGGTTCCACAAAATATCACCAAGTTAAATTTTTTTCTATTTATGTGTCATGTGGAATTAAATACCTAATCCCTGGCATTTACTGAGCTCATATGTTGTAATAATATAGGATATTATTTCTTCTAATGATCAAATAGTTGATATTATTCATTTTATATAGAATGATATACAAAAATATACCACTCACATGGTCAAATGATTTTTAGGGAAACCACTAGCGTGAGATATCTTCATGGAAACCAGAGAATGTAAATATAAAAATTAGCATCTATTATTTTAACAAATGTGGTGGAATATTTAAGCGAAAATTAATATTATGGGGGATATATTGTTACAACCAAATATTTTGTGAAATATTATTTTGAAATAAAATTAATTTCATTAATATCATGCAGTACACTCAACACAATGTTTTAGCGAACCTAAAAAGGTTAATAATAATAATTTGTAACAATAAAGTACACTGAATACCCATTAAAATTGGTGAAATTAAATTTAATGACCCCAATATAAATATTATTTATAATTATTTATATAAACTAAAAAATGAAAAAAGGAATCACTTTTTTATAAATGATTTATACATTTTGAAAATACTAGTTTCTCATTAATATAGTTATATTAATATTATTAACAAAAATAATTAATTATTGAATATTTTTAAAAAATATATGAAAATATATTATTTTATAAAAATATTCCTTAATATTATGTTAGAATGAATTATTTGGATTTTTGATATAAAGATTAATTTTTCATAGAATATTTAAATTTTTTTCTTTTCGATAAAATTGATTTTTCATTTAACTAATATATAAGGATAATTTTGAAATAAAGTAGATTAAAATTTAATAATAGTATATTTATTTATTTATAAATCATATTGTATTAAATTTAATTAATTTATTATTAGATATTAAGAGAAGAACATTTTAAATTATATTTATAAGTCAAGTTTCTCATCATCTCTGTGAAAGTAATTTGAAATTGATATTTTACACTTATGTGAATGTAATTTATAAATATTTATTCCATGTTTTTAATTTGAATAATTTATATTAACTAATTTGGTTAGGCTAATTTTTTATAATATTAATAGTATAAATATTGAATACTAATTACCTAGTTTACGGTTGAAATAGTTTTATCAATGGTTAAACGAAAAAGGCAAGGGAAACATTTTCCTATAAATATTTCTAAAAATTATTTTCTAGAAGAAACATATCCAATATAATATACATGGTCAGATAATTTCCCATTTTCCCCTTTCATTCATGTGAAAACTATTTCTATTCTTAATTCATATAAATCATTCTATGTGTGTCCTCTCCCCCACTCTTGATCCTTTCATACTGTCCAAAACCATTGGGTTAAAACAATACCTACCCAAATATCATCCTTACATACATACCCACAAAATTTAAGAAATTTTTAGATCATCATGGAAAATATGTTATTATATATCTTAAACATAAAGAGGTTTTCCAATGATGGTTTAGGTTTTATAGAAATGTGTTTTTTGGTTTATTTCATATCCTAAATCCTCCAAATAATATTGAATTATTCTGATATAATATCAACAATATCTAACATATTAATATTATTTATTACTTAAATGGTATAATGTGTATCGTATAACATTTATATAAAATATAAAATAATATAGTCGATCATGTGTATAGTGGAATACATGTTCACAAACTGATGTTGTTTATTTTCCACCACCACTTCACAGATTTAGATATAATTATGGATTATTTAATATTTCGTTACTGATCTATTAGGTATATCTTTTAACCCATATTTATTTTCATTTACTATTTTTATTTATAGGGATGATAACAAAATGTGAGGATACATATAATGGCGAAGTCACATATTTTTTGGACCCTAATATTTATCAAGTCTTTTCTACATGTTGATGATGGATTTTACACCATGTAACTAGGTTACATGACCTATAATTCTTCCATGGTGATATCCATGTATGGGATTCACACTGAGAAAGTTTAATAAATGTGATATAATATTTCCTGTCATAAATTATTTAAATATCAATTTTTTAGTTTTATACGTGGAATATCTCATCGTACATACACATCATGGATTTCAAGGAATGTAAAGGAGTGACATGCCACCTAATTCATTAATAAAGGATGTTTTAGTGTGACATTCGTTATTTGGGTGCCCATTAGACCACATGTTCTCCATTTCACTTGAACCAAAGCCCATATACAGTGATTTTTTAGTCACCATTCATTCTAGATCAATTTATTAGGTGTTTGACCCTTGTTGTGGTTAGAGTGCATCTCTCCAGGTAAGTGGTACATTAGATTCATCATTTTTATTGATCATGGTGGAGACATTGGGATTCAACATTAGACACATTGACCCAATAAAGTGGGTATTCTAGTCTTTATCCCTGATACAATGAACGATATTGTTTCAAAGGTTGTTTTGGTATCGTTTTTGGTGAAATTGGTGTTTATTGTTGAGATATGTGTCATTTCCTCATATACCATTACAACATGTTTTATTAATTTGAACATATGTTGATTTTTTGATAGGATTTTAGTTCCTTCATTTACATTGTTTTATTTTTTCATTTTTGGATCTCGTTGCAAGCATGTGTGACCAGAGATTCATGGTAGGTTGTTCTGTCTGTAGCCTAGGTTGACAGACCTTATGGTTTTTATTTAGAAATTGTTTTATTAAAATTAATTTACATGAATTGTTTTTTTATTGTTTTTTTTGAATAATAATGTTTTTTTCTTAGTTGTTGATAAATATAAGGAAATAGCTTGTTTTCAAATCACTAACATGGATTTTGAAATAGATTTTAAAGCGTTTTCAAATAATTGGAATGAATTGTAAAAAATAGAAAGTTTGATAACTTAGGAACATATTTAGAGGTTTATCGTGAGGCCATCATCCATTTTTTTGTGATTCGAATGATTTTTTACAAGGATATTTCCAATATTTCCTATGATTATTGTTCTATGGGACTGATATTATATTTTTTGGGGGTTTACACATGGTGTATTCCTCTTTTTCTTAGGCATGTATTCTTGGTTCCAAATTATGCACTGGATTGATTGTGCTTTGAGTAGTCTTCTATCCCGACCTAGAGTGATCCTTTGTTATGAAACATACTATTTTTTGGTTCCTAGAGTATTTGTTTTGGAATTTAAATGAATGTTAATTCTTATGAAAGATGATATAGACATTGTTCTATAAAATTTATAAACCATCAATTGTTTTAGAAATATGAAAAAGATAAATTCTTTATATAAATTATATAAAATGAAATTTATTATTATCATTACTTGTTTTATTTATAACAATCACATATTAATTGTAATGTAGATACATTTTATGGGACATACGGTGGGGTCCTATTGATCATGTTAGCTCGCACCATGTTCACCAATTCTGTGGTGAATTTAAATTTTTATGTATTCCAATGTAGGGATGGGCATCATGTCCTAGTGAGGAAGGGTGGTTTTATGCCAACTGAGTTGTTTTGATCTTGGATATATTGTTGGAGTTAATCCACACAATCACATGGAGTATATAATAACTCTGCAATTTATCACACACTTAAGAAGATTTATTACATAAACATCACTTGATAGAACATAGAAGATTGAGAGGTCTAGTGTCTCTACTTCATAGAATCATTACATAACAACATAGAACGAAAAAAACACAACATCTTTATTGATAACTTCTTTTACATGACCACTACATTCCCTTCTACATACCATTTCAAGGGATAACCTGAGGACATTCATAAGAAAATGGTGATCTATAAAGCCCAATAATGGAGTAAACAAGGCTAAACATGAAGTGTAAAATATATGTTATGAAATAGAAATATCAACTGATCCTAAGATAAACATGAACATAAAGGAATGATATAGCATGATTATCATAACATTGAAATGTGTCAAGAACACTTAACTTAGTATTATCATGAGCCAAGGATCATTGGACATTGATCATGAGTAAAACCAATTTTCACATGAAATAGCATGAGAAAATACTCATTGAACTTGAATGAGCATGAGTATACCCACATTGTACTTAATGTATCATGATACTAATATTTACCCAATGCATTGGATAAATATCAGTGCAAACCCTTCTTAATCATTTCATTTGATACATAAGTGTGCCACTTGGATCATACAACATGGATTCATAATAAATCATCATTTATTCCACGATAAAGGAATGTGGAATTCATACATAAATCTCATTAATCAATAATTAAATGGGCATAAAATTGAATACCCTTGATAGTGAAATGGGAATGTTATTCACTATATAATGACTTTGGCTTGTAAAATCGTGGTGCCATTTCAGCAGCATTACGACATGACATAAGAATTATAAAAAAATGGTTGATGAGAGAGAAAGGGGTGTCTCATCATTTTTAGATGAAATGGATGGTAAGTGGGTCATATAGAAACATTTCCCAAAACAATTAATGGAAATTATATTCATAATACAAAACAATTTCTTGAATGTTAATGAGAAGAGAGAATTTCCTTACGGAATTTCAGCATGGTAACATGTGTACACAGAAGTCATTAATGAGATAGAAAGAAGGATCTCATTAATTCAAACATAAAGAGGGAAATATGGTGTAGGTAAAAATTCATCCCCCAACATTTTTAATTGAAATCAATATTGAATAAAAATATTATGAAATGTATATAAAATAAGAAACGAAGGAATCCCTTACTTGGAAGTGTGATCCCAAAGGCTTGGGAGAGGATTCAAAGGTAAATCACGGGATTTTGGGGCAATATGGGAGGATTATAGTGAGAGGAGGGAATAGGATGAACGAACTCCAAAGGGTTTGAGTGAAAAGGATGTGGGATCTTGGGTGGGTTTATAGAGGTAAAAAGATGTAATTCTTTTTTATTTAGGTTTGGGTCACCTCATGTTAAGCTAATCAATAACACAAACCAGCCCATGGGGTTTTCCCATGGTTTTTTTCCAAAGCGGAGTGGAAAAAATATTTTATAATGAGAGTGGATGAACATATAAAAATAATATGGATGTTTATTTGGAGATTAGTCACACTCTCAAGGAAATTCATTTAAAAAGTGAAAATGTTTTATAACTCTTGGAGGGTCCACTAATATTTTGTAAAGAAAATAAAACCAACCAAAAATAAAATTATTTTAATTTTAGATAATATATTAGCCAAAAAAAAGGTTTATATTTTTTATTACATCAATATTTGGTCATAATGATGCCATGAATCAAATTATATATTTAAACAATAATTAATTATTTTCCAAAAATTCGATTGTCTCAAAAATTTAATAAAAAATCTCCACTGGATAAATTTGACATCCTTTTTCCAAAAAGAATATTCATTTTATCTAAATAATATTCATAATATGTGAATTTTTTCTTTTAAAATAAAAAACGGTATTTATCAAAAATTTATGTGTTTTGATAAAACTAGCTTTCAAACGAAAATAAAAATTACAGTTGAGTTCATAAAAATTATAAAATCATTAATATTTATTATAAATTAATTTAGTAATAATATTTAATTAAAATTTTATTTAATTCAAAAATCCAATAACTCATCAAAATATATTTCATAATTAAATAGAAACTAAAAATACTATTTGTGCTTTAAAAACTATTTACAATGTAATAATAATAAAATTAATATATATTCTATACTATAAAAAAAATAATTCACATAATCATAGTACTATGGTCTTGTTACATAACCCTTTATAACACTCACATAGGACCAAGTGGTAAGGTGTGTGATGGTGACAGAATCTTAGGATCGATCACATAACATCACTCAAGTGATAATCTCTATTAAATTCCTATTCTCCCATAGTCAGTTCTACTCAAGCTTAACATGTTAAAGATCAGTTTGGGGTTGTTAAAGAGTGAATCCCAATGATGCCACATCCTTTCTGAGCTCTGGAAAATGGGCTTCATACGGGGAAAGTCTACTGGATGAGGCCATCACATCCATTGTTTGAGTAAATTTTATTTGGTAAATCCCTATATTTATAATAATCATGTTATCACTATTTATAGTCTATATTAGAAACATTCACGATTCATTATGGTATTTTCAAATCCGAAAACAAAAAACCAAAGAAGTGCATATGTTTTATATGATCATTCTACATAATAATCCATTTCATTCGATTGAGATGGATTTTCATTAGCAATAATTTGAGTCATTACAATTATCCCCCATCTAAAATTTCACCCTAAAATTTTATTTTACTACAATAAAATAGATTTGGGTAACTCTTCTTCATCACTTCCTCTAATTCCAACATTTCTTCTTCACACTTGTTCCTTCTCCACAACACCTTGATGAGGGGAATTGTATTATTTTGTAGTACATTTTCTCTAATATCTAAGATCATCACATGTTTCTCCTGATAAGAAATATTATCCCCTAACTATAATTCCTTATATGATATTACATGTGAAGTGTCTAGTATGTACTTCCTTAAGAGGGATTCATGAAAGACATCATGCAACTTGGCCACGGTATGTAGATGTGCTAGTCGATAGGCCACAACAGTGACCAATCAATAATCTCGAAGGGTCCAATTTACCTAGGACATAACATCTGTTTCATTCCAAATCTCATGAATTTATTCCATGGAGATATACATAGAAATATTGTGTCACTAACGTTGAACTCGTGGTCTTGTCGACAGCTATCTATATAACCCTTCAACCGACTTTGGGATTCCTTGATATGTTGTTGAATGGTTTTCACCTTCTCCAACATTTCTTCACCAATTTCAGATCCTAGAACCATTCACTCACCATCATCATCCCAACATGCTATTTTTATTCAATATTTCTCAAAAAGGGATTTATATAGTGCCATTGAGATGATCAAGTAGAAACTGTTATTGTCGTAGAATTCATCCAGTGGAAAATGTTGGTCCCATCCTCTTTTAAAGACCATAAACATGATCATGAAATAACTTCAAGTGTCTGAATAGTTCACTCAAATTGGACATCAGTTTGAGGATGATAGACTATAATGAAGTTTGGTTCAGTTCGTAGAGCATGTTGGAGACTTTTCCAGAATGCAGCGGTGAATCTTGTATATTTCTCAGATACAATAGATAGTGGTAATCCATGCATCATTACAACTTCTTTTATGTAAATCCATGCAAGTTTATCAAATTATAAGTCCTCTAAAATCATGATAAAATGATCTATCTTCATAAGACAACCCACAATGTCCCATATAGCATTGTTTCCTTTGGATGTCCTTGGAAGTACAGTGACAAATTCCATGGTAATGTTGTCCCACATCTATGTTGGTATCAGTAGTGGTTTCATCATCCCCATAGATATTTTCCTCTCAGACTTCACTTTCTGACACCCCAGGCACATTGATGTATATTTATAAATCTTCCTTTTCATATTCACCCACCAATTTTCTCTTAGATATCTCGATACTTCTTTGTGCTCCTCAGGTGAATAGAGAAGGTTGAGCTATATGTGTCAACCAGAAGCACCTTATTTATCTCTGGATCAGATGGTACAAATAATTGTGACCCAAATATCACAATTACATCCTTGTCATCCATGATCTCTAAGGATTTACCATATCTGATAGCTTCCACCTTTTTTAGAATTTCCTCATCCCTTCTTTGAGAAGCCTTTATTTTCTCCATGAGGAATTGTTGATCAGTCTTTTGAGAAAGGATTGATGATGTCTTACCCATAATGATTCAAATGTCTATCGTATGTAAATATAAGAAGACATGATCATTTTCAATTCCAATCATTGATAAAGATTAATGATCCTTTATACATAGATCATTTTCCACCTTTTCGCTTTCCTAGGGTGGCAATGGATTGAGCAGTTGTAATCATTGATCAGATCTAACTATCTTTGTCAGATTATATTCAACTATTTTCATGTGAATATATACATGAGGCTTTTTTGGTCTATATATATTTCACACTTCTCCCCAAATAGGTAATGCTACCAAATTTTTAATACGAGATCACTGAAGTCAATTCCAGGTCATGTGTCGGACAGTTCTTCTCATAAAATTTCAATTACCTTTAAGAATATGTATTGACTTTGTCATTCTGCATCAACACACAATCCAAACCCTTCTTCGAAGAATCCCTAAATACCAAAAAAAAACATTATCCACTTGTGGTTAATGTGAGCAAAGGCGCAACGATAAGCCTCCTTTTTCAGTTCATTGAAGCTTTTTTCTCATTCATCACAATAAGAAAACATGTCTCCCCTCTGATTAAGCTTGTTAAGAGGGTTTCAAAATTGTGAGAAATTTCTCAGAAATCGAAGATAATATCTAGGAAACCCCAATAGGATATGGATATCTGTCAACGATGTTGGCCTCGATCATACCTAAATTCAGAGGTCTTGGGGGGATCCATAGATATCTCATTTCTTGTGATGATGTGGCCCAGGAATGATACCTATTTCAACTAGAACTCAAACATTATGTACTTGTATTAGATCTTCTCCTTACGCAAGGTCTCTGGTACATTTCTTAGATGATCCTCAAGATCCTCCTTGGTTTTAAAGTATATTAGAATATCATCTATAAAGACTACCAAATTTTTTTTGACGTAATATTTAAATACTCTATTCATCAAATCAGGAAGATTGCTGGAGCATTAGTGAGTCTGAAAGGAATTACTATGAATTAATAGTTCATGTAACATGTACAAAAAGCAGACCTGGGGATATCCTCCTTCTTCACCTCTACATGGGAATATCCAAACCGAAAATCAACATTGGAGAAGTATTGTGCTCCACATAGCTGATCAAACAAGTCATAATTTTTTTGAAGTGGCTACTTGTTCTTTATCAAGATTTTGATAAGCTATTGACAATCAATGAAAAGACACATTGAACCATCCTTCATCTTGCCATAGAGGACTGGTGCACCCCATGGTGAAGCACTTGGGCATATAAACCCATTATCCATATCTCCAATAGATGTTTATTCATCTCCTCCAGCTCCATAACATCCATTCTATATGGATTCGTGTATATTGGCAATGCCTTGGGTATAAGGTAAATTGAGAATTCAACATCTCTTCTTGGAATAAGACCAAGAAATTCCTTAGAAAACACATCAGTGAATTACCTCTCAATATGAATTTATTCATGGATGATTACTCCCATATACTCAATCATCTGAGCTAGATTCACATGATCATAGGGATATAATATCCATGCTTGAGATGATGGTTCTTAAGAAGATTCATCTTCCTCATTGCACTTTTATAGTATCAGGGGACGATTATCAACATAGAGAGTGATTTTCCTCTCACAATAATTTATGAGTTCACTATATCAGGAAATCCAATCCATGCTGATAATAGCATCATATTCCACCAGAGTGAGTATGACGAGGTTCACCATAAAGTTCATTCCACAAATTATGACCGGGGAGGAGTTATATTCATGGGATTCCATGATTTTCCCATTTCTCTTACTCAATGACATCATTACTTCCATGATTTGTGGGGGTGATGGGATTTTTCTACTAAATGGTCAGGATATAAAAGAATGCATATAAATAGAATAAAAATGTATTTTCACTATTCTTGAAAGAATAACTATAGAACCTATCACCACATCATTTTCAGGGTTCACTTTGGTGGTGGTGATGTAAAAATCTCGCCCTCTATTCCTTGGAGTTTATTGGTTACCCTTGAAAACCAATTGCATTGGGAACTGATTTTCAAGGTGCCCGAGTTCTTTTTAGTTGAAGAAATGAACAACACATTGAGGTTTGAATGGAGAATTAATATCTTCTATTGACTCCAATGGATTTTTTGGGAGGCATCTCACTACTAATTTCCCTTCCCTTCCATACCTAAATCATTTTTTCATCCCCTTCATGAAATTTCTAGGTTGCTTCATTCCACACCATTGGAAGTGGGGTGCTAGGTTTTCTTGGAACCGTTGGATTTATCCATTGGACAACCATAATTGAAGTCTACCTTATGCTTCTTATCCCTATAATACCGCTGAGATTCAACAATCTCCATTTCAACCTTGAGGACACATAAGGAAATATCATCATAGTTGTCAATGTCATGGATCAATAGGGATTTTTGTAGGCTAGGTTTCATCCCACAAAACAAGTGTTCAACATTTCATTTGGGGGTAATGACAAAGGATGATGCGTATCATGAAATCTTTGTGAAGTTTTCCTCATATTCTCCAATGGATTCGTCATCTTTTTTCATGAGAGAAAGGATGTCCTTTAGCATTTTAAGCTAAATAGTGAGGGGAAAAATTGTAATGAGATGATGACCGTCTTACATTGATTGGATTCACCCTTCATATAATAAAAAGCCAGACGAACCTTCACGTATTCAGAACAATGAAGGATGAAGATGATCTTTTCAATGGAGTTGATCCATTGTTCGGAGATTGAGGGGTAAATTGATCTATTAAAATTAGGTGGCATTTGTCTAATGTAACACTCGATAACGACATGTTTTTTATTAGGGGGGTTGATCGTTTCTTTTGACCCATGTTTCTATTCAAATCTTGAGTTAACTGAGAGAGAGTCATTACAAATTTTGTGATTTCGGCACCCATAAAATTTGGCATCTAATTAGAACAACCATCACATTGATCTTCACATTGGTTGTTATCCCCATTCCTCCTATTACCATCCATTTCCTGGAATAAAATGATAGTTTGGGGTTACACATAAAGGGTAATCCAAAGAAAAAAACAGATGATTTTTGAATAACATTTATTTCCTTATATTTTGAATCTATAGTCTTCAATCTATGTTATCCATGATCTACATTCAAACATATATTCTTTGGTGAAATTTTGTTAATTTCCTTAATGATGGTTCACACTAAGCATTTGAATATACCAAAGCATATCCCCTGGGTGTGTCATAACAAAGAGTACAGCTAGGCCCATTGTCGTGTACCTGGATACCCCGAGTCAATCCCGAAACTCTTTGTAGGAGTTCTCACTCCAAGGTACATTTGTTCCGGAGATGTATCTACCTTTTCACATCAAGATAAAGATATATTTACATGATAAACCACTTAATAAATAATCACCAAAACATAGGGGTGTTTTTATTATACTTAGTCTTTTCATAATTCTTTCACATTGGTTTTATATTCTAATCCAAAAAAATAACTAAACCTATAACTTGATTCCAGCTATAACAAACATGATCTTTATTACAGATATAAACATGATTTATTACATAAAATTCAGTTTATATAACATAAAATAATGAGAGTTATAGTGTTGTTAGATATTAGGAAAATTACATGACAACATACATCATAAAACACACAACATATTTATTGAAAACATCATTTACATGACCACTACATTCCCTCATACTTATCAATGCATGGGATAACATGAGGACATGCATATAATAAAGGTGAGCTATAAATCCCAATAAGGGAATAAATAAGGCATACCATTATGTGTAAAATAAATTTTTTGAAATAGGTATATTAGTGGAGGATAAGAGAAACATGAACATAAAGGCATAATATAACATGATTATCATAACATCTCTTCTAGTCAGCTACCTCTGGTGTATGGGGTGGCTCCCATGAGGTTATGTGATGACCTGGCTCGGGGCCCCATTTTTGTAGAACACAGGTCTGAGATGTTACCCTATTTGTTCTAATAGACTATTTAGTTTCACATTGAAATCATAAATTAAAATAAATTTTTTTATCATTTACAAACAATATGTTATTAATTTAAATTGAATTTTTAAAATTAAAAATAAGTTTTTTTTATATATTTCTATTTTGTATTTATCTTAATGTACTAATTTTATTTGTGAATAGTGAAAAATATTGATTTTTAATTAAAAAATACATTTTAATTATAATTAATTAAATTATTAATAATATTTTGATTTATTTGGAAGTAAAAAAGTTAGATAATATGTTAAATAATACAGTTTATGTCTTTTTAATAATTTTAAAATTTAATTTTCGAATAAAAACATTAGTTACATTTGAACATTTTCTCTATCAAAACCCACTTTCTCATCACATCTATAGAATTATTTATAAATTAAAATATTCCACTTATATTAATGAAATTTGGAAAAATGGATTTCATATTTTGAATAAGAATAATTTATGTTATATAATATTTAAACATAATATTTGATAAAAATTAATAGGAAATACAAAGAATATTATTTACCACAATAATGGTGTAAATATATTTAATGAGTGTAAACTAATATATATGGGTTAAAATGACCTAAGATATTTTCAAAAATATGTTTTCTAAAAATATATAGTTTTTTTAAATAAAAAATCATAAAATGGATAATTTTAATTCTTTTTAATGATAATAATATTAATATGTCTTAATCTTGTAAAAAAGTTATAAATGTTCAACTCACCTCACTTATAAAAGGTCACCACCTATCCTCCTTTATTTACACATTTAAAGCCATTAAGATCAGATTATTACCACCAAAATAAATTCCAAAAATCTGTAATCATGTTATATAATTCTTATATTGGGATGGAATCTATCATGGGATGGATTTGGTGAAACTCTTACTAGGATACCCAAAGAATAGATAAATTTTATCAATGTACGTTTTTATTTTATTTCTTCCACCACCTCCTTAAATTGTTATTTAATCATGATTATGTATATAATAATTTTCTTAAATATATTTATATTCTTTTATATTATGTTAATTACTTACAACCACACCCACATCCAGCAAATGGGTTAAAAAATTGGCATTTATCTGTAACATAGATTACTGCACTAAAAACCAATGATATACATTTTTTCATTACCACATTTCATGATTTGTTATGATTATTATTATTATTTATATATATGATATTTATATCATATATATATATCACATAATTAATTAATTTATATTTCCTTTTTTAACACTCCATTCTTCATTGGATTCACTAATTTAAGTCGTGTTTATGGTGGACTACTGCCTCAAGAATTGATTTGATTCATTTTTAATGAATGATTTACACAGATTATTGTAAGGATACAATTTATAAATATATGTGATATAAGTAAAAATATAATCATATCAATGAAATATTTATATCTTTAAAAATATATTATATTCTTTTATTTCGTACAATGAAATAGGTCAATGTCTCTCTGGTATGGGTTCACACCACCATCACAAGGTGATGTGAATTCTTTTTCATCACCACCCCCGTAATGATTATATATATAATATAAATATATAACCTATTTGGTAAGTATGATATTATTAAAATTCATGAATGAAAATAGATTACTTTAATCCATTCTATAACGATCATTAAAAAATGGAAACGTTACTCATGAGTATGTACAATTTACAGTTTCCAACACAATAAAGTATGTAATTTCAATATACCATGATTCATTAATTTTATTAAGAATATAATTTATATACAAATAAAATAGATATTTCATGATTATTATTAGAGTTAGTATGGTTTTATATAATATACACACGAACTAGATTATTCATGATAAAACACGTGTGAGGAAACCAATAAATTTACTCTACAAGTACAGAATATAAATAAATATAATTAATGAATTGGTGATAAGATTTTATATGATGATCATATATGATATTATTAATTTTAATATGATTCTATATTGAATTAATAAAAATTTCAAAACCAATGCATATGGGATTAAATTATTTTAATTAAAATGAAATCATTCCATAAGGGACTTCATCTGGATTTCATTTCATTAAGGAAAAATGTAATAATATGAACTTAATTTTATTTATATTGGTTTAATACTCTCTATTTTACCTTTAATATCATAATAAAATCATTATTATTGTTTTTTTAATATGAAATTTTATTATTTCAACTATTGGGATCTCACTTCTAAGCTACCATGTGGTAAAGATGGTTATAACTCAATTTTATTTAATTCGGTTATATTAATTCTTTATCGCCTTTGATATTTTAAGATTATCCATGTAAATTTTTTTTATTAAAAATATGTTTTAGTTAATTTTTGGGGCTTTTGAGTTCATAACCAAGAGCTATTCAATTTGTATTTTCTACATGAGCAGTTTGATCATTGTAAGGGTTTATTTAACAATCTGATTCTAATCATGATTGTTAATTATTGAATTATAGTGAAATGAAATTATTTGATAATTTTATAATAATTCCAAAATATATTATTAAAATATTTTTATCAAAGATATCTTCATGTAAAAGATCCAGTTATTCAAACATTGGTATTTAAAATAACTGATTTTTTAAATAAATTCCATCTTCATTTCTAAATTAAAAAAATTGGTGTATTCCCAAATAAGTTTTTTAATGGAATATAATTTTAATTTTTTTAATAAGGAACTTTTATTATAATTTTATGTGGAAAATAAATGTTAAGTTTCAGTTCATCATTGTAAATGGAATTACCAATCATTAAACCCATAATTTTCCTGAATTTTCAATTTAAATATTACAATGATTTTTTGAACAAAATTATTTGCATAATATTCAAAAAAGTCATACATATTGAATTTTATTCTCAAAGAGAATGTTTTCAAAAAATTATTATGTTTTAAAAGTTAATTTTAAATATGAAATAGATATATTACTCAAGTAAGTTATTAATGAAATTATTATTGAATTTAAATTCACCATGGACTCAAACAATCGTGGTAATCATAATCCCCAAGGGATATTTTAAATTGATTTTATCCTTAATTTTTATTGGAATGTTTTATAATCATTTTGATTAAGGATTTAAAATTTTAAATACTCACTATATTACTCAGTGTAGATTATGATTTTATTTATTTGATTTATGTATGTATTAAAATTACATATTCTGTTTTTTTATATCAATGTTTAATTTTTATATTTAAAAAATATATATATGTGGAATGAATTAAACTTTGTAAGTGATGGGTGCATCAAATTATAACACATTTATTAATAAGTAGGGCTCATGAGACAACACATAAATGATTTTGGACATGGAATTACCCATTTGTTTTATGTCACGGAACACTATCGTGATAGGATTAAATATCTTGGCATAACGCTTGTATGTTATGTTTTAGATGTACAACATTATTAATTGCATCATTATGACTTATGATATTGATTTTCAATTTTATTTTTCAATTAGTTATAATATTAAATGTAGTATTCCTAGAACCCATTATTATATATATATAATTACATGATCAATATTTATACCTTTTGTATTATAATCATGCTATATATTTAATTTAATGTGTTTTAGTTCTCTATTTTTCCATATTTTTTAAAATTATTTATTTATATATTCTTTTATAATCATACACATACTAAGCATCTTACCTCACCCCTTTTTTATGTGTCATTTTCCATAGGATACCAGGTAGTATATTTTGATTGATATAAATTCATAAACAATGAATAAAATAGAATTATCCAAAACAATTATGTACATTATGTTATAAAATTTAATGTTCTAAATGATCTTTCATGTTTACTAATATTATTACACTAATTATTCTCTTTAGGATGTCACTCCTTATATATTAAACCTATATAATAATACAGACATTGGATCAATTATATGGAGTGTGGGCATTAGAGTTTTTTCATAAGAGTTATAGTATAAATAATGAAAACTATATTTATGAAAAAATAGATAATAATAATAACCATATAATAGATATTGAGGATATGTATTGAGGGAACATGTTAAACATTATGTGAGATATATATTATGTGGGTTTTCATTGAAATTAATCCTTATCTAGATTCCACATGATTTGTTGGTTCTAGATTAGAGTTACCTATGTGTAATAACTCCAAAAGGGTGAGTTGGAAGTGACATGATCTTTACATAGTGCTTGAAAAAACCCTTACTATACACCTAGATTGACACTGCTACGTGATATTGTAAAAAGAATTCAAATTTAATTTACAAATAATTCTGTTGGATTTTATATAAAATGATATTCCCAAAGAAACAATTATTTTAATTATGATATTTTAGGTATTTGAAATTTTAAATTTCTGTTAATTTTGTAACTATTTTGGTGATGACACAATAATTTTTCATAAGATTAGGATATCATACAATTAATTATATTGTATATAAGTCTCTATAAATTTAAGGAATGATAATTCTATCAATGAAAATAATCAATTTAGTAATTGAGCACATATTAATGAAAAAGAATTTATAATTTGTTTTTCATAGGGAAGTAGTCAAATTATTACAATATTGGGGAAGCTGACTCGTCATATGAGTAAAAAACCTTCCAACCATGAGCAACCTACTAACCCACCATGTGGTGTAATAATGTTATACTTCTTTAAGAATCACCAACCACAATTTTTAAATGAATAAAAAAACCAATTTTAGGTCATAAATAGATAAGTTATAAAGGTGATATATTTATTAGTATATGAATTATTGATATGGATAAACCTATTAGGAATGAAAATCATTTAACATGATTTTTTACTCAATTGTGGTCAATAATTAAAAACACTATGGATAAATAATTAATTATATATAATTTTGTGGAGAAATTTCAAGGGTATATTCATCTAAATTAATATCATCATAAAAAAGGAGTGAATATAATATGAAAAATCCCGATTTTAAGATAAAATGAATAAGAAAAATTTTCTTCGTATTAATCCAACACTATATTTTAATATGGTATGCAATGGACTACATACATGATCTAAGGAAAGTGATTTACCATTTCATTGATGGGATGGAACTAATACTTTAATAGGAAATAGTCTTTCAATCTTTCTAATCATGTGAAGTAAGAGAATCATGTTATATCAATATTTAAAGTGAATTCTTTATGTGTTATATATTTTTTGGCAATAAAGTGATGAAAAAGACAGCAAAGGGAAATATCATAATGGGAAAAGGGGAAATAAAAATATTCTATCATGATATACTTGTGGAAAGAAACAATCTGATATATTAATTGAGATAATGGTAGTTATTAATAAGTATAGATAAAAATGACACTACAATTGAAATTTAATCATAATGAAAGAAAATTGAAAATTGAAATGATTCTATTGTAAGGGATAGGAAAAAACTCAAATTAATTCCCCTATAATAAAGAAAATTTAATTAAAACAACCTATGTGATTTGAGTCAATCTCATTATTGAGACAAAAAATATGAAATGATAATGGTTCATATTTTCTATATCCATTTAACATGATGAAAAAATTATTATTAATGATGATATTCTAGTTTTATTTTTACTAAAATTTATAATAATTGTACATTATTAATATGTAATTATGGATATTGTAGAATTTGTTTAATGGTACCAATGACAAAGAAAACCCTTTCATTTCAAATTAATACAATTTCAAAAAAACATTATTGATGGAAGGATAAACCTAAATAAATTTTGGATATTTTTTTAATGATGTTTGGATAAAGAGATGATTGATACGGTTAATGTAAATTGGATAGTTCTAAATACCTAAAAATTGATTAATTATTTTTTGAAAATTTAATATATTCCATAATTTATGGAGTTAAAAAAATTTCGGATCGATGTAATACATAGAATACTGTGTGTTTTACTTAAAAAATATTAAATCATGTATGTCTCAGATAAGGTTTAATGATATTTCGGGAAATTACCATGTTCATGCAGAATAAATAATTATGGTATTCACATTTTTTCTATGTGATGCTTTGGAGCTACATTATGTAGTACGGGGGAGTAAAAATAATTTTATTTTGGTTGTTTTCTGAAATCCTTTCTAATGTTTTGGATCATAATAATTTTTTATGCCTCATAACATAAAATATTTATTAAATTTTATATGATTAGATTTGGTTTATGTTATAGATATTAAAATATTCTTTCACTATATGTGGATTTATTTATATTTGAAAAACTTTACAATGAATTTTGTAATAAAAATAACTAGATATTTGTGGACTTGATTTTGATCTTATTATGGATAATATGATCTTCTATAAGTGATTTTTTTCTTTTTTTATAAATTACTCATTGTTTTATAATAATTTCATGAATTATGTTGTCTATTGTAAATTTATCAATAAAAAAACTAATTAATGAAATATTTCATTTAAAATATAAACGTTTCATGTACGTATACTTCCAAGAATTAATATACAATGAATTATTTACAAACCATTCATAATAGGATATTGATAAATAGATGTTATCATATTACCATCATATTTGATTGATACATTTGTCTTCTAAATATAATGCCCTGGACTTATACATTACTTAATCATGAATTAAATGAATAATTCACATATTGGATCTTTTCTGGTTTAGAATTTTTGAGAATTAGGTCTTAGCTATTACATCTCAAAAGATTACATAGTAGACACTTCTACTAAGTTTCCATAAAATAAAAAAACACTTATAAAGAAACATGTCAAGTTCCATGTTTTAGATAGAATGTCTTTCCTTGATCCCATCCTTGACCCTATTCATCTTTAAGTCCAGTGGAAAACATTTCAAACACTTGGGATGAGCATAAAAAAGCCGAGTAAAGGATACATAAAGAAGGAAAACTGTTAGTTTTCCAAAAAAACAAGTAAACCATGAGTACTTTACCAATGTAATAATTTTCACCTTTATGAAGTAGTAAAAACTCTTCACAGAATAAAAGACCCTTAATTACCCTTTTGTATCCAAAATATTACCATAAAACCCATATAAAGAACACATAACATATTGAGGTAACTTGGGACATAAATATACTTAAATGGAATAACCATACGGTCAATTTCCAAACATGCTTAATGGAATAGCTATACGAACAACTTCCATACCCTCTGCATTAGAGGTTATAACGTAACCACCCATCCTAGTATTCAAAGAACCACCCATCATATGGTTTATCATGTAACCACCCATAAAATTTCCAAGTACCATCATTACACATAAAATATTGAAAATATAAATATTTCAATAACAACATTTCATTTGCAATCACAATAAGTAATTCTAAGATATTGAATTAATCAATCCATTTTCAAAAATCATTTAAAATAGATTTTTGAATCAAAGTGTCCCATACCACATTGAATATTTTAATGGAATTATAATTTTAAAACATTAATTTCCATATAAATAAATAATAAAAACCATTTGGAAAAGATGGACATTAAATATAAAGATTTAGAATAATGAATCTTTAAAACATTCAAAATGATATTTTTGTTAAAGAGTTTTTATCAAAATGAGAGACACTTGAATACAAATAATTGCAGAAGAAAATTTAATCCGAACATTATAATATCATGAGAATAAATGTATTCATTATATAATATGTCAATGGACAGTATAAAGACCATATAAGAGTGAATTGGCGCACAACAATAATGAATTTTCAATGGAAATGTAAATTGAGATGAAATCCATTATAATGATGGTATCCTTAAATTAAGGATAAATCTATCACATAATTATGTGTGAGAAATATAAATACACCCAAAATAAGTGGATATTAAGTGTGAAACAATCATAGGTCATTCACACATAATATTGGAAAAACAAAACCAATGACATAGATACTTAACTCCATGAAATGAGATTGAGTTATGATTTCCCATAAAAGTTCGTAAGAATTTTTCAATGAGATGATTATGTGTATAAATAGTATATCCACACAACGTTTTGTGGAAATTAAAACATAGAGATTCTACACATAATCTTGGCATAATAAAATCCAGAAGTATAGGTTTAACCCAAAGAAATGAAAGTGGTTTATGAAACTCCCTTACAGAAATTCGATAGCCTAACGCCGTCACTTTAAAATTCAGAAAATGAATTGATGAGAGAGAAAATGGTATCTCATCACTTGGAAATAAAATTTACATAAATAAGGATATATAATAACGTATCCCAACATAATATTATGTGAATTAAAAGACATAACAAAAGATGTTTTTTATAAAGAGAAGGGTTAATGGTCTCCTTACCGAGTTGGGTAACATTCTAAACGTACACCCCATGGAAGAACAGTCATAAAATGAAGATATAAATACCCAAAAATGAAATTATACTACACAAAGTGTATAATAATGGGCAGTAAATACACCACCCAAATAAAATAGTGGCAAACATAGCATAAATGTCACTGGAATAAAAGTGAGATGAAAAATCCCTTACGACAACTGGGCAGCCTTACGGCGCCACTTAAAACTTACAAAAATGGATTTATGAGATCAAATAGGGTCTCTAAATTATGAACAGAAAAATTACAGTGTGAGGAATATAAAATAACATCCCCCAACATAAGAAATACGATCTTAAAAGAAATGATATAAAAGAGAGTACTTAAAAAGAAAGACAGAGGTTGGATCCCTTAAGAAAATTCAGCAGCCTGACAACGCCACATAAAAATTCTTAAAATGAATTGATAAGAGTAAGAGGGGGTAACTAATCATATGAAAATAAAAATTTAAGTATGGTGAATATTAAATAACATCCTACAACATAAACACGTGTAGCCTAAATGAAATGACATAAAAGTGGGTACTTGAAAAGAAAGAGAGTGGTCGGATCCCTTACCTCAAGTCTGAATTGTCTTGTTCGTTTCATTATATTCCTGAATAATAAACTTTGGAAATTTATAATTTATTAAGGATTTATTTTAAATATTATTATTAAGTTCATATCACATATTATAATGTTATAATAATTGGTTAATAATGTTAGTTCATATCAGACGTTTTTGTTGATGTTTGGTAAATGAGTCAAAAATGAATTTGTTTGAAAAATGATTTTCCATGTAGTTATAAGTAAATCATCACCAGAATAGTATTAATGATTTAAATATAATATATATCCAATAAATATTCATTATATAATACTACATAACATTTGGAGATAAAATAAAATGAAATGCATCATTCATGGAGACGGTATGTCGTACGTACGCATGAACGCTACTTTCATTTCTTTATCATATTAATGGAATTAAAAATAATTGAGAGAGATATATATATATTATAATTCCAGTATAATACATATGTTATATGGGTCACATATTTTCATTAATTTCATTCTTTATACATTCCATGTATTGCATGAACGAGTCACATCACTTGAGGGGGCGGTAGTCCACACTTCCTCGTATGAAATTATCACATTTTCACAACATGAAAAGCATAACGGAAAGTTTTAAATATAAATTCAGAATCATATAAAAAACATAAATACCATATATATCACATATAAAATATAGTGACATCATAATGGACACCATGAAAGGTGTTAAGAGAAGATTGAACAATCATCGTTTCGTGAGGCAGAAATTCGCCATCCACAGACACAGTATGTTCTATAACCATTAGACAAAGGTGCGTGTAAGTTTAGATCTAATAATTCACATAAAAACATTATATTATATTTAATATACTGGTGTTCTTACAAAAGAAAGGAATAAAAAGAGTTTAGAGGGTTGGAGAAGCAAAATAAAACAAAAGAACACAAGGGAAGACTATACCTTTAAATCGGGTAACTCTTTTTGATTTGACGTCAAAGGCTTTTTTGGAAAGTATTATTCTAAAATTTGAGGCTTTTATGATGAATATAGGGATTTGGAGAGATTCAATGGGCAGGTTTTGGCCAATACAAAGGCTTTAGAGGTGTGGGTAAGGTGGTAGAGGTGGGGGCCTTTTATAAGAGGAGAGGAGGGGCACTCTTGGAAAGTTATAAACGTTTACTTTATTATAAAATGATTTTCAGATTTTAAAGGTCCCAAAATTATATATTTCGAGGATAAGAGGATTATAGTTCTAAATACATCCATACAATAGGTTTTTGACAAGTTTAGATCCTTTATTCTACATTATCTTTTCATTTTATTTAAATCGTTAAATAATGAGGTAATCACTGCATCATCGTGGTGTCATAAATAATATAATTTATTTACATTCTAAAAATTATAAAAAAATATCATGATGTATGAAATCTTTTTTCATTTCTAATGAATATTTATAGTAAAAAATATGACTTGTATTACCCCATGAAAAAATTGTTTTAGTAAAACAACTCAAGTATGTGACATTTTTATTTTATCTTTAAATAAAAAGTTATTTATGTCATTTTCCTACCAAGGTGGCTCCATGGTGTCAACAAGTTGACCAATGGATTTTCTAGGTCTTCTATGACACATCGAATGATGGTAGGACATGTTTCTAGGTAATTTAATATTATTAAAACATTATTTTTACCTTAAATTACACTAATTACCTTTAATCGCGATTAATAAAACTTAAAAGTTACTATTCATGAAAAATTATTTTAATCTCATTGAACCACATTTTACTTCATAATGACAACAATTTTTGTCGGAATTTTGAAAATCAAATCACAGAAGTGGAAAAATTTCATTCAAACGAAAAATCAGTTTCTTTAACTACCACTTTGTGGTTTCACTATTCATCAAAAATTGATGTTTTTCAGAAAAATACCAAAAATTCACCCTATCCTATATTTGATATTCTGAACTCAAAAATGATGTCTATTTTAAAAAATTCAAATCATATAATTTGCATTAATTAAATTAATAATTAATTCCCGCTGTCAAAACAAATAGTATGTTTTTAAGAAACAATATCTATTAGAAGATTGACACTAGTTTAAGTCCAATTTCAATGTGAAATTAATTCCAATGACCAACATTAGATTAAATGGTAAAAATATATTCTAAATACACTTTAATATCTATTAAAAATATAATCTATCCATATAAATAAATCTGATTAAAAGGAGGTTTTGAAATAAAATGCAACATTTTAAATAAAAATGATCTTTATCAGAAAAATAAAAGAAATTTACACAAAGTAAATTTTGATGTCCAGATTCTAAATAAGGATTTTATATTTTCAAATACAATATATAAAATTTTCAAAAGTATATTTAAAAATGGTTCTCTATCAAAAAGAAAGTTAATCGACCTTTTAAAGAATATTAGAAGATTTATGCTTAAAATTTGATTCATTTTCATTTTAAGCCTCTAACAATTATTGGATAAAAGTAAAAATATTTGAAAAACATATATAATAATTTTTTAGTTAGTTCCTTTCATTCCCGAAATTACAATGACTAGGTGTTAACTAACATTTAAAATAATATTATTTTATTATTAGGGTGAAACGTAAGATTTCAAAGAAACTCGTTGTTGCGTATTCGGTACGCCATCGAGCACAGTGTTCCCTTTAATGAAATATTAATACATTACTCACAAATATAAATAAAAATGAAAATTTCATATTCTTTATTTACCTGGGGTGTTACATCATTCCCACCTTTGTGGAATTGCATCCTCGCAATTTTAAAATTGGGCTTTGAAACTTCATTGAAAATCCCACATCAGAACAAGAGTCAGTAAAACTATCACTTTAAAAGAATGGTAGATAAGTACAAAGGTCACCCGAGTTAACCCATTCTAGGATTCCACATATGAAAATATGGATATGGAGGAGAAAAAAAGGGTCATATTCTGATGGAGAGTGATAGTAAACATGTCTAGGAGAAAGTTAACCACCAGAAAATCACAAAATTGTGATGGGTTAAACGGTTTTCAATTCCCCAGTAGGAAAAGTTAACAGACAACATTTTTTTAAGTTAGTCTACATTGAGGAATTTATTTTTGAGCTTATCTAAATCATAATGAAACATACTTACTTGTCACGTAGAATTTCAACTTTTACTAGATTCCTTAATCAAACTCATATTATCTCCAAAAGACGAGTTTTTAGGAAGTCTTGTTCGCATAAAGAGTACTATAATCTGAAGTGCATTGTGTTGCATTTGTTGTCAATGAGGCATGAAGCTGTCTTGAAATGAATGGATGTCAAGGTGTCAAGATGTGAATGCCAGAGGTTGTGATGGTGTTGGTGATGAAGAGAGAATGGCCATAGTACTAAGATGCATGTCACTTAGGAGATTCACTAAGTGACATAGGAGATGTGGTTGAAACATTCTCTAGAAAATCTGACGATTGCTGAACTGATCTTTAAGTTCTAAGAACTTGTATCAAGATGATACAAAGTCACAACATGATTAGAAGACCATGAGGAGTTGAAAGGAGTTCCATCCACAACTACTAAGTGGATGATGTGCATTAATGAAGTCCATGCACTATCACTTAGTGCATGTGAATTTGAAGAAGAACCAATTTGATCTCTGATTAGATCAATGAAGAACGTTGAAGAATCTATTTGACTAAGGAGCTCGGTTGATGAAGATGAACCTTTTGAATTCCATATACTAAGTGAAGATTATATGTTGAGGAGGATTAAGGAATTCTTAAGAAGTAGAGTAGGGAAGAAATTGAGAAGAAGAATGAAGTGGCTTGGAATTTGGCATTTTACATATGGGGATACTTTGTTTTTTAACAAAGTGTTTAACACTTTACTTGCCAAAAAAAAATTGGCCTGCCCGTGAGCACCTTGTGGGTTCAACCCCAAGGCTCATGTGGGCCTAAGGTGCCACGCCCAAGGGGGAACCCGTGGGGCGAGCTCAGGGCGGCAGGGGCGCACCCGCAGACACCACAGAGGCGGCTGGGGCACGCCCGGAGGAGCGCAGTGTGCATAGTGGGCGCCAGTGGCGCGCCCGCAGGAGGCATAGTGGGTGCTAGGAGCACGCCCGCAGGGAGCATAGTGGGCGCAGAGCGCGCCCGCAGAAGAGAACACGGTGCGGGGCGGCACCGTGGAGGGGGAAGTGAAACTGAGCGTTGAGCGGGGAGCGCTTAGTTAATAAGCTGCGGAAAAACCGTGCCCCGTTTCGATGTGGGACGCGGAAAATTTCCCGGGATTGAATCTGAGCCGCTCGATTGATCGCGCGCTTGATCTGCGCCGCACGATTCATCCGCGGCGAGGCGATCTGATCTAGGCCGTCCGAAATCAATTGAATCGACGATCCAACGGCTGCGAGATCATCTCCTTCGTCGAGCTCGAGCCGAAGTCTCCCGCGAGCAGCCGCTGAACCAGAGGCATCCCGACGACCTATCTTGAGCTCCCGGCCACCATTTCCGAATCCGAAACCTCCATTGTGATCGTCTGTGCCTACTGAACATAACCATGCAATAAAATAAGCATGCATGCGATGAAAGGAGGATTTCGAGCGAGGCCGAAGCAACCGGAGGTGCGAGGCCATTCGGTGTTCGTGTTTTTGCATGGATAGGCCTAAATAAAGGCCGTGCATGCGTTATAAATCGCATGCACGAGGAGGAAAGAAAAAAATGAGAGAACCCGCGTGAACCGAGGATCAAATTCAAGATTTGGAAAGTTTTTAAAGATCCGAAGATCTCGGGATTTTGATATTTATTTCACGCGGATGAACCGAGGATTCTCTTCCTATAAAAGGAGAGGCCGAGACCTCATTGTAGTTTGCTGATACGCTGAAGTTCTTGTTGAAGATTTGTGTCCCGCGAAGCCTCTGCCTCGCGAAGTTGAAGCCCCGCGCAAGGTATTTGCGCGGCTAAGTTCCTTGCGCGCAACATCTTTGCGCGACAAGAAGAAGGAGGAGGAGGAGTCCCCTGTGCGCATTATTTGCGCGACAGGAAGAGCTCTCCCTGCCCGCATACTTGCGCGGCAGGAGAAGCTTGCGCGCCCAAGGTGTCTTTGCACCCTTGTGGCTTGCGCGCCTCGTGGTGTTGCATAATGCACACCCGAGTGCTTGTGCACCCAAGTCCTTGCACGATAAAAGAAAAGAAGTTGGCCGCACCCCTTGCGCGCCTTCATTTTATATTTGAGCAGTGGGTGTGTTGAAGAAGACCCGAGACTTGTGCTTGTGTGCCAAGTGAAGGAGGAAGACGGCCGAGGATACCTTGGGTGTGTGCAAAGAAGAATAAAAGAGTAAACCTTGTGTGCCAAGAGAAGTGGAAGGCCGTAGCCACATTTCCCCTTGTGTGTGCTAAGTGCAAAGAAGGGCAGTAGGTGTTCGGGTGTGTGTGCAAGAAGGGAAGAGAAGGCCGAGCCTTAGTGCCTTGTGTGCCAAGTGAAGTGGAATACCACACATTGTGTGTGAAGTGAAAAAGGCCGAGAGGAAGTGTGTGCAAGTGGAAGAGGCCGTAGCCTTGTGTGTGCACACTATTGAAGAACAACTAAAAGAACACTAAAGTGTGTGTGTGCAACAAGAAGAGGAAGGTCACTACAAGTGTATGCTAAGTGAAGAATTTGTGTGTGCAAACTAAAGAAGTGGCCGAACCTAGGTGTGCACTAAAAGTGAACACACTTAGAAGAAGTTGAAAGGAGGACATCCACACTAAAGTAGAACACCCTCTAAGTGTGTAAAAAAATTGGATAAAGTGTGTGAAGTTCGGAGAAGGTGTGTGCTATAATTGATTACACCCTCTGTGGGTCTACTGCACCAAGAAGAGGACAGAAGGGGAGTGCATGCATGCAAGCATGCACGTGCGCACGTGAACAAAGCTAAATCAGGTTGTGTGCATTTGAGCTGACCAAGTCCAGAAGATCTTGAAGATATTGTGATGCCATGCATTCAGTGCATGATGTTGAAGTGAACTGAGACTGAGCCAGACTGAAGTTAAAGAAATTGGTTGTCTGAGTTTTCAGTAGATTGAGAAGACCCTGATCATCACAAGTGATCAGAGGTACAGAGCAAGGCCAGCAGCCTTTATCCCAGGCTGCTGAGGATACTTGAAGAGCTGAACAAGAAGAAGAGCTACTCGTGTGACTCGAGCAGCCAGGAGAAGACCCTGTGGGACTCAGGGAGAAGAAGTCTTCAGTGGGATTCTGGAGCAGGCCAGTGGGACTCTGGTAACACTGTGGGACGCAGTATAAAGACCCTCCTGTGGGACTCAGGAGAGATACGGTGGGAAGCTGTATCGACCATTGTAATACTAACAGATTATAATGGGAGAATCCATGCTTGGAGAGCATGGCAAGGATGTAGGCCTTTGGTGCCGAACCTTGTAAATCCTTGTGTCCTGTGCCTTTTCATTACTGCATTATCCGGGAAAGGTTGAGAGATACAAGAAGAGTGGATCGAGGCTTTAACCAGCCATAGAGGTTTAATTGATAAAGAATCAATTAGTAAAAAGTTTTAAGGGATCACTGATTCACCCCCTCCCCCTCTCAGTGATTCACACTGATCTGGGCACTTCAATTGGTATCAGAGGGAGGTTACCTCTAAAAGATCCAAGAGAGTCTATATGGAGTGCAGATTTGAGGAAATGAAAGAACAGCCTCAAATGGAGATATCTGCCAAGACTCTGAAAAACAGAATGAAGAAACAGGCAAAGAAGATGAAGAAGAAGGCTGGTGCAATCAGAGAAACTCCTTCTATGGAAAGAAATGTGAAAGTCACATCAGATGACAATTCCTTTTATCATTCTTCTGATGAAGCCTGATCTAGCTGTGATGAAGATGGAAGGAACAATGATCTTCTAAATGCAATCAAATATCTTCAGAAGAGAGTCCCCAAGGAAATTGCAATGTGTATAGCTACAGGCCTCCTTGATCTTCAAGAAGAAAAATTACAGCTAGAAGATGAAGCCAATTCTCTGGAAGTCCAATTGGCAAAAAGGGTTGGCATAACCAACACTCTCAGAAGGCTGGTGAATGCCAAAGATGAAACTGTATCTCTTTGCAATGAAAGATATGAAGACACTGCTGAAGAATTACAGAGAAGCCTTTCTGAGAAAGAATTATTTAAAGTAATAATCAAAGATGTTTTCCATGCACTGGAAAAGAGGCACAAAGTGTCAATGAATGTCAGAGATGCTCAACTCGAATACAAAGTCAAAAGGGTGAAGGAGATGGACAATTCATTGCTTGAATTGAAGACAGTGCATGATGACCAGATGAATCAGCTGAAAGAAAGTTGGGAAGGAAAGCTAAGAGCTGTTGAGGATGAGAAGAACTCCCTTAACATGAAGTGCTTAGAACTAGAGGTGATATTGAAACATCTGCAATCACCTAAAGCTGAATCCTCCCAGTCAGCTGGAAGAAGACATGTTTCTACTCAAGTATGCTTTGAGAAGGATGATTCTAAGAGAAAGACATCCTCTAATAAAAGTGCAACATCTTCTAGAAAGAAGGTACCATCCATACCATCTTGTACTGATGCTTCTAATTGTGTTTCCACAAAAAGTACAGGATGGAAGAATAACTCCAAACAAATATGGATGAAGACAGTAAAGAAGCAGAGCTCTCCTGAAACAGCACAACAGGTCAAGAAAAGTACCCTACAATCAGAAGGACTGAAGAGGTCTAGATTCGTGGGACAATGCTGGTGTTGTAACAAGTATGGGCATTGTGCAAAGGATTGTTGGTACAATCCACTGAATGCCAAAGCACAGAGGAAGCCCATGCCAAGGGGGAGCAAGCCAGAAGAAAAGAAGCAGCATCCACAGGTCCAGAGACATCTGTTCACTGCAAATAGATTTGGATTACTTGACAACATCTGGGATGATTGCAAAAGTGGTCAAAAAGATACATGTCAATCTCCAACTGTATCCAAAGCTCAAAAGAAGAAAAGATCACAGAACCTGGCTCAAAAAGATTCCTTGGGAAGAAAGAAGAAAGTAGAGAATGCTCCCAAGAAGTGTTTGAGAAATGAAGAGAAGTCCTTGGAGTCTGAGTCCAAGAAGGGTGATGCATCCAGAAGGACCACCAAGAAATGCTTCTACTGTGGAAAGAAAGGACACATCATGGACCTTTGTAAAGAAGCCATGAAACTAAATAAAAGCAGACTGAACTCCAAAAGAAAATCAATCCAGAAGAAGAAGGGACTGATTGAAAATAAGTTGCCTAAGAGAGGTAGCTTAGCAGCATCCAAAGAACCATGTGGAACTTCCAGAACTGAGGCCACACTTCCAAATGATTTACTAGTCATATGGCCAAATCAGTTGCAACTTGCCAGAGAACTGCAAAGAGCTGAAGATGAAGCTCTGGAAACTGCTAAAGCAAAAAAGGAAGAAGAAGGTTTCACATGAAGATGTTTTGAGAACCACACCAGCACAATCATCAATGAAGATCAAATGTGAAAGTGTGAAGACTGGTGAAAATGGGACATCTCGGTTGAGAGAATCTTCTCAACCTTCTTGTTCACATTGATGAACCAAGGAGGTCCCATCTTATTCCCTTATACACTTGTATTTACATGTTCTAACATTGCAGGGAATTGAAGATGACGATCATTCTCATCTGGAGGATGGTTTGGACAGAATGGAGTGCACCCCTTGAGGGGGAGCAAATCTGAAGAAGATGATGTTCTAAAATTAATATCATCTTGAGAAAGTGAAGGTATTCCAATCATACTTTCATCCCTTGTTTCTTAATTGAGTTTATCTTGTCAATTAAGGGGGAGTATGGATTGAAGACAAATGGATGAAAGGGGGAGCTTTATCTTTTCACCTGAACTTTCTAATGAGTTTTGTGAAGCATGTGCAGGATTTAGCAAATTCATTGTTATATCTGAAAAATTTCAAGCCCCTAAGCATGATCTCACATGTGTAGAGAATTGTGGACAGCATTGAGTTCCTTGATTACATCACTCTTGTTTTCTACACCGGGTTAGCCCAAGTAGACTTAGAGTTGATTTACTAAAGGTTCTTTGCTAAAGAAGAACATGTGGCATCATCCCTCTCTCAGTGTTTTTCAAGAAAATACTTTTTAAAGGGAGGAAGAGATTTTTGAAATTGAATCACACCACACCTTTGCATTTGATTGCCAATAAGGGGGAGATCATATGTGCTAAAGGAGTGTATTGACAACAAATACAAAGGGGGAGATTGAAGTGCATTGTGTTGCATTTGTTGTCAATGAGGCATGAAGCTGTCTTGAAATGAATGGATGTCAAGGTGTCAAGATGTGAATGCCAGAGGTTGTGATGGTGTTGGTGATGAAGAGAGAATGGCCATAGTACTAAGATGCATGTCACTTAGGATATTCACTAAGTGACATAGGAGATGTGGTTGAAACATTCTCTAGAAAATCTGACGATTGCTGAACTGATCTTTAAGTTCTAAGAACTTGTATCAAGATGATACAATGTCACAACATGATTAGAAGACCATGAGGAGTTGAAAGGAGTTCCATCCACAACTACTAAGTGGATGATGTGCATTAATTAAGTCCATGCACTATCACTTAGTTCATGTGAATTTGAAGAAGAACCAATTTGATCTCTGATTAGATCAATGAAGAACGTTGAAGAATCTATTTGACTAAGGAGCTCGGTTGATGAAGATGAACCTTTTGAATTCCATATACTAAGTGAAGATTATATGTTGAGGAGGATTAAGGAATTCTTAAGAAGTAGAGTAGGGAAGAAATTGAGAAGAAGAATGAAGTGGCTTGGAATTTGGCATTTTACATATGGGGATACTTTGTTTTTTAACAAAGTGTTTAACACTTTACTTGCCAAAAAAAAAATTGGCCTGCCCGTGAGCACCTTGTGGGTTCAACCCCAAGGCTCATGTGGGCCTAAGGCGCCATGCCCAAGGGGGAACCCGTGGGGCGAGCTCAGGGCGGCAGGGGCGCACCCGCAGACACCACAGAGGCGGCTGGGGCACGCCCGGAGGAGCGCAGTGTGCATAGTGGGCGCCAGTGGCGCGCCCGCAGGAGGCATAGTGGGCGCTAGGAGCGCGCCCGCAGGGAGCATAGTGGGCGCAGAGCGCGCCCGCAGAAGAGAACACGGTTCGGGGTGGCACCGTGGAGGGGGAAGTGCAACTGAGCGTTGAGCGGGGAGCGCTTAGTTAATAAGCTGCGGAAAAACCGCGCCCCGTTTCGATGTGGGACGCGGAAAATTTCCCGGGATTGAATCTGAGCCACTCGATTGATCGCGTGCTTGATCTGTGCCGCACGATTCATCCGCGGCGAGGCGATCTGATATAGGCCGTCCGAAATCAATTGAATCGACGATCCAACGGCTGCGAGATCATCTCCTTCGTCGAGCTCGAGCCGAAGTCTCCCGCGAGCAGCCGCTGAACCAGAGGCATCCCGACGACCTATCTTGAGCTCCCGGCCACCATTTCCGAATCCGAAACCTCCATTGCGATCGTCTGTGCCTACTGAACATAACCATGCAATAAAATAAGCATGCATGCGATGAAAGGAGGATTTCGAGCGAGGCCGAAGCAACCGGAGGTGCGAGGCCATTCGGTGTTCGTGTTTTTGCATGGATAGGCCTAAATAAAGGCCGTGCATGCGTTATAAATCGCATGCACGAGGAGGAAAGAAAAAAAATGAGAGAACCCGCGTGAACCGAGGATCAAATTCAAGATTTGGAATGTTTTTAAAGATCCGAAGATCTCGGGATTTTGATATTTATTTCACGCGGATGAACCGAGGATTCTCTGCCTATAAAAGGAGAGGCCGAGACCTCATTGTAGTTTGCTGATACGCTGAAGTTCTTGTTGAAGATTTGTGTCCCGCGAAGCCTCTGCCTCGCGAAGTTGAAGCCCCGCGCAAGGTATTTGCGCGGCTGAGTTCCTTGCGCGCAACATCTTTGCGCGACAAGAAGAAGGAGGAGGAGGAGTCCCCTGTGCGCATTATTTGCGCGACAGGAAGAGCTCTCCCTGCCCGCATACTTGCGCGGCAGGAGAAGCTTGCGCGCCCAAGGTGTCTTTGCACCCTTGTGGCTTGCGCGCCTCGTGGTGTTGCATACTGCACACCCGAGTGCTTGTGCACCCAAGTCCTTGCACGATAAAAGAAAAGAAGTTGGCCGCACCCCTTGCGCGCCTTCATTTTATATTTGAGCAGTGGGTGTGTTGAAGAAGACCCGAGACTTGTGCTTGTGTGCCAAGTGAAGGAGGAAGACGGCCGAGGATACCTTGGGTGTGTGCAAAGAAGAATAAAAGAGTAAACCTTGTGTGCCAAGAGAAGTGGAAGGCCGTAGCCACATTTCCCCTTGTGTGTGCTAAGTGCAAAGAAGGGAAGTAGGTGTTCGGGTGTGTGTGCAAGAAGGGAAGAGAAGGCCGAGCCTTAGTGCCTTGTGTGCCAAGTGAAGTGGAATACCACACATTGTGTGTGAAGTGAAAAAGGCCGAGAGGAAGTGTTTGCAAGTGGAAGAGGCCGTAGCCTTGTGTGTGCACACTATTGAAGAACAACTAAAAGAACACTAAAGTGTGTGTGTGCAACAAGAAGAGGAAGGTCACTATAAGTGTATGCTAAGTGAAGAATTTGTGTGTGCAAACTAAAGAAGTGGCCGAACCTAGGTGTGCACTAAAAGTGAACACACTTAGAATAAGTTGAAAGGAGGACATCCACACTAAAGTAGAACACACTCTAAGTGTGTAAACAAATTGGATAAAGTGTGTGAAGTTCGGAGAAGGTGTGTGCTATAATTGATTACACCCTCTGTGGGTCTACTGCACCAAGAAGAGGACAGAAGGGGAGTGCATGCATGCAAGCATGCACGTGCGCACGTGAACAAAGCTAAATCAGGTTGTGTGCATTTGAGCTGACCAAGTCCAGAAGATCTTGAAGATATTGTGATGCCATGCATTCAGTGCATGATGTTGAAGTGAACTGAGACTGAGCCAGACTGAAGTTAAAGAAATTGGTTGTCTGAGTTTTCAGTAGATTGAGAAGACCCTATCATCACAAGTGATCAGAGGTACAGAGCAAGGCCAGCAGCCTTTATCCCAGGCTGCTGAGGATACTTGAAGAGCTGAACAAGAAAAAGAGTTACTCGTGTGACTCGAGCAGCCAGGAGAAGACCCTGTGGGACTCAGGGAGAAGAAGTATTCAGTGGGATTCTGGAGCAGGCCAGTGGGACTCTGGTAACACTGTGGGACGCAGTATAAAGACCCTCCTGTGGGACTCAGGAGAGATACGGTGGGAAGCTGTATCGACCATTGTAATACTAACAGATTATAATGGGAGAATCCATGCTTGGAGAGCATGGCAAGGATGTAGGCCTTTGGTGCCGAACCTTGTAAATCCTTGTGTCCTGTGCCTTTTCATTACTGCATTATCCGGGAAAGGTTGAGAGATACAAGAAGAGTGGATCGAGGCTTTAACCAGCCATAGAGGTTTAATTGATAAAGAATCAATTAGTAAAAAGTTTTAAGGGATCACTGATTCACCCCCTCCCCCTCTCAGTGATTCACACTGATCTGGGCACTTCATAATCAACTTCTTTAGAATCACCTAATCCACAAAAGATAACTATATATTTCCCCTGTCTTTAGATATCAACCAAAAAGCCCAAAAAGTTTAGTATGAGCTCAGATAATACCCAAAATGGATAATCCTTTATGAAAAAAATCTATTCTTAATCTCTAAAATTTGTCAAACAATACCCAAAGTTCAACAAAGATCATTCAATAAACATCTATCCATAAAATTATTCAAAGTAATCAAAACTAAGACTGAAACCCAAATATTTGAAGGATTTAATCACATAGTCTTCCAAGGTACAAATTAACAGTCATCTCCAAATAACATCAGTTGCTCTAAAAGTCTCATATTGAAAAGTAATTAACCTAATCACATATCCTCCATGATAGGTTAATAATTTCCATAAATAACCCAAAATCAACTTACTATTAATTCATCAAATCTTTTAAATAATAAGAATAAGTCATACTAACCAGGGAATTCACGTAGTCCAGTGGTAGACGATAAATACCAGTCGCACTTTGGTTGTGTGTTCGATTCCCGCAGCTTTGTCTGACGCGACCGGTTGTGACATGGTCTGTGTGTTTTCCTTTTTCCAAAACTATATAATTATTAAAACATTCCCCAAAACGAGATAAAATCTTCAAAAATAACGATAACATAATTTAACCTCATGTTTATCTCATGTCGTTCATATTCCATCATAATGTATAGTAACCCACAATTGCCTCAAACATAAGGATCATATAACCCCTAATGGTTACCTTTATAATTATTACCTATACTTCCATGTTGTGCTGGTTCTCTCATACATGATGCAATAGAGAACTCACCAAGGTTCAAGTGGCTGATCATGACTCATAATAGTTGGTTTAGAATAACCACGAGATTTCTCATTGAATGCCCCATTTCATCCAGTCCCTTAATCAGAGAACCACTACAGTTTCCTTCAAACACTTTGTCACTTTGGTGCCTGCTAGATCCATCCATTTACTAAAACCAGAAAGGTCAGTGTGAGTATATCAACAAAACTATCATGTACTAATGAGGAAGATAAACACTAATATATAATTACTCATTCACTTTATCTAAAACTAAGACTCTTTATGAAATCCTAACCATTATGGTAATGTCACTTATGCTTAGAGAATAACCTAACCTCTAAAGTTATCTAAACCGACCTCTGATACCAAGTATAAGGCCCCGACCTTATAAATTACTTAATCCTGAATTAAATGAATAATTCCTATAGGGGATCTTTTCAGGTTTAGACTTTTAGGGAATTAGGTCTTAGCTATTACATCTCAAAATATTACATAGTAGACACTTCTACTAAGTTTCCATAAAATAAAAAAAACACTTAAAAAGATACATGTCTAGTTCCATGTTTTAGATAGAATGTCATTCCTTGATCCCATCCTTGACCTTATTCATCTTTAAGTCCTGTGGAAAACATTTCAAACACTTGGGATGAGCATAAAAATCCCAGTAAAGGATACACAAAGAAGGAAAACTGTTAGTATTTCAAAACAACAAGTAAACCCTGAGTACTTTACCAAAGTAATACTTTTCACCTTTATGAAGTAGTAAAAACTATTCAATGAATAAAAGACCATTACTTACCCTTTTGTAACCAAAATATTACCATAAAACCCATATAAAGAACACATAAAATATAGAGGTAACATGGGACTTAAACATACTTAAATGGAATGACCATACGGTTGACTTCCACACATACTTAATGGAATAGCCATATGGCCAACTTCCATACCCAATGCATTGGAGGTTATAACGTAACCACCCATCCTGGTATTCAAGGAACCACTCGTCCTATGGTTTATCACGTAACCACCCGTAAAATGTCCAAGTACCATCATTACACATAAAATATTGAAAATATAAACATTTCAATAACAACATTTCATTTGCAATCACAATAAGTAATTCCATGATATTGAATTAATCAATCCATTTTCAAAAATCATTTAAAAGATATTATTGAATCAAGGTGTCCCATTCCACTTTGAAGCTTTTAATGGAATTATAATTTTAAAACATTAATGTCCATATAAATTAATACTAAAAACCATTTGGAAAACATGGACATTAAAGATAATGATTTAGAATAATGAATCTTTAAAACATTTAAAACAATATTTTTGTTATAGAGTTTTTAGCAAAATGAGAGACTCATGAATACAAATAATTGCAGAATAACATTTAATCTGAACATTATAATATCATTAGAATAAAGGTATTCATGATATAATATGTCAAAGGACAGTATAAAGACCATATAAGAGTGAATTGGTGCATAACAACAATGAAGTCTCAATGGAAAGGTAAATTGAGATAAAATCCATTATAAAGATGGTATCCTTAAATTAAGGATAAATCTATCACATAATCATGTGAGAGATATATAAATACACCCAATATAAGTGGATATTAAGTGTGAAACAATAACAGGTCATTCACACATAATCTTGGAAAAACAAACCAATGACATATATATTTAACTCCATGAAATGAGATTGAGTTATGATTTCCCATACAAGTTAGTAATAATTTTTCAATGAGATGATTATATGTAGAAATAGTATATCCAAAAAAAGTATTGTGGAAATTAAAACATAGAGATTCCACACATAATCTTGGAATAATAAAATCCAGAAGTAGAGGTTTATCCCAAAGAATTGAAAGTGGGTTAAAATTTCCCTTACATAAATCCAAGAGCCTAACGACGTCACTTTAAAATTAAAAAAATGAGTTCATGAGAGAGAAAATGGTATCTCATCACATGGACATAAAATTTAAATAAATAAGGATATATAAGAACATATCCCAACATAATAGTATGTGAATTAAAAGACATAAAAAAATAAGTCTTTCAAAAAGAGGAGGGTGAAAGGTCCCCTTACCGAGTTGGGTAACTTTTAAAACGTACAACCCATGGAAGAACGATCATAAAATGAAGATTTAAATACCAATAAATGAAATTATACTACACAACGTGTATAATAATGGTCAGTACATACACCACTCAAGTAAAATAGTGGCAAACGTAGCATAAATGTCACGAGAATAAAAGTGACATGAAAAATCCCTTACGAAAACTCAGCAGCCTAACGGCACCACTTAAAACTTCCAAAAATGGATTTATGAGATCAAATAGGGTCTCTAAATTATGAAAATAAAATGTACAGTATTAGGTATATAATATAACATCCCCAAACATAAGAAAGATGATCTTAAAATAAATAACATAAAAGAGAGTACATAAAAAGAAAGAGAGAGGTTGGATCCCTTAAGAAAATTCGGCAGCCCAACAACGCCACATAAAAATTCTTAAAATGAATTGATGAGTGTAATAGGGGGTAACTCATCATATGGAAAAGAAAATTCAGTATGGTGAATATTAAATAACTTCCTCCAACATAAGAACATAGAGTATAAATGATATGACATAAAAGAGGGTACTTGAAAAGAAAAAGAGAGGTCGAATCCCTTACCTCAAGTCTGACTTGTCTTGTTCATTTCATTATATTATTGAATAATAAGCATTGGTAAATTTATAATTTCTTAAATATCTCTTTTAATGATTATTATTCAGTTCATATCACATATTATAATGTTATAATAATTGGTTAATAATGTGAGTTCATATCAGATGTTTTTGTCGATGTTTGGTACATGAGTCAAAAAGGAATTTGATTGAAAAATGATTGTCCATGTAGTTATAATTAAATCATCTCCAGGTTAGAATTGATGATTTAAATATAATATATATCCAGTACATATTCATTATATACTACTCCATAACATTTGGAGATAAAAATAAATGAAATGCACTGTTCATGGAGATGGTAGGTCATACGTACGCATGAACTCTACTTTCATTTCGTTGGCATATTAATGGAATTAAAAATAATTGAGAGAGATATATATTATAATTTCAGTATAATATATATGTTATATAGGTCACATATTTTCATTAATTTCATTCTTTATACATACCATGTATCGCATGAATGAGTCACATCACTTGAGGGGGTTGTAGTCCACACTTCCTCGTATGAAATTATCGCATTTGCACAACATGAAAAGCATAAAGGCATGTTTTAAATATAAAATTCATAATCATATAGAAAAAATAAATACCATATATATCATATAGAAAATATAGTTTTATCATAATGGCCACCATGAAAGGTGTTAAGAGAAGATTGAACAATCATCATTTCGTGGGGCAGAAATTCACCATCCACAGAAACAGTATGTTCTTTAACCATTAGACGAAGGTGTGTGTATGTGTAGCTCTAATAATTAACATACCGACATCCTAGTATATTCAAGATACTTGTGTTGTTACAAATTAAAGGAATAAAATGAGTTTAGAGTGTTGGAGATGAAAAATAAATCAAAAGAACACAAGGGATGACATTGCCTTTAAATTTGGTATCTCTTTTTTATTTGTGCTCAATGGCTTCCTTGGAAAGGATTCTGCCCAAAGGTGGGGCTTCAATGATGAATAGAGGGATGTGGAGAGATAGAATGGGAAGGGGTTGGCAGAGCCAGAGGCTTTAGAGGTGTGGGTAATGTGGTAGAGGTGTGGTCCTTTTATAAGAGGAGAGGAGGGGAAGTCATGGAAAGTTATAAACTTTTACTTTATTATAAAATGATTTTCGGATTTTAAAGGTCCCAAAATTATATATTTCGAGGATAAGGTGATAATAGTTCGAAATACACCCATAAAATAGGTTTTTGAAAAGTTTAGGTCTTCAATTTTACATTATCATTTCGTTTTATTTAAATCGTTAAATAATGAGGTAATCGTGCATCATCATGTTGTCATAAATAATTTAATTTATTTAATGTTTACAAATAATAAAAAAATATCATGATATAGGATATATTTTTAGATTTATAATGAATATTTATAGTAAAAAATATGACTTGTATAACCACATGTATGTTTTTTTTAGTAAAACAACTCATGTTTGTGGCATTTTTATTTTAACTTTAAATAAAAAGTTATTTATGACATTTTCCTACCAAAGTGGCTCTATGGGTTCCCCATGTTGACCCATGGATTGTCTTGGTCGGACATGACACATAAAATGAGGGTAGGACATGTGTCTAGGTCATTTAATATTTTTAAAATATTATTTTTACCTTAAATTACACTAATTATCTTTAATCGCGATTAATAAAACTTAAAAGTTACTATTCACCAAAAATTATTTTAATCGCATTGAACCAAATTTTACTTCTTAATGACAACCATGTATGTCGGATTTTTAAAAATCAAATCATAGAAGTGAAAAAATTTCATTTAAATGAATAATCAGTTTCTTTAACTACCACTTAGTGGTTTCACTATTCATCAAAAATTGATGTTTTTCAGAAAAATACCAAAAATTCACCCAAATCTATATTTGATATTCTGAAATAAAAAATGATGTCTATTTTACAAAATTAAAAACATATAAGTTGCATTAATTAATTTAATAATTAACTCCCACTGTCAAAACAAATAGCGTGTTTTTGAGAAACAATATCTATTAAAAGATTGACACTATTTTAAGTCAAATTTCAAAGTGAAAATAATTACAATGACCACCATTGGATTAAATGGTAAAAATATATTCTAAATACACTTTAATCTCAATTAAAAATATTATCTATCCATATAAATAAATAATATTAAAAAGAGGTTTTGAAATAAAATGCAACATTTTCAATAAAAGTGACCTTTATCGGAAAAATAAAAAAATTTACACAAATTAAATTTTTATGTCCACATTCTAAAGAAGGATTTTATATTGTCAAATAAAACATATAAAATTGAAAAATTTATATTTACAAAGGGTTATCCATCAAAATGTGGTTAATCAACCTTTTAGAGAATATTAGAAGATTTATGCTTAAAATTGGATTCATTTGCATTTTAAGCCTCTAACATTTTTGGATAAAAGTAAAAATATTTGAAAAACATATATAATAATATTTTAGTTATTTATATTCATTCCTACCATTAAAACGGCTAGGCATTAACCACCTTTTAAAATAATATTATTTTATTATTAGAGTGCAACCTAAGATTTCAAAGAAACTCGTTGTTCTGTATTGGGTACACAATCAAGCATAGCGTTCCCTTTAAAGTAATATTAATACTTTATTCAGAAATATAGATGAATATGAAAATTTTATATTCTTTATTTAACTGTGGTGTTACACTAAATTATTGCATATTTTTAGTTTTTATATTTTTAAAATTCTTTATATCAATCAAATTTTTCTGATCAATGACCTCTATGAATCACTATAATATTTTAGACTTTTCATCAATTTATAAATATTCATCTACCATAAAATTTCTCAAATATATTATCCTCATTACATAATATTCTATATGTAAATATAATTCCTTTTTCTACCTAATTAATCTATTTTTTATTATCACTCATACAATGTGGAATTTTCAACAAATTAAATATCACATTACAAACCCTCGATTTCCATGATCGAGAATAAATTATGAAGTCATAATTTATTGTATTATGGGGGGATGTAAGTCCTAGAGAGTATAAAATATGAATATAATTATTGACATAATTATTGTCACATAAATAAATAAATTAAGTCTTACATGATGATATTTTATGATATATTTCCTTTTTTGAATAAATTTTATCTCTTCAATAGCTTCCAAAGCATGCAAGAACAGGTTTGAATGAAAATCGATACCATATTTAAATATTATTATTTAAATGTAACTATTATTATATATCCATTAATATGGTTTATATGAATGGTACTAACAAAATTATAAAAAAAATTTATCTACTCTTGTGAAATATAATAATTATTTTAAATTATAAAAATATATGTTTTTTGTTTAAACTTGATTTTTAAAATGAATGTTATATCGGGTATTACATAAATTGACATAAATTAATGTTTAACTATTTTTTAAAATTTATTTATAAAAATTAACATCTTATATTAAATCATCATATCAAAATTCACATATGGGGAAATTGTAATGTTTTTAAAAATTCATCATTTTTTGTAAATACAAAAAATAAATAATTTTAACAGAAATCTAGATATTAATTTAAATTAGTTTAATGTTAATGGATTTTTGAATTATTTTTAAAGTCTTATTTTGTTAAATAATTTATCATTTAAAAATATCTATTATATTGGATTCATTTTCATTTTTAATTCATAACTAATTTAATTTTAAACATTTTACTATTATTTATTTAAATACCTACTTCACCACTGTGCCGGAGGGATTAAATTTAAGTTACAATTATGAAAATAATATAAAATTAAATCATTTAATTTTAATTTAATAGTTTGAAACATAATTATTTATATTATTTAATATTTTCAAAATAATTTTTTCCTTAAAATAATAGTCAATAATTAAAAAAAATTACATTGTTACGATAAAAATGGATATATTGGGGGTAATACAAAATAGATTACAATTAAAATGACCAAAAAGAATATGGAAAATATATTGTATGAACGTATTTAGATATTACCATATATATGATATATAATGGTCTATTTTGGAAACTTTTTCATGATTGAAATATTCGTATTATTGAATCATTTTTAAAAAAAATATATGTTTTCCACTAACCACATTTATAAATGAGAATCATCCATATTATACTAAACACACCATAAAACCATCTTGGATAATAAAATAAACACAAAAATACTTTCCCTTCTAATATAATCCCTCTAATTTGCCTTAAGTTTTCCGTATGTCTATCATAGTATGTAATTGGTTTGATTTTTAGGAGGATACCCAAAGAAGAGGTAATATTATTCAATGATTTTTTTTATATCTTCCACCGCCAATTTAAATTATTATTAATACATTACGATGTGATAATATATGTATGATCCATATAATGATTTTATTTTATTTAAATTTCATGACCATCAACCACCAACACATCCATAAAATGTTTTCTGAAATCATCATTCTTGAGTATGACATTAACTGCCTCATGAATCGATGTAATTATTTTTTCCATTAACACAACACACAATTTTTTATGATGATGGATATTATTTATAAATATGATATTTAGAAAATATTTATACATATTTATTCATTATATAATATATAACTATTTAATATCTATTCTGTATGTGATCTAATAATGTCTATCGTGTTTACTATAAACTACCATTTCGAATAGTTATGAGATTCATATTCATTAATGATATAAATGGAAGTTGATAAAGATAATTATTATAGATATATGTCATAATAATGAAATTATAATGATAATAATTAAATATTTAACATTATCATGTTATAATATATCACTTTAATTATCATAATGAAATTTGAAAAAATCTTTTGTGAATATGTGGACTACCGCCTTCATAAAGTGATATCACTCTCTTTCTCTCAACTCAAAACACTAATGATATAAATAAATATATCCACTTAAATAATTATTTATTTATGTTATTATAATTATTTTTTAATTTCATGATATTACATAACTCTTTTACATAATGATGGTTCAATGTGGAAAAGTTAATCATGTGTATGTATGACTTAAAATCTCTTTTTATATAACAAACATAATTTATCAATACTATCATTATTTATTGTTTATAAAATTATAATTTGTATATTAAAATGATTATTACTTAATGATAATTATTATTTTTATTTTTCAAATCTATAATATCTTCATGAAATAGAAGATTCATGAAGAAACAATAATAATAAACAAGGAAATTACAACCTAAAACAGTGAATATAAAAATTGATTATTAGTTAAGGGGTTATATGATGTCATAAAAGGATCATATAATATATTATAATTATTAATATTGATTTTAAAAAGTTAATAAAATGTATTAAACCACTACAATGTATATTAAACATGTTTGAACCAAAAACATGTGTGAGTTAATGAATTTAATCTAAATTTCATTTCATTTTAGAATGTAATAATTTTATGAACAAAATTTATTTTATATGTTTTATATACTATTCCTTTGAAAGTTAATATCATAAATAATTAATTTCAAATTCTATTATATGACTCAATTTTAAATATTTTACACATGGGTATTTTTCATAAGTGATTCCAGTTGGTAAATGATTTGATAACATAATATATTTTCATTGTGACCATGACTTATTCATCGTATTTGTTATTATATGATTATATGTGTAATGAATTTTGGTTATATTATGTGGTAATTCAACTTGTTTTATAATTATTTATAGTTTATACCAATAATAAAATAATTCATTAATTCTTCCTCCAATATTATGATCTTAGTATGAGTTTATTTTAGAATCACATTCTCATCGAGATAACTTATTCATAAATTTAAGTTGAATAATATTATTTAATCATTATATAATAATCACATATAATTTTTGAAATCTAGTAGTAATTTATATTTTCAAATAATTTTTCCATTTTTTACTCTTAATAACTTAACATAATTTAGAAAATATAAAAAATATTGTATTTCTTCATTTCTCTCTTCAATCTAAAGTTTAATTTATTACAGAACCAAGTTTTCTAGTTTTTTTTTGATAATTTATTTAACATATTCCAAATGATTAATTAAATGAAATTTTTTAAATTTTTAAATTTTAATGACATTATTTTAATGTAAACTTATTTTCCTTTTTTAAATAAGAATCTTTTCTGCCCTTTATATAGTGAAATGTACTTTTCCAATTAACTTTTATGACATGTATGGAATTACCATCCTTAATGAATGTATTCCATTTGAATCTTCATTTTCATCATTACAAGGATATTTTTAAAGAATTCATTCCCTATGTTTTGGAAATATTTATTTTTTAAAAATTATTATCAATTATTATTATGTTTGAACTATTTTTTTTGTTTTAAAAAGAGATATAATAAATAAAAATGATATTTACCACAAAAATATTTTTAATGACCAATTTATGGTATTTCTATTCATCAATGATATCAAATAGTAATTGATTTTATGAAACACTAGCGATTTTTATGATGATATCAACCTTATTATTTGTTATCGTTTACTAATAGTTTGATTATGGATTTATAAATCTACAAACATTCTCCATATTTTTAAATACCCTAACATATTAAATAAAATTCCCATAATTGATTAAATTAAATGTATTATTATTTATTATGGTTATAGAAAAAATATCAAATTAGTGGGCTTTATTATATCATATCATATTTTAAAAATTGTTAAGAGTTATTACCAGTGATAATATAGCTATTGAACAGTGATAACATAATGATTATAAATATTTGGTTTTAAAAAATCCATTTAACAGTGAAAAGGATGTGATGTCCTAAACAAGTATGTTAATAACATATAAAGGCAATTTATTGACTATTACGAGGGGGATTGCATCATTGGTGTTTCCTATTGATCATCCCCATGAAGAGATCCAATAACATAATCATGAGTGAATTCATTTGTGGGAGAAGATCAGGCTCTTCAAGATCACGACTCAAACCTTGTACGTCCAACCACACCATGAATGTCTACCGATCATAAACATCACCCATATGCTATTTCATGTCTTATTAAAGGGATACATATCCAGATCATAATAATATGAATATTTATATTGTATTTTGGAAACAATAATTTTCCTATATTGTTCTTATTATTACATTATAAATGATTTTGATTTTGATAGAATAACACATAAATTGAATTATTAATTATTATTCAATTACCATTTATTTATTTATTTTGATGAATAAATGTTTTATTAAATAAAAAATATTTTAATAAAATAATATTATGTATTGATATTTATTATATATAATCGATCGTATTATTTTTATGAAGTTAAATATTATTTTCATAATGGTTCAAAAACTATTATTGTCAAAAAACGTAGTATTTTTCATTAAATTATTACTATTATTTTAAATATGAAAATTACAGATATTTATAAAATTATTTAGAAAAATTAAATTTTTTTTATTAAATAAAAATGTATAAATTATTTAGTAAATTTTTTTCATAATTTTCGGGCAAAGTTAAATTTTATGGAAAAAATTAAAAATGATAAAAAGATATTTTGTGTATTATACCATTATAATGACCTTATAGTTATGTAATAAAAATTATGAATATAATCAATGATGAAATATAATTTTTAAAATTAATATAATTTTTTATAACTATATGATTAATTTTATAAAGCCTTTATGAATCCTCCAAAATTTTTATATATTTTAAATTTTTAAATATTTTTTTAACAAAATGACTCACTTCCACATCAGTAAGGAAATTATTTTATTATTTTTGTTCCTTAACCATATAAGATGATGAATTCTACACCCACTTTGAGTAAAATATTTTAAAACCATGGGATGTATTTTTTGTTTTGGTAATTTTATTGTATAGAGTCGAAAATTCATGTTTGAGAAATGAAAAAGAAATACCCACACATTTTCAATATAAACCCACCAATTATCCCATTTATATTCACTAAAAATATTAATATATCATCCATAATTCTCCTTCCTCTGAATATAGTACTCCATAGTTGATCCCAAGCTAAAAAGACTCTCCTCCCAACCATTTGGAGTCACACACTCAAGGTGTGGGTCCTTTTCTTTCTCTTCTTTATTCAAGTATATTCATTGTCAGATGTACTTTTTGTCCAATTATTAATGTTTTTATATGGTATTCCATAACCCTTACCCCAAATATTATTCCTACATTATTATATACCAAATTTAAAATCATCATGACCTTCAATGAATATTTATATTCCACTGTTATGCACCCGATATTCCATATTTATTTCGATGAAAAATAGTTGTGTTGTGAATTCTTATACCCACATAATATAAAAGGTGTTTACCTTTATGAATTTATAATTATTTTCATACATAATTAAAACTACTTTTTACACACTCATTTATCTTAAAATAAATTATTATAATTAATTAAACAATGTATTACGATCTATATGTCATGCATATGCTAGAGAATGAAATTAATGTGATGGTGTGACAAGAATTATACAGTGGTGAATAAAATGAATAATTTTTTAGTCTCATGAGATTTAATGAAAGGGATAAGGGAGTAAACATAATCTATAAATTTACTTTTTTATCATGTTGTATTGGATGTTAACATTGACCTATATTTATGATATTGTGTTTTAATTTTTTTTCTCCATTTCCAATGTTGTATTTATGTTTCCATGTTATATATGGCCTGATTTATCTTCTTTATAATTCTAAACCCATTTATGTCTAATTAATATTTCTATTTTATATAATGTATTATATTCTTCATGTTATTCCCTGGTTTCTTTCTATTCTGGGATATATAGATCATTGCTTCCTTTTCTATTTCCCCATGTTATCCCTACATGTTTTATGTGAGATAATGTTAAGGGGTTTATAGATAAAGATGAAGTTTTTATTAATTAATGTTGCTATGTAATGTAAATAAATTCCAAAAAAAAAACAATATTATGGGTTTTATTATATTTAATCTTATATAATAGATCATTAATTCATGTGTAATAATGACAAGGAATGTAAAAGATGTTATCAAATGAAATATTTTGATATTTTGTTAATTGGGTTTACAAAACTCTTCACAATCTGAAGATGATACTTCTATGTATGATAACCTCAATAAATTATGGTAATTATAGTGTTATTTTTTTAATACGATATTATAACCCTCTCAATAAACTATATGTCGATGTGGCTCTAGAAAAAAATTACAAATGAAAAAAACTGAAACACCATGTTTACAAATATGGTATTTGGAACTGGTCCACAACAAAAGGCCTTACTCCACATCTCATTTATCACTCATTAGATATATTATTTTGATAATTCCTATTATCATGAATAAAAATCATTAATTTAAAAATTATAAATATGAATATAAAATAGGAAATAAATCATATATAATGTTTAATGAAGCCAAAAATTCATATCTTTAGGAAATAAATATAATTTATAAATTATCAATTTCATGTCATTGGATTAATGATTATTTTTTTAGTATTTTTTAAAATAATCATACATATTTCTCTCTTTATTCACATAGATGGATGGAAATTGGTGGTGTTAAGTTAACATCCATTGTGATGGGAAATGTGATGATTAACTGAAAGATATGTCCATCCCAATAGGAGATTGAATTATGAATATTGGGATGATACATTATCTACTCACTTGTGATCATAATCAATTTCTATATCAGTTAGTAAACCCAAATCTCCTTAAAAATTAACAAGATACAATTGAGATTATTAATTAATAGAGGCATCGGGCATTGAATTGATCCTTTGATTGCTTAATTATGAAAAATTTATGAACACAATTTGGATGATATTCTCCATCATTAAATGTTCCATGAATGATAGGTTTTTAATATATCATTATTATTTGGGTGGATATTCTACTCAGTGGTGGAAAATGGTCAAGAATATGAATCCTGAGGAAGTGATATATGAGATTACATGGTATGAGTTCTAGAAAATATATTTCTACACATAGATTCCATGCACACTCCATATTAAAATTAAATGGACATTATAAACCACTTAAAATATTTCAATAAAATAATATGTGTAAAAAAACAATAATTATATGTTATACTTATGTCTTTTACATTACCCCTTAATGCAAGTTTGATCACTAATTTTCAAGGATAATACATAGTCTAGGAAAATACCTTGAGATCCGAGACATTGATATATATGAGTATAAGGCCCCAGCCTTAAACCTTACTTAATATTGAATTAATTGAATAATTCACATTGAGGATATTTTCAGGTTTAGAGTTTTAGAGATTTAGAACATAACTATTCCATCTCAAAATATTACAAAGTAGATACTTCTACTAAGTTTCCATAGAATAAAAAAACTCTTAAAAAGAAACATGTCTAGTTCCATGTTTTATATAGCATGTCTTTCCCTTGATCCCATCCTTGACCCTATTCCAAATTAAGTCCTGTAAAAAACATTTCAAAAAACATGGGGTGAGCATAAAAATCTCAGTAAACGATACACAAAGATTGAAAACAGTTAGTTTATCAAAACAACAAGTAAACTATGTATACTTTATCAAAGTAATACTTTTCACCTTTATGAAGTAGTAAAAACTCTTCACTAAAATAAAAGATCATTACTTACCCTTTTGTAACCAAAAGATTACCATAAAACCCATATAATGATCACATAACATATAAAGGTAACTTGAGACATAAACATACTTAAATTGAATAACCATATGGTCGAATTCCACTCATATCACTTAATGGAATATCCATACGGCCAACTTCCATACATACTTAATGGAATAGCCATACATCTGACTTCCATACCTAATGCATTGGAGGTTATAATATAACCACCCATCCTGGTATTCACGACACCACCCGTCATATGGTTTATCACGTAACCACCCGTAAAATGTCCAAGTACCATTATATAAATCATAAGACATAAAACAAATATAATGGAAAGAAAACATTTCCACACTTTGATCACAATATATAACTTAAATATATTTAGATAAAAAATCCATTATAAAAACCATTTTCAATACCAAAATACATAACAGAGTATATGGTATTTATTTCATTTTAAAAAAAAACCTTATGGATTGTTCAGGAAGCCAAAGACCAAATAATACTCGCGGCGGTGGAAAAGGTCGTTGTCACCGCGTACGTTAAAATAAACATTCCTTTATGTCGTTTTGTAAAACGCTTCGTACAAAAAGATTCCTTTTGGATAAAATTAAAATTCAAAGGGGATTATACACTGTATAAAATAAAGTTGTGTATAAAATGAAATATGACTCAATGAAAGGATATTGAGATGAAGTCCCTTACCTCAGGTCCGACTTGATTCGATCGTTTTTTAATGTCCTGAATAATAAACTTCAGTTAATTTATACTTGGTTAAGAACCTTTTTCAAGTTCATTATTCCTTTTATATCACTTATTACCATGTTATGAACATTATGTAGTCATTTATGTTGATAACGGTCATTTGTCGATATTTGGTACTTGAGTCAAAAGTGAACTACTTACAATTACATGTTGTTCGTGTGGTCAAAGGTTCATTATATCCAGAATGATATTTATGATTTTTATATCATATATATCATATATATATCCATCATATACATGTATTTATAATATTACATAATCATTTAGAGGTAATAAATGAAATGCACCGTTCATGGAGACGGTAAGCCGTATGTACGCATTAACGCTACTTTCATTTCATTGTCATATTAATGGAATTAAAACTAAATGAGAGATATGAATATTTTAATTCCAGAATTATATTCATCATTTATATGTAACATACATTATATATATCAATTATAAATATGTACTTATAATAGAACATTACATTCAGGGATAAGAAATGAAATGCACCGTTCATGGAGACGGTAAGCCGTACGTACGCATGAACCCTACTTTCATTTCTATCTCATACATTAATGGAAAGAAATAATAATGATATATAGGTATATTATAATTCCAGTATAACATCATATATAATAACTTTAAATCCATCCTTCATATGTCCCACATATGGCATTAACGAATCACATCACTTTGAGGGGGCGGTAGTCCGCACTTCCTAAAATGAAATTATCGTGTTTACCCACAATGGAAACCATAAAGGTATACCACAAATGAAAAATAAAGAAGCATAATGGAAACATAAACATAATATATATCATATATAAATAGAGTTACATCTTAATGTCCACCATTAAAGGTGTTTAAAAGAATATTCAACAATCATCGTTTCGTGAGGCAGAAATTCGCCAACCATAGAAACAGTATGTTCTTTTACCATTATATGTAGATGTGCGTAAGCGTAGCTCGAATTATTATTTTAAAAAAATCCTATTATATTTAAGATACTGTAGTTGTCACAAAATAAATTAATAAAAAGAGTTTAGGGGGTTGGAGAAGCAAAATAAAACAAAAGAACACAAGTGAACACATTACCTCAAAATCGGGTAACTCTCTTAGATTTGACCTCAAAGGCTTCCTTGGGAAGGCTTCTACGGAAAGTGAGGCTTCAAGAAGTAATATAGGGATGTGGAGAGACAAAATTGGAAGGGGTTGGCCGAGACAAAGGCTTTTAAGTGTGGGTAAGGTGGTAGAGGTGGGGGCCTTTTATAAGAGGAGAGTAGGGGCACTCTTGGAATGTAAAGAAATGTTACTCTATTTTAAAATGTGTTTCGGATTCAAAAGGTCCCACATTGATATAATATGAGGGTAAGGTGATAATGGTTAGAAATATACACATCCAATAGGTTTTGGACATGTGTAGGTCATAGAGCTTACATTATATTTTCATTTTTTAAATCCATTATTAATGAGGTAATCGCTACATCATCATGCTATCATAAATAATTTAATATATTTCATGTCTAAAAATTAAAAAACTATAATGATGTAGGAAATATTTTTATCTTTATAATGAATATTTATAGTCAAAAATCTGACTTGTATAACCCCATGTAAAAATTGTTTTAGTAAAACATCTCATGTTTGTGTCATTTTTACTTTAACATATAATAAAAAGTAATTTATGTCATTTCCCAAAAAAACTGGCTCCATGGGGTCCCCAAGTTGTCCCATGGATTTTCATGGTCGGCCATGACACATCCTATGAGGGTATGAAATGTGTCAAGCTCATCTCATCTTATTAAAACATTATTTTTACCTTAAACTACACTAATTACCTCTAATCGCGATTAAGAACTTAAAAGTTACTATTCACCAAAAAATTATTTTAATCTCATTGAACCAAATTTTAATTATTAATTAAAACCATGTATGTTGTATTTTTGAAAATAAAATCACATATGTGAAAATTTTTCATTTAAACGAAAAATCAGTTTCTTTAACTACCACTAGTGGTTTCACTATTTATCAAAAATTGAAGTTTTTCAGAAAAATACCAAAACTTCACCCTAAACTATATTTGATATTCCGAATTCAAAAATGATGTCGATTTTAGAAAATTCAAATCATATAAGTCACATTAATTAATTTAATAATTAATTCCCACTGTCATGACAAATAGCGTGTTTTTATGAAACAATAAGTATCAAAAGATTGACACTAGTTTAAGTCCGATTTCAAAGTGAAATTAATTCCAACGACCACTATTGGATTTAATGGTAAAAATATATTATAATTTCTCCTTAAATCTAATTAAAAATATAATATAATCATATAAATAAATTATATTAAAAAGAGGTTATGAATTAAAATACAACATTTTACACTATTCATTTAAAAAATGAACTTTATCGGAAAAATACAAAAAATTTACACAAAGTAAATTCTGATGTCCCGATTATAAAGAAGAGTTTTATTTGGTCTAATAGAATGTATATAAGTGAACAAAACTATCTTTAATGACGGTTCGCCATCAAAAGGTGATAAGTGAACCTTTAGTGAAAATTAGGGTATAAATGCCTAAAATTGAATTAATTCTGTATTTTAAGACTTTATATTTTAATGAATAAATGTAAAAACATTTAAAAAACATATATAATAATATTTTAGTTATTTTTATCCATTCCCGCCAATACAACGGCTACATGTTAACTACCATTTAAAATAATATTATTATATTACTAGTGTGCAACGTAAGTTTTCAAAGAAACTCATCGTTGCGTATCGAGTACGCTATCGATCATAGCAACCCCTTTTAAGTAAAATTAATATTTAATTCGCAAATATTAATAAATATGAAAATTCTTTATTCTTTATTTACCTGGGATGTTACATCCTTCTCCCCTTTTGGGAATTGCATCCTCACAATTTTATTAACTTATCAAAATAAGTGGGGGTATTTATCCCTCATAGAATTTTCAGATTCCTACGATTCCTCTTCAACCATATGGTCTTTACACAAAACCTTTACCTGGTGGATTACCTTATTTCGCCACACTTTCTCTCTTCGGTCATGAATCTAGACTGGTTGTTCTTCATAAGATAGGTTCTCCTCTAGCTGAACTACCTCTGGACTCAAAACATGAGATGGATATGGCATATACTTCTCAACATCAATACATGAAAAACATTGTGTACCTGAGATAAACTCGGAGGTAAAGCCACTCGGTAAGCAACTGATCCAACTTTCTCCGTAATTTCATATGGTCCAATAAACCTTGGACTCAACTTTCCTTTCCTACCAAATCTGATCACACTTTCCCTTGGAGAAACCTTGAAAAAAACATGACCACCTACCTCGAAAGATAGATCCTTCCTCTGGTTATCCGCATAACTCTTCTGCCTGCTCTGAGCTGTTCTCATGTGTTTTTGAATCAGTTGAACTTTTTCTGCCAACTCTTCTACCAATTCTGGTCCCATCATCTTCCTTTCACCCACTTCATCCCAAAATCCTGGAGTTCGACACCACATCCCATATAATTCCTCAAATGGTTCCATCTATATACTGGAATGAAAACTGTTATTATAAGAAAACTCATCCAAAGAAAGATGTTGGTCCCAACTTCCCTGATAATCCATCAAAAAAGCTCGTAGCATATCCTCCAAGGTCTGAATTGTTCGTTATGACTGCCCATCTGATTGAGGATGAAAAGATGTACTTAAATTTAATTCAGTACCCAATGACTTCTGAAGGCCTTTCCAAAAGATATAAGTAAACCTGGGATCACGATCGGACACAATGGAGAGAGGAACCCCATGTAACCTGACTATCTCTTTAAGATACAAATGGGAAAGTTGTTCTAGGGAAAAAGTATCTCGTATAGCAATGAAATGAGAAGATTTAGTCAAGCGATCAACAATAACCCAGATAGCATTATTACCTCGAGATGTCCTCGGTAATCCCACAACAAAGTCCATGGATATGTTTTCCCATTTCCACTCTGGAACTGGTAAAGGCCGAAGCATCACTTTTGGTAACTGCCACTCTGCTTTAACTTACTGACAAGTCAAACACTTGATAGTAAAATCAGCAATATCCCTTTTCATTCCATCCCACAAGAAATACTCCCACAAATCTCTATACATCTTAGTACTACCAGGATGAACTGAAAACAGGGAACTATGAGCCTCACATAACAGCTCATTCTTCAACTGTGAACCACAAGGCAGACATAATCTCTTCCCAAACCTCAAAACACAATCATTATCAATGTTTAATTCAGACAACTTACCCTTCTGAACCAGCTCTACCTTTTTCTGCAACTCACTGTCTTCCCTCTATTCTTGCTTAATTCTGTCTGATGGGGATGATCTCACTGATACCTGAAACAAAACAGAAGAACTTCCTACACCAAAAACTTCTATCCCAAAGTTCATCAAATCAATAACAAAAGGATATCATTCAAAATGTAGCATGTTTAATGAAGCATTACTTTTTCGACTCAAAGAATCAGCCACATTATTTTCTCTTCCCAGATGGTAGTGAATTGTACAATCATAATCCTTGATTAATTCCAGCCATCTCCTCTGTCTCATGTTCAATTATTTCTGAGTGAATATATACTTTAAACATTTGTGATCAGTATATATTTCACATTTTACTCCATACAAATGATGCCTCCAAATTTTTAAAGCAAAAACAACAGCAGATAATTCCAAATCATGTGTAGGGTAATTTACCTCATGAGTTTTCAACTGATGTGAAGCATAAGCAATTACCTGATCAATATGCATAAGAACACATCCAAGTCCCTTCAACGAAGAATCACTGTAGATAACAAACTCACCATTCCAAGAAGGAAGTGCCAAAACTGGAGCATTCACCAATCTTCTTTTCAACTCCTGAAAACAATCATCACATTCTTTTTTCCAGATAAACAAAACACCCTTCCGAGTTAGCTTCGTCATTGGACTAGATAACTGTAAAAAATTTCTAACAAACCTTCGGTAATAGCCTTACAAACCAAGGAAGCTGTGAATCTCAGTTACATTTGTGGATCTTGGACATTCTTCAACAACCTTTGTTTTTTCCGGATCAACAGTTATCCCATATTTAGAAACAATATGACCAAGGAAAAAAATTTGTTGCAACGAAAACTCACACTTGCTGAAATTCCCATACAATTTATTTTCATTCAAGGTCTGCAAGATAACCCTTATATGTCTTTCATGCTCCTCTTTACTTTTAAAAAACACCAAAATATCATCAATGAAAACAACCAAAATTTTTCACCTGAGTCAACTTAGTCATCACTACAACAAACTTTTTAGTTCTGATTCTAACTATCTCAGGATACTGATTTGAAAGGTCATTTCCCTATGTATGCCTTCCCAGAAAAGCTGTTCTATTTCCTCTATGAAAAACCATTCTTAACACTGAAATAACTTAGGTGAAGCAACATGGTAATCCATAAATGCTAAATCATTTCAATCATACCATAAAATAATTTATAATTTAACACTTTTCTAACTCCTAAAGTTGTATAAACCGACCTCTGATACCAACTATAAGGCTCTGGTCTTAAACCTTACTTAATATTGAATTAATTGAATAATTCACATTGATGATCTTTTCTGGATTATATTTTTAGAGAATTAGAACATAACTATTACATCTCAAAAGATTAGAAAGTAGATACTTCTACTATGTTTCCATAGAATAAAAAAACTCTTAAAAAGAAACATGTCTAGTTCCATGTTTTATATAGCATGTATTTCCCTTGATCCCATCCTTGACCCTATTACACATTATGTCCTATGAAATAAATTTCAAAAAACTTGGGGTGAGTATAAAAATCTCAGTAAGGGATACACAAATAATGAAAACAGTTAGTTGATAAAAAAACAAGTAAATTGTGTATACTTTATCAAAGTAATACTTTTCACCTTTATAAAGTAGTAAAAAATCTTCACTAAAATAAAAGATCATTACTTACCCTTTTGTAACCAAAAGATTACCATAAAACCCATATAAAGATCAAATAACATATAAAGGTATCTTGGGACATGAACATACTTAAATGGAATAAACATACGGTCTACTTCCACTCATATCACTTAATGGAATAACCATACGACCGACTTCCATACATACTTAATGGAATAGCCATACGGCTGACTTCCATACCCAATTAATTGGAGGTTATAATGTAACCACCCATCCTGGTATTCACGGCACCACCCGTCATATGGTTTATCACGTAACCACCCATCAAATATCCAAATACCATTATAAAAATCATAAGACATAAAACAAATATAATGGAGAGAAAAAATCTCCACACTATGATCACAATATATCACTTAAATATATTGAAATAAAAAATCCATTATAAAAACCATTATCAATACCAAAATAAATAAAATATTATATGGTATTTATTTCATTTTAAAAAAAACCTTACAGATTGTTTAGGAAGCCAAAGACCAAATAATACTCGAGGCGGCGGAAAAGGTCGTTGTCACCGCGTACGTTAAAAGAAACATTCCTTTTTGTCGTTTTGTAAAATGCTTCATAGAAAAAGATTCCTTTTGTATAAAAGTAAAAGTCAAAGGGTTTTATACACCGTATAAAATAAAGTTGTGTATAAAACGAAATATGCCTCAATGAAAGGAGATTGAGATGAAGTCCCTTACCTTGGGTCCAACTTGACTCGATCGTTCTTTAACGTCCTGAATAATAATCTTCAGTTAATTTCTACTTGATTAAGAACCCTTTTCAAGTTCATTATTCATTTTATATCACTTATTACCATGCTATGAACATTATGTAGTCATTTAAGTTGATAACGGTCGTTTGTCGATATTTGGTACTTGAGTCAAAAGTGAACTTCTTACAATTACATGTTGTTCATGTGGTCAAAGGATCATTATATCCAGAATGATATTCATGATTTGGATATCATATATATCATATATACCCAGAATATACATGTATTTATAATATTACATAATCATTTAGAGGTATGAAATGAAATGCACCGTTCATGGAGACGGTAAGTCGTACGTACGCATGAACACTACTTTCATTTCTTTGTCATATTAATGGAATTAAAACTAAATGAGAGGTATGTATATTTTAATTACAGAATTATATTCATCATTTATATCTAACATACATTATATATATCCATTATAAATATGTACTTATATTAGTACATTACATTTGGGGATAAGAAATGAAATGCACCGTTCGTGGAGACGGTAAGCCGTACGTACACATGAAGGCTACTTTCATTTCTATCACATACATTAATAGAAAAAAATAATAATGATATAGAGGTATATTATAATTCCAGTATAACATCATATATAATAACTTAAATCCATTATTTATACGTCCCACATATGGCATTAACGAATCACATCACATTGAGGGGGCGGTAGTCCGCACTTCCAAAAATGAAATTATCGTGTTTACCCACAATGGAAACCATAAAGGTATACCACAAATGAAAAATAAAGAAGCATAATGGAAACATAAACATAATATATATCATATATAAATAGAGTGAAATCTTAATGGCCACCATTAAATGTGTTTTAATGAAGATTGAAGAATCATCGTTTCGTGAGGCAGAAATTCACCAACCACAGAAACAGTATGTTATTTAACAATTAGATGTAGATGTGTGTAAGTGTAGCTGGAATTATTATTATAACAACATAATAATATATTTAAGATAATGTATTTGTTACAAAATAAATTAATAAAAAGATTATAGGGGGTTGGAGAAGTAAAATAAAAGAAAAGAACACAAGTGAACACATTACCTCAAAATCGGGTAACTCTCTTAGATTTGAGCTCAAAGGCTTCCTTGGGAATACTTCTGCCCAAAGTGAGGCATCAAGGAGAAAGAGAGGGATGTGGAGAGACAAAATGAGAAGGGGTTGGCCAAGACAAAGGCTTTTGAAGTGTGGGTAAGGTGGTAGAGGTGGGGGCCTTTTATAAGAGGAGAGGAGGGGCACTCTTGGAAAGTAAAGAAATGTTACATTATTTTAAAATGCGTTTCAGATTAAAAAGGACCCAAATTGATATAATTCAAGGGTAAGGTGATAAGGGTTAGAAATATTCCGATCCAATAGGTTTTGGACATGTTTATGTCATATATGTTACATTATATTTTCAATTTTTTAAATAAATTATTAATTAGGCAATCACTGCATCATCATACTGTCATAAAAATTTAATATATTTAATGTATAAAAATTATAAAAAAAATATCACGATGTAGGAAATATTTCTAGATTTCTAATGAATATTTATATTCAAAAATATGACTTGTATAACCCCATGTAAAAATTGTTTTAGTAAAACATCTCATGTTTGTGTCATTTTCACTTTAACATTTAATAAAAAGTTATTTATGTCATTTCCCAAACAAAGTGGCTCCATGGGGTCCCAAAGTTGACCCTTGGATTTTCTTGGTCGGCCATGACACATCCAATGAGGGTAGGACATGTGTCAATCTCATCTCATATTATTAAAACCTTATTTTTACCTTAAACTACACTAATTACCTCTAATCGCGATTAAGAACTTAAAAGTTACTATTCACCAAAAAATTATTTTAATCTCATTGAACCACATTTTACTTCTTAATGAAAACCATTTATATCGGATATTTGAAAATAAAATCACAGAAGTGACAATGTTTCATTTAAACGAAAAATCAGTTTCTTTAACTACCACTTAGTGGTTTCACTATTCATCAAAAGTTGAAGTGTTTCAGAAAAATACCAAAAATTCACCTTAAACTATATTTGATATTCTCAATTCATAAATGATGTCTATTTTAGAAAATTCAAATCATATAAGTCACATTAATTAATTTAATAATTAATTCCCAATGTCATGACAAATAGCGTGTTTTTATGAAAAAATAAGTATCAAAAGATTGACACTAGTTTATGTCTGATTTCAAAGTGAAATTAATTCCAACCACCACTATTGGATTTAATGGTAAAAATATATTATAATTTAATTTTAAAACCAATTCAAAAGATAATATATTCAGATAAATAAATTATACTAAAATGGGGGTTTGAATTAAAACACATCATTTTACACTATTCATTAAAAAAATGAACTTTATCGGATAAATTCCAAAAATTTACACAATGTAAATGTTGATGTCCTGATTCTAAAGAAGAGTTTTATTTGGTCCAATAGAATGTATAAGAGTGAAAAAAACTACCTTTAATGACAGTTCGCCATCAAAAGGAGATACGTGAACCTTTAGTGAAAATTAGGGTATAAATGCCTAAAATTGAATTCTTTCCGTATTTTAAGCCTTTATCATTTATTGGATAAATGTAAAAACATATAAAAAACATATATAATCATATTTTAGTTATTTCTATCCTTTCCCTCCAATACAACGGCTACATGTTAACTACCATTTAAAATAATATTATTATATTACTAGTGTGCAACGTAAGTTTTCAAAGAAACTCATCGTTGCGTATCGAGTACGCTATCGAACATAGCAACCCCTTTTAAGTAAAATTAATATTTAATTCGCAAATATTAATAAATATGAAAATTCGTTATTCTTTATTTACCTGCGATGTTACAATGAGGAAATTTTCTGATTTGGCCAAAAATATGAAATAAATATTTGTGTAATATCAAGGGTATCAATGGAATAATAAGGGAGAAGTATATTTTTATTATAATGGTTGAAATAAATAATCTATCAATTCCATCAAATTTCAATCACCTACTTGTCAGAAATGAGGAAATAATAACACCAAAAATTTCCCAAGGGGGAAAAGTAAATTATATAGGGGTGAAAATAAACGATGCAAATATAATGATTGTGGATGGTTGAAACTATATAATGAGATGGAGTAATGGAATTAAATGCATATCACTTATCATATTGTTCATTTCTTCAACTGAATGTAATAAGGGATCTTTCAAAAACAATAATCTAAGAAAATAGTTTTCGGTGACAACATAAAACCCATAATGCATTATGTATGGAATTCTACCCTCTAATCCAAGGATGTGGATCGAAAAAATAACGTATTGATATACATGATATTAATTCACCTATTATTTATGATTTTTATTCACTAAAAAATTTAAAAAATATGTTTTTATTCATTTTGTGTGCATTCCATCATACAAATATAATTTAGTAGATTAATTCATACCCCATCCCAAATCATTGATGTAGAGATAATTGTGAAAACCCCATGTGGGAAAATTTTAAATCCCAAAAATATATCTCCTCTACTTTTAAATTCTATTGTAAAAACGTACTAGAAAACATTTTCATACTCCATTTGTGGAGTTTCAATAAATTCTTTTTATATATTGAATTTATCTATAGAGATCCAACATAAATTATAATGAGTTTGAAATTACTCTCGGTATCATGCATCGTCATATGATACTATAAAAATGGGAGGATATGGATGAATCATCGTTATAAAAAAACATATCAATCATGCATATTATATCCCTATGAAAAATTATATCATACATAACTAATATATTAGAGCTAATGTATCATCTGTCAAGATATTTGTATTGTGAGGGAATATGCTACAATGGTTCCCAAAGAAATTCATAGACTTACACCTAGTTGATAGGTCTAATTATAAATCGATATTATATATTAGATGTTACCATTTTCTAATACTATGTATATAATTATTATTTTGGAACATGAGAAACTGATGAAACATTTATAATAGAATCTATGTAATGTGGTAATAATTCCATGTGTTAAACTGTGGGGTGAACAAATATTATTTTTCAAGAAGATGGGTGGGTAATTGTGAATTTTTAATAATTATAGGGAGCTCAACAAGATCACAATAATGAAAAAGTATCATCTATAATAGATTGATGAATTGTTTAATAAGTTTTATGGAGAAAAGTACATCACAATGCTGGATATATTGTTATTATATTACCATGTTAGGTTGAAGATTGAGGATATCCTCATGAATGCATTTATTTCATGGTACAAGGTCTTTTAGGTCATAATAATTCCTTTTGGAATCATTAATTATCTATCAATAATTATGTACATGAATAATTGATCCTTTAGAAATTACCTCAACATATGTGTGGGAGTGTTTATAAATTATATTCTAATATGCCTGAAAACCAAGGCATAGATTTATGATAATAGGATAACTATGATAAAGACCATATGAAACGAAAAATATCATTACAAGAACAGTAAATGAGATTTCTAGTTGAAGGATATCTGATTAATGATGCATGTTATCACATATAACAAGTTATATTTTAACCATATAATGAAAAAATAAATTTAACGTTGGATAATGAAAAAATATGTGATGGAAATCCAAAGCATTGATGGAATATATGTGTACTATTATCAAATTGAGATATTTTTTTTGTTATTTTAAAACACAATAACTAATATAAATCATATAGGAGTCATGATTTATTGGAATGATTAATTTTTTGAGATATTAATGGAGTGAAAAGGAGGAATATAACTGCACCTATACTCACAAAACCCACAAGTACATACCATTTTGTTGTATTTAGTTATGATACAAAGTAGGATTTTGGATTTGTGTTGATGAAGAATTTAAAAGTGATATCATATTCCACATGTTATTTGAATGTTCATCAAAATTACTACCCACAACATGACTTGGAGTTTGTAGTAGTTATCATCACATTGAAAATAATGTGGCATCGTCGCTATTTTTCTAATTATATAATTCATATTGATCATAAAATAGTCAACTATAAATTTTCACTGACTGATATGAATATATACAAATGATGATGTTTAGAGATGATGAAGGACTATGAATTATAAGTTACATACCATCCATGGAATGATAAAAAAATATAATACTCTCTATATCAAATGGATCTAGAAATTATAACACAAATGAGAATTAAGAGGGATGTAATATTCATAGATTTGAAATTTATTTACATGGTTATAATAATGGAATTACCAGTGGCTATCCATTCATAAGTGTTTTCTTAATTGTCCCTTTTTTATAGGATAATGTATCATGAAAGTTATGTTGTCAAAATTCATAAAATAGTTGATACTAAAATCAAAAGGGAAATCCATGGAGCTAAATTATAATTGATAAGGAGTTGTAATACTTTCCTAATGGATATGTGTACCGTAAAATACAATGTTAATGAAGGAGGACATGGATTATGTACATAGTTCTTCATTGTGCATTCGTCCAGGAAGAGAAAATGATGTATTGGGATCTCTAATACTACTACGGGAAGGGAATAACGATGAATAAGATTGAAGTATATACAATAATTTGTATTTTATGTTAGTAGGTTAAGGATGAAAATAAAAAATCCAAGGGTATGTGCAACCAATATACATATATATTATGAAATTTGATACAAAAACCAAGTAATTTTTCACTAGTATTTGTGAATACATCAGGAAGAAATAATTATATATAGGCTTTGGTAGATCATATTACAAATATTTATCACTTTATTTCAATTTGAGATATTTTCTCACTCTATAAACATCCGTGGATGTACATTAGAGACGTGTCAAGTCTATATGGATCATTATTATTAGTTGTATATGATCTCGATCAAAGATATTACTCTATATTTTTGGAAGAGTCTTTAATATTCTCTAAATACTACTCTGAAAACCACAATAGTTTAACACCCTAAATCTTATCACCTATATTAGCGGACTAATCCCAACACTTGATGATGACATGTTTAGATCATGATTAATTGACTTAAATGGAGTTTGGGATCAATATATACCACTTGTTTAGGTCTCACAAAATAATTGTTTCCACTTATGTGCCCATTCTCTCCTAATGAATACATTTATGGGATGAGGTTCATAACACCTTCTTGAAGGAATGAAATTATGAAGCAACAACTGCTAGTTCCATAAATGATTGTGGGAATAGTTTAATAGTTCCATACCATTCTGTAGCCCACCATGGATGACGAGAGTATGAAAAAGTGATATGTTGGTAATCATCGATGTAACATTTATTTTGATTTTGGGAAAATGTTATTCTTCCACATATCTCCATAGATAAATGCATTATATTTTGGAAGATTCTACAGATTAGTAAAATATTTATCATCCCTTTTGAGATCATTAAATTCATTAGAGTGGTGCCTATCGACATGCACTACCACCATACCCATCACAAGTATATGTTTTATTCCATATATTCAACGAAAGGAGGAACATACATGACCTCTCACATTTACTCAATAAATAGGTGGTATTAATGATGAATGAACTATCATAGGATGAGTTAACTATGAATATCTTAAATCTTAGAAAAAAAAACATTTATTAAATAAGAAAATGTACCAGGACAATGTATTGTGGAGAAACAATAAGATTGAAGAAGTAACATCGGAACATGAGGAATTGATGATACTTAACTCTATCTATTTATTTTAGTGCGTGAAAAGAAAATTTCTAGTCTGAAAATTTAGAATGATGGATGATTGTAATGAGCCTAGCAATTATATGAATAATTGACATTATTAATTAAAATAATTATCTAATTTTGTATTATAGTAATATAAAATAAATGAAATTATATTTTTTTATACCCTATCATATTCAAAAGAAAATTATGATTTAATAATTTTTATTATATATCCATTTAATAGTGATCACATGATTAGTATAAATATTGGGTTTTAACAAACCAAATTGAAATTGACAAAAGATATGATGGAATTATCCTATATGATCTTACCTATTAAGACCATTTAATGGGGTTTTGAGGGATATTACATCAATGATCATTTAAAAATATCAATCATAATCTAAGATATAATAACATTAAAATAATAAATACTATTTATTAGTGAAATTCGAGACCATCAAGAACAAGATTGTAACCATGTATGATGAACCAACTAGAAAATGTTCCACTATCACACAAATTATCCTCAAGGAATTTTCTAGTGTATTAATGGTATGTGTATCATGAAGATAATAATATGAATATTAATATTTTATTTTAAATAGTATAATATGAATATTATTTCCTATCAATAATATATAAATGATTTTGATTGTTATTCAATCAATATCTAATTTTATTTTAAATTATTTTTAAATTTCAATTATGACTTTTTATGAAATTGTATTTTTTCAATTTATAACATTTTAATATAATATAATAATTATTTAATATTGTTTAAATATAAATTATCATATAATTTTTGTCAATTGAAATGTTAATTTTTAAGGGTTTGAAATTTTTTTGAGTCAATATAACCCATCATTTATCAATCCATGTATATTAATTGTCTAATAGTAAAAAAATAAACATATTTGGAATATTATTTTTATAAATTTAATATTATTTTTACAATAAAAAAATGGAAATTATCCAATGGTTAATCTTTCATCATTTTTTAGTTAGTCAAATTTTCTAGATATAATTAACAAACATATAAATATATGGTGTGTATTATGATATCATAAGGACCCGATAGTAATGTAATGTATACTATAATGTGCATTCATCATAATATATATATAATATATTTTTAAAAAATGTGATATTAATTTTATTTGATAAATTTAATAATTCATTTATGAATCATACAAAACAATTAATATATTTTATGGATTTAAAATAATTTCATTACTAGTATGACACACCACAACATCATAATGGGTATTATTTTACTATATTACGTTTCCTATATTATAATATAATGAAAAACAAAAACCTTTGGATGAAACCCCAGGAAATAACGATTATAATGATTTTAGTTTTTTGATTTTTTTATATAGAGTCCAAAACAAATGTTTGAGAAATGATAAAGAATTAACCATTTCATTTTCTATATAATCCCACCAAATTTATCAATTAAATTTACTAAAAATCCTTGGATCACATACATTATATGAAATATCATCTACTTAGTCCTCCCATGGTGGAACACCCCATGGTTTTAAAAATAAATTCCAATGCATGAAACATAGTTTTATGTACATAGTTATAACTATCCCTTAAACATAATTTTTCTGCTTCTATGACTTGTTTTTTGAGAAATGTAACTACACGGTTTTAATTAGTATGTTATTATTAGTGTCATAAGAGAAATAGAATTTTTGGTGAATAATAACAAACTTTTATGAATTGTAATGTTACAATTATGAATAGTAACATACCCTTATGAATTGTAACTTCACCTCCGATAGTATACATGTAAGATTTAATTGAAGTTATGATATACCCATATCATGGAATTATTAAATAAATGTTTTAATATTTTTACATTTTTAATAAATTATTATTTTATTTAAAAATTATAATAATCATATTTTTTTTCAAAAAATTTCATTCATTTTTTAAATTCTAAACATAAAAAAAATTTATGTTGAATTTTTGGGATTTTCTAAAATACATGATTTTTTATGAATAATCAAATACGGTAAAACATTGAATATATATAGTATTCGTTAAATACGATATTATTAACATCATGAAGGATGTAAGAACACTTAGTTCGAACACACATACCCTATTTAAATTTTTTTATATTAATTAAGACTATTGATATTATTTTTCATTAATATAAAATTAACGACTAAAATAATGTAAAACTCCTCCTCTCCTCTGTGATAAATACCACACAGTCCCCCTCATCCTCCCACAAATCTCAAGACTTGACATGTTCCAATGTTCTTCCAAATAATCCTCTCAAACCCCTTCCCCACCTCCAAGGCCTACTAGTCTCAACAAAGGCCCAAAACGTAGGCCCATAATAAGGATCTCAAGGTTAAGAGATTAAGATGTGAACATCCTTTTTTCCTTCTATTCATTACATTTTCTTTTCTATTATTCTTCATTCCACACATCCCCTTATCTATGAGGTATGAATGATCCGGTATCATAAAAATACTCTATTTCATCATGTTTGTGCAATATTCTCCAATATATTTTATCTTCTCTCCAACTTATTCTAGAAATTAAAACACCATCCATGTTGTGTCAATTTATTGAGACAATGGATGATGTGATTTCAATTTATTTGAATTCCATCAAGGAAGGTTATGCAGAAATTTTTTGTATAATCCAAATTAATATTTATATAATGTATCTTATTTAAGGTTCTGGAATCATATTGTACACATGTTATTAATTTATAAAAAAAGAGTTCATTATGATCGAAGAATCGCTAAAATGACCTAAATAAATATCAATAATATTTTAACCCTAAAAAACATCCTCATTTCAGAATTCAAAATGATAAATGTTATAATTTTTATTTATATAAATATGTAAATGTTTTTCCATTAAAATTATTGAGTTTCACTTCCAATCTAAGAGAATATCAATCATGAACCATTCATGCAAACCATGTAATACAGGCACCAAAAATAATGGAATTAACAAAATATAATTAATGAATGGGTGGAATGATTTAATAAAACGATCATTAATGGTGTTATAATAATTAATATATTTAAAGAAAATATTAATAACACTATTTCATCATTCATAGAGGATTTTTAATCATGTTTAAGGGACATCAAACCTAAGGTTATAGATCTTCTCTTTATCAATTTTATTCATGAATCATAGAAATGTTATTCTCATTAATTTTTAATACCTAATGATGTTGTATTTTTTTTAAACCACCCACATAATTACCCTATGATATATTTATGATGAGATACCCCATAAATATCTAATTAATCCCTCCCATTTTCATCAATTACCATGTCAAAAATTGTAAGGAAATTTATAACCCAACTTCCATTAATCGGGTTAACCATCTCCATTAATCATTATATGAGATTGAGATTATTTGTGTGATGATTTTTTTAATATATTATGATGTATTATTTTTATTTACAGTGTATTCATATATCAATTATGGTGTAGTAATTTTCACTTCAATTATATGTGAAAGGGGATTTCATTTAAAATTTGTTTTAAAAGTCCCATTAATGAAATAGAAAAATATTGTTTTACATATATATATATACATATGTCTTGAGTTGTTTCTTCTGATTTCATGATACTTTATTACCATTTTATATTCAATGGAAAATTTTATGTGAGAGTGATCCCATTATTGATAATTATATGATGGGTTCTGCCCCATTATATCTCAAGATATATTAGGTTGAGCCCATTATATCTCAAGATATAACGGGTGAGGCCCATTAGACCTCTCTAATGAATTCTGTTCTCTGATGATGGAATTCAAACAAAGGGTTATTCCTTCTGAAAGGGTTATTGTAACAGTGATAAGGTAAATATTCCATATGTAATCTTCATGATGTTTCTATAAATTTTAATAAGTTATTATGGATTGGTTTTTATTGGTGTTTATGTTATCACTTGAAAAATTATTTCATCACTAATATCCCTTTTTGATATTTTTGTGCTCATCCCATGTTTTTAATTGGGTTTACTAGTTTATATGGTTTTTATGCTATATATGGATGAAACATTAAATTTTATTAATATATTTCAAAGATAATATGTTTTATTTGAAATGATTTATATTAAAAATTGTATATTTTTTTAATAGTATCAACATATATGTTGATGCAATGTTATGTTTTTTTATGTCCCAATTACCTAAAAAATTAAACATAAAAATATCCTAAATGTGTATGAATGTATTTTCTTCACTAAAATTCATAATTAAGTAACGTGTTATGGAAAGTTCCCTATGTTTGTATCAAATGAATTATTAGACAACTATAGGGGTTAGAATGGTGTTATTTGAATAATAAAAATAATTTTTTACATTATGATTAATTTAAAATGACATAGAATTTGAATATTACCATGTTTATTCATATAATATATGACTATTCAAAATTGTTTTCAATAGAATAAAATTGGATAGCTAATGTAGGAAGGCCCCAAGAGGATACGGTTTGCTTGAATCTACATCCTAGAATGGTTGGACTCAGAACTGAGCAGTTTGTGACATCAATGGATCAGTTGAAAGAATACATAAATTATGGTGGAATCCATGAAATAGAGTAACATGATAAACAATAATTAAACATGTCTTTTTTGTATATTTTTATGATGCACCATCCTCTAATATTCCACGTATCTATAGATCCAGTGATAGGTGAAGGATTTATCAACAATCTAGAAAAGATATTTGATGTCATGGGATATTCATAATGTCAAAATGTAATACTTGTCATTTATTAGTTGGAAGGTCAATCCGATAAATGGTGGTCTTTGGTTAAGAATATGAGATAATGTTATGATCATGACTATCTTAAATGTGATGATTTTACCAGTCTTTTTCGAGACAAATATTTTCAGAAAAAAATTCAACCTAGAATTGAGAAGAAATTATTGGAACTAAAGAAGAAAGATGATGATTTTATGGTATTATATGAATCCAATTTTACAACAATGGTTTGGTATTCACAATATCTTACTTGAGATTTTGATAGTAATATTAATAGATTTTAAACTGGTTTGAAACCATTTTAGCCAAGAGATTTGGATTTATGAGAGTTTAAGAGCTATTAGAAACCAGTTCATTGTGTTGATAAATGTAATATAGAGTTTTTAGAAAATATATGTTCCTCATGTTGAAAAGAATAAGATGCGGTCAGGTTGGAATAATTTAGGTGAGAATTCATGAATGACATCTGGAGGTAAGAAAATCAATTTTCCTTCTTCTGAGAAGTGTGGTAAAAGGAATCATCGTGAATTTCATGTAAATTATATGAAATCATACCCGTGTAGAATATTATGAAACATGTCTCTTTAGTTCATGGATAATGATCCAAACTTTAATGGGAAGATGATAGTGATATGATTTAACTATAAGTAATTGAGTCATTTTGGTACATTTTTTTGATGCTAGTCACTAATGTAAGGAATCAGTAATATTGGAAACATAAGATTGTTTTAAAATCTTGTCCAACAACATCAAAGGGCATCGAGCCATCAATGGGGTGGTATTATGTACATTGATTGTTTTTATATATTTCTCAAATGTGTTGTTTGATTTAGGGTCTAAAAATTTCTACATTTATGATCTATTTTAAAAAAATATGAATTCATCCTCATGAAATGAAACCATAACTCATGTAAAAAACAACAAGATGAAATATTTTGTCGAAAAGAAAATTATTATAATCTACCTATCTTTGTCAGTGCATTGTGTATTATAGAAAAAAATGTTTTTTTCTCTAATAAATGTTGATGTTTTTCTATGTGTGGATTGGAATTATTTTTATCATAATATGATATCTTGTAGAGAAAATGATGTTGTTTTTCAAAAATAATTTCAGTTTCATTACAAGAATGAACCCATGCAGTCGATAACATATATGGATGCTATGAAACTAGTTAAACATGAATAGGAATGTAATCGTGATCTTATTTTATTAAGATAAGGGAACTGTCAATATTACTGATGTACTAGTGGTAAATAAATACCTATATATTTTTCATGATTATTTGTTTATTATTTTTATTGATTGATATGTTGAGTTTGTTATTAACATAGTTCATGATGCTTTGAAAATAGCTAAACCACTTATTTAATGTTTCAAAAGGAACTTCAGGAAATAAAAATTTAGTTGTAGGAAATATTAGATACATTATTAAACTGACCTATAACATCACCATGGGGTGCTAATGTATTGTTTGTTAAGATGAAATATGGATCAATGAGACTTTTAATGGATTTTAGAGCCTTGAATAACAATATTGATAAAAAATTCCATCCTTTTCCACATATCAATGATTTTTTTATCCACTCCATGGTGCATAGTATTTTTCCAATGTTGACCTGATGTCGTGGTACCATTAGTTGAATGTAGAGGATGCAGATATCCTGAAGACTATGTTCTATACTAGATATGGTCATTATGAATATATAGTTATGCCTTTGGGGTTATCTAATTCACCTATTGTAATTATAGATCTTATAAATTTAATATTTAATGATTTTTTGGATATGGTTGTGGTTGTTTTTATTAATGAAATTCATTAATATTCTATAAGTAAAATAAGATAATTAAAAACATTTATTGTTTGTTTTAAAACCAATAAATGAAAAGAAACTGAATGGAAAATTCATAATGTGTGTTTTTTTCATTGCAACTTATTTTTTTTCGTGGGTACATTGTAAATATAGATGTAAAAATAATTGATCCTGGAAAAGAAAAAGTTGTAAATAAATAGAGAAGACCTCAAATATTTATAGATATTCATAGTTTGTTTGGATTTGCTGGTTATTAACGATGATTTGTTAAAAAAAATCATAGTTATCTATCCAAGTTTCTATGTTAACAATATGATGGGTTAATTTTTTTGAACATAATAATGTGATATTTGTTTATGGGAATTGGAAAGAATATTGGTGAACGCTTTAGTTCTGAGTATACCTTCCATAAATGCTGAATTTTGCATCTATTGTAATGCTTCATTGAAGGGACTTGGTTGTGTTCTGAAGTATAATGATCATGTAATTTTGTATGCGTGAAGTCAGTTGAAATCCCATGAGTTTAATTACCCTAGACATTATTTTTAATTAACAGTTGTGGTCATCACTTTTAAAATATGGATGCATAATTTATATGGGGCCAAATGTGAAATATGTACTGACCATAAATTATTGATGTATATATTCACATAGAAATAATTAATGGTGAGACATAGAAGATGGATGAAACTATTCAATGATTAGGATTGTGTGATTCATTAATCTACTAGGAATGAAAAAATAATTGATGATGTGTTGTGACATAAACGTAATTATATATTAACCATGATACATTTGGAACATGATCCTTCGGTAAATGATTAACATTGGATTTGATGTTTTTGGTGTATGAAATCTATTTGATCTATTTTAGGATTCCATGTAGTCATATTTGTGATACATAATAACGTAATACAAAAAGGTCGATGAGGAGCAATATAAAAATGAAGAATTGGTTCAAGTGGACATGTTTTTATAATTAAACCGTCATAAAAATTTTATTTTAATATTCTAAAAAATGTTGTATGTTTCTTTTGAATCCAATTAAAAAATTAATTATTGTGTAAATCTCATAGTTCTCCATTTTCATTTCATCTTGGGAGTACTATGATGTACATAGACTATTGGATGTATTATTAGTGGGAGGGAATGAAAAGGGATATTTCTGATTTTACCATGAAATTTTTACATGCCAATACGATATAGAAGAGTGGTAGTTACCGAAAGGGATGCTCTGGTCTTTACCAGTGCCAATGTTTAAATGGGAGAATATATCAATGGACTTAATATTTGGACTACAAGATTCTTCACAAGGCAACAATGTGATTTTTGTTATTATTGATTAGATGAATATGTCTGCACATTTTCATTGTATTCAAGGTACAATATATTTTGATTAGATTACTCGACTACACCTTAATGATATTTTCTTGTTCCATTGAGTTTTTCTTTCCATTCTATCTGACCAAAATCCCAGTTTTACTCCTAATTGTTTGGAGGTCCTTTAGAATTTTTTGGTAACAAAAGTAAATTTCAGTACAACATTTCATCCTTAATCATAAGGGTATTGAGAACGAACGATTCCGACCATGGAAGATATCCTTAAACCATGTTCATTGGATTTTAATAGGATGTTTGGATCAAAATCTTTATATATTTCAGTTTTCTTATAATTACTATTTTCATTCCAGTATACATATGTATCCTTTTTAGGCATTTTATGGGAAGTGGTGTCAGAATCTAGCATTTTGGGATGATGATGGTGAAATAAAGTTGATGGGGGCATGAATAAGTATACGACGTGTCTGATAAAGTGTAGATGATCAAGCAATAGATGAGGATAGCTCATAGTTGGAAGAAATGTTATGAAGACAATAAGATGAAAGACATTTCTATTGAGGTTGGTGATATTGTTTTAGAATATCCCCATGGAAATGTGTTATGAATTTTGGTGATAAAGGAAAGCTATGTCCCTGAATAATTGGACCTTGTGAAATTCTAGATAATGTTAGATTAGTTACCTCATGGTTTAGATTTTACTCAGATTTTATCTCAGGTACAAAATTGTTTTAATGTTTTGTTATTGAGATAGTATGTGAAGGATTCATCTCATGTTTTGAGCCCAGATGTAGTTCACCTGGAAGAGATTCTTACATTTGAACATATAATAGTTAATATCATTGATCATAGAGTGAAATTATTATGGAATATTGTAATCGTCTATGTAATGGTTTATTTGAGAAACCATATGGAAGATGAAGAAATATGGGAATTTGAAAATTCAATGAGGGAAAGATGACCTAAATTGTTTAATATTTAACTAAAATTGAAACGATGCAGTTTCCAGAAGATGGTGATAATGTAACACCCTATGGTTTTAAAAATAAATAGAAATTAACGAAAAAAAACCTAGGTAGATAGTTATAACTATCCTGTAATAATATTGTTTTCTCTAATATGATTTATATTTTGAATAACAGAAAAACACTGTTGGGATCAGTAAGTTATTTAGAGTCTGATAAGAACTACATAATTTTTGGAAAATAGTAACAAACCCATTAGAATAATAACATACCCTTATGAATGTTTACCTCCCCTATGATATTTTTTATATAATATTTAATTGATGTTATGATATACTGATATATAGGAATAAGTCAATAAATGTTTTAAAATTGCGAATCTTGGAATAAAATATTATTTTATTAAAAAAATAAATTAATAACATTTATAAAATTATTATCTAAAAAAGGAGTTCAATTTTAAATTCTAAATGTTAAATAACCTATATAGTGAATTTTTTTGAATTTTTAAAAAATAATTGAATTTTTTTGATGAATAGTGAAATAAGATAAAATATCATATATTAAAATTATCAATTAAGTAAAATATTTCTGCCATCATAGATGTAGAAATAATTCTTAGTTCAAAAACACATTCTATATTTACTATTTTTTCAAAAGAATTAATTCTAATCATATTCTTGTGTATTAGTAGTATACTAATTACAAAAATAATGTAAAACTCATCCTCTCCTCCCCTATAAATACAACCCACTCCACCCTCGTCCTCACACATCTCTAAAGCCTTGATCAATGCCAATGTTCTACCAAATAATCCTCTCAAGCCCATTCCCCTCATCCAAGACCAATTGGGCTCACCAAATGTCCAAAACCAAGGACCTTAAGAAAGATCTCAAGGAGAAGAGATCAAAGGAAAACATCCTCTTTTATATTATTTCTTTTCTTTTCATTAGATTCCCTATTATTTCTATATAATCACCTCCCCTTATCCAAGATCCATGAATTATTTAGTATATTACATATTGTGTAGTTTATCATGTATATAGAATATTCACTATTATACTACTTCTCCTCTCCCACTTATTCAAAATAATAAAACACCATCCGTGTTGTGTCGATTTACCGACATCGTGGATGATGTGATTTGAATTTATTTTAAATCATTTAAGGCTGGTCATGAAACCATTTTTATGGGTGAAAAAAATTATAATTTATGTATTATATCTTATATATGGTTCTATATGAATTTTTTATAAATTTTATTAATTTATAAAAAAATATGTGTTCTTTATGATCGAGGAATCTCTAAAATGAAAAAAAAAAATATAAATAATGTTTTAGCTTATTAAAATACTAATTTAATAATTAAAAATGATAAATTGTATCATTTATGGTTCTAAAAGTATTTAAATACAATATCATTTTTATTATGAAATTTCACTTCCAATTGATAAGAATATCCATCATGAACCGATCATGGAAACCATGTAATGCACACACCCGAAACAATGGAATTTTAAAAAAAATTAATCAATAAGTGGAGTGATGTTATTAAAAGATCATAAAAGGTACTATAAAAATGAATATTTTTCTATATAATATTAATAATAGAATTTTATCCTTCATACAGGTAGATTAAACAAGATTGAGGGAATTCGATCTTGGGGTAAGGAATCCTCTAATTGCCACTTTTATTGAAGAATCACCCCTATGTTATATTGTTTAATTTTTAATTCCTAATGATGGTGTATGTTTTTTCACCTCCCCAATAATTCTCTAATGATTTATTAATTATTACATACCCCTTTTCTATCTCCTTAATATCTCCTATGTACATCTATTACATTGCTAAATCATTATAAGGGAAATTGTAAACCAATTTCCATTCTTTGGGTTAACCTTCTCTTTTATTCATTATGGTCTATTGAGATTATTTATGTTATAAATATTTTTATTTATATTGTTATATTATGTGTATTTATAGTTTATAGAAATATAAATTTCCTTATAGTAATTATCATTCCAATTATATTTTCAAGGGACATTCCTTTTAAAATACTTTTAGGTTTCACTTTATTGAAATTCAAAAATATTATTTAATATATATATATATATGCCATGAGTGGTTTCTCCTGATTTCATGATACATTTTTACCATGTTATGATCCTTGGGCATGGTTACTGTTGTTCTGAACCCATTATAGCTCAATATTTGATGGTTTTCTCCCCATTATAGATCAAGATATGTTGGGTTGAGCCCATTACAGCTCATGATATATTTGGTGAGCCCCATTATAGATCTCCAAAACATTTGGAATTCCAGAGATGAAATTTGACCAAATTGTTATTCAATGTGTAAGGGTTATTGTAAGAGTGATATGGTAAATATTTCCCAATTAAACTACATGATGTTTCCTTTCATGTTAACATGTTTTTATAAAATTTGCTTTATTGGCTTTCTTATTATCACTTAAATAAACGATTTATTTCCTTATATTCCTAACAAAATGGTTTTTCTCATACCATGTTTTTAAATGATTTTCACAAGTTATTAGGATGAGTAAGAGAAATTTGGAATGCAATCTAAAAGTTGTGATTATTTAACCAAGATATTATATTTTACATAAACTGTTTTATATTTAATAAAAATGGATATTGTTTAAATAATATCCATATATATGATTACGTGATGTTATATATGTATTATGTTCCAATTACCTAAATTATAAACCTAAAAAGATCATAAATGTGTATGAATGTATGTTCTTGACTAAAATTTAAGATTAATAGGCGTTTTAAGGACATGTTCTTATACATGGTTTCCTCATTCTCTCAAGAATCTTCTCCCATGTATTTTGAGTCACCCTCTCAAGGAAATTGTTTTCTTACTTCCCCTCATTATTCATGTATCTTATTTATATTATAACATTTCTCTCCAATTTATAATATTGGGATTTGATATCTCATATCCCCGTTAATTCGACTTTGATGTCTGAAAAATTATAGTCATATTTCACTCTCATAATACCCTTTGATTATAAATTAAATGAATGTGTTATTTAGATGAAATTCTATTGCAATTTTCTATGACAAATAAATGTATAGTGATTACCTATACCCATTTACATTAAATGGTGTTTACCTTAATACAAATTTAGTTCATTTATTTTTGACATTAATATATTTATTCTATAATCCATGTTAGTGTAATAAAATAATATAATTAATGATTAATTATTTTATGATCTATGTGGCACATATAAGCGTGAGAGTGAAATGAATGTCAAAGGGGATCATGAGATTATGTAGTACTACTGTGAATTTGTTTGAATTATATTCTCATGATATTTCATTCAAGGGATTAGGAAGTCAACATAATACATCATGGAACATTTTCCATCATTATTTCATGTCAGTTATCCTTGAACATTGTCAATGATTTATAGTGATTTAATTTGTTTCCACATTTACTATGTTTTCATTAAGTTATTATGTTATATTGTACCACATTGTTCATGTTTATGGTCCTCACCCATTTTATTTCTCATTTATATTCTTATTACCAAAAATTTATTAATTTATTAATTTTATTCTATGTTCATTCCTTTAATAGGTGTTATATATCGCCCCATTCTCATTTATGGACTTCGATTATCCTATGTAGTTTTAAGCATGCACATGTTATTGGAGTTTTCAATAAAAATTATTTTTAATAATTTTTGTTGTTACATAATGAACTAAATTAAAAAATAAACTAGACATAGAAATAATTCAGATTGTATTATGTGTAATACGATGTAATATGTAATGAATTAAATTTTAATAAATATCATGGATGTTATATTATAACTCGGGATGGTTTACTATTATGTTGATATGATTGGGGTATGTATTAACATTTCATATTTTATTATTTAATTCAAAATTATATTTTTTTTATCATCTATCACATTCTTATGATGAATAAAATCAGATTGTATGTGAATGTAGGGGCTTGTTATAGCCAATTGTTGCACCATACGTTTCCTGAGAAAAACTACATATTGTTTTTCCCCAAGACCATACATATTTAATATTTTTCATGGAAGTAGTACTAAATAGTTTTATATTTTATTTAGCAAGGCCTTGATTGTATTTTTCATATGTCTAAAAATATTCATTTAAATTTTTTGAATTATTCTATTTTTATTAAATTTTATAATTCAATAAGTTATAGTTTATCAGGTCATGATTCAAGCAAATTTGATTATTAATATGGAATTATTTGATAATTTGTATTCCTTACATATTTTTATTATTTTAATTATTAAATGGTATATTTATTCATTGAATTCATCATATGCTTTCCCTTAACAAGCATCATAGATCTCCAATTTATTTGGATTAATTTTCAACATGACAATATGAATTTTTATATGATTAATATGAATGTTTATTCTATATAGACTATGTTAATTACCTATGAAAATTATTCATGTACTAAAACCATAAAATTCAATGTTAATATTAATTTTGTGTCCAATTTATGAAGACTACTAAAATATTCATTCATTTGCGATATAATTCTTTATATTTTATAAAAATTTAATATATAATACAATAGATTTGTATATTATGGTCAGAGTGTTCAATAAAAATTCTTTAAAACGCTATTAAAAGATATTGTGATATACGGGAAATGACTTTCGATCAAAGAGAAAAATAAAGTCAATTTTTCATAAAATTGATATTGCAATCTAATGAGTACTTAATGAGTGTAAAATTAAGGGAAAAAATTTATTACAATAATTTACGTTGTTATAGGAAAAATATGAGTTCATTGAGATATATATTATAATATTTCATTATCTTAAGAATAATCAGTGGCTATCGCAAAAAACAACAAGATTATAACATGAAACCTTTCATATTTTCAGTAACTTCTAATTCACAATCCACATTAATAATAGAATCATATATAGATATTTCTATATCATAATATTAATTAAAATAATTATAAAATAAATTTATGTGATGTATATTTATAAAAAATATAAAATAGTAACAAATAGTATATGTGTCTCACAGAACTAAAAGTGGAAAAAAATTCATTACTAGTACTACATTATTTTGATGGATAAGTCCCATGAAAGAATATTGTAAAATTAATAAATAAATATATTTAAATAATAGTAATGATATAAAATTTATTAAATTATTTATATATACAATAAAAATTAATTTATGTGCATAACAATAAAAAATGTCTCAATTAAGGAAAATTGAGTTTAAATCCCTTGCCACGATTTTTGAATATCTCTGCAGACATTCAATCCTCCAACATAATAAATATAAATTTTTTATAAATATATTAAAGAAAATTAAAATATATCATAACATATATTATTACCATATATCATTTTATCAATCATATATTAACCATTATTTATGAAAATCACTATTTCATGGTATAATTGATTTTTTCATGTAATTTATTGTTAGATAGTTTTCATCCCATTACATTGATTAAGGTTCTATCATTTTAAAAAAAATTACTAACATGAATGAAATTAATTATATATGTATTTAAATTTATTCATAATATTTAGATATATAAAATAGATGCATTTCTCATAGAGATATTAGAATGTATGTATGAGAAAAAACTTTTTTAATTTATCTGAGTGATGTTACAAAAGAATGATAAATAATAATTGTATTTCCAAAAATCATTATCATATTATATTTATCATATTTATTAATAAAATATATCCTCATTAAAATATGTATAAAATAATATGAATGAAAATAATATCTCTTCTTGATGGTTGTTGTCCACACATACACACACGGGACATTATCATTTTCCAACATTTTGGAAGATAAAATGGTATAATTGATATTATAATATTATAAGAACAATTATATTAAAATATAATATATATAAATAAATATATCATTATTTATACCATATATAGGTGGTGGTGGAAAATGAATGACATCAATTTGTGAGGTGGTAGTCTTCTATACACACATTCGACTTATTAGTTTCCCATTTGATCAAAAATTATATTGATATAGAATATTAAATTAATATAATATTAGTTAAATATATGTTTTCTAATTATTTCATTATATAATATTTATATAACAATATTTTATTAATGTTTAAGAATAAATAATAAAAATATTTGTTTTGGACCATACCACTTGTTTATAGTACTTATTTAAGCACATATCTACAGATTTCATAAAAGAATATCATAATAAATATATGTACTCTATTAATTGAAATTATAATTAATTATCTGGAATTGGTAGGTGTTTTATAATAAACATTTATATGGAATTATCAATAGGATAGGATATTTGATCCTATTTATCAGTTTGGTAGATGAAAAAATTGATTTTTTAGAAGAAAAACATGTAAATATGTATTTTAAATGAAAAAGGATCTAAAATAAGTCATTATAATACCATTTTTATATAAATTCAAAATATTTTAGATAAATAGGATTTGGATATTATTTTATTTCATTTTACCCCTTTTAATTAAGGATTGACCAGTAACAAACTAGTTTTTTTCCTAATTACGGTAATAATTTTTTTGAATTTTTACTATTCATATGGAAACAATAATTTGAAATTATTATATAATATATAATATTATTATTATTCTTAATATGGATCTTATTTTTCAATAATAAATTGAAAATTTTACAAGAATATATGATACAGTAAAATGTGTATAAGTGTAGAATATACAATTTACCAATGAAACATATATTTCATGTGAAGAAATAGTTAATATAAAAATTCAACATAATATTGATTGAAAAAAAATATATTTCAAGGATAATATTATATCAATTTTTTTTATAACCATTATAAGTAAAATTATATCTTTTTAAATGTATTAATGCATTAATACTATTTAATAAAAATCATTATTTCAAAAATGTTCATCAAAAAAATTATATTTTTATATTATTATTACAAATTAAATATAATATAATTGTTAAGATCAGATTTCATAATGCATTATTATTTTTTAAAATAATTTTTCTATATAACAAAAAAAATAATTTTTTTTCAAATAAAAAAAATTAGAAAAAAACATTTCGATGAATATATATTATTCACTGTGAATTATATATAATATATATATATATGCGATATAAATAATTTTAATTTTTTACCATTATTACCATTAATTTTTATGTATAGTTAATAATGTTATTATTTAAATAATAATATCAATATTTTATTATGGTTCATCAAATCTCAATGTTGTGTGTAATGCAAGCAACTGCTGAAATTAAATTTATTTCAAAATAATATTTCATTTAATCTCATTGTGATACAACACATATACTGATCAATGAAATGAAATTAAAATAATAATGTTAGAGTGTGAAATAGGTAGTTTAATGAATTATATTCCCTCCCTATCCATTATATATGAGGAAAAAAATGGAATTGAAAATATATTAGAGTTTGAAAGATAATCTAATTTCGGTTTTGATTGTATAAAATTCAATGAAAAAACAACATTAATTTCCAACCCAATCAATACAAACATAAAGTTTAATAAATAATTAGTACCACTATTTGTGATATCTAACATCACAGTATCAATAATATCATTCTAATACAATTTCTTCATCTATAACTTAATCTAACACAATATCCTACATAAAAATTAGATAAAAATTCAAATCTATAAAATTTATTACCTGAGAATCAATTAAATTAACTAATATTTTAATAAATAAAATACATTTTAAATTTTATTTTGTTTATATAAATTTTTAGAAATAATCATTTTTTAATTACCATATTATTTTTTTAATTTATACATGCATTAGAATTGTGATCATGTTAATTGAATCCATTAAAATTTTAATGTTAATAAATTCAAATTTTTTATTTATTCAAATAAACATACCCGAAGAACATGAAACAATGTCACAGACACATAACATAACAAAAAAACCCCAATTCTTTCCAAAATACATTAATTTATAGACATCTAGTAGTTCCTCTATAACAGTGAAACCACCATACAATAACAATAAGATTCCATATGAATCCACGAAGAAATATCAAATTAATGAACTATATAGATTATAATAAACACCAATACGTTGAATAACAATTTCCAAACATTTATTATACAACAAAAATAAGTGGAAAAAATAAATACAGGAAAATGAATTATGTTTCATAATCTAATAAGTATTCAAATTTGAAACAAATTATTTATATAAACCATTTTTGGAATGTTTATTCATAAAATATATATTTAAAACATACAAAATCCTAATTTTTCACAAGTATAAAGTAAATAAATTAAATTTAAATTTTATTTCAACATTTAATCAAAATGGGAAATTCAAATTTAATATCAGTAATTTATTTTGAATAAGCCAAAATACATTGACAATTACTATGTGAAATAACTAAGAAATATATATAATCATATGGTGTAAGATTTACCTTTCATTAGAAATTTCATTTTTTTCGGTTATTCATACCATTTACCAAAATGAATTATGTATCACAACAATTCACTAAGTTACTATGACTAAAATAGTTTTCCAGTATAAAATACCTCACATAAAATCTATCATGAAATCGTTTAGAGTGACTAGATTAAAATTAAATTTTAAACCATCAGGACTCATGGAGATGGAACTCCTGGAACTCTATTGATATGTGTTTAGTGACCTTATATTTAATGTAGAAGAAGATTATAATCAAGGGACAATTTTAATATACTATGAAATTTGTTATATATAATAAAATAATTAATCGCCATGGAACAATGATGAATATTATATAATTTTACTAATCCTTTTAATAGTATTCTAATAATTAAAAAATAATATAATCCATAAATTAATAATAAAGATCCTATAAAAAATAAAATAAAAAATTATGAAATCAATTGTTACCATTACATATGATCATATGAATTTTAAAATTAACAGATGTTAAATAGTCATTAGTATATGGGTCATACATGTCAAAACTAGTTTTTGAAATAAAATAAAAGTAATCATAATTAGAAAATTAATAATATATTTACATAAAGTACAATGAGGAATAAATAAAAAATATTATTACATTATGATTAATTTTTAATAAAATGTTACCCTTATTAAATTTATTACATATTAAACCATCATATTACATCCATTAGTCCTAAGAGATATCAAATGATTGGTTCAGTAAATAAAAACGAACTATATAAGTTATCATTTAATTTATTCACATCCTTTATAAAAATTAATCTTACAAATTAACATATAGACCTCCAAATGAAAAAATATATAACATACAAAAACAATCATAGAAACAAATAAATAATAGAAAAATAATAATATCATAAGAATTTATATAAAGAAACATAATAGAATTAAATAGTTAAAATTAATGAAGTATTATATTAAATTATCATTTATATAGAAAAAAGTTTCCAAAACAAGTTCATGATATTGTCTTTTTTGCATATTACTCATTTTGAAAGGTATATTACACCAATCCACTTCACCTCCAAAAACATATACAGAATTTTAAAACCATAATGATTTTATACTATCTCATTGAGATCCAAAATATCAATCAACCACTCAGAAACCATTGTGGATTTTTCTACATTCCACTCTCACATGTAAATTATACGATAGTTATGAGGTATATTTTAAAAAATACATGATATCTTTAATTAATTAATACTCATTAAAATATTTTAGGAATGACCATACTGATGTTCCTTATTATTGATACACCTGAACAATATAAAATAACAAATAAAATACAAAAAACCCTTGAACCATAATGAAATCCAATACATTCCATGATTATAAGAAATACTATGGAATGAATGATCCCCAACCTCAAAATGAATATGTCTCATTCTATAATAATAATAATAATTTATGTTGTAATATACTTTTTTTATTTACAAACAAATAAAATAAACATTATATATAAAACTATATCCTAATCTGTTATTAAATTCACGTACCACTAAAATAAAAATTAGTGAACCACATATTATCTACTAGAAACTGATTGATTGGAAAAAATATAAGATTATTAATAATTTTTAAATAAATTTATAATTAATATATCATGTTGAAATATATTATGAAGGAAATAATAGAATAATGATGTGAAATTACTATCAATGTCAAATATGGTCTTCTTTAGTTTCCCATGTGGAAGAATTTTGTTATCCACAAAATATAATTGAAGTATATTTTTACTTTTTACTACATGATATCTAGAATATTAGATAAATACTATTCCAGTCAATATTCAATACAATTAATTAAACCACCATTGGGATAATCAAAAATTGAAAAAAAATCACATATACAAGTCCTCTATCTTCAATTTAAGAAGATATTGTTGATGCAGTAACCCATGTGGGACATCATGGTGTTTATTCACCCAAAAGTTGAAAAAATATCCTAATTTAAACTGTATTATTAATCTTTTATTAGTAGAAATCCAAATCCAAATAATATAGAAATTATATATATATATAATATCATGATATACTAGAAATTTAATGCTTCAATACCAATGAATATCCTCTTCTGAATTTAAATATTCAAACATTGAAGACATGTATTTAATGAACCATTTCATGTGTTTCTCAGTGTCTAGACTCCACAAACAAAAATAAAATTTATTAACAATAATTTATGTTCTATATGAATCAACTACTGCAATATGAATAAACATTGGCATATGAAACTCAGTACTCTTCCCTCACTACTCTTACACCACATGACATCTAATGTATTTAATTTTATGAATTATTATACAATACATCAAAAAAATGAATTTATTATCCAAATTTTGTAAAATAATATTTTTATTATATGAAAAATGATATTATATTTTATTGGTTCAGAATTAAATCACTATGATATGAAATATATTAAATGTTCTGATAATATATATAGATAATAATTCATTTCCCTACTAGGTATTACTATCAAAACATTATAGAAATCACATGTGTAAAAAACTAAATATCAAGGTTGTAAATGTAATTATTATTATTATATATCTTCTTTACAACTTATGAGAGAATTTCCTTATATTACATCATGATTAATACCAATTCATGAAGTTTAATGTCATATAAATCTATGAATAAAACTCCAATTAAATTTAACTGAAGGATCAGTGTACTTGTATATTTCCCCATCATGTAGTTGAAGTCCACATGAAAATAATCAGTCTATATTATACATATCAAATTTTTTTTCATGGAAGTAAGTGGGATTTCAACTCATTATTTATCAATCTGAATCATCCCATAAAATATGCTGATATTAGGTGAAAAATATACATTCGAAACATTCATTGATTCTTCCAATGATGCGTGAACCACAATCATCGATGAATAAACATCAAATCCTTTACGAAACACAATATTATATGGAAAATAGACCTATCACATCAAAAAAAAGTTACTTGGATAACATTATATGGCGTAATTATTTTGTAGGTAAGTAAAATATCTCAGTGATAGTTAATGTTATTCTCCTATAACTATATTTATATAATAAAATCACTGATTAGGTTATTAATATCAAAATTTCAAACATTTTCTATTAAAATTTAATTATTTTTACCTATAATTTAGTTCTTATTTTGTATATATATAAATTTTTTGTTATAGAATATTAATAGAAATTGTCACTATAAAAGATCAATTATTAATTTATATGTATTTATAGTTATTTTTAATATATTTTCATTTAAATTTCTATAAAAAAATAAATTTTTTTTTTTATAATTATATTTTTATGGGATCCATTTCATAAAAAATAACCAATTTTTGGAGCAACAATATGGTTATTATATATTACATATATTTGGGGACTCAATACATATTCATTAACATGGTGAATTTTATTACTGGGCCCATATCAAAAATTTAATAGTATAAAGGATATGAAAATTTGTTATTAAAATATATCATAACATGGTAAACAAAAATTGGTTGCCTATGGATTCTATATATTATTCAGTTATCATGGTTGAATATTAATAATAATTAGGAACATGATAATTTCAATTAATCCACCATGATATAAAGGTTGAATTTATTGATGCAAGAACAAAACTTTAAAAAGTTATCTAATTAAGATTAAAATTAATTACAAATTGATTAATATGTAATGAAAGAACATGTGATACTGAATTATTAGATTCAGTAATTTAATGAGGCTAATTGGATATTATATTTGTGTAACTTTATAGTAAAACCAAATATCAAATCATACCATTAAATTCATTCATTACATTAAAAATTAAAAATAAGTTTCTTAAAATCTATAAGAAGGGGTTTGTAAAATTCTTTAATATAAAATTATTCTAATAATAATTAATTTCACATTTTATTCTTTATATCATTATTTTGATATTCCCCCTCAATGAATCTTATCTCTATAAAATTGGTGAAATAACTTTAAAATTGTTTTAAATAGGAGAGTTATGTCATGATATGAGTTACTTGAGAACCAATATTAATCATTACCTATTCATATAATTTTAGGAATATATAATAAAATTTTGGTTGGTAGTTACCTTGTATTCCCTAATGTTGTAACACAATACATAGTCAAAAATATTCATACACATAACTATTGATGTTGCTTAAAAAGTGGAATTTCATAAGCATTGTTTTTATAATAATAAAATTACATAATTTAAATTTAGAATTATATTATCATAAATTCATGAACTTTAATGTGGCATAATATGAACATGAACAAGTAGAAATATTTTGAACGTTTTTTACACTATGTTTTATTGAATACTAAGAATAATTTATTGTATAATAATATATTCACTATGATTTCCCATGTATAGTAGGTCCTATTTATTCCACGTAAAATAATCATATTAAAATTTTAATTTTTTCAATACTTCCCAATTATTTATATATTTATATAATATTAATTACATAAACCATCATTAATTTAATATTTCATTTTTAATATATTTTTTAATTTAAAAACTATAATATGAAATCTATTTTTATATGTGGATTCATTATGGTATCGATCATAGGGTTCCCACAATTCATAATTCATAGGGAATGAAAATAATATTGATTTAGTATTAATAAAAAATTTATTTTTACTATATGGAATAATTTATCATGAGTCATGCTAATTATAGAAATATGTTTTCTTATAAAATAAATGTAAGAAATATGTTCTCAAAACAAAAAATAAAACTTCATAGATAATTTTTTATATGTAATGATAATATACGAAATATATGTGAATTTTTATAATATATAACTAATATTTAGTATAATTGGGAATCTACATTGATGATTAATGTGGAATTAAATTTCACAATTCTAGATAAATAATTCTAGAAATGTTAAATAAATCCCACATTGTTAATATAATATTATTACATGAATGAATATTGAAAATATTTCATATAATGTATTCTAAAAATACAATATTCACTATAAGGGTTTCATTTAATATTAAATAATACCCAAATTAATATACATATTTGAAAAGGAATGCATTCTGGACAAGGACAGTAATGATTATATATGTAAGGGAGTGAATTAAAATTTTTAATAAATTTTATGACTTTAATAAAAATTTAGATACGTTTTCATCAATCACATTTTAATATTCTTATATATATCATTTTCCAATACTATCTTTGGTAGTATAGATTTACCAAAATAATCTATCATTAAATATAAAAACATTTTTGAGTTTGATGAGGTGGTTGATAATGATGAAGATATTGAGGATCCGTAGGTGATACTATTATATCCACAAAATATAAAATTATAACAAATAGTGTTGGAAACCATGAGTTCTAATTGGGTTCCCTTGTAATAATATCATCCCTTCTTCTATAGAAAATGTGTTCTCTATTGTTTTCTATAGGGTATTATGCAATTTCATTTTTCAATTTTTGTTTTTATCTAATACTGTCAATATATTGAAAAAGAAGATATATTATAGGTTAGTAAATGACATCTAAATACATTATAAAATAAAATTGTGGGAATAAATATATAAAATAGTTTATTATTGGAGTAAAATATTATATAATCATTTAGGTTACAACCATGATCTTTAATATTTTTTTGTATAATATATTATTTTTTCTATTTTCATTGAATAAATTTTTCATTTATTTTTATTTATTTATTTAATGATGTAACAATATGTATGATATACTATAGAATTGTAATGGCCCGAACCTCTCTGGCCCATTCCTTTGTCAAAAAAAGGGTCATGATGTGTTTTGGAGGGAAAAATGGACTTTTCCCACACTTTTCAGAATTTGAAACTACACGTCGTGTAGTATGAGTAAAAGCCATGTACCCCCTTGCCTGGTATACCCCGTGTTGAAGGCCGTGTCCTTGCCGTGTGAAATAAATGGGTACACTCCATGTACCCCAAACTACACACCGTGTAGTCCCTCCCCGCGTACGCGTTACCCTCAACCCGTGTGTTGACCAGTCAACGGTCATGTGCCCTGTTGGAGCCATGTCCTTCCCGTGTGAAATAAATGGGTACACTCCATGTACCCCAAACAACATGCCATGTAGTCCCTCCCCGCATATACGTTACCTTCAATCCGTGGGTTGACCAGTCAACGGCCGCGTTCCACGTTGAAGGCCGTGTTGGAAGACACGTGGTGACCATGTGAAATGGCCAAGTACACGTCGTGTACCATAATGTACACGCCGTGTACTTTAGTATTTCTCGCCTATAAATGGAGGGGTCCCCTCCTCCTTTTCAACACACTCCTCTCCTCCCCATTCCCCTGAGCAGAGCTCTTCCAAGAGACTCGAAATCTCCTTTTCTTCTATAACCTCTTCATCCGAGCACCGATTTACGATCCGTAAGCGGCCACGGGACCGTAACGACGAGGAAGAACTTCTGATAAGGGATTCATTGTCTTTCCTTAGGCGTTTCCTTTCCAACTTACACCTGAGGAGGTTTTTCCGGGACTCGACAGAAGTGACGGATGCTGACAAACGTCTTCTAATGTTGATCCGGGGGAGCGTTGTTATCCGAACCTATTGAGGTAGGGATATTACCTCCGTCTCTCTAATTTTTGAAACATGCGGGTTGGGTGTCCTCTTCCTTACGTGAAACACTTTTTGAACCGATTTAATGAAGATAATAACTGGCTTATATAACAGGGTTGGGAATTTGTGATTATTGTTACATTATATTTTATATCCTGTGATGGTATGTTGTGAAATGAATATGCTTATGCCAACTGAAAATCACGGTCGTTGGGGGCCTTTGCTTGCGCAATTAAATGTTTCCCTATCTTTCTAGACCGTTTTTGTGGATGGAATCTTCGTTGAATGTGTAAATTTGGTTAATCACATAAAGTTGGATGTTTTACAATATGTAACCCTTGTGTGATCACCACGGTTGAAAAAAATGGAATAATAAACATTTGGGTGTTGGCTTAGATACGTGGCATGTGATGGGGGTGTTTTGTGGGATGTTGTGGATCTAGTGAGTGGCGGGGCTGCGGTTAGCTTGGTTGTGGGTTGGTGTGAATGCTATGTTGGTGACAGACAGTGGGGCTGAGATAAATGGTATTAAAGGGATAATGATGTACGTGTTTCGGTGTGATTGTGGTTATGGTGGTTGGTAGCGGGGCTGCAGGGATGGGCTTGTATGTGAATGAATTATGGGCTGTGGATAATAAATAAAAAGTGCAAGAGTTGATGAATGGTGGGTCATGGTAATGGAATGATTTTAATAATTAATGGGTTGGTTGGTTAATAGGAAGGGATTTGTTGTTCTTGTGTTTTCCTAACTTGTTCTGTGTATGGCAGGGATATGCATTACAAACGATTGATGTGGTTGGTTGTGTATAGTTGCCCAGTAGTTATGGAACTAATAAACAGTTTCTGTTGAAACATGAAAACCTAAATGGGTTTAGGGTTGTTTGTGGTATGCATGCTTCATAGTAGCAGTGCCGAGGGACATGCTCTGTTCTCTGATTAGAAGCCATAGGTTGGGCTGAGTGATTGGTATATATATATATATATATATATATCTGTATCTTTTTTGTTTTATCACACCCCACCCATGTTGTGCACTTATTGCCGAACACTCCCATTTCATGGGAGATGGTGTTTTCCCCTTAGTTACTAGCTCCTTCCTTCTCTTTCTTCCCTAGGTTGTGATGGACTGAGGTGACCTTGCACCTAAGATCCTTTAGGTAGGTTTCGATTCTGGTGGCTTCAGCCCAAAACTCTTTGGGAAGGTTTTACTATTTTCCAAGAATCATTGGGATGAGGCCCATGTGTGTGCGGGCTGGATACGTGGTTGTGAGGCCCATGTGTGTGTGGGTGGGTAGAGTGTGGCAGCGTCAGGACGTTCACCGTTAGGAAGATCAACTAACTAAAGGGGAATGGTGCGGGGTACCCAATACTCTTGTTATTATATACTACTACTACCTGTAGTGATTGTGTTTTAGGTGAGTGTGGATGGTGAGGTTGGGTGGATAGATTTCCATGCTAGGTTTCTTCTGTTGTTCTCAAAGGACATTATGATGTCTCCCCACCTGTGCACGAGAGCTTTAGGTTTCCTTACTGAGTATACTTGTATGCTCACCCTACGTTTACTTTTAGGTTTTTAGGAGGAGTACCAGGGCCATGCGGGACCCTACTAGTTGGGACAATTGGAGTTTTTGCAGTTGATGTACACTTGCATCTTTTGGTAGTGTACTTTTAGAGCTTTCTTGTACTTGTACCTTGTTTCAGAACTATTTAAACATGCATGTGGGATTGGTTTGGGTTTATTTCTATACACTTGTTCTTTTCCTTTTTGGTGGTTTACCTATCCTATTTCTTGATATTAAATAAAAAAAGGGTAATGCCTCCCATATTTGTGAAAACTCATACCCTTGGTGCTAGTATCTACCAGGGGGCCTACTAGAGGTGGGACTCGGGGGGTCATTATCTCCCTTTCACCATTGCCATCTCAGGAGGGGAATCATTGGTGGGAGGGGGTTGTGACTGAATGGTATCAGAGGATGATGGTTGAGAGATTGGATGGAGTCTGGAGTTAGGTACAGTGAGGATTGCATGATATGGTAGGGAAACAATGTTGGTTAATCTTGGTGTGTGACATAGGGTAGGGAAGACCGGCTAGGACACGAGATTTTAGGGGCCCCCGTGATCTAATGAAAGGACTCTGAGCCTACCGAACGACCAATTGAGACTACATTGATTGCAAGGTAGAGACCCTTGGGAAGGTACATGCATCATCATGATTGTGTTTTACTTGATTTGTGTGTTCTGGGAATGAAATTGAAAATAAAATGATAAAATGAAAACCTTGAGAAAATGTCCATACTACTTCAGATTAGGCGATCTTTGTTTACCGTACAGTTATGGCACCTGGTCGTCGTCCCCAGGTGGCTCAAATGGCTGAGGCCCAGCAGATTCAGGCCTGTCGATCAGTTGAGGATTGATCGTGCGGAGGAAGATAACCATTGGTAGAAGACTCTCCGTTCTTTACAGTGGCAACCCCTCAAGAAGTACGAGGGTATAACTTCAGATACAGAGAAGGAGGGGTGGCTTGAGGAGATATGTATCACTTTTACCTTGATTCGTGCTCCAAGGGCATACTGGGTTCCCCTAGCTGTCAGTCAGCTGAGAGGTGTGGCACGTCAGTGGTGGATGCTCTACCTCAGAGAGAGGATAGAGGAAGAGGTTCCATGGGATAACTTTGAGAAGGAATTCTGAGAGGAATTCCATTCTTCCATGATCAAGGTGGAGAAGTGGCAGGAGTTACTCTCCCTTCAGTAGGGGAGTATTTCAGTATGAGAGTTTTGGATCAAGTTCAAGGATCTCATGCGCTTTGCTCCAGATCTGTTTCCGGATGAGGATTCTCGGGTGAGACGTTTGGAGTAGGTGCTTCGTCCTTCGCTCCAGTATGCTGTCACCCCCTTCACCCTTCGGACGTAATTGGTAGTACAGAAGAAATCAGTGGTTGTAGAGAGGATGCACTCGCAGGGAGGTGAACCACATGAGGGGATCCATCCAGGTTCGTTGAAAGGGATGGTAGTCAGCAGTAGGTCTCCGGTGACGGGACCTTCCTGGTTCAGGCCAGTGGGGAGCAGGCCCCAATAGTTCCAGTTCAGATCATCAGGTCCTCATCCCTTTTCCACTATCCCAGGACTTAAATGTGTTTATTGTGGATGATTCGGGAAAATTTGGAGTTGGTTCCCGACCTGAGCTCAGTACGGTGGAGGTGGGTAGGTTCAGCGCCCACTTCAGTAGCACCCGTTGTTGGCAAGGTCCTTCCAGCAGCAATAGGACCATGCTCCTCCGAGGGAAGACATTGCGGGAGGAGGCCGGTGTCAGGGTGATCCTCAGGGACCACGACCAGGGCGTGGTCGGGGAGGTGGAAGACATCAGAGAGGCAGAGGAGCTGGAAGTGGACAGTTTCACGCAGTAGAGTTGGTAGCTCTGGCTGGACCAGAGGTGGTGCGAGGTACAATTTGCTTGTTTAGAACTCTCGTTTCGGCCTTGTTTGATTCGGGAGCTTCACACTCCTTTGTTGAACCTAGTCTAGCCCATGATTTGGGACTAGACATAGAGAGACTTTCTATACCACTGGTGCCGAGTACACCAGTTGGAGGCTAGACCAGTGTATCGTGTGTTTTCCGGGGATGTGGGCTGATGATGGGACCACATCGATCTAGTGGGGACCTTATTCTGTTACATATGCTGCCATACTATGTCATCGTAGTCACCGATTGGTTGTTTTCTGTTAGTTCCGATATCTATTGCTTGTTTTGCGGTTCATTGGATATCACTATTAGAAGAGTACTGAAATCGCGACTGAAGAAGGGTCGTGTTCTATGACGTGGATGAGAAACATGTAGCTTTTGTTGGCGAGAGGAGCTATCAGGTGGGAAGCGAGCATGTGGAGCCTCTCTTTTCCTTGTTAGGTTGGCTATCAGTGGTTCCAGCTGATATAGAGATGATGGTTTTCCTGGAGGTTGTGGGGGGATTTCCTTGATGTTTTTCCTGAGGAGGTTGTGACTCTACCCCCCCCCCCCGACATGACGTTAAGTTCGGGATAGACTTACAACCTGGTGCCCGTCCGATTTCGATGGCCCCTTATCAGATGGCACCTTTGGTGTTGCAGGAGTTGCGGATTCATATTGACGATCTGATGGAGAATGGTTTTGTTCAACCTTGTGTATCGCCATGGGGTGCTCCAGTTTTGTTTGTAAAGAATTCATATGGTGGTCTCAGGCTATGCATAGACTACTAAAGGTTAAACCATGTACGGTCAGGAACTGTTTCCCCCTTCCAAGGATAGATGATCTCTTCGACCAACAGAGGGGATCAGGTCGGTTTTCTAAGATTCATCTACGATCTGGATATCATCAGCTGAGGGTAAAGGACAGTAACATCTCGAAGACGGCTTTTAGGTGTAGGTATGGGCACTTCGAGTTTGTAGTGATGTCGTTTGTAGTTACAAATGCACCAGTTGTGTTCATTTAACATATGAACTTTGTCTTCCGTGAGTTTCAAGACCAGTTTGTCGTTGTGTTTATTGATGACATCCTAATCTACTCAAGGTCATAGGAGGAGCACGTTGAGCATCTAAGGGCAGTCTTAGAAGTCCATCAACACAACCAGCTTTATGGGAAATTGTCAAAGTGTAAGTTCATGACGCAATAAGTAAACATCCTTGGGAAAATGGTGTCTCAACATGGAGTGCCAGTGGACCCGTCGAAGGTGGTGGAAGTTGTTTCTTGGGCAGCACCCATGAGCGTGGCAGAAGTTCGTAGTTTCCTGGGGTTAGTAGGTTACTATCGGATATTCATTTCAGACTTCTCTCGAGTTGATGCTCCATTGACATCTTTGACTATGAAGAACCAGGTCTTCCTCTCGAGTGAGCAGTGCCAAAAAGCAGTCGACTACCTGATGGAGAAGATGGTCAGTGCTCCAGTTCTCAGGTTTCCAGAGGATAAGTTGTTGTATGAGGTGTTTTTTATGCTTCTGTCCTTGTTCTGGGGTGCATGCTAATGCAGAAAAAGGGTGTGATCTATTATGGGTCTAGGAAGATACGCCCTCACAAGCATAATTATGCCACCCATGACCTGGAGCTTGCAGCAGTAGTGTTCAAACTAAAGTTGTGGCAACATTACCTCTTTGGGGAGCACTTTGTTGTCTTCTCAGATCACAAGAGCTTGCGTTATATCTTCTCCCAATGTGACGTAAACTTGCGGCATCAGAGATGGGTCGATTTTCTCCAAGCCTATGACTTCGAGATCTCTTACACTAAAGGTAAGGGAAATGTTGTGGCTGATGCCCTGAGTAGGAAGTCGCATAAGGAAGTGGTTCAAGAATCCACTGATGCTTGGATAGTGATGGGAGAGTCGGCCGCCTTGCCCTAAGAAGCAAGGGTAGAAGGTGTTAGAGGCTATTTGTTTCAGATGATGGCGTAGTCCTCCTTGTTGCAACAAGTGGAAGAGTCTCAGTGGGGGGACATCGAGGAAGAAGCGATGCGGGATCGTGTCAATCAGGGAAACGCTCTAGAAGGATGGTCAGAGGACATTCGACATTAGATGATTTTCCCTGGAAGGTTTTTTGTTCTGGAGGTGATGCGTGAGGCAGTTATCGACGAGTTCCATAGCTCAGCCTTGGTGGTACATCTAGGAGTATCAAAAATTTACCGAGGTCTGAGGGAACAGTTTTGGTGGCCCGTGGTGAAATGGGACGTGGCAGAGATTGTGGCTAAATGCCTAGTGTGTCAGCAAGTGAAGGCTGAACACCGTGTTCCCAGTGGTTTGTTTCATCCATTAGATGTCCCCGAGTGGAAGTGGGATGAAATATCAATGGACTTCGTCACAGTAACGCCCAGAGCTCAGGGTGGTTATGATGCTATCTGGGTAGTGGTGGATCGACTGACGAAATCATCTCACTTATTAGCAATTAAGGATTTGGGCCTGGTAAGTACCTTAGAACATAGGTACATAGACGAGTTGGTGTGTTTTCATGGAGTTCTGAACACTATCGTCTCAGACCGGGATAGTCGGATTACCTCACGTGTCTGGAAGGGGTTACAACATGCTTTTGGCACCCAACTATGCCTTATCACTACTTTCCACTCCCAGAAAGATGGGCAGGTAGAGCGGACTATACATACGTTGGAGGACATGTTGCGAGCATGCGTTGTGGATTTCAGATGATCATGGGTACGACACATTCCTTTAGTAGAGTTTGTCTATAAAAACAGCTTCCACTCTACTATTGGCATGGTAACATTTGAGGCTTTGTATGGAAGACCATGTAGTTCACCCATTTACTGAGCAGAGGTTGGTTAGATAGGTGCTCTTTAGCCAGAGGTAGTACATAGCACCATAGAGAAAGTCCAGCTTGTACGTGAGAGGTTGAAAGCGGCTCAGGACCGACAGAAGTCTTATGATGATCGTCAGAGGAGACCCATGGATTTTGAGGTGGGAGATCATGTGTTCTTGAAGGTTTCCCCTCGACGGGGGAAGTATAGGTTTGGGAAAGGGAGAATGCTATCATCTAGGTTCATCAGACCTTTTGAGGTGCTGAGGCGAGTCAACGAGGTGGCATATTAGCTAGCCCTTCCACATCAGTTGGAGAAGGTTCATGACATCTTCCACGTCTCCCAGCTACGTTAATACTTACAAGAAGACTCTCACATTATCGACTAAGGAGTGTTAGATATGGGAGATGATGCGACCTTCAAGGAACAACCAGTCATAATAGAGGATCGTGTAGAGAAGGTGCTCTGTGGAAGAACCATTCCCTTGGTTCGTGTGTTTTGGAGTCATGGCGGCCTTGAGGAGAGTACTTGGGAGAGGGACGCCCAGATGCACGCTCAGTACCCGGAGTTGTTTTGACGTGTGTTTTCCCTTGTTCTTCTGAGCTTTGTTTTGATTTTATACTCTATACCTTTGATATATGGAATACTTGTCTTGTCGGTTATGAGACCTTTTGTTTCCTTGTTCTCTGGAAGTGTGTAGCATGTCCGGATGTGTGGAAAAAGGGAAAAACCTGAACCTTAATCGAGACACATTAATGCAGATGCGATTGAACCCATGCAGGTGATTCAGTGCCGCCAAAAGCGGATAATATCTCGACATTGGAGAAGGAGTTTCCCCAAACCACATGTTCTGGTAGTGTGTTGGTTGTGTGGTGTTGGGGGTAGTGCATATTGAAATATCCTAGTGTATGAATGTGGTAAGACCCAATTCTCAATCGAGACGCATTAATTAGGATGCGATTAAACCCGTGCAGGTGAGTCAGTACCACCTAAAGCGGATAATATCTCGATATAGGAGAAGGAATTCCTAACACATATGTTTAGGATTATTGGTTGGGTTCCTGTTATAATGAAAACCCTAAGAGGTATCTTGTTGGGTTCCTCTGGGTTTGTTTTTGAATTCTCGAGGAAGACAATGTTTTAAGAGGTATCTAATTTAATGGCCCGGAACTCTCCGGCCAATTTCATTGTCAAAAAGAGGGCCATGAAGTGTTCTATAGGGTAAAATGTACTTTTCCCACACTTTTCAAAATTTTGAAACTACACGCCGTGTAGTATGAGTACACGTCATGTACCCCCTCGCCTGGTATACCCCGTGTTGAAGGTCGTGTCCTTGCCATGTGAAATAAAAGGGTACACGCCATGTACCCCAAACTACACGTCGTGTAGTCCCTCCCCACGTACGCGTTACCATCAACCCGTGTGTTTACTAGTGAATGGTCGTGTGCCATGTTGGAGCCGTGTCCTTGCCGTGTGAAATAAATTGGTAAACTCTGTGTACCCCAAACTACACACCGTGTAGTCCCTCCCCACATATGAGTTACCTTCAAGCCGTGTGTTGACCAGTCAATGGCCGCGTTCCGCGTTCAAGGCCGTGTTGGAAGCCGCATGGTGACCGTGTGAAATAGCCAAGTACACGCCGTATACCATAAGGTACACACCATGTACTTTTGTTTTTCTTGCCTACAAAAGGATGGGTCCCCTCATCTTTTTCAACTCACTCCACTCCTCCCTATTCCTCTGAGCAGAGTTCTCCCAAGAGACTCGAAGGCTCCTTTTCTTCCATAACTTCTTCGTCTAGGCTCCGATTTACAATCCCTCAGTGGCCACAGGATCGTAATGATGAGGCAGAACTTCTGATCTTGGATTCGTTGTCTTTCCTTTTGGCTTTCCTTTCCAACATCCACCCAAGGAGGTTTTTTTGGGACTCAAAAGAAGTGACGAATGCCGACAAACATCTTTTAATGTTGATCTAGGGGAGCGTTGTTATCAGAACCTATTGAGGTAGGGATCTTACCTTCTTCTCTCTAATTTGTGCAACATGCGGGGTGGGTTCCCTCTTCCTTATATGAAACACTTTTTAAACTGGTTTAATGAAGATAATAACTGGCTTATATAATGGGGATGGGATGTTGTGATTTCTGTTACATTACTTTTTATATCCTGTGATATTATGTTGTGAATTGAATAGGTTTATGCCTACTGAAAATCACGGTCGTTGGGGGCGTTTCTATGTGAAATTAAATGCTGCCCTATCTTTCTAGACCGTTTTTGTGGATAGAAACATCGTTGAATGTGGAAATTTGGTTAATCACGTAAATTTTGTTGTTTTAAAATCTGGAACCCTTGTGTGATCACCCTGGTTAAACAAAATGGAATAATGAACATGTGGGTGTTGGCTTGGATATGTGGCATGTGATGGGGGTGTTTTGTTGGTTGTTGTGGATCGGGTGAGCAGCAGGGATGTGGTTGGGTTGGTTGTGGGTTGGTGTGAATGCTATGTTGGTGACGGGCAGCGGGGTTGCGATAAATGGTATTAAAGGGAAAATGATGTTCGGGTTTCGGTGTGATTGTGGTTATAGTGGTTGGAAGCGGGGCTGCAGGGATGGGCTTGAATGTGAATGAACTATGGGTTGTGGATAATAAATAAAAAGTGGAACAGTTGATGAATGGTGGGTCATGGTAATGGAACATTTTTAATAATTAATGGGTTGGTTGGTTAATAGGAAGGGATTTGTTGTGCTCGTGTTTTCCTAACTTGTTTTTTGGATGGCTGGGATATGATTTAACAAAGATTGATGTGGTTGGTTATAGATAGTTTCCTAGTAGTTAAGGAACTAATAAAATTTTTCTGTTGAAACATGAAAACCTAAATGGGGTTGGGGTTGTTTTCTGTATGCATGCTTCGTAGTAGCAGTGTCGAGGTACGTGCTCAGTTCCCTGATTAGAAGCCATAGGATGGGATGAGTGTTTGGTATATATATATATATATATATTGTGTTTCATGTCAACCCACCCATGTTGAGCACTTTGTGCCTAACACTCCAATTTTGTGGGAGAGGGTGTTTTCCCCTTAGTTACTAGCTCCATCCTGCTCCATCTTCCCTAGGCTATGATGGCTTGAGGCGACCTTACACTTATGACCCTTCAGGTAGGTTTCGATTGGGGTGGCTTTATCCCAAGACTCTTCAGGTAGGTTTTACTATTTCCCAAGAATATTTGGGATGAGGCCCAGGTGTGTGCGGGCGAGATACGTGGTTGTGGGGCTCAGGTGTGTGCGGGCGAGATACCTTGTCGTGAGTCCCACGTGTGTGCAGGTGGGGAGAGTGTGGTTATGTCAGGACTTTCATCATTAGGAAGAGTAGCTAACTAAAGGGGAATGGTGTGGGGTACCCAATACTCATGTTCTTATATACTACTACTACCTGTTGAGATTGTGTATTTGGTGAGTGTGGCTGGTGACGTTGGGTGGATATATTTCCCAGCTAGGTTTCTTCTGTTGTTCTCACAGGACATTATGATGTCTCCCCCCCTGTGCACAAGAGCTTTAGGTGTCCCTACTGAGTATACTTGTATGCACACCCTGCGTTTACTTTCAGGTTTCCAAGAGGACTAGAAGGGCCATACGGGACCATACTAGTCATGATAGTTGGAGTTGTTGTAGTTGTTGTACACTTGTTTCTTTTGGTATTGTACTTTTTGAGCTTTCATGTACATGTACCTTATTTCAGAACTATTTAAACATGCATGTGGGATTGGTTTGGGTTTATTTCTATACACTTTTTGTTTTCCTTTTTGGTGGTTGAAATGTCCTATTTCCCGATCTTAAATAATAAAAAGGGTAATACCTCCCATATTTGTAAAAACTCATACCCTTGGTGCTAGTCGCCACCCCGGGGCCTACTGGAGGCGGGAATCGAGGGTCAATATCTCCCTTTCACCATTTCCAGCTCAAGAGGGGAATCTTTGGTGGGAGGGGGTCGTGACAGGAATAAATTATTCTAATATTTTTAGTTACCATATTTTTTTACTATAAATTTGTTTAATATATATTTATACATAAATTAATGGAATTTATCCCATATTCTGTGTATCATGTTGAATTATTTTTATTATAATTGATTCATTATTTTTTTTATTTTTCAAAAGTTATAAATAATGTTGATAAATTCATTTATTTATTATTAGATTCTTGGTAATAATATAATAATATAAATAATTAAATCCATCAATGTATTATTACCAAATTTCACTATTTCAATAATTTTTTATTAAAAGTATTAGTGATTTTTTCTAGATTTTTAATTGTTTCATTAAATTTTTTTTATTGTATTTTGAATAATATGGGCACTTTTACAATCCAAATTGACCATATTTTAAAACCTAAGTATAATATAATCATTTTTTCACATCTAATTATGATTTTTACCAATTAATATATCTATATTATAATTCAAAATATATATTTATCCTTTTTTATATCTAACAGATTTATTTAATTATATAAAATTTATATGTATTTTATAACATATATACTATTTTTTCTATTTTTTCAAGGATAATTTATGTTTTTGGGAAGGTGGATGAACTTTTGATTTTTTATTATTTTCTAGGCATTCACATGCTAGTAATTTTGATGTCTTTCATTATTTATGAATTTTGAAAAAGGGAAATGGGAATAGCTAATTAAGAAAACTACTTACTGTATATAGACTATTTTTAATAGAATTATACAAATTCAAATAAAAATAAAAAACCCAGATATGATATTTAAATAATCATTATTATTATATGTATATTTTTCATTAAATCAATGATTTTTAGCCCATATTATTATAAATTGACCTTATAAATAAAAAATAAGTAAATAATAATAAAAATTTTTATATGGGAGACATTTGATTAAAAAATTATTTGTATTCAATTCAACAGATATGGAAGATTCCCCTCAGTTAAAGTGTGTGGAATTTCATATATTTATGAAATATTTAGTGGGGTATATTTTATATATTTTTGTTTTAATATTAATGGTGTTTTATTTAGGATTCTGAACTTCAATGTTTAGATATTAAAGTTCAAAATTAGTTACCAACCATCTGATAATAATCAATTCACTATAAATGTAAATCATGATTAAAATTATTTTTTCATATTACAATTAAAAGATACAATAATTTTCACAACCCTACGGGGATTAAGAGTTTGGTTTATAATAATAACTTGTCTATATAAATACTATTGAGGGAAATTTGAATACATTTCAAGGGTGGTAGTTCATATGTTTAGATAATTATTATCAATAAATTGAAGGTTACTTATTATTAATTAATATTTTTAGAATTATGAACTATATTAGATGAATTATTGTTTAATAGATGTTATAATTGAGTGTTGAACCAAATTTTTTATGTCTAGTATTAAATATTTTGGTATTATTGAATCTTGAGAGTTTAATTTTTAAGTATAGGGTTTTGATAATGAATAAATATTGCAATATTTTATTCAATTATCAAATTATTTGAAGTATTAATTTCATAATGTTATTATTAATTAACTAATTTTTGTGATTTAATAAATTTTTAGATAAATTTTCAATAATGGTTTACTTATTTACTTTTGAGGTATTATTTAAATATGTAATCTAGTAACGAAAATCAATATTCTTTCTTAAATTTTTAAATATCAATTTTTAGCAGAATCGATACTAATTATAATTTATTTCAATCTAATAGGCCTATTTCATAATAAAATAAAATGACAACTAAATGAATACTATAATTGGTTAATCAAGATATAATCAACATTTTATATATTTTCTAAATTGGGCACATATTTCATAATTTTTGGTTCCAAGGGAGGTAAAATGATGTATTATAATATACAATATAATGGGAACTATATCATTATCTTATTTATCAGGAGATTATGCCATCTTCCAGAACATATATTCTAGTGTAATTAGATGATATGATATTGAAGAGTTTTCAATGACAAAAAATTCATCAATATTTATCAATTAATAATTTTCTATATACATGGAAAATAAAGATAAAATAATGTTTTATAATAGACATAAATATATTAAAAACAATATAGAATGAAAATTATAGGGATACAAGCATTTAATGACCAAAACTCGACGTATGTTGTAGATTAAATCTATTGAGGGACACTTAATACAGGTGAAACCTATATATTTATATCTTGAAGTCCATTGATAATTGTTACTATTTTAAATATATTTTAAGGTAAATTAAATTTATAATATTATATATTTTTAATATTATAGATTATTAATATCTATATTAGTTCTCTGACTAGTTTTTTTTATAATTTTACACTATTATTTCTCTATTGGTTTATTTTATTTTTTGAATAGAGAAGAATTCATATTAATTTTTGTTTGTTTGATTCACCATTTCATATTATTTTTTCATATAAAATTATAAGTGGTTAAATTTATTTTTTGTATCCTTAAACCCATTCTCAATACAACTATGATTTTTATTCCTTATTAAATAGTATTTTTAATACCCCTGGTGACACTATAATTTTATTTTAATTTAATTTTATATTGTTATAGAGTGAGATCGAGCTCTAGTACTCATCAGACCAAAAAAATTTATTTTTGGTTTCTTTTAACTATTATATGGTGAGCACGTGTAGTTAGTTGTAACTGTGAGATGAATCTATGGGTGCGCCTAGGTGAGGTCGTGAAGTTGTGTAGGGAATGTATATGGACTGTTAAACAATGTGGAAAGTGTTCATATAGGTTCAGTGAGTTATCAATTTTGAGTGGTAGTTTGATATTGGTTTTCCAAACCATGAATTTTTATTTAGGTAACTATGTGGGGTGCCTGGGCAAGGCAACGACTAGAGGATAGTTAGTGTGTGGTATCGTAACACATTCACAAACCATGCACATGTCCATAATTTTTAATGTTTAATTTTTAATTTAATTTATTTTTTATTTTTTATTTATTTCCTTTCCCCTCCTATTTCCCCTCTTCATTCATCACACATAGAACATCCACCTACATCCCAAGTCATTCACATCACTTCCCCCACAATACCTATCTGTTTTGGTGAATCCTTTAGATTTCTTCATGAATATCGCTCAAATCATCGAGGTTAGTTCATCTACCCTTGTATCCTCCTCTGATTTTGCTGGTTTTCTCGTCTATCACCCCATTCTTTTTGGGCAAACAATAGGTCATATGTGAATCCAATTTTTGTTAGATCTTTTATCGATAAGGATTTGAAAAGAACTCTTAGGTTGACTTAATGTGTAATCTAGTATGCTTTGATGAAGGTGTAGCAGATTGGAACATCCTAGCTCATTACTTCAATTCAGGTAAATGTTTTATTTCTGCTATTGTGTTTCAAATCTTCCATTTGGGTTATATTAGTGACATATGGTTTCTAGGAATTTTTGTAGACTATTGATGGCTCTATTAATGTGTTTCACCCTATTCATAGGAATGTGTGTATGTGTATATGTATATATTCCTTTCACATTTTCTCTCATGGAATTGAGAATGTATAAAATGTATTAAGGATATATGTATATATATGTTTGTGTGTGTATATGTATATGAATGTATTTGTGTGAATGTTCAGGGAGGTATTAATCAAGGATTCCATAAGCCAAAGTGTTCTGATTTGATCTTATCCTCTTTGAGTTAGGTGTTACTATGAAATTTTATTCCATTGGAGTTTTGATATTCTTGAGCCCTATTTATTCCATATTTCATGAAAGTATAAATATATTTGATAATATTATTTATATTTGAAACCATTTGAGTATTCCGTGGACTTGGCATAAATGTTTGATTTTGAATCCTTGTTTCATGATTTATATTGGAATACAAAATTGTGCTAAGAATTCCATGAAATGTATTTTGTTCTTTTTATGTGTTGAACAGTGAGGTAATGGGTCTTGGCCCAGTTTGGATTAATTTGGATGAAAATTATCTTATAAAGGGAATATGGTTTTAAATTGCGGTGCAACCTCAAATGATTTCAAAATGGTGGTTTTAAAATTTCATCCAAATTGTGGTTTGAAATTCATGAGTGGTATATATTTTTGGAATTGATCATTTTTCCTCTTTGATTGTGGTTTAATGGAAACTAGTTTTTATTCATTCACTATGTTTGATAAAAATTCCATTGAATGTTTCCATTTTTGAAATGCACTTGATTGTTGGGATTTAGGCCAAATGGGTTTAGAGTGGGATTGTTCTGTGTTTAAAGGGGTTTCTTTATCAAAAAGGGATGTTTTAGTTTTACAAATTCGAAATGGGGTTTGCATTGATTTATATGATTATGCTTGGAAATGTTTATGCCTTAATTTTGAATTGAGTTTGAAATATCATATTTTTAGAAATGGATTATCATATGATTATGAAATCAGTGAATTTTTTGTTGGTACTAGTGATGTGATGTTGATTTCTATTATTGATCCCTATTGTTGAATATGACAATTACATTGTTAATGTGATTGATTATTATGAAATTATGAAGGGTTGTGTTATTAGATGATTTTTTATGTGATTTTTGGTGCTCTAGATTTATTAGATGATATAACACTTTATTAATTGATAAACCGATCCATCATGATCCTTGTGGGATGTATGGGGTATGTCAGGTTTGGTTGAGGGTACCCATGGGGCATGTCATGTTCCTGAACATGGGTTGGGGTTATCAAATATGAATCTAGTGTCACTTAAGAAGTTAACATAGGGTTGTTATATTTAATAAGATAATGTGGTGTATGAAATAAAATATTGAGAATTTGGTTTAATTTGTTAATATTATTTTTAAATGACATTATTATTAATTGTGATTAATTGAATGAATTTTATAAGGGAGTTTTTGGTATAATGTTAATGGGTTAAATAGAAACTATTTGAAAATGATAATTATGTTAATTAGTTAAATCATAATGATGAAAAAAATTTAAATGATTTTTGAAATGTGATTTTTGTGTTTTGGATTATGCTTGGATGGTGATATGGTATTTGTGGTTCATATAAATATGTAATCATTTGAACAAAGCTTGGGATAGTGGGGTATTTATGTGAGGTTATACACCCACATGTTTAGTTAGACTGAGGCACTACAATCCACCCCAAAATGAACAGGTTGGGGATGGGGACACTATTCTATTCCCGTAACCATTTTATTGAATCTGGACTGAGGCTTCAAGGTGAGGATAATGTTTTTGCATGATGTATTTATCCCCACTGAGAAAGGGACTAGGTTTATTTCCATTATCTATGGTTTTTTACTATCTTCATCCATTGTTTAAATGATGTAGTACCTAACCTATGGAATATGTGATTAAATTGAAATAATGAAGAAAATTAATAATGTGAGTATAGTTAGTTAAAGAATTCGTGATTATAAATTTTTACCATGTCTTTCCCCTAACACATTCTCTGTTCTTTTTGACATGTGAAGTAGAGTATATGATGACTAGATCTGGAATTGCTAATTCCCTGAGATATTGCTTCTTGATTGGTGTTTGTTGGTTTTATTGACATATTTTTTATTTCCATGATTGACATGATGTGTTGAGAAATGTTTTACCCTATTTTTTCATTGAGTATGTGTTGTTGATTATTTCCTCATTCTAATATCGTGTTGTGATTTGTGTATGATGTTAATGTGTGGACTTGGGTGTTATTTGACCCTTGTCGGAAAAATTTGTGATTATTTTCCCTTAATAATGTAAATTGTATGTTTTTTAAATGATAACAGTTTGTTTTTTATTTGATAAGGCTTCAGCCTGTGGATTATATCCAAATACATGTTTTTTGTTTTGGAATGTGAATGAAAATATTTTGGAATTTCTTCATGGTTTTTTTTCCTATATAGGTTTCTGCATATAAATCCATCTTTCTACCTTTATTTTCAATCATTCATTTTGAATTATCCTTAGAAAACATATTTTTTTGTTTCTATGGGTTTTTTTGACCTACTATGATATTAGATCCGCCTATAGATTCTAGGTAATCAGTTAGATTCATTTTTCTCTTCATGGACGACATGGAGGGGTTATAGGTTGAGATGTTTGAGTCTCAGCCTATGATTTTTAGTTTACTATCTAGTTTATTTTTATTTGTCTCCTCCTCATAGAAAATATTTATTTATTTTGGTTATTGAATTTCTGAATTTTTCTATTTTTTTAGGTTAAATAGTTCCCAAAAGATTTTTGATGATTACGATTCTCCAGTCATCAACCCATGGGGATCATGTATTCCCTTCAGGTATTTTGGTATTTCGACTTGGGTGTTGGGTAGGATGAAACCCCATGTCGGGACGTTACAAAGTGGTATTATAGCATATGTTTCTATTGGGAATGAGGTTTTTTGTATCCCTTGTTATTTGGTGATGTTCTGTTTCATGGGAGACTAATGTTATCTGAGCATTATAGGTAAGATTAGGTAGAGTCTATCTAGCTCTTTCTTTTCATGAGCCTCAAGATTCTAGGGAAATTTGGGATTTGAATCATGTATTCGAATTATCAAGGGTTGTTTTGATAGTTTTGAGGTTATGGATGTCTTGAAACCTACTAAGCATGTTAGTTATATTGGGGATCTCTCTTGGTCTCGATGTAGAAAGGAATGATAACATGAGCTGTAGGGTTGGCACACCTATAATTGGAAACAATGTGGTGCATATAACATCAAGTCTATATCATATGTGTTATGGGATGTATGGTTGGGTTTTGGTCCCCTAACTATGGGGCTAATGCATGAATAACAATATTTCCTTTTGGGATAGCCTGTTCTGGACTCCTCTTGATTTTGGATATCTCAAATAGTGGTTTCCAATTGTTTTAGGTCGACTGATGAGTGTTTTGGTATGTGTTTGTCATGATTTTGACATGGTATTTCTTGTAGTGGTTGTAATTTATTGGTTGAAAATTATATGATTTAGAATTAAATAGGGGTTTTGAGGACAAAAATTCTTTTCATATTAGTTTTATTGAAAATGATAATGGGTGAATTTCAATTGTTTTATAAAATGATTTCTGAAAATGTAATCATTCTTGTGAAATGGTTTTTTTGAAAGGAATGTCAGTTTTGAATGGGCTTCCTAGGGTGCATGGATTTGAAGATAAATAAAATTTTTGGAATTAATTCATGTGGTTCTCCATGTTTGGAGAATTTATGGGTTCCAAAATTGTTGTTTGGTTTTAATGTGAATTTTTTGGATTTTTGAAGATGCCTTTTTAGAGATTGATTTTTTTTAAAATGTTGGTGAAAAATATGTTTTCAAGGGAAAAGTTCTTTTGGTAAAGAATTCTGTTCTTATTTTGAGGATTGTTGAGATCCTTTTTATGGATTAATGTTTTTCTTCCGATTTATTGATTTTGAAGCAATTGATTGGTTTCTAATAAAAGGAATGGGTTACTGAGGTCCATGTCTAGTGTCGTTTTATTGACCCCTAGAATTGTCAAAATAGTTCCATCAGATCCAATGCTTATCCATACTCCATGTGGAGTAGTGGAAGTGAAACTATCCTTGTGAGAGCATTTGAGTTATTGATCATTGGTTGTTGTTGATTATAAAGTTGTGATTATCTTTGGAAATTTTTTCATTTCGGGGATTTTAACATTGTTTTTGAACTTCAGGATTGGTATTAATTGACTTGTGTATGGTGAACACATTTTCTCAATGATCCATTTAGGCACCTGTTTCATGAGACTATATAGGGGATTGGATGGAAAATTGAGTATCAATGGTGTTTCATTTACAAAACATATTTTGTATGCAAGCTGGATTTTGACTATTGATGTACTATGTGTGGGTGATCAATTATTTAAACCCTAGGGTAACCTTGGGGGGTGTGACTAGATGTGAGACATGATTTCACCTTTGAGGATTCATTTGGTTGTTCATTCATCCCTTAGTGTGGAATTTATTTTGGTTAAGAGTGTTTTTCTCATGGATGTTCCATCATTTGAGCCTTTTATTCTTGTTTTTTTAGTACCACCATTATAGACAAATTCTAAATGATAGGGATACCTTGTCTGAGGTTTTTATGTTAGATATGTTTACATTTATGGGTTTTGGCCCAATATAACTTTGAGACTTTGATGCTTTATATTTAATCGGTGGTATCATATTGAAAGATTCAATTGTTTCCATTGTGGTTGTGTTCTGCAAAGTGTTTCATTTGGGTATGTCATATCAGAACCATTCCCTTTATTTCTATATTCCTTCAATCATGAACTTCTAGGGGAATAATGTGGCTTGGTGGGTATATTTTATTACCCTTAGGGTCATTGTGATTTTATTTTAATTTATTATGTCTTTTTTGGAGTGTGATCGAGATCCAGTATTCATTGGATCAAGGGTTTATGGTTTTTTTGAGTTTTTTTTTCTAATTCACTATTATTAGTAACTGTGTGATGACTGTGGGGGGGCCCAGGTGAGGTAGTGAAATGGCGCATGGCTAGTACAATGTTTGTGTAACTATGTGGAAATCGTGCGGATGTGTTCTATTTGTCAGCAATTCTGAGCAGCAAGGTTTGAGCATGTTTTCCAAACTCTGTGTTTGTCTATAGGAAAACCTGCAGGGTGCCTAGCCAATGAAGTGTCCATCACATAGTTAGCGAATGTTCTAGAAACCTGTTCATAGACCATATTCATGTTGAGAGTTTTAAAATATGTTTTTTTTTTCATTTCTTCATTTTTCATTTCCTCTCGTGTTTTCTCATATTTTTCCATTATGAATTGCACTTCCTCCTCCCACCATAGTCGTGCACCTCCCTTCCCTCACAACGCATGTCCCATTAGATGAATCATTATGGTTTCATCATAAATCTTGCTTCAATCCTTGAGTTATGTTCTACACTTTTCTCGACCTGTGATTTTCCGGTTTTCCCCTCTGTCAGAATATTCTGTTCGGTCGAATACTAGGTCACAGGTTAATCTTATTTTTGTGATTTCTTTAATCAATAGGGTTTACAATTGGTCTCTCTCGTTGACATCGTTCATATTCCTATATCTTCCACTAATGGAAAAGGTGTTTGGGTCATCGTGGCTTGTTGTCACTATCTAGGTGATGGTTTTATTTCCATTTTGTGTTCTCCACCATTCATTTGGGTTCCATTCCTGATTTATGGGTTCTAAGAATTGTTGTAAAATTTTGGTGGCTCTTTTAAAGTGTTCACCTCAATCACATATGTACATGTGTATATGCATATTTATATCATCATTTCACATTTCCCTCATGGAATGGAAAAAATGTACATTTTATTATGGATATATATATATATATATATAAATATATGAATTCCTATGTGTGATATTTTGGGGAGGTCTTCATCAAGGGAACCATGTTCCAATGTTTTTTATTGGATCTTCTCATCTTTGAGGTGGGGTTCACTATGAAATTTCATTCCTTTTGAGATTAGATATTCTTTCACCCTTTTAATTGAATATTTCATGCATGTATAATTATATTTTATATAATTGTGGTGATTTTAACCAATTTGAGTATTCCTTGGCCTTGGCATAAATGGTTGATTTTTGAATACTTGTTTTATGATTAAAACTGGAATACATAATTGTGCAAGGCTTTCCATGAAAGGTATTTTGGTCGTTTTAATTTTTTAAATGATATGCAATGGGTTTTGGCCCGGTTTGGGTCCATTTGGATGAAAATTATCTTTTAATAGAAATTTTGTTTTAAATTAAGGTGCGAACACAAATGATTTCAAAATTGGGTCTTCAATTTTCTTCCAAATGGTGGTTTGAAATGTGTCAGTGGTTTTTCATTTATGGGAATTCCGGATGGGACTCTTTGAAAGTGGTTTGATTGAAATATGTTTTTATGAATTCATTATGTTTGATAAATTTTCTAGAATATTTTTCTATTTGTGAAATGCACATTATCATTGGGATTTAGTATAAATTGTTTTAGAGTGAGATTACTTTTTTTAGAGGTGTTCCTTTAGCGAAAAGGGTTGTTTTTAATTTTATAATGTGGAAATAGGGTTCCCATTCATTTTTTTGTTTATTATTAGAAATTTTTATGCAGTCCATTAGAATTTTGTTTGAAAATATAGATTGTTAGAAATGGATGTTCAAATGTTTATGGAATGGGTGAAGGCCTAGTTGACATATGTGATGTGATGACAATTTCCACTATTGACCTCTCTTGTAATAGATGACGATTACATTTTTTATGTGATTGATTCTTGGATTTTCATAAAGGGTTGTGTCATTTTAATCTTATAATTGTTATTTTGGGTTCCCTTGATGTATTTTTTGATAAAATAAACCATCTAATCCATGTGGGATGAGCTGAGGATGTCAGGTTGGTTCAAGGATACCCATGGGGTGTGTAATGTTCATGAACATGGGTTTGGGTTTTCAAATATTAATATGGTGGAACTTTTTTCGGTTAACCTAGGACTGTTACGTTTAATATGATTATATGGATTTTGAATGGAAATTGTGATAATTGGGTTCATTTCATTAACAAGGGTTGTAAATGAGAATCGTGTTAATTTTATTTAATTGATATCATGTCATAAGGGAATGTTTAGTATATTGTTAATGGGTTAATGTGAAATGATTTAATAATGGGAATTATGTTAATTTATTATGGAATACGGGTGATTCATGTGTAAATGAATTTGTGAATGGGTATTGTTATATGATGGATTATGTTTGGTTGGTGATATTTTATTTTTCATTGATGAAAATATGTATGAATGTGTACATGGATTGGTAGAGTAGGAAATTGACTAGAGGCTCTACTCCCACATGTCTACTTAGATTGGTTCTATAAACTACACACAATAATGCACTGGATATGGAGGGTACAATTTTCTATTCGTGTAACGGTTGAATTCCTCTCAGACTGAGGCTTCTAGGTGAGGATAATGTGGTTGTATGATGAGTTTATCTATATTGAGGTAGGGACTCGAGTTATTTCCATTATCCATGGAAATTTATCATCATCCCCCATAGTGTAAATGATGTAATGCATTACCCATAGAACATGTGATGAAATGGTAATAATGAAGAAAATGATTATAATGTGTCTGGGTAGTTAATGTCACATTGTTTATTACCATGTATTTTCCCAAAAACATGATTTGGTATTTCCTACTTATGACGTAGAGGTTAGGATTATTTGATCTGGGATTCTAGATTCCATGAGATATTTCTTCATGATTTGGGTGCCTTCATTTGCATGATATATATTATTTGTTCAATGTTTGACATGATGTGTTGAGATATGTATTTCCCATTGTGTAAGTTGAGTAAGCATTGATGATAATTTCCTCCTTATCATGCCTTGTTTTTATTTGGGTATAAATTTCTTAAGTGGGATTGAGTGTTATTTGACCATTTCAATAAAATGTTTTAATGTGATTCTTTTCTCAAAATAATGTATATGTGATTTCTTGTGAAATAATAATGGTGTTTATGGTTTTGGTAAGGATTCAACTTATGGCATGTTTCCAAATGTTTGTGATGGGTTTTAGAATGGAAAGGAAAATGATTTTGAAGCTGGATATGGATTTGGTTTTTTTAGAGATGATGATACCTGAAAATCCAATTTTCTACATTTATTTTCAAACATACATTGAGTAGTAGCCCTAGGAAACCTATTTCATTAATTTTTAGAGGGTTGTGGTGGCCAACTTGGATTTTAGATCATTTTTATATCTTCCAGGTTATCAGTTGGATTCATTTTTTACTTTGTGGCTGGAGTAGAGGTGATATTGTTGGAGATGTTTGAGTCTCAGCCTAGTAAAGTTAGTTTTATTTCTTAGTTAATCTATTTTTTTAATCATTCCACCTTCCTTTTATTTATTTTGGTTATTTCATTTATCTCATTTTCTATTTTTTAAATCTATTTGTGAAAAATTTTAGAAAAAATATTTCTTATGTTGCCCAGGCACTCTTCAATATCTTTTGGGTTTCAAGAACTCCCTTTTGGCCTTGTGGAGTTTCGGTTCAGGTGTCAGATATGATAACATCCCATTTGGTAGGTTATATTATTCATTCCATTAAAAATTTATGTTATTCAAACATATGAGATTTAATTTGGTATTATCGAAAAATTATGTAGTATCCTATATAATTTATAATGAGTATTATTTTTCAGTGAAAGGTATCACTATGGAATAATAATTTTAATTTAATTATGCACTATATTTTTTTATGATTATATTTAATTGAATAAAATATATATTATAAAAAATATGATAGAAAATAAATATAATATATTAGATAGAAGTTATTATCTATTCATAATAAAATCATTATGATTTATTATTCATTAATAGGTATTAAATAACATCTATAATTATATAAAATGTATTTTCAAGTACCAAATTATAAAAGTATTTAAATTTGATATGTATTATATAATTATTATTTGAAATTGAAAAATATATCTTCAATTTCCCTCCTTGTGATATTGTTTATACAGTGCGTATTATTTTCCATTAACATGTAAATATTATAATAATGAGTTTGGATTCCCATAATACTCCATTAATCAGAGAAAAAACTATAATCTAATCTAGAACTCATTAAATAAAGATTTAATGTGTCCCAAAAACTAGTTGCTATTTTTATTACTTTGAATGAAATAACAACAAACAATATGTTCCCATTTAAAAAATTTATATTTTTTCATTGCAAAAGCATCCTACATCACGCACATCAGATGATAACATGAACAAGAATAAGTCCTTAAAAAAAGATATATAACATTATTTATCACAATAAATCATATTTACTTAGGGGAATAACATTTATTAGCTAGTGATTAAAACAGATACCAATGTCAAACACATGCATTCTTACAAAAATTCTGCTTCATTGAAAAACGTTTGCAGCAGACCATGGAATAATGGTAGGCCTGATTAATATCATTTTTAGCAATTTTTTTTTTAAAATTATTATATCCTACTACATATAATATTTTAGTTAATATAAATCTACAAATATAACAGAGTATCAAAGTAGACACTATATCATGTACTTGATACCACATCAAGAAGAAGTGTAATAAAAAAATTGGGGAAACATTTATCAAGAAACAAGAAAATCAATTAGTTTTAACAACATAAACATCCACCTAATCATGTGATAGTGATGTCCTTTTTGAAAATAATTTTCATAGATGAATTTTGCACATATTTTGAGTTTTATTGCTGACAAATATAAATGGTTTTCCTTGAAATTAAATGAGTATATTTATTTTCCAAAATAAATAAATGTACTCAATAAAAAAATGAAACAAATTTGTTCTATGTTTTATATTGTATTGTCTTACCTGATGTAAAAATGATGTTTTATAGTGATTTATGCTACCACACAATTAACACAAAACTAAAAAAATATCATATTGTTTTAATAGATATTATACGTGATTATTTTTCAACGTAGGGTTTGTAAGAATCTATAGATTAAATCATTTTTCTAAGACCAATGATGATGCAATGATTGAATGTGGTTTTCTATAAACAAATGATTCCAAATCATAAGAACATAAAAAATGGAACATTTAGAGAATAAGTTGGATATAATTTTATGAAACATCAATGAAATATAAATTACTATGATAGTATCTTCCAAAAGTATTCCCCTATTAAAGGAAACATCAATTAATACTCTCATTCATATGTCTCATTTCGCTGATTGAAATATCTTATAAATTAGAAATATTACTGGGAAGAGTCATGGGTGTTGGTAGGCATATGTTATATCCCCAAGTCACCAAATTATAGTAATAAATTCCACAGATTCATAAAATATGGGGTAATGCTTATACATAATAAAAAAACCATGAATTATAACTATAAAAAAATATAAAATATCAATGATATGGAAGGAAACAACATATAAGAAATAAATATAATACATCCTCCAACTCAAAAAGATACGTAAATGTTATTATGTTTAATCAATAATAAACGGAGATACCATACTATTAAATGTTCTTCAATATGTATCATATTCAACTGATCTACAGTTCCCTAGTAGGTGGTGAGTAAATAAATTAGTATAATTTCCCCAATGACATCACAACCAATTAATTATAGTAGAAATGTTATAAAATTTAGATAAAAAAGTTTTAAATAATTTAAATATTTTCATATAAAATTTATCATATTTTTTCAAATGGAAAAAGATATCATGGAATGAAAAAAACCTATAAAGGAATTTCCAAAATCTATTTGGTATACTATTTTCACACATCCCCACATGAATGCTCAGGTATCACTTTCCTACTCATTAGTGGTCTATCAACGATCTATTATCACACATCATGGTAACCAATACTATTTCCACAAAGAAACATGGCCCTTTAATTGGGTAACTTCTAACACAAATTAAATGAAACCAACTATCTATGCCAAATAACATCCCAAGCCATTTCAATAAAACATTTTAATTTATTGAAAAAAATATCCAATAAAAACATCTATCAATTTAAGGAAATCATAATAATTATAAAATTATTACACTAAAATCAAGAAGTAAGTACAATTTCTATTAAATAAACCTATTAAAAAATTTCTACGAAAACATTAGTAGTAGAGTTTATATATAATCTCATAAGGGTTTCACAATAATATCATGATTTGTCAGAGAATTTGATTCCATGACTTCATATATTATATAATAGGATCCAAGAGTGAAGAAACCTACCATTCATCTATTGTTGAAAATTATGAATCCCACAGCAACATAAAAATCCCAACGTGAAACTCCAAAATCTTATGTTAAATCTTCCTCCAATCAAGTAATTCAAAAATATGTCATCATGAATACTATTAAAGGAATATAGATATATCCCTATCTAATAATATTAATTTTCTTGAGAGAGATTGTAGGGTGAGGAAATGAGAACTATGGGAATAATGAAGAGCAATGAAATACCACCAAAATCAGGCTTCCACCACACTTATATTCTCTAAGGAATCAATCACAGAACAAAATCAATTTTATCTTCTCCCATGGGATGAAGATGAATTATTTTCATGGAATTTTAGGGTAAACATGCTTCTAAGAGCCAAAATGTATTATATAAGTGATGTTTTAATTTAGTTATTCATGATTCATAATAAGGGGAAATGTGTGCTAATTGTGCATGAGACACATCGTCAAACAACACCTTTCACGAATGGCTCACACATTTAGAAAAATCATGCACTAACTATGTAATTCCCCTCTATATTTCATTTCATAACATCCCTCATGTAGACACATTGTTTTACCAATTTGGTATCTAACCCTTTCTACTTACAAGTTAACATTGACTCCCTATCATGGTTTCTTGAAGGTGTTTGATTGTTTCAAATAATTGTTCTCAAATTGAAATCAAATGGTAAACCCAACATGGAAGTCCAAAATTCATCAATCCATATAAAATGCAACCCAAAAATTATATAAACTTAAGAAACATAAATAAATGGCCATGTACCTAAAACTGAGGGTCCTATGTTCTCCCCACCCATAGTCAATCCATACCTAATAATTTTAAGAAAATCATTATTGGTAAATAGTTCACTCCATTACTGAACTATTTCATTCTCATGATCCCATTTTCCACATGAATCAAATAGTGTTACCACAAAATGTACACATGAAAGATTATTTTCCCACAAAATGAATTATATTTACATACTAAAATATATTATATCATTTAAACAAACATATCATCCAAATCGAGGTGAACATGAGTCCATCGAATCACATGGTTGTGATCATCTTTATACTTACTCAATTGATATAAATAAATCAAATTATTCACTGAAATAATATTCAGTGTAATATCAAACTAATTTGACATGCCATCAATACATTCATTTATATAAAAATATAACATGTATCATTTTGATAACATTACCTACATCCAAAAATGATGGTATCAAATCCTTTGACTGATTCAAAATAATACATTTTCACTTACCAAAAATGATAATGATCATAGACAATGATCCACATATAAATTCTCATGATTCTGAGTCATCTCTATTCCATTTCTAATCAACTAAATTTTAGATATTTTCTATTGCATAACGTTTATTCCAACACTTTAATTATATATTTCATCCACCCAAAAACATTGTGAGTGATAAGGACTCCCATGTAAATCATGAAAAGGATCCACCCCCTAAAATATATTACAAAATACCTAATCTTTTACTATAATTATTGGATCTTCATTTTAGATATTCAATCCATTAAGGGATGATATATCTTAGTTATATGCAACTGATTCCCAAGCGATTCTTGTATGGGATCCAAATAATAGATATAAACATGCGCTACCTATCTAATACAATCGATATTATATCCCCTTGACCTTTACAAAATCTTGGATATATATATTTTCGAGAATCCATCAATTGTATGATATTTATTTGGATGGATGAAATTGGGAATATTTGTGAACAAATCTACAATCACCAATATGGAATCATTATTCCCAAAATTTATTGGCACGCCTATTACAAAATCCATAAATATATGTTCCCATTTCTAATATGTAATATTTAAATATTTCATCATACACTCAAGTCACGGGTACATTATATTTACATAATGAAAATTGAGACATCTCAAGAAAAAATCAACCACATTATTTTTTATTCTATTCTAAATAAATTATTCAATGAGTTAATTATACATATTTTTTATTATAGGATAAAAAACGAATATAAAATGGTGGAAATCCTCAAATATCAATTCTTAATAAGAAATTTTTTGGAATATTTGTTCTTAAAACCACTACAAAAATATTATACCAATCATCATTACTTCAATGTTCTCACCACCATTGAGTATTGAATTCAGATAAAAACATTCACAATCGTACATTTCTTCCACATTAACATTATATTAAAATAATTTATAATAGAACCTGAAAAAGAAAACAACAATACCACATCATTCATCATAATCCAAGTGTATATCAGCTATAACAATAACTAGATACAAAGGATATGAAGCTGCTTTTACTAACTATATATATGATATTATTGTTAGTGCATTATATAATAAAATTCCTTTTCCCATTCTATACATTAATTATAAATGAAATATTTTTTGACACTTCATCCATATTAATTTTCATAAATTCAAATATCTTTTTTAGAAAATAACTATCAATATACTATTATCTATAAACACCATTAGATTATCACAAAATATTTAATGATACCAATTCATCATTTCATGGACAAAATTAACTAATTAAAAATCATTTTTTGGTATTTTAACTCATGAAACATTATCATTTTTGAGAAATAATAAACCACATGATCTTCCTACATGGGGAAAACCACAATGAATCCTAAAGAATCAAAATAAACTACCATTCCTTGTCCTCATCTCATAAATATCAAGATATTTTATTTTCTAAAACGAATGTTATGATGTATAAAGTATTTATGACATTACATGTTCAATTGGAAGTGAGCAATATTCGTTTTAAAAGATGTAATTACTAAAACAAGGAATATTAAAAAAATAATCATCATTAATTACCATCTAATCCAACGAAACTATGAATCTCAATGAATTATTTGGTGGTTAATGAGTGATCAAAGGCTCTGTATTTTCTAGATCCACATAATTAACTTTTCATGAGATAATATGTTTGAGTAAATTTAACTCCTATAACTAGAAAAATCTAAGTGAAAAAATAGAATTAAAATGATATTATCACAAGATACAGAACACTTTAATCATGTGTTGATCAGGCTCAATAGTTCCCCTATAATACACCATCTTTTCAACCACAAACAAATCGAAAATAGAATATATATTACTTTTAAATATTATATTTTTGAAATCCATAAAGTCAAATAGTGATATTGTATGATTGAAAGGAAAAATAAAGATTTATTAATAGACATAGATTCTTATAACAACTAACATCACAATAAAATACTTTAGAACCAATAGTTTATGACATCATGGATGCAAGAAATTTATAAATTACTATAGGTGTCCACTCAATTGATCGAATTTATCAACAATGAATATAAGATGAAAAAAACTTTTTATCAAAACATATTAATTTTTACTAAAATATGTACAAAACATAACGAATCTGTCACCCTATTTGTCAAAAAATACAGCTCCAACCCATACATACATAATAGGATGAATGATCCATTTTTTCAACAAATCCATCATTATTTAATATTCCATTAATTCGTTTGTTTGCATCTAATAAGACATATTAGAGGTTGGACTATACCAGAGAAATTGATGAATCATATTCTCCACTTATCATCTATAGATGCTTCGATCGATATATTATTGTTATTATAACCATCTGACTATGAAATTTGATGTGAGCTTTCATATTATCAAATAAATCACACCTGATATTATATCATAGACATGCAATTCAAGCACATATAAATACATAATCAATTCAATCCTTTCAATAGCTATCTGCAAATTTTCTTGGGACAAAAATAGTTTTATTTTTCTAATTATATGTCTCTATATCAACATGAAAAAATAGAATATAAAAAATAATAATCAATAATCGAATGGGACACACCCATATAAAAAAGAATTAATATAGGTATTAATCTAATAAATTGTACATATCACCTTTAAAGGCCATGATTTATCATCCATGATTACATTTTTATATCCATACAATAGATTACTCTCCCCACTTTGGTCATTGTTAGCCTATTAATATTCATAGGGTTTAGGATTTATGGTATTACTAGAATCACTATATCTTTCTCATTTTTATTTATGGGTTCATTGTTTTACACATGTCCCATTGAATAATATGGATACATAGAATATTTTTTATGTATATATATAATATAACCGTGGAACACAATTAAAATAGCATCAAATATTCCTCATATGGATACAATTTTCACATGCTCTAGGTGGTTCTATACGATCTCTTTTCATACGATCATAATAACACCATTGAAAAAAACCATGACTACTCTTCAATTTAAGGGGAATATTCACTGACACTATATTACGGTTTTTAATCACAAAACAATCAAACAATTAGGTGTCCATATGTCACATATTCAAAAAATTTGTGTTACCACCATATCCCATTGGTATCAACATGCATCCTCCTATATAATTATCATATATAACTCTTTCTAACACAATATCTATATTGAAAGACTTTGTATTACATATTATAAAAACTATTATTTTTTATGTATTTAATGTCTCAACCCTAATTCATATTTATTTTCCATTAAGGGCGTACTTGCAGCAACACTAGGTGAAATGGAAACTATATCCATATACTTAGTTACACACTCTTAAACTATTAATTTAAATTTCTTCTGGTAGATGAAATCCATTGTTCTTATAATCTTTAAAAGTATTATTATAGAATTATGCGTTAAAAAATTCATCAAAATATTAATATTTGATCCATTATTCAAAATTATCATGAACCACAAAATAACACGGTTGGAAAGCATGATCATCCAGAATGACCATTTCCAAAATTAATCTAAAATGATTTTATGTTAGATGAAATGTCTCGATTTTATTCATCCAATTTAAAATAACTTCTAATTTTTTATTGTATTGAATCACCACAAATTATGGGTGGATTTGACTATATAAATTGATCCAAATAACCCACTTCACTTGGTTTATAATTTATATTCCATATAGCATGAACCTAAAATTCTTGTAAAACAATACGAACCAACTATTTGCTAAAACATAGAATAGGTGAAACTAAATTCTCAACAGCTACTTCTAATTGGCTTCTTCTATCCCTACCTAGGTCCATTATCTATTATATAAAAAATATATTTTTAGTATCATTATTTATGAAATGATGACATAGTAATTTGAAATTTAGAATTTAAACTATTTTTGAAAACATCTTTATACAAAATAAAATAGTTAGAACATTTTTTAAATTATTCCCCCAATAATTGTTTTTAATCCCACAATTTTAATTTCTAAATATTTTTGAAATTACAGAAATCATGTTTTTGAATATCATGCACTTTTCAAAGATATTAAAAAATAAATGATATTTAATTACATCATAAATAATATTATCTATATGGTTTATGAAATCTAATTATGAATTCATTAATATTAATGTGTTCCAAGAAATTACCATCTGCTATATCCATGAATATTAGGTGCGAAATCCAAGAATTATCTCAAAACACTCATGTATGTAATCATCATGATATCTTGATGTCTAACATAGTTATGTGAGATATTTATTTTTATGATCTACATTACATGTTTTGAAAATCTTAATAATAGATAACATCCCAAGAGACAATATGACACTTTTCCAAATCTAGGATTAAACAAAATTGGTACCCAATAATTGAAAAAACTAATGTTGTTTATAACATCCCCTTCCACTTCCATTGTCATGGGAAGTGGTGGGGGTAGTATATAGACATATGTGACATCCCAAAAACACCAATGGATGGAAATAAATGGAAATGCCTATATAAAAAATTACAGGATGATTATCTATTTGAAAAAATATTATAATAATAACATTAAAATGAAAAAAAACAAATACATGTTGCCTGTGTAAAAAAATAAAATCATGTGAAAAACCAAAAAAGTGACCATATAGAAGTAAAAATGAATAAAAAATACCTAAAAAACTAATATATTTTAATACATCAACATAAAATCCAAACAATCCCCATGATCCAACTCAACAATATATGTCCATGGAATCATGATTCATCATTAATGAATTGAGATTCCTTTTTACCCATGCGTGAATATACAATGTATGATAATGAACCCTAGATCCTAAGAATAGGGTGAGTAAATAACACTGTAGGATTTCCCTACTAGAATTCCAACTCACACCACTATGAGTTACATGATAGAAAAATTATGTAAAATTATTTAAATACTATTTAATGATCATTATATCAAAGTTAAAATATTTTTGTCAACCCCATAATTGATTTCATTGAATGTAATAAAATGGTCCATTAAAACCATTTCTCTACTCAATTTGGGATTAACATTTGACAGAACCAAAAATTTATTACAACTATATTATTAAATACTCATGAGTTGTCTCATGTTGATGAACCATTTCTACAAAAGGTAACCAATACTAGGTCCCATGATGAAACAAACCACCTACACATGAAAAAATACAATTCAAATGAACTCAGGATAATGATGTATTCAAAATATCATTCCAATGTGTTTCAAAAACACATTTACATTATTAAAATAAACAAAATAATAATTTTTCATTAAATAATAACAAACTATAATTTCATAAAATCCCTTTTAAATAATTAAAAAGGTAATTTCCACAAAACAAGCCAATGTGGAAAATTTCAATAAAAGCATCATTAAAGATGTTTCTGTCAAATAATCCAATAGATTTTTCCAAAATTTCAGGATATTGAACCAATTTGAAACCATGTCTATATATTTTATTCAACAGGAATTGATAGTGATTCCACCGACCTCCAAAACAATCAATATTCGATATTCATGACAACATCATAGAAATTCCTTCTTTAATAACAGAAGTTAGACTATAGTTCTCATTCCCTTCAACCAATTCAATATGAACTCATCAATAAAACTAACAAGGAACATTTATTTTCTGTAGTTAATTTAATATAATAACTATATAGATAATTGGAGATGAACACTAAGGATAATAATGAATAATTTCCAGTTTCCAACAAATCTAATCTTCCACTGTACTTAGATTCACGTAATAATCACACCCAGAATGTAATGGAATTTCCATCCAACCTTGCATGGGAGAGGAATTCATAAAATGTTCTATTTAGGGGAGTAATTGTAGTTTTTGGGGTAAAATTGATTATATCCATCATATTCAAGTCTAACTTTTCAGGGTCCACTAATAGGGAATGTAGTTTAGAAAATCTTGTTCTAAACATAGATGAGTCATTACCTCAAACCACACCTCACAATATTGGATTACATGGAAATTCAAATCAATAAATGACTATGAAATCCCCATATATACAATATTTCATTGTTTATCTCGACCATCTATATGGTTTGTCCTATCTGTCCACTAATAGTGCACTAACACATTTACCACAGATTTCCTTTCAGAGTTTAGAAGAGTTTAATTAAGGTTTATACTAATTGTTCTGAAAATGTGAACTTATAGAGAACTATAAAAAGTATGAAAACACCAAATATCCTCTTGATAAATAATTTTAACATTTTAAAGAGAGAAAATATACATATAAATTGTCATGTCCTAGAAACTGAGTATTCCACAATGATGACTTCAGGATGATGTTCATGCATACACCCTCTCTTTTTTTATGCTTCAATTCATTCCAATAATATTATAAAATTTTAAAATATTAAAATATAGTAGAATAATGAACTACTATTATTCAAATGTATTGAACAACAATAATAAAATTATTAAGAACTATAACATCTTATAATATTTACATAAATAGTAATATCATATTATAATATTTCTTTTAATCAACATGTGATTACTTATAACACTATATAAATTCAACAAAGAGATTTGGGACTCACAAAATATCATTTCTAACCACAATTATACATAAAATATATATATTTTATGACCATCCATATTCTATATGAATCATGAAGATATATATTAGAAGATGAAAACTATATCTCATAAATTTGATTAATAACAAATAACATATTTTGAAATATTTGATTCATATTAAGTGTAAATTGTGAAAAAATATATTGGATATATTTTCTATGTTACTCAAAAAATGATCATTCCCAATTCAATACATTTGTGAGAAAATAATAAAATTATTTCAAAATAGATCCATATATTAAATCATGATCTACCCCACACCGACCCACTAATAATGAATTAATTTTAAATTATGCATCATTTTTATTATAATTATTAATTAATGAAATTATATGTTAAATTCAATTTCAATTTCATATCACGTAAGCATAACTAATTTTCCATTCAGAATAAAAAGTACAATAATCTACAATAATAATCCTTGAATATAGATACCATATAGTGACGAATAATGCTCTACCCTATCATGGATAACAGTAATTGTAATATTCTGCTCCTACAACCACCACTCAGTGTCAAAAAAAGGGATCATCCAATCATAATTAAGAAAAAATGTATTTCTATAAGTCTCAAAATATCCTCTTCAATGAACAATGCATATTAGCTAAGATAACCACCCAATAGTTAACAAGAACATTTATCAAAATCGATAAATGGTTAAATTATTGTAAAACATTTCCAGTATGTATCTTTTCATGAAAAGAATCAAAGTCTTAAACACTCTATAATGATTTTTTTAGTTTTCATTTAATTTTAATTATTTAAAAATATATATAATCACCCAAATTTATGAAAAAATATGAAAAATATATTATGAACCTTCACCACTTATGAATTTAATAATTGTCAAGATAATATTTTCTTGGGCGTTTGATATGAATAATTTCACTTCATCGAATCAATGGTGACCAAAATAATGTTCTCTATTTCTAGTCTACCTATGTATATAATTATAACATATATTTATTCTAATTTTTTTCCACCCAAATCAATGTAATCAAAAACATCATATAACGCTTGAATCTATCTCAATACACTTCCACAACTACAATAATATATTTTCATTCCCATCCACAATTAAGAATTCTTCAATGGACTTCCATGAAGTGTATAGTGATCCATGGGAATTCCCACAAGTATTTGTTATGATGTTAACTACCACTATGTTAGTCAATCAATGATATAAATGGTATTTTACTAATAAAACAAAAATATATAAAATGAAATTTATATATCAACAAAACAATAAAAATTGAAATAGCATCCCTCAAAAAATCATATCTTTAAGGTAAAAACTTTTTAGAAGGATAAAAATTAATATAATTAAATGAATGCATAGGTAACATCCCTTACAACTACCTAAGAATCATAACTAGTACTATACTTCTCAATCAAAAAATACCATTTGGATATTCTTAAATAATAATGTTATATATACATATGAGTCTACATGTGTACACAATAAAACAATAAATTGGTTCACTCTAGAAATATCAAGAGATGATTAAAACATTTTTTTATGATTAAACTATACAAATAATAAGAAAATTTAATTTCAACCATGACCATATATAATAATTGATAAATAAAAAATATTATAAGGTTGTATTATAACATATAAATAATAACTAGAAAATAGTGGTTCCAAAAAAGATCCCCTCATGATTATCTATCTCACACCACAATGACATATGTTGTAGTACACCCAATCCCTTATTCAATTGTTCTACAACACACCATATCTAATATCAAAACAAATCTGTATATCTCCACCCATCATCATTATAACATATACAGTACAACATTAATAATATATATATGTGTGTGTGTGTGTGTTTGATATAAATTTTCAATCTAATGATAGTTTGATATTTCTAGAATGATGATTTAATCCTTTCTGATTCCTCTATCTATGCATTAATCCCACAATATATGTTCTTCTAAACGTTTAAATGAAGTATGAAATTATATATCACAAATTCATATTATTTTATAAAAATTATATTACAATTATATATAGTAATCCATCGCATCCCTTGAAATACAATAAAATCAAGGCATACAAAAAATATTAGATATAAATTGGTTTTTATTCCAACCATAATCATTACGGAAAATATATAGATTCCACGAGGATTGGGAATCAAAATGAATTTCTTATTTAATATGTAACTTTATAAAATGACCTGAAAAATAAATCACATATATATCTATACCTGGATTCCCTATTTAAGAAAAAATTATATAATGAAACTAATTTTTCATAATATGATCAATACAAAATAAATATAATCCACTAAAAATTCATTTCTATATAAAAATTATCACGAATCATTCCCATGACACAAAAACTAATATATCTATACAACATTTTATTTTATTATATAATTATACATTTACAATGTGATCAATTAATCTATTATTACATTAAACATTTAATTCTATGCCCATATTTCATGAAAAATTATCCATTATTCATTCATTTTATTCCCATTTTCCCTTGTATTCCTTTTGTAAGTATGTTATTAATAACCAATACATAATTAATTCCAAAACATTTCAAATAAAAAATTATTAATATAAAACCAAATTTATATACCACCAAGAATATACATTATAAACATATAAAAATGAAAATATAACATACTCCAGGATGAAATCATGTCCAATCCAAATAAGTAGTTAGGGTATTATAACACCACATTAAAAACATGATTACCATCGATAAACAACATATACAAACACTGTAGATCACATGAAAACACCCAAAACCAAGAAAAATAATGTTACATCAATGAAAATAAAATATACACCAATGATAATGAACAAGTATTCCTTTATTTTATTAATGGACACCATAAACATCAATTCTACATTACAATATTCCATATTTATTATATTATAAATAATAATTATTTACCCTTTTATGTAATGCGATAATACTAGAAAATTATAAAAATAAATACAAATATAATTTCAAGCTACATTATAGTGAAAACTAAAAAATATATCAAAATTAATAATTCCTAATTATTTATAACCACACGAGATGAAATTAGTCATTCAAATTTCCCATCATGGATATTTATTACACAAAATAATTGTTTAAACTTATCCAAAAAATGGAGTAAAATTATAATTTAACGTTTTCAAATATTGGACGTGTTTCTCGAAAGAATACAAATTTATGAGAAGAATCTCATACATGAAACACATGGATTAGTATAGTGAAATTTTTGTAACAGGATCAATATATTTCGGAATATCCAAATGAACCAAAAGGGGTTCTTCCCTTCCCCTTACTTATTTAAATGGATAAGACAATTAAAACTATGTGATAATTTAATTTTAAATTTTCTAATAGAAACAAATAATGATTCTAGTACATTATACTGATATTAATTAATATTTAATCCTTTAATTAAATTTATAATTTTTTATAATGATTTAGATTACTACAAATAAATTAGTGTTCCTATATTTTTCATTTATCAAAGTAAATTGATGTAATAATAATTCCATATAATATAACCCAATTAGTGTAATTTGAAATATATAGTATTTGACATGTCATAAAATATGATATTTTCTTCATAAGAGAACAAATATATTTTTAGGGATAACACATATGCTATAATAAATACTCATAAATTTTTTTGGATGATTCTTATGTTTATATTTATCATTTATATTACCAAGTTTACTTGTAAATGAGATTTATGAAAAAAAATGCAATTAAACTTTTTTATTTTTAAACATCCATTATGAAAAAAGAGTTACTTGTAATAATATTGAATGACCCATGTGATCTATATTGACCATTAAAAATATGAAGGATCCATATTGTAATTCAAAAAATTAAACATATTTGAGTAGGAACGTAGTTTTTAAAATTAACTATCAAAATTAACCCTATATATTCACAAATAAGAATCATATGAATAAATTTTTAATATTATAAAATTAAATTACCCATATGAAATAATAATTTAATTTTATCAATATTACCTAACCATTCTAATAATCACAATGAAAAAATGAAAATTAAAATTTCCCTAATGAAAAAAACTATTCTTATTATTCCATAAATTAGTCCAAACCATTGTGTAGTTGAAATATCATTTAAAATATTCTTCATTATAAAAAAAATCTAATTAAACTAAAACTCAAAATTATATAATTACATTTAATGAAAAATATTTTCTTCTGAATTTTCAAGAGGACTTTTAGAAAAAATATTATAATAGTTCTATTAAAACAATGAACAATATAAAACATTTACAACATATGACACAAATAAAGACTACATATAAATCATAAAGTACTCAATAAAAGATATATTATATGTTTGGTATAATATGGGCCCATACATTTTAAATAATTATCTTTTTTCCATAATTTATAATAAAATATTTGTAAAACTTATTTCTTTTAATTACAAAATTTTTACATCCATTTTTTTATAAATAATAAAAAACAATGAATACATATTATTTTGTTAAAATTATTTAAATATATAATAAATTATATTAATTTCCTTTTTCTGATAATTTATTTTTTATAAATTAAAATTAAATTTGACATTTGAAATCTATTTTTTTAATTATAATAATCCATTAAATAAATTATTCACCATATTAGAAATTTTATTTAACAATATGAGTTCATATTTATAACCAATATCATCAATTTATGTAATATTTTATATTAATATATTTCAAAAAAACCTTTTATATTTGTAAAAAAATGTTTTGATCATAAATGTAAATGTAAATTAAATTGATTAAAGCGTAATTGCGGAAAATATAATAAAACTAAATAAATATGTATTATGGAAGATGTGATGGTTAAATAGAAAATATTAAATTTTTTACATTTGAATAATCCTTCAATTGAAAAAAGAATTCTTTATAAATTATAGAATTTGAAATTAAAAATATCCCATTCATTATATCTTATTAATGAACACTTCACAACTTTATTAATGATGTAATTTTATTTAGTTTATTATTTTACCCTAAAAATATTACATATATTAGTGTCCACTTTTTAATTTATCATATATTTGATATCATGACCCACTAACCATAAATGGTACCCCACCTGGGCTGGAAATGCGAGAAGAGAGACAGTAACTCAATGAGTCCTGCCTTCAGTAGGCCCTATGTTGGTGAATATAATTGTGGTATAATAATATTGTAGATGAGATGAATTACCCAATAATAGGAACTCATGTGTAAACAAGATATAAGAAAAACACCAAAAAAACATCTTCTTAGAGATTAATATACAGGAAATTCCATTGTAAACATATGTAATTTTATGAAAAAAACTACCACAACTAAAATGAAAGCATCAATTACCTAAAGAAAAGTAAAGATATCACTTACTACAAATCCAAAACATTTCCTACTGAACCCCATTATAGTAGTAACCATTCTAATCTCCAAAATCCTCTAACTTTCCTTCAAAACCATTTATAAATAAATAGGAAGACTAAAATAGTATACTCAGTAGAATCACCCCCAGCGTATCACATAAAAACAATCAATAAGGTGTGTAAATTCATAATGAACAATAAGTGAATCTAACTCGTAACCTAAAAATGAATATTATTTTTCTATCCTCACAACATCTTCTTTCACCAAGTATCATATACAATAGAATATTATATAATAATGATCATCAAGGGTACCCCACTACCATTTCACCAATAGTTTTCCTTTCTTCCCTAACATTGCATGTCAAAAGAATCTCTCTTAAAAAATACTATCATGTAGAAATCTAGACAAATCACCACAACATGTTCCTCATCTAATAAATCAATAAATCCATATAACAAAAATAAAATATTTAGTTTCTATCATCCACCAAATGATATACAACGTGTATCATACATCATGTATTATACCTAAATCCATCATAGCCCATACACTCGGTAAGGATCCTTAATCCATCACAACCTATACATGTTATACATTTAATATTACCTAAGACATTATATCTAAAGATTTTTTTATATGAAAATAAAACAAGGTACATGATTATATATTTCAAATATATTGAATTTATAGTAAGGATATATGAGTTGTTTGAATAAATATATACCACATAGTATAATCATTGATGAAACATCAAAAGGAAAATAAAAAAAAACTTAATATTTTTTAAAATATATTATTAAAAAAATATCTTCATCAATGAAATTCAATTTTTTATGAAATATTCATCATTTAATGACATTTCATGGTGTTTGTTCTTGATCTGAGACAAGAAAAAGGAACATTCCATTAAATATGGCTGACTTAAAAAATATCATTTTGAGTAGAATAAAAATCATTTATAACCACTAAATTGAGTGAAATAATAAAATATTTATATATGAATCAAACATATATATAAAAAATAAATGAAACAAGGGAACATTATATTATGTAAATGAGAAAGAGAAATAGGACATTTAACTAAAATGTCATAGAGGAGGTATGAAATTTATATTACAACCCAACATATAATTTACCTAAAGTACATTTGAGGAAAATAAGATTCATATTAGTTTTCCCTTAAGATTCAATAATAATAATGAATAAATAATTAATTTGTATGTTAAAAATATATTTTAAAAAAATAATTAAAGGGTGAATAAAATATATCATGTATCCAATAGAAGAAAATTAGAGGAAACCCCATATAGATGTTAAAATACATTATTAAATACCATACGAGTTATCAAAAATGGAATATAACATAATATATAATAAAATATAAGGAATATTTTATTGAAAAAAAATTGGTTTCCTTATAGACAAGAATCAATCAAAATGATAGTGTATAATATTAAATATGTCTTAATGTTAAATTTTTTTCATGAAACCCCTTTGAAATAAGAATAATTCAAATAAAAAACCAGTTAACAAGTGAGAGATAGTGAAGATGATGATGAAATACATTTTAGTTTTCCAAATATTATATTAAATATCAAATATTAAATATAATTTTTTTTAAAAAAATATAATCATAAAAGAAAAAGAGTCACAAAAAATTATGTTTTGAGACAAAATACTTATGAAATAAAAGAAAAATTAATCAAAACTCATTAAATCATTAAAAAGAAAATAGTTGTATAGATCATAATATATAATTAATTAAGTATTCTATAATATATTTTTGGATATATATACACTATATAAATGATAAATTTTTGAAATATGATTAAACATGTATCCATGAACTGGAATTTAGATAGAACCCTTAACTCGTGTCTGAAAAAATATTTCATAGCCATTAAACACCATAAATTGTTAAATTATCTTAATAATTTATAAATAAAATCATTCATATATATTTACTTTTTTATGTTGTATATATTATCTTTTGGTGCCTATTTTTAACATATTATTTTATTGTGTCTGTTAATGAGGTTTGTTTGGACACTTATTCGGTAACGCTTCTTGTTTGTTGACCATAGTCAAAATCATTTTAAAATAGAATCAAAATTCATATAATCATATTAGTGTTATGTAAATAATATATATATTTTTATTTTTTTAAGTTATTTATGTGTGGTTATGGAAATTGAAACTAATTGCTCATGGTTATAATAGTTCCCATAGATATATAAATAATGATTCTATTTCACATTAAAAAAGAGGAAAATAAATTTTATAGTGATAATAAATTTTGGAATAATATTCATATATATATATAATTTTATATTATATAAATAATTTTTATCGTCCATTGTATATTGTGATGAAAAATGGAACAAGTCCGTTTATGGAGGAGGTAATATGCATAATTCAGTAATGAAACTTCTTTTTTTCATAGAAGACATGGAAGAGTAAAAAATATCGTATGAATTAGTATTCCTAAATATAATATTAATAATAAGACACATTCTGTTATATTTTTCTTTTTTGTCATATATTTATAATATTAACATCATGGATAAAAACCTTAGAATTAGTTAATACATCAATTGAAGATATGATAATTCATCATAATACACCTGGTAATTGAAGGTATCTAGAGAGAATAGTTTCACTATCGATGAATAATTTGTATTGGAATTTTGTGAGATGATATTATGGAATATTTTCAGTGTATATTAGAATATGAGCGTCATGTTTGAATGCCTTTATGTTAGCGGAGATTATATGATTGAAAAATTCTCAATTTATAAATTCCATTTATTTTTAAATAATTTCATGATAATATTTGAATTTAAATGTCTCATACGTTTATAATTAATCGATTGTTGCTGGTTTGGAGTTTGAATGTATCAAATAATGATACGAGACAAGTGTTAAACATTGTATATTGCTATTACAATTCTATTGTTAAATTCTACATGTTTAATTGTAATCTATCTAAAAAGTTATAAAATAATAGAGATTATGTTTTATTAAAAATGTATAAAAACACAAATTAATATATTTGGGTGTTCTGGATCAATGTTTCACCACTATTTAATCTATTTAAATTGATTGATTTTACATATTTAGAATTTAAATTATAATCTGTAAGGAATATTAAATTTTTTCATTTAATATTACATTTTTTCATTGCATAATGATAATATTATTTTTTTATAATAAATTAACTAAATGAGTTTTAATATTTTTACCTCAGTATTTGTTTTAAGATCTAAATATTTCTATAAATTCCTTACTATAATTTTCTATTACAATTTTACCCTTGTTTTTATTGTACATTTGTGATGTTTGGATTTGGATTGTCTCAGGTGAAATTAGAGAAATTTGGAATCCCCTGGGAATGTGTACTTTTGCCACACAATTGGGGAATACCATTTAATCTCCTATAGGTAAATAGCTCTATTGAAAATTAATGCTCTAAAATATTCTTTTTAAATTCATAAACCCTCTATTGTAACACTAAACATCCATTTTATGCATTACAAGAATTGTGTCATTTTTTGTATTCTGTCGAGATGATTCATTCATTCCTGAAACCCCTTCCTTGGATAATCAATGATCTGTTTGAAATATTTACTCCCCATTTTTATTTGATTTATTCCTCATTTATGATTATTCCTTATTCTATCATCATTCATTATGGAGATGAATGGGTTTTACTTTTTTATTATTTCACATTAGATCTATGTATCAATGGATCTTGTTTCATTTGATCTTGACTATAGGTTATGAGTTATGATATCTCTACCATCATTATAACCATCAATATACACAGAATTAAGGGTAATGCATTATTGAATGGTCATCAATGATAATGAGGTAGGTAGCCTAATTAGTTTTTTTATAATAAAAATTATTATTTAGGTTTTTTATTATTATAGTTTACTTTCCACATTAGTAGAATTCCAATTTAGAATAAATTAATGAATTGATTTACCCATGTGATTATGAGAAACATCATTGATTTCCTTGAACATGTTGTATTTTTTAGGTCATGCGTGATGGTAATCCATAGGGTGTTCTAATATTATGGAAATAATTATTTATTTTTATGTGTAATTGATAATTAGGTTATATAAATTTTTTAAAATTACAAGTAATAAACATGGTTTAGAAAATGGTTATGAATATTCAAACATGGAATTTGATAATTGTAAATGATGTGAACAATTAGTTGTGGGACATGGACTATATGAAAATATACCCAAGGGGTACCAGACTATGGATACACGCCAACATGATATATAAATTTTTATTTCATGTCAACATAAAGTTATGGGATAGGGATTTCAACTCCAATTACCCAAGGTGTTACATTCTGATGATCCCAACCCCCAATCTATGAAAGTGATATTAAAATTTAATTTTATAAGAAATTATATGATGGAATGTATTTTGATATTACAATGATGTATGGTTGACACACGATTATTGGTGGAAGTATGTATGATTTGTTCACGCATCACTATAAACCAAAGTGACAATATGGTCAATTAATGAAGATTAATTGTAAAAATAATTACATTATCAATTTTTCATTATTATTCATTAAAATAAATATACTTTTATAGAGTGTATATTGGTTCATATTGTGAATTTTAACCACACTCTATTATGGTATCTTAATAAGTACTTGAATATAGACCATGTTTGTAGTATAAGATAATGGATTACTCCCAATGTTATGTGGATGTACTAGGATTCAGGATGATGTATGTACGAGGGAATATATAAAAATGATGGGACAAACATTATAGTTTTCAGTTCATCTTGATTTTGTGATTTCTTCAGAAAAATGACAATGATATGAAATAAAATTTTAATTTCATTGGTTTTTGAGACTGTTCACTTATTTTTAATTTGTCATGATATTATTTTTCATATATTGAATTATTTAATATCTCCTATATTTTTAGATACTATTTCGATATTTTTTATTTATTTTTATTATTTTTAATTATAGATAACGAGGTTACTATATCCCTACATTACTTATCAGACCCTTGAAACTAGTTTATACCCTTTTATATATATAGAGTTGAATCTACGGACATCAGTTAAATGGGATTATGGTACACTAATATGGCACCATGTTTGGGACTTAAAAGACTGGTATCAATGGTGATTTCTTAGTCATAATTTTATTTGGTAACTGTTGATTGGACACTATGATGTGTCGGGACTTGGTCATGAGGTCATGTATGAGAGTAGTAAACACATGTTGGTGGGAAACCCAAGTTCCAATAGTTGGAATGTTGTTGTTTATATGTTCTATTATTATTCTATGTTAGTTGGCTATTTGTGATTCCCTTATTTTTTTATATTATAGTATTCTTAGGTTTTCTATGTGGCTTGGTATGGAATAAGAGTTAAATACCTTTGAATCTATCTAGACACTCAGTCTTTCCTATGTAATGCTTCATTCAAGTCATGTATGATACATATAGTTTTTAGTTGATTTTTTTAAATTAATTTTTTTAGCAAAAAAATATGAAATTGTTCCTATTTTTTACAATTTTTTGTTATGATAATAATTTGATAGTGGTAAAATAGGAATATAATGAGAATATTTTAAATTCTATTTGATTACTCTATATTAGTTGTGACCAAGGTGTTGGATGTTGGAGTGTAGTGATTCTGCAGAATTTTTGACATATTGAATGTTTGGGGGATGATTTGTTTTGCAATTATGTAAATACCACTTTTTAAATATATTATAATGGGGTGTTATGTGTCATAATATTTTTAACTGGAATATTCCAGATATGCCTCCATGTTGATGTATATTGATAGGATGACATGAGGAAATCAAGAAAAATAATTCCTCAAGGAAAAGAACTAGATGCTATGATTGTTCTAGGGTAAGGTGAAAAATGGATGTTAATGATAGCCATGATATCGTTATACTGTTCTTAGATTGAGAAAAACTATGGTTTGTGTGTAAAATGTATGACATATCATGGAAGTTCATGTTTTATCACCCTCTAACCATTAGTAGAGAGGGTGGATCTATGTTAGATGAGATGTGAATAGAGTTTACCTAGATTATCATTGACCATTTAGTGAATAATACAGAATATATGCCCATCTAGTCTACTTATATTATTCATAGAACAAAAAAACCGTGGTGGGATATTCAAACATGGGATGAGTAGTGGGAAGAGAAATAATGGAATGAATTTTAGTTAAAGTTCCTAGATCACATTTTCACAGGGACTCTCAGGAATCAGAATGTAATTGAGTTTATTATTTTTACCTAGGGGAGTATTTCCATGATATAATATGATGGTCACATCATCAATTGCCACGTAATTGTTCTGGAATTTTTTTGTTGAGGAGGATTCTATGAAAAATCAGTTTCTAGATGGAAAAAATGAACAATTATGTCCCATGTGAATATATTTCATTTAATGATGTTCAATGAGATTGTGAATCTGTATCTTATAAGCGAGGGGTCCCTAAAATATGTTAATAATTGAATTTAAGTTGTTTCCTTTCAATGAAAACAAAGTAAATATTGTGAGAATAAGATGTGTATTTACAAGAATTTCAATGAGGGAAACTCAAAATGGAATAGACAACAACAAAGATCAGTTACTCATAATAGTAACTGAGTATACTACCATTAGTGTGGTTGGATGGATCCTGGTCATTGCTATTGTCCATGGACACAAGTGGATTTCATATCCAACAGAATGATGGGTCACATATAATGGTATTGAATAAACCATGAAATGATGGTAAATATGTAGTATATAGGATGAATATGAGTGATGGAAGGTATTCTTCAAACCCATATCACTTGGGAAGTTGCAGTTCATAAGGCTATGTTAATTGAGTTGGATGAGATGGTATGTTAGTTAAAGAGTTCGCATACCATTAGAGTTATGTTGCTTAGTGGGAATAGACTACAAAAGAGGGAATTTGTAAAGTATAACTTCTTTTTCTCGTTATATACTTGTGGATAACATGGTTGGGATATTATTAGTCAGTGGAAATATTCTGGAATATTGTTGGATTTCTGATGAATTATTTAATACATGACTCTGACATTAAATTATTTATTATAATCTTGTGAATTGTTATATTATAATGGTGTTGTTTTTGTGTCGGTATTAAATATTGAGACACTATTGGGAGTGTGTTCGAGGGACATATGTCTATGTAATATGTCTTCTGTCAGGGTTGTGGAGTATTAATTGTATAGGTATATTTGCATGCTTTATATTTATTTCATTTTGATTATGGATAACATAGTATTATACTAATCCCATTTATATGGTTACTATATAATGGTGAATTGTATGACTCATGAGGATTATTTTCATATTATTCATGGGGAATGTCATATCTAGGAAGGTCATGTGGGTATAGATCATCATAAAAAAGGGGATTTCACTTCCCTGGTTGCAATTATTTTTCTGGATGATGTGGTTGTTAGTCATAATGACATTGAACATGTAGGGGACTAATTCTAAGAACCATTCCCAATGTTTTATATAAACATCCACATGAGAGATATTTGGATACCAAAATTGACCTCATGCTGGGAGATAAACTATATTTTATTTCACCATATCAAATATAACCAAGAGAAATTCATGATCATAATAATCAGATTGAATAATTGACACATATTTCCTTTATCTATCTGAGTATTTCACCATGGGTTTATATTGTTTTGTTTTCTAATATGGAAAACATGATATTGGTTTATAATATTGATTACATGATGTCTAAACAAATGATAGTGATGAATTAGTATCATCATTCACCAATTGATGATATATTTTAATAGTTTAGAGGATATTTCCTAAAATCCAACATTTACATGAGAACCATTTATTATTATCTTGTTATCAAACATTCTAATATATAATGTACTATTTTCAAAAGTATGTATGGTTGATATGAGGCTGTCGGGATGCCATTCGGGCTGAGAAATGACACATTTGTGTAAATTTACTTAATAAAATTAATATTTCACTCATACCTAGTCTAGTTTGTGGTTGTATTTTTTTCATAAGAAATATGGGTATACTATAAAATTCATGATGATCATTACCAAACTCTTGACACAGACTAGAGTATATTGATAGATGATCAACTGTACTCAATGCTATAAAATTTTACATTATGGATTGAAATGGTACATTTATTATGTCACATCAACTCTCATGAAGGTGTTTTAAAAGTAGTATAGAAATTACATTCATGGGTTTCTTAGTGGAAATATGTGATAGTGAATGGTATATGAATCATTCTATGGTTGGTGGGTTATTAAATGAGGTTTATCTAGTACATTAACCATTTTGAATAAAACAAATTGATCTTGAATAATGATATGTTAATGAGTGAATGATCTAGAGAATGTTGAAATTATTACTATTATATGATGAAAAACATTACAACCACCGAATATATTGATGATAGTCACATCGGGTGGGGGGTACACCATATTTTTTTATGATTCAATGATCATATATTTAGTTGTGTTGATGTATGGATATCATGTTTTGGAATACGGGTCATGGTAGTTGAGGCCATTTGACCGAAATTATACTTCCCATAACATTGTCTCACAAGTAATGCTATATAAATTTATTTTTTTCGACATTAAATTTTTGGTGAAAACATTACTATGTATGCCAACTAAAAATGATGGATGTACATTTTCTGTATCCATATTTGATCATAAATTTTAGAATATGCATTGAGTATATATAGTCATTTGGTTTTTAGTTATCTTATATATCAGGAATGATAATAATTGTTGCTAAGTCTTTACGAAAGAAGAAATGGACTTATGTCGTTCATGAGTCCAATTTAGTGTGGAAGATGATGGCCACGATAGATGATATATTTTTTGAGGTTTAATAGGTCAAGAATATGATGATATTTATATAAATATTACTAGATTATACACATTATGATTACTCTTTAGGGAGGGAAAATGACTATTTTGGGTCTTTGGATTTTAAGGAATGACATAAAGGTGGGGAGTCACCTTTTGACTAGAATAATTTTGAGCTTTAGATCACAAATTTATTAGGTCATTATTTTTTACAATGTTTACGTGTGACGAGATGATATGTGAGTTACAAGAATTGAAGTGGGTGGTGAATCTTGTTTTGAACAAAAGGTATTGTGAACTATGTCATGAATATTGGTGGTATGGCTAGAAAATGGATATTTTGGGTATTGTTACACTGTGTACACCTGTCAACAAGGGATGTTTTAGAATCAATGAGATGGAAGATTACTATTCTCATTTATCATCCTATAACAGAAGTGTGATGAAATTATTATGGATATTTTTTGGTTAGAGGATTTTTTAAATAAATGATGTAATTTGAGTGACTATGGATGGTTTGACAAAAAAATTATCATATCATGCAAGTCCTCGAGACATTTACAATAGACAATTAGGGTGTGATGTTATTTTAGGTGCTAATTATTTTTAGTGGGGTATATAGTGAATGGTCTCACACAATGGATCATGATTTACATCATTCTTATAGAATAGAATATATAGTGAATTGGGTAACAAGGTGGTTCTATAGATGCAATTACACCCATGTAGATACAGAAAATCAAAGTGCACTATCATGGTGATAGATGGCATGCTGAGAATGTGTGAACATGATTTTAGTGGGGCTTTTGAGAAGAAATTAGAAATTATGATTTCACATATAAAACATATATCAGAATACTATTCAAATTTATCCGTATGATAAACATTTTTCTAGTTCAGTTAAATCACAATTTAGTTCGATGTATGTTGGAGAGTATAAGTTGGTGGGACCAAGTATGATACAGGAGATATTGAAGTACGTTTGGATAATTTAAAAATGCGTGGCTACAATTCTATGTATAAAAATGTTATATGTTGATCAATGGATTTGTCCACATGAGTGTACAGTGGGTGAATATTTGAATCAATGGGTTCCACTGAGATTGGGCCACCATAGGACTTGATGGTAGGGAATGTTTTCCCACTTTTTTTAGACCTTTTTATATTATAGAAATATTGAATACTATGGAATAATTTATTTCTTTCATAGAGGTAAAGTGTTTGGAATGATGATTTCCATGTGCAACATTTTATTCAGTATCATCCCAACCATTCTCATTTCATCGATTATGATGATATTGATCTTGAAAATGATTCATCCATTTAGAATAATATGATAGGTGTTGTGCGTTGAAGTGAGAAATTGTTTTCAATAATGTAATTTCAATTGGTGCATGGGTTTTGTTATCATAGCCATGTTTATGTGGAAGCATTTTAGGGGGAAATAAATATGTAACATGATAGGACCTATCATTTCACCTTATAGGATTAGGGATTTTTTGGAGTAATGATTAAAGATAATCCATTCTATGCTAGGGAGATTGTATGATCTGAACTTCCATAGTTTCCACATACAAATATCTAGGCAATATTTTAGACTGATTTTGATTATACCATGGGAAGAATCTGATTTCGGTTTTTTTTGGGGGAAATTTTTAAATTTAGAAGCCCATTGGGCTTTGCACGATTGGTATTAATATAGGGAAAACAATTTTTTCTTCCAATGGAAATCATTCGTGTGGAAAATTAATGAACTAAAAAATTATTTCAAAATTCATTGATACCCATATTATAAACCTACACCATATTCTACCCTTATGTTGTTTTGAATGAATTTTGATTCTATCTATAGGATTTTAAGGCTCCTTAAATGCCATCCATGGTGAATCTATGATCTGGTTGATGTATATACACCACCTTGGTAAGTGATTTCAAACTCATTGTAGATTCATATCTCTTCCATATTAATTACCTATGTCTATGAATTTATTTTAATACATTATAATTTCATTTAGATCATGGTTTTGATGGATATGGTTCCATTGGCTCATGATCCTTGGTTTTGAACCTCTATTACCCTTCCATTTATATTTTGAATGTTCTAAATCAAAATGTGGTTTACATTTTTTTGAGAGTTTATCAATAAACCAGAGGTAGTTAGTATAATATTTATCCCATTTTCATGATTATAATTTATGATTTTTATAATAGAGTTTATTTTCCATGTGAGGAAATTTTAATTTATATTAAATTAATGAATTGGATTTCCCATGTGATATGAAACCCTTCATATATCCCATTGGACCCATTAGAGTTATGAGAAAAACATGGAGGAATCTCATGGGTTGTGAAAATATAACTGAGATTATGAATTTGGAATTATGTATGATATATAAATGAGATTATGATATTGTTTTAATAATGGGTTTTAAACAAGGGTTTTAAACTGGTTGTGAATTTCGAACAATGGTATGTTATATATTTCAAGGATATGGACAATTATATTTTGATTAGGGACTACTACTCCAAATACCCATGGAAATCATGAAAACATCTATAGTTCCTAAAGCTATATATATATATATTGTGATAAATTATATATGGGATTGGGAAATCTACAAAAAATATCCATGATGTTTTAAAATAATTATATGCGCCCCCATGTATGAATTTTAAATATAAATTAATTGATTAATGAGAGATAATGATAGAATGGACTGATATATTACTATGATGTATTACTCAAACTCTATCATTTTATAAAAAATGTATTATTAGTTATAGTATCAATATGAACATGGGGACCTATATGGTCAAATAAAAAATATCAAAAATTAAAATTAGTTACATTAAATTTTTTCAACATTGGATAATAAAATTTATATTCTTCTAGAATTGATATTTTAATATATTTTATTTATAGTGGCTTACATATTTGAAATCACACCCTACTAAAGAATACTGAACTATATCCAAATAAAAATCATGTTTTTAGGATAGAATAAGTTGAAGATCCTTATGTTAGATGGATATGCTGGGGTTTAGGATGGATCATGTATTATAGAACTGATCATTAAATTTGTACCCCAAGGTGTTTCAACTGTGTCTTTATTTTGGGTTTTCATTAGACACTGGACACAAATATGACATGAATTCTTTTCAATTGTAGGTATATTATTTTCATATTTTTTATTCAACATGTCATTCTTGTTCTTATATTGGTTTGGATGTTATCATGAGTTTTCGTTGTTATAATATGATTATTATTTATTAGATTTTACTATTTTACTACTCTGATAAAGAGGGTGTAGTCTCCCCACATTAATAGTTAGACCAAATCAAATGTCGATAGTATTTCACATATGGGAAGACACAACTCAGGTCACATTGAAAACTAGATCGGGGAAAAAACATATGGAACATGGGTTGGGATGTCACATTCACATGTCATATAATATTTATTATTTAAAATAGTTTTCTTAATTAAAACAATTTAAGTACAATGATTTGAAGATAAAATAATTTTAATATAATTTTATCATATGTTCCATGGTAAATAGGGTTAATCCAAATAATATAAATATAATTCCTAATTTCGTACTGAATTATGAAAAATAAATCATTTACTTGTTACCAGTTCATGACGATTAAGTCAACCCTAAAAGATTCACATACCTTAATAATGTGATCATAAATAGTTAATCCAAAAAATATAACCTCGTCATAATATTATATTTAAATGATATTGAAAAATTTTAATATGTTTTTCAATTCCATTAATTAACTACCAAATAATAATCCTCAGATGTTTCTCAAATACCTCATATTTTTTAGAATATACGAGGATATAAACCTTAGTTATCAATTTCAAATGAAAATTTTCAAGTGTATTAATATTATATTTCTATTATAATATGAACCTAACTACCATTGGAATGACTAAGAAACTCTATTTTATTGTAATAATAGGAATATAACCGGGTTATCATATATTAATGTATTAAACCATATTTAATTATAATAAAAAATTTAAATGATTCATTCCATTATAGAATTCATTTTCTTCATCATTTTTCAACCTAATACTACTATCGAAAAATATAATCCATTAATTTAAATTAAATAACCATATGAATAGTAAATTTCATTAAATTTTTATATTCTTTAATTTCAAAATAAGTTATTTATATGAATATTTTATTTAATAAATTTTAGAGATAGATTATCCAATATAAAACATGGCTAATCCATGGTTATATTATGTTTGGTTATCACAAACACCCAATCCCATCCACTCAATGTACCTATGATATGGAAACATTATTTATATTTGTAATTAGAAGATGATTAATAAAAGTATATATCCCTTGAAATCATATCTAGATTTTTCCTTATAGTACCACTCCTCATGCATCATAGAGTTGATTAGGTTAATGTTTATCCAATAAATTTTATAGTGATTACCCCTAATTGCAATGTTTTCTTAGCCACATCAATAATTGAGTTACCGTATTTGAAAGTATTTCATGTAAAATAAATTGTGATATACTATTCCAAAGTAACAGGATGGTATCATATTCTTAAGATTGTTCCTTATACAATTTCAAACCATTTCGAATAATATTCTGTTATCAAAATCTATAATAATTACTAGAACACATTCAGAAGAAAACAATGGAGACCCAAAAAAAATCTATACATAATTTTAGTATATATCTGTAATGAAACAGAAATCACGTGAATTTTTTTTCATAGATTCATGGGAGTTTTTATGAGTCCGCAGTTTCTCACGGCGCTTGATTCCGAGGCCCAGTTTACCCGGAATTAATTTTTGAAGTTTTGTTAAGCTTAAATTAAAGCGTGTATGCCGTTTTCCATAAAATGTGTAATAACTCTTAAATGTTTACATGGATCAGAAATCTGAGATCACCGTTTCACTCAAGATGGTAGGTTTACCCTAGAAGCGACTTAAATTTAGTCGGTGTGGGCCTCCAATGAAAAATCCCAAAAATGGCATAATAGTAAATAAAATAATTAAATAAATTAGTTTATTTTTCAAATGTGTATAACTCACAAACGGTAGCTCGGATTAAAAATATGATACCACCACTGAACATGGGAGGCCATGATTTATTTATGTAGATACTAACATTGGCTGGCGCGGGTCACAAGAAAAAGTTAGTTTTTGGCCGAAAATAAAATATTTAAGTGAACATTATTTTATAGTAAAATTCCTAACATAGAAACGTTGAGTTGGATTAAAAATCCTAGAGTACTATTAGGTTGGTTGGGGAATGTTTCACCTAGGTATATCCTAACCTCGACCGACGTGAGTTGAGGGTAACTGATAATAATTTTCTGATCTTTTTTTCATGTATGATCAGTAAACGTATGAGCGGGATTTTATATCACATGAACTGATGCTCGAAATTGAAATATGAGGGAAGTGTTGAACTCATAGTGTCAGTGATTCCTTATTGAGACCTTCACCATAGTTGCGTTATGACATGAGTGAGCGATATTTTTTGGGGTTTTTAATTAAATTGAATACAATAAAGTATTAACATTATTTTATTTTGTTGGTTAAAACCTCTAAGGGGAGGTTAGAGGTGGGGGCCACCACACCCAACCTCCAATGGGAGGATATTTTGGTGGGGCCCACCCAAGTATAACCTCCCTTGGGACGATATTTTTAGGTGGGGCACAAATGAGCTTTACCCCCCTTAACCCCCCAATTCAAGTTTGATTGGTGGGGTCTACATGAGCTTCTTAACCCCCTTAAACTCGTTGGAACCCCCACCTTAATGAAGGGAGCCTCTTCACCTTCCCCCTCAAATTAATGATCCTACTCCACCCTTGTAATTAAGTGAAGTAACTTAATATAATTTGAATCATTTCAAATTCGTCCCAATAATAAAATAATAGGCAAACCTATTATTTTATTTCGGTTGTGCATAATACTTGGGTGGAGCAGAGAAAGGGGAGAGCTTGAGAGGTGTCTTTTATCTTCCAACGAAGAATTTGAAGAACTGTCACCATCTTCATCCTTCTTCAACGTTCTTCAACTAAGTTAAGGAAGAGGAATTGATGCCCACAAAGATCACCGACGTTGTCTTCAACTTCATCACCATTGAACGCTCATCCGCCAACGACGTGTACCATTTTCCTCTGATGTCAACGGAATAATGATGTCACCTCCTTCTGATGTCTTTGGATAACTACTGGTGAATCAAAGGTAGAGGGTTTTACCTTAAGATGTTTTCCTTTTTATTTCTCATTATCTTTCAAAGAAATCATTCTGAAGTTTTGTGAATAAAATTTTGTTCATCATACCTTTGATGAACCAACTGCTATCACCATAAATGCGGAGGGTTCGGGCCAACCTCACACGGGATGACACCCTCCGTTGAATTTTCATTTTGATGTTCTATGATGCGGAAACACATCAAAAAAAATAGGTTACAATGACGTAGAAGGAAAAAATGGTCATCCTACCCGCGGCCACCGCGAACCGCGCTGCTCCCTCGACACCCCGCAACCTTACCCGCCTACCCGCGGTGCCCCCGGTGCACTGCCCAGTACCCCCATGCTGCGTCGGTGTGCTGCCCGGCGCCCCTTGCTTGGTCGGCACACAGCCTGGTGCCCCTTGCCCTACCGGAGCACTACTCCGTGCCCCCGTGCCCCACTGGTGGCCTGCCCGACGCCCCCACGCCCCACCAACGGCCTGCCCGGTTCCCCCGTTCCCGTCCAACGGCTGGCCCGGCACCCCAAAACCCTGCTCGGTACACCCGCGACCTTCCTGGTGCCCAACCAGCCAACCCGCGCCCCGCATGGCCTATCCGCTGGCCTCCTGAGCACCAGCCTTCCGATCTAACCCACGACGTCCCTCGCGGGTTCACTGGCCAACGGGCCCGGTCTCCTGGGTTGAGTCCCCGAACCACATATTTGGTGACTACCGGGACGAACTGCTCTCACGGTCCGCTGGGTTGGGCCCAGCAGACTAGGTCAAAACATTGCAGGCTGACCCACCCTATGGGCCGGGTCTGAACCATTGAGTCTGACTAGGTCGACCCAGGTCGGGTCAGCCCAGACTGGGTGGGGCTGAATCGGTATGACCGGGTTGGACCAAACCTGGGGCCATTACTGACCCATTACCTTGATGGGCCATATCTTTCGCACCAGACGTCCTTTTGATGAACCATCAGCGATGCTAGTATTCTTGGAAAAAATTCATCCCTTTGAGTATACCCCACTGGAGATTGGGTTATTGTTGAATCATGATCAGGTTGGTTCGTACACAAATCTAATAGGGTCCCCTGGACTAAAATGCTAATAACTCATATATCATGCGTCTGATTGACATATCATCTATTGCATTGAGACCCATATGACATGGCGGTCATTTGAGATACTTCCCCGTGAGACTTTATGAAACATGGAGTATCGAAAAGTAGATCGTGGAGAGGAACCTCCTGGAGACAAGAAAGCGGAGGGTGGAGACCTAGTAGCTGTAGACCTGATGACTACTTGACTGATTCGACTCTGAGTGATTCGACTAGCCCAGTTGATGGAGCACCCGGTTTGGCAGCAAACCCATGGCAGATAGAGCGCCCGGTTTGGCAGTGCACACATGGTACTCGATAGGAGGAGTACTTCTGTAGGCTATTAGGGGGAGCGCCCAGTTTGGCGGCAGACCCATAGCGGATGGAGCACCTGGTTTGGCAGCAGACCTGCAATACTCGACAAGAGGAGTACCGAAGCAGTATCAGGTTAGTGAGTAGCGCCACAGAGTCATGACAAGGACACTGTACTCAACAGAAGAGGAGTTTTCTAGAATCAATGGTTTCGTTAATGAAAATCTTGGTTTGAGATGATTTAGTGACCTTTGGGTTTTCCACATTATTGAGATGAGTTACATGATAACATAGTTATTTATACCAGAATATACGTAAGTAATGGTTATCCATTGAAATCATACTTTTTGGTTAATCCTTGGAGTATTTTTTGAGACCTTGAGGGTCTCAGGGTCCCTACTAAGTATAGTTATACTCACCTCTGCATAGGCTATGTCTGCACCTCGTTGTGTTGGATGCAGACGGTAGATAGCTTTGATGGAGACCGAGAGCGCCAGGACTAGACGGTACCTGGAGGAGGACCTTACGACATAACGATACATGGTGGAGTCTTATGGACGTGGATTGATGAGGAGGCCTTATGTACCTACCCTTTAGGTAGGAACCCCGGAGGATGATCTAGGAGCTTCATTCACCTTTCAGTTTTTTTTTCCTTTTTAGGGGTACTTGCTTTCAGTTTTGTTTGTACATTATAGTTGGGCTTGTATTCTGGCCCCCTTTACTTTCAATACATTTTTATACATCTTTTACTTGGTGGTTGCTTCCTCTTTTACTCTGGTTCTATGTGTTTACGATTTATAAAGGAAATTACCTCCCAGTTTTATGGGATTTACACCTTTTGTGCTAGTCATCAGCCCCTGGTCTATAGAAGGTGGGATTGGGGTAGTCATGATGCGGGCCCTGGGGGACGGGTCTTGAAAAATTAATATCGGAGTAGTCGGTTCTACTGCAGAACTCGGGAATCTAATATTTATTTTTGGTGAAGCTATAGTGTTAAGTTTACCAAGTGCGGTTTTCAGTTTAGGGAGTCCAGTATTGGTGCAGTGGCTGACCTATTTAAATACCATGACCCTAACTACTGATTTCTGACTTAGTGAACAAAAACACTGATTTCCTGAGTGTTTTCAAAAGATATTCTTTATGTCAACTCAAACTAGGTTATCTCAACAGGTATAATCTATTTACTGTGTTGCATCTGTTCAGGATGCCTCGACATAGACAGTACGTTGGAGTTCTGAGAGAGTACCCGATGACGGCCCACCGGGCGACGAGGCTCTGGTACGTGGCCCTTATACTATGTTGGATCCTTCAGGTGGTGTACCAAAAGCACCACCACCAATTGGGAAACAGATGACACCAGCCATACTATCGGACATTGCATGATGACGGAGTGCGCTACACGAGTTCCTGCAGTAGAGGCCTTCGAGGATATGAGGAGAGAAATATTAGCAGGAAGCGGAGGACTGGCTGGAGGCAATTTCTAGAGTTTTCTGCCTATTTGAGACATTGTTAAAGTGGATGGTGGACTTAGAGACTAGTTCTATTCAGTGAGTGACCATGAGGATGGTCCACATTGGGATGAGGCTTAGGTACATGGATCGATGCCCGAGATAGTACCTTCGGGTAGTGTGCCAGCAATATCACTACCTGTTGGTCAGCAGTTACAACTGGCGGTACCTGTAGATGACACATGTAGGCTTAGTGCCTTACACATGTTTCAACATCAGATACCCCTCAATTTTTGAGGTGATCCCGACTCATAAGCTACTGAGGACTAGCTTGAGGAGGTGGCTGAGAGTTTCCTAGAGCTTATACAGCTTCGGCAGGACGACATGTTGGTAGCTTATTATTCATTGAGGCATACCGATCATTCCGGGTACTTGATGAATATGATACGATCAGTGATTTGGGGATCAGAATACCGAATGAGGTGTTTTCAAAGGACATCTAAGACATCAATTTTTCTCTATGCATTCCTACTTATGCTTCCTTTCTAGAAAGAACATGTGTGGTTGAATGTTCTTTGGATGAAAAGATATATCTATTGAATGTTAGCATAGGGAAAGTAGGGAACTGACGACAGTCTCCGAGACTTGGGTGTGTAAAATGTTTCAAGAAGAGGATGTGTTAAGGGAAGATGAATCTACAGAGTAGCTGGCATGGAGGTAGATCCAGGAGAGCATCATGAGGTGGTGTACATTTCTACATGTTACAACCTCCAACCATTGTAGTCCCTGCCAGGCTCTGCCAGCTGGAGGTTCAGGGAATAGATAATTTTCATGTGGTCAAGGAGTGTGACCAAAGGTCTCTAGGAATGATTCAAGGTACTGTCTGTGTATACTACATGCTAATGTATCAATAGGCATAGGTAACAGTCATTCCATCCTTCCATGAATCTTTTTCCAGACCTAGAGTTTCCGATTAAACCGTTGACTTGACCCTCACGTCTAGAGATAGTTTTGGGAGGAGACACGATAATCACACTTACACCGATGGCGTAATATAAACCTTCAGGTGGGAGTTTCAGTTGGAACCTATTGGTGGCGGCGTCGAGGCCTTACGACGTTAGTTTGGGTATAGACTGGGCAATCACAGTTCATACACAGATTGATGGTATTAGGAAAAAAGGTTGTAGTTTATCTATAACACTGGGATGAGGTTTTCCTTAGACTATGAAAAAGAAAACTCAGGTAGCACAAGTTAAACACATTCATAGGTTGGTGAAACTGATCACTCTTGAGACAGCCTGCCATACCCTTGTTGTAGAAAGAGTTTTCTATTTTCAGTTCCAAAAATGAGTGACAAAATATGGGAACATCATTTCAAAATATGTTTCTAGGATTACCCCCCCCCCAAGAGGGGGAGGGACGTCTAATTTTGGTGGATCCTATTGGAGGATCGTTCTAAACTTCCCAGAGTGGTAGCACCACTATCAGACATGAAAAAGAAAGTGCCACCCTCCATGTGGTTGGAGAGATTCCAACAGAGCATTCAAGAACTGAGGCATAAGGTGACTTGTGACCTTATTTTGAGGCTTCCAGAGGAAGGCATGAGGCACATATTTTACTGCGATGCATTAGGGACTGAACTCCGGTGTGTCCTGATGATGCAGTGAGCAGTGATTGCATATGTTTCTTGGCAGCTGAGACAGGATGAGAAGAACTATGCTACCCATGAACTAGAGTTAGAAGAAGTGGTATTCATCTTGAAGATGTGGCGACACTAGTTCATGGGCGAACATTTTACTGTGTAATTCTATCAAAATAGTCTCAGGAATATCTTCAATCAGATGGACCTGAACCTCAGACAGCGGCGATGGCTTGAATTCTTCTAGGACTATGACTTTGAGATAGTCTATACTCCTAGGAAGGGGAAAGTTTTTTCGGAAGCGCTCAGAAGGAGGACTGGCATTCAGCTGCTAGGAGAGGCGATATGGAAGCTGGCTATATTATAGATATCATTCATGGATAGTGATAGAGTAGCCTATCAACAATCTCTTACAGTCACTCTTTTACTTTTTCTGTGATTTAGGGAGGCGCAGCGTGGAGACACTGACTGTGAGACGTGACGTGCAAAGATATCCATAGGGCTTGCACATGATGGTTTTTCTGAATGTGGGGAGCATTTCATCTGTTTCGGATGACGTACTATGGAGATAGTGTCACTTTTTGAGGGAGTTTTGAGGGATTTTCACACATCCCTTCTAGCAGTACATCCAACAATGGAAAAGGTGTGTTAGGACCTTTAACGATAGAAATGGTGGCCAGGTATGAAGAACGTAGTAGCTATGCTTTCCTCTCAATGCCTCACTGTCAGCAAGTGAATGTAGATCATCAGGTACCAGCAGACATGGTTCACCCTTTAGAGGACCAAAAATGGAAGAGGGATGGTATATCGATGGACTTAGTGATGGGTCTTCCACGTACATCTAGGGGACATGACACTATTTTGGTGATTATCGACTGACTCACAATGTTGACCCACTTCCTACTAAAAGAAGATGGTACGAGCTACCACGAAGAAGGTGAAGATAATCCATGATCAGATGAAGACTCCACAGAGCAGACAGAAGTCATATGATGTCAGGAGATGGAGACCTCTAGAGTTCGAGGATTGCGAACACATATTTCTACATTTCTCACCTCGACGAGGTCTATATGGATTTGGCTGAGGCGGAAAGTTATCTCCAATGTTTAATGGACCATTCTAGGTCCTCTGTAGTGTAGGAAAGGTGGCATACCACTTATCCCTACCACTTCAGTTGTACCGAGTGTAGAACTTCTTCCATGTATCTGAGCTGACAAGATATGTGTACGACCCTTCACACATCATCGACCATGGGATGCTGGACATCGATGATGCAGAGACTTTCACTGAGGTTCCAGTGGAGATTGAGGATCGATAACAGCAGATCCTACGTGGACGCTCGATATCTCTAGTGCATGTTCACTGGCAGCATGGGAACATCTAGGAGATCACATGGGAGCGAGAGACTCAGATTCACGCTTAGTACCCCCATTTGTTCGCTTAGTTCGAGTTGTATCTTAAGGGGATGTAATGCCTTGGTGTGGTGATAATGTAAAGACTCTAAAATTCTGTTAATTCTTTTTGTTAAATTCATGGGAATTTTTTAAGAGTCCACAGTTTCTGACGACACATTATTCCACAACCCGGTGTGCCCGGGATTAATTTCTGATGTTTTGTTAAGCTTAAATTAACGTGCGTAAGAATTTTTTCTGAAAAAACTAGAATAAATCATAAAAGGTTACATATATCAGAAATCCAAGGGCACTTTTGTGCTCAGGATGACAGGTTTACCCTAGGTGTGACATAAGTTTAGTTGGCATAGGCCTCCTATGAAAAATCTCAAAAATGGCATAACCGTAAATAAAATAATTATATAAATTAATATATTTTTCAAATGCTTATAACTCACAAATGGTAGCTCATATTTAAAATCTGATACCACCACTGAACTCATAAGGGCATTCTTTATTTAAGTAGATACTAACATTGGGCGGTGGGGTCACAAGAAAAATTTAGTTTTTGGCCGCAAATAAAATATTTAAGTGACAATTATTTTATTGTAAAATTGATAACATCTAAATGGTGTGTCAGATTAAAAATACGAGAGTACCGTTAGGTTCTTTGGAGAATTTTTCAACCAGGCAAAGCCTAACCTCGACCAGCGTGGGTCGAGGGTAACTGATAATAATTTTCAGAACTTTTTTTCGGGTACGTTCTGTAAACGTACGAGCGGGATTTTATATTTTTTGAACTGATTCTCGAAATTGAAATATGAGGGCACTAGTGAACTCGTAGCGTCGTTGATTTCATAGTGAGACCTTCACCGTAGTTGCATTATGACATGAGTGAAATATAATATTTGGGGTTTTTAATTAAATTGAAAAAAATAAATTACTACCTTTATTTTATTTGGGTGGTTAAAACCTCTATGGGGAGGTTTGAGGTGGGGGCCACCACACTCGAACCTCCCATGGGAGGTTATGGTGGTCGGGCCCACCAGAGTATAACCTCCCGTGAGAGGATAATTTTAGGTGGGGCCCGCATGATCTTTACCCTCCTTAAACCCTCAAATCACGATTTATTGGTGAGGCCCAGATGAGCTTCTTAACCCCCTTAAACTCCTTGGAAACCCCACCTTAATCAGGGGAGCCTTTTCACCTTCCCACTCAAATTAATGGGCCAACTATACCATTGTAATTATGTGAAGTAACTTAATTTAATTTGAATATTTTCAAATTCTTCCCAACAATAAAACAATAGCAAACATATTATTTTATTTTAGTTGTGCATAATACATGGGTGGAACAGGGAAAGGGGAGAGATTGAGAGAAGCCTTTTCTCTTCCAAAAAAGAATGCGTAGATTCGTCGCCATCTTCATCCTTCTTCAGTGTTCTTCGACTGAGGCAAAGAAAATGAACTAATTCCCATGAAGAATGCTGACAACTTCTTGGACTTCGTCACCATCGAACGCTCGTCCGCCATCAACGAGTAACATTTTCCATTGATGTCAATAGAACGATGACGTCACCTCCTTCCGCCATCTTCGAATGACTACCGGCGAATCAAAGGTAGGGGGTTTTACCTTAAGAATTTTTCATTTTCTTTTCTCATCTTCTTTGAAAAGAATCGTTGTGAAGTTTATTTATTAAATTGTTGTTCATTGTACCTTTGATGAACCAACTGCTATCACCATAAATGCGGAGGGTTTGGCGCATCCTCATACGGCCTGACAACCTTGATCGAATTTTCATTGTGATGTTCTATGAAGTGGCAACACGGTATGTTAAGGAAGCGATGATGACATAGAAGGAGAACAATTTCCGCGCTACCCGCAGCCACCGTGAAACGCGCCGCACCCGCGGTGCCCTGACACCCGACCTGCCTACCCACGGTGCGCCCAGAGCGCTACCCATGCCCCGCTGACGTGCTACCCCCCACCCAGCGCCACGAGGGCGCACAGCCCACTGCCCCCGCAACCCATCGGCGCACTGCATGCCGCCCCCACGCCCCGCCGACGACCTTCCCGGCACCCCGACACCCTGCCCGGTGCACCCATCGTGCACCAGGTGCCCAGCCGGCCTGCCCGCGACCCGGGAAGCCTTCCCGCTGGCCTCGCTAGCTGAACTGGCCTAGTCTCTTGGTCTGAGTCACTGAATCACCTACGTGGCGACTACCGGGCTGAACCGCCCTCATGGTCCCCTAGTCCGAGCCCAGCAGATCGGGTCAAAAAATACTGGGCCGACCCGCCCTATGGGCCAAGTCATACCCAGCAAGTCTGACTGAGTCGACCCAGACCGGGTCGGCCTAGACTAGGTTGGGCTGAGTCGGTCCGACTAGGTCGGACCGGACCCGGGCCCATTACTGAGCCCTTACCTTCTTGGGTCATATCATTGGCAACAGACATCCGTTTGAAGAACCGTCAGTGGTGATGGTATTCATGGATCATAACCATCCCTTTTAGTATACCCCACTGGAGTTTGGGGTATAGTTGATTCCTGGTCAGGTTGGTTCTTACACGAATCCAAACTGGCCCTCAGGGCTAAAATGTTAATAACTCACAGACCGGGAGTTTGATTGACGGGCCTTCTATTGAATTGAGACCCCTATGATGTGGAATTACTTTGAGATACTACCCCATGAGACTTTGTGACACTTGGAGTGTCAACCAGTAGCTCGTGGAGAGGAACCTTATACAGACGTGAAGACAGAGTGTGGAGACCTTGTAGCTATAGACCTGACGACTGGTTGACCGATTCTACTCGGTGTGATTTGACTAGCCCAGTAGACGGAGCCCCCAGTTTGGCGGTAGTCCCACAGAGGACGGTCCACCCAGTTTGGTAGCAGTACCACAGAACTCGATAGGAGGAGTACCTCTATAGGCAATTAGGGGGAGAGCCAAGTTTGGCGGTAGACCAACAGCGGACAGAGCACCCGGTTTGGAAGCAGACCCACGGTACCTGATAGGAGGATTATCTCAGTAGTCCAAGTTAGTGAGTAGTACATCGGAGTCGTGACATGGACACTGTACTTGACAGAGGAGGAGTTCTCTAGTAGTCGGGGTTTCGTTAATGAAAATCCTGGTTTCAGCTAAGTCAATAATCTTTGTGATTTCTCCATGTTTGAGATGGGTTACTTTAAAACATAGGTGTATTTATGTGCATATACCTATGTAATGGTTATCCATAGAAATCATAATATCTGGTTTTTCCTTGTTGGATTTTGTGAGACCTTGAGGGTTTCAGGGTCTTTACTGAGTATTGTTATATTATCCCCTGCACGGGCTATACCCTAACCTCATTGTGTTGGATGCAGACGACGGACAACACTGACAGAGGCCGAGAGCACTAGGACAGGATAGTAAATGGAGGAGGACATTATGACGTATTGATACACGGTGGAATCTAATGGACATTTAGAGATGATGAGGCCATCTGTACTTACCCTTCGAGTAGGAACCCCAGAGGATGATCTAGGTGCTACTTTCACCATTCAGCTGTTTGTCCCTTTTTAGTTATACATGCTTTTATTTGTATTTGTACATTACGTTTGGGAATGTATTCTGGCCCACTTTAATTTCAGTACACTTATTATACAGCTTTTACTTAGTGTTTGCTTCCTCTTCTACTCTAGTTGTGTGTGTTTACGATTTATAAAGGCAATGACATCCCAATTTTAGGTTATTATGCCTTTGGTGCTAGTCGCCAGCCCCTGGACTATGGAAGGTAGGATTGGGGTATTCACGATGTGGCCCCAAGGGGATGGGTTGTGACAATATCACATCCTTTCACCATTGTGCATATCATTTATATAGAATTCCAACTCATTGGAATGTTATAAATAAGAGAATAATAAAAAATTCAACTATTCATTGTTATCCTGGATCCCAATTATCGTAAAAAATTTCTAATGATATCATGGGGATATAAATTTGGAAAACGGTGATCTAGATATCCTAGTAATGGATTACACAATGAAAAAAATAACTACGCAAGAGTTAAATTGAATAACATTATGTTATAAATTGTATAATAATAAAAAAAATTAACAAAATATGATACTTATATATTAAATCCATATAATCATAAACATGTGAAAAAACATAATATTATTTCAAAAACATAATTCAAAGTCCCCTCCAAAAAACCATAAACATAATTTCAACAAATTTCCAGGGTGTTTTAAAGAACAATGTAATTATTTAAATAGAGTACCATGATATATAATTCATAAGACAATACATTGAAGGGAAATATACCTTAGGGACCATACATCGTAAAAATAATATTATTAACGATTTGATCCACATGATTAAAATACCTAATAAAAAAATAAAATTACTAAACAAACCAATGAGATGAAATCGGGAATCTTAATTAGAATTGATGGTATACTCAAATGATAGATCATAATGATTTTCTATGATATAAAGATTTTAAATTATTTTTATTACTGTATTTGGATATTAATCATTTTTATAATCAATGAGATCAAATTTATATATTTTTTAGGATCTATATTAAAAAATAAAACATTGTACCATATGTTTGAAGAATGAATGAAAATACTAAATGTTATTTTAAAAAAGAAATTAACTAATTATTTTCCATAAAAATATAACTTATCCAGTATGAATATCCAAAATTGAAATTAAGAATTTTTTTAATTTATTCATTATTTAAAAATATTTTATGAGGGTTATGCTTGACATGGTAAAATAAATTGGAATGTTTTCTAAAAAAAATATTACATAATTGTTGTAATTTCAACGGGAGAAAAACATGTATAAACCCAATAAGGTATGTAACTAATAAATAAAAATTCATATGAGTTTAATATTTCATCAATTGGAGAAACAATTTTGAACCACTAACCAACAAGTTATGAAATAGTTACAGAAAGACACAAAACAATGATCCAACCATATTTGTTGAAATAAACTTAGGAGAAGAACATGGTTTACCATATGATATAAAATTAGTAATAAAATAACTATTAAAACATAACTTGATATGTTGAGTCATATTCACACTATAGAGAAGTATTTTTGTTTCATACAATATATCATGTCTCATATAGATTAATGTTAAAATAATTCTTGTAATGTAGTTGAAATTTTTTATTAACACCACATGAAATAATGAATACTTAATTGATCATAGAATGCAAGGAATTTAAATAAAATAATAATTCGAAAAATTATGGGTTATTATATTCACCAAACCATATAAATTAATTTCTATAAAGTGAAATATGTATCAATGAGTTTTTTTACAAAGACCCGCATACCTTAATAAATATTAAATTAAAAACATTAAAATTTCCATAATTTTAAAATAATGGTAAAATCAATGAAAATAGATAATAAATGTTCTAAAATATATCATTCTCATTATATGAAAAATTTAAATGAAAATAAAATAATAAAATAAAATATCAATCAATGAATAAATATTTAATACAAAACTATTATGATATTTTTAGTTTGCAATAAAAATTCTTTTTTAGATTGAAAATAAAATATACAACTAAATATCCAGATATAAATCATTGATTATGAACAAAATATTAGGTTCTAAATACAAAAAAAGTTAAATTGTATCATACCATTATGATTTGTCTTAATGAAGATGAATTGATACTGAAACATTGTCATGTGTATAAATGACCTCTTCACATGCAAGTAAATATATGAATAATAACAATTTATTCTATAGATATAGAATCAATAAATATATAAATCATTTTTTATAAAAAAAATTCAGCATTTCTATTTAGTAAATTTTAATTTAAGTTTCTCGTATGTATGTTACTAGAAGTTGTTCATTCAATTATTTAATAATAGATTATGTATAATGACCATGTTTTAAACCAAAATAAAAAAATTTCTTAATATCTTCAATAATAAATACTTTATTTTAAAATTATTTTTTATTTATTTAAAATATTTTTAAATAGATCATTTTTGGATGGGGTGGAGAAATGAGAATCATTACTCATTAATGGGATAGGTCACACATATACATCACTAGTTTTCCTTTTTAAAAAAATTATTGGGAAATAATGGGTATGAATAATTTTAAATTATGAATTATAATAGTAAAATGAATAGTTTATTTATTAATCCATTACATCATACTGATTATAAATTATGAGTGGTTAATTAATAACATAAATTTTCACATTGTTGTGGTGGTACTACAAACAAGTAATAATGTTTATTTTTTATCATAGCCAAGGGATAAGAATAAATTATAATTATTACATTAATATAAAAATATATAAGTATTACAATGTAAATACATTAATTTTGTTGTAATGGATATAAATTATGCTATAAAAAATATTATATTAATTCAATATTATGATATGTTGATAATAGAATAATTATTATGAATATTAATTACATTAAAAAATCACACGACATAGAACTATAATAGTTTAGTGACTTTGGAATCTATTCAATATAATTTTATAATTTCATAAAAATGATTAAAGTCCCACAAAAAAGATATTCCCAATTAGTACAAATATTATAGAAAATACATTAAAACTCGAGGAAAGGAAAATTATTATATGGTGAAATAAGATGCTCAGTAATGGTATACAAAGGAGATAAATAATCATAAAATAAACATAGGGTATGGGAACATGGGAATAAAAATTGAAAGCCACACCCTAAATATCAGATATATTAATCATGAGTTTTTGAATAAAGATTATGAGTAAATAAGGCATGGATCATAATGAATGAAATAACCCATGAGTGAATAATAATGGTATAAAACATTGATTTTTAGTAATCACATAATAAGTTTAAATCATTTCCTTTGTAGTCATTGATTTGTGTTAAGACTATCACTGTGGAAAAATTCCTTTACTAAACCATGTTCACTCCTCATTTGAGCCTTTTATAATTTAACCAGGTTATCATTCAGTTACATTATTAATTTAAAAAACCTAGTTAACATAATATTCCATTCTTGTATTTATAAACTATGTTTACTCCCCATTCCATCCATATCTATCTTATTAATATAATTCAGTAACCAATTCATTGTGTTTAGTTTAATGTCTAACCAATAAAAAAATGAAAACCAAACTTATGTGTTACACAAGATCAAAAAAATTAAACATTAAAAAGCCATGAATTAATATCGGTGACAAAAAAAATCATCATATCACAACCTAGGGGGAATAAATATATTTTATATGAATTTCATCAATTTATAAAAGTAAATCCCATGGAAAAAGGAAATGGGGTTCATAATAATTTTATATTGGTATAACTTGTGGAAGGGAAAAAGGTTTGATAAATCTCATGTCATCATAAAAACATTCCATTAAGAGAAGTGCTAATAATTGTATCCATTTATCATATTCCTAATAATGAATAAGTACCGCCGAATAATTTAATATTTGATGGAAAATTATTTTTAAATACAACATGTGATGTTTCATGTTTAAATATTTTTTATTTGGAAACAAATTAAAAAAATAGAAAACATTTTGAATATCATTTTATTGTTCAATAACTAGAAACATATAGAGGAGTATTTTTATAATCAATTGAAACATATATTGAATAATGTATCATATCGTAGAATATTTTTTTTAAAATAAAATCCATTTTGAAAATGATTTGTTTGAAAATAACATTATAAAATAATAAAGGATTATTTAAAAATAATTTACAAATATTTTTAAACAAAAATAAAAAAATACAATTCTTTGGAAATGATAGTTAATGTTCATTTAAAGACATATTTTAAAACATTTTTATAAAAAAAATTGTTTTGGATGAAAACAAATTTATGATCGAAGATATAAATTAATATATATTTTCTTAAAACCATTTTCATATTTTTCATAAACACAAAAGAGTGGAAATATATTAACATTACATGAATATATAATTAATATCCATATGTGAAAAATAATCAGGATAATTCATAGGAGGTAGGTCATGATATTATAGCTGTATAGAATTAATAATTAGCACTCACAATAAATATCAAGATTTTAACCGTAAAATTTTACCACATTTGAAATATGAATCATATTCCCCATGATGGAATAAAATAAAATTAGACATAAAATATTATGAGGATTAATAAATTCATAATATTACATAGAAATTTTTATATATGCAAACCTTATTATATAATATAGGTTCTTAACATATATTACATCTCAATTAAGGTAAAATTTATCAATAACCCCCTTATAGATTTGGTAACATTTGAATAGTAAAACCCATCGAATATAGATACTAAAATTGATATATATACTTGAATAAATGTATGTTTAATAAGAATAATATAAATTTTTTAGTATATAAAACACAGAATCTATATTGGTTTCTAATATGAAATTTGTCTCCTAGATGAAATAATTGAGCCGTAAATACCATACCATAAGTATTGACTTCCTTAATACTAGTTCAAATATCGTATATAATAAATATGAATTTATTATAAATATATTAAGGAATTTTATTATTATATTTCATTCCATATATTATTATATTATTTCCATTTATTAACTATTTGAAAACAATTCCATGTTAATGTTACGTTTCATATAATAGATGCATTATTATTTCATATATGTTTTCATTTGATATATTTTATCCCATCATATAATAATAATGGTTTTATATTATTCAGAATGATAACCATAGTATAAATACCATATAGATTTAGTATATCTATTTTTATAATAATCTATACATTAATTAAATAGGAAATGAAAGAAACCATTCATAGAGACAGTAGGTCATTCGTATTCATGAATGATGTTTCCATTTTTCAATGGATATAATGAAAAAAATTAAAAAAATATTTTATAATTACATATTTTTTTTCTAGATAGATATATGAAGTACTTTTATTAAAACAATCTTTAATAGATCCCTTGTAATGTGTGAATGAATCATATCTCTTTGTTAGGTGGTAGTCTGTCATATAAACTAATGACGTTATCATACTTCTATTAAATTAGAAGCATAATGGTATGTGTGATATAAAAATTTCAAAATTATAATAACGTCATTAATATAATTTATATCATATATAAATATTAAAAACCCATTATTACCAGCCACGATAAGTGGTAATGTAAAAATGAATGGAATTCGTTTGTGTGGCAGTATTACACCGTACAAATGAATGATGATTTTATAAGACATTTGGTGGAATTGTGTGTGGTTTTAGATCATACAATTAAAATAAAAATTCTCATTAAATTGAATTTATGGGATTTAATATATCATATTCTTGAAATGAAAAATTAAGTGGTAGAGGATGATATAAAGAAATAACACACGTTGATGATTGTTTCCTCTCCTTTGGGAATCCACAATAGGATTGCATGAACAACTTTTATAGTTGGAATTATATCCAATATAATGATTTTAGTATGAGGTTATGGATTTTTGAGTGATTTTTTCATTGAATGGTAGATTGAGATATCTTTTTTGATGTTAATAATCTGTGATATTGAGTTCCCTTTTATTGTTGATATGTGTGATTTTTATAAATAGTCAAAATTATCGACTATTTGATGGAAAATATTACCTATATTGGGTCTAAATATTGTAACTAAATTTTTTTCGGGAAGATATGTTTGATACAAAACTCCACCACACATTGATACATTTTTAGACATTTAATTAACATTTAAGAATCTATACTTTTTCCATTTTTGGGTTATCACTAATGCAACTAGTTCTTTAATAATAATAATTTAACCATTAAGAATAAATTATAGTGATACATATTATAGAACATAAAAAAATATTATAATTATGACCTATAAAATTAAAAATTTAAATCCAATGTTTTTTAGAAAAAAACATTAGCATATGAACATATAACCTAAAGAAAACTAGATTTATCCCTAAGTGCGCCAGCTATGTTTTTCATTAAAAGTTTTCAATATATTCATTATAAATGAACAATTGGTACATGAATGGAACATATTTTATATTTATTAGAAATTAAAATTCATATGGGCATTAATTTTTTGAGTATTTTTAATTTATTTACTAATGTATCATTTGTTATAAAATAACATTAATATCAATTTTTTAATTACTAATTTAATTTCAATTTTTAAAAATAATGAAAACGAGATAATTTAAATATATTGATGTAAAATCTATATAACATGATATATGTATCTAAAAAATTGTAAGAAAAGGAATATTTATTTTTTACTTCACTTTTAGTTTTTTTGGTTATATTTATATTTATTCCATATTAACTAATTAAAAAAATTTCGTTCCTCAAAAGCATTTAATGTAACTTTACAATCACACAAAATTTACAATAGTATATTATGGTAACCAAATGTCATTTATCTTTTTAAATATTATTTATAATTGACCCAATTTTCCCCCTAACGGAATGAATTATATATTTTAAAAGGAATAAATGAATCTTTTTTTCCTTTTTCATTATATATTTTTATATAGATCATATTCAATAAAAAGTGTAATTTTATTTCCATGTTTAATATTAGTTTATATAATTTAATTACATATAATAATAATTAAATTATTATAATAGTTTAGTACATTTTAACCCCTATAATTCTATTTGAACCCCTTGATAAACCCATTTTTTACCCTACAAGTTGTTATTTATTTGTACTGCATTCACTAATCATTATTTTAATAATTTGGATTGAATTATTATAAAATTTTAATTTTTATAATTTATATAATTTTTATGAAGTTTCATAATTCGAATAACATAATTGGAAAATTTTAATTTAAAATTAATCGTGCAGACATGATGTAAAATTATGTTTCTAAAGTGAAAATATTCCATATATTACAATGTTTTTGTATATATAGACAATTTGAAAATGATTCCTATAACATAAACAGGATTAATTATTTTATATTTAAAATAATTAATCATACAAAAAACTGAAATTTAGTTTATGTCCATAAATAAATTAAATGAAGGGGCATTATTCAACTAAAATTTAGTGTTGCTAAAAGGTCATTAAAATGACACCATGTAGGAAAATCTGAAAAATTCACAATAGAATGAAATTGATATTTCAATTTAAAAAAAGAAGTTTATTTTTGTGAAACACATTTTGTAAAAGTGGGAAATTTTATTTTCATAATAAATAGGCCACCAAAATGTGAAAATTTGTTTTATAAAAATATAATTTCTATGTGTAAATTACGATATATTATTGTCTCTTATCTATAAAAGATATATTAATAATGTTAACATTTAATTGAATATGTAGCTTATGAATTTAATTAAAATAATTAAAAAAGTGATATTTAATATTTACTAATTAATTATTACATAAAATTATTTTTTTTGGAAAATATTATCATTCATTTTCAAATGGGTTTTATAATAATTTAAAATTAACTTCTGAAAAAATAATTGTATAAAAAATTTTCAAACATATTTTCATATTTTATTTAATTATATATATACCTTACATTATGATTTCTCTTTAAAAACTGTTATATTAAATTAAAAAAATCTAAATAGTATGTCATGTTTTGTTTAAACATTTTATATCCTTTAACACATGATAAGTTTGTAAATAAGTATCCCACAACCCAAAAATTATATGATGTGTAAAACAAGATTAAATAAGAATGTTATGTAAAATATGATATGAAATATTTTAAATATATATGAAAAAAGTTTCACAATACCTTGTGGCCATACATTATACACCCCATTAAAATAATTCTTTCCCATAAAACGTGTCTCAGTCATTCATGATTTATTATTTTAAAATTACATCATAAAAACATACATCATACAATTAATAATAAAAATTAATTTAAGAATGGAATGATATAAACATAATAGTTAACTAACATAACTGATAACTATGTTTCTACATAAGATATCATATGTGGGAAGTTAAAACACTAACATAGAAGACAAAAATAAAAATATATTCAGATTGAGAGTTGTAGATAACTTCCTAGGAAAATGTTAATGAGGAAAAAAACTAAATAACGATACTTTAGAATGGAAGTTGATGTCATAAAATATTATCACAATAGAATATTATATTATTTAAATATATTTTTCATAAATTTGAAATAATTTTAGGGAAATATATACATAATTGACCTATTCATTTACATTAGTACAATTTAACTATGTAAATATGCATTGATAATTATTGAGTTCGTCATCTTTTCCATGAAAATAAGGTGAATTTTCTAGGCTTAATGTATTAATAGGCATTAGGATCCATTTATAAAATGAAAATACATTATTATTATATTATGATATCAACAAAAAAATTATTATAAATGTTTTTTCAATATCCATAAATCGATATATGGAGAAAAAAATTAATATATAAAAACTAAAATATTTTTTATTATAAACAATACAATAAATGGTTAACCTTATTAACCATAAAAATTACAAATTTATAAATTGGTTCACTAAATTTACCATAACCATATTAAGATTAATCCAACATACATCACTATGGGTAACTAAATTGTTACATAACCAATATGTGAATACATTAAACTTTTATTCCCTATAAACAAAAAAATATCATGAATTACACAACAACTCTTTTGAAAACATAAATGATTCATCATTTCATGAATAAAACAATATATTATTGAACATAATATATATATGAAATGATTTTTGAAACTCTATTAATGATAAATTTGTGTTTTTCATCACAGACCATTAATTTATTCCACGTTAATCAGTACTGTCGAGTTTAATTTACTCACATTAAAATTATCATTAGATAAAATTAATACCATTTCATCAAAATAATGATCATAAAAATGGTCACCATCCATTAGTGGGGTTTTGTAGAAAATATATCCCTACCTTTAAAAAAATTTCTATTCTAGTAGTTTTAATTAAAATAATTTTGAACATCCATAATAATAAAAATTAAAAAAATCCTCATATATTTAATGATTTTTGTAACATCATCAATTGGTTTAAAATAATTAATATTTTGATACTTTAATTTCATCATTAATCTAATAATATTAATATTCATACAATTCCTTAATACCTCATTCATCTAATAATAATTTATTGACTTTTCATTGTAAATTTTATAAAAAATACTCATACCACCATGTAGATTCTATTCATGCTCATCCCCTTAGGAAGATAATATTCATATTTCACAAAATTTAATATTTTTATAAAATAAATTATTAATGATGTATTAGGGAAACCATTATTTACATCCATTTAATTAAATAAACTTATTATTGTTTACATTATAGTAACATTCATAATGTCTTTCTGTCCCTCAGTAAAAAATATTTTATTATTTCTCAATGAAATTGATGTGGATATTTCATCACATAGTACTAAAGCATAATAAATGTAATCATATTTCATCCCTAGTTTATGCTACATAAAATACTATTGAACTATTTATTTATGATCATTTTTAAGTATTATTTTTGTTAATGGAACATGTTGTTAATCATGATTCATGATAACTGATTAGGCATAGTCAAAATTTCTATTACAGTGGTCATCATTCCATTTGGATTCTGAACAGTATATTTATAGATACATTAAATGTTTAGTTCTTGATCATTCCATTGAGAAAAACTAATAAAGAGTGATATAAAATTATAAAAGATAAATATAACATAATCTTGAAGAATAACTTATAGGATGTCTAAATCCTGAAAACATATTTTAAATATATGAAAAAATATTCATAAAATATATCATATATGATAATAATGTTTTAAATCAATCATGATGAGTCATGACACATTTTTCAATTTCCAAAGAATATTACATGGGAGTTTCAAAATTGGTGTACAATAAGGCCAGTGGTTGTGCACTAGATCCAGGTCGAGAATAGATTAATACGATGTATTCCTGGTTTTTACCCATAGGTGCATCAATGTGAGAGCCACATTCCATTTTAGTGTCAATACAGGGTTGTAAATTATATGAAATCACACTCAAAATCCCATAATAAAATAATAAAACATTTTTTAAGATTCAATTATTCCTTATACATATCTTTAGAGACATCCTAAGGTAAATAATTTAAAATATATATTGGGTTCCCACTAATTTTTTTATCTTAGTTTCATAGGCCTACGAAAAAATTAATTTGATACCATATATAGATAACTAGGATCAAATATATAGAAATTTATTCATTTTTTGGGGAACTATTTATATCACATAGACACATAGAAATTTATTATAATAGTTTATTTCATTTTGAAACATAGATACATAATCTTATACCATATTTGAATTTACAATATCTCCCATTATGAAATTCACCATTTCTACTACTAATAATATTATTCATAAAAAGGGGAAAGGAAACACAATAAATGGAGATCTCAAATAATTATAAAGGGTAAATAAATATGACAACTAAGCATAACATGAATATAAGGGTATAATAACTTGATAATATCATTTGAAAACCATTTCCTTCATATGAAATATCATATTCATAGGTCATCGAATACATATTTGTAGTTCATAAGACATGGATCATAATGGAGTCAAAGATAATGATCAATTAGATAATAACATTGTCATAAAAAATATATTTTTGAAAGAAATAATCATAGAAAATAATTTCCTTAATTAGTTAAGGATCTCATTCAAGACGATCATAGCTGACATATCCCTTAAAAGAACTAGTTTCACTCCACATTCAAGAGATGTATTGCTGAACTAGGGTTTCAACTTATTCGAACCATATACTAATGTACTAGCACCACTTCCAATAGTAACTGTGTGTTATTGGAATTGGTTAACTCCCAATTATAGTCATATATATCTAATGTTATAAAAATCTATACCTAGTGTATTTGTGGGAGTTGTTGGTCACACCCATCAGAAAATGAAAACAATATTATTGTATAGAAATAGATCATAATCATTAATCATATAAAACTCATTAATTGAAATGGGTATCATAAACATCTCAACATATCAAAACTCATAGAATATGAACATGATTCATAATCATTTAATTTTTTCACAAAATCGTACCTGGTTTAAGGAAACAAGAGTTTCATAATAATTTTATCATGGTATAAATCGTGGAAGAGAAATGATTTTCATAATATTAACATCATCATAAAAAAAATTATTTATAGAAATTATAATAATTGTATAATTTTATCATATAACCAGTAATTAATATGTACCCTCAAAGAATGTAATCGTATTTGGAATGTAATTTTTATGAATAATTTTTAAATTTCATGTGAAAAATATTTTTTTTGTTGTGAAAAATGTTTTTAAAGATAAAACAATATGAAAATCCATTCTGTTGAAAATAACCATGAAGATTCATTGATAACTATTTATATATTCTAAATTTTCTTATTTGAGAATGAGTGAATAAAATGATACCAATACATAATGTTATCATGAATTACGGGAGGATATTAAATGTCATGTGTATTATTTAATGAAATAATATGGAAATTTTATAGTCCTGACTCAATCATAAACACTCCAAAAAATAAAGAAATTGTAACATCACATCACTATGGATTTGGTAGCAATGAATCATAATCCCCATGAATGAATAATAGAAAATTATTAATAAAATGTCACAACTATTAATATAATAATGATTTTATGTGTAGATGGGGACATATTTAAAACTACTAAAATAATTTTGGTTCCTCGCATAACATATGTCTCAATCATGGATAATTGAGAGAATACCCCCTTACCATTTTGGAAACATTTGATCCATAATCCCCATGAAATAGAGATCATAAAAATTATATATAAACACATATATTTCATTGTAATATATTCATAATATATACACTCATGGGCCCCATATACACAACATAAATGATATTTTTGGCGAATATGTCATTTTTATTTAAAAAGTAAAAAATTTATATGGAAATCACATACATAATGTCTAGATTTAATTCATACGTTTTCAAGAATAATTTTAAAAAAATATATGTTTAAAATAAATAAATAAATAAATAATATTAATATATAATTATCATAACAAATATAATTTTCTTATTCTCTTTTATAGACTATTTATTTACAATTACATGCCAATGTTACAATTCGGGAAATAATCACTTCTTTAATATTTTTTGATTTGTTTTACCTTTTGAAATGATACATTAATAATGATATAATAATATACATAATTATTATAATGATATAAATACCATATTGAATAATTATACATGATTTTATAAAAATCTATAAAATATAAAAATATGAAATTATAGAAACTATTCATAGAGACACAGGGTCATACATAAACATGAAAATTTAAAAAAAATTCATTTAATTAATAAAAAATATATGACATATTATAAATATATAATTATTCTTATTTCACTTATATATAATATGTTTATTAAATCCATCCTTACTAAATCCAATTTAAATAAATAATGAATCACAATACTTCGTGACGGTACACACGAACGAAATATATGTATTTCCACACAATGAAAGGAATGATGTTTTGTATTATGTAAAAATTAATGATTAATAATAACATAATAAATATATAAAATATTGTATATTAATAATAAATTTTCTATTATGATCAACCATGATATGTGGTAATGTAAATAAAGGATGATATCGTTTCACGAGGCGGTAGTTTGTTGTAAACATGAATAATTATTTTGTAATACAATTTCTGGATTTGTATTCTATAGTTGAACATACCGTTAACATAATGAAATCTAGGTTTATTGATGAATCTTATTTTAATATATAAAAAAATTATCAAAATGAATTAATTTGTTGGAGTAAAAAATAAAATGAATGTGTATGTTGATGAACATTACATATACTTTCGGTATCCTTATTTGGTTTTATTAAAGACTTCATTAGATGGATTTATTTTCAAATTAATGATTTTAGGTTCATGGTTGGTATGTTTGGATGTGAATTGGGATGATCATGGGCAAGAAAAATGGCTTGATATGTGTAATGATGATAGAATGATTAATTCCCTTTTGTAGTTGTGGATGAGTGGCATTCTTGTAATACTCAAAAATATTCAAAATTTGGAGGTTAATATTAATTCATGTATCTAGAAATATGATTATTAATAGTCATAGGGGATTATGTAGTCAATGAAAACATACACAGCACAATTATAAACAATATTTAAACATTCCACTCCTTGTCTTCTATGTATCTATATTTTTTAAATTTTGGTTTATTCAATATGGAAACTAGTATTATATCCTAGGTAATTTATCAATTAATAAAAATTTAAAGTGATAATATTTAGATAATTTTTACACTCTGATTATAAGCAATATATATAATTAAATATAATTATAATTTTTTTGTTATTCGGAAAATAACAATTACCCAAGCAGATGTATCGTGCAAAAACACCATTTTAACCCTAATCACGCCAAAAGTGTCTCCACTAATTAATGGTTGACATAGTGATTAAAAAACAGAAATTGGACAATGAATATAAACTAGTAAATATACATTATCATTTTTAAATACATATTCATAATATTTATTTTTAGAAATTTTAATTCGTTTAATAAAATAACAGTTATTATAAAATAACATTAATGTCACTTGTGAAATTATTATATTAATATCTATTAATTAAATAATGAAAATGATGGAATTAAAATATGTTATGTTTAAATTGGTATTACATTACATAAAAATCATGAAATAATAATGGATGAATATAAATCATTAAATTTACATCTCTTTAAAAATAATAATTTTTACTTTTTTTATCTATTTACTAAATACATAATATAATGATTTTTATTAATGGTTTAAATTAGTTATATCATCTCAAAAAAATAACCATAAAATATTATGTTATAATAAGATCAATTATCTTTAAAAATAATATGTATGACAGAACCAATGATGTTTTTATCCTGATCTCAAAGCGATATAGTTATAAAAGAATGAAATGTATCAATTGTGTGGTTTTCTTTACATATCTTTTTATATGGACCATATTTAATGTAATGGGGAATATAACTAACATAATTGAGATAAGATGATGTAAAATGGATAAATAAACTCATAAAATAAATTTATGATAATATTTTAGGTCATTTTAACTCTTATCATTATAGTCTAATAACCTTACAATACCATTATTACCTTAACTACAATAATATTTTTTCCCATTGACTATACATTTTCATACAAAAAAATTCACATTATTAGATAATAATGATAATTATTATTCTAAATAATAAATACATCTTCCATATTAAAATCATATATTTGGAAATTTTTTTATTAAAATTAATCCCGCATACATGAAGAGACAACAAGTTTTTCATGTAAATTTGTTATACTCAAAATGAACATAATAACAACAACCTAAATTGGATTAATAGATGTATAATTGAAATAATTAATTATTAAAAAATCATAAAATATTATTTAAATTTATTAAACAATTAAACAAATTTTTATTTTACAAATAAAATTATGTATTTATTATAATTCAAAAAAAAACAAATCATTGAATTTTTTTTAAAAATTTCACCCTAAAATAATCGTGATATTATTATTTTGAAAGTTATGTGAATTTTAAAATATGAAATTTATATAATTGGGAATTTTTTTATTGTAATTATATTTCCTAGAGATAGATGGCAATATAGTTTGTTATAAGAATAATGTTTTTTAAATATAATTAGATTTAATATTTTATTTTATCTAGAAATGAATAATATTAATGTAAAAGTTTTGACTTAATATATATTATATGAATTTCATTAAATTTATGGACCATGGCTGATTTGGTTAATTTATTTATATAAAATATTCTTTTGTGCATTATAATATTTTCATCAAAAAATATTATGTTACTTTATCAAAATGATTTTATTTCTATTTATAAATTATTATTCTTGGAAAATAATATAAACATTCATAAATCATATTTTAATAATTTAATTAATCTTATTCATATGAAGCAATTTAAAATTTATTTGATATTTAACATTTTAAATAAAAATATTGAAATAGTATATCATTTTTGGTATAAACTTGTTGTTCTATTTCATATATTCTATAATCAAAATTGTGTTTAAAATAATAATGACATACTATATCATGTACATAAATATAAAATAAATATTTCATGCAACATATGATATAAAAATGATTAAATATTGTTAAAAAAATCTTTCACAAAAAATCAGGGTGATACATTTGTTACCCAATAAAATAAATTTAGCCATTAAGATTCATCACGCTCATTTGCAGTTTATCATTTGAAAATTACATCATAGAAACCCACATCCTACAAATGAGAAATAAAAATTCCATAAAAATCAGAATGAGGTAGACATAACTGTTACCCAAATTAACTCATAATTAGGATTCCACATAAGAGATCACTAGTGGTAAGAAAGAAAATTCGAAATAGATTATAAAAATGACCCCAAATATTGGGATATAGTGATAGAGAACATGGTTTAGAGAATGATATTGATAAAAAATAAATAATCCAATGAAGAGTGAAAAGGTTAATTGATGTTATTAAAATTAAAATAAAACATACAACATATTATATCATGACCCATTTTAGAAATTTGAATAATATTATGAATAATATATACATACATTATTTTATTTCTTTTCATATGCACAATATGACATTGTATTTATTATTTTATCAATTTGAACATCATATATTATTCCGTGAAATAAATGTGATTTTTTTCCTGAAACACTTCATATAATAAGATCCATATATAGAACAAAAATTCAATCTATTTATATTTAGTTATCATAAAAATACTAATCATGTGTTTTTAGTAAAAAAAATCATTATATAGTTAAGTGATAAATTAAACTCAAAATATTCCATGAATGTTTTACACAAAACATACCATATATTGATAAACTTATAAAACATCCAAAAATAAAAATTTATAAATAAATTAACCAGATATATCAAAATCAGCAAAATTTTTATCCACCATATATCATAAAGTATCATTTGATTGTAACATACCAAACATATGAATACACACATCCTAAATTTTCTTGAAACATAGAATAACCAAAAAAATTAAAAAACAATATTGATATCATATCTTCTAACATATTACATGAATAAAAACATAAATTATTTTACATATTCCATAAATCTAAAAAATTCGAACACCTTTTATATTAACGTAAATATCATTTCCCACAAACCATTAATATATTCTATGTTAACATGTAATATCCAATTTAATTCATTTTCTTCCAATATGTCATTTTCCAAACTAAAACACATTATTTATAGAGCATGAATATATTAACAGTGTCATGAACCAATCCAGGTCGACCCTAAATCAGTCACCCAATTCGATCTGTGGAAAGTCCTGAGAGGCGTTCCGGATCCTCATTGGCTTGTGACCAGAACTGAGGGCATCATATGATACATGAATATGGAAAATTTTCGACTAAAAAGTAATTAAAATAAGAATAATAAATAAATGAGTAAACAAAACTCAATATGGGTTTCATCATCGAATTATTTAAATATAAAAGACGATATAAGATATTAAGAAACAAAAAACACCAATAAAACTACACTGAATCTGACAATCATAACATCTCCCAGTGACCCCAAGGGACACTCTCTAATACAGAACTATCTAACACCAATAGATATCAAAATAATTATGGAACCTACTGTAGAAGCTAAACAAAGAAAATTTTATAGGAATGGGTATTAAAATTTAGTAGGTAAGGCCACATAAATAGGTTCTAAATAAATATCCTTTGAATGTGGAAACATTTATTTGATGTTAGAAAAACATTATATAAATATGGTTTTCCATAACAAAATTAAAAAAATATTATATTCATGGGGAGAGTTAGGTTCACATGAAAAGGGGAAAGGAATCAAAATAAGAATGATATATTTATAATAAAAAATGGAAAATGGGAAAAACACATGTTCTTTAAAATAATTTTTCTTAAAGCCTCATTAACAAAACCACATATTCACAATTATCCATGAAAACAAAAAAAACATGCACAAATAACATAGTCTCAATGAGTGGGTAATGGGATAACAATACTTATGTCATAGAAATACAAGAATATCTTACAACATAGACAATAATAAAAACATAATATACATGTGACTCATCCTGATGGTGTACCATACCCAATAACGTGATATTTCCTTAACGCTCGACCATTTCCCCAACTAGCCTAGTTGAGGGGCCTAATACCATAGCAATAACATTTGTTTCAACCTGTTATGGTCCGTGAGAAAGTATAATAAACTCGGATTCTGTAAGAAACATTATCAAATTTCCACATTGCTATCATTAGATCATATTTTATGATTCACAAGGGGTTGTTCCATACAATCAAAACAACATGCCCCTTACACGTTCCATTATACTCATCCCACAAACTAGAACCACCACAACAACCTCAAAGGTATACCCTTTCCATAAAATAAATATTACACAAGGGATGTCCCATACTGAAGAACCTCTTGTCACATGATCAACCAATAAGGAATGTGACCTAACCAAAGAGGGATTTTCCAAATATCCATTCCAAAATTCCAAATGGACCTTGAAATATTTTCAAATATAAAACTAATTCATATATAACAATGAAAATTTCTTTTTAAAACCATACAATTTAGAATCCCATTTCAGAAATACCAATCATACTTTTTAGATGTCTCAATTTAATTAATAAGATCAAGTCATGCTTCATAAAATTATAAACCACATGTATAGGCCAACCGGGCTAATTATGAAGAACATGGTGTTAAATATTCTACAAAATCCACACCACATATAAAAAATCTTAGTGCCATCATAATCATTTTACATAGATCATTTAATATACTAATAATAGATTAGTATTTATTTATCAAGAAGGGTGAGAAGAATATGAAATCAGTGAAATAATAAATTTAATGGTAGTTTTAAAATGTATCCTACATCATTTGGTGAAGAACATCTAGAATCTATTGCGAAACCTCATTCAAACCTTAATCACACCCATGATAGGAATGATTCAACCCTAAAGAGACAAAAAATAACCCCCCCCCCCCCAAATTTAGCAATCGTTGGAAATAAAATTTCCCAAAATTGTCATTATGGTCAAGGAAGAAGAGGAAAGATGGAATGAATGGAATGGATAAGAAGGAGGAATCCCTAACCATTCAATTCGAAAAAAGAATCACTAAAAAATCACATTGAATCTGACTTGGAGGGCAATAGAAGTGGAAAAATCCAACATGGGAGGTGTTTATGTTGGGGATGATTTAATAGGGGTTACAAGGATAGAAACTCAAATTAAAAAGAACGGAAAACCCCAAAATACCCTTTCCTGATATAGTCACAAGTTTTGCTCTCACAGATTGACATACTGTGCGCAAACTATGTGATTTCCCACTCTCTAGTGCTGGATGCGCTGCACACATTGGATACATGGTTAGAAAAATTGTTTTCAAACCATACGACCACCTACACAATTACATCTTGGTTAAACTAACTATACACCTTAACTAATCAAGATAGAAAAATATTTAAAATAACCCTTTTTATAGAAAAACCCTTCAAACTCATGGGGATAAACCACCCAATAAACATACCACATAAAAATGTTCCACTATGAGTGTTCAAAAATAAATTAACGACACACCTCATCCTCATACATTCCCTCTTACAATGGAAAATTGAAAAACCTACCAAAATATCCAAGACTCAAAATTTCAATCAAGAACACCTGAAATAGAAAATTTAAACCCAAAACCACCAGAGCCAATGGGAAAAACAAATAACCAAAATAAGAATCATAATAGAGGATTGAATTAAAAATATGGGTGTTGCAATTCTTCTCACCATTACACATTATTCCCCTAGAATACCACCATAATTAGGAGTTGATCGATAAAAGAATATGGTTGTCCAAAATTACATAATCTAACCTATCTAACTAGTAAAACATCAACCACAACCAAATGGAATATAGTAATCTTTCCCAAAACAAAGAAACCAACCAATACTATTTCCATCTATGCAAGCATTTGTATTTAACCCCAAATCACAACATGGGAGTCCAGAATAGAACCCCCACCATTATCAATAGACTAACATTAATGAAATTTAGAATGAACATTATCATGACCCATAGTGGGAATTAAGAACCACTTTCTATACACTATAATGAGGATCCAACATGGAAATTCTACCATGAGCCAGCACAACTACTCTGACATATATTCTAAAACCCCCCACCACAAGGGGAGGAGGTGGAGGGAAACAAAATAATCAAAAATAAAAACTATAACCAAAACCCCACTGATCCTCAATAATTAAAATTCCATAATATAAAAATCACCAAAAATAATTTCTATTATCCACACAACTCTAGAGGATACAAGAGCAGATCCAAATCTCCAAACAACACTGATGGTTTCTAGACTACGAGAAAATACTCACTATGATACCTATAGATAGAGCCATGATGTTTAATGCATTTTTAGTCCTATATTTAAGTGCTACAAATATCTAATTATAAATACAGGAATCAAAGAGATTGACCTAACAAAACCTCCATTTAGAGTATAATAAATTCAGAGTTATTGAAAGAAAACATGATTCCATTAAATTAAGATTTCACAAAAAAAGTCCGATCATCCATTCTTACAACCAAAATATTACACAACACCACAAAAAAACAATAGTAATGACTAATATAGGAGGAATAAAAACTACAACAATAATGTATATAAACTAAGTCAAAACATTTACCTACTCTTGCAAACGGGCTAGGTGTCTTTTGAAATGTTAGTTCTGGATCCATCGAGTTTCTTGGAAATACCACAAAACAACTGCTGGAAGTGACACAAGTGTCCACTGGTATTGCATTTTCATGGAGATGTCGAGCATGATGGATTCTTATGGATATTGTTTCAACACTAATGACACATCACGAAATTTCACCCTAAAGAGGTTGAAGTGAGATATTATGTCCTCTTAATTCCCCTACCAGCACCACTGGCTCGAGGATGCTTCTATTTATCTTACATTAATCACCTTTACCACCTCCAAAGATATAAGGAAGATTCAAAATTTCCTGAACCAAATATAGTAAAGAATCAACATAAAAATCATTCTTCACCACATCAGAGAATATGGATAAATTGAGATCTTCCACCTTCAAATGCAGATTAGAATTGAGCTTTAAACCGAAATGTCGAGCATCCACATGATCATTTGGAACATACCCCATATCATATGGAACTAGTTCTACAAATCAATCTAACACCCTTTTGAATATAACATATTTCAATCTTCTTCCTCACATTTATCATCTCATAATATTACTTTTTCATGAATGAATACATGACGAACTCCAAAGTATGATTTCTTTGAGGTTTTCCATGAGATTCTAACTTCCACCATTTCAATGATAGACCATGAATTGTAAAGGTAGAAGAAGTTACCTTTAATGCCTCATGAAACAGAATGAAATATAAGTCTCTAAAAATCCCATTCATCCACTCCACCCCCTCGAGAGGTTCTATATGACCATAAAAGTGAGGGGGTTCAACATTTGTAATTAAAGAATATAGTCTTTTAGTTGAACAAATAAAAAATTTTTCTAATGGTTTTCCACCCGAAGCTGCACCTTTGGAATCCATTAAATCATTGTGGGGATAGAAACTATGTAACATGAAAACAAAGAACACAATCAATAAAAATCCATCAATGATAATTTATCATTCTCAAAACACTACATTAGAAACATCCTGACCGAAATTTAAAAATTCCAAATGAAAAACTAAAATTCTTTTCCAATACTGAAATATATAATCATAACCATGTTTTCAAATTTTTAGACTCATGGGTATTGTTCACTGTTTGGTCAAATGGTTTACCAAACCATTCACTAACCATGCACCCATTACTAGACACCATGGACCCCTTCATGGTTTGGCTGCATGATTTAGAAAATTGTGTGAAAACCATGGGATATCGTTATACCCTAAGCTAGTGTCTTCCCACATGACTTTATAATGGTATGATTAATTATGTGCAGGATATGTTCCATTATCTAGAAAAAAATAAAAGCAATCATAATAATTGGAGAAAGCCACATAGTTTTACCAGACTATGCACTGACTGTACGCCAAGGGAAGACACCCTAAAAATTGAGAAATTTAATACGACTCACACTAAACTGAAAAGATAAAAACTTATAATAAAACAATGAATCACAATAAAACCAATATATCTCATTGAAAAAATTTCTACCATTTCAGGAAACCACATTTCACCATGAATCATTTGACTAAAAACTCATTTCATCCTGTTTAAAAATAAATCCAAAAATATGTTCAAAAAAACATCTATTATTACAATAAATAATTTTTATAATCACTATATTTTGGTTATGATAATATCATATCATTAAAAAAAATCATTTCACCACAAAAAACATTTTAGAAAAACATATTTTTCTAATCCTTCCTTAATGTATGTTATGAAAATAAATATTCCACATTCCAAAACAAAGATGTTACCATTTTTAATTCATATTTTCACAACTTCGCAATAATTATTACCAATAAAATTATCATAATTAGGGAGGATCCCAATGATTCAAAAAGGAATAAATAGTGTCTGTGGGTGACATGAAGATATAGTAGGTGACCATATAATAGTCAAAACACAATAACAAGGAGAATCCAAGGGTATTTTCCATATCTCCACATAGATTTCCATACCCTACGAGGTCATGGGGGTCAATTCCCAACTCAATTATTATTTTCCAAAACCAAAAAATCCACATGAACTAGAAGACAACAATAAAACAGGACATCCCGTGGTATTTCAAGGATCGAAATGATTAAGGGTTCGTTATATCATTACTTTTACTACGACTTACAGTCCAAAATACTACTACTTATACCAATAATCCCCAAATTTATTTGTGTGCACTAAAAAAGAATGGTACTCAAAAGATACTACCTCTTTTGGTAACATTTTATCACGAACCAACTCATGTTGACTCCAAACCTGTCACGCAGGATGATTTGTGGCACGGCCCAAGGGGAATTCTTAATCCTCATGTTCTAGTGACAATCCAAATGGGAATCCTAATAGAAAAAAGTCAGAAATATTTCACCCAATATCAAATTAAAAAAAATAAGTAGAATAAACAATTGTAATCCAAACTCAATATAGACATCAACTTCGAAACATTTACATACAAAAGAGTGTAAAATAGACTATGCAACGAAAATCAACAAAAACCAACTAAACCTGACTCCCAATGAATAACCATGTGGCATAATGAGAAACTATAGAATCCATAACTAACTATCACTTATGGTGATTGAACAATAGTGGGAACCTACAACAGAAGAAAAAAAAATATGAGAATACAATAGGAATGTGTATTAAAAATCAGTAGGTAGGTCAGAATAAATATATACCAAAATATTATCCATTAATAAAAGAACCGTTGATATTAGGACTGAAATAAATTATATAAACATATGTTTTATACACATTTTAACTTTATATATTGCAAATCCTAGTCAATTTACCTCAAAATTTTAAAATAATATTTTATTCAGTGTTAGATATAAGATCAAAAGAATAAGGGGAAGACAAATCAAAATAATAAATCCTTATTTTTCATGAAAAAATATAAATGGAAAATACACTATTTCTTTAAAAACTTATATCTTGAAAACTCTTTAACAAAAAAACACATTCATAAATTTCCATGAAAACACCAATAACCAAGAAAAAACAACATAATATCATAGAGAGGGAAATGGTCTAATTATACTAATATCGTAGAAACACATAAATACCAAGGAAAATAGAGGATAACTAGAACATTATATATATGTCACTCATCTTGAATGCATTCCCAATTAAAGAATGTTATGACACCCTAACACCTGAATGTCTCCCCACCTATCCTGGTTTAGGGTCCCGAACTGATTGCAATTCATCCAAAAATACTCATTTTATGGTCTATTGGTTAGTATATTTACCTATACTGGTGTAAAAAACATTCTCATAAATCCTATTTTCTATTCATGGTCCTCATTTTATGTTTCACAAGTGAGTTTTCTATACATTCCAAACAATAATCCAATAACATATGCCATTATACACATCACATAAAATGGAACCACCCCAACCACCTTAAGGGGAGTCACTTGCCATAAAATAAATATTACACAATGGAGGTCCCATATCGAAGACCCTCCCATATCATTATAATCCAGTAAGGGATGTGACCAAACCCTATAAGTTTTTACAAAATGACATTTCAAAAATACCAAACGGGCCATGAAATATTTTCACAATTCAATACTTTTCATAAATAACCATGCACTACCATTTATAAAACCAAATAATATAGAAACCCCTTTGATAAATTCCCTTCATCCTCTTTATATATCACAATATCATACGTAAGATCATTAAACACCTATAAAAATTATAAACCACTTGAAAAGTCCATCCACCCTAATTTACAATCACATGGTGTTCACAATTAAATAAAATCACACCACATATTAAAATTAATTGTTAAAACAACCTCATTTCAAGAATAAAATTTAATCTAAAAACCATATATCACAACATAGATATCATATAGAGTGAATAAAATTAAATCCATGAAATCCTAAATTTGATAGTGATTTTCAAACGGATCTTACCTCATTTGATGAAGAACATCTAGAATCTGGTGTGAAACATTAATCGCCCCTCAAACACACCCAAGAGAGGCTATGTTAAACTTCAAGGATCCAAAAGAAGGAATAACCCCAAAAATCAAGTAAACCTAGGAAATAAATCATCCAACTAATTCCCTAGGGTTATGGAAGAAAATGAAAAATTGAAAGAAAGCAATGTAGAAGAAGGAGGAAGACCTATCCTTTTGATCTGAGGGATAATCACCAAAAATCACCTTTATTCAGACATGTAGGGTATTGAAGTGGATAATATCTCCCATGGTAGGCCTCTATGTTGGGGGTGAATAAGGGTTCCAAAGGGAGGATCCCTAATTAAAAATATGGGAAAACCGAAAATACCACTTCCTGAGTGGGTCACATGGTTAGCTCGCACGATATGACAAGCCATATGATAACCATGAAATTTCACATAGTCTAATTATGGATGATATGTTCACATTAGCTACATGGATTTCTAAACCATGCAAAAAATGTGTGAACCCCTTCACACTAATTGCATGGTTAAACTAATTGTGTGCCCTAATCGAGAAACCTCGAAAAGTCCCAAAAATTCACAATTTTTACACAAAAACTCCTCTAACTCGTGGGGATAAACCACCCAATAATCATATCCCATAAAAAGGTTCCACTAGGAGTGTTATAAAATCAATTTTCTAGAAAACTCCCACTAATACCATCCCTCTACCAAAGGAAAAGTCCAAATCTAAACAAAACATCCAAGACTCAAAATTTAATTCAAGAACACCTGAAACACCCAATTTAAACTCAAAACACCCGGAACCAAATAGAAAAACTCGGAACCAAAAGGAAAAATCAAAATAATGGATTGGATTGATAATCCAAAAGTGAAAACTATATACCTCCCCCTTTTAATATTTTTTTAATTTATATTTACCATTTATATTAAATCAATATTTTGTTCCACCGTTAAAATTTCACATATTTGTTAAAATCCTTATTCATATAAATATAAAAAAAATTATTATATATTTCATGAATCATAAAAATAATACATGATTTCATATACAGTAATTCATTGATCATTCCTTCTCTTGCTTAAACCATTTACTAAGATTCATTATCATGTTATTCCCTATTAAATTTTCTTCATAATTCATTCATAGTCTCTTCATCGTAAATAGTATAACCATTAGTCATACCATATTTCTGATTCGGATCATTATCATCCACCTTAAGAGATTGATATACCTAATGCCCAAAATTTCCATATTTTAAACATTCCATAATTGATGAATATTTTTAGGATAACAATATCCATATCCATTATGTTAATCCAAATATTCATTTTTCTATGTAAATTACATTCATAATGTCCATATTTTCCTCATTAATACAGTTTCATGATCCTCTAAGGTATCCCAATGGGGGTTCCATGACACATTTATTACACTTGGGAAACATAATCCTTATTAAAAAATGGTATATGCTACACAAACTATCATCAAAATAATACATTAGGTTATTTGATGAGCCTTACAGTTTGTTAACATAAATATTTAATGTAACGTCTACTGAAACCTAATTAGGCATAATCAGAGCATCTCTTATTATATTCGTCAATATTTTTCTATCATAATAATTATATTTTAATTAATATTCCATTTTAACAAGATTCCTTCTGGTTCCCATTGACGATTAAAAGAAGAATGCATATTACGACCAATACTTATCATAGTAGAAAACCATATAATCATCAAAAATCACATATATGATGACGAAATTATAATTTTTTAAAAATATTTTAAAATGTTCTCTTAACGTATTTCATGTATTATCATATTTTAGTTATATCTATCATGATCGTTTAGGAATTGTTTTTCAGTATACAAAATCATATCCACCAGGAGTGTCAAACTAGGTGTGCTTGATGGTTGGTTTTCTATCACTAATTCCAAATCAAGTCTATATAGATATAGTGTTTTTAGGGTTGTTAACCCATGTTATATTTGTTAATGGTCCACATATTGTTTTTGTATCAAAAAAGAGTTATAATGTCATAGAAACCACTATCTCAATCCTTGAAAAAATTCTACATCATTTTCCTAAAATATGATTCATCCATATAATAATCCATATAGACATCCCTATACATATTACTATAAATATCCCTATGGATATCAATAATTACCGTAATCGATGCATTGATATATTAACTAAATCATTCCATTGATACCAACTATAGGGACATTGGCTTCAAATACAAAGATAAAAAAACATTTTTAATGATTTTTAATTACATTACAGACACACTCACATATGTTCCATAATATTTTATTCCTTTTAATACATTAAAAAGTAATCATCCATAATTATGGAATATAATAAATGACTACCATAATGAATTTCCACTTTGTTAATCCTACATAAAACCATTCACCATAATATGGAGAATGAAATGATAAAAAAGGTGTTATTATATGTCTATTAAGGTTAAATAAAATAGACACATACTCATATCGTGAATATAAGGTTTTGATAACATGAGCATAAAATTTTAAATATATGTCCTTAATATAAAATATCATATTCATCATTCATTGAAAAAATAATGTATGTTCATAGTACATACGTCACAATGGAATCATAAAACATGATACATTAGATCATAAAAATTGTCTACAATATATATTTTTCCATATTAATAAGAATATAAATCATTAAATTATTATTCATGGATCACTTATGAGACCACTATTGTTGATAAATTCTTTTACTTAAATTATATTACTCACTATTTCAGCCCTGTATTGTTGAACTGGGTTCACCTCCTATTATAGCCATGTATTAATAAACCTGGATCACTTCCAATAAACAATATATATTAATAAATGTAGTTAACCCCCCATTCCAACCATTTCTATACCATGATAAAAAATCATTGGAAAATGAAATAGGGGGAGATATAGGTCCTTAACATAATATAATGAAAACCATAGTTGTGTGTTCCAAAAGATAAAAAAAATTAATCATATCCTGACATAAGAAATGAATTTGGTAGTATAAAAATTTCAAAAAATCATAAAATATTGAAAATAAATAGGTTTCATAATCATCTTATCATTTCATAATATCATAACACATAAAAAAGAAAACAATTTAATAATAATTTTATGAAATTATAACCCATGGAAATGAAATGAGATTCATAAAAATATCTTAATAATAACATAAAATAGTAATTAAAATAATAAGAATCATTTCTTTGTATCACATCCCCATTAAATCATAAATAACTAAAAATAATTTTTTCTTATATTGAAAATATTAATGAAAGACTACATGGAATAGTACATGATAATATTATTTTCATATAGATTACAATTTTAGATCATAAATGATTAATAAAATACATTTCAATTAAATTAAAAATTAAATAAAAATTAAGGATGTTTTTACAAATAATTTAAAACATATAATGAGGAAAATATTCTTTCTTCTTCAAAAACAACCTTATAAAAGCCAAAATATTTCAAAAACATGTTATTTGAAAATAACCATAAAAAATCATTAAAGAATATTTGAAATTATTTCGAACAAAATTTAGAAAAAATCCAAATAAAATATTTGTGATAATTTTATTAAAATTTTATTGAAATATATCTTTTAATTTTTAAATTAAAACTTTTTATAATAATTTAATTTCCTGAAAAACGTGATAAATAAATAGGTTTTTTCTTAATTGTTTTTCATAATTATCATTTCTACCAAAGGGGGAGAAATTATAAAATTACATGAATATTTTTGGATTTATCATATAATTAAAAAATCATTATAATACACGATTAGAATATAATGATATTTTATCATTGGAGACTACGCCATAAAACACCCCCGATAAATGATGGGGTTGTAACATAAAATATAAACCACACTAGTAACATTGAATCATAATTCTCAGGTATAAATAACATAAATAAATATAATAAGGTTGAATATATTCATGAAATATCATATTAAAAGTTTATTATGTACACTTATTGAATGAATATATGACTGTAACACAATACGCAACTCAAAGAAAGAAAATTAAATGAAAAATCCCTCTACCACATTGGTAATTTTTGAATCGTAAACAAAATGAAAATTAGATCCTAAAATGTATAAGTAAATCCAAATATGATTTATTATATTTATAATAATATTATTACTGGGAATTATATACAAAACATAAAATAAATAGGAAGTGAATGTTACATGTGTCTCACAAAAGAAAATGTGGGATTAGATCCTTTACCTCAAGTATTGGGTTATTTTTCCCATTAGAAAATAAAATAAAATAAATATAAATTCATTAAACATATATTGAATAATAATTTTCTTATATTTCATATCATATATTATTTTATTATTCCATTTTATAACTATTTAAAATCCAAGACATGTTAATGTTATGATTTTGTATTGTCCATATTGCTATTTAAAATATGTTTTTATTTGTCATATTTATTTCCTATAACACTAATATTTATTTAATAATTTTAAATCATTTTAATATTACACGAATTAAATATATAATCATAATATATGTATTTATATTATTTTAGAAAAGTTATAAATAAAAAATGTAATATATTGTTCATAATGATAGTATATCGTATGTACAGAAGATTGTTGTATCCATTTTCTTATTATTATAAATGAAATAAAATATATTATATATTATAAAAAATAATTCTATTTATTCCTAATATATAAGTATTTTGATTAATCCTACACTTCATATATTCCATGTAAAACATGAATCAATCACATTGCTTCATGGGGTGGTTGTCCTATTTACACACGAACGAAACTATAATATTTAAAAAATGGAAATGATGAGGGAATGAGAGATAAAAAATGTATTAATTTTAATAAAAACATAGTTATCATATAAATAAAATATATACATAATTATTGCTAGACTTGATAGGTGGTAATGGAAAAACAAAATCCATTATTTCATGATTCATTTCTTTTTCATACTAATAAATGATGATTTAATAATTCATATGATGTAAGTGTGTGCTGTTGTAGGTTTTACCCTTCATATAAATAAATATAAAAATATTAAATATATGTAGGCCATCATATAATCAAGGTATTATAATAAGATATTGGGATGTAAGAATATATAAAATGAAAACACTCATTGATGAAAATTACCTATTGTTTGAGTTTCTTGCATAGGTTTGAACTATATGCATGATTTGATCCAAAATAAGGATTCTAGGATGTGTATATCGATGTTCAAAAGTAATTTTTACATATAATTGTGAACCCAAATCACTTTATTGTTTGGATGAAGTGGGGAAGTGTTAGATCCCTTTTATATTTGAGGATGAATGCCATTCTTATAAATGCTCAAAATAATCCCCAATTGAGATGGTCATCTTACATCATGTGGATCAAAACATTATAATTTAATGCTTGGAGGGATTATATGGTTGAGCCACATTTAAAATACATAATATAGAAAAAAATATTACAGTAGATTAAATAATTTTATATTATCCCTATTTTAACCTATTTTATTTTTTCACATTGATAACTAGTTTTCAATCCTCTATATATTAGCTAATAAGACATAATTAAACTGTAAATTTTTATATAATTTGGAATCAAATATTCTAAAATATTGAAATTTTTTTATACAATTTATATTTAAAATGTGTTAGGAAATAAATTTAATGCATCCTCTTCTAACGTGAAAAAATATGACTATAACCATAACCACACTAATATAGTTTTTACTATTCATCTGTAAATATAGTCATTACAAATAATAAAATTATTCTATTAATGTTAAATAGTTAATATGTGTCAATATATTAATATTAATTGGAATAATATATAGTTTTGGTAATTTGAATGCATTTTTTAAAAAATAATTTATTAAAGGATAACAATATTGTAAATGTTGACATTATTAATTTAATTTAATTTCTAAAATTTCAATGCAATGACAAGATTAAAATTTATTGAGGTAACATATTTTCAAAATGAAGTATTAATATAAAAAATGATTAAACAATAATTCAATTTACCACATTTTTAATATTTTTTATATTATTAATTTTATTTAAAAATTAAATAATTAGTTATTGTGTTTTTATTTCATGAACATTTAATATATTAATATCAATTGTACATGATATTGAAAAATTATTCTGTTAAAATAATATTTATCATTAAAATAATTTCTATAAAAAATCTAATGTTTCTTTTACCATATCCAATATATATATATATATATATTAAATGGATGAAATGTATCATTTTTATATTTTATCTATACATTTAATATTATATGGTTCATATTGAAGCGAATATGGAAAATATTTTCAAGATCATAGATAATTTAATGTTAGTGGAAGAAATAATCATATAAAATAATAATATTATTATTATATGGGACATTTTAAATATAATAATTTTATTTTTACCCCATGGGATTCATTTATTAAAATAACTATAGTAATTAATTTTTTTAATATTAACAACAAATTTTGTCCAATTTTTTATTTAACATATTTGATAATATAAAAATATAAAATTAAAAATCGGAGATCCATTTTTAAATATTAATTTAACATATGTGGGTAAATTTAATTTGAAATTAATCTCATACAAGTGCGTAGAAGCTGGGCTTTGATGTCAAAATATTCTGCAGTTTACAATGATTTTAGAAATAAAATGAATAGGAAATTTATTAAAACGACTTAAATTGGATAAATAGTTTAATAATTGTATTAATTACATGTTAAAATAAATTTTAATATCATTTAACATTAAATATAAATTATACAAAATGTATGATTTCAGTTAAAATTTAGTATTTTTCTTAATTCATAAAAAAAGAGAATTTTTAGAAATATACAATAAAATAACCCAAAGATAATTTTTATATTATGATTTACAAAAATAATAACAATTTTTTAATTGATCTGAAATTTATTTTTGAAATCAGTGTGGAATTTAAATGTTATAAACCTTATTTTTATGAAAAAAATTGTTGGGGTCAACATGTTTAACAATGTTTTAATGATAAAAAAATTATTTTAACCATGTCCAATATATCTCACATCATGTGTCTAGATGGCTGCTTTCCCTATGTATTAATAATTACAACTCTAGGTATAAACACTCATAAGATCCTAATTCATAATCTTACAAATCATATTTGAATATTGTAAACAATAATTGATCTTTTTTTATAATGACTTATTATATTAATTATTATGTCTAATTTATTCTGTGGTTATTATTTCATAAGATAGTTTTACAGATATTTTTCCATGTCTAAGAAACTGTATCCTGCCACTGGTTCCAGATTTTGGCAAAGTCCACAACATCGGGACCCTAACACTATAATCCATACACCATGACCGTAGCACCGTAATCTAGACCCCATAATCCTAATACCGTTACTTAGAAAAAGAAACCAGTTTTAGATTTTATAATGATTGTGACACTGGTTCTTCGCTACCAGCACCAATACACATTTCAATGATTACACAAAGGACTAGACAACATTACCTAAGACAACATGATCCTAGCACCGCATCTGTGCTAGCGGTTCCTAATCTCCATTCAACTGTGGCATTGTGAAAGTCTCACCGCACAATGGAAAATGATAAGAAAATGTGTCCTATTAACACTTTTTCTAAGTGATTCCATTTGAAGACAAACTATTACACCATTCATTAATATTCTTTTTCGTTTTCAATTTAATTTATAATTATAATTTTTGAGTTAATTAATAACACTGAAAATATTAAGGATTGATTATAGACATGTCAAATAATAATATGTGGTAAGAGTTGTAGAAATCATTCTTTTTAATTGCCCCAACAAATGCACCCCGAAATAAAGATAAGAACACGGGACTCAGATCAAGAGATGAGAGAACGTTTTAAAATCTAACCCATTCATGAAAAAATATTCTACTAAATTATACAAGAAGGAATCTTGATTCACAAAGTAGTTTAACAACTATAAATTAGGGCCTCAAACATCTTTGTAGTACGAACACAATGAAGAACATGAGCTACATAGCTTAATTTGTTGAATTGTAAACTAGAGCACCAGACTCTTGGTACTCAATTTTTCACAAGAGGACTCAATATTTGAATATGTGTAATCTTACAAGTCCAGACCGGCATAGAGAAACACTCATTACTTTTATAATACTTTCTAATCATTTTTTCTATTTTTATACTATTTTTATCTTTTGAGAAATATGTGTGTGTGTATTAAAACATACACTATATCTATTATTAAACTGTAGGATACAACATATAATTCCACTTGTATATTCTTACATCTGTTTACTCCCACTTTTAATTGTAGATGAGGTACTTGTGTGACCAGGTAGTTTATGCCCATGAAGAATAGTGGAAGAGGTCATGTGACATGGACTGTCATGTGTACTTTTGTTTACCCAAATCCATGGTGTAGATCATGTTTATTAATATAAACTTCTTGGTAGAAGGGTATCACCAAGTAGAGTGGATTAAGACATTTCTTGAGACCGATCCACATGTCTTATAGATGATATGTTTCTCTTTATTCATTCCCTGACATAATTTATATTTTAGAAAAATAAACATTACATTGATAGTTAGTCTTGGATTTAATTTATAAATATTTTTCCCTATTAGAGTAGCTTCAAAAGTTGTATCAATAACTCACATTGATATTACTGAGAATTAATCAATGTTACGAGAATTTATTTTAACATTGAAACTACTGTAACTGTATTACCATGATTGACTAGAATGTATTAATTTTTAACGGTGAATATTTTAAGAAAACAGTTTTCAATAAATTTTTTAGGAACTCAATTCACCCCCCTTTTGATTATCCTACTCTCAACTACAATTTGTATCAAAGGGAGATTATTCTTGTTAATTATAAGTTTTAAAATATTTTCATATTTTATTTTAGTTAAAATTTAAAGATCTGTAAATTTCTATTAGTAATAAATTTATATTTATTTAAATGTATTTTTTAATTATCGATAATGGACTAGAAGGTGTTGCTACCAATAGACCTCTATTATTTAATGGAACAAATTATGCCCATTGGAAAATTAAAATGAAAATGAATTTAGAATGTATGGGTTTTGAAATATGGTCTTCAATTTTAGATGTATATAAGATTACTTCAACTTCTAGAACTATATGGAATGACCCAACGAAGACTATTTATAACAACAATTTAAATCCCATAAACACTTTGTTCTTCTCTTTAGAAGACGAGGAATTTAAATTTATTTCTTCATGTAAATAATCCCATAAAATTTCCGATACTTTTTCTAGTTCACATGAAAGAAATTATAATGTAAATGAAATGAGATATAATATATAAGATATTAAATATGAAAATTTAAACCTGATTCTTTATCATCCTATTTATAACATGTATCTCAAGTTCAATGAAATAGAAACACTATCATCTCTAGGAAGATATTTTTTTTCCAAACAACAATATATGTGGGTTCACATATGCTTACTTTTTAGATAGAGAGGAACTTCCATCTCTATTAGAGAGTCATTTGAACTCATCAAATTACCTATCAATGTACTCATTCGGGAAACTAATAATGTGAAAAAGAATATATGAAATAAAATAAGGAATATGAGGAAGAACCCAAAAGAAAACGTGTGTTATTTAAGTCCACTACCACTCAAAAAAATGAAAAGTAGAAACTACTGGCATTTGATGATTGTTCTAGAAGTAATCAATCATCACCTAAAAGTGATGATATTATAGATCAATTATACAAATGTTTTATGAAATATAACAATAGGATATATATTTTTAAAAAGCATAAAATCAATGGAATATAAGATAAAGAGGAATATGGAAGAAGGATTGAAAAATAAATGATGAGTATGATGAAATAATATTTTATGAATGTAACTGAAATGGATATATAAAGGCTGACTATCCCAATCTCAAGGTTAAAATGAAATATGCGGAAAAAGTTAGAAAGTATAAAAAAGATTATAAAGAAAGTTAGACTTCTTCTGAAGATAGTTCAAGTGAATTAGAGTCTTCACATAATGAACTGCATAACAAATCCAATATGTGTTTATTGAAAATCACATCTACTTTAATCCTGGAATCTCCTATGCAAAATTCATATTATTATGGATATTAAAGTGATTCAAAAAATATTTCAAAAAAATAGATGTTTGATTATTTCAATATGATTTAAGAGACATGTATTGAACTAAATGATAAATAAAATTATTTAATGTTATTGTACACTCTTATCTCAAATATAAAATATGATCATGTTGTAGAAAGAGACTAATATGTTCAATTACTCAAAAGAAAACAACGAATTAAAACTATTTAATAAGAAATTCAAAAAGGGCCTTGAAAATTTTACTAATGGTAATGATATCTTGTTACAACATCTAGGAAAAATTATTTCCCCAAAATACACTACTGGTATTTTCTATCAACCTGGTAAATGAAATTTTGGAAAAACCAATTTTGTTTCTAAATCTAGAACATATACCTTTATTCCCAATTTATTAGTACATTTTAGTAGGTCAATCTATGATACATCCTCTACTGTTTCGAGTTTTTAAAGACCAAATAATGTTTTATTTCTCAAATACTGTACATAATGCTTATAGAAAACCAATGAGTCATACGTGGGTTCCAAATTAATTAGTCATTAGTAATACAAGTCCCAAAAAAATATGGGGACAAAATTCTATTTTTATTTGACTATTTTGTAAGAAAATTGGTTGAAGAGATATTGTAAAAGAATATTGTACGTGGAATGTGGGTGTTCAAGACACATGACATAGTATTATTCGTGTTTCAAGAACCTAAAAAGGATTGATGGTGGTCTTGTCACTTTTAGTGATAATGCCAAAGGAAAATTCATTGGCCTATGCCAAATCAGTAACTCAAAATCATTTATAATTTCTAAAGTAGTTTTTCTTGATATATTGATATATAATTTTCTTTGTATTTCACAACTATGTGTTGATATATTTCATGTTAAATTTCAAAATGATTCTTACTATTTTTTTAATTCTAAAAATCAGTATGTATTTTCTGTATTATGAAATGAAAATGTATATTATACTAACATAGATTCATTATTTTCTAAAAATGATTAAGGTTTAAGTGTATTTCACAAAGTCCTTGATTTGGAATATAAGACTAAAACACTAAAAAAAATTCCCCTAGAAAGCTAACTAGAATTTGTTTAGTCAAATATCAACCAAAACTAGAGTTTCCCAATGTTAATGTGTGTAATACTTATCAAAAGTGAAAACAACAAAAAATTCCTTTCAAACCAAAGAAAGATGTTTCATCTTATCAACCTATTGAATTTGATCACATTTATTTTTTTAAAAAAATGTATAGTTTATAGTTTAACTGGGAATAACAATTGTTATGTTCTTGTATATTAATTTTCCAGGTATACATGGACCTTCTTCTAGCCACACAAAAGTGAAGCCTTCTTTCATTTGACAAAGTATACTAAAACTGTAGAAAATATAAGTGAACATAGAATTCAATCATTAAAAAGTCACAATGTTTGTGAATATTAAAATCAATATTTTTAATCGTTTTTCACAGAAAATAGATATAGTCATAATTTCTCTACCCCTAGAACACCACAAGATAATGGAGTTTTAGAAATAAGAAATAGGACATTTCTTGCGTTTTATAGAACGATGCAAATTGAATATAAGTTACCTATTTATTTTTGGGCTGAGGCTATAAATACATCATTATATATTATTAATAATGTGTTGATTATAGATATTATTAAAATAACTCCATAATAGTAGTGGAATAACAGAAAACCCAAATTGAACTACTTCAAAGTCCTGGGTTGCATTGTATATATCCTTAATACAAAGGACTATCTAGAAAAATATGAATCCAAGGGTGATGATGGAATATTTCTAGGAAATTCCATCTATAGTAATGCCTATTGATCATTTAGCAAAATAACTAAATTTGTGGAGGAATCTATCCATGTCAGGTTTGATGAGTTTGACCCATACAAACCTATGAAATTTCTTGAAAATCTTGATGATGATATGTCAAATCTAGATGTCAATAATAAATCTTATTGCCATCTAATAAAGGAATATGTTATAACCTATATTTCTTAAAATTATATAGATTCAGGTCATAATGAACTTGAACTAGTTGAGGAGAGAAAAATCACTAACCCGCCTTTTTCTAGAGCTTTTAGAACTCAGAAGAACCAACCTTTATATATTGTTGTTAGATATATTTGTAATGGAATAGAAACTAGAGATTCTATTAGAAATCAAGTTGAACATCAACCATTCTTTTCACAACTAGACCCTAAACACATCAATGATTATATCAATAATGATTTTTTAGTGATGGATATGAAACGAGAACATATTCAGTTTTAAAGGAACAATGTATGGAAATTATTTGATAGTCCCAAATTCGTTTTTACCATATTCTCTAAGTTGGTGTTTATAAATAATATAGATAAAACTTGTAACATAGTTAGAAACAAATCTAAATTGGATGTACAAGGTTATAGTCAACAAGAATTAATTTACTATGAGGATATCATTACACCAGATCCTAGACATGAATCTATTAGAATCATTCATTCATATGCAGCACATCTGAATATCAAAATATATCAAATGGATGCAAGAGGGAATTCTTAAATGAGTATATAGATGAGTATGTCTTGTTTGAAAACCCCCTAGTATCACAAATCCTTTCCTTCCAAATAATTCTTTTACATTATCAAAAGCATTGTATGGTTTGAAACTTTCCCTATGAGATTGGTATGATTGATTAATCATGTTTCATATTTCCAATGGTTTTACAAATGGTATAGATTATCCAACAGTATTTATAAAATTAATTTCCAATGATCGTTTGGTTGTTCAAAGTTATGTTAATGATATTATTTTTTGATAATCAAAAAAGAATTTAAGTATTGAGTTTTTTAATATAATGCACAATTAATTTGAAATTAGTTTAATGGGTGAACTACAATTCATTCTTGAATTTCAAATCTATCAAAATAAAGATGGTATTATTTTAAATCAATGAAAATATACTAATGATTTTCTAAAATGTGTTTGGATCGATAGTAATAAAAGTAGTGATACTACAATGAGTACTGCATGTAAGTTGGATCATGATGAAGATGGAAAATATGGTGATCAAACAACTTATAAGGGACTAACTGGAAGCTAACTCTACTTGATTACTAGTCATCCTGATATTATGTATAGTGTATGTATGTTTTCTCACTTTCATGAAAACCCTAATGTGTCTCATTTAAATACTATTAAAATTATTTTCAAATACCTCAATCATAAACCAAATCAAGGATTGTTCTATCCTAATGGAAAATCATTTGATTTAGTTAGCTATTCTAATGATGATTTTGGTGGTAGTAAGTTAGACAGAAAATCACATCTAGATCATGAAACATTTTATGTAAGACTCTAGTGTCATGGTGTAGTAATAAACAATACTCTATTACATTATCTACTATCGAAGCTGAATAAATTTCTACTGGTAGTTGTTGGGAACAGATTTTGTAGATAAAACACACATTACTAGACTATGGATATCAATTCAGACAAGCAGCTAAAAAATGTGACAATACAAGTACTATTATCATTTCAAAGAATCATGTTACATACTCTAGGATAATGAATATTTATGTAAGGAATCAGTTTTAGAGATATCGTTATCAAAATGGTGATATCACCTTGGAATTAATTACCACTAAACATAATAATGATAATATATTCACTAAACCATTAAATTCAGAAAAGATAAAAAATATTATATATGAATTTGGAATGAATAATCTTATGTAAAAATTTTACGATCTCCAAATAATTATCTCATAAAAACTATTTCTCAGTTTAACGTTTCATGATTCGAGGGTTCACAAGTTACGTTCAATGAATTATTTTTTCACTTCCACAGTTTCAAAATTTATCATATTGAAGTTATCGTGTCAGATTTATGGTCTCATAGTTACTGTCTATTGGTTACTGTCTTGCAATTACTGTCTCAATGATACAGTCTCACCGTTTGGTGTTAAATATTAATGACTACACCATGAAAATCTGTTTTGGTCTCATCGTATTGACTCAGTTTACTTTTTTTAATTTGTTTTCCTATATCACAGTGTTTATTTTTCTATTGTTTTTATTCCAGGTTTTTGAATTCTCGATTCTTGAAATCCCTGAATGATAAAAAACCCAATATCATTCAGCTATTTATTTAATCAAGCACTATTCTCTCAAAACTGAAATGCCTTTATTTCATACTGTTAGTCCTCATTCAAGAATTCCTCTTTCATGAACCCATGATGATTTCCAAGAATGAAGCGCACTTCTTCATCAAATCTTGAGAAGAACAAACATCCAAAGAAAGTGAAAAGCACACCAATAGTAATGCCTAAAGGTCTATTGAATATTAATCTTTCTAATAAAATTGTAGTACTAGAAAAGGATGTATATCTGAAGTGGTTGTTGACAGGTTAATCAATATTTATTAAAGTACATGATGAGCAGGGTTTGATGAACCAGTTCAAAAAATAGAAAAGGTCGATTTATCCAAAACATGTTCCTCAGTTTAATCAGTATGTACAGTTTCCCTTTAATACTAAAGATGAAATTGTTGTATGAATTTTGATTATTGGACAAAGGTGTACATTTTTTGCAAGGTTAGGGGATGGATACCTAGGGATACCTCCTGAAATAATATTTGTGGATTACCAAAGTGTTCCTCCTACCCCTAGTTATGTTTTTATCATAGAATAGGCCTTAGGATATATGACTATAAAGAAGAATAATATAAAGAAAATTTCTTCTATGTTAGATGGTGAGACATGGTTTGTATTTTATTTTATCCAAAATCATATTTATCCAACGAATGGGTATTTTTCTACTCTTATGTATCAAGAATCATTCTTCATACATCTTATAAAAAATGGAAACCGTATTAATCATTTTATGTATATTATACTTCACATATGTGAAATGATCAACATAAAATTAAAGACTACCTCTTTGTTCTATTCAAGATTATTCTCTGCAATGCTATATATTAAATTAGTATATGGCCCAATTAAAGAATCGATTAATGATTTTGATTTCTGTATCTCAAATGAGACAATAAAAAGGATAAAAATATTCTGGGATCCTTGGAAAAATTATTGGTTGAGGACAATGAATGGTTGTATGAAAAGTCTAATCAAGTTAAGAGTCTTTCATGACCTAAGAATTTATCTAATCCTAGTTTGGAACGAGATGAAGTTTTTCATTATTTGGTTGAAGATGTATGAGATGATGGTGTTGCACCCAAGGAAGGATCTGTCTTGAAAAAAAAGATAGTAGTCTACCTATTCCACAAAATGTAGTTGATGAGAATGTACCTATTAATAAAAGATGTCTTGATTCAATGGAATAACCTTCTTTTGGAAAAGAACCTGCTGCATGTATAAAAGAAAAATTTCTTTTTGAGGAGCATTTATAAGAAGAACCATATATTAAATAAGAGGCTACTATTGGGGAACAATTAAAAGAACATTCTAATCCTAAAATTATCCTATTTTCCGATGAATGAATTGAGCATGACTTTCAGCTGGCATGAAAGGAAATGGTTTAACCTATTATAGATGAAAATTTAAAAATATAAGAAGGGACTGAATCTCTTAATCCAACAACTAGTGCACCTATTGAGGGGGACTAGCACCCTAGTCTAGAAAGTATAAAAATTCCAAATCATGTTGATCAAATCACGGTGGATAGTTTGTTAAAGTATCCTAGCTACATTGATGTGGAAAATAACTAGGATTCCGAAGTTACATGCATATATATTTTCACTATGGTTCAATTGAAACCAGTTTCTACTTTAGACATAATCTTTACTATGGTGCATGAACCTGTCTTAGAACATGTTCCTAATCTAATACAAGAACCTTCTGTTTCGGTGAGTCACAGTGATATGAGAACTTTTGGAGATACATTGTTAGGTAGATTTGAAAATATTATGAACTCATAGCATTCTCATGAGACAAATTTTAGTGGAAAATTTGATGCATTGTTCTTAGAGAGTATCATATGTAAATTAAACAAAATATTCATCATGAAATACATGAATTTAGGTTGGAGAACAAGTAGTTGAGGGATGAGATGAAGTCTCACAAATATTTGGATGAAGATATAAAAATATTGATGAAAACTAGAAAATCTCATGATGCTCATCTTATTGTCGATGTTAGTGATCATATTCCACAGTTTGTTCTATTATTAAACCCTATTTGACTTCAATATATGAAAATGTTGATGAGAGAAACATCAATATAGTATATGAAAAGTGCTAGATTGTTGTTGGCCATAGTTAGCTAACTGATGATTATATAGGATGTTTATAAGAAGTTCTAATTCACCTTAAGTATATAACTTCGGTCGTTACAGCTTCAAATGCCTCTGGACAATCATCTAAACCTATAGATAGTGATCATATCAGAACTATTTTCAATGAAGAACATCAGTAAGTTTTAAGTGGTTTTGAAAAGGAAATTCCATCTGTTATCATCATTAATAGTGACCGAGTAATTTAATTGTTGATGATTCACTCAAATATTTCCAATTATTCTTAGGATTATATTAGTAAGAATGTGGATTTATAATTTAATAGTATTTACCCAAAGCGTGATCTGACCAATCATTTCACGTAACTTATAGAAAACTTGAAAATTCCTCCTATCACTCCAGCCTTCAAGACTCAATTATAAGTGATAAAATCATTCACTCCTCTATTGGAGATGTTTGGGGCGAAAAAATATGATTTTGAGAAGGAAATTAAATATTGTGGTGAAATCATTACTAATTTCATTCAATTATTGATTACTTCTCTTCATGTGAAATGAACTACCATTTTGGCTCATGAAGCTGCACCTCCGCGGCCTGGCTCAACCCCTTCCTCAACAACTACTTTTTCTTCTTCATCAATGTCTGTATCTCAAGATCTAATCCATATCAGCCCTCTTATCCTTGACCACTCATTTTTTTGGTATACATCAAATCCAACTATGGAGCCTTCTGTTTTTAAAGGGTTACATGTTCCTTCTATGAAAATTGGATGAATCCCTTATTCAGCCTCCCCTTCTGCTTCTGTATCCCCTTCTGATGTTGTTATGTAGGGGAATGATAAGAATACTAGTTCCAAAGGGAATAGAAAAATGTATTTTGATATGAATGTTTTTAATTTTTCCTGATGATTCTAATGAGCTCAATCATTTCATCCAATGTAATGTTCACTATGAATGTTGATATTATTATTTAACTTTAATCCATGTTTTTTTCTTTTTCATATTTATTTTCAGTAATCCCAATATGGGATCAATAATAATAACAAAAATCTAAATACTATTAATTTTTATCATATAAAATCAAGAGATTGTTGGACTCCTCATGTATTAATCAATTTTTTATTATCCCAAATCATGTTAACCATTCTAATATATCTCACATCACGTGTAAAGATAGTTGGTTTCCAAATGCTTTAATGTTTACCACTCAGTTTAAAAACCTTCATAAGATCCTGATTCAAAATATTATAAATCATGTTTGTATGTTATAGTATATACTTTATCATGTTATATAATGTTTAATTATATTAATGATTATGTTTAATTCATTCTGTGAATATTATTTACAAGAACCATTTTAGAGATATTTGTCTATGTTTGAGAAACCGTAATTCTTCCACCGATTCTACATTTTGGATAATTCCCTGACAACGTATTACTAACACCGTAATTCAGAAACTATTACCAAAACATTGTAATCTAGACACCGTAATGCTGATACCATGACTAAAACACCATAACTAGTTTCATATTTTATAATGTATGTGACATCGGTTCTATACTACCATCACCAAGACACCGCTCAAATTTTTTACAAAGGACTCGAAACTGTTACCTAAGACACCACGATCTTGACACCACCTATGTGCTATTGGTTCCTATTCTCAATGAAACTATGGCATCTTGATTGTCTCACCGCTCAACGGAAAAGGGGAAGACACCATTTCCAAGTGACATGTTTTCCATTTTAACAGTTTCAAGACCAACTGTGACACTATTATGTTATCATTTTGTTAATTTAAAATTTATTTTATAACAGTCATATTAGATTTATTTAATGGAAGTTATATTATTAATGATTCAATACATACATTTCACCTGATAGTACGAGGTGCAAGGTGTAGAAATCATGCTTCCTAGAGGACTCAACACATCCACCCCAAAATAAAACAAGAATTCCTGACTCAGATCAAGAGACGAGCAAACATTTGAAAAATTAACTCATGCATGAAATAATATACAACATAAGAACACATTAAGAACACTCAATTACAAAATAATATGAACTACCACATATCATACCCTCATACATATTCTTAGTACCAACTCAATGAAGTACACAAGCTGTGTAGATTACTTCATCGAACTAGAAACCAGAGCACGAGACATGTTATATTTTGTTTTTCATAATAAGACTTTATATTTTCATTCTCCTAATACTATAGTGCTAGAGTTTCATAGATAAACACTTAGATCTTTTCTGATCCTATCTCATCATATTTTCCCTATTTTGTACTCTTTTTATCATTCGAGATGCGTGTGTGTATTTATTAAAAAATACAATGTATCATATATTAAAATGAATGATACAAGATATCCTTCCACTCATATCATTATACATCTCCTTACTCCAATGGATGTGTTTGGAAGAAGTCCTTGTTTGATAGGTTTTTTTCCCACGAAGAACCGTGGAAGAGGTTTTTTGACCTGGACAGTCTTGTGTACTGTTGTTTACCCCGATCTGGGTTGTGGGTGATGTTTATAAATATAGACTACTAAGTGGCATGTGATCACAATGTGGTGTCGATTAGGTCTTAGATTGAGACCGAACCACTTTTCTTATCTGTAGTTTTTTTCTATTTAGTCTCTCTGTATTTTAATTTATATTTTAGAAAACTAGTTTTTTTTATAGTTAGTCATGGATATAAGTTAGAAATATTTTTCACTATTAGAGTATCTACAAAATTAGTTTCAATAACTCACAGTGATATTATTTAGAATTAATCAATCTCTTAAGAAGTTATTTGAGAAGTCAAACTATTATAACCTTATTACCTTGATTAAGTGCCATTTATTCATTATTATAGGTGAATCTTTTGAGAAGTCCATTTTATCATAAATTTTTATACGAACTCAATACTCCCCCTCCCACATTAGTGTGCCACTCCATCCACCTTATAATATTTTTTATTGTAAAATTGGATTATTTCATATCTCTTGTCCAGAAACAATATAAGATAAATTTTAAAAAAATTGTTGAATATATAATATATATATATTTTATTAAGATCCTAATAAATGATATTTTTTAATTTATTAATATAAATCAAACATGTGTGCATAGAAATAGTTTTCCTGAAAGTAATTTCATTTAATTTTCCAAAGGGTTTTATTTTCATCTCTAATTAACCAGTAACCAAATAATTATATAAAAATGATAAACCATTTTTTCGTAATTTATATAATCATATTCATACCATCCACTATATATGATATTTTATAACTATCATATTAAATATCAACAACTAAATAGTATGTCAGGATTTGTTTAAAATCTGAGTTGCATTTAACATTAGACAAACTCTAAATTTAGTGTAACAAATTCCCACCACATTATTGTATCCAAATTTCATGTATAATAATATATAATAATATATAAAAATGATTAAAATGATTTAAAAAAAATTCCAAAAAATATAATTTTGTTAAAATGATTTAAAAGAAATGATTTAGGAGTCAATACTTACATAATATATTTGATAATTTCATTGAAAAATCCATAAATTTAGGATTTTAATATATAAATTTTTTAATTGGGACTAATAATAGTGTGCGAAGATTAATGGAGATGATATATGGGATAATAATTATATTATTTGGCAATGTGATATGTTTTTTTGAATGTGATTATGTAACCCAATTTTATAATAGACAAATTGGGATTTTTTAAACCCCCTATATATTTTAATAATTTATTGATACTATATTAATGTTAATAGATTCATAGGAAGTAAATATTTTTTTATTTTTTTGTTAGATAAAAAGCAAATCATTCCAAAATAAATTCAAAATAATATAGTGTTTTTAACATTATGAGTTGGATTTTACACTTTATCATTTCATCTAGGTAACTAGTCTTTGAGTAAATGATTTTAGGTATTATTAAAAATATAGAACAAATGATATGAAAAATAATTTCTATTATGTAAATATAAATAACCTCTAACTAATAAAAATATATTTCTAAATATTAAAAATTATATTTTAATTTAAATCTTGTACAATATAGAAAAAATCGTTTTAGTAAGGAAATTATATTGAAAACATTATGGATTCAAAAGTTAATTTCATATTGAATTCCACAAAATGTATTTAAATATATTTATTTTTGAGTTTATAATTTTTAAAATATTAACTATTTTATGGAACTTATCTTAATTGGTTCAATCGAAATTTCATGATATTAATAAAACAATAATTTTATAATAATTATTTCATGGTTATCACCCTAATTAGAATTAATTATGATACATTAAAATTTATTCCTCAAAATGAAGTCATAAATATTAAATAATATGAAATAAAATTATGTCAAATATAAGAATAATTTTACAAAAAAAACATTCCATGTGTTGATAAATTTATCATATTATTGCACCATGTGATGAGTAAAAATCGATTTTTATGAAAATATTATATGATTGAAATTTTTTTTTGTATATGAATGTTTTTTACATGTTATTGGTTATAATAATATGAACAATGATATTTAAAAAAAATTATATAGAAATAAATAAATAAAATTAATTTCTCCAATATAATATTAAATTAACGAAATAGATAATATGTAGTTTTTATGAAATATTTAATTTACTAAAATTGTATAAATTGCTTATACGAATCCAAAATAGTGCTTTGAAATTATTGATATCACTTTATTGAATATATTTTCTTATTTTTATATATTCTCAATTAGCATCAATTTAAAATGTGATTAAATTGACATAATTTGAAAAAATATTTATGTTTTACTATTTACCAAAAATTCATATATTCATCAAAAGGCCCAAAAATGTTATAATGATTATTTTAATAATTTGAATTAAAAAATCATGATTAATTTTACAAATTAAATTTCAATTATTTTATAAATAACATTTTATTAAATTCCATATAATGAAATAAAAAACTATTATTAAAGGAAAATGATATTTTAAAATAAAAATAGCGAATATTATATATTTTAAATAAAGACTAAATAATATATCATTAACTAGTAAATATTAAATTTTATTCCAATAATTAACAAAATATAATATAAATTGTTATATATAATTAATCTTACATCACATTGAAATACAAACACTAATACCAAATAATGAAATATGTAATCTTTGTATAAAATATCCTTCATATATATAAATATATCATAATGTATTTAAAAATTCAGTTTTTTTAATAATTTGTAATTTAATGGTTAATTTTATTTGGTATAAACATTTCTTATTTTTCTATATTTTTTCCTGTCTAGGAAATGTTATTGATCATATTTGTATTAATTATCAAAGAAATAAATATATTTTTTATGGGTCATTAAATATGTTGTCTATGGGGCTATCAAAATATCCATGTTTTTAGGAGATATGTATCTAAATTTTCCCAACATGGTTTCTATCAATGGTGTATGTATATTGTCATTCCCATTAGAATATATTAGTTTAGAGGATTTAAAATGCATGATAGGATATTTATTTTAATGATTTACAAACATGAATGGCACCCTACATTATATTGTTTATTTTTTGGATAATAAGCATGTGAATTTATAAGATCATTATTAAAGAAAAATAAATTAACAGTTATGTTGTAAGTAAACTAAATATTTAAATATAATATAATGATTCACATTTTTATAAGGTTTCAATTATATTTATTATAAATGTTCATCATTAAGATGAACTATAAAAACATTTTGTAAAAATTATAAATTTTATCATATTAAGAATATTTATTCCATCTAAAACATTATACCGAAATAAACATGTTATAAGATAGATCATGTACTGTAAATTCACTCTATAAATTGTGAAATTACTTAAAGAAATATGAAATAACTGAATAAATTCAAAATAATTTTAGTATTCAGGATTTGGTAAAAATATAATACATGTAATGTTTATGTGTGATGATAGTGGATGAAAATTTTTATATGATAAACCTCCAAAATAAAAATATAGTAATATGTGTGGTCACCTTTCATGTTTGGATTTCGGATAATTTTATTAACGTGGATATATTTCATATACTTTTAAACACTTAATATTTGGTAAATATATGATTATTTTTATTTGGTAGTTATTCCATGTAGATGAATGATCCTTGTATAATGATATGTGTTAGATTAGTTTGGTGATTTCATATAGATAAATCCATTATTTTGTAACTATTATTAAGATATTTTTTTATTATCTATGTTTAAGGATTTATTTTAGGGAACATGAGTTGTTACATAAACTACACCTACTAATGATACCCAAATCAAAGGAGAGATATTGTAACCCTGACTCTCACCTCAATTAGACACTATATTGGTTAATAGAACTTAGGGTATAAGAATATTATAAATTAGAGGAATTACCCTCTATATAAAAATATGTTTGGAAGCTGGGATGAATCAACCGCAATAAATTCCATGAAATATTAAAAATGTAATCCAAAATCATCCCAAAATTCATTTATAACTAAAATTCATATATATAATGACATGAATATAAATTATCAAAATAATATCTAATGTAGTGAAACAATCTACTCTATGTTTTGTGCTTGTAATTACCATTATCACAACCCTTCTCTTTATTACACACATAAACATGATTTATTACATAAACATTCACTTAAGAAAACTATAACGATTGAGAGGTCCAGTGTAATGAAAAATTAAGAACATTAAATAACATCTTAAAAAATAAAATCAAGAATCTTCATTGAAAACATCCTTTACATGACCAAAAAATTCCCTTGTACATTGTGTTTCATGGGATTACCTAAGGAAATATATAATAAAAGGGTGAGATATATATCCCCATAATTGAGTAAACAAGGCATAACATGAAAAATAAAATACATGTTTGGAAATAGGCATATCAATGGAGAAAAATATTAAAATGAACATTAAATCATGATATAGTATTATTATCATAACATGGAAATTTGGAAACCGCTTACAACATGATATTAGATTGAGCCAAGGCTCATTACACATCGATAAGAATTAGTAAACCCTCATTGCACATGGAATAGGAAGATTACACCTTCATTGCACATGGAATAGAATCGGTAAACCCTATTTGAACATGAATTATCCTGAGAAACCCTCTTTTCACTTTGATTATCATGATACTAAAAATTACCAAATGAAATGGAACTCTTTCCGGGAACAACTTTTATAAAAATTCCATTTCATGCGTAAGTGTTCCACATGGATCATATACCATAGAATAATTTAACATCACATGATATTCCAAAACTAAGTAATGTTTAATAAATACATGAAATGACAATTAAATAAGTTTATGTTAGTAATGCTTAATACCCATGATAGATAAATGGGTATGGTATTCAGTACATGATGATTATGGATTGGAAAATTGTAGTGCAGTTTTGGAAGCATACCATAATCATATGGACATTCAATGGGTCAATGAGAGAATATGGTGTCTGTCATCATTTATACATGAAATATACAGTAAGGGTATCATGAAACCTAATATCACAACATATGAAATGGAAGTTAGATGCGTAATTTGGTAGAAATACATGAATGGAAATAAGAAGAGAGACATCACTTACAGAATTTCAGCATGGAAATAGATATACAAAGAAGGAACTAATGAGAGAAAGTGGTATCTCATCATTAAAAAATACGGATGGAGGGATGGGGGACACATAAAATTATACCGAAACATATGTAATTGAATATAAAAGGTTATTAAAACATAAAAAGGATGGATAAAAATGAGAAAGGAAATAATTCATTACTTTATTGTGTGACTTTTCGGGCATAAAGTGGGGCTTCATGAAAGCCTTGGGCACCATGGGATGATTAAAGAAATATTATGAAAGATTAAAGACAAGCTACAAGGATTTTTAGGGATGTTATGTGGGATATTGGGTGGGTTTATATTGAAAATGATAGGGCAATTCAGTTATATTTCCCAAACATAGGTTTTGAAATATATATAATGAGATATTAAAAACCAAAAAACCATACAATGATTTTTTAAAAAGTGGAGTATAAAATATTATTTTTTAAGGCCATTTCATGAAAATATTAAAATACTCGGATTTCTTATGTTGATATGATTCATACCCTCAAGGATATAATTTTAAATTGTTAAAATATTTTATATGTATTGCAGGGTCCAGCAAGGCATTATAAAATTTATCAATCAAATCTAAAATCACATTATTTTAAAAGAAAAATCATATATTGGAAGATTATACCTTTTATTGTGTTTCATTACATCAATATTTGGTCTTTATGTTGTCATAAAAATGTTATATATTTAAACCGTATTTAATTATTACCCAAAAATTTGATTTTCTTAGAAGTTTGTGAAAATTTTACAGTTGGATAATTTCAACTTACTGATTCCAAAAATGTTATTCATTTTCTATAAATTATTTTATAAATATATGAATTTTAATATTTAAAATAAAAACCACTATTTTGTGAAAATTGACGGGTTTTGAAAGACATTGTTTTCAAACCATAATAAAATTTATAATTGACATCATAAATATTTTAAAAAATATATATTCAATAAAAATTAATTTAGTAATAGTATTTTATTAAATTATTTTTTAATTATAAAATCCCTCGATCCTTCAAAATAGAACTCATAATTGAATTTGAATATTTATTAAAAATAAAATTTTTTATTTAAAAATCATTTACTGTGTAACAAGAATAAAATAATTTTATATTAATTATTCTATACAAAAAATTATGATCAAAATATTAATGATAGAATCTTGTTACATATCTAATTTTAACACTAGATTATACACTATGCGTATGGTGTGCGATGGTGGGGATTTCTTGTGGTCGTTTGATCAACATGGTTCGGGTCGTGATCTCGATGATCTTGAACTTCTCCTATAAATGAATTCACTCATGTTTTAGTTGATAGATCTAAGCCTATGCTTGGTGTAGGGAAAAGACCAGAAATTCTATCTCACTTGAATAATCTGATTAATGGAATTCAAATGGAATGATCCTACCTTTCAAAGCCATCACATATTTGTCTATGGAAAAAAGATTTTTTAAAACCCTATATACATATAATTCATGTGGTCACTATTCAATGTCCATATTATCAACGACAATGATACTAAATAGTCATTTAACCCAAATAATAAGAAAAAATGAATGTTTTTTTCTCAATGACATTAAAATAAAAAGAATTTTATTCATGAATGTTCGGGTCAGTACGACCATCACCCCTTAAGAAATTTCTCCCTAAAAGATTCTCATTCCCACACTAAAACAGATAAGGGTAACTCTACCTCATCACATACTCATGTTCCCATGTTGCTTATCCAAACATGTGGTTTTTACAAAACACCATGATGAGGGGAATAGTCCTATTTGGTAGATCTTTTTCTCTACGATCAAAAATCTTCACTGGCTTCTCATCATAGGAGAGGCCATTCTACAATGGTTCCACCTATGGATTGAGTAAATGAGATAGGTTAGGTATTTACTTCATCATGAGTGATAAAAAGAATACATCATGTAAATGATATAGTTTTAGCTGGAGTTCTAGTCGATAGGCCACTACTCTGAGATATCAAGGATCTCAAAAGGGCTAATGTACCTTACACTAAGATTCATCTTCTTCCCAAATCAAAAAACTCTCTTCCATGGTGATATAAGTAGTAATACCATGTCTTCAACGTCATACTCTGTGTATCATCGATGATTATCAACATAATTTTTTTTTTCAACTTTGAGAAGATTTCATTTGATACTGGAGGGTATTAACCTTCTCCTACATTTCATTGACCGTTTTTGGACCTAAATCTTTTCACTACCATCTTCATCCCCACAAGCTGGTGTTCTGTACCTCTTCTTATAAAGTTCTTTATAAGGATCCATTTGAATTCATGAGTAGAACCTGTTCTTGTAAAATAAGTCCACCAAAGAAAATGTTGGTCTAATCCACCTTTGAATTACGTTGAGAATTCTCTCCATAAGTCTGCAAGTGTTCAGATAGTATGCTATGATTGGCCATTAGTTTAAGGATGATAATTCATACTGATTTTCTTATTTTTATTTAGAGCATTTTTTAGATTCTTACAAAACATAGAGGTGAATCTTTGATCTTTATCGGATACATTAGATATTTTTAATCCCTGAATCCTTATCAATTATCCGATTTATATCAGTTCCAGTTGATCCAATGATAAATCCTATCATATTGAAATGAAGTGTCAAGTCTATGTAAGACGATCCACAACAACCCAGATAGAATTGTTTCCTTGGGATGTCTTCAAAAGTTCAATGAAAATTCCATGGTGATGTTCTACCATTCCAATGTTGGTATGGGTATTGGTTGCATCATCCCAGTAGAGTTCTTCCTCTCATCCATCACTTGTTAACATACCTGTAACTTTTATGTCTACTCAGCATTGTTTTTGTTCATGATATCCCACTAATAATGCTATTAGATATCTCCAAAGGTCATTATATCTCCTAGTTTAATTGAAAAATTCGAACTATGTCAATCATCCAAATTCTCATTCATTAACTATAGTATTGATGGAACATATATTTTTTATGAAAATCCCATAACTCCTTCTTTATTAACATTAAAATCAGATGATTTCCATTTATTAATAGTTTTCACTTTCTTCTAAATTCATACATAATTATTTTTTAGAATCCTTTAATAATTTTAAAAGATATGTTTGAGCAATCATTTTTGAAAGGATTGACGATGTTCCCTCCTTTATGATTCAAATATCCACATTCATCAATTCTAAGAATATTGGATACTTTTGAATTATGATCAATGATAGATTAGGTAGGTCCTTTCTACCTAGATCATCTGCCACCTTGTTCGATTTCCAAGAGTGTAGATGGATTGATCAGTCATAGTATTTGATCGACTATAACAATCTTAGTTGGCACTTATTCAACTCTTTTTTTTGTGAATATATAGTTGAGGATTTTGTTATCAATATATATATCACACTTCTCTAAAAATAGGCAATTTTTCCTAATTTGTTAAATAGTGATTACTACATCCATCTCCAGGTTATGTATTGGATAGTTCTACTCATATACATTAAATTTCATTTAAGCATAATTAATTAATATTTCATTTTGAATAAACACACAACACATTAACTTTTTTGAATCATCACTGAACACCATGATAAGTTATCCACTTGTTGGTTGTGTGGGCATGAGCACATTGATAAGAATAGTTTTCAAATACTTTAAACTCTCTTCATATTCATTATTCTATGAAAACATGACCCCAATTCATGATTTCATAGTAAGAAGGTTTGAAAATCAAGGGATGTTTCACAAAAATCAGTGGTAATATCCCGCTATCACAACGAAGCTATGGATATCCATCACAAATGTTGGTGTCAATCATCCCTCAATTGAATTTTACGTGGACTGGTCCATAGATATCTCATTTCTTGGGATGATATTCCCTAAGAATGAGATATCCTTCAACGAGAAATCAATCTTGTTTTACATTACACATTACTTCTCCTTGAACAAGGTCTATAGTATAGTGTGTAGATTCTCTTCATGATCCTCCTTGGTATTAGAGTATATTAAAATATAGTCTATAAAGACAACCACATGCTTTTCAAGTTAATCTTTAATGGATTTATTAATCATGTCCAGGAAGCTTTTTGGAGCATTAGTGAGTCCGATAGGCATTTCCAGGTATTCATAGTTCCCAAACATTGTATGAAATGTACTCATGGGGATATCTTCCATATTCACCCTTATTTCGTAATATCTCAACTGCAGATCCATATTACATAATTATTTTTCTCAATGTAGGTTATCGAACAAGTCATCTAATCATGGAAAATGATAATTTTTATTTATCATGAATTTTTTGAGCTCGTGATAGTCAATGAAAAAGTGCATTGACCCATCAATTTTCATTATGAAGAGGACAGATGCAACCCATGGAGATGCTTTTGGGAATATAAAACAATTATCTAGATTATCTTGTTGTTGTTTTATTATCTCCTCAAGATCCACAATAGATATTTTATTCAGAGTCTACGATATATTAAATTCACACAACTAGAAAAATGGGAAATTGACATTGTTCAAAACAATCAAAATAGGGCCTTAAACCAAAGTCATTGGCTATAGCCACAGTTTTGTCACAACCATGGGTGTTCTCGTCATGGCAGTAGGATCTGACCTATGGCCACATATTTAACATTGGAAGTAGGTCACCTATTTCCATGGTTTTGAAAACTATGGAAATAGGTGTATGCGTTGTCAACCGTGGATGTTGACCTATGGCCACAATTTTAACAATTTCATTTTACCATGGTTTTACTGGTGGCAATAGACATAGAAAATTGTGGAAATAGCATTAAAATAAAATATGTTGACCACAATTTTATCCCAAAACCTTCCCTTCATATTTTATGCCCCTAACCACTACAAAAACAAGGTTTTTATGTATATATATATATATATTATTTAATATATATTGTTAAAAACTATTGAAATATCCTGAAAAGTGTTGAAATAGTTCTTCTCTCCCTTTTTTGGTGGGAAATATTTTATCTTGTGCAAGGGAGGGAGACCTATATCCACGTTTTTCAAAACCATGGCTATAAACCTTCGAAAATATCCTATAGACACGGTTTTGGATATCATGGATATATCCGATAAAAAAAGCCCTATAGCCATGGTTTTTAAACCGTGGCTATTTGTCACACAACCGTGGTCGTATACACACATATTCATGGATTCAAAAATGTGGTTATAGGTCAGTGGTCATAGCCTATTTCTCTATTAGTGTCCCTAGGTATGTGATCAATAGAGAATTAAACATCTTCCCTAGGTGGAAGACAATGCATTTTCTCAGGAACAAACATCAATGAATTCCCCAACAGTAGGCATGTATTCAAGGAATGTTCCTTCCTTAGACTCAACCATCTGAGCACGATAAATGTGATCATATAGAAATAATATCCATGCTAGAGAGGATGGATCTAAAGAATATTCGTCCTCCTCCTTTCCCTTGGACAGAATTTGGGGTTGATTATCCATATAGGGAGTGATATCCATCTCATGGGAATTTGTATTGGATCTATATAAGGAAATCCAAACCATACCTATAATTACATCAAATTCCACCAGATGGAGTGTGATGATGTTCAATGGTAATTTTAATCCACAAATTGGGATACTAGAGGAATTTTATTCATAGGATCCAATAATTGCACCATTTTTTTTCTCATCGACATATCCACTTGCACGAATCTGTGTGGTGTTTTGATTGTTCTAATAAATTTATTGCATATAAAATTATACATAGAACCAGAATGAAAAAGTATATTTTCTATTCATGAATGAATAACTAGAATACCTATCTCCACTTCATTTTTTGGATTCATATTAGTAGTATTGGTGGAAAACGATCATCCTTTATATCATGGAGGTGGGTGAATTCCTCCAAAACCCTTATATTTGGGAACTAGTTCACATTTGGTCATGGTTCTTTGTAGTTATAGCAATCAACCATGAGATGAGGGTCTAATGGAGCGTTCATCCCCTCTACCACAACAACTGGTTTTTCTTGTTGGAAAATAGTGGCTAGATGCCCTTATCTTCCACACCTAATGAATTTTCGTGTCCCCTTTAGGAAATTTCTTGGGTAATTCTTTTTTCCCAATTGGAAAGTGGGGTGTTAGAATTTCTTATCACTATTGGATTTATCCATAAAATCTCTAGAGTTAAATAATCTATTGTACTTCATATTTCATATGATCTCCCAGAGATTCGTTGATCTCCAATTCATCTTTGATGGAACATTGGAAATTTTTCTCATAGTTATCAAAGTCATGGATTAATTTCGATTTCTGTTGGATAGGTTTTATCACACTAAACTATCGGTTAACCTTGCATTCAGGCATAATCACAAAGCTAGAGGTATATCATGCAAGGCTTCTGAAGTGTGCCTCTATTTCTCTAATGGATTCCTCAAATTTTTTCTTGAGGGAAAGGACGTCCCACTCTAGCATAAGTCAAAGTGTGTGAGGAAAATATTTAGTGGAATTTTTTTTAAATCCTTCTTTTCTACTTCCTCGATCACTTCCACAGGCTTTTTATTTTTTATCAATGGCCTCAATTGATCAGCTTAAACATCTATATGATAATAATACCAAATACCATTATCTAGTTCGGAACATTGGTGGATCGAAATCATCTTCTTAATATAGTTGATTGATTGTTTAGTGATTGGGGGTTCAGATGATACATTATAAGTCAGAGGCCATTGTCTCATTAAGCTCTCAATTACGACTTTTTCATTCTTAGGTGGGCTCGACTGTTCCTCTTAGACCAGGTATCTATTGAAAATTTGACTTAACTGGGAGGGTATCATGAAAATGAATTAAATTACTGCTCCCATTGGATTGGGAATCCCATTAAAACAATCATCACATTGATCATTATGTTTGTTGTTATCCCGAGTCCTTCTATTACCATCCATCTTCTAGTATAAAATGAATGTTAGGGTTAGGTTTAATAAACACATGAAGGGGAATCAAATAAAAAAATGTATAACATATAAATTAAATTGGTTTCTTCAGATCATGAATTTATAGGCTTCAGCCTATGTTATCCATGAAATACATCCAAACATATATTTTTAGGGGTGTTTTTTCTTCTCTTAATAAAGGCTCATACTAAGAATCTAAATTTACCGAAGAATATCTCTAAGGAGTGTCGAACAAAGAGTGTATAAACGACCATTATAATGAACATATTCTTATTCAAGTCTTTTTCAAAGTGATATTTTTGGGTTTTATCCCTAGATACATCTATTCCATAGCAATCTTTACATATTTATATCAAGATATGTATGTATTTTTTTAATAAACAACTTACCATATACTCACCACAATATAGGGATTATTTTCTTATACTAAGTATTATCCTTATGTCTTTCACATTAGTTTTATAACCCTAATCCCAAATATAACTAAACATATCCCCTGATACCAACTATAACAACCATTCTCTTTATTACACACATAAAAAAGAGTTATTTCATAAATTTTCACTTAAGAAAACTCCGAGGATCGAGAGGTATAGTGTCTAGGGAAACTATGATCGTTACATAAAAAATTAAAACATAAAATAAAAAATAATTATAGAAAATTTATATTACATGTCCAAAACATTCCATCATACTTTTCATTGAATGGTATAACCTAAGGATATACATATGAAATGGGTGAGCTATTAAGCCTATTAAGGGAGTAAAAAAGGACTAACATTAAGAATAGAATACATGTTAGGAAAAAATAATATAAATTGAGAATAATAGGAACATGAACCTAAATGAATGATATAGAATTGATATCATAACTTGTACCTATATCTACCCCATACAACATGATATTTGTATTATCTATGGCTCATCGAACATGGATGACATGAATAAAACCCTCATTCCACAAGGATTAGCATGAGTAAACCCTCCTTGAACATGAATTAGCATTAGTAAATCCTCATTGGGAATGGATGATCATAACTAAAACTTCATTAAACATGGAATATCATGATACTAAACTTTACCCAATGCATTCGAGCGCTATCAGGGCACACCCTTTATAAACATATCATTTTATGCAAAAGTGTGCAACATGGATCATATATCATTGAATCATTCAACATCTTAAGTTATTCCAAAATTATGGAATGATAAATATTTAAATGTAAGTACCATTCAATATGTGTATGTAAAATGTGGTTAATACCCTTGATAGAGAAATGGGTATGGTACTCAATATTTTTTGATTTTGGGATGGAAAATCGTGATGCAATTTTGGCCGCATAACATCGTCATATAGAAATTAATTGTCTTGATGAGAGAGAAAGGGGTATTTCATCCTAGATACAAAAAATAGAACGTAATGGGATCAGTAAACACAATATCCCAACCTATGAAATGGAATTTAGATGCATATTTTGGGATAAATACTTGAATGGAATAAAAAGAGATAAATCCCTTATGGAAATTCATCACAGTAACGGTTATACACGAAAGGCAATAGTGTAAGATAAAGTGGTATATCATTATTTAAATATATGAAGGGATGTATGGAGGATGTTATAAATCTTACCCCAACATTTTTAATTGTATTTTAAAGGGTATTACAACATAATGGAACTTTTATAAAAAAAATAACAATGAATGAAGCCTCTTACTTGAGTGTGTGACTTCAAGAGCATGAAGAGAGGATTATTGAGAGCTTGGTTCACCTTAATAGGATTATAGAGATAAGAGGGAAGCATGGAAACATGATACATGGTTTTTATCTGATTATAAGTGGGATATTTGGTGGGTTTATATAGGAAATGAGTGGGGAATTCATTAATATTTCACAAACATATGTTTTGTAATATATATCGTTATGTTTTAAGAACCACAATCCATCCCATGGATTTTTCACATGTTTTTTTGGAAAAGTAGAGTGGAAACAATATTTTATAAGTCCATTGTTAAAAAATATTAAAATACTTGTCTTTTTTATGTGGAGGTGAGTCACAGTCTCAAGGAAATAATTTTAAAATGTAAAAATATTTTATAAGTTTTGGAGGGTCCAGTAAGGCATTATAAAATAAATCAAACAAATCTAAAATCACATTATTTTATTGGTAACACAATTATTAGGCCAACATACCTTTTATATTATTTCATTACATAACTCTTGGGTCATTATAATGACATAAAATACATATATATTTATATGGTATTTAATTTATACCTTAAAATACAATTGTGTCAGATAAATTTGAAAAATTCACTGTTACACTTATTCAACACCATAATTCCAAAAAATATGTTCTTTTTATATAATTTTTTTTATAAATTTCTAAATATTCACTTTTAAAATAAAAAACCTTATTTATTGACAATTGACGGGATTTGAGAGACACAATTTGAAAACCATCATAAAATTTATAGTCGACTTCATAAAAATAATGTGATCATTTATATTTAATAAAAATTAATTTAGAAATTGTATTTTATTAAATTTATATTTATTTAAAGATTCCATTTATTACAAAAAATCTATTTCCCAAACAAATATTAATATTAACTAAAAATACCATTTTTTCTTTAAAAGTACTTTACAAAGTAACAAAAATAAATTTAATTTATATTCATTATTATATACCAAAAATTAAATATAATCATAATTATAACGTCTTGTTACATATCCCTTTATTACATCACAATATTCCCTAAGAGTATCTTGTGATATGGTTGGGAATTCTTGGGTTTGTTCGGTGAACATATTTGGACCAGGGTCTAGATGAGCTTCAACTTCTCCCATAAAAATTTTTCCTCATGCTTAAGATGTTTGATCTCGGCTTGGGATCAATAGTGGGAAAATCCTACTTATTCTATCTCCAATGAAAAATATGATAAACGGGATTCAAAGGGAAATATCCTACTGGTTGAGGCCATCACTCCCTTTATCTATGTTAAATGGTTTTGTTAAAACCCAATATATATAAAAGTAATTTGATCACTGTTTAAGGACTATATTATCAATGTTAATGATACTTAATGGTCATTTATACCCGATAATAATAAACAGTGAATGTGTTATTTATAAACACTAAAATATTGTGAATTTTATTTATCAATGTTTTGGTCATTACATCCATCGCAGTCCATGTAGTCCTCATCAAAACCTCGGTTTCATTTTTATATGCGTAGGGTGAGAGTAAATGTATACTCAATATAAAAACAATAGTATCTAAATAACATTAGAAAGAGGAATACTATATGGACCTTATGTGAAAAAAATCCAAATAAAACATAAACATATATATTGATCATTAACACCCTCACAAAGAATATTCAACATATAATGAAAGGCATGCATACTTACATAATATGAAAAATATCGATTTAGGTAACCAGACACTACATTACCACTAATTTAATATTGTCAAAACCTAATGTCATATGTCATGGATCTCCCATATCTTCTTTATAATATATACCACCTCCCAAAACACTATCAAAACAAAACAAGAACACAAGAATCTAGTCCATTTTCTCCAGAAAATGGTCATATCACATAATTATTGAAGAAACATAGTCTATCACATCACAAATATAAAAATAGTAGTATAGTATCATTAATATAATGGTCTTGAAACTCCTTCCCTCCTCAAACCATGTATGGCCCTGGCCATAAAAAACCCCACAATGTGTTAAAATCTCATATCACACGAATAAATGTAGTACATTAGTAAGTACACAAATTGACTTGTAGTCATCATAGAAAATGAATATATATATTCTCCTAGAAGTGATAGAAGGAAATAATTGTTAGATATCCACCCATCCTCATTACCATTATGATGGAAAATAACCTTCAAGTAAATATACATGTCTCAACATGTTGTCAATTATTCAAGTTGGTGTGTCCAGAAATAAAAAAGTTTATATAGAAATATATATAGCCACAGAGAATAAAAAATTATAGGTTTTCACCAAATTACTATGAAACTAAAAACATCTTGTATTTCATTGTATCTAATAAATGTAGAGCACCATATTAAAACTATCCACAAGATAATTCTTACAATACTGTAAAATTTTAATTTATTAATTCATTTTCTATTTTTATACAATTCTCAAATGAATCTCATGAAATTTAGTATACTATAAACTATTAATTCCATCAATATTTGGGAATGCGGCACAAAATAACAATAAATCGCATTAAAATCTTAATTCCCATCAAACTATCACCTTGTTGCTCTACAAAAAAACCATTAAACCATAACCTCACCACCTAAAATAAAGGTTCAACCTATTTATCACCAAACATACCCAATTTCATGACCAAAAAATTGTCCCCTCACCACCATAAAACAATGAAAAAGGAAACCATTACCATATTCCCTAAAATCGTAGAAATAAAAAACATCACCACACTTCACCAAATTCACCACAAAAAACCATCTGCATGTCACCCAAAATTTATGAAAAAAAATATCACCTCAAAATGTAGGAAATATGCAAATAATCACCCATAAAACACACGTCACCTCCACACCAAATATCCATACATTACCCATCATCCCAACACATTTTATTTATATTTCCGTGGTATTTTTATCAAATCAATTTCATTATTTTTATGTTATTATCAACCAATAATATAAATCCTAGGTTTGAAATTTTATAACTAGATAAAACATGTTAATATGTTTCCATCTCATAGGGTGATGACAAAAAATCTCCAAAAAAATTTAATATACATTGCCAATTCCCTCTATTGTCCACAATTTTCAGGGAGTGTTTAGATCATAAAAATACAACATAATATGAATATAAAATAAAGAAAAACATGTGAATATTTCCCCTTCACCATATATTTCAACGATTTAATTATTTATCATTTATTAAGTCTCCAATAACAATCCCCACATTTATAATAAGTTTAATCCCCACATTTATTGTACAAAAATATTTGGAACATTGGATTTAATAAATGGACAAATGATGATTCACATGATTCATTACAAAAAACTAGGGGTTGTACATAAGGATGACTATCCACTATAAAAAATTGACCTAATGATAGAAGGCTTCCATGACTCCAAGGGAATATATTTTTGACCTCTAACAGTTTGTAGAACCATGTAGTAAGAAACAAATGAAAGATTCATAATTTTAAGGTTCATTTTATGTGAAGTGATAGTGATTTCAGATCATGAAATATTTAATTTTAAAAAATATTTGATATAATATGAAAATAAATGTGAAATGAATATATGATTACCTCGTTCATCATATAAATTATATTATATACTTATCCTTGGTAAAATATATTTTTAATGCCCTAGATTCACAATTTTGAAACACCTGTATGGAAATTTTCTAAGAATTGATTGAAAACGCCATGTTCATATTTTCATTTTGATGAATGGAACACAAATCCAATAGAAAAAATTAAATTTTTTTCGTGGAGATAATCCATATATCTGACCTAAATAGAAAATAATTCCATGTATCCAATTCATCAATTTATTTGGTTCACATCGTCATTCAATCAAAATACTAAATTAATTTGGCCAATCACTCTACGTAGTTGATTCACATATCCAATAAATCCATACAAATTATATTTTTAATTATCTGTTTCTCATAGACGATCAACACGAACAATATAGCAATGTAGATAATTATTCATCATCGATGATTCATGTAGCCAGTAACTCCATGTAGTTGACTCTCATATCTGATCAATCCATGTATCTAGTTCACACACCAGGTTCATCCATGTTGAAAATTAAACTGGCAGGGATAAGAAACAAGTTTTTACGTGACCGTATAATATATCATTCTAAATATTCTAATTAAAAACCATAATAAAAAAGAAACAAGTGTATGTGTCATAAAACTATACAAAAAACAAACCAACGATTTGAATAAATAACAAACTACACCAACTAACCATGTATGAGCTACGCCCGCACCTCGTTGTGTTGGTTGTAGACAACGAACAGCGCTAAAGGAGCCAGAGAGTTGGAGGACTGGATAGTACCTGGAGGTGGACCACTCAGTATGATAGTACACGGAGGAGACAGACAAAAGGGGGTGCTAAGGAGGCCATCTGTACCTACCCTTCAGGTAGGAACCCTGGAGGATGACCCAGTAGCTGCTTTACTTTTCTTTAGTTGTACTTTCTTTCAGTTGTAATTGTAGTTTACAGTTAGTCTTGTATCCACGAGCCCTTTTTCTTTTCAACACACTTTTTTGTATACAATTTTTAATTAGTGTTTTTCATTCAGCTTACTTTGATTGTGTTTGTCTTCAAATTATAGAATAAATTCTTTCCTAGTATAAAGATTTATGCCTTTGGGATTGTATATATTTTCTAAACCAATATTATTAAATTTCATTCCATTGAAGATCATGAAATTTTGGAGATGTTGAATATTTTAATGATTTAAGACATGATGCCGAGAATCGTAGGGTGTAACCTGGGATACATTTTGTATATTCATTTGAAAATATAATTAATGAATCTATTGAATTCACAATTAACTTCAGTGGTTGGGTTTTCACTAGTTTATATTCACTAGTAATATTTATTACCTAAATTAATATGAACTTGATTGATTTTCAGAATTTATAAACTATAGCGATTGATGAATAAAATTTCCATGACATTTAATTGAATATTATTTCATGGGGAGAACTGCATTTTCTTGTATCATATAATTCGATAATAACCAACATCATTATGTTTTAATGGAGAACATGGATCATATTTCGTGAGTAACAAAAATTCCTGAATAATCATCCATAATAACTTTAATGGTATCCCCTCCAAAAATGAAAAAATATAACTGTTGGATCTGAATCTACGGATTACACACAAGAGGGGGGGGGGGTGAATTGTGTCTTTTCAAAATTATTACAATCTCTTCAATTTAGACAAATTCTGTCCAGTATGCTTTAGCACGATTAAATATGCAACGGAAAAAGTAAAAGCATGAACACACGGATGTATAGTGGTTCGGGGAACAGAAGGCCCCTAGTCCACTCCACCAACGCTCAAATCTACGAGCTTGGAGATTTTCACTATCTGGTCCTCGTTTCCACAGACCTGTTCACAAATGAGTACAGGCAGTTGAAACCTTTACAAGTTTCAGGCAAACACAACATTCCTGGTTCAAACACGAACCCACATAGCATAGAACGAGAAGCTGATCACTCAAAAATAAAAAGGGTTTCGATAAAGAAAACACTTCTCCAGTTGTTCTTCACAATTGCAACAGAATGCAATTGACAGTAGAAAGATCGTCATCTTCAGAAAATAATGATCTGTAATCAAAACAGTTCTGAGTCGATCCAGTTGCAATAGATATTACAAGAAACTTCACAACTTCAGCAGCAGTAGATTCACAACAGATAGTCGATGTAGAACACCTGAATCTGCTATCAAGATCTTCCTTCGGTAATAAAGGTTTTACACTTCTTCTCGATCACCAGAAAAGAACGCCTTCACACAGTCTCTGTTTCTTGCTCGTTAAAAGATCAATCTATATATTTCATACACTTTCTTGTGTATATATATATCCGAAGTTTCCAAGATAGAACATATATATTCAAATCTGAGAAAATCTTCCGCATAAATAGATCCATGAAAATCTCCTTTAGATTCGCGATATTAAAAAAAATGAAATAACAGAGCCGTTGTAACTCCCCTGAAGAATCGGCATAAAAAGCTCCGTTTAAATCAATCATTAATCCATTGAAAATCGTCTTTGATTCAGTCAAAGTCGTACATAAGAATCGGCTCGAAATCCTCTTAATAATCCGCCTGTTTGACCAATGCAAAAGGAAATATCGTCTGTCAAAAATATCCCGACGCCAAACGTAGGGTTGATGACGTAGCTCCAAACGTAGGGTTCACAAACGTAAGGTTCAGAACGTAAGGTTCAGAACGTACATACTTTCTCTTCAGCATTCAAACGTAGGGTTGATCATCCATACTTTGTCTTGCTTCAACTTTCCAAAGAACGTACGGTTGATTATAAAAGTAAGGTTGATGATCCATACTTTTGAGAAACAAACTCAACACTGAAAACTAACGTACGGTTTCTCTTCCATACTTGTCCAACAACAAAAACGTAAGGTTCCTTCCAAACGTAATGTTCTTCTTCCATACTTTTCAACAACGTAAGGTTCATTAACCATACGTTTCAAAATAACGTAAGGTTCCTTAACTATACGTTTCTTTTAACATAAAAAGTAAACTTTTCATCCATACGTTACGTTCATCAATGTAGGGTATGAACAGTGATTCCAGTACGCGCTAAAACTGATCTCGCGCTACAGTGATTCCAGAACGCGCTAAAATTGATCTCGGAATAAATGAAGTATGAAATCTCGTTATATGAAATAAATAAATAAAATAAATTCTTGCAAAATACTCAACGAAATAATTAGTAAATAATTAAGGGTATTTGTGAGCATCAAAATCATCATAAAGAGACAGAGTATTATTTATAATAATCTCCCCCTTTAAAAAACATTATTTTGAATTGTTTGAAAACAATACATTGCTCAACAATCTCCCCCTTTTTGATGATCACAAAACCCATAAAATAATAGAACTAATTTAATTTCAATCTTTATTGAAAAATTAGTTTTATAAAATTTTAGAATTTTGAAAGGATTAAAACAATATTTAACTATAATAAAATTTCTCCCCCATAAAAATAAATTTTCATCTAAAAATAGATAAAAGATAAATTTCGTATATATCCAAATTCTCCCATATATCCAAATTTCTTCATAGGAAACAAATGAATTTAAATGTTGTGTTTATCCAAATTCTCCCCCTTTTGTGATATCAAAAAGAATGAAAAATTACGGATTTGAACACGTTCAATATTGCACTGAAGTATAAGTAAATGCTATAATTAACTGTGTATGAATAAGTGAATTTGTTATACTGGCTAACTCAATCATAAATAAATAAACAACAAAACAAAAAAAAAATAAGAAAAGAATTTTCATTCACAAGATGTTATATATAAACGATTGTGATATGCAGAGGAATCAAGGTTCATAGATAAGACAGGGAAAAAGGTGTCTATCTCCTTTGAATAGCGGTCTTTATCTCTGTAAACTGTTCTCTGAGCCTCTTCATCATCCCATCTCCTAACTTGATGATAAGATCTCTGTTCTCTTGAGTCATATGAATATCTTCAATCAAATTAACTCTGAAAAACTCATGCATTCTTTCTTCTTTTTCAACAATAATAGCCAGTTTTTCTGATAACTGATTCAAAAGAATCCTAATAGGTTGCTCTCCAGATGTCAACTGATCCACTAAAAATCTCTGATTATCTAGCAAAACTGACAAAGGGGCACTATTACACTGAAGATCATGTAATCTGTCACTCATATTGCTCATTGCTGTAGTAATTGCTTGAAATTTCCGAATCAAATCAGGTGAAAAGCCTGATCCACTCACAGCACTGTTTGCAACAGACTCAAATTTATTCTCCATGTAAATCTTCAACTCAGACAAATCATCTTTCTTTACCATCTCTGATTTTAACTGATCAACATCATGCAGCATATCAGTCTTAAACAAATCTACTTCCTGTTTTGAAACAGTACATTCTTTCAGCTTCTGAAACTTCAACTGCTCTAAGTTCAGAGAATTTCCGAGACTAACATTCTCAGATTCTAACTGAGAGATACGCTTGTACAACTCAACAACTTCTTCTTTTCTCGAATCAGGGGCAACCTGTGCTCGATTCTCATGTCCAGAATTAGGTTGATGAAGCAGGGCAAGTGGTAAGGAATCTGCATCTGACTGTTCTTTGTCCTTGTCCTGACAAGGTTCATCCACTGAACTATCTTTTGAACCCTGAAACTCTTCCACTGAAAAATCTTCCTGAAGTACCTCTGTATTAGCTTCAGAAGTATGTTCATCACGAAAATTAGTCTCTCTGACTTATACTGATTGGTCAAGAACAATATTTTCATGTAAATCTTGAGGTCGGGCCACTTCTTCACCAGGCACTGCCTCCATAAGTTGTTCTTGTTGAATTACTTTTTCAACAGCCACCGCAGCAGATTGAGGTTCTTTTTGACTTTCTGTTTGAGCTGCTGGTTCCTCTATCGGTGCAGTCTGCTCCACAACAGCTTCTCTCACAAATGAATAAGAAAATAATGGTTCAGAGGATTTCAAGGCAGGAGAGATAATTTCTTCATCAATTGACCTCTTCCTTCTAGATTGAAGTCCTTCTTGACTTCTCTCTTCCTCAACTTCCTCCATCTCAAAACGAATTCTCCTTGCCACTGTACTAACTCTTGATTCTGCTTGTACCTCCTTGGACTTAGCCGGTTGAGCCTGAGCACTCTCCGAGTTTTCCTCAGCTCCAACAGGTAAGAGTTTTCCTTTAATTGTGCTCCAGAAGTATCCTACTTTCCTCAAAGTTCCAGCATTAAAAACATTACTGTGGTGACATTTCACCCCAGCATCTACCAATCTGATCATTCCTCTTTTAAACAAAAACAACGAAATGAACCTTCCATAAGGGAAAAAGGTCATTCTTGCTTCACTCTGACAGCAGTAACTCAGATATCTTATCATAAACCGAGGAAAATTAAACTTAATATCACACATCAGAAGATACATTATGTACATGTCCGGGTATAGGATTTTCTCCATCTCAGCCATTCTTGGTGCTAAACCAGTCTGAACAAATTTTACCAAAATTTTCTGATCGGGCTCCAAATCCTTAATAAACATCTTCTTTATCACTCTGGTTCCAAACAGAAAAGACATAATGTCTTCAGACTTATGTACAGAATCTCCAATATTCCGTAAATCGAAATTAAAAACTCCTTCATGAGGGCAGTTAAGAATTTGACTTATCTCTACAGATGACATTGAAAAGTCCTTATCCTCTATTTGAGCCAATAAACTATCCTCTGTATCTCCAAGACTAAACTGAACAGTTCTAAAGAAATGTCTCATTTCTGCCTCATATAGAAACTCAGAATTTTCACTATTAAAAGCTTGCTCAAGGCTTTGAAACGACAACGCTTGCTTCAATAGTAAATTAGTTTCAAAAAGCCACTCTAAATCTATGACTTTACCTTGAAGTATTTTCCGACTAACTACCTTAGGTTTCTTTGCAGCACTGCTCTCGGCTTCATCTGGACGCTTAGTCTTTTCCATTCCAACAACGATTTCTGAAGGTTCGTAAGTTTAGGGTTTGAAGATTCAGAAAAGGGTTTTGGAGCAGATGTGCGGTTTTAGGTTTTCGAAAGGGTTTCCGAAAAAGGTAAAGCAGTTTAGAAGGTGAAACGGTTCTGACAACCTTGATTCCCGTGTAATCACTAATCATTACTTTTATTTAAAACAAAATAAAATTACTTATAGCGGAAAACAGAAATTAAGCAGAATTCGAAAACAGAATAAGATTTAAAAAAAACTATTTAAAATTAAATAAACCTAACTCCCCCTTAATAAATTCAAACCTTGCCGTGGGAAGTGGTTTAGTAAAAATATCTGCTAATTGATTTTCTATATTTACAAATTCTAAAAATATATCCTTTTTAAACACATGATCTCTTAAAAAGTGATTTCTTATATCAATGTGCTGAGTTGTAGAATGAATAATAGGATTTTTTGAAATATTAATTGCACTAGTATTATCACATAAAATAGGTGTATTATTGAAATCTAATCCAAAGTCCATAAGAGTGTTTTTCATCCACAACACCTGTGCACAGCAACTACCTGCAGACACATATTCTGCCTCGGCTGTTGACAGGGCAACTGAGTGTTGTTTCTTACTAGACCATGATACTAAAGACTTCCCTAAAAAGTGACATGTTCCTGAAGTACTCTTCCTATCTAATCTACAGCTTCCAAAGTCAGCATCTGAATATGAAATTAAATTAAAATCAGAGGTTTTTGGATAAACCAGAGATTGATAAATAGTACCTTTTAAATATCTAAAAATTCTTTTAACAGCAGTTAAATGGGATTCTTTGGGATTTGACTGAAATCGAGCACAAAGACATACTGAATACATTATATCTGGTCTACTAGCAGTAAGATATAACAAACTACCAATCATACCTCTATATAACTTGTTGTCCACTGATTTTCCAGTTTCATCCAAATCAAGTTTTATATTAGTACACATAGGAGTTGTAAATGGCTTGCTGTTTTCAAGTCCAAATTTCTTAAGTAAATCAGTAATGTATTTGCATTTATTTAAAACATTTCCAAAATCTTTTTGAAATATTTGAAGACCCAAAAAGAAATTTAATTCTCCCATCATACTCATTTCAAATTCTTTTTGCATTAATTCTGAAAATTCATGACAAAGAATTTTATTGGTTGATCCAAAAATTACATCATCAACATAAATTTGAACCAACAAAACATTATTTTTCACAGTTTTCTTAAAGAGTGTTGGATCTGCCAGTCCAACAGTAAAATCATTTTTCAAAAGAAAAGAACTTAGTCTTTCATACCAAGCTCTAGGTGCTTGTTTAAGGCCATAAAGAGCTTTAGTAAGTTTGAAAACAGAATCTGGTTTTTGAGAATTTTCAAAACCAGGAGGTTGCTCAACATAAACTTCCTCCATTAAATAACCATTTAAAAAGGCAGATTTAACATCCATCTGAAATAATTTAAAATTCATATAAGATGCATAGGCTAAAAGGATTCTAATGGCTTCTAACCTGGCTACAGGTGCAAAGGTCTCATCATAATCTATTCATTCTTCTTGATTATATCCTTTAGCTACTAATCTTGCTTTATTTCTAGTTATTATCCCTTGATCATCCTGTTTATTCCTAAAGACCCATTTAGTTCCTATTACTGGATAATCATGTGGTCTTTCAACTAATTCCCAAACCTTATTTCTCTTGAACTGGTTCAATTCATCCTGCATTGCTATTACCCAGCTCTCATCATCTAAGGCTTCTTCTATGGTCTTAGGTTCTTGTTGGGATAGGAAAGCAGAGAATTCAACTATGTTTCCAAGGTTTCTTCTAGTTTGAATACCAGTCTCTAAGTCACCTATCACAGATTCTAAAGGGTGATTCTTTAAGGTTCTAGACTGTCTAGGCATTACATTCAAAGGTTCTTCAGTGTCATGTTCTTCTGAACTGGACTGAATTTATTTTATATCATTTTCAAAATCATTCTTTAAATTCTCAAGTCTCATGTTTTCATTAGAATCAGGTTCATCTATTTGTTCTATCCTTTTGTCAAAAAGGATCAGATTCATCAAATTTCACATGAACTGATTCTTCAACAATCCTTGACTTTTTATTATAGACTCTATAAGCTTTGGAGGTTGCAGAATATCCTAAGAAAATACCTTTATCAGATATTGGATCAAATTTTCCAAGATTTTCTTTGGTATTCAAGATGTAAACCTTGCATCCAAAAACTTTAAAGTAATTTACTTTAGGTTTTCTGTTATTCCATAGTTCATAGGATGTCTTTTTCAAAATAGGTCTTATTAAAATTCTATTCATTATATAACAAGCTGTATTAACAGCTTCTGCCCAGAAATATATAGGTAGGCTATATTCATTTAACATAGTTCTAGCCATTTCTTGAATAGTTCTATTTCTTCTTTCTACAATCCCATTCTGTTGAGGTGTTCTTGGAGAAGAGAAGGTGTGTTTAATACCCATGTTTGAGCAAAAGGAATTAAATTCCTGGTTCTCAAATTCTCCACCATGATCACTTCTCAATGAGATTATATTAAAACCTTTTTCATTTTGAATAGATTTACAAAAACCTTGAAATAAACTAAAAGATTCACTTTTATATTTCAAAAAGAAAATCCAAGTAAATCTAGAATAATCATCAACTAATACATAAACATATAATTTACCAGCTAAACTTGCTACTCTTGAAGGTCCAAACAAATCCATATGGATAAGTTCTAGAGGTTTAGTTGTAGCAACTTTATTAACAGATTTGAATGATGATTTGTGTTGCTTGCCAAGCTGACATGCATCACAGAATCTGTCATTTTCAAATTTGAGACTAGGAAAATCAGAAACTAGATGTTTCTTAGATAATTTATGTAAAGAATATATATTGCAATGACCAAGTCTTCTATGCCAGATCTAGGATTCACTTATATTAGCAGTTAAGCAGTTTACTTGTTGTTTACACAAGGAATACAAATCCAAAGTATAAACATTATCAGTTCTGGGTGCTCTAAACTTAAACAGTTTATCTTTAGAAACAGTACAACTATTGTTAGTAAAATCAACAGTGTATCCATCATCACAGAGTTGAGAGATACTTATCAGATTGTGTTTTAACCCTTGTACATAAAGTACTTTGTTGATTGAGACTGTCTCTGGATCTCCAACTGTTCCAATACCAATAATCTTTCCTTTGGCATTGTCACCAAAGGTGACAAGTCCTCCTTCCTTTCGAGTAAGAGAAGAGAAATTAGCTGAAGTTCCACTCATGTGTCTTGAGCAGCCACTGTCCATATACCATATTTCTTTCTTTCTTTGGTGACCTGCTACCTGCAAAGACATTCAAACAAATTGCTTTGGTACCCATATTTTGTTGGGTCCAGGAGTGTTAGCAAGGTGTGATATGGGTATCCAGATTTGCTTTGTTTTCTTAAAATTGATTGAATCATATAGATCATTGGAAATATAAGCTTTCTTAATTCCACATATTTGAGGTTGTCTTAGAAAACATTTTTTAGCTATATGACCTTTTGTTCCACAGAAGTTACAAATAACCTGTTTAGTGCTAGGAACAAAATAATTTTTGTATAACTTAGGTTTTTCTCCTTTACTTCCAATTCCAAACCTTTCCTTTTTAAAAACAGTTTTTCCAAGTATCTCATTTAAGGTGTTTTCTCCTTTTGTAAAAACTAATGCAGCCTTTTTATAAAATTCTACTTCATCCTGTAGAGTTTTTATTTTTGGTTCAAAATTAATTTTATTTGAGTCAGCAGAGTTGTATTTGTCAATTAATTCCTTATGTTGTTTTAGCAAAGTATTTCTCTCATCTGAAATAGCTTTATGCAAGTTCTTTATAGATTTATATTTTTTAAATAATGAGTCATACCTTTCTTCAAGCATATTGCAGTAAGCTGCAAGTTTTTTATTTGAGAAGCTTGTTTCAGAGTTTGATTCATTATTTGAGTCAGAGGAATAGTATGAGTGTACCTCATCAGTTTCAGCCATGAAACACATATTTGCTTTTAAATTGGATTCCTCCTTCTCTGAGCTTGATTCAGAAGAATTACATGAGTCTTCAGAAACACTCCAAGTAGCTTTCATAGCTTTCTTGTCTTTCTGCTCATAATCATCTATTTTGAAGAATTTCTTCTTCTTTGCATCTTTCAATTTTGGGAAATCCGGTCTGATATGTCCCATCTTTTTGCATTCATAACATCTCACTTCCTTGCTATCCTTCTTGAAGGATTTCTTGAAGTCTTTCTTCTTACTGTAGAACTTTCTGAATTTTCTGGCTAGCTGAGCCAGTTCTTCATCCGAATTTGAAGAATCAGAGCTTTCTGATTTAGCACTTACTTCTCTGTTCTTCATCTTTATATCCTTTTGTTGAGAAGTCAATTTCAAAGAAGTATTTTCCCTTTTTATGTAGACTTTATGTTCATTTACCTCATCTTGCATTTCAGCCTCGTACATCATCAATGTACCAATCAGCTCTCTCATAGTTAGATCTTTAACAGAAGTTAATTGTCTGATTGCTGTAGAGATTCCATTCCATCGAGTAGGAAGTACTCTCAGTACCTTTAACGCTTGATCAGCCTGCTTGATTGGTTCTCCTAGAGCTGTTATATTATTGACAATTTCTGTCAATCTTCCATTCATCTGAGTGATGCTCTCTCCTTCAATCATTCTGAAAGTATCGAATTTTAATTTAGCAGTTGCATATCTCATCTGTCTTGCATTATCTGTTCCTTCATAAGCAACAGCTATTGTTTGCCACATTTCATATGCAGTCGGGCATTGAGATACTCTGTTAAATTCATCCGGTCCTAGACCACAGATGATTGCATTCATAGATTTTGAATTCATGTCATACTCAGCCTCTGTAGCAGCACTCCATGTATCGGGATTTTCAGGAATTTCATAGGGAGTCAGAATCTTTGAATAGAATTTGTAACCATGATTTTTCAGATAAATAATCATACGTGATTTCCAGCAGCCATAATTATCTCCATTAAAGTAAGGTGCTCTGACCATTGACATTCCCTCTCTCGTATCAGCCATGATACACTATGTATAATCTTTATATACTTCTAGCTTGACAAGACTTTAAAAATAAGAAGCTCCTCCTCTGATACCAATTGTTGGATCTGAATCTACGGATTACACACAAGAGGGGGGGGGGTGAATTGTGTCTTTTCAAAATTATTACAATCTCTTCAATTTAGACAAATTCTGTCCACTATGATTTAGCACGATTAAATATGCAGCGGAAAAAGTAAAATCATGAACACACGGATGTATAGTGGTTCGGGGAACAGAAGGCCCCTAGTCCACTCCACCAACGCTCAAATCTACGAGCTTGGCGATTTTCACTATCTGGTCCTCGTTTCCACAGACCTGTTCACAACTGAGTACAGGCAGTTGACACCTTTACAAGTTTCAGGCAAACACAGCCATCCTGGTTCAAACACGAACCCACACAGCTTAGAACGAGAAGCTGATCACTCAAAAATAAAAAGGGTTTCGATAAAGAAAACACTTCTCTAGTTGTTCTTCACAATTGCAACAGAATGCAATTGACAGTAGATAGATCGTCGTCTTCAGAAAATAAAGATCTGTAATCAAAACAGTTCTGAGTCGATCCAGTTGCGATAGATATTACAAGAAACTTCACAACTTCAGCAGCAGTAGATTCACAACAGATAGTCGATGTAGAACACGTGAATCTGCTATCAAGATCTTCCTTCGGTAATAAAGGTTTTACACTTCTTCTCGATCACCAGAAAAGAACGCCTTCACAGAGTCTCTGTTTCTTGCTCGTTAAAAGATCAATCTATATATTTCATACACTTTCCTGTGTATATATATATCCGAAGTTTCCAAGATAGAACATATATATTCAAATCTGAGAAAATATTCCGCATAAATAGATCCATGAAAATCTCCTTTAGATTCACGATATTAAAAAAAATGAAATAACAGAGCCGTTGTAACTCCCCTGATGAATCGGCATAAAAAGCTCCATTTAAATCAATCATTAATCCGTTGAAAATCGTCTTTGATTCAGTCAAAGTCGTACTTAAGAATCGGCTCGAAATCTGCTTAATAATCCGCCTGTTTGACCAATGCAAAAGGAAATATCGTCTGTCAAAAATATCCCGACGCCAAACGTAGGGTTGATGACGTAGCTCCAAACGTAGGGTTCACAAACGTAAGGTTCAGAACGTAAGGTTCAGAACGTACATACTTTCTCTTCAGCATTCAAACGTAGGGTTGATCATCCATACTTTGTCTTGCTTCAACTCTCCAAAGAACGTACGGTTGATTATAAAAGTAAGGTTGATGATCCATACTTTTGAGAAACAAACTCAACACTGAAAACTAACGTACGGTTTCTCTTCCATACTTGTCCAACAACAAAAACGTAAGGTTCCTTCCAAACGTAATGTTCTTCTTCCATACTTTTCAACAACGTAAGGTTCATTAACCATACGTTTCAAAATAACGTAAGGTTCTTTAACCATACGTTTCTTTTAACATAAAAAGTAAACTTTTCATCCATACGTTACGTTCATCAACGTAGGGTATGAACAGTGATTCCAGTACGCGCTAAAACTGATCTCGCGCTACAGTGATTCCAGAACGCACTAAAATTGATCTCGCGCTACAGTGATTCCAGAACGCGCTAAAATTGATCTCGGAATAAATGAAGTATGAAATCTCGTTATATGAAATAAATAAATAAAATAAATTCCTGCAAAATACTCAACGAAATAATTAGTAAATAATTAAGGGTATTTGTGAGCATCAAAATCATCATAAAGAGACAGAGTATTATTTAAAATAATCCCCCCCTTTAAAAAACATTATTTTGAATTGTTTGAAAACAATACATTGCTCAACAATAACCCCATTAATGTTATTATTAAAGGTAATTGCTTTCAAATTCACTCCTTAAACGATGAAAATCTTCAATTCTCAACAAAATTTTGTATCTATATCATATTTTTTTATAAAAATGAGTCCATCACAAGATATTATCAAATATTTATGACATATAATAAACGTGATCTTCCATTTGACTCAATGAGAGTTAAACATAGAGTATATCACGTTCGTGATGGTTTAGATCATGTATACTCAATTAAAATATAAATCATGTGTAAATGAAGAATCATTGATTATTAATACCACATCTTCAATAGGATCATATCAATATGTACTTCCTCAAGAGTTTGATGGAATACTAGATTGTTAACATTTAATAAATATATGGTCACATTATATGAAACAAATAAATAATATTATTATTATAACAATATATCTCATATGTACAATTACTAATTTGTTAATGGAATATTTATTATGTACATTATGGGATTTATATTGAATTCCATGTCGATATCAGGTTGTTTTATATAATGATATATATTTCATTGTGTGATGATAATTGAGAACAATCAAATCTGAAACACCATATAAATATTCAAACAAAAAATATGTTTCATATAATATAGTTTATTATAAATAATTTCATTCCATTATTAAAATTATAAATATGGGAACTGGTAGATCAATATAGAAATAAAAGACAATGGATTGTGACGAATTTTTTTCTTTGGATGAATCAATACATGGGAGGGTTCATGACAGATGAAATATTTAGTTATTGAGTTCACATTGATAATATTTATCATAATAGATTATTATTATATGTAGAAATAGTATTAAATGGATAAACACATACCTATTGGAAACATAAAATTTTATTTTTTTATGATTGGTTTCCATGTTGCCTCCCAACTCCAAGAAATTATAAGTTGGGGGTATTTTGAGGTTATTTTAATTATCTTTATAATTAAACACAATGTGTACATGGTGAAACAATAATCCCTGCATCATTTTCTATGTTATTGAAATTTTTTATTTGAGTCGGTTTATCGTCAAAAATAGTTATCAAATATTGGTGTAAACCAATTTCATGTAAAAAAATGGACAATAAACAGAAATTATTTAACAATTAATTCATCCAGATAATATACCACAATTTAAAATGTGAATCATGTAACACTTATTGGATAATCTAAATTTAATTAATAAAAATGGATTAACGTGTATATTTTTTACTACATGAGGTACTCACACATCTGTCTTCTATGAATCAATAGGTCTAATATAAATTTTTTACATATAAACCATCATTCTCTAAAGTATAGTTCCTCAAAACCTAGTATTACATTGATCAATGATGTTGTTTTATTACTGGGTATTCAAAATTTAAATAATTGAAATGAATGATCTGAATTTTTATAAAATTTTAGATTTATCTATTCATTATCCAAATAAATATAGTATTATCCATTCATTTTGGATGTTGAACCTCCTAATTATTGTTAACCATGTTCATCATTTCTTCCAATGTCTCAAATATATAATTTTTATGGGATATAATTTTTCTCATAACATTTATAAAACCTTTATATATGGACATGAGACATTGTATATGAACAAAAACATTGGTATTAAATCCTAAAATTTTAATATATATCTAATTGAAATAATCCCTTATATTGTACATGGAATTTTATTTAGTGATATTTATGTTTAGGGGAATCAATGTAATAAGTAACATGTTTCATTTATCAAATTTTATTTCCATATACTTTTGGATGAGTTCATAAATTATCATTGAAAAATAATCATCAAGGGAGAGTGAAAAATTTTAAGCCTTTTTTATCATTATAAATATAGTATTTAAGTGATAGATATACCATTAGTACTTATTATAATTGTATAATATCTATAGTTTATTCATAAACAGTTTACTTTTTGAATCATTACTATCATTCCATGGTGGGAACTCTTCTATCTCCATGTTGATAATGTGGTTGTTGGTGGATGTTTTCATGAATTTCACCATGATCTTGTAAATGGGGACTAAGAATATTTCCTTCAAATTATTTTATGGTTTGAATAGAATGAAACATAACTAATTGGTTATCTCTTACTATGTGGGAAACTCATTTTTAACATTATTCTCCTCTATTATGTAATAATAGATATATATTTATTGGTCCTTAAAAAATTAAATATAGAATCATGTTCATGAAGTTCTACATCATTTCCTTTTATTATTTAATTTTGGAACAAATTATTTGAGTATTTTATTGATTATTATTATTGGATCCATGGTCAGCAGTGGAAATAATATAATAATGTATATTTTCCACTACCATTGAATTTCGGTTTTTATTAACCATCATTAAATTATTTCTTAAAATTACTTACCCACAAGGGATTATAATTTCATTTGTAAAATCCATGAATTATAAATCCTATGGAATTTAAATAATTCTCCTTAATATCCAAAATATAGAGGGTCTATAAATGGATTGTGTAAATCCACCAACCATTATCCACCACAAATCAATCAATTTGAGTATAATTTGTTTTTTGAGATATATATTATTTTATAATTATCAAATGATGATGACATCATGGTTTTATTGTGTAAATAATATTATGCAGATAAATATTATAATATCAATCTTACTATATTTGGTCTCGTTAGTAGTCACTTAATATTGAATTATTATTAGGAAATTTTACTTCAAATATTGATTCTTCTATCTTCTGGATCAAGAAAAATGATTCCAAATACCTGAATAATGAAATCATGGTGAGTTTATTTTTGTAGAAAAATGTATTATTAATATAAGTGATTTTGTTTTGGACACTATTTCGATGATAAATTTAATAGTGCATTTGGATGATATTACTTTTCTTATAAAAATACTAGTGTTTAATATGGGTGACAGTTTGAGTCTTAAGGATTAAAATATAATTGAATAATACGAACAAAAATATGAAAAATAATTTCTTCTAAGTAGATATAACAAATATGTTTAATTTAATACAAGAAAATATTTATAATTCATTTATCATGACATCTATCTGATGGGTTTCGCTCAATTTTTATCCTCTACGATTTTGTGGAATATGTATAATTTTTAGGTATATCTCCCTGACTTATGGTCATTCCTTGAGGATTATTTATTCCTTGAAAACAACTATAACAATCTTATCATGTCTTATTTTATTCCCATGGATAACCTATGCTATATAATTTTTTTGGTAATAAAATTAAATTGATGGGGTAGAAAATAGTTATATGTTATAAGAGAGTTCCAATGGGTGAGATAGTGCATCATCTCAAATGGAAAATACCATGATGATTATAAGAGTCAAGATAATTCTTTGGATACACATGGGATACACTAGTATTGGGAAAAATTTCACCATCATTATAGGGATTTACAGTATAGTGCCAAATATAATTATTGTAAATGAAATTTGGATACCTATTATTTTATTTAATCATGATAGGAACAAAGCATGGATACAATTTTCATAATTTAATTTGAACTAGTCTTTTATATATTATACAGAATCATTGAAAAACACTTTCCAGTCAACATTCAGTTCGTCATGGGAAGTATCCACATGGGACATCTATGATGAATAACTCATATATTCACTATTTTTCATCAACTATATAATAGAAATGGTCATTGTCATTGAATCATTCTTTTTTAATATTGGAAAAAACATAGTGGTACTTTATAAAATTGGGGTAATAATGTTAATAAACCAAATAAAAAATCCATATTTCGGGTAGGGTTATGTTTTTTTCCATGAGAGCATATGTACTGTTCTGAAGATCATATTAATGTATGAAGTGGTATACAATTTTTTTACAATAAATATTAAAACATTTTTTTCTATTGCTGTATATTTTGGTATTTAATTATTTAAAGGAATATATGATTTTAGTAAGTCCATTGTAGTGCTACTACCATGGATTTTACTCTCTTTGGATCATATATTGTTGTTTCATCCCTACTTCTTATGTAAATTTTTCATATGGATATATATTCTCTTGTTCCATATTTCAAAACATAGTATAATATAAAAAAAAGTACAAAAAAATGAAAATAAAAATGCATTATTTTCATAACATGAATATTACCATTAGATAATTCATAAATATCAAAACAACTATTTTAAAATTGAGTATTAAGCATAAAATATAAAATTATTTGATTATGTTTTTTTGGATCATTTTGGCCTCAAGAATAATTCCACATAGTAAATAAAATTAAAAATATTATGTGAAATTAGTAATATAATCACCTACATAGAAATGTATGAGTATATCCTCGACTAAAATTGAACATAATGTTGAATAAAGTAAATAAATGATATTAGAAAATAGTGTAAAGTTGATATTATTTTTCTAAAACTAATATTCCAATTATGAATATATATACTAGTTTTTTCATGAAATTCGTTACTGGATCATCACTCAACAAATAGAAGTATGGTTTTAAGTATAAATGAATATACATGATTGGATAAGAGTAAAAGTGTATTTCCATGTACTATATGACAATCACACACCTAGGTATAGATATTGTATTTTAGTTCTTTATAATTTGTTATTATGCAGTTGAGAACCTTCCTCCTGGATTCAGTTGCGAATTTCACCAATTTCATAAAAAGTCGCATAAAACTAGAGAGCATATTTTTAGAGTATTTTAGGAACTGTTATCCATTTAAAAAATATTATTGATTTCATTAATTATATTCATTTTCATTTTACACATCATAGGTTTGAATTTAACTATATATAGAGCCCAAATATACAAACAGATCAAATATTATGAGCATTCAATTTGGAGTTTAATTTTTACATGAAAGGAAATATAAAAGTCCATAATTTTGGTATTAATCATAGTTCAAATTTAATATAAATAATTTACATATCAATACTCAATTTTCATTATTTATGTGAGGGATTTTTTCCATCCTCAGAATAATTCTCTTTATTCCCATTATATTTCATCTATCATTTTAATTCCTTATCATTTTCAATTCTTATGGGGACAATTTTTCCACTACATGCCCCTTTTATCTTAAAATATGGAACATTGAAATTTTTTAAAAACATTAATACATAATAAAAAAATGTAACTTCTTGTAAGAGGCAATCCATTTTTGCAACCTAAATAGTACAAAAAATATGACGTGGCTACCATCTTATATGAAGGCTCCTATTTGTATTTGGAATAGTATTTAAATGTGGATACATGTTAGAATGTGGATGGTTATTTAGGGAAAGTATTTTCTCTTAATCCTCCAATAAATATTCAAGTATCTCCTCAATCCTAGACTAAAATACTCATAGGTAGATAAGTAATAAAAATATACATCTCAAATGAGAAGTATTATTCTTGAAATTTATATTTCATGAATATTGAGTCTCATTCAAATTGAAGACCATAAGTTTCAATATCACCAAAAAAGATAATAAATATCACAATATAATAATCCATCATTAAATTGCATGATAATTGAGGAAATCTATTTCAATATGATTGTAGCACTTATCTATCCACAAAAGTGATTTTATACTTCACAAAGTAATACATCTGTAATGGAACACACTTTGTTGATGACTAATTTGTGATTTCCCCATCTCACATTATAATACCATTATGTGATATTATAATTCCAACTGGTATTTATCTCTATATTGAAAACACTTTAAATCAACATAGATTTTGGCTACATCTTATTGTCTTCTCAATGTATCTAAATGGTTCTCTCTTACAATATCTAAACCCTATGGAAAAACTATGTAAGACCACACCTTAATCTACATGACTAATATGTTAAGGCTTTAGAAACACCATTGTGCCCCTCTTTTAATCATTAATTCCACTGAAAAATTAAATATTATATATAAGATTATTTTTAGATTTGTTGATCTTGATTTTTACAATCACATATTCTCTTTGTAACCATGTCATCAATCATGGATGTAGTAATGGGAACCTTCCCATTTTAGGAAGAAACTGTCACCTATTACATGCTTCCTAACATGTGACTAAAATATAAGAGAATCAATTTTTTTTCAAATAAATTAATATCTAATTCATAATATGGGGTTTCAAATTAGTTAATATAATAAAATGGTAATCCCTTCATGACTAATCTGTAAGTCTTCTTTATTGGCTATCGCTCTATAGCCTCGCTCATGACTATTATCGAAAAAAGGAAAATTTTCTTATATTAATCTAAATGGGAGTATTATAATATACATTAATATAGAAATAATTATTCAATCACTAGTACAAAAAGTATTTATCACACTGTAATTTGTTTACGTTGGTTACAAATAACTTACATGAAGTTCCAAAAAAATTGATTTATCATGGATGTTACATTATAAGCAACGTAAAAATGAATTTTTATGATTTATCACATTAGTTATTTTATAATTTATGTGATAAATCTAATTATTGTCCTCAATTATATATTATCAAGCATTATTAATCAAATTATCACATTGGTTATATAATAATTGATGTTAGAAATCAGTGTATCACATTAGTTTTTTATAACAGATGTGATAAATCTTATAAAAATCTATTATCACATCAGCTATTTTATAACATACATTGTAAATATTTTAAAAAAATTATGAAGTCCTATTCTGTGTTATTCCACTATTTTTCATTTGAGGGACATTGACTTTATAACTCACATGAAAACCATACATTTTAATATTTAATCTCGTGGCCTCCAAAACTATATTGAAAGATTTAGTCATCATGTTTTTAGGCTCTATTTACTCAAAATCCAACTCTCAAGTAGATTTTTAAGGTCAATATCCCTTCCTTCTATTTAATCGTCTATAATATTCCATACACTCTTTCATTATTGGTATTATATTCATATAAACCATAGTCGCTATGTGGATGAGAATAGGGTTTTGGTATGGTTCTAATTTGGGGTTTTTTTGTGTATTGGAATTAGATAGGCCTCTTATTTGATTTATTGAGAAATATCATTTTAAGAGACTTTATATATATTTCTTTATAAATCATATAGGTTGTTGTTTTCTTATAATTCATTTAACATACTTGTAATTTAATTATATAGGTTTTATAATTATGGGTTTGTCAAATTAAATATATATGTGATAGTCCAAATGTAATTCATTGTATTTTTAATATTTCTATCACATTGCATAATCAATCATTAATGAATTTATAGTATCTTCATAGATATTTCAAATTTCATGTGTTTGTAAAAAAAATTAAAATGTTTTTCCTAAATGAGAATTATGATTTGAATAGTTTAAATTCATTTCGGTCATTATAATTGAAATGATACAATTTTCATGGATTTATTTTAAAAGAACAAAAGGGATAGATATTAAATATTATTTAAAATTAATATGTATTGAATTATAAATGGTTTCATATGTGCTTTAACATGGATTCATTTTTGTGGAAAACATTAAAATTCTATTATTCATTGGTGGGAACGAATTGAAATTATGAGTTCATTTTTGTAGAGGATCATTTGGAACATTATAAAAGTGTTTTCATATAAGATATGGGACCCATTACTGGAACTCATATTTATTTATACATGATACGAATTATGGTCCCTAAGGGGATTGTAGATTATTAGAAATTGTGAAACGGATGATATTAAAATTGGATAACAAGGGAGTTAGGGTTGATTTTCTAATTATGTATATGGAATTATTTTTAATTGAGCAGCTAATATAAGGATTCAGTATTTTCACATAATCCGCTTTGATGACATTCATGGTTACTATATGAAGTAAGATAGTGGCCCAGATATATTCTATAGTAGTTTAGTATAGACATGTTCTACTGCCCCTAAGTATATGATACTAGGGTTGGTGGCTTGATTATTCTAGTGTGGACTAGATAGATAGTTTGTGTTTTGGTTCAGACTGAAAATAACCAACAATTTGACTATTTTTATTACTTTCAAGGATAACTGCACCAAAGATTTTATTTATTTTCCCATAATAGTTAGTGATGGTTGATTAAATTATAGTGGATTACCATCATTCATTTTATCAAATTTTATATATTTTTTGGACTTGTGTAGAACCATGGTGTTTTTTTTCGTTATTTTATTACATTAATTATATGGTTCCTTGCTGTGTTTATTTTCTATTCTTTTAATTTTATTTTATTTTTCGTAAAGAAATTTAATGGTGAATTTTGAGGGAGTATATTTTCCAAAAGAAAATGATTGATAGTTTTCTATACTTGGTTTTATTAGAAAGGTTGGGTTTTAATATGGATTTTTATATTTATAAAATACTCAAACATTCTCTCAAATAATTTCAATCTGCGTGTTTATTATAGTAAAGATAATAAAAATGGTTTATGGTATGATGAGTTTACAAACCTCATGTTTCTCCCATGTCTATGAGCCTTCGCATTCATTGTGTTTTATATTATTGGCCATTCACAGATTCCTAAAATCTATGTTTTGTGATTTCATTCATCATGTCAATCACTATTAATTATTGAAAGTGTTTTTGTATCCTAATATTGATTTATCATTAGTATCCTATAATTTTTATCCAATGATGATTTTCCATTAGTAACATATATTATTTTAAATGAGTATTTAGGGGTATATAATTAAATATTCATTTTTATTTAGATATGGAATCCATGTCCCCCAATCTACATTTTTTATGTATCCTGATGTTTTCTAAATGGATAATATGGTCATTGAGATACTAATAGAAACTTGTACATCATGATAATTAAATCATTATAACATCTTATGCTTAAGGGGTATTTTCAACACCTTCTTAATATAGTCTATGTTCATTTTAAGGCATGTACATAAGACCCCTTTCAATATTAATATTTTCCTCCACAAACTCAATACGAATGATAAAACCCATTAATGTGTCCATGAAAATTACATGATGTAAAGAAATTATTTTATCTCAATATAATCTTAAGACTTTTTAGGTTATTATTTTATATTATTAGGATAATAAATTATGTTTAAAAACTCTTGTTTTGATTGGTTAATAATATATCACAGTATTAGATGGTGTTTTTTTAAATTTATTGGATTTCTATAAAATTCCTCAAAAAAATCATTATAATTTTCAAATAACAATATATCTATTTTATATTTCAAATTTGTGTTATATTCAAATTATGGAATATTTTGTATAAATATAAAATATAAATATATTTTGTTTTTAAAATTATTTTTATTCATATTGTATTATCATTTATCGTTTATATATATAATAATGATTCATTATTGTGTATAATTTGAAATTATAATTTTCAAATACATGTATATTTATTTTATATTTCAAAATTGTGTCAGTTTCAAATTACAACATATTTTTTATAATTATAAAAATCATATTATCATAACAAGACGTAAAATTTTGAAATTTATGATAAGTAATAACAATTCAAATATTGATTATGGAAAATTAAATGAGTGATGAATATGAGGATGTTGTTGAAGCTGTTTTGGAATTTTCTAAATTTAAAGTTCAAAACAATGATGCATTTTTATGTCCTTGCCTAAAATGGTTAAATATAAGAAGTTAAAAAGTATAGAGATAAAATATCATTTAATATTTAATGGTTCTTACCCATGTTACAACCCTTGGATTTGGGATAGTGAAACTACGACAAATTTCATATAAACTAAGGATGATTCATTGTAATATGGTAGCTTTGATGAAATTAACAAAATAATTTCATGATATTGAAGAAAAAAATGGGAAAGAACTAAAAATTTTATGTAAATAAGGTGATGTTGAAAACCCATTATTTCATGGTTGTATAGATTTTATGGTATTATTGTCGTTGTTAAGATTGATTAACCTGAAGGTGAAGTATAGATTGAGTGAAAAAAGACTTATAGAGCTACTAGAATTTTTGAAAGACATTCTTAAGGAAGACAACGATCATACAGATTCACATTATAAAGCCAAAAAAATATTATTAATCATGGGATTGGGATACATGAAAATACATGAATGTCTAAATAACTATGATATATTTTGGACGAAATATATATTTCATTCTGTGTGTCCTAAATATGGGACATCACAGTACATGATGAAAGAATAATCATAGGATGATATAAAGATTACAAAGATAACTTCCATGCCATTTTTGAATCTTCCTATAATTCCGCATTTGAAATTATTATTTTATAATTAAGATGACGCAAAAAGGTTATGATGGAATTCTGATGAGGGTAAATGTGATGATAAAATACGTTAACCAATAGATTGTCCATAGTAGAAGAAAATTTATGAGAAGAATCTTACATTTGAAAATAAAGTTAGACATCTCTGAAATGGGTTATGCACTGATTGAATGATTCCATATTTTATCATTGGTATCAGATAAAGTTCATGGTTATTTTTATTCGTAATTTATATCCTATATCTTGAATTTTGTATGAAGTATAAATATCTCATGTCTTGTTTAATAATCTCTAGACTAAATCAACGTAGAAATGATATTAATGTTATCTTTTCACCATTAATTGATGATTTTAAACTATTATGGGAGAATGATATTAGGTTATACGATTCTTATAAAATGGAATATTTTCAAATCCATTCAATGATTATGTTCACTATAAATGAATTCATTGTGTATGGAAATATTTCTCCATAAAATGTTAAGGGTAATAAGGAATTCCCAATTTGTGAACAACAGACTTCATTTTTTGAATTATGTAATATTAGAAAAACAATATATACTATTCATTAAATAAAATTTACATATGGATCGCTCTTAGAGAATATTTAGAAATTAATTCAATTGCTCACAATAATTTGATATTCCTCCAAAAACTTAATCCACTAATGAGTATTTTTATTGTTCAAAACATAATTGTGACATTGGGAAAGGCACATAAATATGGTAAGGATATAAATCTTTGGAATTAACAGTAAATATTTTTTTGCTACCATATTGGATATATCATAATGTGAATCATAACATTGATGGAATGCAGATGGAGAAGAATATCTATAATAGTTTTATTAGAACCCTGTTAGATATTAACAGAATGATTAATGATGTATTAAATGTGGTATTATTCATTCTATAAATGGGAATACATTTGCATTTATCTCCCAATCCTGATGGAAGATGATCATTTCATCCCCCATCTTGTTATACATCTCCCAAAAGGGAGAAAATTAGTCTTTTTCAGTATCATCATGTTATAAAAGTGCCACATGTTATTCTTGAAATGTAAAAAAAATTTCTCTTTGAAGGAGTTGATGTTGACAGGTATGAAATCTCATGATTTTCACATCATGATGTAATGTCTTCTACCAGTTTCATTGTGTGGAATATTTTCCATTCATGTTAAAAAGTCTATAGGAAACAAGCGCTATTTGTTCAATTCAATTTGTTATATGATGATTGATCTGAATGATTTAAATATTTTTGTAAAATAAATAAATTTATATACTTTGTGAATTGGAAATTTATTTCCCTGTATCTGTTTTTGATATAATGGTCCACTTAATGGTTAATTTGGTTGGAGAAATAATGTTTTTTGGACCTGTATATTTATGTTGTATGTATCCTTTTGAATGGTATACGAAGATATTGAAGGGGTATGTTAAGAATCCATATCTAAATGAAGCCTCTTTTGTTGAAATTTTTAAATTTAAAGACGTTTTTAGTATTTTATAAGCTACCTATCTTTGGTGAAGCACACTGGTTCGCATATATATCTCCACGAAGGATTTAATAATGATAGAATGTGCATTTCTGGCTTAAAAGTCTAATGGTTGTCAGTTGAAGAGGTGAATAAGGTACATTTATAAATCTTAAAAAAATGGTTTATGATCAACTAGATATAAAATTGAATACTAATGTGTTGAAACAATGTCATCCAACAATGAACGAAATGTTGATTTGGAATGAGCATAATTTTTCTTATATGGCTTAAAAAGACCATGAATATTAGATCAGATAAATCAGAGAAAATAATATGGTTATTGGGTAGTCCATGTTTACATGTGATAACATGGATTATCTTTTACATTTTTGTCTATACAGTTTATACGAATCCTCAGGACAATAGAAGTGAAACTCAGAATAGTAGTGTATTGGTGTTCGTAGAAGGAATGACATTTTCAAGTTCTAAAGACAAAAACCAAATGTAATCATCATTTTCAAATTATAGAGTAATTTAGTAAATAAGGTAGGTTGATTTCATTTAAATTATCCTTATAGTGTTTGACTATAAATAGTTTATAAGTAAAAATAGTCCCATACATGATGAATTCTGAATTAGACTTGTTAATATTAGTATATTCGAAAACATATCGGATTTTTTTATAATGGAAACACATGTAGAAAAAAATTAGTTCTTGATCAATCAAATATCTAATGGTCTATTGTTTTTCAAGGAAAACCCCAATATGTTTGTAATGATAAACCAAATGAATATGCTGATTTATGTGAGATCTCTACATCAATGGAAATATTAATCGATAATAATGATGATCATGTTGTAGACATGTTTTCTACCATAAGTACTGACCATGAAGAACGAATTTTGGAAAAAAACATTTAGTACATTCATAATATTTCATGTAACATATTTTTACTTCTAATTTAAATTTCTTAATTTCATAAAATGGTACATATTGTATTTATTTCTTTATAAAAAAATGTATTAAAACGAATCTTTAGAAATGTTTATTTATTTATGTTTTGTTTTGTTTAGCTTACTATGTATATCTTTAAATTAATTGTATATTTATTGATTTAGTTTAATGATAATTTTTTGACATCTATATGTTAAATAATATAATTTTTTCTATAAAAATTGATGTATTAGGTAGAAATGTTTTTAAGATTCCTAAACTAATTTTGGATTTGGTTTCAATCATTTACATGATATTTTATATATCATTAATGTTGTTAGAGTAATAGTCAAACATATCAAATATGAACAAAACAAAAGTAGATCAATTGTGGGTGATGTGTTAAGAAAACAATAGTAGCACAATTGTGGGAGACCATTTTGATATGAAATTTTTCTATTTCTGGACTAATCTTGATATTTTAATCATATAATATGTTTTCCCACTTCTTTATCTAATGACAATTTATATACCACACACATTAAGAGTCATGAGGAAATGTCTATCGATGGATGCAAGGAGTCATAGGGATTTCAAATCAACATTCACATCTGATATCATATTTAGGATTTGAAATGTGATAGTCCAAGTCCTATATATCCTTTTATAGATGAACACATATGGAAATATTTTTCCAAATGTTTAGACAAGAAGCATTTATGGTATTTACAATGTAAAAATTTACATGTTTTTTACATTAATAATCATATTAATGACTTCTTAAGGATTTATCATTTTTAATTTATAGGAATAAATGAGAGATCATCAAGAGATCTAATCCAAATACATATACCCTCATAGATTATCTTGAGGAGGGTATAATTTATTTGAATCAAATGATAAATGAAAATTAAAAAAAACCTAGAGCGGAGTCTTCTTTCTCCAGAGACATTACGCCTCCACTCCCATCGCCTAGACATGAAAAATGAAAGACTGATTGGATGAGGAAAAATGAGAAATATCTTACAAAATATTCGAGGGTTGTAACCAGGAGGATTATAAGCTATTTATTTTAATTATTTAATTCAATCCAATTCTTCATATAATTTGAATCATTAAATAAATTTTCAAATAATTCATACAATATTATCTTGAGGAGAAGAGAACACATAGGGTATTTAAATCTGATGGAAGAAGGATATTTTTTCTATCGAATTGGGAAAGCCCGAACAACAGGGTCATTTAAGAGGATACCCAGCAGCTGTATCGAAATGAAAAGTATTACCACATTCATTAGATTCATCCATGGAGGGTTTATATCGAAAAAATAAAATCATGGGAGGCTGAATTTCATAATATTAATGCGACGATGAGGAATATATCTGAGCGTCAGTACTATCTAGGTTTGTAGACATGAAAAGTCAACTTCAAACTGTATAATCCACTCAAACTCCGCCAGCAGCTCCCACTCAACCACATCTACCAGAATACCCCATTATTTATCATCCTTATGTGCCTACAGACTCCATTATTTATGCTTGACCTCTTCTTAAAGACCACATTTGTTTTAAAAATCCCAAAACCCCTCCCCCGCAGCTTTCCAGTTATTATGAGTTGTATGATGTTGATCCTCACTATCACATCATTTTATATGAACTTATATATTACATAGGATATATAATTCATCATAAATAGTTATAGGTAGATTATCATAGGGTAATTGTACATGATATTATAAATATATCATCTAGGTTACCATTAACTATATATGAGTTGATGAATGTTGTAAAAGTATCCGCCACTTTTTAGTTTGTACATCTAGACTTTTGTAACCCATACGCAAAGAAGTAAGTGGTATTTATATCTTTTTTATTAAATTTGTTTAAAAATTTTAATGTAAATATATTAATCTATTTATTTATAGGATTAAATTAATGTTATGAAAATGATGTATACCCAAAAACATAGACAAAGTGCTATGAAATAAGATTCAGATTCTAGTAGTACTAATAGATTGTAATGATATTCAAGTCTGTTAGTGGGTCATTATACATTTCTAATAGAATCTCGAGTTTGTAGATGTACAATATATGTGCGGATTCCAAAAAATGATATCATGGAGCTTATTATTAAAGATATGTTATGAATCAACATGGTGCTTTTTTTCATGTATGTTTTAACACAAATCATCTTCGATGTTAAATTTATTGACAATTTATACTTATATTATTTTTATTAGTTAAATTTATAAAATATGTGAGACAAATGATAAGACAATTTTATATTCATTGATGGACCCATAATTGATTTTAATTGAAGGGAATGAATTGGATGATGATAAAAAATATGTTTATATTGCAGAAAGATTTCAACATAATATATTTATGTAGTGTTAGATGTTTCCCTATGATGACATCTATGAAAAATATGACTAAAATAAATTTATTTATCTTTTAACATAATTACCAATAATATTAATGTTTCTATTATATTAGTGACCATTGGATGTATGGAGTTTTTTGTCCAAGGGAGATAACACTTTTTTGATATGTTCTATCCATGGTGATCTGTGAGGAAATTTGATGAATTTTTTTAAATGAAAGTATTAATTTCTTAATAGATCTTTATATTAAAATGAATTAAAAATTAATTCATTCATATTGTTTTCTAACATGGGATGTTCTTTATTTCAAATATCCAAAAAAATAATATTTCTAGACCAAATATATAGAAGTAATGGTGAATATTCATTTATAATTAATAAATTTTGGATTAAAAAATGTTATTTTGAATTGAAAACTCATTTAAACAAAATTTTCATAAAAAATAAGGCATTAATGAATGCAGATATTATATTTAAAGATGTATGTATGAAAAAATTACAACTAAAATAGTTATAAAGTTTGACCATGTATGATTTCATTATAAATTATTCATTAATGAATCATTTTTTTTTCATTATACATGTTAACTACTTTATTTTTAATTTGTATCTATTTGATGTCCCTCCAAAAATAGTACAGCAGTGGTCAAACACTTACAAGTGGAATGGTCAAATTATTTTACAGATTTTAATGGAATTTAGATTTTTTAGTGAATATTGTAATTTTTTATTTTATAATTATAAATGAATATTTTATAGTTGTTTTCTTTGGATACATGATTTTTTAGTTAATACTATAATTTTCCAATGTTTTAAATGTGAATGTTTAAATTTTATGCTGATTTTTCTTGTTTTTTATTTGTTTGTGCCTATTTCTAGTCTTCTTTTTGGTCTAGTTTTGGTTTTTTATGGTCTGGTTTTGCAGTGGAGATGAAGGGTTTCATAAATTGTAAAAAATAACTTTTTAAATATTTTATTTATTAACAATAATTAATACGATAAAAATCAGTTTTCCGCATCAGTTATTTTATAACCAACGCAATATATTGTTTCTTACATCGGTTCTTTAATAACCAACGTGGAAACCATATTTTATACATCAGTTATATACTAACTAAAATGAATAATGCACTAGTATCAGGGTTTCCCACGTTATTTTTTATATAACTAACATGGAAGGATGATTTTTTACATCAGTTATTTAATTAAATGACATGAAAAAACAACATCGAAGCATCTATCATGTCAGTTATTAAATAACTATCATGAAAAACCTCCAAAATAATATTTTTTTATAGTCAGTTAATATAACTGGCATAAAAAATAGTATTTTTTATGTTGCCTACAACCACAGCTCCATAAAAACAACATGAAAACCAAAAACCCCGATGTAAAAACAATCTTTTCACTTGTGAAAATACATTTAATACAAAATTTCAATTTAGAATGTGATAAAGAAAGGAATATTGGATCTAGGATTCTAGTTTCGGTTTATGTCCTTCCTAAAACCGTTCTTGTAACATGATTGATCTATTATTGTTTCATTATTCACATGGAGAGAATAAATCATGTTGGATTTTTTATTTGTGTTGATCAAATCACATATATAATAAAAAAAATCTTTGTTAAAATAATATTAAATTACAATCCCGAACTGAATCGAACTACATAGAATTTTGTTCTCTTCCTCATGAAATAAATAGAACTCTTTCCCAAATTTCATGAAAAATATATTTGACACTCATCATTCAGACTAGTCCATATTACCAGTGAGATCATGACATCGCTTCAATAGTAAAATTAAATCATATTCCTTTCAACATTAAAATGTTTCTAACGAATAATTCTTAAAAATTATTTATAATTCACCATCCACTTCGATCTGTTGGTCACATGATATGAAACATCATGGTATAATATCAATAAAATGACCATAAAATGAATGAAATATAGCATTATGTGTGACTAAAATTCATCGGTACTAAATCCCATCACAATGGTTTCTAGGAACCCCTATTAAAGGACTAATCCTAAATCAAGACAATAAATGTCTCCCATGAAAATGATTAATTATATAGTTCCCAAATACGTGGATATAAACCATTGTAACATAATTTATGCATCATAAAATGATAGTAAATTAATATGGTTAAAAAAGTATACATAATAATGGTTCTATTAATGGAGAACCTATGATATATAAAAAAGGCTCTATTAATAGATAACCTAAAAAACATACAGATTGTACAATTGATTTAGAACATCTAATATATATATATATATATTCAAATCATCATCTATTATTAACTAATTAGAAATATATGTCCTCCCTTTCACATATTGGTTTATTTGAAGGATTTTTAAACATATCATTAAACTATAACAGTGTCACAAACAATGTAATGATCCCCCTCCATTATTGAGTGATGAGCATGACTTCTCAAATGATTGAAAAAATTATTCAAAAATTTTCATTGGATAAAATCCATGATGACCAATAGCCTTTGGAAAGTTGGTTTATATTTACTAATGGATATGGGAAACATTGTATTTTTCATTCCCCATGAATAAGGATTACTTGAAACTATATAATGAGTGTGCCTTTCCCCATAAATGTATAACTAATAACCCTCCAGTCTTGAAAAAAAGGATGAACCTAAATAGTATCATCCATTATCCAAAATTACTATTTATTCCACAAATCCAATTGTTTTGACATTCATGAAAAAATGATCCCTATATTGATTATTTAATGAAATAATTCATATGTGTGTTTTTATATGTGATAATAGATTTATTAGTCTTCTTTTCTATGTTTTTTTCAAACCATAGGTAATGTCACATGAACAACATTAAATAAATTTGTAATACAACCAATAATTATGAACTTATTTTTCATTTATCATAAAAAAATGATTTTCATGTGACACTTATTGGATAATCTAAATTTAATTAATCAAAATGGATTAAAATGTATATTTTTTACTACATGAGGTAATAAAAAACCTGTCTTCTACGAATCAATAGGAGTAATATAAATTTTATTACACATAAACAATCATTCTATATTGTTTAGTTCCTCAAAACCATGTATTACATTGATCAATGATGTTGTTTTGGTATTGGGAATTAAAACATTAAATATTTGAAATTTATTCTCTGAATGTTGATAAAATATTATATTTATCTATTCATTATCCAAATACAAATAATATTATCCATCCATTTTGGATGTTGAACCTCTTAATTGTTGTTAACCATGTTCATCATTTCTTCCAATGTCTCAAACATCTAATTGTAATAGGATAACTTTTTTCCCATAACATTTATAAAGCCATTATATATGTACATGAGACCTTGTATATTAACAAAAACATTGTTATTAAATCCTAGAATTTCAATATATCTCAAATCGAAAAAATACCTTATATTGTACAAGGAATTTCATTTGGTGATATTTATGATTAGGGGAATCAATGTAATAAGTAACATGTTTCATTTATCCAATTTGATATCCAAATACTTTTGGATGAGTTCATACATTATCATTGAGAATCTATAATAATGGAAGAGTGAAATATTCTAAGCCTATTTTTCATTATAAATATAGTATATAAGTGATAGATATACCATTATTAATTAGTATAATTTTATAGTTTCTATAGTTTATTCATAACCAGTTTAGTTTATGAATCATTACTATCATTACATGGTGGGAACTCTTCTATCTCCATGTTGATAATGTGGTTTTTGGTGGTTATTTTAATGAATTTCACCATGATCTTGTAAATGGGAACTAAGAATATTTATATCAAATTTTGTTATGGTTTGAATAGAATGAAACATAACTAATTGGTTATCGCTTATTTTTTGGGAAACTAATTTTTAACATTATTCTACTCTATCATGTAGTAACTAATATAGATTTATTGGGCCTTAAAGATATTAAATATAGAATCATGTTCATGAAGTTCTACCATATTTCCTTTTATTATATATTTTTGGCACAAATTTTTTGAGTATGTTATTGATTATTACTGTTGAATCCATGGTCAGTAGTGGATCATGTGACACTTATTGGATAATCTAAATTTAATTAATAAAAATGGATTAGCCTGTATATTTTTTACTACATGAGGTACTCAAAAATCTGTCTTCTACTAATTAATAGGTGTATTATAAATTTTATTACCTTTAAACCATCATTCTATAATGTTTAGTTCCTCAAAACCTTGTATTACATTGATCAATGATTTTGTTTTGGTACTAGGAATTCAATCATTAAATAATATAAATTTATGACTTGAATGTTGATAAAATATTAGATTTATCTATTAATTACCCAAATACAGATAATATTATCCATCCATTTTGGATGTTGAACCTCATAATTTTTGTTAACCATGTTCATCATTTATTCCAATGTCTTAAACATATAATTGTAATAGGATAATATTATCTATCTATTATGAAGTAGATGTATTTAACATTATTTATTATTTATACATTAAAGGACATGAAATATGTTATAATATTTTTAGTATAAATATATTATAGTATTAAATAATTTAATTATCCATCCATGAAGATAATGATGAAAAATGAAGCATGTTAACTATTGTGGTTGTTGTCCATACATTGTATGATTGATGATTACAATTTATAGAATATTATTTTATTATAGAAAAAGAATATTCCTTAAAAATTATTATTTTTATGTATATATTTGATATTAATAAAAATAGGTACAGTATCCTAAAATATATTTGGATGAGGTAGAAAAAAAATATTAAAATATATCAATCAAGAATATTGCATATTAATTTCATTTTCCGCTCATGAACTACCATTTATTGAATCAGGGATTTTTATTTAGGTTGTATCAAAACCAATAGATTGTTAAAATGATTATTATAGATTCATTTTGGAACATAATCATATAGATATGATCATCAAACTGTGTTAAAAAAAGGGGCTGGTGAGTGGCTATATTTATATATGAGAGGTTTTTAAATGTTCATGGCCTGGTACTCCCCTGTATGAATGAGTGGGGTACTTATGAGACAAAAAGACTGAAAACGTTTATTCTTGAGCCTAAAAATATTACTAAAGGTTTAAAGAAAATCATAGGGATATTATCCCACCAGTACCGAGTTTCATTGATGATTTAATTAATATAATTAAAATAATAAAAGAAACCATATGATTAGTGTATATAATAAACTGAAACAAAATTTTATAAATATCCAACAATATAAACAATAATAATAAACCTTTCAATTTCGTAATTTATTACAATATAAATTTCAATATGAATCACACAATTAAAAGGTAAAATAAAATAATAGTTAGATACTCTAAAACCATTATCTATAACCTCATCAATGGTCCCAGGTTGATACTTTAGTCCCACAAAGTAAAGAAATCAAAAAATTATAGGTCCACATTCCCTTGTTCATTTCATAATCATGGATGTTTTACTGGGTAAAATAATGTTGATAAACAATGTAGTAGTAAAAAACACTATCCCAATAACCACAATGTATATATAATATACTATGTAGTAATATTACATCAATCAATATGATAAAGAGGGTAATTAAATCATAAATTAACAAAAAAAATCAAAAAACATGCCTCTTAATTAGATCTAGTTTGACCCCAAGTTCTTCCAACCCCTATTAAGCATGCTGATAGATGTCTCATTCATTTGGTGAAATCTACTTCCTCTAATTAATCACACATAAAATTAGTGACTTCTAATTCCAATGAGGAATCTCCCCAAACTGTAGATCATTCCCTTAAGCATCAAATATATTTTACGTTCATCTCTTAGGATTTAAGTAACCATTTATATACTCTTCAAGAGGTAATTAATGATGTATCTAGAACATATTTGTTATATAGCAATGCCTATAACGCTCATGAAGTATTAACCTATGAATTTATCAGTCCAGATGTTTATATATACACATAAAGACTTGCGATGGAGCCAAACCAGGCTTGTTTCCATCAAGTTGTACATGAACATTCATATATCACCTAGGAGTTATTCTACCATGAACTTATCCATTAGTCGGTACATAACTATACACTGATACCATTAATCAAACAAAATTATCGAGTCATAATAAGACAATAGTTCATGAAAGACAATATGGTTCCAGACATCAAACATACAAAACATGAAAATAAAATCCATATTTTTCATTTAATAAAATTAAAAATTAATAAGAAATTATTTATATTAGTACATTATTCTAATTAATAATATTTTTGTAAAATTAAATAAACACCATATTTTATCCATGTTTCCCTTTTAGAAGATATTATATCAATTTTCTATCATATTATCATGTCAATCCATTTATATAACAAACTAAAAACATCATGCCAGATGTTAATTTTTCATGATGATTAAAAAAATTTAAATGTGATTAAATTTCAGGGTAAGTAAAATTAACATAAAAAATAGTCAAAATTCCAATATCATCATGGTCTTTAGGATTACTGAATCCATGTTCCCACCCTATATCAAATGGTAAAACACTATTCAACTAGCCTCATTTCACTTTCTTACACCAAATGTTTTAATGGATCCTACAGGAGGTCAATGAATATGGTGTCGTGTAATTATGTTTGATAAACAATTATTTTGGTCATCCACTTACAGTTCCTATGTGATTTTATAGGTTACACATACAAGATAAATAATAAATTTTTTTAGTGTATTATTTTATATGACTCTCCTCAAAGAAATAAGAACACATATATATTGATCTGGAACCAGATCATTATTAAATATAATGATCACCTATGTATATCTATTGACACAACATATCAAGGATTTAAGAAGATGATCCATGTATGAAATAACAATACATCCCCAAATAAAATATGTATTTTCTGATTTTGGACCATCAGATCAATGAATATATCAATAAACCAATGAATGGTTATAAAGAATGATCATGACCCCTAATGAGACTCCAAAATTAAGAAATACAATGTTAGGGTGAAATTAGTTGTTAATAGGTGATTAAATAGATATTAATGGGTAAAAAGTAACCAAAAACATTCTTAATAACAAATTATATTAAGACCATTGTGTAGCCAATAGTGTCCCCCAGTCATCCTTTATGGATTCAAAACATAGCAGTTGTCAATTATGTTTCTGATAGAAGTCACAAAGTAAACAATTACTTTCATCTAGCTAGTGCATATCACTGATGAACTAGTGGGACTAATATATCCCAACGAGACAACTCCGTGGCCCACCATATTCCTAGGGAACTTCCCAATCAAAATACTATCTCAATAAGTCATTCTATAAATATATAAAAAATATAACCTCCTATTAGATTATATTATTATGTCACTAAAAACCAATAAATTCGTGATTTATGAAACGAACATGTATTTTTCGCTATTATTAAAACAGATTCTGAATAATAAAATATGTTCAAATGAAAACATAAAGATAATATCACCTTAGAAAAGATAACGACTTATTACCTCTATATCATTGAAAAACTCATCCCATAGTTTCTCATAAATGTGTCTCAATAGGGTATCTAGGAAAAATAGGAAAACTAAAAATATGTATTAGAAAAAAAAATACTATTTTCACACTTCAACACACCCATGACAACAATATGCTATTATAAGATTTACGGCCTTCCCCTATAGATTATTCCTACTTTCTCCATGATATTAATACAATTATACTCAATCTAAAAAACAAATTGACATCACAATCATTAGTAATTATCACATATAAAGCATTAAGTTGTTATCTCTGAATCTGTGAACTATGAAACACCTCATTCATCAAATTAGTACACCGTGGATGGAAAAAAGTTATGTCAAGGACACCAAAACTCTCCATTATTTCGAATTACATTAAAGACATAGGCAAAAACATTACAAACATTAAAATATTGTTTTTCCTCAACCTAGTAGACAATGAAAGAAAAATTGGAAGACTAATAATGAAATTCATAAGCTATCATTGATTGTTAGAATATCATTACTATTTCATCTCCATGCTTACTAAGAACATTATTATCAACTAAACTGACTAAAATGTTTCCTCAGTGAGACTATGAAAAATGTCCACTAACTCACTAGACATAAACATGAACATATAAAAATAGAACATATTTCTATTTGTGGAATTGAAATAGATATATTTGGATCAATTCAATCAAGATATTTTTATATGATTACTCTATGAGTTCTAGATATAGATATTAAGAACCAAAAATTCCAAAACACAGTCTCATCACATATCCTCAAAAATATTAATGATTTTTGTAGACTATTATTTATATTGATGATGATAATATATACTCAAACTAATCTCTAATTTCATCACCATTTTTATGCCCCTAAATGAACCATTATATGGAATGGGGTTTTTGATAAAAAAAGGAACTCCATTGAATAAATTACAATCAAACTATCGACTATATGTTTATCAAACCCAAATTATGAAATATAAAGGTCTCATTGATAGGAAATGTTATGACTACCATCATCTATGGATTATAAATCAACCATTTTTCATAATTCATCTATAGATTTCTACGATATCTTGTCATGAATTCCAAGGTGACAATATCACACTTTTGTTATAGAATGGGTACTGGATTAGAGAGCCTAGAATACCTCATATGCATCACCTCCACCTACTGAAATGTGAATCATCACACTGAAATGATTTTTTTATTCTTCTTTGCAATTTCCAACATCTATTATAGTTAATGATCACAATAATTTTTGTGACCAATATGTAACTCAAATTAAGAATCAAGGTACACTATCATCATCTCCACATGAAATAAAATTAGATCCTAAATTATACCATAGATATGAATGAATTATTTCATTCCTTCATTTTATGTAGATGGTGGGTCCCAACCATACATGTTATAACATAAAGAAATTCACTTTAGATTATAAAACATATATCTCTTGTTATATTATAGGATCATGAGAACAATAGATATTTAAGTCTAATTGAGTCACTGTTGGGCTTCTTGAACATCCATTTTCATGTAATCTATTAGGGTTTTTAGCATACACTAATTATAATATTCCCACACATCCTCATTATATCTCGTTCTACAATAGGAGATGGTAATGAAATTTTCCAATCATAGTGTTTTACCCAACATATGTAATTATATTTTAGATACCTGACCCATATTCTTTGTTTATTATTCATTTCCTTCTAAAAAATATGAATTTGAGGCACATATTGTTCATGTACACCAAAAATATCTCACTCGAAAAAATATTACCTCTAGTATAATTGGTCATGTACAATCCAAAAATTTCAATTTTTGACGTCCTTTGTTCATTAGCTACATTTTCAAACATCATTAAATCATTTAGCAATATTTTTTTAAAAACATTGGTATTTCATCATCTAGATATTATGGACTCTAATATACTATACTATATTTCTATAGATCATTTACTGATGTTTTTACATGTATTAGAAAATGACACCATATTTATTGATTTTTCTAAAAAACATCAATACTTTTTAAAAAATATAATTTTTTTAAATATTTTGAAAACCAAAATATCATCCCATTCCCTTCTAGTACACACACCCTTCACCCAATCACATTAAATCGCCTAATCCCCACATTCATTCAATTAAATTATATATGTTATACTCTTATGCTCAATATAAACCACGATTATATCACCCAAAAATATAATGCCTCCAACATCATATGTAATGTATGCAACAAAATGACACTAATTTTGTAGAGACCCAAATATTGACATACATTTACATTACATTACATTTTCGGAATACTTAGTACATAACAAAAACACACACACAAGGATCGTAATAGTTTAGTGTCTTTGGAAACTCGGAATATAATCTTTTAATCCTGGTGAAATATCTTCAACATCTCCCATAAAGATCTTCTTTTTTTTATACCTAAACCTTTCTTTATATCTTGGGGAAAATTAAACATAAAAGGGTGAGCTCAAATGCTCAGTAAGGGGAAACAAAAGAAATATCAATCACATCATATACATAAGCACATAGCTTTTGGAAATCTTATCCTGTAAAAGAGATAATAATTTCATAACCTGGGATAACTCATGGCAGTGAAATGTAATCACAATAATCATAAAATGAAACATTAAACTTTTTAGAATACACACATAATCATATAGAATCATTTCTTGTTAGTCAAGACTCATTTCAAAGACTATCTTAGTGGACAAAGTCCCTTTCTGAACCGAGTCACGCTCGTTTCAGTCCTATTTCACTGAACCGGTATAACCTACCATTCCAGCCATGTCTATCTCATGAGATATAAAATCATTACCAAATGCATTAGAGGGATATACATGTCCCACCCATATCATAATGATACCATTCTTATGTGTGCCACAAAATCATTAATCATACATCATTTCATAACCCATGTAATAAAAATGGGAATCTTAAACATCGTGACATCATAAAACAATTCATATAAGATAAAGGAATTCATAAAAAATATTTCCATCACAACACAATAAATGTAATAATAGGGATAGAAACAGAACCCTATATTATCTTAGATGGAAAATAATTTTGATAAAACACTTGAAATGAATTTTTGAGGAAAATAACCTATCTTTTTCAAAAACACATTTCCTTTCTTAATATGTCATACAATTATAAACTAAAATAAGTTGATTAAAAATAAACTTGAAAACTTGTAAAGGAAGATTCTTGGAAATAATGTTTTAAAAATCCATTCATGCTGTATAAGTTAAAAAAACATTTTTCTCGTACTTTTTTCGGAAAAGTCAAAAAGTACCTCGAACGAAAAACGACAAAAGATTCCTTTCATATCTTTTACTAAAAACTCACCGAAGGGTAAAATAGGATTTAAACAATTTTAGGTGAATGGAAATAATATTACATATTGAGGAAACATGGATGTGGATGATAAAATACACCCTAGTAAATACCAAAGTATAAACAATCTCGGATAAAAATGAGATTGTGATATTTCCCTTACCTTAAGTCTGATTTTCTTCATAAGTGTCCGAATCTCCTGTATAATGATTTAAATAATGTCATTAACTTATTCAATAATCATATTCATTGTTATGATATCATATATGGTTAACTTATGACTTTATATTACCCGTTCTTTTGTAAATTCCATGTTAAAGAAGCGTTTTGGGTAAAATCGTTTCATTTATCTTAGTTGTTGGACTTGTTGTTCTTGAAATTATTATTACTTATATCATGATTTAATTAATTCCAGAATATAAAACATGATTTATATATCATATATATTCAGTATATATATATATATAATAGATAGATAAATGAAATGAAACACACCGTTCATGGAGCCGGTAGTCCGTACGTACGCATGAACGCTGTTTTCCTTTCCTTATTGTCTTGAATGGAAGTAAGTAGATGACATACATATATACATAAATACAGTAGCTTTATAATGTCATATATTTTATTATTATTGATTATATATACTTTATAATTATTCTTAAATGGTTAACATGGAGAATGAATCTCATCACGTCGTGGAGACGGTAGTCCGTACGTACGCACGAGCGATGATATCTTTCTCATGATCGTGAAATTGTGTTGAAGTGTATGTATACTATTTCAGTATCAATATCACATTATAATAATCATATATAGTTACTCATTACACCATTATACCCATCCAATTAAGGTGGTGGTGGAAAATAGATTACACCACAGCGTGGAGACGATATTCCGTACGTACGCATGCGCGGTGATTTCCTTTTTCCGTAGGCTGGATAGAAGGTTAATTAGAGTTGTTTCATATTTATAATAACATATCAGTATATAATAAATACTTATGTTATTACTTTATCATGAAAAAACTAAAGAATAAGATGTTTAAGAAGAAAGAAATTGAAAAAGATCGGTAATGGATATTACCTCTTTTTGACGCGCCTTTTCTTAACCTCCACTTAAAGAACTAAGGATGGTCTTTGAAGAAGACCAGGACCTCTAGGATGATACTAGGGAAGTGGAGAAGAGATTTTGGCATGGGTTGGCTGATCTTGAATGCTCAAATTGGTGTGAGGAGGAGAGGGAGGAGGTTCCCTTTTATAAGGGAGGAGAGCGGCACCTTTGGAATAACTAAAAATATTATTTTATTATATAGTCAAGTTCGGTTTTCAGTAGCTCCAAATTGTTTTATTTCTAGTCTAAGGTAGGGATGGGACGAAATCCTCTAATCCAATAGAATTTAGACAAGTTTAGGTTCATATTTTAACCTTATCATTTAAATTTAAGTTAAATAATTTTACTTTTACCGTGTCTTCTTGTGTTCTTACACTATAAGGTTAATAAACTTACTATAAGAAGCCAAACGAACCCCAAATTGTTTATTATTAATATATATAACCTTATCTAAGCCATTTGTTCGAACCTTATATTTTTAGGTATCAAATAACAATTAATAATATAATATTTGTTTTAAAAACTATTTTATGTCAATTTTGACACTATTTAGTAATTTATTTTTGTGAAATTCATAACAGAATGATAACTTCGAAAAAAGTTAACAAAATCAATACTAACATGTCATATTAACCTAAGAAAATTAGTGGAATTCATAAAAAAGCTCAAAATATATTTATTTGGGTATTTATAACATCAATTATGTCAATATTTCATTAATAAGATAATTACTGCATCATCATTGTGTCATAAATAAATTAAATTATTTAATGTATAAAAATTACAAATAAAATACAATTATGTAGGAAATATTTTTAGCTTTCTAATGAATATTTATAGTCGAATTTAGCTTATGTATAACCCCATATTAAAAAGGTTTTAGTAAATAAACCTTGATTTTAGCTCTTTTAACCATTCTTTAAATAAATTAATAATAAATGTCCTAATCTAATCCAAGTGGGCCTAAATGGTCATATTTTATTCCTATGTTTGTTTTTGGTCGAATTAAACTTGTCCAATAGAATTAGTACATGTGTTAAGGTAATAATAATATCATTTCTACCCTTAATTACCCTATTTACTTTTAACCGTGGTAAATAAAAGTAAAAAGTTACTATTCACCAAAAATTATTTTCATCTCATTGAACCACATTTTACTTACTGAAATCAACCGTGTCTCTCGGATTTTTGAAATTCCACTCATAGAAGCGGTAAAATTAAGTTTTATGAACAATTCAGTTTTTTTATCTACCACTTAGTGGTTTCACTATTCATCAAAAATTGAAAGTTTTCAGAAAAATACCAAAAATTAGGCCTAAGATATATTTGATATTATGAACTAAAAAATGATGTCTATTTTACCAAATTCAAAACATATCAGTTGCATTAATTAATTTAAAAATTAATTCCCGTCGTCAAAACAAAAGGCGTGTTTTTAAGAGATAATAACTATCAAAAGATTGACACTTGTTTATAACTGGTTTAAATGTGAAATTACATCTAATGACCAACATTGTATTAAATTGTAAAAATATATTCTAAATATACTTTAAAACCACTCAAATTAATAATTTATCACTATTAATTATTTCGATTGAAAAAGTTGTTTTTAATTAAAATTTAGTAATTTTCACTATTCATCAAAAATTGAAAGTTATCTGAATATCACAAAAATTTTACCCTAAGCTAATTTCGATATTCGGAATACAAAAATGAAGTTCATTTTGAAAAATATATTTTACAAAATTTCAAAAAGTGGTTATTACTATTCATAACGTCTAGTTTTAATAATATTTTAATAGCATGTCGTTGTTTAGCGAAACTTGGTGTTGCGTACAACACACGCTATCGTGGAAGGTCGCGATTGCGTGTAATTCAAGCCAGGTCAGAGATGTGTGTTGTGAAAGCTCCTTTTGGTGTAGCGTATAACACAAGACATTAATGAAATTAAAAAGAATATTTTTCATAAAATCTCGAGGTGTTACATTCTACCCCCCTTAAAATGAATTTCGCCCTCGAAATTCATCGGGGTTATAAATGGTTTACTACTCGACAGTTTCTTTCATATAAACCCACATCGTAAAAAGGAATACCAAAACCAATCTATAAAAACAAAAGTATGAAACGTAACGGTTACCCAAATAAATTAATCATTGGGTTTCCACATAGGTGAAAGTATGGATATGGAAGAAAAATCTTACCATCATGTTCTGATGGAGAGTGGTAGAGAAAATGGCTATGGAAAAGCCAACAATCACAAATCCATAAATTTGTGATGATCTAAGGTACCATCTGATTAATCAGATATAAGAGCACTAGAACATCATTTTTGGTTTTCAAGATCGTTTCCCTAAAGTTGAAGAATTTGAATTAGAATAAATACTTACTTTATTTTGGTACAATCTCACTGTTGTTTGTGCCTTGAACAATTTCCACTTCATCTCTTAAATAAATTAAGTTGAATTTGTTATTCGTGAATTGTTAGCAGATCATGTGATAGAATGACGGGTCATTCCATCTATCTCAAACAAAAGGATAGCAAAAGTTATTAAATATACATAAGTCATTCTATAGTGAGATTAATCATATATGGTACCAAAAATGGACTTATACTTCATATATCATACTGCTTAATATAATAAAACTAGTTTCTTCTAAACAGGGACTTCCTTTAGGCCAGTGGTAGGCGATAAAGGCCAGTCGCACTTCGGTTGTGGGTTCGATTCCCACAGCCTTGTCCGGCGCGATGGGCTGTCGCCCGTCCTGCAGGTTGTCCTTTTTCTAAAGCTATATTACTATAAGATCCCATCAATAATATCGAAAAATGATTTATCCTAACTTATGTCCAACATAATCCATTCTAATCTTTAGGCTTATCTAAAATACTTCGGTCCAAGCTCATAGTATAAAGAAAATGATTACTTGAAATGTCACAGAACAATCACGTGAATGCCATCATTTATCCCCCATATATCATAAGATATATCATGTTGGTCAAATTACAAACATGTGAATACCTTAATCATGTATTCTCTTGAATAATGAATACCCATTGAATCTTAGTGAAAACATGAATGCAGTTAAAAGTTAACACTTTCCACATACCAAAATCCTCAAAATTCTATATACTCAAACCATGATATCACTTAGTCCTTATATCAATCATGAGCTCATGAATACAATCAAACATCTCATTATCTTCTTGTCCCTTCATTATGCGCATATCATCTACTTTCCAAAAATATTTCAATCACTTTTTTCCCTGGTTACCAGTATCATATAATTATTGAAAACCAATACATAGATATGCCAAAATTCCACAATACCATAAATGAGATTCCATGATACTATTTTTAAATCCCATTACATAAAAACTTAATCATTCCACTACATCATTGTCATATTCAACATCGCCAATAGTGATCGCATGTGACTTCCCTTTGTCCTTAGCCTTAAGCGGTTGCTCATGTCGATCATCACTAACCCTTGGATTAGGGCATTTATTAGCATAATGCCCCATTTCCTTTCACTTGAAGCATTGAAGTGTTGGTGGTGAGTTCTCTGCAGTGTTTGCTTTATTCACATCATTAGAAACCCTTTTTCCATTACTTCGACACTCAGCAGCTCGATGACCTTCTTTTCCACAATTAAAACATTTTCTAGTCCCTTTAAGACAATCTCCACCATGCTTCTTTCCACACTTTGAGCATAAGGAAACATTCATATTCTTTTCACAATTATTATGAGATTTCTCTTTGAACTCCATCTTTCATTTCTTGTCAAAACCATGAGATGGATATGTAACACCAACTTCCATTTCTACCTTGATAGCACAAGGCACAATTACTTCATAGCTACTGAAGTCTCTTATAGCTAATTCCCTTCGAATACTTGGTTTTAAGCCACTGAAAAATCGATCAGCTTTACTTTCAGGTTGGATGATAATGCTAGATGCATACCTTGCAAGTCTTGTAAAATTCGCTTCGTATATACCAACAGATTCATCATCCTTCTGATTCAGCTCAAGAAACTCCTTTTCCATCTTTGTTCGAAGAATACGAGGGATGTACTTACTGAAAAACAAGTTCTTGAACTAGTCCCATTCCATGGAGTCAATTTCATCTCTTGACCTCGTATTATTGATAAGATTCCACCATTGATCAGCTTCACCTTCCAAACGATATACTACTATGATGACTCTATCATGTTCAGAACATTGAAGAACTGAAAATATCTTTTCAGTGGTACTGATCCATTGTTCAGCAACAAGTGGATCAGAAGTCCCACTGAAAGAAGGTGGACGTTGCCTCATGAAAGACTCAATAGAATATTGTTCCCTTCTATGCTCATTTGGAAGTCCAGAATGATTCATATCTTCTGTAAGTATAGAAATAAGATTTTTCACTCCATCTCCCAAAACATTTGTTTGTTCAGGAGGACAATCATTGCATTTTCCATTGCATTGATCAACACAGTTCCTTTGGTTTCCAGCCATCGTCTAAAACCCAAAAAGAATTGTGTGAGAGGAAAAAATCATGCTAGGGAAAACAACATTATAAAGGGGGAGTATCCTCAATATCCAACTTCTTAGGTTAAATTCTATGATTGTTACCGTAGTTCTAGGACTGTATCTTATACGTATACTTATCCTTAGGGACATCCCTAGACATACCTTAGAAATATCTCTAAGGATCTCACTAACGATTTCGCATCCTAGTTTCCAAAGGTTGACTAAACCTTTCCTCTGATAACAAATGTAGAGACCCGAATCTTGACGTAAATTGACATTACATTACATTTGCGGAATACTTAGTACATAAAAAAAACACACACACAAGGATCGTAATAGTTTAGTGTCTTTGGAATCTCAGAATATAATCTTCTAATCCTGGTGAAAGAACTTCAACATATCCCATAAAGATCTTCTTTTTTTTATACCTAAACCTTTATTTATATCCTGGGGAAAAGTAAATATAAAAGGGTGAGCTCAAATTCTCAATAAGGGTAAACAAAATAAATATCAATCACATCATATACATAAGCACATAACTATTGGAAATCTTAACCTGTAAAAGAGATCATAATTTCATAACCTGGGATAACTCATCGCAGTGAAATGTAATCACAATAATCATAACATAAAACATTAAACTTTGTGGCATACACACATAAACATAGAGAATCATTTCTTGTTATTCAAGACTCATTTCCAAGACTATCTTAGTGGACAAAGTCCCTTTCTGAACCGAGTCACCCTCATTTCAGTCCTGTTTCACTAAACTGGTATAACCTACCATTCCATCCATGTCTATATCATGAGATATAAAATCTTTACCCAATTCACTGGAGGGAGATATAGGTCCCACCCATCTCATAATGATACCATTCTTATGTGTGCCACAAAATCATAAATCATACATCATTTCATAACCCATGTAATAAAAATGTGAATCTTAAACATCGTGACATCATAAAACAATTCATATAAGATAAAGGAATTCATAAAAAATATTTCCATCACAACATAATCAATGTAATAATAGGGATAGAAACAGAACCCTATATTATCTTAGATGGAAAATAATTTTGATAAAACACTTGAAATGAATTCTTGAGGAAAATATCCTTTCTTCTTCAAAAACACTTTTCCTTTCTTAATATGTCATTCAATTATAAACTAAAAAAAGTTGATTAAAAATAAACTTGAAAACTTGTAAAGGAAGATTCTTGGAAATAATGTTTTAAAAATCCATTCATGCCGTATATGTTAAAAAAACATTCTTCTCGTACTTTTGTCGGAAAAGTCAAAAAGTACCTCGAACGAAAAACGACAAAAGATTCCTTTCATATCTTTTACTAAAAACTCACCGAAGGGTAAAATAGGATTAAAATTTTTTTAGGTGAATGGAAATCATATTACATATTGAGGAAACATGGATGTGGATGATAAAATAAACCCCAGTAAATACCAAAGTATAAATAATCTCGGATAAAAATGAGATTGTGATATTTCCCTTAACTTAAGTCAGATTTGCTTCGTAAGTGTCCGAATCTCCTATATAATTATTTAAATAATATCATTAACTTATTACAGAATCATATTCATTGTTATGATATCATATATGGTTCACTTATGACTTTATATTACCCGTTCTTTTGTAAATTCCATGTTAAAGAAGCGTTTTGGGTAAAATCGTTTCATTTATCTTAGGTGTTTGGACTTGTTGTTCTTGAAATTATTATTATTATTTATATCATGATTTACTTACTTCCAGAATATAAAACATGATTTAAATATCATATATATTCAGTATATATATATATATAATAGATAGATAAATGAAATGAAACACACCATTCATGGAGACGGTAGTCCGTACGTACGCATGAACGCTGTTTTCCTTTCCTTATTGTCTTGAATTGAAGTAAGTAGATGACATACATATATACATAAATCCAGTAGCTTTATAATGTCATATATTTCATTATTATTGCATATATATACTTTATAATCATTCTTAAATGGTTAACATGGAAAATGAATCTCATCGCGTCGTGGAGACGGTAGTCCGTACGTACACACGAGCGATTATATCTTTCTCATGATCGTGACCTTGTGTTGAAGTGTATGTATACTATTTCATTATAAATACCACATTATAATAATCATATTTAGTTACTCATTACACCATTATACCCATCCAATTAAGGTGGTGGTGGAAAATAGATTACACCACGGCGTGGAGACGGTATTCCGTACGTACGCACGTGCAGTGATTTTCTTTTTCCGTAGGATGGATAGAAGGTTAATTAGAGTTGTTTCATATTTATAATAACATATCAGTATATAATAAATACTGATGTTATTACTTTCTCTTGAAACAACTAAATAATAAGAAGTTTAAGAAGAATGAAATTGAAAAAGATCGGTAATGGATATTACCTCTTTTTGACGCGCCTTTTCTTAACCTCCACTTAAAGAACTAAGGATGGTCTTTGAAGAATACCAGGACCTCTAGGATGATACTAGGGAAGTGGAGAAGAGATTTTGGCAGGGGTTGGCCGAGCTTGAATGATCAAATTGGTGTGATAAGGAGAGGGAGGAGGTGCCCTTTTATAAGGGAGGAGAGGGGCACCTTTGGAATAACTAAAAATATTATTTTATTATATAGTCAAGATCGGTTTTAAGTAGATCCAAATTGGTTTATTTCTAGTCTAAGGTGGGTATGGGACTAAATCATCTCATCCAATAGAATTTAGAAAAGTTTAGGTTCCTATTTTAACCTTATCATTTAGATTTAAGTTAAATAGTTTTACTTTTACCGTGTCTTCTTGTGTTCTTACACTATAAGGTTAATAAACATACTATAGGAAGCCAAACGAACCCCAAATTGTTTATTATTACTATAGATATCCTTATCTAAGTCATTTTGCCGATCCTTATATTTTTAGGAATAAAATAACAATTAATAATATAATATTTGTTTTTAAAACTATTTTATGTCAATTTTGACACTTTTTAGTAGTTTATTTTTGTGAAAATCATAACAGAATGATAAGTTCGAAAAAAGTTAATTAAATCAATACTAACATGTCATATTAACCTAGAAAATTAGTGGAATTCATAAAAAGTCTCAAATTATATTTATTTGGGTATTTATAACATCAATTATGTCAATATTTCATTAATAAGATAATTACTGCATCATCGTTGTGTCATAAATAAATTAAATTATTTAATGTCTAAAAATTAAAAATAAAATAAAATAATGTAGGAAATCTTTTTAGATTTCTAATGAATATTTATTGTCGAATTTATCTTATGTATAACCCCATATTAAAAATGTTTTAGTAAATAAACCTTGATTTTAACTCTTTTAACCCTTCTTTAAATAAATTAATAATAAAAGTCCTAATCTAATCCAAGTGGGCCTAAATGGTCATATTTTATTCCTAAGTTTGTTTTTGGTCGAATTAAACTTGTCCAATAGAATTATGACATGTGTTAGGGTAATAATAATATCATTTCTACCCTTAATTACCCTATTTACTTTTAACCGTGGTAAATAAAAGTAAAAAGTTACTATTCACCAAAAATTATTTTAATCTCATTGAACCACATTTTACTTACTGACATCAACTGTGTCTCTCGGATTTTTGAAATTCCACTCACAGAAGTGGTAAAATTATGTTTTATGAACAATTCAGTTTTTTTAACTACCACTTAGTGGTTTCACTATTCATCAAAATTGAATGTTTTCAGAAAAATACCAAAAATTAGGCCTAAGATATATTTGATATTATGAACTCAAAAATGATGTCTATTTTACCAAATTAAAAACATATCAGTTTCATTAATTAATTTAAAAATTAATTCCCGTCGTCAAAACAAAAGGCGTCTTTTTAAGAGATAATAACTATGAAAAGATTGACACTTGTTTATAACTAGTTTAAATGTGAAATTACATCTAATGACCAACATTGTATTAAATTGTAAAAATATATTCTAAATATACATTAAAACCACTCAAATTAATAAATTATCACTATTAATTATTTCGATTGAAAAAGTTGTTTTTAATTAAAATTAATAATTTTCACTATTCATCAAAAATTGAAAATTATCTGAAAATCACCAAAATTTCACCCTAAGCTAATTTCGATATTCCGAATCCAAAAATGAAGTCCATTTTGAAAAATAGAATTTAAAAAATTTCAAAAAGTGGTTATTACTATTCATAATGTCTAGTTTTAATAATATTTTAATAGCATATCGTTGTTTAGCGAAACTTGGTGTTGCGTACAACACACGCTATCGTGGAAGGTCACGATTGCGTGTAATTCAAGCCAGGTCAGAGGTGTTTGTTGTGAAAGCTCCTTTTGGTGTATCCTATAACACAATACAATAATGAAATTAAAAAGAATATTTTTCATAAAATCTCAGGGTGTTAAAAATTTCAGACGCCTTTTTTCACATTTGCGATGTTACGAATTGTCAAAAATTTATTTACCAAGAATTTTGAATATAATAGGTATATAAATCCTCTAAATTAGTGACATTTATAATCATTTATATTTAGAAGCACAAAATTTAATAATTTTTTTACAACTATTGGTAAGAAACACCTCATTAGTGACATTTTAAAAGAAGATGGTTATTTTTAAAAATATTTTATTTCTCTTTTAAATTTATCTTTAAAATGAAAATATCATACAATCCCATCTAGTAAACAAAAATTAAAACTATAAAAGAAATTAATGTTATGTATTTCATGGAAATATGAGAATGTTACATTTACCCCATAAAATGAATTTCTCCTATGAAATTAGGCATTCATATACAAATATATGGGATACCATTTCAGGGTGGAATCATACAAATCCAACATAGCTTCCTAAAATTAGCGTGTTCACCATTAAACATTAACCTATAAATTGGTATTTTATGTATAAATATTTTCCTAGGATCATGATTATCTACTATTTCTTCTTTATATGATTCTTCATTCTATGATGCTATGACCTCGATGTTTAGTTAATGTTTAAGATAATGTGAGTACATCCATGGGGGAGAATAATGAAAAACATCATGAATCTGAAATATATTCAGTGGGAGATCAAATGAATAATCTATCATCTGAATATGATAATGGATTTAAAAAGGAATGATATACCATGTTCTTGTCTTTAAATTTTTTCAAAATCACATCACTCTATTCCAAAGAGAGATTCCTAATAACACAATATCCACAAATTCACACTCTACATATTTCTGTCAATTTGATGAATAACTTGTTTTCATCTATGATATACTATTATGTGATGTTGAATGGATCTAACCTAATCATCCATTTACTTAACTATATTACCTCCAAATATATTTCTTTCCCCAACGTCATTATATAATGTTTCTATTTTATATTTCTTACCATATAGAGATTCATATGTTTGTGTTATGAATACTGGACTGAAAACTATTTTTGAAATAAATTACTATGATAAGATGGTATTGATCCAAACATACATTGAAATACATAGGGAAATATATCACCTTGTCTTATAGTGTTTCAATGGTTCACATAGATTTACTAGCTATCTATGTATGATAAGTAGTCTTAAAAATAACTCTTCATCTAGAGTATACTAGAAACTTATCCTGAAATTTGACCCAATCCCTGGATCTTGATAAAATAAAATGGAAAATGGTACTCTATGAAATGTTAAAAAAATATTTAATATAAAATTTTCCAAATTTATGAAGTGGAAAATTTTCCCTAATATTAATGATGTGTGCAAACATCATAATTAAATCTATGATAACCCATATATAATTATTCCACATACCTATTTTGGGGAGTCCGATTTCAAAATCCATGGGGAATTTTCCAAATTTCAATTCTTTTATTGGTAATGGTTGTATCAATTCATTATACCTATGTATGTCATCATTAACTTCATAGCATATAAAGAACAAATAATGATATAATTTAATTTCATTATCCATTCCATATCACTAAAAATACTCTTTTAGGTACATATACCTCCTTTTGATTCAATGAAGAATAAAGAATGATGTACTTCAAGCCGCATCTAATAGATCATTATTTTAATTTTGTTAGATTGTGACACATACATAGTTTCTAACACTTATAATTCCATCCTGATCAAGGTTGAACTCTTGGACATTTATCACATTCTTATTTATCCCAACATCTTACTTTTATGCCTCAATAATGTTCAGATTGATATATGGGGGAAAATTTATTTTATCCAAATGTGTGTTTTCCCCTTACAATTATATTTATATGTTTTTCCTTTTTAAATTAATAATTATTGTATAATTTTTAATCATAATCATAGATAATATATCATGATCATTTAGATCAAAGAATATCCACCATGTTCACTGTACATGGTTGGTCCTATATTAAGAAGTCATAATATTAAATAACCTAAAATAATCTTATTTTCCAAATACTCAAAAACATAGGTGATAATATATACCATATACTTTTTTGATTGATATATATATATATCACATATCTCTTTAAATATAATTCATACATATCCTAAACAATATGATTAATGAAACTAACTCCAAATAATGAGTTAAGCAATTTTTTTTTCATGAACCTTCAATTATCATGAGGCATAAAGAATAACCATGTATTTTTCCTTGAGAACTCATTTCAATTAATTCTTAGACACATTAATAAAGACTAAAAATATTTATCCACTAAATTTTAATTTATGTATAGTCGTGTTGACTAATATTCTATTTAGTTTCTTGAATTTTTTCAATAACATTTATCCAATAGAAAAATATCCCTTTCGAGTAACATTACGAGTTAATTATATAATCTAGAATAGATGTAAAAAAACCATTTATTATATCAATCAAATCTACAAAATATTTTGATCTCAGGAAAAATTCTTTCTCTAATTCAGTATTCAATAAGATATTCCTTTTCTTGAGATTATGTGACCTACAATTAAAACATTATAAAACCAAAAATTAAAATTTGATAATTTTTTAATGCAACTCATCTATTTGGGTCATCTTTATAATCCTCATGTGATATTAATTATCATAAAATTTCATTAAATATATAATAATATCATCAATAAATATTACCTGAAATATGACAATTTAGTATCTAATGAGTAAACTTATTAAATCCATGGAGATAAGATGTGAATTATTAGGACCATTAGAAATAACTATAAATTCATACCATCCATTCCATGTATATAATTTTATCTTTGGTATTTCCCCCTTCATAAATATTATTTGGTGAAATAAATAATGGATATCAATCAATGAAATGTGCTACACTCTTGGTATTAGATAAAACAAGTAATAAATAATGGGTTGTGAATACTTTTTAATGAATTTACTCTAATTATGTTCAGAGGAAAAAATGAGAATTTAACTTTTTCCTTCATTCTACTATAAAATTTAATAGGATCACCCTATGGTGATGCACTTGTGAATATAAATTCATTATCAATATTCGCTAAGTATTTATTCTAAAATTTTAGAAAATTAATTTGTTGCATTCTACAAATATTCTTTCAAAATTGGTGTAGAACTATGTTTGTGTTCTATTGAAGACTCATATTCATTATTTGGGGAATGACCTATAAATTCTTTAGGAATGTCAACAAAAAAATAAATTACTATTGAGGTATCCTAAATATTGAGTTTCTCTCCATCTGTCTATGATAAAGAACTTATATTTATATGAATAAAGATGCATGAGATGTAATTATTTTCCATAGGAAGTTTATATTAATCTATAAATATTTTGATTATCATAGATTTGTTAGGACTATAAAACATGAAATCCCAATCAAAAATTTAAATAAGATCCATATATGCAATTCCAATCCATGATAAGAACCACATAATATCTGACTATAGAAATGGTCCAAGATTCTCATGAACAACATGATCAAAAACATCAACTAGAGAAGATTTATAATATCTGGATGTAAATGTTCTTCCATTAAGGGTATTAATATCAAAATATTCATCTAATTATTTATGTTATATGGTGATACCATTAAAAATATATTTCTTAATTTATTTTTTGGGGGATCCGGAATCAAATAATACATTACATATTTTAGAGTTGATGGTAAATGTACATTCCACCACTTCATTTTCGTACTCTAATTCACTAATATTGATTATATTAGGAATTCATATGTACTTGTCAATAAATTTTTATAGATTTCAATCAGAATTTTTGAACCTTTCATTTGAGAGTTAATTATCATATTTACAATTTTTCATACACTTGAAAAAGTTAAGTGTGGTAGGTTAATTCTTTGTAGCCTTCTCTCTATTCTCATCATTATCTATCTTTTCTCATAACATTGAATATAATTTCATTATATACATCCCTTATATATATATATTATTATATATTAAACATAAATTAAATTTACTCCATGATTCCTCTCACAATATGAGCATAAATAAACATATCCTTCTCTACATTGTTTTATATTTTTCATTGAACTTGATCTTACATTTCCTGTTAGAACAATGGGATTCATATGTAGATCCATCATATATTTCCACCTTTATGGATAATTAGAATATTTATTTATAGCTAATAAATTATCTTATGGAGAAATAAATTATGATAATTTGTTGTCATCCACAAAAGAATCAACAAACCTTACATCAATATTAATTATAATTTCAAAATCATACCATGCATGTAATTTAAAATTTTATTCATACCATACAATAAATTCATAGTATTTTAATTTTACTCAAAGAATAACATCTCCATTTTCATACAAATATTTCAAAGAATTTACTTATTAAATAATATGTAATCAAACATTTATAATTCAATTGAGTCAATATCATCATGGTTTACCTTAGTTTTTATAATATGCTGCCATTGATATTATTCTCCTTCCAAACAATAAAAACCAAAAAATTCTTTTTCATGTTATTATCATAGAAGAAAATAAAAATTCTTTTTAGTGGTACTAATCCATTTCTCAATCACTAGTGGATCATAATACCCATGGAATGATGGTGGGTGTTTCATTATGAATGACTCAACATAATGTTATTCTAAATTTTTATCAATTGGAAGTATAGCATGACTCATTACCCATAATAGTTGTGTGATATTATCAACAATATTATTCATTGAATCTCTCATAACATTCAATTTCTCTAGAGTAAAATCATTGAAGTTTCCACTACATTCAGCATTTAGGTGATTTCTCTAGGTTTCAACAATTTTATAAAATAAAAAATCATATTTTTAGGAACACTAATAATAGATAGAAAACAATATAATCAAGGAAAATTTATTATAAAATTTTAATCTATAAAAAAATAGGTTAAAATCAATGATTTTCATGACTATTATGAAAATTATGGGATTATATAATATACTTTTTCATATCTATTGGGATCATAAAAAGGTTTTCTAATTATATTTTCTATAGGTTAACTATACATTCATATGATGACTACAATAACTACAATGACCCAACCATAAACATTATATTATATTGAAATAAGTTATTAATTCAAATTGAGGATCTTTTATAGTTTATAACATTAGTTAATTAAGTCATAACATTTACATAACTACCTGAGTATTACATGCAGACACATCTACTTAGTATCCTTCTTTTTTATCATAAAATAAAAACTCATGAAAAAAGGCATGTCTAGTTCCACGTTTTAGACATCAATAATTTTCATTAATATCATATGTGATGCTATTCTTCATTAAGTCATGTGAAAAACATTACAAAACCTTGGTATGATCATAAAAAGATCAGTAAGGGTTATAAGATAATGAAATAAATCATTAGTACATATATACATATAACATAAAATCTCTTTAAAATACCTTATAGAATCATTATTATTATGAATTACACATAGTAATAATAATTTATAAAGGTGACTTGTGGAATCCATAACATATTTACATTGTATCTTTCACAGCTACGTGCAGAGTTACACTTGGAATACCCATCATAGTATATTCCATAAATATCTTATATGAAACATTAATGTTTACCACCATAACGTTACCCATTGCACTGTATATCTATCTCAGGATCACCCGTCGTAAGTTTATCATGTAACCCACCTTATACCTAAAAAATGTCCAAGACCCATAATACAATCATAACACAAAATAGAAGCATAAAAAAATTAAAATTTCCACATTGCAATCACAATTTATAATTTCAATATATAGATATAATAAATACATTATAAAAACAATTTTCAATACCAAAATACCAAAAAAATTTATATGGTATTTATTTAGCTTTTAAAATCATTGCATCTTGTTAAAAAAAGCAACATATCAAATAATTCTTGTAGCGGCAGAAAGGTCGTTCTCACCATGTACGTTAAAAAAACATTAATTTTTATCGTTTAGTATAAAACTTCATAGATAGGGATTCCCTATTAATGAAAATATATTTCAAATTTGTCTATACACCATATAAAATAAATTCATGTATAAATCAAAATACGCCTTATTTAAAGGTGATTGATACAATGTCCCTTACCTCGTGTTTGACATTACTCGTTCATTCATTAATCTCATGAATCATAAATTAAAGTTAATTTCTACTTCATTAATATAATTTTTGAAATTTATTAATATTTTAATTAACTTATTAGTACTTTATAAAAATTACATAATCATTTAAGTTAATAATTTCCGTTTTGTTGATATTTGGTACATGATTTAAAAGTGAAATTCTTATAATTAAATGTTTTCCATGTGGTCAAAAGACCATTATCTGCAGAATGATATTCATGATTTAGATTTAATATATATCTCCTATATTAAGTATATATATGGATTATTTAATAGTAAATATCATTTGGAGATAAGATTGGAAACACACCACTCATGGAGAAGGTATGTCGTACGTATGCATGAAAACTACTTTAATTTTGATTTCGTATATAATGGAATGAAAAACTAATGATACCTAGGTATATTATTATTCTAATATAATAATATTTGATATATATGTTACTTAATTTCGTTATATCCATCCTTTATATGTTCTATGTATGGCATGCACGAATCATATCACCTTAAGGGGGTGGTAGTTTGCACTTCCTCAAATTAAATTATCTTATTTACCCATTATAGAAACCATAAATGTGTGACATAAAATAGAAATAAAAAATAACTAAGACAAAATAACGATAATATATATCATATATAAATACATTTCCATCATAATGGCCATTATGATAGGTATTAGGAGATAATTGAACAAACATCATTTAATGAGGTTGTATTTCACCGTCCACAGAAACAAAATGTTCATATCTAGTAGATTGAGGCGTGTTGATGTGTGGTTAGAATAATTTTCATAAAACAATCTTAATATATTTAATATACTGTTGTATTTAATAAATAATTTAATAAATACAGTTTAGTGGGTTGGAGAAGGAAAATAAATGAAGATAACTTTAGAGAAGAAATTAACATTAAATCGGGTAACTCTATTTGGTTTGAACCAAAAGGCATTATTGAATTGCCTTCTCCCAAATGTAAGGATTCTAGGTGAAATTTACGGATGTTGGGAGATAATAAGATCAGAGTTTGGATGAGCCAAAGGTCTTGAGAGGTGTGAGTAATGGGTTAGAGTTGGTGGCCTTTTATAAGTGGGAGGATGGTCTCTTTAAGAATGTTTTAAATTATTATTTTAGTATAACATCATTTTCAGTTTCAAAAGGAACAAAATTCATTATATTCGAAGATTAGATGACTATTTTTTCTAAATTATATAATCCAATGTTATTCTAAATTAAATAATCCAATGTTTTAAATTAATATTATAGTATAACATCATCAGTGTGTCATGAATATGTTTATTTATATGGTGTCTAAGAATTATTAATAAATTACCATTATCTATGTAATATTTTTATCTTTAAAATGAATAAATATAGTCATATAGATAACTTATATAACCTCATAAAATATATTTTTTACTAAAAGATATATGTTTATGTTAAATATTACATAACATTAAATTAATTTTTATAATGTGTCATTTTAACTTAGATGTGGATCAATGGGGTCCCAAAATCTACCCAAGGATTCCCATGGAAGGAAATGTATCACCCAATATCTTTAGGATACCTGTTAGGGTAATTTAATATTATAATAATATTATCTTTTACCCTTATTTACCTAATATACCTTTTAACCACGAAAAATAAATTCTTTACTGATGTTACTATTCATAATGCCTAAAAATAAAATATATATATTTACCCAATTTAAACCTCCTGATTCAAAATACTGAATTCATTTTTCCTATTTCAAAACAAATAAGTTGGAGGAAAAAATTTATATTTATTCACCATTATCAAAACAGAAAGCGTGTTTTTAGAAAATAATAACTGTCAAAAGATTCACACTTTTTATGTACAATTTCAATGTAAAATTACTTACAATGATAAAAAATTGATTAAATTGTAAAAATATAATATAATTACATATTAAAACCAATTAAAAAGTTAATATAACCATATACATTAATTATATTAAAAGGCTGTATTGAAGTAAAATGTAATATTTTTCATTATTCATTAAAAAGTGATCTTTATTAGAAAAATACCAAAATTTGTCCAAATTAATATTTTCTATCCCGATTATATAGAATAATTTTATTTTTTCAAATAGAAAATTTTAAAGTGACAGAAACTATATTTAAGAAGTGTTCTCTTTTAAAAGGTGGTAAATCGACCTTTAAAATAATATTTGAGTATATATGCATAAAATAGGATAAATGCAGATTTTAAGCCTCTAACCCATATTGGATAAATGTATTAACATTTAGCAATCATCTTCAATAATATTTTAGTTAGTTCTATTAATTCCTACCAATACAACAACAAGGTGTTAACTACCATTTAAAATAAAATTATTATATTATTATTTTTCAGTATGACTCAACATTGTGTGCAACGTAAGATTTCAATGAAACCCGTTGTTGTGTATCGAGTACGCTGTCGAACATAGAATACCCATTAAATAAAAATTAATATTTAATTCAAAAGTATTAATAAATATGAAGATTTCATATTATTTATAAACTTGGGATGTTACATCGTTCATCCCTTGTGGAAATTGCATCCTCAAAATTTTATTCACTTATTAAATAAATTGTGGTATTTACCCCTCATTGAATTATAATATTCCGACGTTATAACTTCAATGATATGGTTTTTTCACCAAAAAATTACATAAAAATTAACTTATTCTGCAACAGTTTCTCTCTACAATCAAGAATCTGGACTAGTTATTCCTCATAAGAGAGATTTTCTTCCAACTGAACTACCTATGGACTCAAAACATTATATGTATTTGGAATATACTTTCTCAAAATTGAAACATGAAAAACATTGTGATATTGGGGAAAAATGGATGTAAATCCACTATGTCAGAAACTGACCTGACTTCATCTAGAATTTCCTAAGGGCCATTGAACCTTAGGCTCATCTTTCCCTTCTTACTAAAATGCATCACACATTTCCATGAAGAATCTTTGAGAAATATATGATCACTTCCCTTGAATGAAATATCCTTCCTTTGGTTATCTTCATGACTTTTCTGCATATCATGTGCTTCTGAATCAACTGAATATGTTCTTCCATCGCTTCTTCCAATTATGGTCCCATCAGTTTCTTTTCACCAACTTCATTTTAAAAAGCTGGAGTTCAACATCACTTTCCATATAATGCCTCAAATAGAGTCATCTATATACTGGAATGAAAACTATTATTATTATAAAATTTTACTAGTGAATGTTGTTAGTCCCAAATTCCCTGGTAATGCATTGACAAAGAACATATCAAATCATCCAATGTCTGAATTGTTCCTTCTGAATTCCCATCTGATTGAGTATGAAAAAATATTATAAAATTTAATTCAGTACCAAACGACTTCTAAAGGTCTTTTCAAATGTTAAAATTAAACCTGGGGTCATGATCAGATATAATGTAGATGAGAACTCCATGAAACCTAACTATATCTTTATCATACTACTGATAAAGTTGATCTACAGATAATGTATCTCGAATTGGAAAAAAATGAGAATATTAATCCAATATATCTACAGTAACATAGATTGCATTGTAACCCCAATATTTCTTTGATAATAGCCCAACGAAGTCCATGGATATATTTTCTCATTTACAATTTGGCACTAGTAAAGGCTGAATCATTCCTTTCAGTAATTACAGCTATACTTTAACCCGTTGACAATTCAATCAATTAATAGTGAATTCATTAATATCTCGTCTCATTCCATCCCAACAATAATACTCTTGAAGATATCTTTATATATTATGACTGTCATGTTGAACTGAAAACTGAAAACTATTAGCCCCACATGGAAACTCATTCTTCATATATGAATCACAGGGCACACATAATCTCTTCACAAATCTCAAAATATAATCATTATTAATCTTAAATTCATTCAAATTACCCTTCTGAACCAAATCTACCTTTTCATGCAACTCAAAGTATTTCTTACAGGATTTCCTAATTCCGTTTAATAGAGATTATTTCACTAACACCAGAAACAAAATAGAGGAATATCATCCACCAACAAAATCTATGTCAAAGTTCATCAAACAGTTAACCAAATGATCTTGTTTCAAATTTAACATGGTAAAAGTAACATTAATTTTTAAACTAAAAGCATGGACCACTGTATTTTCATTTCATAGATGATAATTAATCTTGAAATCATAATACATTATTAATTTCAGCCATCTCCTCTCTCTCATGTTCAAATATTTCTGAGCGAATCTATACTTCAAACTTTTGTGGTCAATATATATTTCACATTTTAATCCATACAGCTGATGACTGCAAATTATTAAAGAAAAAACAATAGAATCTAATTTAATATCATGTGTAGGGAAATTTATCACATGAGGTTTCAACTAATGTGATGCATAAGGAATTACATGATCAATCTGGATTGAAACACAAACACGCCCTTTCAATGTAGCATCACTGTAGATAAAAAATTAACCATTTCTAGAATGCAGTTCCATAACAAGAGAATTTACCAATATTATTTTCAATTTCGGAATAGAATAATCACATTCTTTTTTCCAGATGAACATAACACTGTTTGAAGTTAATTTAGTCATTAGGGTAGATAACCATGAAAACACTTCAATAAACCTTCGGTAATAGCCTTCCAAACCAAGAAAACTACGGATCTCAGTAATATTTGTGGGCCTTAGCCATTCTTTAACCACTAATGTTTTTGAAAGATAAAAAATCATGCCATTTTTAAAACAGTTATACCAATGAATGAAATATGTTATAACCAAAACTCACAATTACTAACTTTCCCATATGGTTTCTTTTCTTTTATGGTTTGAAAAAAGAACCTTTAATGTCTTTCATGATCAACATTTCTTTTATAAAAAACCAAAATATCATCAATTATCACAACCACAAACATAACCATGAACTCGCAGGAAATTATATTTATAAGATCCAATAATACAATAAGTGCATTGGTTAACCCAAAATGAATAACTAAAAATTCATAATGGTCATATCTTATAAGAAAAGAAGTCTTTTTAATGTATGCCTCATTTACATTCAACTGATGGTTCCCCGACCTCATTTCAATCATTGAAAAATAATGAGCTCCATAAAGCTAATAAAAAAATCATTGATATGAGGAAAATGATAATTGTTCTTAAAATTGATGTTATTCAATGCTATATAATTAATTCAAAATCTCATTGAACCATATTTATTTTTAACAAACAAGAAAGGATAACCCTGTTATGATGTTCTAGGTTAAATAAAACCATTATCTAATAACTCCTGAAACTGATTATTTATTTCTAAAAGTTCTATATGAGCCATTAAATATGGGGGATTTGAAATAAGATTAGCATTAGAAACTAAGTAAATAGTTAATTCAACATCCATATTTGGTATTATACTATTACAATCATCTGAAAAAACATCAAGATATTCATTCACCACAGGAACATCATTAATCTGAGTAGTTTTATTCTTTTAAAAAATATGTTAAAGGTGACATTCATTTCCATCTTTTACTAGTTTATCAGATTCTTGATATGATATCAAAAGTAAGGATCCACTCTTGTACACAAATTAAAATGCATTATTTAATGAAACCTCGTTATCTCTGCACTCAATTATATCATGATAAACAAAAAACCAATCCATACCCAAAGTACCATCAAACTCTACTAGAGGAAAAACAATAAGGTTTATAGGAAGATTATTTTTTCACACACGGAAATGAAGGTTCTTATAATTTAGTTTTGTAACATTTACTCCATGTGTTTTTACCATAAGATTAGGATTCATATCGTGAGATCAAATTCCCAATTTACTATAAAAATTAATAGAAATGAAAGAATTTGAAGGCACAGAATCAAACAACACATTGGAAAAATCCGAATAAACAAATAGTGTACTGAATACTACTTCATTTGATGGCCCAACCTCTGGTAAAGTAGTTACAAATGATTTCACCACACATTTCTTCATGTTGTATTACATTTTCCCTTAGTTGAGTTCTTCGTTAGACACTAGTTTTCATAATGTATCTTTTCATTGCACTTAAAAAAATTTGAAAACTGTAAATACGGTTTTGTCTTAACATTACCATTATCTTTTTCAGTAAAATTATGAGCCTTATATCCCATTTTACCACATCAGTAGCTCTTTCCTGAATTCAAAAGTCATTCCGCATGGTTATTTTTACCACAATTTTCAAAAACTATAAACATAAGTTTTTTACCATTAGACTTTGTGAAGAGTTTTTCCATTTCATCTTCCATCTTGACCGATTATTCTGTTGTTTTTCAAAGAACACATAATCACCAACAAACTCAATTTCCACCTTCATTGAACATCAAACAATTTTATCATATATCTTCAACTCCTGATAAGCTAAATCCCTTCTGTACATTGCAGTTAATCCTAAGTAAAAACAAATGATTTTACTATTAAGATCTCGTATGAAATTTGGAGCATACCTTTCTAGTAGAGTAAATTTTCCATCATAAGCAGCCACTGATTCATCCTCCGACATCAATTCACTGATATTTTTTTCATTCATAAGATGAACCATTTTAGGAAAAATATTTCTCACGAATCATACATTTGAATTAATACCAATTAATAGCCTCAATCTCCTCACTATCCCTGATATTTTTAACAATCAACGACCGCAGATCGAATTCACATTAAAATAGGTAAGAGATGAGACTAATGTTTTGATGTTTTGAACACCCCATAACATCAAAAATCATCTTTATTGCTTTAATACTCCCTTCACCTGGCACATGATCATACGCTCCTATGAATGATGGGTGATGTTGCCTCATGAAATGATCCACTAATGAATTTTTCTTCTGTGGTTGATATGTATGTTCTCGTTCATGGATACTACAACCATTTATTGCCTAATACAAATGTCATCACTACAAAAAACTATTCAGCTTCGATTTTGACCATCTCAAGTTGCTGATTTGCAATGTTTTCTTCCTCATGATGTCGCCCCATCATAGCTGCCATGTTCCTCACTGAAAAACAATTCTGAACACAAAAATATCTTAGGTGAAGAAACATGGTAACCATTAAATTCTATATAATTTCAATCATACCACAAATTAATTTATGGATACTAATTTAACAGTATCCTTATTCCTAATGTAATCTCAACAGTCCTAAGATACCAACTATAGCCCCTGACCATATATATTACATTATATTGATTTAGGATAATAATTCACATTGCAGATCTTTTCTAGTTTAGATATTTAGATAATTAGGTCATAAATTTTACCTAACAACATGAATATTACATGTATACACATCTAATTAGGATCCATTTTTTTAGAAAAAAAATACACTTGAAGAAAAGGGTCAAGTCTAGAAACATGTTTTAGACAACATGAATTTTCCATTATCCCATCCTTGACCATATTAATCATTATGTCATATAAATAACATTTCAAAAGTATGGGATGAGAAAAAAGAAGCATAGTAAGGGTTATAAAATAAAGAAAACAATCATAATCCATCAATACATAAAAACATAATATTTTAACCTACCTCATTAAATCATAAGATTTATTAATAACAAATAGTAATCAAAAATCATAAAGGTAACTTGTGAAATATATAACATACTTACATTGTATCTTTCACAGCTATGTAGGGATTTACTCATGGAATACCAATCATAGTATATTACGTAAATATATTGGGAGAAAAATTATTTTTTGCCTCCATCATTAACCCAATGGATTGGAGTTTCATCTCAGGCACACCCACCATAAGATTATCACGAAACAACCCATATACGTAAATAATGCCCCAGACCCATAATATACTCATAACACAAAACACATGCGTAAATGAAATACGAAATTTCTGTATTTAAATCACTATATACCATTTCCATATATAGATATAATCAATCCCTATCAAAACCATTTTCGATACCAAAATAAGTAAAAATATTTTATGGTATTTATTTTCTTTTTAAAAAAATTAAAACTTGTTAAGGAATACACATATCAAATAATGCTCGCAGTGGCGGAAATTTCATTGTCCCCACTTATGTTAAAAAGAAAAATTACATTTTATTGTTTATTAAAATACTATGTAGATAACGATTCCCTTAGAATGAAAATCCAAGTCAAAAGATTTTATACACCATATAATATGAAGTCATGTATAAATCAATAAACTCCTCAATGAAAGGAGATTGAGACGAATTCCCTTGCCTCATATATGACTTGACACGTTCGTTCTTTAATATCCTGAATAATAAACTCTAGATAATTTATACATTATTAATAATATTTTTCAAAATTTTTATTCCTTTTATTTCACTTATTATCATTTTATAAACATTATGTAATCATTTAAGTAAATAACAATCATTTTCTTGATTTTTGGTACTTGAGTCAAAAGTGAACTTCTTATAATCACATGTTTTCCATGTGGGTTAATTTTCATTATATAATGAATTATATTAAATATTTAGAAATCATATATATCTTATATATCCAGTATAAATAATTATTTATAAAAGTATAGAACATTTGGAGATAATAAATGAAATGCACCGTTAATGGATACGGTAAGCCGTATGTACACATGAATGCTACTTTAATTTCTATTTTGTATATAATGGAATGAAAAAATAAATATTAATAATTATATTATAATTCCAATATATTATCATATGAAATATATGTTACTTAATTTTGGTAATTCCATCATTTATATGGTCCATGTATGGCATGATATAATCATATCACTTTGAGGGATCCATAGTCTGCATTTCCTCAAATCAAATTATGATATTGACCCATTATTGAAACAATAAAAGTATGATATAAAATAAAAATAAAAAAATCAAGAAAAACCATAATCACAATGTGTATCATATATAAATACAGTTCCATCATAATTCCCCCCATGAGAGGCGGTAGGAGATATTTGAATAATCATCGTTTCGTGAGGCGGTAGATTGCCGTCCACAGAAACAGTTTGTTCGTATCCATAAGATGGAGTTGGGCGGATGTGTAGTTCAAATAATCCTCATAAAAACATCCTAGTATATTTGAGATACTGTTGTAGTTATAAAACAATGGAATAAAGAGTGTTTATGGGGTTAGTGAAGCAAATTAAAAAAAGGGAACATGAAAGAAGAGACTACCTTTGAATTGGGTAACTCCCTTTGGTTTGACCAAAAATGCCTTATTGAATTTCCTTATTAAAAAAGTAGTGATTATAGGTGGAAGATAGGGATGTTGGGAGCATATTGGAGGTTATTTTGGATAATCCAAGGGGCTTGATAGTTGTGAGTAATGTGATATAGGTGGTGACCTTTTATTAGAGGGAAGAGGGGATCTTTAAGAATGTTTTAAAGTATTATTTTATTATAAATTAATTTTATGTTTCAAAAGAACAAAAATTCCATTCATTAGAAGATAATACAACTCTTTTTCGAAATAAAATCATATTATAAGAATTTAACAGGTTTTTTATATGTTTTTAATTTTTATAACCTCATTTATTTAAATCATTCAATAATAAGTTAAACATTTCATCATCATTGTGTCATAAAAAATTTAATTTATTTAGGGTCTAAGAATTATAATTAAAATACCATGATGTAGGAAATATTTTTAGTATTCAAATGAAAATTTATAGTTTAAAATATAACTTACATAACCCTATATAAATTTTTCTTTACAAAAAGATGTATGTTTTTGATACATTTTCCATAACATTTATTTAAATTTTATAAGGTGTCATTTTCCCTTACATGTAGCTCCATGGGACCCCAAAATAGACCCAAAAAAGCCCATGGTGTAACATGTGTCTTCCAATATTGTTTGGACACATGTTATGGAAATTTAATATTATAATAATATTACTTTTTACCTTTATTTTCCATATTTACCTTTTAACAATGGTAAATAAAATATTTCCTGATGTTACTTTGCACAATGTATAAAAATAAAAGTTATATATTTTCAAAATTAAGATCTCTTGATTCAAAATATGGAATCCATTTTTTCAATTTCAAAACACATAAGTTGCAGAAATTAAATTAAAATTATTTTCAGTTGTCAAAACAAAAACAGTCTTTTTAAGAAATAATAACTGTTAAAATATTGACTCTTGTTTATATCCTATTTCAATGCGAAATTACGTCCAAAGAACAAAATTGGATTAAATGGTAAAAATATAATATAATTACAAATAAAAATTAATTAAAAAGATAATATAACCATATAAATAAAAATGATTAAAATGTAGTTTTGAATTAAAATGCAGTATTTGTCACTATTCATTAAAAAAATGACCTTTATAAAAAAACCAAAATTTCATCCAATGTAAGTTTTTATGTCCCCATTCTAAAGAATAATTTTATTTTGTGAAATATAAGATATAAAAGTGAAGAAAAATATATAAAATGGTTCTCTATCAAAAGTATGTAAATCGACCATTTGAAGAATACTAGAGTATTTGTGCATAAAATTAGTTTCATTCTCAATTTAATCCTCTAAACATTATTGGATAAATGTAAAGACATTTAACAAATATGTGATATCATATTATAGTAAGTTTTTTCATTTCCACAAAAATAATGGCTAGGCGTGTACTACCATTTAAAATAATAAAATTATATTATTATTTTTCAGTATGACTCAACGTTTTGTGAAATGTATGATTTCAAAGAAACTTGTTGTAGAGTATTGGGTACGCCATATAACATATAATCCCCATTAAAGTAATATTAATATTTAATTCACAAATTTTAATAAATAAGAAAATTTCCTATTTTTTATAAACTTGGGATGTTAGAATAACATCCTATAGTTTTCATATATTTATATTACATATTATTATATGAATATTCATTAAATTACATGAAAAATCCACGCCAATACATTATTGTTCAAGTCTCTTTAGAATCGCTGAATCTTAAACAATAAGTTCATAATATATCTAAATCATATTCCTTGTATTTCCTTCATAACATGAACCCATTTTTAAATATAATACATTTTTTCATATATTTGAAAAAATAAATATAAAATATGTATGTTCAAATTATAATTATGCGTAGATAATTGAGATAATAATGATTTAATTACCATAATAGGATCATGAGGGTATGAAAAATTTGAATAAAATTTAATAATTATATCTTGCATATAAAAGATTATAATATTCAGTCAAATAACAATTCATGGAATTTTATAATATAATAATCATAAATTAATCAAGTAACATGATCAATGAGATCATAACATTGTTATACGGAATTTCATTTTTTGATATGCACATAAAAATAGAAAAAAATAGTAAATTTGGAATATCTCACTACTAGGATAAACATTATGGAAAATATCCTACACTAAACTATTTTCACTCCCCATTCTAGAAATATCATACTAAACTATATCTACACCATATTCTAACCCTATATTATAAAACTAGATTCACTCACCATTATGAACTTTTCATACCGAACGAGATTCACTAATTTTTACATCCTTAAATATCATATGAGATATAAATCATTACTCAATGAATTGTATAGAGATATAATTCGCACACATTATGTAATGAAAACCATAGATATGTGTTTCATAAAAATATAAATCATGCCTCATATCAGAACCCATGAAATTAAATGACAATATAAACATTTAATCATAGCATAACTCATACAATTGTATTAGGAATCATACAAATAACACCATTATAAACATAAAACATAAATATAAAGAATAAGTATCATATAATTGGATAATATACTCATTAATTAATATATAAAATCTAATAATGTTGTCTTATATTGAAAATTATTCTGAAGGATCAGTACAAATAATTCATGAGAAAAATATCATTTCCGTTTCCAGAATTGTTTTTTATAGTTTCAAAATCACAAAGGACAACTTTTTCTTTGAACAGATCAGTGTCTTAATTTATAGTATGATTCAGATATATATTAATTTATAAATGATAGAAAATACATTGTTTTTATATATTTATAAAATAATAATCATTCAATATTTTTTTGTAATATTTTCTAAAGTACCTTTTTTGGAAAATGATAAAAATATTCAATTGAAAACATTTTTTTAAAAGTGAAAATTGTGTAAAACTAACCTCATCTATTTATAATAAAATATTGAAAACCTTTTTTAATTTTTTTAGAAACATATACATGGAATATAATGACTCCCTTATAGATATATTAACATTATAATTCATTAATAATGAATATATTATTAAATAAACATTTAACACAAGTCTAGACTTTCTTAATTCATATTAAAATCATATGTATAATAAATATGGATTTATTATATATATTCCAAAGAGTTAATCCAATAATAAAAGTAAATTATTATTTATAACATCTAATAACATGTTAATTAATACCTTGTTATTAAAATCACTATTCTAGGTGAAAACATATTTTTTTTCCAATCATATTTCATATGGCAGCCTTGGTCCTTATACTTTTTCATTTGGTTTCATAATTTACAAAATTTTAATAATTCAATAAAAAAATTATATAATAATTATTTACATATTTATCAACATTTGGAGAATTTAAATATGGAAGAATAAATTACACTATTTACAGATATGGTTGGGCGTGCATATGCATGAATGTTGTTTTTGAATTATGATTGATGGTGTAAAAATATTGCACACAATAATTCATATTTAAAAATAATTATTATATAATATATATCATATATATTAATTAATCTTATTATAATACATAGTCATAAAATAGGAAGATGAAAAGGGATTCGTATTTCTACATGTTATCAGTAATTTGTACATACACACGAGCGATACATTCACATATTGTTTGACGAGAAAGAGGGTTTGTAAATTTTTTAATAATAATTTAAAAATATAATCCCATTTATGTCATTAAATTAATATATTATGTTAAAATAAATATATTTATATGAGTTAAGAATGATTATAAAGAATGTTTGATTGGTTTGAGTGAGTACATTTTCTTTGAATGGTATCCTTTAGATCTCCTCTAATGGGTTATTGGGTTTGAATTTAGAGAAGAAAATTACATATAAAATGTGTATATGGAAGTTTATAGGGTATATTTTTTTTTTATGGTAGATCTATAAGTAAAATATGCGGTGATTATAATTAATAGAGGTGGTTCACTTTTATTAATTAGGTGAGTGTAAATTTGGGACTATTTCAAAATACTAAATTATAGTAAATTAAATTTCAATTAAATTTCCATAGAATTTACATGTATTAGAATATATTATAATATAATATTGTAATATCACCATAAAAGTTATTTTATACGTGTTTTTCTGTTACATCATACCATGTAATTTTAATTAACCCCTATCCATTCTAGTTTAATTATATCTTTAGAAACTAATTTTTAATATTAAAATGTTGTTAATTTTATGTATGGAGTGTCAATTATACCATGAAAGGAACAATTATGAAATTATTGACCATATAATTGTTATCATTTATTTTTAAATTATTTTTTATTATTTTTAAAATTTTTAATAAAATATTTTTCCCACAAACTATCATTATTGTCAATTTTAATAATTTTCAATAATTTTGTTATTAAAAATATATTGAAAACATTTTAAATTCAAACCAAATATTTTATTATATCTTAGAAAATCCAAGTTAAAATTATGAATTCTTTGGTCTACTTCAATATCTAAAATTAATTTATATTTAAATTTTAAATATCGATCACATTATTTTTCTCGTAATAGCATAATTACTACATAGGCATTTTATATGAATTTAGGTTGATTTTTTAATTCATAGTTAACAAAAAAATCATGATGACGATACATATTTTAACTGTAATAATATTATTTATATTCAATCATATCCACCTGATGTACCCATATTAAAAATGTTATAGTTATTAAAAACATGAGTGTCATATCATTAACAGTCTATGTAGATAACGATTCCCTTAGAATGAAAATCCAAGTCAAAAGATTTTATACACCATATAATATGAAGTCGTGTATAAATCAATAAACTCCTCAATGAAAGGAGATTGAGACGAAGTCCCTTGGCTCATACATGACTTGACTCGTTCGTTCTTTAATATCCTGAATAATAAACTCTAGTTAATTTATACATTATTAATAAAATTTTTCAATTTTTTTATTCCTTTTATTTCACTTATTATCATTTTATAAACATTATGTAATCATTTATGTAAATTACAGTCATTTTCTTGATATTTGGTACTTGAGTCAAAAGTGAACTTCTTATAATCACATGTTTTCCATGTGGTTTAAATTGCATTATATAATGAATTATATTAATTATTTATAAATCATATATATCTTATATATCTAATATAAATAATTATTTATAAAAGTACATAACATTTGGAGATAAAAAATGAAATTCACCATTCATGGATATGGTAAGCCGTATGTACGCATAAAATCTACTTTAATTTATATTTTGTATATAATGGAATGAAAACTTAAATATACATAATTATATTATAAATCAAATATATTATCATATGATATATATGTTACTTAATTTTGGTAATTACATCATTTATATGTTCCATGTATGGCATGATCTAATCATATCACTTTGAGGGGACCTTAGTCTGCACTTCCTCAAATAAAATTATGATATTAACCCATTATGAAAACAACAAAAGTATGCTATAAAATAAAAATAATAAATGAAGAAAAACCATAATCACAATATGTATCATATATAAATACAGTTCCACCATAATGCCCCCCCATGAGAGGCGGTAGGAGATAATTGAATAATCATCATTTCGTGAGGTGGTAGATTGTCGTCCACAAAAACAGTTTGTTCGTATCCATCAGATGGAGTTGTGTGTATTTTTAGTTCAAATAATCCTCATAAAAACATCCTTGTATATTTCAGATACTGTTGTAGTTATAAAATAATGGAATAAAGAGTGTTTATGGGGTTAGTGAAGCAAATTAAAAAAAATAGAACATTAGAGAAGAGACTACCTTTGAATCAGGTAACTACCTTTGGTTTGAACAAAAATGCCTTATTGAATTTCCTTATTCACAAAGTAGTGATTATAGGTGGAAGATAGGGATTTTGGGAGCATATTGGATTAGATTTTGGATAATCCAAGGGGCTTGACAATTGTGAGTAATGTGATATAGGTGGTAACCTTTTATTAGAGGGAAGAGGGGATCTTTAAGAATGTTTTAAAGTATTATTTTATTATAAATTCATTTTATGTTTCAAAAGAACAAAAATTCCTTGAATTAGAAGATAATACGACTCTTGTTCGAAATAAAATCATACTATAATAATTGAACATGTGTTTCATATGTTTTTAATTTTTATAACCTCATTTATCTAAATCATTCAATAATAAGGTAAACATTGCATCATCATTGTGTCATAAAAAAATTTATTTATATGATGCCTAAGAATTATAATTAAAATACCATGATGTAGGAAATATTTTTAGTATTAAAATGAACATTTATAGTTTACGATATAACTTACATAAGTTTATATACAATTTTTTTACTAAAAGATATATGTTTTGATACATTTTCCATAACATTTATTTAATTTTTATAATGTGTCATTTTACCTTACATGTGGCTCTATGGGACCCCAATATAGACCCAAAGAAGCCCATGGTGTAACATGTGTCTTCCAATATTGTTTGGACACGTGTTATGGAAATTTAATATTATAATAATATTACTTTTTACCTTTATTTTCCATATTTTCCTTTTAACCATGGTAAATAAAATATTTCATGATGTTACTTTGAATAATGTATAAAAATAAAAGTTATATATTTTCACAATTAGGATCTCTTGATTCAAAATATGGAATCAATTTTTTTCAATTTCAAAACACATAAGTTGCAGAAATTAAATTAAAATTAATTTCAGTTGTCAATACAAAAAGAGCCTTTTTAAGAAATAATAACTGTTAAAAGATTGACTCTTGTTAATATCCTATTTCAATGTGAAATTATGTCCAAAGAACAAAATTTGATTAAATGGTAAAAATATAATATATTTACAAATTAAAACTAATTAAAAAGATAAAATAACCATATAAATAAAAATGATTAAAATGTAGTTTTGAATTAAAATGCAGTATCTGTCACTATTCATTAAAAAAATGACCTTTATTAAAAAACCAAAATTTCATCCAATGTAAGTTTTTATGTCCCCATTCTAAAGAAGAATTTTATTTTGTCAAATATAATATATAAAAGTGAAGAGAAATATATAAAAAATGGTTCTCTATCAAAAGTTTGTAAATCGACATTTTGAAGAATACTAGATTATATATGCATGAAATTAGTTTCATTCTCAATTTAATCCTCTAACCATTATTGGATAAATGTGAAGACATTTAAAAAATATGTGTTATCATATTGTAGTAAGTTTTTTCATTTCCACCAAAATAATATCTAGGTGTTAACTACCATTTAAAATAATAATATTATATTATTATTTTTCAGTATGACTCAACGTTTTGTGAAACGTATGATTTCAAAGAAACTTGTTGAAGAGTATTTGGTATGCCATATAACATAGAATTCCCATTAAAGTAATATTAATATTGAAATTACAAATTTTAATAAATAAGAAAATTTCCTATTATTTATAAACCTGGGATGTTAGAATAACATCCTATAGTTTTCATATATTTATATTATATATTATTATATGAATATTCATTACATTACTTGAAAAATCCACGACAATACATTATTGGTCTGGTCTCTTTAGAAACATTGAATATTAAACAAAAAGATCATAATATATCTAAATCATATTCCTTGTATTTCTTTTATAAGATGAACCCATTTTTAAATATAATACATTTCGTCATATATTTGAAAAAATAAATATAAAATATGTAAATTAAAATTATAATTATGGGTATATAATTGAGATAATAATGATTTAATTACCATAATAGGAGCATGAGGTTATGAAAAATTTGAATAAAATTTAACAATTATATCTTGCATATAAAAGATTATAATATTCAGTCAAATAACAATTCATGGAATTTTATAATAGAAGAATAATAAATTAATCAAGTAACATGATCAATGAGATCATAACATTTTTATAAAGAATTTCATTTTGTGATATGTACAAAACTATAGAAAAAAATCGTAAATTTGGAATGTCTCACTGCTAGGATAAACATTATGGAAAATATCCTACACTAAACTATTTTCACTCCCTATTATAGAAATATCATACTAAACTAGTTCCATAGCATATTCTAACCCTATATTATAAAACTAGATTCACTCACCATTATGACCTTTTCATACCGAACGAGATTCACTATTTTTTTCATCCTTATATCTCATATGAGATATAAATCATTACTCAATGAATGTTATAGAGATATAATTCCCACACATTATGTAATGAAAACCATAAATATGTGTTCCATAAAAATATAAATCATGCCTCATATCAGAACCCATGAAATTAAATGACATTTATAAACATTTAATCGTAGCATAACTCATATAATTGTATTTGGAATCATAAAAATAACACCATTATAAACATAAACCATAAATATAAAGAATAAGTATCATATAATTGGATAATATTCTCATTAATTCATATATAAAATCTAATAATGTTTTCTTATATTGAAAATTATTCTGAAGGATCACTACAAATAATTCATGAGAAAAATATCATTTCCATTTCCAGAATTGTTTTTTATAGTTTCAAAATCACAAAGAACAACTTTTACTTTGAATAGATAAGTGTATTAATTTATAGTATGCTTCATAGATATATTATTTTATAAATTATAGAAAACACATTGTGTTTATATATTTTAAAAAATAATCATTCTATATTTTTTTGTAATATTTCCTAAAGTAACTTTTTTGGAAAATGATAAAAATAATCAATTAAAAACATTTTTTTAAAAGTGAAAATTGTGTGAAACTAACCTCATATATTTATAAGAAAATATTTAAAACCTTTTATAATTTTTTTAGAAACATATACATGGAATATAATGACTCCCTTATAGATATATTAACATTATAAATCATTAATAATGAATATATTATTAAATAAACATTTAACTCAAGTCTAGACTTTCTTAATTCATATTCAAATAATATGTATAATAAATATGGATTTATTATATATATATTCCAAAGAGCTAATCCATTAATAAAAGTAAATTATTATTTATAACATCTAATAACATGTTAATTAATACATTGTTATTAAAATCACTATTCTAGTTGAAAACATATTTTTTTCAAATCATGTTTCATATGGCAGCCTTGGTCCTTATACTTTTTCTTTTGGTTTCATAATTTAAATTTTTTTAATAATTCTATAAAAAAATTATATAAAAATTATATACATATTTATCATCATTTGGAGAATTTAAATATGGAAGAATAAATTACACTGTTTATAGATATGGTAGGGCGTACATATGCATGAATGTTGTTTTTAAATTATGATTGATGATGTAAAAAAACTGCACATAATAATTCATATTAAAAAAATAATTATTATATAATATATATCATATATATTAATTAATCTTATTATAATACATAGTCATAAAATAAGAAGATGAATAGGGATTCGTATTTCTACATGTTTTCAGTAATTTGTAAATACACATGAGCGATACATTCACATATTGTTTGACGGGAAAGAGGGTTTATACATTTTTTAATAATAATTTAAAAATATAATCCCATTTATGTCATTAAATTAATATATTATGTTAAAATAAATATATTTATATGAGTTAATAATGATTATAAATAATGTTTGATTGGTTTGAGTGAGTACAATTTCTTTGAATGGTATCCTTTAGATCTCCTCTAATGGGTTCTTGAGTTTGAATTTAGAGAACAAAATTACATCTAAAATGTGTATATGGAAGTTTATAGGGTATATTTGTTTTTTAGGGTAGATCTATAAGTAAAATATGTGGTGATTATAATTAATAGAGGTGGTTCACCTTTATAAATTAGGTGAGAGTAAATTTGTGACTATTTCAAAATACTAAATTATAGTAAATTAAATTTCAATTAAATTTCCACAGAATTTACATGTATTAGAATATATTATAATATAATATTGTAATAACACCATAAAATTTATTTTACACATGTTTTTCTGTTATTTTATACGATGTAATTTTAATTAACCCTTAGCCATTCTAGATTAATATTAACTTTAGAAACCACTTTTTAATATTAAAATGTTGTTAATTTTATGTATGCAGTGTCAATTAGACAATGAAAGGAACATTTATGAAATTATTGACCATATAATTGTTATCATTTATTTTTAAATTATATTTTATTAATTTAAATTTTTTTAATAAAATATTTTTCCCACAAACTATCATTATTGTCAATTTTAATATTTTTCAATAATTTTGTTATTAAAAATATATTTAAAACATTTTAAATTCAAAACAAATATTTTATTATATCTGAGAAAATCCATGTAAAAATTATTAATTCTTTGGTCTACTTCAATATCTAAAATTAATTTATATTTAAATTTTAAATATCGATCACATCATTTTTCTCGTAATTGCATAATTACTACATAGGAATTTTATAAGAATTTAGATTGATTTTTTATTCATATTTAATAAAAAAATCATGATGACGATACATATTTTAACTGTAATAATATTATTTATATTCCATAATATCCACCTAATGTACCCATATTAAAAATGTTATAGTTATTTAAAACATGAGTGTTATATCATTAACAGTCTGTTAAATAAAATATTATAATGGCCATAATATCATCCTTGTGGCCCAAAATTCATAAATAGATATATATTATGATAAAAAATAATTTCCCAATGGAAACATATATTTGATATTAAACTAATTTTTTCTACTTGTCGACACATATGATATATTTAAGACAAATAAAGTTTTATTTTGTGACATTCTTTGATTTAAATAATATATAATTAATTTCCATATACAAATGTCCATTAAACCAATCGATAATGAATACTAATTTTTAACAGAAAAATAATATTCACCCAATAATATATTGGATTAAAATTAATGACCTTATCAATTATTTTTAATCCATGTTTTCTTCATTCACCCTTTATTAATGTGATAAAATTGACAACAGTTTCTGTTCGTTTTTCCTATAAATACAATGGTTCTATTTATGAAATTTGAACCTCAAGAATCTAAATATGTAATTAATTCAATCTAATTCAATAGAAATAACTTTATTATATTAATTTTAATGTACGTGTTCAAAATGAGACAAGAAATTCAATTTAGTAAGAATTTATATTTTTATGTATAGTTCATTATTTATTCTAATCCAAAACATAGATTAATTTCTTGGAATGTTTAAATATTTTCTAAAGTAAAAAGATATAATATTTCACAAAAATAATTCACCATGTTTAATTTAATATGTTGATATAAAATTCATAGCTTTCATAAAACATTTATTCTGGACAAAAACACTTATTCAAAATAGTTTCATTATTTTATTATATTCATTTGATAACTAATAGACATTATTATAATTTATATATATTATATTTTATGTAATTTAGTTATTACTATTAATATTGTACAAGATAAGTTATAGATGATAATGAGAACAAAATAATGTTACTTTATTCTTTACAACTCTTTATCTCATGAAACACGATCAATAGAAGAAATTAAATAATAATATTTCATAATAATATATGGTGTTACATTGTGTTTAATAAAATCATCCATGGACATGGATGGTTGACATATATTACTTAATGTTAATATGAAATATCCATAAAAAGAATCTCATTATTCTTAATTTTATATTGTGACTCGACCAAAGGATCATGTTAGTATCATCCGCCATTTATGTCTAGAGGGAAATATATTATCATTTTATTGAGTGTGTGTTCTATTAGTTCAGATCTCCCATTATGGCGGTGGTTTTATACTATGATAAATATTAACTATATGTGAAATTGTTATTGAATATATTTGTAAAACATTGGGTTAAACTGCTCAACATGATCAAATGTAATATTTAGTGGAAATACAAGCAATATCACCACTTCTATTATGTATATCATTCCAATTAGGTCAAGTTATTCGTCCATTATAATGGTGTTGAAGTTATTAGTAATTTTTATATAGTTAATTAAAATCATTATATTATGATGTATTTTATATTTCACTATATGACTATTGAAAATGATTTTACCATCCCATTTAGTTTTTACTTTTATGTGCGTTCTTGTCAACAAACCTAGAACATAAATGAATATTTAGAAATATAAAAATTTATATTATCACAATAATTTTTCTTGTAGATATATCTCTATATCATTTTAATCCCATGGTGGATGGGGAATATTGATCCTATTACATTAGACAATAACAACTTCTTTACCACAGAATCTGATGACACTCATAGAATTTTCCAAAACATTAAAACATAACCTTCATCAATTTATAACAATAATTATTTCCCCATTATTAAATCACCACCTTGTTTTATTCATTAAAATTAATCTTTTGATATTTCATTCTCTTCTCATGAAAACTTGATTTTGTAAACATTTAAGATGGGAGGGATTTTTGTTTCCTTTTTTATGACTACCATGTCCATTCCCTAAATATATTTGAAAATTGTATCCTTATCGATCTCTATAAATCATATTTTTTAAGAATATTATATATATATATAATATCCCATTATTTTAATGTCTAATATTATAATGGATTTACAAGTCAAAATCATATATATTCTATAAACATAATCATTAGTTCTTGTTGATCTCTTTACATGTGAATATGTTCTTGAGGCTCATATGATCCATATATATATCACACATAGCTTTATATAGATAATTCCTCAAAATATTAATTTAAATGATTGTTGTAGTCAACACTATATAATGTGTAAAATTTCAATTCTCATGAATCATTAGTTTTATAGGTGATTCATCAATCACTTTATTATATTCCATGAGGCTACAACTCAATACAAAATTTGAAAAATAAATATAATCAATAAATCCTTCCTCGTATGTGAGTAATTATATTATATACTTATTAATTATAATCTTTTTCGAATCTATTAAGATATATTAAAATTATTTATTCAAGAAAAATGATAAAATCCTCTGATATTTCTGGTTACAAGTTTTAAAAATCATAAAAAATTTATCACAAATCAACAATTAAAACTAGAAAATTTGAAAAAACCAAGTATCATTGTTATTGTTTTTTATTCAACATTCCTTAACTGGACTTCTTGTATAAAGATACAGTTATTTCACTATTATTCTGATAACATTCAACCATAATTATTTTTACAATATCCTAAAATTTTATTTACCTTACTTTTTATAAAAATTATAATTTGTCAATGTATATGGAATAACACTAAAATTAACCTCATTTTCATCTTTTAATTTCTAGTATATATGAATACCATTTATAAATATTAGTAAAAAGTTTTAGAATAAATCATTAATGACTCTAATAAACAATAAAATGAATATATATGGATAATTATTGAGTCTCATTGACCTTACTATGAAATCATAGTCTTCATTTTTTATTAAAAATGTGTTCCTTAAAATATAACTCTTACATAACATTAAATAGTGATATCTATAATTAATTTAATTTTAATAGAGGTATCATTCCCCACATAGATAATCGATTTAGTAATCAACCACCAATGGGGAAAACTTTTCATTATAGTGAAAAAAATCAGGATTTTCACTCATCTAGTGAATTGAGCCATCATTCTCTATTAACAAAGTTGACCAACACAACCAATGCTAAATAAATAAGAAATAAAAAACTATTTTATTGATTCACTTATATTTACATATTTAATTTTTTATAATTCAAAGGGGGATACTATATTTTAGGAATAGAATATATGAATACAATCAAATATTAGTTCAACTTTGAACTGAACCACCTAGTTAGATGGATGAGCAAGTACTTATTTAGGGATTACATCGAAATATCCACCCTCAATGGGAATGTTTTTAGTGATGTTCATTTATATTTTATCAATCATTAGACATACAGAAGATTTAAATAGGGATACAATATTTCTTCATTTTACGAAGTGAAAAATGGAAATTCTATATCCACACATATTTAGAGGTTTTACTGATGGTCTAAGACATGGAATGTTATTTCCTTAACCTGGATATAGATGTGGGCTCTGTATAATGATATCCATTGTGTTCCCATTATAATATTAAATTATATGAATTTTAAAATGACAAGTTTTCATGGAGACTAAACCCAACAAACATGATGTGTGATGAGTTATATGATTGATATGGAATAATTTCACCATTTTATTCTTTCCTTAATAATTCATTCTCCATGTTTGGATGTGGTGGTTTAATAATTTTTTCAATGTGAATTGTATGAAATAATGAATCAAAATAAAATACTAATGTACAGTTATTATTAATTAATGAATAAATAATATACATTAAACGACATGTTTTTAGTGTTATTTTTATATATATTGATAGCATAATCCCAACCATGACATATTTTTTGTAAATTATGTTTATGTTGGTTATCATTGAAAACCATTGGCGTAGTACATTGATTCTCATTGTGTCTATTTTATCTGAAGATAAAACAATAGAATATAAGTATATTATTTATTGGATAATTATTTCATTTTTTCACATTAATTAGCTTCTTAATCCCCCACTACTATTGATTATCAGCACTCATATCCTTTGCATACCTATAACATATATATTTAACCATTTGGTAGTTAAAAATATGATTATTCCAACACTTATAACAAGTGTAAAATTGGATTTTATTCCTCATATAATATTTATCCATTAAATATCATACATTAATATTCATTAATAATTTTCAATCTAGAAAGTGATAAAATTTCCAATCACATTCTCAATATTATGAAAACATAAAAGAAATAAATTTCATGAATCATCATATCAAATTAAAGATGAGGGTGTAGTCAAATAATGATGTGGTATTCTTACATTATGGTGTATTGATATATCTATTGGTATACCTTATAATACATATAATGTTCTACTAAAAATAAATAATTTATTCATATCCTTTTATAGATTCTATGAAACTACCTATTTAGTTAAAATATAGTGTACTTAGAATGTAATAGCAGAAAAATATTTTTTTGAACCCTCACATCGTTATTATCTTTATTTATTCAATTTTCTCAATTATATTTTTCAATCATGTAAATTTATGATACTCTCCCTATAAAAAATTAATAGAAAAAATAATTTATTGTTTCTAGAAAACATTACAGTATATATTATCTTTTAAATTGAATTTATATATTGTTTTAAAAATATGGGGTCTAATGTGAAGTGCCCGGATCAGTGTGATCACTGAGAGGCGGAGGGGGTGAATCAGTGATCCCTTAAAACTTTTTACTAATTTATTATTAATCAATTAAACCTCTATGGCTTGTTAAGGCCTCGATCCACTCTTCTTGTATCTCTCATCCTTTCCTCGAATGATGCAATAAATGTAAAGGCACTTGACATAAGGATTTACAAGGTTCGGCACCAAAGGCCTACATCCTTTCCATGTTGGTTATACACCCCAACATGGTTTCTTCCATTATAATCTGTTAGTATTACAATGGTCGATACAGAGTCCCACTGTATCTCTCCTGAGTCCCACAGGAGGGTCTTTATACTGCATCCCATAGTGATACCAGAGTCCCACTGGCCTGCTCCAGAATCCCATGGAAGACTGCTTCCGCCCTGAGTCTCACAGGAGGCTTCTCCTGGCTCCTCGAGTCACACGAGTAACTCTTCTTCACTTTAGATTTTCAAGTATCTTCAGCAGCCTGGGATAAAGGCTGCTGGCCTTGCCCTGTACCTATGCTCACTTGTGATGAACATGTCTTCTCGTCTTGCTCAGGATTTATCTCCTTTCTCTTAGGATGACCTGGCCTCTCACTTCAAGAATCTTCAACAGCCTCTGAACAGGTCTGTTGGTCTTGCTCAGCATTTCTGATCACTTTTGTTGATCAGGCTCTTCTCAATTACTGAAAACTCAGACAAATGATATCTCTAACATCAGTCTGGCTTCAGTCTGAGTTCATATCAACTTCATGCACTGATTGCATGGCATCTCTGCATCCTCATGCACTGATTTCATGGCTTCTCAAAACTCTTCAAGAACTCCTGGTCTTGGACAACTCAAATTGCACACAAGCATATTCAACTTGTTCACGTGTGCACGTTCATGCATGCATGCATGCACTCCTCTTCTTTCTTCTCTTGGTGAAATAAACCCTCAAAGGGTGTAAACACTTTCAGCACACACCTTCTTACTTCCTTCAAACACTTTGTTCTTTTTGTTCACACACTTAAAAGTGTGTTATACTTTAGTGTGGGGGTCTTCTTTTCTTCTATGTGTATACACTTCACTGAGTACACACACTAAGGTTCGGCCTTCGTTTCTCTTTGCACACACTTGTTTCACTTTTGCACACACATGATCGTGTCCTCTTCTTTGTTTGTTAAGCATACACACAACTTAAGTGTGGTCTTCCTCTCCTCCTTTCACACACATGGTTTAAGTGTGTTCTTTCACTTCCACACACAACCAAGCCTCGGGTCTTCTTCCCCACTTTAGTATACACACACAAGGTATGCAACCCACTACCGCGTAGGGTCTTGCTGTAGCAAGAACGCAAGGTGTGAGGTGCAAGGGCCTCCTCCGCTTCTCAACCTCCACGCAAGTGTGCAAGGTGCAACACTGCGGGCTCCTTCCTCCTGCCACGCAAGTGTGCGGGCAGAGAGGGTGGCAAGAGACTCGAGCGCGCAAGTATTTGGCTCGGCTCCTTCCTGTCGCGCAAGGGGTGCGCGTAGGGGACTTCCCTTCACCTCTTTCGCACAAGGGATGCGCAAAAGGGACTTCACGAAGAAAAAAATGGCTCCGGGTTCTCTGCCGCGCAGCGGACGCGCAACTCAATTCTTCGCGAGGCAAGGCACTCGCGGGACTCAAAAAAGTTTCAGCAAGCATCACCGAGGGCTCGACCTCTCTTTTTATAGGAAAGGGAGAGGCGGTTCATCCGCATGAGATATTTTTAATCTCCTGAAGATTTCGGGAATTCATAATTTCCTTAAATCTTGTTTTCTTCTCTCTGTTCATGCGGGTTATCTTTTTTTTTTATTTTCCTCCTTCACGTGCATGCGACTTAGAACGCATGTACGGCCTTCCTTCGGTCCAAACCATGCAAAATATAAACCTCATGGCCTCGCACCTCTGGTTTCTTCAGCCAACCTCGAATTCTCCCATACATTGCATGCATGCTAATTTTTATGCATGGATATGTTCAGTAGGGACAAACAAACCGAATGGAGCCTTCGGATTGATCGGAGGTGGCTGGGAACTCAAAAACATCGCTTGGAGGCGCCACTGGTTCAGCGGGGACGTCGGGTGGCCTTCGGCTGAGCTCAAGGAAGGAGACGGATGGGGAGCTGTCGGATCAGGCGATCAAATAATCTTCAACACCCTGGATCGGAACGGGAGCGGCGCGATGAGATGTACGGCCGAGATCTGGCACGCGATCAATCGTGCGGCCAGGATCCGCTCCTGGAGATTTTTCCGCGTCCCACATCGAAATGGCTCCGGGTTTTTCCGCGGTTTATCACCAAAGAGCTCCCTACAGCCGCTCAGTTGAACTTATCCCCTCTCGGTGCCGCCCCGCACCGATTTCTCTTAGCGGGCGCACTCTTGCGCCCACCCCTGCCACTCGGGCGCGCCACTGGCGCCCACTATGCACACACGGTTGTGCTATGCGCCCACCATGCGCTCCTCCGGGCGTGCCCCTGGCACCTACGCTGCGTCCTGTGGGTGCGACCTTGCCTCAGGGCTGTTGCCTTGGCCTTGAGGGTTCCCCAAGGGTGTGGTGACTGTGAGTCCCACAAGAGCCTTGGGTGATGACCCTCGGCTGTCCTCCTTGGTGGCCCATATTTTTGCTAAGGGGAAATCTTAGGACTTTGTATAAAACAAAGTAACCAAGTTTCCAATGCCAAATGCCACTTCAACCTCTAAGCCATTTCTTCTTCTATATCTCTTATCCTCCTCTCTTCTCTTATCTTCTCTTCTTCTTCATTAGAATTCCTCCAATTCTTCTTCATCATGTATTCAATATTTAAGAATGGAATTCCCGAAGGGTCTTCCTTCAACCGATGCTTCTGAATCAAATAATTCATTAAAATTCTTCAATGATCCAATCAGAGATCAAATTGGAACATCTTCAATGCATCATGCACTAAGAGATAGTGCATGGTCTTCATTAAACCACTTCATCCACTTAGGAGGTGTTGATGGATAATCTTCATCTCCTCATGCATTGTCTTAAATATTCATGGTCTTCTAATAATGTGGTGACATTGTATCCAGTTGATACAAGTTATTGGAACTTAAAGATCAGCTCATCAATCGTCTGATGTAATGATGATGTTCCATCATCATCCATTCTTCAAATGGTGTAACTTAGTATCATCTTGATACAAGTATTGAAACATTAAGATTAGTTCTACAATCGTCTGATATAACTAGAGAATGTTTCAACCATCATCTCCTATGTCACTTAGTGAATCTCCTAAGTGACATTCCTCTATGGTCCATAGCCATTCTCCATTCATCTCCATCACCATCACATCTTTTGACATTCACATCTTGACGCTCCTTGACATCCATCAATTCCATGTCACCTTTTGACAACAACATACATAATTGACAACAAATGCAACATAGTGCACTTCAATCTCCCCCTTTGTATTTGTTGTCAATACACTTCTTCAGCACATATGAATGGGTCAATATGTGTGCCAATCGTTTCTCCCCCTTATTGGAAATCAATTGCAAAGGTGTGGTGTGGTTCTCTTCCAAAAATATCTTCTTCCCTTTGAAAAGTATTTTCTTGAAAAACACTGAGAGAGGGATGATGTCACATGATCTCTTTAGCAAAGAACCTTTAGTAAATCAACTCTAAGTCTACTTGGGCTATCCCGGTGTAGAAAACAAGGGTGATGTAACCAAGGTACTCAATGTTGTCCAACATTCACTGTACATGTGAGATCATGCTCCATGGGTTTGAAATGAATTGCTAAATCCTGCACATACTTCACCAAACATGTCAGAAAGTTCAGGTGCAAAGATAAAGCTCCCCCTTTCATTCATTTGTCTTCAATCAATACTCCTCCTTAATTGTCCTGATGAATACAATTAAGAAACAAGGGATGAATGTATGATTGGAATACCTTCAGATTTTCTCAAGATGGTATTAAATCTCAGAATCCCATCTTCTACAGATTGGCTCCCCCTCACGGGGTGCACTCCATTCTATCCAAACCACTCTCCAGATTAGAATGATCATCATCTTCAATTCCCTGCAATGTCAGCATATATAAATAAAAGTGATTAGGGAATAATATGGAACCTCCTTGGTTCATCAATGTGAACAACAAGGTTGAGAATATTCTCTCAGCCGAGATGTCACATTTTCACCATTCTTCACACTTGCACATATGATCTTCAATGATGTTTGTGCTGGTGTGGATCTCAACACCTCTTCAACTTCTTTGTGTGTGAACCTCTATTTCTAGGTGGCTTCTTAACACTAGAGTCTCCTAGTGCAATCTTCATTCTTTTGAAGAATCCCTTCTGAGCTGGAATGAATATCATGAATTTATCACTAGTATGTCCAGCTTGATTGCACCTCACACACAGAACTTGATCTTCATGTGAGATCTTCTTCTTACCTTTTTCCTTAGCAATTGCCAGAACTTTATCTTCAACTCATTGTTGTTCTCTGGCAAGTTGCAACTGATTTGGACATATGACAAGTAAGTCACTTGGAAGTGTGGCCTCAGTTCTAGAAGTTCCACATGGTTCTTTTGATGCTTTCAATCTACCTTTCAAAGGAAACTTTTTTCAATAAATCCCTTCTGATTCCTCTGGATTTATTGTCTTTTTGAGTCTAGTCTGCTTCTATTCAGTTCCATGGCTTGTTCACAAAGATCCATGGTATGACCTTTCTTTCCACAGTAGATGCATGTTTTCTTGGTGGTCCTTCTGGATGCATCACCCTTCTTGGACTTAGAATCCACAGACTTCTTTTCCTTTTTCAAAACCTTCTTGGGAGCATCTTCAACTTTCTTCTTTCTTACCAAGGATTCTTTCTGAGCCAGGTTCTGTGATCTTTTCTTCTTTTGAGCTCTGGATACAGTTGGAGATTGACATGTATCTATTTGACCACTTTTTCACACATCCCAGATGTTATCAAGCAATCCAAATATGTTAGCAGTAAACAGATGTCTCTGGACCTGTGGATGTTGCTTCTTTCCTTCTGGCTTGCTTCCCCTAGGTATGGCCTTGGTCTGTGCTTTTACATTTACAGGATTGTACCTACAATCTTTTGCACAATTCCCATACTTGTTACAACACCAGCATTGACCCACAAATCTTGACTTTTTGATTCCTTCTGATTTTAGGGTACTTGTCTTGAATTGTTGTGCTGCTTCAGGAGAGCTTTCTTTCTTCATTGTCTTCATCCATACTTGTTTGGAATTATTCTTCCATCCTGCACTTTTTGTGGAAACACAATTAGAATCATTAGAACAAGATGGGATGGATGGTACCTTCCTTTTAGAAGATGTTTCCCTTTTATTAGAGGATGTCCTTCTTTTGGAATCATCTTTCTCAATGCACACTTGTGTAGCAGCATTTCTACTTTCAGCTGACTGGGAGGATTCAGCTTTGGGTGATTGACGATTTTTCAATATCACCTCTAGTTCTAAGAATTTCATGTTAAGGGAGTTCTTCTCATCCTCAACAGTTCATAGACTTCCTTCCCAATTTTCTTTCATCTGTTCTAACTCGTCTTCATGCACCTTCTTCAATTCTATCAATGAATTGTCAAGATCCTTCACTAATTTGACTTTGTCTTCGAGTTTAGAATCTTTGACATTCATTGACACTTTATGCCTCTTTTCTAGTGCATGGAAAACATCTTTGACCAGTATCATAAAGAATTCTTTCTCAGAAAGGCTTCTTTTCAATTCTTCAGCAGTGTCTTCATATCTTTCATTGCAAAGAGAAACGGTTTCATCTTTAGCCTTCACCATCTTTCTGAGAGTGTTGGTTATGCCAACCCCTTTTTTCAATTGGACTTCCAGAGAATTGGCTTCATCTTCTAGCTGTAATTTTTCTTCTTGAAGATCAAGGACGCCTGTAGCTATACACATTGCCACTTCCTTGGGGACTATCTTCTGAAGATATTTGATTGCATTTAGAAGGTCATTGATTCTTCCATCTTCATCATAGCTAGAGCAGGCTTCATCAGAAGAATGATAAAAGGAATTGTCATCTGATGTGACTTTCACATTTCTTTCCATAGAAGGATTTTCTCAGATTGCGACAACCTTCTTCCTCTTCTTCTTTGCCAGTTTCTTCATTCTGTTTTTCAGAGTCTTGGCAGATATCTCCATTTGAGGCTGTTCTTTCATTTCCTCAAATCTGCACTCCGTATAGACTCCCTTGGATCTTTTAGAGGCAACCTTCCCTCTGATACCAATTGAAGTGCCCATATCAGTGTGATCACTGAGAGGGGGAGGGGGTGAATCAGTTATCCTTTAAAACTTTTTACTAATTGATTCTTAATCAATTTAACCTCTATGGCTTGTTAAGGCCTCGATCCACTCTTCTTGTATCTCTCAGCCTTTCCTCGAATTATGCAACAAATGTAAAGGCACTAGACATAAGGATTTACAAGGTTCGGCACCAAAGGCCTACGTCCTTGCCATGTTGGTTATACACCCCAACATGGTTTCTTCCATTATAATCTGTTAGTATTATAATGGTCGATACAGAGTCCCACTGTATCTCTCATGAGTCCCACAGGAGGGTCTTTATACTGCGTCCCACAGTGTTACCAGAGTCCCACTGGCCTGCTCTAGAATCCCACTGAAGACTTCTTCCGCCATGAGTCTCACAGGGGGCTTCTCTTGGCTCCTCGAGTCACACGAGTAGCTATTTTTCACTTTAGCTTTTCATGTATCTTCAGCAGCCTGGGATAAAGGCTGCTGGCCTTGCTCTGTACCTCTGCTAACTTGTGATGAACAAGTCTTCCCGTCTTGCTCAGGATTTATCTCCTTTCTCTTAGGATGACCTGGCCTCTCTCTTCATGAATCTTCAGCAGCCTCTGAACAGGTCTGTTGGTCTTGCTCAGCATTTCTGATCACTTCTGTTGATCAGGCTCTTCTCAATTACTGAAAACTCAGACAACTGATATCTCTAACTTCAGTCTGGCTTCAGTCTGACTTCACATCAACTTCATGCACTGAGTGCATGGAATCTCTGCATCCTCATGCACTGATTGCATGGCTTCTCAAAACTCTTCATGAACTCCTGGTCTTGGACAACTCAAATTGCACACAAGAAGATTCAACTTGTTCACGTGTGCACGTGCATGCATGCATGCATGCACTCCTCTTATTTCTTCTCTTGGTTCAATAAACCCTCAAAGGGTGTAAACACTTTCAGCACACACCTTCTTACTTCCTTCACACACTTTGTTCTTTTTGTTCACACACTTAAAATTGTGTTATACTTTAGTGTGGGGGTCTCCTTTTCTTCTATGTGTATACACTTCACTTAGTACACACACTAAGGTTCGGCCTTTGTGTCTCTTTGCACACACTTGTTTCACTTTTTCACACACATGATCATGGCCTCTTCTTGGTTTGTTAAGCATACACACAACTTTAGTGTGGTATTCCTCTCCTCCTTGCACACACACGGTTTAAGTGTGTTCTTTCACTTCCACACTCAACCAAGTTTCGGGTCTTCTTCCCCACATTAGCATACACACACAAGGTATGCAACCCACTGCCGCGTAGGGTCATGGTGTAGAAAGCACGCAAGGTGTGAGGTGCAAGGGCCTCCTCCTTTTCTCAACCGCCGCACAAGTGTGAAAGGTGAAACACCGATGACTCCTTCCTCCTTCCACGCAAGTGTGCGGGCAGAGAGGGTGGCAAGAGACTCGAGCGCGCAAGTATGCGGCTCGTCTCCTTCCTGTCGCGCAAGGAGTGCGTTCAGGGGACTTCCCTTCACCTCTTTCGCGCAAGGGATACGCAAAAGGGACTTCACGAATCCAAAAATGGCTTCGGGCTTCTCTGCCGTGCAGGGGACGCGCAGCTCAATTCTTCGCGAGGCAGGGCACTCGCGGGACTCAACAATGTTTCAGAAAGCATCACCGAGGGCTCGACCTCTCTTTTTATAGGCAAGGGAGAGGCGGTTCATCCGCGTGAGATATTTTTAATCTCCCGAAGATTTCGGGAAATCAAGATTTCTTTAAATATTGTTTTCTTCTCTCTGTTCATGCGGGTTCTCTTTTTTTTATTTTCCTCCTTCACGTGCATGCGACATAGAACGCATGTACAACCTTCCATCGGTCCAAACCATGAAAAATATAAACCTCATGGCCTCGCACCTTCGGTTGCATTGGCCAACCTCGAATTCTCCCATACGTTGCATGCATGACCATTTTTATGCATGGATATGTTCAGTAGGGCCAGACGAACCGAATGGAGCCTTCGGTTTGATCGGAGGTGGCTGGGAACTCAAAAACATCGCTCTTACGCGCCACTGGTTAATCGGGGACGTCGGGTGGCCTTCGGCTGAGCTCAAGGAAGCAGACGGACGAGGAGCCGTTAGATCAGGCGATTAGATAATCTTCAACGGCCTGGATCTGAATGGGAGCGGCGCGATGAGATGTGGGGCCGAGATCTGGCGCGCGATCAATCGTGCGGCCAGGATCCTCTCCTGGAGATTTTTCCTCATCCCACATCGAAACGGCTCCCGTTTTTTCCACGGTTTATCACCCAAGCGCTCCCTACAGCCGCTCAGTTGAACTTCTCCCCTCTCGGTGCCACCCCGCACCGAGTTCTCTTAGTGGGCGCGCTCTTGCGCCCACCCCTTCCACTCGGGCGCGCCACTGGCGCCCACTATGCACACACGGTTGCGCTATGCACCCACCATGCGCTCCTCCGGGCGTGCCCATGGCACCTACGCTGCGTCCTGCCGGTGCACCCCTGCCTCAGGGCTGCTGCCTTGGCCTTGAGGGTTCCCCATGGGCGTGGTGACCGTGAGTCCCACAAGAACCTTGGGTGATGACCCTCGGCTGGCCTCCTTGGTGGCCCATATTTTTGCTAAGGGGAAATGTTAGGACTTTGTATAAAAAAAAGTAACCATGTTTCCAATTCCAAATGCCACTTCATCCTCTAAGCCATTTCTTATTCTATATCTCTTATCCTCCTCTCTTCTCTTCTCTTCTATTCTTATTCATTATAATTCCTCCAATTCTTCTTCATCATGTATTCAATATTTAAGAATGGAATTCCTAAAGGGTCTTCCTTCAACCGATGCTCCTGAATCAAATAATTCATCAAAATTCTTCAATGATCCAATCAGAGATCAAATTAGAACATCATCAATGCATCATGAACTAAGAGATAGTGCATGGTCTTCATTAAACCACTTCATCCACTTAGGAGGTGTGGATGAATCATCTTCATCTCCTCATGCATTGTCTTAACAATGCATGGTCTTCTAATAATGTGGTGACATTGTATCCAGTCGATACAAGTTCTTGGAACTTAAAGATCAGCTCATCAATCATCTGATGTAATGATGATGTTCCATCATCATCCATTCTTCAAATGGTGTAACTTAGTATCATCTTGATACAAGTATTGAAACATTAAGATCAGTTCTACAATCGTCTGATATAACTAGAGAATGTTTAAATCATCATCTCCTATTTCACTTAGTGAATCTCCTAAGTGAAATTCCTCTATGGTCCATGGCCATTCTCCATTCATCACCATCACCATCACATCCTTTGACATTCACATCTTGGCGCTCCTTGAAATCCATCCATTCCATGTCACCTTTTGACAACAACATACATAATTGACAACAAATGCAACACAGTGCACTTCATAATGTTTTACTAAATGTTAGAGGACATGGAAGATTAAATTAATCAGGTAAAACTATTATTCATTTAGAGAATAACAATGTTTCTTAGGATTTATATTATTAAACATAACATGATATATTATTTCATGTATTGTAATGATGTTCCTTGAATGATCATGCAGAAAAGGGATAATTTCATTTGGTCAATAAATAAATATCATACAACATTTTTGTATCCAATAACAGATATCATTTACCAAAAAACACACCCTATATACCTTTCCAACATTTTTAGATAGTATTATTTTCACAATATTACACCTGTTCTATTCAGAAATTTATTCAACTCTTAGTCACTAATAATAACTGGTCCATTATTTAATACCAATTATAGAATCTTATGTTCCATGGTTAATTATTTCAATTATTTTCGATATAAGAACCCATAATCCTCAAAAAAAGGATCTAAATGACTGGTTTCTAATCAAATATTGATGCCTAACACAAAAATCAGACTATATACTAATTTTTCATTATTATTTACTCTATACTATTATCCTAAATCTATTTATTCACTTATTACATAATTGGATTCCCTGGGGAATTATTAATTGAAAAGGGAAAAATATAAATCTTAATATAAGAGTAAATATGGAAAGGATGTTTAAAATATAAGATAAAATTACTATAATTTTTTTTAAAATGAGTATGATCATATATTTTCATTTTTAATTTTATAATATATAATTTTATATCATATGAAATTTAATCATATGAATGTTGAAAATACATAAAACATTGAATCCTAAAAATTAAAAAAAGGACACTCTTCCAATGCAACACAACACATTATGTGTTGATAACTACCTATAAAATATTTTAGGTGTATCATGAGATTAATAAATAACTAAATAAATTATAGGTTAATATATTTTTGGACTCACCTATCACATTATAACACAAACACATATGGATTACTTCCAAATATGGAAATAAAAAAGAAGTAATTGTCATATTAAAAAAACATTGAGAATTAATTAAATGACACTATCTTTACACAATGCATAATAATTATAAATTTCATGATGATTCCTCAATGAAAAATAAATTTCATTTTTTAATGAATTATTTTTCAAAAAGGGAAAATATATATTTTATATTGAGTCATTATTATAATTTTTTTAAATAAAATTCTTGATATTTGAATATATAAATTGATATATTAAAAAATTCTTTATTAAATTTCTAAATAATACATAATTAAGGTTAAAACATGATATTTTACAATAAAATAGAATTTAACAGACAATTTTTTTAAAAATTAATAATAATATGAAATAAAATATGTATAAAAAATTAATGTTTCACCACATAAAAATGAATATATACTATAAATGTTACAAAATTAAATGTATCATTTATAAATGGGAGGGAAATTTGAGTGATAACTATAAAACAATCAATGAAATTGAATATAATTAAGGTATAAATAGAAAGTTGGGTTTAATGAGCGAAATCGTCATCCTAAAACTAATGGGGTTATTCAAAAGTTCCCTTTAAACGAATCCAGGATAATGTTGTTCACTTATATTCTATTTCAATATAAATATGTTTATTAAATAGTATTGTTAATGATAATAATCATATAAATATTATCTGCAATGTGAATTTTATGATTTTTTAAAATCTATTTAATAAGTAATTATGTTTGTTATAACTATATCGAGTGTTTTCATTTATATATTTGAAGGCTCCGTTTATATTTGGATGATTATACATGTTATTTTTAAATTATAAGACAACTATTAAATTTTAGTGTAATTAATTTAATGTTATTTGTATACATAAATTCTCTTATTTTCATGGTTAGTTGATCATATAAGTCATTGTTTAATGGAATGTTCATAGAGGTTATTCTACTGACTGTTATGATTTAATTTTTTTTTATTTACATGCGATATTATCCATTTCATCCAAAATATGAATTACATTATAATATATATATTAATATCATATAAAACATAAAACTATAACTATAATGATATATGAATGTGTTGATGAAAAAGATACATTCCATTAAGGTGGTAATCCACATGTAACATGGATGATTATTTCATTTTCAAATTAATGGGGGGGGGGAAGACAGATTTCATATATTATATAACAATATTAACAATTATATAAATTTATTATAATGATTTCATCATTTTAAATTATATTTAATTAATTTGGAGGATATATAAAACGAATAGATTAATCAATATTGGTTATAAACATTACCAATTTCATTCAATGTCCTTTCATAGACTACACAATATGAAACCATGGATTGGTATTTTAGTTAGAAAAGAACATCTAGAATGTGTAAAAATGTTTTGTGTTGGTATTTTGTTAGGTATTCATAGATCTATTATGATCATGTTGTTTGGAGAATATTGATGGTGAAATTTTTCATATAATGAATAGAGGAGTGGATCTTTTTTATATATAATTAATTAATATAAAAAGGGGGACATTATTAATGTAAGATGGAATTTTAAATTAAATTTTTTGTGGAAAAAATTAGTTGAGATTTTAAAATCCCACACATTCATATATAATGATGAATTTATAATTATATTGACTTCATGATTTAATATTTTTACCACTTGTTAATTTTTACCATAGTGACTAATTTCTATCATCATAACTTATTTTTATAACATAAAATTCAATTAGACTTATTAGTAAATTATTATTATGATAATTAAAATTATGAAATAAATTTTATTTAATCTACTTTCTTAATGTGGTACTTTTTAACATTAATATGTGTAATAAAATAATATTTTAACTATTTAAAACTAATTATAATGTTCATAAAAATCATATAAATTAATGATATATTTATTTTAATGTTTTGATTCAAATAATAATATTAATTTTATAAACATAGGTTAAATAATATAAAATACTTATTTACTAGAAAATATTAATATTTTTTATGATCAAATATTAATCCCTTAGAAAAATTGCATATAATTTCATAAGATGATAAGAACAAATGAAAATTATTTGATGAAAAAAATTAAGAAAATTAATTTTATTTGAAAACCATAATATTATGTTTTAATGAATATAAAACATATATATATTAATTAAAAAATAATTATTTTTATTTTTTTATAAACATTTCTTTAATCATTTTAAACACTTCAACTGAATCATCTTATGAATTAATATTCTAATATATTGCTCTCTATTTTATTATAATAATATCAATTTTCTAAATATTATATAAAATAATATAAAGCATATTATATTTCATAATTATAATTCCATTTATAATGTTCAAGTTTAGTACACATATACATAAGAATACTTGATTTTACCTACATCTACCATTTTCCCCTTGTGTATTGTATGTTAAACTCATAGGTATGTGTAAATTTAAAAATATACCAACATTTACTAATGTGTACTATAATGTAATATGTTATACACTATTATAAATATATTAACTAGTATTTAAATTTGTGTTCCATTACATAATTTTTTGAACCAATTTGTTATTGTCTAAACTCATGTGTAGTTTAGTTACCCATTTTTTACATTTCTGTAGACTAGGGAATCTACATGTAGTAATATATTTTAACTTGTACTTATGAATTCATAAATTTACATTGGTTCCCTGATATCTACAATTGATTTATAATGAATTTCTCAATGTATATACATATTTATACATGTAATCATATGTTCTACCATATACCTAAGTATAGTTTCATTTACCTATGTGTTCCCAATTATACCATCATTTACTATTGTATTCCACAGTAAATCAATATGTTCTCACATATAAAAAAATACACATTCATAATCCTACATTCACATTCATGTACCTATGTGTACTTGAGTGTCACCACAAATACATGAGTTCTCCTTTCCATTCCATGATTTCATAGTTGTACCATTATGTTGTTCTATGCAGTAAGGTGTTCCCACAACTACCTAGTAATACCCATTTCTACATATTTTTGTCCTGTAATATTGAATAATACTCAGATTCAATTGTGTGTGAGTAAACCGATATATACCTAAATATACCTACCTATACCTAAAGATACCTTAGTGTAACAATATATATCCACATAATCTCATCTTAGTCAAGGGTACCATGGTATTCTACTATATAGAAACTTCATTCCATGTGTTACCACATGTTCAAATGTATAGCTAAGTGTATATTTTGTAACTAAATATTATTGTATATAGATGGATTTACCCATGTGATTGAATATATACACATATATAATATGAAACCTAAGGGGTTTCTCATATATACAAACATATATCATTGTATACCTAGATTTTCCAATTATACCAACATGTACTTACAAATACTATCATGTATCCATAACTAATCGGATCTACCCCTATTTAAACTAGTATATTCATTTGAACCTTTGTAATCATATGTGTACATTCATATACATGTTTGTACCTAAGTGTTCACAAGTGTTCCACTATATACTATCATTTAGCAGTGTGTGGCCATGTATACCATCATGTATATATTTATACCTAAATATACATGTGATTAACCAAATATATCTGTGTCAGCCCCAAAATATCTTCTTTAACTTTTTCTTACACATGTTCACCTAGATATATATTATTTTATATGTTGTACCTACTTTTAGTCAGGTCTATTCTCATATTCATTAATATACTGATTTATACTAGTGTGTACTAGTATATATCATTGTTTACCAATATATACCAATGTAGACCAATGTGTAACCACAAATAAGTATTTGTTCTTATTTGTGCCTATTAGTAACATATGTCACACTAAATACCCGAGTATACGTTTTTATAATGACATTACATCACATTTATTAGTTGAATTCCAATATATTACTTTTTGTATATACTCATACCCTAAACATTGTGTACCATCACAAACCCACATTTTACTTGGAGTATTCATGTTCACTATATGGTAACTAGGTACACCATTGTTTAAATATGTATAATCACTTTTAATGTTTTCTTCGTACATTTACACATATATTCCCCTATATACATGAATATACATTCATGTACCTTAATTTACCCCATTATTTAACGTGTATATAGTTGTACACATTTTTACCCATGTTTAATCATTTTTTCCCGTATAGGTATTCAATTATTAGAATTTTCCAAGGTGTATTTCATATAATGAGGTGTGTATGTGTATATAATCTTTTACTACCATTTTTTCAGGTATACCAATGTATGCATCCATATTACCATTTTTATATGGGTATATCCTCCTTTAAATAGGTGTGGCCACATTTATCCACGTGTACATACATGTAAAAACTTGTAACAAGATGTACCCAAATTTAGAATCTTGAACCTGTGTTTACCCTCATGTAAATGTGTATACACATGTGTACCATTATCTAACAACATTTACAAATTTAAAATTATTTGTACCAAATTATAAAATCATATACCCTAGTGTATATACATATATTATATTATACCATTATATATATGATTATAGCCAAATATTCTTGGATATAGAAAGGTATAACATCATGTTTGTTGGTGCATAAAGTTAAAACTCAGTGTATGCATGTTTACTTCCAAGTAATTTCATGTAACTACATATTCATAATAATATATATTTGAACATGTGTATTAATACATATATCTATTTTAAAAATGTTATCGAAGATATAACTAGGTTTTCTATTGTTTACATAGATGCATTCATATACACTGGTGTAATAATGTTTCGATTTATTATCTATGGGTAACCACATGTACTATAGTGTTCCAAAATATACATATTGGTTCTTTACTATACACATGTGTACACAAAATTCTTTATGAACCTGTTTATACCTATATCATCCCATTTTTTATTGAATATATCCACATTTACCCATGTATACCCACATATATGTAATTCTATCCATGTATAACCAATTATACAAAATTGAAGTCATGTGAATCTATGTAAACCCTCATGTATCTAATTATACCAAATTATTATCATGTTTAATGGTATATAATATTTTTATATTATGAATACCAGTGTATTCTAATTTTAATCATGTGTAATCAAAAGTAATAACATGTTTATAGTTTTATTTTTGAATAATTGTCTCTACTCACGATAACTTTTCTGTTTCAATAGACACATGCTATACATGTGAGTAATTACATGTACCCATTTGTCACAACATGAAAAAGTTATTTATATTGTTTTACTACCATATACCGAGATAAATATTGGAACACATTCTTTTATCCATGCATAAATTTGTAAAAAATGTTTACATGTTTGTATAAATCTATTGAATGTTACCATAATATTAGAGTACCACGAAATTCATTCCATCAAAAAAACACCTGGCAGACCTCCTAATAACTATAGGTCAGCATAAAAATATATGGATAAATGATACATAAGTTGGAGAGAACATTCCCCATTTTAATTTAATAAAATAATGAATATTTTAAAAATATGTCAATTCATTTTTCATGGATGATATTAAGGGTTAATATTCTTAAGAGACCATAATATAGGAATTTTACAAAGGATTTCATACTTCAAAGATATCTAAAAATAGATTAAAAACTCAATATCTTATTTCATTCACAAAACAATATATTCGAAAATATACATAGATTTTACAAAAGCGATGAATCATGATGAATATGAAAAGTGTACATACCTGTGTAGGCAAACAAGTCATAACTAACTAAAAGGGATAAGTCACAATCGGGGTAATATTGGTTGAAACAACTATGAAATATCTGTTATCTGGAATCCATATTCTTATTGCGAATATATAAAATAATAAACCTGATCTCTATAGACCGTAATACACTATATGACATTATCAATGTCCAGTTCCTTAATTGGAACATAAATGATATCATTTATATGTTCCCCAAAAGGATTAATATTGGGAATGAGTGTAACAACTCCATAGGTAGTATCCATTCAACTCTATAATAACATTTCAAAAAATATTGAATGTGTATAATCAATGAATGAATTATGGAATTATAAAAAATATAAAACATTATTATTTTATGATAGTTTTATAACTATCCAAGCTACAAAATGTAACTCAGATCATTGGGAAGGTGAATAGATTTTTGTGTTCCTTATACCTATCACAATATCTAATATGATGTATTTATAAACATCCTAAAAGATTATGTGCTCAAATTTTTATATACCCTACACATGTATATATATATATATATGTTTGTATATATGTTTAAAGTAATAAAAGACCGTTTAGGCCCATCATATCAGTGTATAGATTTTAATTTGATATTGATATGGGGAAATATTGTATCTTGTTCCATCAAAAATTGGAGAATATTATACTATAATAATGTAATTAGAAGCCGATTATATACCCGAAACATATTCTTTAACTCATGGGTAATATTTTTAATATATAATATAGAAACACAAACATATGTATATATATATGATTTCTAATATGAACAGCTCAATCAATAGTAAATACCATAATAATATATTATATATTTCATGATGTAAAATTACTAAATTCACAATTGTTGATGCCTTCCAGACGAGCATTGGAATATCTAAAAGGGAAAATCACATATATATGGGTATCATTTTCCCTATAAAAGAAATGGAAGACGAATTTATCTCTGGTCTCGTAGATAAAATGATCTTCTCAGAGACACGTGATTGCATGACTGATAGAGAGTCATAGTGATGATCATCCACAATTCATAACCTATAGTGTGTCCTACTGAGCCCCATTTAAAAAACCCTTCATCACATGAGAATATTCCCAGAACATCCAATGATCACACATTAGTATCCAGTACAAGCTCTCATAGGTCACACCAATTTTCAAATTGTGAACATGTGACATCCCATAAAAATTATTATAAAATAGAAGAAAAATGTTCATAACGTCAGATCCTCTTTTCATCACAATGCTCAAATGATGAATCACAAATGAAGATAATGATTTTCCTTGATGATATTCAAATAAACATGTAACCTATGAAAACATTGTAAAATGAACAACGTCAATAAATGGGGTGTTTGTGGGAGTCCCTCACTGTTATAAATGTCATGTGATGCACCGCTGGTGATCCATAAGGCACCAAAATACCCTAACAATATGTCTACCTCAAATATTGAAAACCTATTTGTATTTTTGTCTATGTCACACGAAGGGCCTCTAGTATCATGGGGTGATATTGTGGTCCCCTTTTAGCTTTATAATGGAATGAATATGGAAATATATATTAAATGATCATGTATCATCATTGTAGAATTTTTTTTCAAGTTAAACATCACCTATAGGTAAGGTGATAGTTCATAAAAAAAACAAAAACACTTTGTGAACCACTCATCCATTATAACATAAGGAGAATAAATAAAAAGAGGGACATGGAAGAAGCCTCTGATGGTCATAAATCATTAATGACTTGATACGTACATCCATAACACAGTATCACAAAACCCCTTGATAAGTCTTCTTGATCTCATCAAGCACTCTAATAATCCATCCATATCTCGTGGATAGTCTAATATATGTTTCCAAAGACCATGAAAAATTCCATTTTATAGGAGAACTAATCTCGAGAAAACAAATGGACATGTCGATATATTAATACAAGTGTCCTTCATTGTTCCTATATGATTCAAAAATTCAATATTAATTTTAAATAATCTATTAAAGGAGCGTTTTTTTCGATGGACATGTGCATATTGAAAATAAGGTGACGCCCCCTTTGTAATCCAAGGAAGTGATTCATGATGACATGTGATGCCAATGTCCTTTGCAGCTCCACCCGAGATAAAAAAGATATATTCCACTTGATGTGGTGAATAACCAAAGTGTAGGGGACTATAAATCCACCAGCCCACCATGGAATATGGAAAACTCTCTGAATGAGATGTTGTCCATTTTTCACCAAAGCACAAGAGAATATTTCTCAGATCTAATGATCTTGTGAATGGAATAATTCATATTATATAAGATACCAAAGAATATTCTGATCAATCATGCATCATTCACAACCACATTGAGTGATAATTATAGATGATGTGAAGGACCACTGTAATAGCACATAAAGTAAATCTCTTAACTCTTCTAGATCATGTGAGAATTAAAATATTTTTACACTAAAAATACTATGGAATTAAAAATATAAATGGTCTAACAAAGTCTAAAGAGGTATACTTATTTGATGAACATATAACCTAACATTCATGCTCTTCTCATAAGCCACAAAAGACACACGAGAAAACATGGAAATTACACCTACATCTCACAACTATCAATCTTTATACTATTGGGGACACATGAATTCATCTGTAAATTTCAACAAAATGCACATGGTTCCAGTCAGTAATTCGAACCATGTCTATTGAAACCCTAATAGATCTCCATTAAAGCATCACTATGTCTTTCAAGTGTGTCAATGGACTCGTATAGAAACACAATTCATGTCATATGAGTCACATGGAAGAACCCAGTCGTGTCACTTTTCCTTTATGACATTCCTCAGATAGACCATCCATGCTTTCTGATGTCCTCTAGGCATTCCATTCATGACACACAACACCCTCTAAGCCATAACACATTGACTCTTGTGACACCCTCGAGTAGTTTCATCCAACTCTGGTGATGGTACCTAAATGTGTCAGACCGATCATGCTACTCCATATGGGAATGTTATACAAGTCTATATGATGGATTCCTATATGATATGGTCATGTCATTTGATATCTTGTAGACAATTAATTCATGATCATATGATGAAATTCATAAATTCCATCGAGGATATGTGATGCCCCTTAGACAAGCCAACAAAAAAAATTCAACTTTCATTAGAAAAATTTCTAAAAAAAATATTTCACATCCAAACATCATCTGGAAATTTGACATATTAAATCAAGGAATATCAAGTAGGGTGGGACACAATGGAATCCCATGTATTGATAACATTTTCCTCCCATAGAGTGTAAGCCCCATCCAAATGGAAACATTACTGTATAGGCCCCGATCAAATGAACTATCATTTCTTTAATTCTATTTAGGTACAATATATGTACGACATCACTTCAATGCCCAATTTATATTTTAACTATTCATAGGGTGATCCAAATTAATATCTCCTTCTTCCATAAGCAACAATAAATGATATTTACCATCCATTTTTTCTCACAGAGAGCAGAACTCACATTAGCTTATGGAGTTGCAATAATTACATAATCTATTCCATAAAACTATATGATGAAAATGGAACCACACAATGTACACCCCAATCAGTAGAATAATATGATATATCCTACATATAATATAGTCTGATCATGTAATACAAAATCAACTAAACTACGGTGTCACTGATTACTTCCATAACTAGGATATGTTGGATACCTCCCCAATTTTTGAGTTGTATATTAATATTCCGAATGACATATGAGAACATAATTCTTGCATTCATATGTAGTTGTAATAATTATTTTTTATCCACTATAACATTGAATGAGAATTGGTCATGTGAGATTATGTAGTTTCAACAGTCATATCATTTGCATCATGAATCTCCATCATCTAGCACAATGGCTATATATACTCCCTAATCATTGGAATGATATAAACCCCCACCGCATATTGCAATGTACCTTTGGGTATGTCCCATGTTTGTGAAGGAACAATGTGAACTATAATTACCATAATAACTAGGATAATATGGATTCTTTTATATGGATTGATTACAGATAGGAACCAACATCAGTGTATGAAATCAAATTTCTTTGATGTCTCATCCATCATAGGACATGAATTCACATGAGATAATAATCCTACCTAATATGTTAATGGATTTAGAAACCAAATGAACTGCCAAAACATCCAATTCTTGGGATAACCAACTCACATAGGACTTCCCCATGGGACTCATGCTTGAATATTTTGTATCTTAGGGCACTCAAATACATCTTTAATGTTTAGCATTAATCTTTTTTGGATTAAAAAACTATGTGGGTTTCTATTCCTACATTAACCAGGATATGATGGGTTCCATATATATATCAATACCCTCACCATAAGCTTTACTTCAACAATGTGTGTTAGAAACTTTTAAGAACCTTGTTATATGGATTTAGTGCAATAAAAGCTACGCATTACAAGGAAACAGATGATGAAGCACATATATATATATATAGATAGAGAGTTAGATTTAATAATATGGTTCCCTTATTCTATATAAAATAGATACATAACCATTATTAGTTATTAGTGTAATTTGATGAGTATCGAGATTTGGAAGATATTCTTGATCATATCTTATATATATATAAGAGTACTAGAGTATGAAAGAACTCCCACTAAACGTGTGTGATGACCCCGACCTCCCGTCTTCTTGACCAATGAGAGTACCTAAGTTCCATTAGGCCTGATATTACTAGTGACCACGAACATTTTAAATTTTTTAAATGTACATAGTATTGTATAGGGGAAATATCAGGATTTTCTGTTAAATAGACACAAAAATAACTCTATATTAATGATCATTCATGAAATGAATCTCCCACAATCGATCATCAGTCCAAACCAAACCCACCTGAGTATGGGTTCCAATTTTTAATATATTTCATGGTGAAAAATAAATTAGAAACCCACATGAATATCTAAACAAAAAAATTGATTAGGTTGTTATCAATCAATCAATTTTTTGACCTCTATATGGATGAAAAAATGGGAAATAATACATTAAAATCTTGCATAACATAATGGTCGGTGAATCATATATCAGGAAATCTTTTTTACAAAAACCTACACAATAGATATGATAATCCTAACTACAATCATACATATAATCCACTATAAAAAAGGGTCCCCCAAAATAATTCCATCCTTACTGAGAATAGTTGTCAGATCTGGAATAAAAGTACAATTTTTTTAACCATGTATATCTAATTGAGCATACATGACTACAATATTTCAGTAATTGAAAACCATATTAATTTTTTCTTAATAAAATTATATACTACTCTAACCAATATGATCCTAATACATTAAAATATATCTTTTATCCAAGAATCACTTCAGTAAGTCACCTAAGGATGCATTCCCCATGGTTCGAAAAATGATCCCACCTTCTCAATGAATCCATCATTAGGTGGAGAAAACAATGATTCAATAGTACAACTAATGTGTTACAATAACTACCTTAGAAGCAATATGTGAAGGTCAAGATGTATGGGAACCCGTGATTCCACATCACCTAGTGAAATCTATAGTTAATATAGTGACCCTTGTTTCCATAACCAATTACATTAGGAGATTATCACTGGAGTGAAAAAACATCCACCATCAGTATATAATGAAGGTGGACTCAATAGTAAGATACATATCCCTTAAAATTCAATGGCTTCTAAGGGGAAAGCTATCAACCATAATCACCATCATTATCCCACTAGTTCCCATCAGTCGTCAACCGAGGGTACCACCCAACACAATTTCAACTATAAATCCCATGAATGTGAGTAAAAGAAGACACATTAGATATCGAAGGGTTGGGATTTCCATGTGTGGGATAATATAAAAACTCCGAATGAAAAAATTTGCAGTCATATTCTTGTGTAATCCAGTGAGCATGCTCATATCCCTAGTCATCCAAAACATATTTATGTTCATCTTTCTGTAGTTTGAATGGTGGAGGAACGTATCCCATCACCCATGAATGATGTCCATCAAAATATTATAGTTCCACAATTAGGATATGAGTGGGAACATATAAAATAATTTAACAATGATATCATACAATATATAGTAGAGAGAAAAATGTAAATGATTATATCTGTGAACACACTTAGATTAAATTAAAATACATATAATAATAAGATGAAGAAATAATATGTAGTATTATATCATTAGTTTAGATACCGAAATAGGTGCATATTAGTATCCCTATATCAAGGACCACTCAACAATCAAATCATGAAGAATATGTGGCTACTTCAGAACATGCACACATTCATGCTCTTGTCTAGGAAGATTATCATCATATTCTGGCAACGGGAGAGGCAATGGACAAGTTCCATGATCACATTACAACCAGGGCTCACCAAGTGAGAGTATAACATGCCTCATGATATGGGATCTTTTCTATCAGAAAACGCCTGAGGCCTATTCCAAAGTCCCTAGATCAAGCTCATATCACCATCCTGGTTGGGGATCACCAGGTGAGAGGAGCACAATCATGGGGACAAGCACATATTAATGTCAAAGATGTATATAGACGTAATCCAAGTGTCCTAGATAAATCATATATCCTTGTTATGGATAGGGATAACCAAATAAAACGGACGAAACATTAGAACATGCTCATATTCCTATTACAGAATATTCCTGACATATTCTAGTATTTCATAGATGCAAGGTGTGGCTTCTAACATTATCCAATGAATGACGACCCAAGAATGATTATTAATCCATAAATGATGATTCTCATTTCCCATTTTCCATTTTAGTGGTTCTTTAATATATTCCGATGCAGAATGGATTTTAGGAAAAGGATAATTTTCTTATTCTAACTATGGATCACCAGATTAGAGTTGCACATGACTCCGGGTGGGCTCATATTCATTATAAAAAATTCGAGTAACATATCCAAAAGGTTTTTTATTAGGATCATTCTATCATTATCAACAAGGATGAAAACTGGAGAATGGATCATGCATCGAGATTTTGTCACATTCTTTTCAATAATGAGACAAATCATTTAACAATTACAGCTGATTTCTAGTGTCAGGTGTTTATTCTTGTAACACAATAAGGTAATAATCATGTTCTAGAAACTTTCATACAACATCTCATATCCCATCACAATTGAAAAATGCATGTCAAATTATTCCATCCCTGATGTGGAATGTTAACCATATTTCAAATCTTCTCAATGTTAGTGTCCTTGAAGTTTTCCAAGAAACCATCTCAGCATCACTAGGGTATATAAACTCTTCATCTAAATCAATAGATGGTAATTAAAATAATATTACTCATCATGGTAGCGTGTAGTTGGAGCAAATGGACTCTAGTACAAACATAAAAGGTGGTAAACCCCACCCCCCCAATAGATATATCTCAAGCACTATGAATTATACCCCTTTCTTGGACTCCCCCATATATAAGGGAATTAAATAATATGATGCCTTTGTAATGTGAGGTTGTCAAAACATTGGGGTCAAAATTATATGGTACCCCATCAACATTCATAGGAATTACACTCTTGTAGGAAATATTAACTCAAATGCATATTCTATCATCTCACCGGATGGAGCACTGTAATTATGATGAAGATTAATCCGGCATTAATATATGGAGAGGATTAGCTGAAACCATCATCCCCATCATGATTTTTCCCATATAAACTTATGAAAATGGGATCCTTGATGAGATAGAAAATATGTTCATTACATATCTATGCATAAAAATATTGGACACTCATCAACGATGGAAGGCCCAACATATCCCTTATTTAGAATAAGAGTGTCACCCTCAGAAGATCAAGACACAATGTAGTTATCTAAACGTGCCCACCTTCTCCTAAGTCCATCATCCAAAAATCAGAAAAGTAGAAAGAAATTTTTTATCATTATTTCCTCCATCACATCAAAACCCTTTGATAACTTATTTTTGAATACACATATTGCATTATTATTATATAATGTGAAAATTATTGAGTATTTCAATTTGCACTTCCAATGAAATAATTAATCCCCTCAGATACATAGTCTTATAATGTTATCACCTCATCTAAAATCAGGCGACTAGGGAACACATAGATATTTGGTAAATAAAAAACAATTCCCCCACATCAACTATGCCCATACATAAAAAAATTGGTATAGGATTACCAAAAAGTCTTCAAACATGGACATTTTAATAATAAAAATGTATTTCAGCTATATAGACCAAATTTTCCATAATCAGGATAATTTTTGATAAAGAGTATCTCTCATCATTTTCATCAATCTATATCATTGTTTACATGATCACAACTAGATAAAATTAAACATGCCACAATATTTGATACCTTAGTATCCATCCCGGAAAGGACATTCCCTATCAGGCAAGAGGGATATCTTCCACTTCCCCACCTCTCAAATCATCAATTAACATGAGGATTCAAGACACATAATATGAATAAAAAAATCCTTATAGGATGGTGGAATTTAATAACTATCACCATAAATAGGTTCATCATCGCCTAATCGGCTCCTAGGGAAATCAGTGGTGATTCCAAATCAGCCCCATCCCATTACGTTATAGGAATGTATTTCTCAAAATATATCACGGGAATAATCAAATCACTGACTAATATCATTAGATCCTCAATAATATGACGAATTAATGCTAATTTCGACCATATATAACCACTATTCCATTGGGATAAGAGTAATTTCACCATCATCATATCCACTGAGAGAAATCTTCTCAATGTTGGAAGGATAATAGAAATAGTCAACATGCCAAACATTCCTCTTGTCGTAAGAGAAATCTCTTCTATTTGGGGCCTATTCAGAAACCATGAACATCAAGTAAATCAGTGAAACTATTAATATACTAGTATGAGAGGATATTAGAGTGTATAATATTAGTCCCCACTTGGTAATAACGACAAAATAATACAATAATATCAATGTATTGAATAACGACCTCGATGAAGGCTATGCAGAATGATCATACTATATTGAATGTAATTGAACAACTGACATTTCATGATATAATTTTGTGATTTTAAATACTATCACTAAAAAAGATATTTGTAAAAAACATATATATACATAGTGTCATAACATGGTAAAAAAACACCAATAGGAGGGTAATATAGATGCACCAACTGATGCTACAGACACCATGAAGTCGGGAATGATCCAAAATCATGTTCCTCCAAATAACGATTTACTACCACTATAGAGGGATAATTACAAATAAAAATGATGTAGACGCATCCCAAACACTAAAAATAATATTTAATATCCCTCCCACATAGGAATAGCTATAAAAATATACGAGTAATAAAAAAACACTCAACAAATTAATAAGGATATAGTAAGGGGAAATATATCTGATGTGTATCATCATTAGAATGAGGTGAATATTTCTCCTCTCATAAGATCTGAGCTTCCAAAAAAAATTAAATATGAATTTCATACAAGCTCCAGATCCCAGAAACAATTCTTATTAGATGATAAAGTTGAAAATGATCATGGATTCCATATATTGTGTAGACTAAATCTTTATCACAATGATAATCATTTTATTTCAGGGTGAATCGAGAATCATCTAAAGATAATGGAGGACCATCACATTATCTCCCACCAGCACTCTGTATAATAGAGGTGGTGAGAAAAGTATCCCATACCTACATAACATCACTGAGTCTATATCTACATAAATGGAATCCAGGGAAGGCTGACATGAACCTATATAACCTGAGAGGAATCTGAATCCTGATTATTTGGATGGAACATTAGATTAACCCAATTTTTGAAATCCACGCATATCAAAATTTAATAGTGTTTGTAATCCTAAAAAACATCTCACACACTTCATATCCAGTAGGCGTTCATTGGAGATCCCTTGACATCATTTAGAGGAAAGAAAGATGAGTTGTATTATGAATACTCTAATATGAGAAAACATGGGTTGGTATGACTTTTTTTTAGTTGTATTTTTTTGTAGGATGGTAAGACCTTGATCATTATTTCATATAACATTCATTCTAAATTCTAAGGAAAACTAAAATTAGTGATCCAATTAACTAAAAAATGAAATAATTATAGGTTGTATTACATCATTACTAGGTTGACTCATCTAACCTATTGTCTCAACATCCCTCCGCCGCCAGAATAATTTCTAGAGCTCTATGATGATAATCTCCGAGATGGGATACATATAAATTTGATCACATTGATGTTTTTAGGTTTGTTCCACATATTTGTAGAAATAGAACAAAATCTAAAAATCTCTATTCATCAAACCCAATCCATGTATTTTATTATACCCTCAATACAAGGGAAAATACTAGGCAAAGAAAAAGTTGGATTTTTCATTCTCATGACATCAATTATGCCCTTATGATCACTCATAGAAGTTCTAAACCACATAGTGCCACTAATCTAGTGACAAAAAACACATAATCACCCACATCCATAAGTATATAAAAATAGGGTTTTCTTGATTATTGACAAAATTTTTAATAATGAATATTATTTCAGTAATGAACCCGACCATGATTTAGAGACACCCATGGACAATAACCTGCCAAGGATACCATAATCCAGGTCGGCCGATGACGTTGAGCTCATATACCATCCCGACTACTTCCTATTCCATAGAAGGATAATTCATAATATCCAGTATGGCTTCATCATCAATGAAATCAATAATGGAATGGACGATTATGTAGAGGTTGTGTTAGATAACTCATCATAGTATGTGTCGACCATAACCATAGACAATTTAGAAGAATATAATGGTTGAAATAAGGTAAAAGTCATGTCTGAATTGATTTTTGTCAACTAGATGACTCTGAAAATAGTTTAATAAGCCCATACCACCCAAGGAGAACATCTTTAGAATATTTTGATAGATCCACCACCTATAGAAGTGAGATCATATATACCTTACAAGGGTGGGATTGTCTGTCGGATGCTTGGAGATGCAGAAAAGTATGAGTCATGTTCTTCCCCAAATTAATCTCTAAACCTTGAATATTTATTCCATGAAACATTATAGGAAGAGGAATCTACCCACCAAAAAGAATCCTCGTAAAAATAAAAGCTCATATTTGGTTCATTAAATGAGATAAAATTGGAATAAACCTTTTTTAATGATGAATATTTATTGGAATATGATTTACCTTAATATAAATGAGGAATTAGATTCTTCATACATAGGAACTGAGGTTAGAGGTCATATAATAAAAAATTCATGACCTAATATTTCATTCATGTTCCCTCAGTAAAAATATATGAACCTAAGACCCATTAGAATCAAGGATTCGAGGAGGAATATTGGATGAAAAACCCCTCCCATACAACTAATGTAGACGTTATAGTCGAACAATGAATCAATGTAAAAAATTTATAATAACTGAAGTACCCAACATGGCATTCCAATAGTATAGAAATTATGAAAAATAATTTTATGATTATAGTCTGCCATGATTTTAGAGGCCTTAATAAATATATCCCAATGGGTGAATTCCCATTCCGAATCACATAACACTCTATCAATTCAGTTTAATTCTTCCAATCCCATTCCATTATTGATAGTAATTTAGAGTAGAATCAAATAAAGATGGTCCTTAATTATGAACAATTCACTTCCTTCATAAAACCTAGTGGGATATTTTTTATATCAATGATTTTCATTGAATAATTTTTGATACATATATCAAAATACCATTTATCATATATTTTATTCATTTTTGTGATGGATTTTTTAATGTTACATTGATGAACTAGTGGACAAATCCCTATAGTAACGTGATCACTTAGAGGATGTTCAAACATTACATGAAAAGCCATAATAGGACAGTCCAAAGATGAGTCTTCTGAAATTTACATTCATATTAACATCAGAGAATTTACATAGTTTTTTAGTACTCCCCCATGTAATTATGTTAATCCTAAAAAGTCCATTTATATTTTATATACATCACCTTCTAGAAATCCCAATGAATATAGGGGGATCTAAGGGAACCACACCAATATTCAATTATTCACAACCAACATGGCTGGAAAATATCTCCCAATTAACAAAATTAAAAATAATGGAATCACACATCAATGGGATGATGAAATCTATGAATTCTTTGAATGACTCAAGTAGTACTTTTTTCACCCACCGGTTTTGATGCCATCGGTGGGTGGAAAGACAATCGTCTTCAAAATGGCCATTATGGAAAACTCAATGGAACCCTCTTCATATTGAGAAATGATTATGGTAGATTAAATGGGATCTACTACCTTTGATGAACATGTATAGGTATTGAGATATGATAATTTCTTGCACATAAAATCATCTATCCACTACACATTGTATTGAAAATGTGAAGGAATTAATTGAAGAACAACAAAGACCATCTAGTCTCTTGTGTTGATCCAATCATTTAAATAATTGGATTCGATATGATTAATGGGAAATTAGAATTATATGTTTTCAATCATCAATTATAGGACATTATGTCTCTATAATAGAATAAAATTAAGGGGAAAATGCTAAACGATTTACCTATACCACATCCTACCTCAGGGAATAAAAAATTAGACATCGAGCTTCTATATGAGGAGGTATTCAATTACCATGACACTCCTCGAACATGGGTAAAATATTTTTATTTTTCCTCATACAATACTATATGAAAATGAAGGGAGAACTCGAGTATTAATCGAGTTGGTCTAGGGATTGTATTTTTATCTTCAAACAATCATGTGTCTCAGTACTATCTCTCAAAATTCAAAGGTTTTACAAAATATGATCATGAATACCAACACCTCATTACTGGGTTGGATGTAGCCCGGTAGTAGCACACAACCTTCTTATATATCAATGGGGATTCTAAAATATTGATAAAGAAATGATATGTGGAATATTTCATCTAAAAGGATGAAATGGCCCCTCTCATTAGATATATTAGGGGACTAATGGAAGAGTTCACTTTCAATCCAACATGGAATCATGTTCACTAATCACAAAATTTATGCACTTATGCATTGCCAAAGGTATCCAATGTTCTATCCAGCCCTGATCTGGATGAAGCAATCATCCATGTCACATAACGAATAATAGATCCATCAATTAATGTCTGTGATATGGTTGAAATAAATCACTTCAATACTACCCCTACCTGAAATGAACCAATATCCATATTTAGATGGATCTGTACCTTAAATAGATATCTCCAAAATGGGACAATCTTGGAAGAATGTTCCTGAACTGAATTGGTTTGGAACCATATATAAAACATTAACCCACTAGATGGTAGAATTTAAACCCCCCCCCTACGTGTGAGGACATGATGGGATCCTCCATAGATTAATAGCGTAATAATATATTTATTAAACCATGGATAAAGTATATCCTAGATCAATATCAACATAAATATGGGATCAGGCTCTCATACCAAAACATGGCGATGTGATATTACTAGAAAAAAATGAAACATGAATTCATAGAATTCACTGTAAGATGTCCTGAGATCCATGTCCATGATAAAATATTTGATAGTCCCCTATAATTTCAACATATAGCTGAATATTCATTGTTGTTTTCCATTTGGTGAATGGATGTTGTGGGGCCATACCACCCTAAAATGGCTACGAAATTATAGTACATCTTTAATACTACATAGTTCTTTACTAAATGGGATGAGTAAATACCCCTCCAGGAAATATAATGAATTATGTTATAAAATTCATAATGTCTCATCTCATGAAATATTTGGGTACCTCACACTATATTGATTGACAATGATGCCCTCTTCCATTCTACGAATGTAAATAAATTGTAACAGGAGTACAATATATTTCCTAATAACTGATCTCGCTACCATGAAGCTGAAAATTGACATATGTAAGTCTTCAAAAATACTCTACAAAAAAATTCTACAAAATATGCTGACCATGGATAAAAATTCATGGGTAGAAAAATTCATTCATTCTTTATCACCAAAACCTTAAACTATACTTACTACAAAATAATCAAATCCATACTCATTATTATGAAATAATATGGTAGTGTTAACCATAGGGGTATAGATAACGTTTATCCAAATAGCCATTTTTGGAACACTCTCAGATGATGAGTAATTAGAAAAGTGAAAATAAGAATATAAGAGGGAGAATGATAATATATTGTGTACATTACACTTCCTTGAAATCTATCCCAATCATATCACACGAGGCATTAATAAAAATGTTTTCCTCTATTAATTCCACTAATGAGATCCTGTCTTGATCCTCAGTACCCTAGTGATACATGGGAATATTCCTCCAATTTTGAAACCAAAATGGGGAGAACCTTACATTATGTATAATGTCTATCATATTTTAGGATATGACTTAGTTGTAATGGATGTGGAGCATGTCACACCCACCCCACATTGTGACATTTCTCAGGAAATTCATCTCATAGTGGTAATAAAACACACCTATTCCTTAATGAATTAAGTTATACTACATGGTTAATTTCCTTACACTCTGACATTTCACTTCACGACTAATGTCAGCATTACATGGTGTTAAAATGTATAGTTCTCCAATAACAATGTATAGGCTGGTTCATACCATGGTATGATAAGTTTTGATTCCAAAACCAATAGTTTTGGTCCAAGCCATAACCTCCCTTTTTATTCACATGTATTGATCGTTTTTATTAAATTAATATATTAAACTAAAAGTATAATTTAATTTCTTCTTGATATTAAACCATACTAGTTTACTAGAACTATGTATAGACTGGTTCTCATATTCTTTGAGATTCATTGGGATGTGACGATCATATATCATGGACCATCCACTAAATGATTCAAAATACCCTTTTCATATGCTTAATTTCCATTGTGTAGTGAGATGAATATTTTTCATTCCTTGTTTATCACACCGATCATATCTCACGTGATCATAGGAGTTTTTGTAAGGGAATACCTCACAAACAAGGCATAGAATAATGTGAAGGATCATCATGGTCTTGAATTAAATACCATAAAAGTAATATTTTGACTCATAACACATAAAGATAATTTATATGGTTAATTTATATTCAAAGACATAAATTTGTACATTCATGTGGACCTCACCGTAGTGGATCAATGTTTCTAGTGTTGGTCTAATAACATACCCAAATTACTGAACTATGTGTGTCTTGATTCCTATCATTACAAGATATATAGTGACTTATATTAAATCAATCTTTGGTATAGTCACAGAAAAATATAAAATTACACCTATTTTCATATAGTCTAGTAAATTGCATTATAGTCCTAAATTCAATAACTAAATTTTCATAGATTTCTATTACCATTTGATACAAATTTATGCCTACATTGCTATCCTTGGGTATAGACACTATCCCACTATTCACATGTAGAATTACATACCCCTATCATGGGAATTTAAATAATATTGTTCCTTAGGAACTATGTGTTTCTTGATTATTATGACTATAGGATACATAGTGATGCCTTAATATCCAATACAAGGAATATCTACAAAAATCAAAGTAAACAATGTCAACTTATATACATGATTTATATCTACATATAGATTTTCACATTCAAAACATCATGTTGATTGTTTCTAATTACTATAGAATATGTAATAATGCATTAATGTATATAATGGATCAAGATACATCAATCAATAGAAACAATTTCAACCTATGTCTGTGGGTCACACCTACATATAGTGTTCCTAATTTTATGGAATACATGTGGCTTGAATCCTATCATCACATAATATGAAATAACCTCAATGTATCCAATCATATGGCCACATGCGATAACAAATATGATGTACACCCCAACTACATAGGTTCTGAGTCACACATGGTCATTTTTCCTACATACAACATTGATATATGTACAACTTTATTGTGTATATAGTATATTTTGACTCCATGTTTCACAGCCGTCAGTCTCCTCTGGGTACCGACTCGTCATAAGGTACACCTCCGGGTATCGTCCAGTCCTCATACACTCTTCCTCGGTCAATGTTGTGCGTCATCTGCATCCAACACAACGAGGTGTCGGAAAATCCCATGCAGGGGTGTGTATAACAATACTCATTAGGGACCCCAAGACCCTCTAGGTATCACAAATGCCAACTAGGATAAACCAAAAGTATGAGATCAACCGAATATCCAACTTAAGTATATGCCCGTATGTATACATATGTTTATCAAATAAACCATCTCAAATATGTGGAAACACAGGAGTTACGGACTCAGCTCGCACAGGTATACAACTTATGTAAAGAGAGAAATATGATTAGATATATCCACAAAATCAACTAAGTTGTCAGACCAACACATGATCTAAGAACAACTATTCTATCGGACCAACACATTATCCAGGAACATAAGTCGACACTGTCGGACCAACACATTATCCAAGAACAGTCGTTAGAGCTGTCAAAGCAACACATGATCCAGGTCCAGCTATTCTGTCGAACCAACACATGATCCGGGAATAGAAATTAGAACAGTCAGACCAACACATGATCCAGGAAGAGTCTTCAGAACTATCGGACAAACACATTATCCAGGAACATTCCACAATGTACATCCAACAACAGGGTTTCACTTAGCTATTCTTGATTCTGGGAGGGTCCTCTCCTCAATGCAAGAGTTGATACATTTACTTCCTCATAGTTTCATGTTGATGTATCCTTATGTTCAGCCATGTCATAGGGGCCAACCCAAACAAATAGTGTCTAAGATATTGAGAACAACATAATCAAGAAATTTCCCAAAAATGTATATGGCGTGTTGGAATATGGTACACACGGTGCAGTCAGACCTCGGGTACTTCCCGTGTACAACAACCCGTGTAGAAGGTCCGATCATGTAAAAATTATGTACACGACGTGTGTTAGCCTTGCACGCCATGTCCAAGAAACTGGGGTCAGCTCCGTGTATGCTGTCCATGTGCCCATACACGGCCTCAACCTGTGTTCTCCAACCCGTGTAACTAGTTCACGGGGAAGCCAATGTCATTGGCCATGACTGGTCGTGTGGTGGAGTGCATGCCTATTTACTCCACCATGTGTCTGTGTATTCTTAGGATATACGCTGAGTCTCATGAAGCTACTTCTACCATCTGTGCAGAGGGTACACGTCATGCCTCCTGGCTGTGTATTCTACCCGTGTTCGTGTAATTCCTGGAATACACTTCATGTATCATGAAGCGGCGTCTGTCATTCTGCGCAGACATTACACACTGTGTGACCGGGGTCACACGCCTTGTGTATCTTGTCCAGCATCCGAAACACAACATAACTCATATACTACACGACAAGTCCTTCGAGAGTACACACCATGTATTCTAGAATTTTCCAGAATCGATACCTCAGGCCAGCGTGCCTTCCCTGTAACCCATTCTTCATTATGATGGTATTATCTCCATGAAAACGCATACTTTTGGTTGCCCCGATGTTCCAAAGTCATCTCTGGTGTTTTCAGCCTCTAATCGGCTCCAAAAAGACCATTTGATTGACTCGCTCGAAGAACGGTCAAAGAACGGTCATAACCATTCCAGTCCGATCTGTCACCTTATATCATCGTTGCACCTCCGATAGGTCTTTATGATGTTTGGTCTTAATTCCAGGATCATTGAATAATAAAAAGATCCCACAATGACCCTATGTTCATCACATATGAAAAACGCGAAGAACCCACAAAAAAAAATCGGTCGAGGAATCAGTCTGTTTTAGTTTGTTCTGATCCTTACACATTAGATTGATAGAAAGTGGTTCAAGAGGAATTAGACAACATATGAATAAAAAGAATTAATGTTTATAATTAAAGGACACCCGTAACTCATATGTCGATGACCGTTGACAAATTTGTAGGAAGCGAACGTCGATTCATCGTTTGTCGTGTTCGTCACAGACCCCCAACATATGATCTTTCACCGGAAAGGAGTCGTCGATTCGTCAACATCAGAAAGAAGATGGGAAAGTTGAATATGACGTCGTGAGTGTTATTCAAGGACGTCGGTTCCATTTCCTACCCTGATTTAAGATTGTTCTTCATTGGTGGAAGAGGCGTTTTCGGTTGGAGGATATTCTTCTATGTTCTTACATGGATCCACCAAATGAATAGATTCCAAGAAAAATGGAATAATAGATTTTTCAATTAAATAATTGTTGGAATGAATTAAAAATATTTAAAATTTAATAAATTAATGTTCCATTAATTAATTCCAGTGGAGTGGCACTTTAATGAGGGAAGTTCAAGAGCTTTCCCCCACTTATGGGGAGTTCAAGGAGTTAAGAAGATCGGGTGGTACCCACCACCATAAATTGACAAGTGGTGTTAACTTCGGGTGGGCCCCACAAATTATATCCTCCCAAGGGAGGTTATGTGTTGTTGGCCCCACCTCCTACCTCCACTGGGAGGTTTTAACCACCAAAAATAAAAATAAGCTAACACCTTATTGTTTTTAATTTTATTAAAAACCCAAATAATTAACTTCCATTATCAACCATCTGTTGTTGAGGTGGAAGTCTTCTTAAGTGATTACTGGTGCTGCAAGTTCGATAGTGCAGTCATATTTTAGTTTTGAGCACCAGTTCAAATGTTATAAAAACCCGCTCGTACGTTTAATGAACGTACACGAAAAAAACTTCAGAAATTGATTCTGGGCACACCGGGCACCGGAATCAAGTGCCATAAATTTTAGCGGACTTGTAAATTCCCATGTATTTATGATAAAAAAAATCCACATAAATTCATGGTCTTTACATTCTCCCAACCACAACAATTTATGTCCTCGTAAGCTACAACTCGAACTAAGGGAACAAATGTGGGTACTTAGCACGCATATGAGCCTCCTGCTCCCATGTGATCTACTAGAGGTTCATGTGCTGCCACTGAACGCACACCATAGGTATCTACCCTCCACGTAGGACCCACTCTTGTCGATCCTCTATCTTCACTGGAACCTTTGTGAATGTCAACCCGTCATCGATGACCGACTCTCTATGGTCGATGATGTGGGAACATTCGTGCACATATCTCCTCAACTGAGATACATGGAATGAGTTGTGCACATGGTGAAACTGATGTGGTAGAGCTAAGTGGTATTCCACCTCCTCTACTCTTCTGAGGACCTTTAAAGGGCCGATAAATCGGGGAGAAAACTTTCCGCCCCGACCAATCTCCATAGACCTCGTTGAGGTGAGACCCATAGAAAGATGTGGTCACCATCCTCGAACTCCAGAGGTCTCTATCTCCTATTAGGACAAAACTTCTGCCTACTCTGTGCGGTCTTCATCTGCTACTCGATGTTCTAGACCTTCTCCATAGTAGCACGAACCATCTATAGTCTCACTAGTGCTGAATCACTTGGTTATTTCTAGAACATTGGTGATATTCAAGGTCTCCTGTAAAATCCCTCAAAGGATGAAATCCAGATGGTGGAGAGATTGATGTTGTTGTATGAAAACTTCAAGTAAGGTATGTGATACTCCTAGCTACGACTAATGTCGAGGACACAAGCTCGGAGCATGTCCTCGAGAGTCTGGATGATCTGCTCAGTCTGACCATCTATCTGAGGATGAAAGGCGGTGCAAAGGAAAGCTGTGTGCCAAAAGCTTCCTACAACCCCTTCCATAGCATGTAAGTAAAGCATGAATCACATTCGGAGGCAATATAAGAAGGTACGTAATGTAAAATCACAATATCCTAAATGTAGAGGCATCCCAAGCCCTCTTCTGAGCCCTGCTCTCTGATCGGGTGGAAGTTGACCGACATGGTGAGTCAGTCGACAATCACCCTAATAGAGTCACGTCCCCTGGACGTACTTGGTAGACCCATCACAATTTTCATGGATATCCCATCCCACTTCCACTCTGGGACCTTTAATGGTTGTTCCAATTATACTGGTACTAGTGCTCCGCCTTCACTTGCTGACAAGTGAGGCCTTGAGATACAAGCTTCGCTATCAAATTCTTCAAACCTTTCCACTAGTGTTATCTTATTAGGTCATGATACATCATTTCCACCACTGGATGTACCACTAGAGGGGATGTGTGAAACTCCTTCAACACTTTTTCCTGAAGTGACACTGGCACCATAGTACATCCTCTAAAGAGGATGATGTGCTCCCCACCGTCTGAAAATCCATTTGGTGCCTAACCTATGGATATCTGTGCGTGTCACATCTCATAGTCAGTGTCCCCATGTTCTGCCACCTTGACTCACTACAGAATTTGGGGAGTGACTATATGAGACAGAAACAAAGTTTCTTCGTCTCTATCCACAATGGATATCTGTAAGGAAGAAAGCTGCTCTATCACCTCTCCTAGAAGATGTATACGAGTCCTCTTGCTGAGCACATCTGCAACAACATTCCTCTTCCCAGAAGTATAGACTATCTCTAAGTCATAGTCCTAGAGGAACTCAATCCATCGCCACTGTCTCGGGTTCAGGTCCTTCTGAAAGAAGATATACTTGAGACTATTGTGATCAGTGTAAATGGTTAAACGTTTTAGCATTAGATAGTTCCTCCACATCTTCAAGGCGCAGAACACTACTGCTAACACCAGGTCATTAGGTAGCATAGTTATGCACATGATGTCTCAGCTAATGAGAACCATACACAATCACATCTCACTCCTGCATCAGGACACACTTGAGTCTTGTCCCGGATGCATCGCAGTAGACTACGTACCCAATGCCTTCATCTGGAAGTATCATGATAGGGTCACTAGTCAGCCTTTGCCTATGCTCCTGAATGCTTTACTGGCATCTCTCCGACCACACAAATGGTTTCCCCTTATTTGTCACGTCTAATAGTGCTGTTGCAACTCTGGAGAAGTCTGGAATGAATCTCCGGTAGCATCCAGCCAATCCCAGGAAACATCAAACCTCCACCACACTCCTTGGTGGCTCCCAAGAAAGTACCACCTCAATCTTCACTGAATCTACTTCAACTCCAGCCTCTGAGATGACAGGTCCCAAGAAGTGAAACTCTTGAATCCAAAAATGGCTCTTCGAGAGATTTCCATAAAGCTGGTGCTCATGGGGTGTGTCATGTACTACCTTCAAATGGTAGGCATGCTCCTCCTTAGTAGTCGAGTAGATCAGAATGTCATCGATAAATACTATGACAAAGCAATCGAGGTAAGGCTGTAAGATCCTATTCATGAGACACATGAACATTTATTGAGAATTGGTTATGCCAATGGGAATATCCATGAAATTATAGTTGCTATATTGAAATCTGAATGTCACCTTCTTCACATATTTCTCTCAAACTCCGATCTAGTGATATCCTAATCTCTGGTCTATCTTCAAGAACCACTATGACCCCTTTAGCTGATCAAATAGGTCGTCAATACATGGGAGTGGGTACTTGTTCTTTATGGTCACCTGGTTCAGGTGAAGGTATTAGAAACAAAGACTCATGCTCCCATCCTCCCTCTTGGAGAATAGAATCGTGGCTGCCCAGGGAGAAACACCGGGCCAAATGAATATCTTCCACTACAAGTCCTGCAGTTGTGCCTGCAGCTCACGAAACATAGCAGGAGCCATACGATATCATGGTGTAGATATCATTATCTTCCCAGGGTACATGTCAATGTAAAAGTACACCTATCTGCGAGGAGGTCGTCCTGGTACATCATCAGGAAAAAAATATGCGTAATGGTCCACCTCTATAGGATAATATGGAATCTCCACAGCATCCGCTCTGAGGGTAAGACAAGGAAAAATATGAGTGATCGGCTACACACTCCTCCGAGTAAGTCTGTCATGCGCTGCAGTGGCTCCCTTCTCGCCGGTGAAGGTAAATATAGTCCCATCCGTGTGGACCCACAACAATTTGTGCCTAATACAGTCAATATGAGCATGGAATGTAGATAACCATCCAATACCAATGATGATGTCGTAAGTCCTCGAAGCTGCTATGAGGAGATCCCAGATGAAGCACTCGCTTACTAGAGTAACCTCACACTGCAGGCACCAGTGCATAATTGTCATGCCTTATCTTATAGTAGTCTCTAACTACAAGGATGGGTCCAATGGCTCCGTCAGAATCTCCAATCTACGAATGAGGGAAGTGGCTATGAAATAGTGAATGGCACCTATGTCTATAAGAACTGCAGCTAAGGTGGAGTAGACACAAATCATGCCTCGAATCATCTCCAGAGCACCATGGTCGTATGCCTTAGCTGCCTAGACCTAAGCTCTCTCTATTCCACCTCCACCCTGCGGTCGGAGTGGACCTCCTGGTGGTGGTGGTGGTAACACCTAAAATCTTCATCTTCCACAAGCTGCATGGACAACTCCTCTTCCACGTCCACCTACACCCTGTGGGCTGCCATAATCGAACCTTTTCCTCTGCCTGGGAGGTAACTCAATTCTCTGCGGATCATCAAAATGACAGGTTGGACAATCATGAGCCATGTGACCCTATCTACCACAAGAGTAGAATTACCCTCTCCTGTCATGACTGGATCTGTCTCATGTGCCCCATACAACTGAACCTGTATCCTAAGGTCATCCACTGGATGGTCTGGTTCACATGGAACACAGCGACAACTGGATGCTACCAACTGCAGAAGACTTCACTACGTGATGACCGGTGATGGGACTCACTACTGTAGAATTCTTAGCAAGGAAACTCTCAACTAAGAAGGCTCACTCAATCACCCCTGCATGTGTCGGGATGCTGAGGGAGATCATCGAAGCTCTGATATCTCACCTGAGCCCCTGCTCAATGATTTGAGCCCTGATGAATGGGTCCTGCACCATATCGGTGGAGTAGCGTGAAATGTCAGTGAACCTCGTTGAGTACTACACCATTTTCATGCTTCCATGCTGTAGATGAAGTAGATCCTCTATCCGCACCGCACGTAGGGTGGATGAGACAAACTCCACCTGGAACAGGCTCTCGAAGTCTGCCCAGAGTAGTGTCGCTTTGTCATGCACCTGGAGCAACATGCTCCACCATTGTTCTGCTGCTTCCTGAAGGAGACTCACATAAATGATCATCATAAGGTTGGATGGTGTCCCTACCAGCAAGAAGACTCTCACCACAGCCTCCAGCCAATCCTCAGCTGCCTACAAGTCCATCTCTCCCCTGAACCTGGTGGCCTCTAGTGTTGGAACTCGTGCAACACACTCAGGCGGCATGCACTCTTTGCTGCTGGGGCTGGTGGCATCAGTGTCCCAACGGGTAGCGGTACCGCTGGTGCCTCTGTTTTGATAAGGACCTACACTGAGTCCTCATCACTCGATGGGATATCATATAGTACAACTCTCGGAACCTTGGCTAGCTGTCTGCGTTGAGGCATCCTGAAAAGAAATAGGTACCCCATGGTCAATAAGTTGTACCTGGTGAGCTGAACCAAAGAGATCACAATGAAATCTATTTAAACACACATTCAATCAGTTTTTTCGTGCACTAAGTCAGAAACCAGAGGTCATGGTCCTGGTGTATTGATACATCGGCCGCCACACCAACAATGGACTACATGGACTGAAAACCACACTGAATACTCTTAACACTATTGTTACACAGTAAGATAGATCAAAGTCCTAAGTTCTTCTGTAGAACTATCTCCTCTGATACCTATTTTTCACGACCTATCCTCGGGGCATGTACCGTGACTACCCCAAGCCTGCCATTCATAGGCCAGGGGCTGGCGACTAGCACCAAGGGCATAAATCCATAAATCTGTGAAGGAATTTCCATTATAAACTAAAAACACACATAATCAGAGTATAAGTTGGATGCATGACACCTATTAAAATTGTATTCAAAAAGGAGTGTGGAATGTAAAGGGGATAGAAATACAAGACCAACAATAAAGTAAAAGGAAACATAAAAACAAGTACAACTGTAGAAAGGTAAACAGATACTGGATCGTCCACCACGGATCCTACTATATGAGTAGGTACATATAGCCTCCTTCGTGTTCCACGTATGTCAGTCTCCACTTGGTACTGACTCGTCGTGAGGTCCACCTACGGGTACCGTCTAGTCCTCATACACTTCCCCTCGGTTAGCATTGTATGTCATCTTCATCCTACAGAACAATGTACAGGCAAAGCCCATGCTGGGGTGAGTATAACGATACTCAGTAGGGACCCCGAGACCCTCTAGGTCTCACAAATTTCAACTAAGATAAACCACAACTATTAGATCAATATAATATCCCACATAGGTATATTCCCATACATATTCCTATTTGTATCAAATGACACATCTCAAATGTGAGGAAACACAAGAGTTACTAACTCAGATCACACATGTATACCACATATGTTGAGAGATAGGGATGATCAGAAATAGCCACTGAATCATGTAAGATGTCAGGCCAAAACATGATCCAGGACCAGCTATTCTTTCGGACCAACACATGCTTCAGGAACATAAGTCAAAACTGTCAGACCAACACATGATCCAGGAACTGTCTTTAGAGCTATTAGACCAACACATGATCCAGGTCCAGCTATTCTATCATTCCAATACATGATCCAACAACATAAATTAGAACTGTCGGACCAACACATGATCCAGGAACAGTCTTTAGAACTGTCGGACCAACACATGAACCATGAATAGTCTGTAGTGCACAACTAGCCACAAGGTTCATCTTAGGAATTCTTGATTCCAGGAGGGTCTGTTCTTCAAGCCAAGAGTCAATACATCAACTTTATCATAGTGTCATGATGATGTATCCCAACGTTCTGCCATGTAATATGTGGCTAAACCCAACAAAAAGTGTCCAAGATACTGATAATAAGATAATAAATCCATTTACCAAAAAATTACACGGTGTGTTGGAATATGGTACGTGTTTTGTAGTCAGACCTCAGGTACATCCCATGTGAAAAATCCCATGTAGAATGGATGGTCGTTTAAAAAGTAAGTTCACGGGATGTGTTATGGTTTTACGTCGTGTCCAAGAAACTAGGGTCGGCTCCGTGTACGCTGGCCATGTGCCCGTACATTGCCTCAACCCGTGTTCTCCAACCCATGTAACTAGTTCACAGGGTAGCCCGTGACACTGGCCATGCCTGGCTGTGTGGTGGAGTGCATGCTCGTGTACTCCACCCCTATGTCTGTGTATTCTTGGGATACACGCCGAGTCTCATGAAGTTGTTTCTACCATCTGTGTAAAGGGTACACGCCATGCCTCCGGGTCGTGTATCTTCCTGTGTCTGTGTATTTCCCAGAATACACTCCATTTCCCATGAAGCTGTGTCTATCATTATGCATAGAGATTACACACCGTTTGATCTAGGTCACATGCCATGTGTTACTTGTCTAACATTTGATACTAATCAGAATGCTCGTACTACACGTCGTGTCCTTTGGGAGTACACGTCCTGTATTCTAGAATTTTCTAGAAACGACCCCTCTAGCCAGCGCGCCTCCCATGTCCCCTATTCGTCATTCTGATGGTCCGATTGCCACGAAACCACATATGATATGTCACCCTGATGTTCCAGAGCCATCTTCAGTTTTTTCAGTCCTCCAATTTTCTCTGAAAACACGATTTGATTGACTCGCTCGAAGAACGGTCAACGAACAGTCCAACCTAATTCGGTCTGATCTGTCGCCCGCTATCATCGTCACACCTCCTATAGGTCGTCGTGATGTCTGGTATTACTTCTAGGATAATTTCATCATAAAAAGATCATGTAAGGATCCTTTGTTTGTCACCCATTAAGAACATGAAGAACACACCGGAAAAAAATATGACAGAAGAATCAGGTTGTGTTAGTTTGGTCTGATCCCTCCACATTAGTTTGATAGAAACCAGTTCCAGAGGAATTTAACAACTTATGTTGAACAAGAACTAACGTTGATCATTCAAACTAACCCCTACCTATATTTTTTATGATTGTTGATGAAGTCATGGGAAGCGAATGGCGATTCGTCGTTTGTCATGTTCGTCACACACCCCCAACTTAAGGTCGTGCGTAGGATAGGCGAAGTCGATTGGTCAACATCTGAAAGATGACGAGAAATTTGAAGATGACATCATCAATGTTGCTCAAGGACATCGCTTTCCATTCTTTCCCTGGTTGAAGATTGTTATTTTTTGGCAGAAGAGGTATTCTTCAATGAGAGGAAAATTCTTCCAAATTCTTCCAAGGCTCCAGCAAATGAATAGATGACAACAAAAATGAAATAATAGATGTTTCTATTATTTAATTATTGTAATGAATTCAAAATATTTCATATTTAATTAATTAATGTTTCATTAATTAATTTAATTGGAGTGGCACTTTAATGAGGGATGTTCAAGATTTTTCCCCCACTAATGGGGAGTTTAAGGAGTTAAGATGCTCTGGTGGTCCCCACCACCATAAATTGACATGAGGTGATACCATCAGGTATGCCCCACCAAAGATATCCTCCCAATGGAGGTTATGTGCGGGTGGGCACCATATCTAACCTCCTCTTGGATTTTTTACCACCATAAATAAAAATAAGCTAACACAATATTTTTATTTAATTTTATTAAAAACTTCAAAAACTAACTTCTATTCTCGACCATATGTTGTCGAGGAGGAAGTCTTCATAAGTGAATATCGGTGCTGTGAGTTCAATTGTGCCCTTAGATTTCAGTTCCTAGCACCTGTTAAAATGTTATAAAATCCCGCTCGTACATTTATTGAACGTACCTAAACAAAACATCAGAAATTGATTCCGGGCACACCGGGCCTCGGAATCAAGTGTCGTAAAATTTCATGGACTCGTAAATTCCCATGTATTTAAAAAACATTACATGGAAATTCTGGGTCTTTACACTCTAGTTTCCCTTATTCTTACAATGGTGTGAATCCCTCTATACACTTTTATTTCACAATCACTAGTTATAGAATGATTCTTCTTACTATGGAAAATTAGAATGATGAACGTCCTCTTATAATTCTTACATCATGTATTCATTTTATATATTAGTGTACAGTAGGAATATACTAGAACACACATATCTATTTTACTCTTAGGATGTATATAATGGAAAGACATTATATGATTCTATTAGATACATAATAAAAAATATTCTTTGAATTGTATCATGTCTCTTATTACTGACATATAATATTTTCACCATTTTAATAAAACTCTTCATCAATTTTTTGGAAAAATTATGTTCATCCCTAAAATGATATATATATATATATAGTAGAATCTATTTCTTCATGATCATTATTTATTGAATTTTCAATCCATTTTTCACTGAATACCACATAAATAAATCAATTTTAATCTTTATAAATTTTGATAATTCAAATATACTCTATTTTCTACCAATGACCAACCTAAATACACAGATCCCAATTAACCCGTTATATATCTTCAATTAGTTCCAAAAAATGCGGTATCATTAAATTTCTCTATAAAGCATTGATTATTTTATGATAATTATAAAAAAATAAAAATACATGGATAAAAATAATTGATCATCATATATTATTATCAATACAATCCTTATATATACATGGAAGATAAAATACATATAAATTCGTTGTTAAAGTGAAAAATGTTTTCATGATAGTGTAGTGATTATTGGACTATAAACATTTTGTTATGTAACACTTCTCCTAAAAACAACTTCTAGATTCATTATAAGTTTTTTCATGAATAGTGATAGAATTTCATCATATTTTTAGTTCATTATTTAATTTCATACCATAAATCATCTGTATTTACAAATAATCTTGTATCAGGAATAATTTATTAAATGAAACTCTATTTGGTGGAATTATCATTCCAATAGGTTTATTGTATAATGAACCAAATTAATATTCTATTTAATTTTATTTTCACATTCATATAACATCTTATAACAACAAATAATAATATTTTTTGATGAATTATATTATATTAATTTTATTACATGTATTATAATTTACTTTTGAATCCAAAAATAATATTATGATCTTCAATTTCAATACATATCATGAGACATATTTTCCAAATAATTAGAGCTAGGATTTTTGTTATTAACATTTTATCTTTTTAATATGATTTTTCTGAGTTAATACTATTATGTCGAAATCTAATTTACTTTATCAAGTTAATAAAAACTCTTAACATCATTATCATGATTTTATTTCTTCTATTTGGGTAATTAAAATGTCCATAAACATCCAGTATACCGTGAACATATTATTCTGATGTACAAAACCTTCATTATAAATATATTATGATATATATGAATTTAAAAATTGATATTTATAATTGAAATAAAATTTAATATTTTCATTAATTGAGAAACACATATTTTGAATAACTAAGATGACATGTATCAATGATTAGTGATGACAACATCTGAGGGAGTAGATTTTTTAGTAGACCAATAGATTTATAGAAAAATTGGTGTAGAGTTACAAATTTGTGTGACTCTATAATCAACATACACAATGTAATCCACCATGTTTTATAATGTAATATTAACTATACAACTATTAATGAAGTCAATTTTAGCCCTTGCTCTCATGTGTCACATCATTCTTAAACATATGGTGGATCATGAAACACTCCTCATTCTAAACACCTATTATTGGATTCATAAGCTAGGTATACTCTATTCATATATTAAAGTACCAATAATACCATATATCTTAACCTTTTATCACATATATATCAAATGGTTATTTCTTTTTTTACTAGACTAAAACCTGTAATATTAATTTCAAATACCTCTGCTTAAATTCATTTTTAAAATTCAATGTCGAATATATAAATTTTTTTGTCCTTCTAACAAAAGATATATTATTATAAAATTAATTACCTTTGTCATTTTATTAGGAAAATAACTACAATACCATTCATCATATTGATAAAAAAATTTCTAGGGTAAATTTATTTCTCCAGGATTCTAAAAATCATTAATTGATTTTTCCCTAAAAAATTATTAGTATTATTTTTCATCCAAGATATGTAAATTTTATTTTTTAACATAAATAATTATATGAAAATATTTAATTTAAATTTCTACCTAATTAAAAAATTGTCATCATATTTCATATCTCTTTCAATATAAATGTAACTTCCCAACTCCTTTAATATATTGGAATTAAATTATGATCACTGCGTGTTCTACTATGATAAAATAAAATTGTGAAAAATGTTTTATCAACAAAATAACTCATTTATTTTCAATAAATACACATATTATATTATGTTTATAATTTTATATTCTGCCATTTATTCTCCCCAACCACCATTATAAAAATATATTAGTATCATTTTAATCTCATCATAATATAGAGAAGGAATATAAATTCCTTAAGAGTTGATGGTGTCTATGCAATGATAAAAATATGTGACCAACCATTTCACACCAGGTCCATGTGGTCCATGATTTGTATAGAAAAGAAGATGGTTGGATCTATATTAAATAATCGATACAATATTAATTTAATTTGATACAATATGAAATCAAATACCCATTACCTTACTCATAATCAATTTAATGGTTTGTGACTACGAAAATTGATATATTAAAATTTAAAAATAAATTTCTCATGTATATACACTTAGATTCATTTTTAAATGATAGTTTTTCATAAACAATCAAGAAAATTTATATTATCATGAAATTAAATTTCATAAATCATCTTTATTTTCACTTTTCTACCCCGAATGTTGACACCTCTCTCAAAAATATTTATGATATATTAATTATAAAACATAAAAAATAAAAACATTTATAAAACTATCCAAATTCAATAAAAACATCAATTTTATAAAAAATGATCCTTTCACAAGTTTTTTATTTCAAAATCCATTTTCAAAATCAATCCCATATGTCAGATTAAACATTAGGTTACATATTTATTTTTAATTTCAGAACACGTATATTTATCTCATGTATAGGTCTTGTTTTATAGTTTTTTATAGAAAAGGGGTGATTTTAGAAATTTAACGAGTACACACTATGTACATAGAAGTATATGTTGTCTACCCTGTTTTCGGGGGTATCTATGTACTAGTCATGTAACTGATGAGTATATGGTCATGTGGGGTGACATGGAGACCTCCTAAATTAGTTCTCGGTTAAGTCATGTACACAAAATGCAGATAAAATGAATAGTCCCTGTACATTTAATTTTATTTTTTATATTGTACCGGTACTTTGTTATGTTTACAGAACCATCTAATTCTTATACTTTCTTTTCCAAGAGTGACCAGGAGAGACGATTCTTCTCCGAGCCCCCAAATCGTCGTCTGTGCTCCTAATCAACCACCATATATTTCATTGGAATCACCTATATCTATGATGTTCTAGGTTGATTACAAGGCTGAGGATAAACTATACAAATCATACATTGTCTAAGTAGGTGGTTTGTGAGATTCTGAAGATTTTCTTTGAATTATATGTGAAAAATTTTCCAACACCGTAGATTTGGGCATTGCGTGTTTAGGGAATTTAACCATTTCAATGTGTGCCATTACTTTTTAGCTAGAGTAAGGGGTTTTGATAGTGAATAATTTTTTTTACCTTGCTATAGATTTGTTTTCTTTTGTTTCATTTTGATATTTGTTGTTGGGTATAGAATTTCCTGTTAGGATGTTATGTTTTTCATACCTAGTCTTATTAAGATAGAGTTGATATTATATGACATGCTTGTGATATGCATTGTATTGTCTAAGAAATGTAATATTAGTGATTTACATTGGCTGTTGAAAATTTATTTTTACATGATTCATTTACATAGTACTGTGGGAACCTAGTATAATGAGACAATATGGGGAATGGATGTTGGGGGCTTCCCCAGAGTGTCTATTATACATTTCATTCTAAGAGAACATAGGTGGGATTGATATTTAGTGATCCCTGAGAGTGTCTCTAGTTTTTGTTATGAGACCACATGAGTAATTGAAATTCAATAATTCCTCAAGGAGTATGTAGTTTTTTGTTATAAGAATACATGGGGAATTGATAGGGAGTGCTTCCACATAGCATCTATATATGCATGAAACCAAAGGGTTATGACTGTGTGAGCTATCCCAGGGGGTCATATGTCATTAATGTTAAATGATAGGTCTAACTAGAGGGTTTAGGCTGTGAGAAAATTTCTATAAGGTTACTTGTGAATGATTGGTTTAATATCAAATAAATTTAAATGAATATAGATGAAACTGTTGGACTATTTACTTTTGAGTACTTCCTTGTTTATTACTTCATCTTTCATATTTTCATATTATATATATTCACTAATAGTTAGTCATAGATATTTAGGATGTTTCATACTGGGATTTATCTCACACCCTATTTGGGTCATGTTTTTGGGCCCTAACAGACTATAATGTTGCAGGTATATATAAGGGCAAGCACCCTTCCATATCATGTACATGATTGATGTGGAGTTGGAGAACATTGTACCATGATTAGGCATGTCTTACTGCTGGAGATTATTGTTTGCTTTTTTACAAATATTTAGTAATTTATTTACAGCATTGTGACTTGTTTGGATTTTTTCCTAATCATATGTGACATGAATTATTTATATATGTGCTCTGTTTGTTTATTTCATTCAGTCATCCACTATATGGTTATTGAATGATATTATTGCTTCTTCTATTGTATATTATTGTTATTATTATGTGAAACACTATAAATGAGGGAATAACATCCACAATATAAAACATTAGGCCCTTACTACTAGTTAGCATCATTTGGCATTTTAAGAAATGCATTTGAATCCATGTGACCAACCGGGTATGGGGTACCTCTGGCGGCACCCAGAACTGAGACGTTACAATTTGGTATCAATGTAATTATCTTCTTCTCAACTTACTACTTATATCCTATGAACAAGGATATGAAGGAATATGTAGTTAGTAATATGTTATTCCTTGGAGTATCCAACTTGTGTATAGGGAAAAGGTAATTTACCTCAAATATTTGAATTTTATGGTTTTTCATTTTTACAGATGATTTGATTTATACGTTGGGTGATACACATGTTTTGTGTGGTTTTTATTGATGTTGTTGATGTTCTATTTCCTTTGTAACTAGATGAGATGAGGGTATTCCATATAATGAATCATATAGGCACTTGCTAGAGATCACATGTCATGCATTATTGTCATTTCATTTTGGGGGAATTACCAATTGAATGTTGTTGTGATAGTTGTTTTTCTACATATTTATGTTGTTGTGATATAAGATTTGATAGAATACTTTTTATTTGATAGGGTATTTAATTTTGTAAGGTTTCATTTAAATGAGTGACAAACATTAGTCCCTGATATGTTATGGTCCCTCATTGATCGGAATTTAGTGGATCATGAAATTGATTACACAGTAAATCTGTGTTATGTACATGAATAAGATTCCAATCATTGATTTACAAGGAGTATGGACCTCAATGATCAGAATTTGGCACTTCAAATTTTCAATTCAGTGATTTTTGGGCATCCAAATTAGTTTCTATGGACTACTATCTAGAAAACCCCATAATACATGATCTGTAATGATGAATAAATTCCATGTACCCTTCTTTTTTGGAAAGAACAAACTTATCTTACGGAAACTTCATATACCATATGTACACATTGTTCAATCCTTAATTATGTCACTGGTTATGTGGGTAGAGGAACGTGTTTTTGAATTATTGGGTGACACATGCCATGTACTTGGAGTGCATTCCATTTTGTAAGGACCATGAATCCAGTCATGTGATAATGACACAGTTGATCAATACATAAGTGGTTCATGTCGTGTCTTGGGAGATCAAGCCATGTGACTAAAGCCATGGGTGGAAGAAAATATTCTAGTACACGTCATGTATGGAATAAACATGCAGTATAGATTCATCCATGTATCTGGCCGTGTTACTAAAATCAAGGGATGGTGGATTCATTCTAATACACGTTGTTTCTAGCACAAAAACAACGTGTAATATTATTCTAGAAAAATGTGTGGCTTAGAAGTGTAGAGGAACTATGGAAGGGGGATCGATTCATGTACATGGTGTGTCCCAGTGATGAACATGTCGTGTATAGGGGTGTTACAAAACAAATTATGGTAGAAGTACACACCCATGTAAAGGCTTAAGAGACCACGTCATGTAGGGTGCGTAAACGTCATGCATCCATGTTTTGTAAAACATGAATTTTTTTGTACTCCTATTTATTTATTTTACACTATGTTTCCATCCCTATGAATCATGAACTCAGGTGTGAGATAGACCTTTCAGAGTAATCCAACTGAGATGTCTCTATGTTATTCACTAGATAAATGGCAATGATCAGACACTAGACATGGTAGATCTGGGAATACATGTTGAACCTCCAATCATGCCTATATTTGCACCAATTGTCATTACGAATATTGGTGTTGATGCACAATTTTTACATGGGCACATGAGGCTTATATAAACCTTCTATGGAGCACCGAATCCTATCCCATCTATGGAAGAGTTGACTCAGGACATTTAGTTGCAGCTTCCTCCAACATTATTTCGGAATGGAGTACCTTAGGATGTAGTTCGTGGTTAGAATCCTTGTTATCGATTTCTATGCATCTGGAGACTCCTCCAGAGAGGGGGGTGAATATCTATACGTATATGCTTTAGGATTCTTCCAAGATATGGTGTGTTGTGATCTCACAGGGGGACACTAGTAGGTAATTTCTTGAGATGAGTTCTAGTGGACCATCTATGATTATTTCTAATTGGAGACATTAAGGGACGAAAGAGCCTAAGAGTTCATGTGTTTGGAGATTGTTACACTATCAGTAATGGATTATTCTTTTCAATTTGTAGAGCTGCAACGATTCACACCCATTCTAGGGTGTGATGAGATTTTCTTGGTGATGAAGCATCAAGATGTTCTCCGACCTAACATTTGAGATCCGGTGAACATCTTCAGGTCGACATTTATCACATCAATAGTCATCCAAATTCTGATCACTGAGCGCAACCTAAGGGATCCAGAAGTTGTGGGTTAGGACAGTTCATCATGCAGAGTCGGTGCATCTCTGAATGATAGTAGGAAGATACATAGTGATTCTAAATATAGAGATCTGATTCTGAAGGATGCTCATTCAGGTAGCTAATTGGTATGAAACTAGTTTGGAAAAGGTGGTCATATGAGGCCACATTTCCCGAGAGACCCAGTTGAGTGCCGATCTTGTGGAATGATGAGTCATATTCAGTGGTTTTGTCAGTTTTCTCACCAGTAGAGTGTGACATGGGTTCTTTGTTGAGTCATCATACTAGATCAGAACCACACATTTCTCATCAGTCTGGGAAATGGAGTTTATCTAACCACTCAAGCTGTGTTGGAGGTTGTGGCCATGGTAGCCAGTCCCTAGGTTTTCAGTATAGGGTTGATCAGCTCAGGGTGGTCAGTAAGTGACACATGATGTCGGTAAAAGTATGATTTTTGTAGGGGAGAAAACCCATCATGATCAAGATCTGAGAGCCTATAGAGTTAGTGGCATGATTCATGTTGTCTTTTTTTATCTTATGCATATTTTTATAAAAGGGATTCCTATAGATTAATATCTTTTGATGTTTTGGAGATCCTTGTGATATATATTTTTACTTCTACCAATATCATGATGCAAGACACTCTGTTGGGGACTATAACGGATAGTGTACACAGTGCATGGAGTTCCTTCTTGAGGACGGTGGGTGTCACTTCTCATGGGACCATTACATATTAGAGATTATAGGCTATTAAGTCATTCTCGGAATGGACCTATTAGTTTTTTTCATGGTAGTTATCGACTGCTATCTCTATAGGGTGAGTTATACATCACCATAGGGAAGTTTCTTTCTACATAAGGGAGAATGGGAAGTCGAAGCGAGCAGAGAGGGACATGAGCATCATGGTTTGGGGGAGTTACATCCCATATTGATAGTCTGTATCTGGATGATCAGGGGAATTCACAGATAAAAAACCCTCTAGTGGTGGATCATTTCAGGGATGTCTTTCTAGATCACTTTTTAAGTTTGACTCTAATATAAGAGGTTAAATTTTTTATTGACCTTGTTCCAGGGGAAACACCGTTGTCCATTACTCCTTATAGGATGGCTACAACAGAGTTTGGGGAGCTCAATAAGCAGTTATATGAGTTATAGGAAAAGGGTTCAATCTGACCACGTACTTCTCCATGGGGTTCTCATGTCCTATTTTCAATGAAGGTGGACACTACCCTTAGGATTTTTGTGGATTATTAGAAGAAAAACTTGTTTATGGTGAAGAACTGATATCCCTTGACTATTATTAATGATTTATTTTATAATATTTGACAATCTCAGGTGTTATCCACTATTTATATGAGATCCTATGTCATCAGATGTGTTTTAGACCATCAAATATACCGCTTGAAGCCTTTCAGAAAAGGCAAGGTTTTTATCTGTATGTGGTTTGGTCATTTGGTCACACGAACACACCTGCAATTTTAATGGAACTGGTGAACTGAGTTTTCTATCCATACTTTGACTCCTTTGGGCGGTTTTCATGGATGATATCCTAGTTTACTCTCACAATCGATATGATCATACTACCCATATTTAAATCATTTTGAGTAGATAGAGAGAGAATTAGTTATAGGATATGATCTAAAAATGACACTTTTGGATGGACCGTATTTACTTCATAGGTCATGTTATCTTAGATACGTAAGTATCAATAGTCCTATATAAAGTGAGGCCTATAGTTTCATGGGAGCAGCTGAATAATGTATTTGAGGTATGGGTTTTTCTAGGGATTCCAAGTTACTATGGTGATTTTATATAGGTTTTCAAGCTTCGAAGTGCCACTAACTGGCCGGACTAGGAAGGTTGTGAATTACCGATGGACAAATTTCATTGATTATGCCTTCTAGAAGCTATCATTTATATTGAATTAATCACCGATAATAATTTTCTCAGAGTAGTGAAATATCTATAAAGATTAATGTGATGCATCAATGATCGGGCTACGAGCAGAGCTTATGCAGGGGGAAGGAGTTGTTGCATATAGATCTTAGTAGTTGAGGTCAGATGATAGGAATTACCAAGTGAAATATCTTGAGTTAGCTAAAATTGTTAAATATTTATTTTTTTGGATACATTATATGTTGGGAGATCATTTTTTGGTTTTCACTGATCACAGAAGTCTCATGTATTTCATCATTCAACATGATATGAATTTGAGACAATGAAGATGGGTTGTGTACCTTCTATACATTTACTATGATCTTTCCTATACGCCTCTTAAGGACAATGTAGTGGCTGATGCATTGAGCAGAATGAATCAGATAGAGGCAGTTCATGAGGCCAACAATGAGTGGTAGCATATGACTATGTTCACTGAGATGCATTTGGAGGTGCATGATAGACTCGGGAAAACATTTCATTCTTCTATGCTTACTACCATTACTCTACTTGATCGAGTGATAATTAGGAAGCTATCATATTCTGAAGGCCAAGTCCTATGGGAGTACATGTCTATGGAGGCCCCATATTCCTAGATGGACTATAGCTGAGGAAAAAATCTTGTGTTTTCATGGAAGCATATGCGTGCCATCAAACATACATGAGGAGCTGATGTGGGATTTTCATTCCTTAGTTTGAGAAGATAAACCTAGAGTTACCAAGATGTACCAAGATATACACCTTTAGTATTGTTGGATAACTTTGAAGAAGGATGTTTGTGGTTTGTAAGAAGATTTTCCATCTATCAGCAGGTGAAGGCAGAGCATCAGCGACCATCCTGGATTTTGTAGTAGTTACCAATTCTTGAGTTGATGTGGAATGATGTCTTGATGGACTTCCTGATAGGTTTACCAAGGTCTCATCAAGAGAGTGATGTAGTTTTGGCCATCATTGATAGACTCGTGAAGGATGAACACCTCTTATCGATCAAGGGGACCTTCAGTGTTGATGATATGGGAAGGTTTTACATCCAAGTGATTGTACATCTACAGGGGGTTTCACAATCCATCGTTTTAGATAGGGATGCATGTTTTACTTCTTGGGTAGAAAGGAACTACAAAGAGATTTGGGTATATAGGTACTTCTGAGTATAACATACCATCCCCATACAAATGGCTAGTCCAAGAGCACTATTTAGCTGCATGACAACATGCTTCGAGAATGCATCCTAGATTTTGATGGTTTTTGGTTAAAGCATATACTTATGGTGTAGATTTCCAACAATGATATTTTTCAGGGGACAATTTAGATGGAACCTTATGAGGCTTTGTCCTATAGTCCATGCTGATCACCCATATGTTTGTTGGAAGCACGAGAGACAGCTATTTTGGGACCTCATTTGTCTAGGAGACCACAGACCAGGTGGAGCTGAATCAAATTTGGTTGGATACTACACATTCAGGACAGAAGTATTATGCGGATTGACAGAGATTACTTCTGTTGTTTGACATTGGGGATTAGGTTTTCCTACGGTCCATATAAAGGATGGGACACCAGATGATTAGGGGAGTGGGTATGCATTCACTAAGATAAGTCTTCCTGTTTTACGTTTTGGAGAGAGTCGGGTCAGATGCCTATCGATTGGATTTACCTCAACGGTATAGGGTTATGCATGACATCTTCCATGTTTTTCAGCTATGAAATTAATTCTCAGACATGTCTCATGTTTTTCTACCCGAGGAAGTTGAGTAGGAGGTGGATTCTTCATTTGAGGAGAATCCTATCTGGATTGTTGATCGTAGTGAAAAGGTTCTCAGTGGCCAGTCTGTTCCTCTAGTATTTGTGTTATGGTAGCACGAGTGAGTATAGGACGAAACATGGGAGGGGGAGGCTAATGTATCATCACAGTGGCCAGAGGTGTTTGAGGAATCCTCATCATTTCCTCCATACTATGGAAATTTTGGGATGAATTTATTTCTGTGGGGAATTATGTAAGAACCTAGATCTTCTTCTCAGTTATGGATCATGTTTTCTAGTATTTCTGGGAATATAGGAGATTTTGATAATATATGGAGTAAATTTCGTTTACTTTGATGTACATGCCGTGTAGCTGGTTGCCGCTGGTAGCCATTTACTGGTCATGTAACTGCCAAGTATATGGTTGTGTGGGGTGACTTTGTGGCCAGCTAAATTGGAGACCTAAATTGGATCTCAGTTTAGTCATGTACACAGTGTGTACATTAAATGATCATGACATGTAATTCTCTTTATATTTTTTCTATCAGACCAGGACCACGTCTTATTTACACAAACATCTTATTCTCAACATGTCTTGTCCAAGAGTGATATGAGAGACAATTCTTCTCTTAGCCCCCGACTCTTCGTCTGTGCTCTGAATCTAAGGTTTTCGATTGCGTTGGAATCACCATGATATTCATCATTATATTTGTATTAAAAATATGTTGTTCAACTATATTGATCGTTCAACATCGAGGTAAGTGGTTTGTGTCATTCGGTAGATTTCATTTCAGTTATATGTAAAAAATTGGCCAATACCATATTTTAGGGTATTGTGTGTTTATGTAATTTAACCCTATTAATGTCTTCCATTCCTTTTTTCATGAGTATGGGATTTTTATTATAAATAGGGTTCTTTACCTTCCAATTAATGTCATTGACAATGTTTGATTTTGATATTGGTCATTGGGTCTATAATTACATGATAGGTTGTTATGCTTTATATGCCTAGTCTTGTTAGGATGGAGTTGATATTAGATAAAATGATTGTGATATGAATTGTAGTTTCCTAGATAATTAGTATTTATGATTTACATTTGATGCATAATATCATATGTACATGATTTCATCACATAGGTTTGTAGAAATCCGGTGTAGTGAGACCATAGGGGGAATTGGCATTGAGGCCTTCCACAGATTTCCTGTTATACTTTTCACATTGTGAGACCATATGGGTGATTGGTGATGAGTTCCCCCTCAGATTCTATACATTTATTGTTATGATACCACATGAGGAATTTAGGTAGAGTTCTTACTCATAGATTCTGTATCTACTCATTGAAAGAAAATAGGTGGAATTGACAGTGTTCACTTCCTCAAAGAGTATTTATTTGAATGATACCAAAGGGGTTAGACTATGTGAGCTGTCCCAGGGGGGGTTCATATATCTTTAATGATAAATGATATGTTTAACCAAAGTGGTTAGGCTATGAGAATGTTTATATAAAATAACTTGTGAATGATTGGTTGAAAATTTAATAAATGTAAATGAATGTTGTTGAAAGTCTAGGTCTTTTAGCTTTTGAGAAGTTCCTTGTAATTTACATCATTTTTCATATTTTATTGTTATATATATTATCTCATAGCTAGGAACATATCATTGGGCGCTTTACATCAGGGATTCATTTCATGACCTGTTTCGGTCATGATTTTGGGCCCAAAAAAATTATATTATTGTAGGTATAAATAATGGCATTCTCCCTTCTAAATTAGGTAAATGATTGTTTTGGATCTAGAGAGCATGGGACCTAGAAGGGGCTTGCGATGCTATTAGATTTTATTGTTTTTTTTTTGTAAATTTGTTTAGTACTATATTTCTGGCATTGTGACTTGTTTGGATTTTTTCCAAGACATATGTGACATGAATCATTTATGTATGTGCTCAGGTTTTTTATTTCTTTTAGTATTCCGTTGTTTTCTTATTGAATTGTATTATTGCTTATTCTATTGTTTATTATTGTTATTATGCTATGTTACTCTGCCAATGTGGGTGTAGTTCCCCAATTATTACACCCCAATCCCTCACTACATGTTGGCATCCTCTAGAGTATGGGGAAATTCATTTTGGTCTATGTGACCAACTGGGTACGGGGCACCTTTGGGTGGCACCCAGAACTGTGAAGTTAAATTTAATCTCACCTTTTTCAAATTCTTATCCAATGAGATTGATTTAAATTTAATGTAATGATTTTTATGAACATGAATACCACTCACAATGGTTAAGTAACAATGTGGGTGTTGTTTTTTTAATATGGAAAACATGGTGGTTAGGATTTTCTCATCCATTTTTCTACATTACTGTAATACCTTGACATAAGAACCATGTTATGGTGTCCCGAGATATTTCATTTTTTGAGCTCAAGCACGCCTCCCCATATGCTATAGGCGGACAAAGAGTAGCAAACATATGGTATATCATTAATGGGAGGACTATACCATCATATATCAGTGTAAAACACTAGAAGAAATAAATAAACAAATGTGGAAGCATATATAATTAGAACAATTCTCATTTCATGGGATAACCAAATAGGAGATACATTACTCCACTGAAAGGGAAAACATTCTATGCTAATATAAGTGTCATGTGTCGATAATTAAACTGTATGTAAAGACCCTACGACTCACCAAGTGAGTATTGAACCATTTCAGGTCCCCTCACCCATGCTCCATCCCAAATCATCAATAAATCCAAGGGAACATTCCCTTATCCTGTCCAAAAAACAAAAAAAAACTATTCAGGTACCGATCCTGTTTCCATTGTATTGTGTGAGTACAACTCAATAAGAAACCAAAAATATTTTCTAAAACAATTCCCATCAAATGATAGTTTATGTAGTACTATATGAAAAAAAATCATTGATAACCTATGATTACATTATCAATTACTCTTACTGATATAGATTGTCTTTAGTGTCCCCTAAGAGACCCATAACACAACACTAGCATCATCTCGTGATGGAAACTGACATTTTCCCTATGTAAGGTCATATACAAATAACTAATTCTTTATATAGATTATATTATTCAATGATAATATGATACCTCATTACATTATTTGATTTATGTTGAATTTTAAAATATTATAGTGTGAGGCCATTACATGGATTTCCATTATTTCCATTCATTAATTTCACATTTAAAAGCCTCATTGCCAAAACTAACCATATCAAATAATATAATTAGGATGATCATATTACCATTATTACTCCTCAATATAATGACCATCTTTGAATTCTCAAAATCTTAAGTATGATGACCACGTTAACATGTATACTTCTCATTTCGTTGACCATGTTCCTATTCTCATTATCATATGTATGATGACCATTTTTCCATGTGTACTTCATATTTTTGAATTACCATATCTAATTCATTCACTCATAATTAATTAATTATTTATTGTCCATATCAATCCTATTACTAATTCAAGAATTACTTAAATTCCACAAATCCATTAGTTAAATCCAAAATTAAATAACATTTAAATCATCATTAATTAATTCAATCAATAAATTAATCAATGGCACAATTCGAACACAAATAGTTAATTTTTATGGAATTAATTATCCCATTATAAATATCAATTCATCATACATAATTCTGAAGTTAATTATCTAGATCATACTATCAAAAGACATAATTATTTAATAATTCATTATATCAACTTAACATATTTGATATCTCAACATTAATATTCCAATTGATTATCTATACTATAGTCCCTAAATCTCATAATCAATTTCTAAAATTAATTATTTTACTCAGAAGCCAATTGGTCTTGGGATTAATTACACAACCAATCATTTAATTCACTAATTCTTCGATAATTTGGGAAAATAATTAAAAAAATTTATGAAAATAAATTACAAAAAAATACTATAAATTATATAATTTTCAAAAACATATCAAATCCATGACTATAGTAATTATATTTTTTACCACCAACCTTTATTCGTTGATTGAAGTTCACTCAACATAAATCCCCAAAATCTAATTAGCACAATGATTCACTCATGAGTTTTGTATCTAAATCCTTAAATCAATGTCAATAATATCAATATCTAATAAACATGATATAGATCAAAAATATTATATCCAAATTTCATCAAATAGGGTTATATATAAAAAAATGGATATCTTCCATAAAAATATAAAGTGAACAAAGAGATTATGCATTAGGATGAAATCCACTGATCGAGAGAAGTGTGGATATTTGATTTGGGCTTTTAATCCTGAATAACAGAGGTAGGATGACAATGATAACCCTCTTGAATGCTCTGGGATCACACAAGACCATATAGTCATGAGCCATGTCAAATAGGAGTTGTTTGGGGGGATTTTGTAAAAAAAATAGGTGAAATGAAACCACAACCACAATTTCCTCAGCATGACTCATAGTTAGTAAAGAATATGGTCCAACCGTGTGTACCACGATTTCTAGGGATGCACCATGTTGGGGATTAGGTGTATGATTTTTTAAAATCATGTGGCAACCATGTAATCCTCTCTTTTTGGTTTTACAAAGTTAGCTTGTATGGGTTCACAGATTACCTTAATCATTCACTAACCATTCATAGATCTATTTTCTCAAATTCCCTTTAAAAATTGACCCAAACACACCCATTTCATAAATCCAATCAAAGGATCTTAATTGAAAAAAAATGTTATTGAAATCATTCCAAATATAACCCTATTAAAGGTATTGATCTTATAATCTACCCACCTTATCATATCTCATTCTTGAGCTGCACTTACTTGTCGTTATAAGATTTTGAGACAAAAAGATAGTTCCATTGAGCCCTAATATCTGCTTCTCTCTCCGATGTTTCCTCTATTACAAATCCTAGTTTCTATGACACACAAAATATTGGAACAATAATTCCAAAAAACACATTCTCACTATGTTCAAACACACATTTTGAAAGCTCCTCAGCGGATGCATCTATGTTATGGTTAACCTCATTCACATCAAAAAAATGATAAGGGTCAGGATGTTACCAACCTAGTTGTGACGCAAGGAAGTAATCATGAATATCACTATAACTATATAGCAGAGACAAATAGTACATCAGTGGCCCGATTCAATCCACTGTATAAAATGGCTCAATAGTCCTTGTTGCGAACATTCCCTACCTTACTATCCCGCGGTGACCCAAACTAGGTGACACCCGATAGATTACACGATCTACCTCTATGAAATATAGAGATCGTCTCCATCTATAATATTATGAGTTATATCTACTTTTAGTTGTATGCATACACATATTAATCAAATTTACATACTTTTATGTCTCCTCCATGAGACTCGGTCCAAAAAACACTAACTCACCAGCCTCCATCCATCGTAAAGGGGATCTACATGGACCACAATAATGAAAATCTTATGGTTCCATCTACATAGTTACCCGATAACTGTTATAAGAAAAATACACTAATGAAAAGTAATTTTCCCAGTATATACTTGAATCAAGAAAAAATTCTCAGAGAATATCCTCTTGCACCTCTATAGTATGTTCTAACATCCTATCTATATATGGGTGGAAATTAGTACTCAATAATATGTGTGTTTCATGTTATTTTTGTATTCCCTATGAGAGGAAGGATGTAAATAATTTATTGCAATATGAATCTTTAGTCTGTGGCACTCCATGTAGATAGAATATCTATTGAACATATAGTTCTCCCCGTCGTTATACAGAAATGGTTTCCATAATAGGAATATAATGTCCTACCATTTTAATCCAATCAATAATGATTCAAATAGTATCATTCTTTCTAAAAATATTCGAGAGACCCCCCCCCCCCACAGAATCCATGGTCACGTCATCCCACTTCCCTTGTGGGATGGGAAATGACTATAGAAAACCTCTAGGATGATGATTCTCTACATTCACCTATTGATATGTGATGTATTATGTCAAAAAGCCTACTATATCATTTTTCATAGCTTCCCACCAAATATTTTTCTATACGTCACGATACAATTTGGTTACACCTGGATATATTACCGAATTTGAGGAATCAAATTCCCACATGACTTCCTCTGTCATGCTCGTATGTGAAACTATCAATTCATCACATAGATGATATCATACTTAACTATCACTGAGTCTATATAAATCTCCCCACCATTAAAAATTCCCCCACGTATAAGATTCATATGTACTCATACAGCCTATCTGGGATCCATCATAAAAGTAAAGACTCCATCGTAACTAAAATGAGATCCATCTTCTCCAGACCCTCTATAACCACTACATGCATTTTTCCCTGTAATGTGATCATCTTCCACTCTACACTAGACTCCTAAAATAAGTGAGTTATATTTTTCCTAATCAATGTTTCAACCACATTGTTTACATTCTCAAGTGTATATGGCAGTCCAAAATTTAATGAATAGATATAATCAACCCATATCTATTTATAAAGATTCAAATCATGCAGTGAAAATATATACATCACCATATTATGATCTTTATAAAATGTAAATTTTTTTACCAAATGAATATGTCCCCAACAATAAAGATCATAAACCACAACTGCTAACTCGAAGTCATGCATAAGGTAATTCTGATCATCATGCCTAAAAAATTTGAGACCCATACGCCATAACTTGATATCCCAACATCATCCCACCACCATTTCTGACCCCATATGAGTCACAATAAACCGTATTCTCCTCACTGAGGCACTTTAACTATCCTTAACCACCATACACCACAATTTTGGTTAACAAGGGAAAACACACAATCATAAACATGTTTCTAATTTATAAATCTAATTATTATCATTTTACATCATATTATAATCCTACTAAATTCATCTTAGGTGAAATTTTCATTTTAATTTAACAATTTTGAAAATATTTGATGAACAAAAACATACCCATAACCTACTTTTACATGCATTCCTATGATGATTTCTATCACAAAACAATATTGTGTGCCTAGAATGGTGTAAACAGACTCAAAACTCATTCCATTATAAGCCAAAATTAAATACTAAAAATTCTAAAAAAGAATAATTACATCACACGAAAATTACATTAAACAAAGTGAAATAATATTCAACTATATCAGCAAACCTCCATAACAACAATCCCACCCTTAGTACATGGGTTTTCTCTAATACATTGGTTTGTAACTCCCATGAATTATCTCATTACCAAGCCCACACTCTTACAAGACTCATGTATACCATTCCAAAAATACTAAGGAAAAATAATAAAAAAGACAATTATACCTCTGATAAAAATTTGTAACCTCCCAACCTGGGAACCACGCAACAGTTTCCGGATCTGATTCACTACATGACCTCAAGCAACATCTGCATACACTAGAGGGTGTTGACTATCAGTGAGGGTCTGGTTAGTAATTCATTGGGAGACTATACCCTCATTTACCATAGTATGATACCATCAAAAATAATTTAACAAATGTGCAATAATATATAAGTACATGAAAACTCATGTCACAAGATAAAAAAATAGAAAATAAAATACTCAACTAAAATGTAAAATATCATCTTCTAAATTAAGTGTCAAGTATCTGTAATGAAACTAAAATTAATGACACTATGAATCCCCAAGTGGGTTCATAAAATAATTCTAGTCCCAAAATCCAGGACCCATCCTAAATTAGTAAACCTTCCTATGGATCATTCCCTTATCATATTGCGAAACAATATATTTAATTTGGGTACTGACCAGGAAACCTTAGTATTGTTTGAGAACAACTCAATAGGCCACCACTAATGGTTTTAAAATATATTGTGGTCAATAGATAATTTATATAGTTCAATAATAAATAAGATCACTATATAAGTAACCAATTGTTACATTATCATTTATTCATATAAATCTACATTAACTCAAGGGTTTCCAAGAAGACTCATACCACAATACCTACTTTATCTCATGCTAGACCCTGAATTGTTCCATTGGAAATATCATATCATAATACTTTCTTCTTGACGGACCTCAAGGTATTCAATGGTGTTATGATTTCTGATCACCTAATTCAACTCATGACGATGATCAAAATATTCTCCTATAAGTCCATAACTTGGAGTCCCATTAAATCTTTTCATTAATTTCAATATTAAAAGCCACATTTCCAATGTTCCCCATGAAAAATATCATAAGTAAAAACACAGTTTTCATATTATAATTCTTCAATATAATCAAAATGTTTCCGTTCTCATACTCATTATTATAAGGACCACATGACTGTGTTTAATTTTCATTAAAATAACCACGTTCCAATGATATACATCATAATTATTATGACCATGTTACTATTTGTACTTCTCAAAATTGAATAGAGATTTTCCCATTAATTAAAATATAATTAGTTAATAATTAACTTTCCAAAACAATAGAATTACTAATTCATCAATTGGTTAAAAAATCATTAGTTAACAAACAAATTAACCATATATTTGAATAATAATTTATTAATTCAATTAATTAATTAACCAAGGTAACAATTAATATACCAATAATTAATTATTTCATTATAAATCTCAACTCATTATCATTTTTTCAGATATAAATTTTTTACATCATAATATCAAAGAATTTAATTTATTTGCAATTAATTATCTCACCTTAACCAATATGATATCTAATAAATAATATGATGATTAATTATCTAAATTAAAACCCCTAAATCACATTATCAACATCCCAATTTAATTATCTATTAATTTGTCCCCTAAGTCTCATGATTAGATAAACAACTTATCATTTAATTAAAAAATTCTTCGATAAAGAAATTATTCAACCTAATCAACCCAATTTAAGAAAATAAATTACTAAATGATTCTATAAATTCAACAATTTTTCATATATGTATGAAATCCATGACTATGGGAATTATATTTTTCAACGCCTACCTTGATTCATTGATGAACGTTTGATCAATAGAAATCCCCAATATCTAAGAAGCAAAATAGTGTGGATATGAGTTATAGATATAATTTCCTAAAACAAGATCAAGGATATGAAAATCAAATAAACTACATCTATATCAACAATCATATATCTATATCTCACTAAATAAGTTTAATCTAAATAAATAGAGTATATCTTCTAAAAAAATATAAAGGAATGAGAGAGGATAGGCATCAAAATGATATCCACTTATTGAGAGAAGAGAGAATCTTCAATTCGGGTTTCAGATCTTGATGAACGGAGGTCAGACCTCATTCGGACCCCCTAGAATGCTCTTGGATCAACCAAAATTATCCACGTCCCCATCCAAGGGAGAATAATAGGTGTTTTGGGGGTTTTTGGTTATTTAGATCCAATTTAATGATGAAATTAAATTGTCTGAATGGTTTCCTATGTAGGGTCTCATTGTTAGGAAAAACCATGATCCAACCATGTAGACCTCACTGTATGGGGTTGCATAGCTTCCTGAGTTTGGATGTATATATTTTCATACTGTGCCCCAACAATGTGAACCTATGTACATGGGTTCACATGGAAAGTAGGGTAGGGTGAAAGGTTTACTATAACCGCGATCCAACCACGCACAGACACATTTTATCAAATTCTCATATGAAATCCACCAAAACACTCCCCATGTCATAACTCTAATAAAAGTTACATAACTAAATACAAAATAGTACCTAAAATCGCACGAGAGATAACACTAGAAAATTTCGAGATCTTAAAATAACTAATTATTCCATATCTGTTCATTAGAATAAATTTTTTTATTCAGTATAATAATTTTAAAATTAAATTTTTTAGAGCATGTATTTTCCTCACTCTTACTATATAGTCAAATATTTTTTATTCTGAAGGATTCATAATCAATTCGATGAATCTTTAAAAAAAATAGTCTATCTTACCATTTTGAATCACTCACTTAGTTTATCAAATATAAATTGGTTCTATTTTTTGTAAACTACACATTAAATTTCATTACATCATATGAAGTATTTTTATTACCATTTCTAGAGGCATTTAGTTGTTCTTGGACCAACATTTTTTCTTTCTCATAATATTCTTTACAGATAACCAAATAGTCAATGGATAAATCAATATTTATTTTCATTTATACATGTATTCATGGGAATTATTTGTTGACATTATATATTTTGAATATATTACTACTATATTATTTCATAGACCTATTTTAAGTCTTATTTTAATTTTATTTATTATATGATAATTAAACATTCATTTATTGAATCTTATCATGAAAAATCAGATTTGAATAATTAATTTTATTTATTAAAAATCGGCAAACATTCATATAAATAAATTCATTGATTTTATTGTTTCATTTGTATTTGATATATACATAGAAAAACATGAATCATCTACGTGGCCACAATAAAATCAGATTGAAAATTAATATTTATGTATTGAAATCGATTTTTTATAGATTTAATTTATTATGAAGCTATTTATTTAACTCCAAATATATATCTATTTAAATGAGATTCATTATTAATTAGTGATGAATAAATTATAAAAAAACTATAATAAAACATTCCAAAATATATTAGAGTACATCAATTTCACCATTAACCATGTTTTTCTTTTACAAAATCTGTTGTCTCTAGAAATATTGTATTTTAAGAATTATATTTGAATTATTTATTCATAAATGGTTGTGTTAATCATTGGGAACTAATTTATATATTTATTATATCCACCATTGATATTGTGGTAGGAATATAAATATATTTTTTCCACTATATATATATATATTGATTTTTATTTGAACCCACTATCATTTAAGAATACAGATTTTGAACAAACATTTTTTTAGGTATGGACAATAAAATATCCTTCAATGAAATTTTATAAATAAAACTAGATGTTTTTTTTTGTATATTTTTTCCATAATTGTACTATTTTAATTTCAATATCCTTCTCACAACAATAATTAGTAATATCTCCATTCTTATTCTATTGTGATTTAATGATATGTTTCTTCTCATTTATGGAAAGATATACAGTTAATTATAAACACACCATTTTGAAAAAAAAATTATAAAATTATTTTTCTATCATCATCGTAATTTATTATTCTATAATCATCATCATCATGAATTTTTACATTCTTGTGTAACAATATACCAATATCCGTAGTCTCCATAAATTTAACATCTAATTTTTCATTATTTATATCTATATTTTTTTTAATATTCTTCATTTCATAATAATACTCTCCACGTTGAGTGATTTCATCCTATGTGATTTAAAAAACTCCACATTTCAATAATAAAAAATATTCTATAAAACTATACATCATTTAATTTGATGGATAAATAGAAATATTTGTTGACATATCATCACTCCAATATATTCTTGGATATTCTTGAGGAGATTTTTAATAATAATTTTCTAATTAGACTTAATTAATCATTCTTTTGCAGAAATAATTACATTATTTATCATTGATGATAGACTGATATACCATTATTTTCTATTTATGCATGATATTTAATAATTTAATAATGAATCGTGAAATTCTTATCCATTTAAAAATAAATATATTTTTCTAATATTCTTCATTTGTTTCATTTACATGATCGAATTAGTCATGGAAAAAATTAAATTATGGACCAATATATACAATTATTCATAAATAAAATATATTATAATAAATTTAGAAAAAGTTAATATACTCTTAAAACGTAAATAACATTAAATTTAGAGAATCCAATTAGAGGAGAAATGAGACCTAATACCAAATGAGAGGATCAGTTATGAATGAATTCAAAACAAAGGGGGTGGGGGTGAATCATTATTGAATATTTTTAATCCTATTTATAATTTTCATCCAATTATATATTCAGCTAAACTATTTTATAAAGTGTTTGGTTCTCTTATTATCTTTCCTAATATGTATGTTTTTTCAATAATCAGTCTATACACCCAAACATGTGAAATAAAATTATATACAAGGTTCAAAACATAGTGTAAGAATTTAATCCCATTTTCTGATTTAGATACACCAATTTTAACACTATCAACTTTAAGTATCTAACAAGCAATAAATGAGCATGGTATATAATCTAAAATCAAATATTACAGTCCACTGATAGATATTTAAGGTTTCTAATGCATAGGTGCATCCAAAAAAAATGTTATAACAATTTTTCTAATAAGAAAATATAATATATCCAATTGAAAACTAAAAAATAAATTTCATTTTCATCTTATTATATTACCTTTCTTCCCCAACAACATGTAATAATGTATTCCAATTTTATATTAATATTATTGACGCACAAAAAAAAATTTATCCCCCTTTAAACTATTAATTGTTTAATAAATACACTTATATTTCTCTTGTACTAGTTTTAATATTTTTATTCATTATATAAAAAAATAGACCACTCAAACCCTCCTTATTCAATCTTATTTTCTTCTTATACTACTATAGTGTACAATTTCACTAAATATATATTCACATTTTCTTTCAAATATAAAAATGTATATGATGTACATATTGTTAGGGATACTTCTTAATACATCATGAGAATGTATTATGTGAATGTTATCTATAATATATTTACAAAAAAACACTTTTTTATATTATATAGGTTGTTTAAAAATTTTCCCTGTATCTTATCATTCTCCTAAAAGATTATAATTTTTAAATATATTTTTTTGGTTTCTTTATATCCCATATTTATTATATATTCATTCTTGAATTAAATGAATACCACATGATGAAAATAATTCAAATATTTATAATTTTTAGTAATTAATATATCTATGACATTATTCATGTAACCATTGTTTACACATTGTTTTTCTCTAATTGTTCCTATATCATTCTATGGATCCACAAAACAGATAATCCAAAAAATATCAATAAAATATATGATTACTGAATGAAATCTATAACAATATATTAATATGTATATAAATATTTCATATCATCATAAATTTCCATTTTCAAATTCCTCTTCCATCATTGACAATTCAAAAAGAAATTAAACTATAAAGTAAAAATTATATGTATGCATGATATTGTATGGACAATGGAAACATAATATTATTTAGTATAAATTTGCATAAAAAATCCCAATTAAAATATATATAATTATAACATGATTAATGATAAACAAATACATATATTTTTTTATTATATAAGATTAAATATATATTCTTCTAGGTTTATATACACTATTCTTCCTAAAAAATATTTCTTCTATACAATTATCCTTTTACATATTACATTAAATGTTACATTATGTTCATATAAATAAATATTGATGTATGCATAACAAAATTTTACAATTAAAAGAAATAAATACGTGAATAAAAAATAATATCATAGAAAAACATATATTGAATTGAATTATCTTATGTATATGTTATTTTACAAATTTTTATAACAATTTTCTAAAGAGTTTCCTTTTCACTATATGGTAATAGACGTATGGTATTAATGATGTTATCTAAGAACATTTTTTGGATTATTGAATTTATATATTATGATTTTTTATGTTTATTAGTAATGAATCATTATAATTAACATCATCCTTTAATGGAAAACACATATCATACATACAATAATTATATTACTTATTCTAGTTCACATAAACTGTCCATAAACATTTGATAAACCATAACCTTCATCTTCAGATGGACTAAATATGATGTTATAAAATTTGATGGGCTATGTGATTTTCATTATGAATTTTCTTTTTTTAAATAAAGTTCAATGTCTCCCTAATAGAGGATTGTCACTAGTGATAAATGGACTCACCATGTATCAATGAATATTGAGGAAGAGAATCAATATCATATAGGTATTTTTTTTGATAGCCATTTTTTTATAATTTATAGAAAAATATTGTGGTGAGTAAAACATTGAAATATTTAGTATAATTCAAAAATAATCCAAAAATTATATGTGTTACACCATTTTATATAAATTTCATTAGATATATTTTTTATAGTAGAACATATTCTAATCACACAAGTTGAACTGATCACCACTCCACTCTCTATACACTTATACTGACCTGCACTATATTTTCCTCTTCAATATTCATAGATAGATATAAAGCAATAAATAAGTTTCTTGTCTCATTCATATGGAAGGTATTCTATGAATTGTGGTATTCACTATTCATAAAATATTTTTTACCATCCCATACATGTAATTTCATTTTAACGAAATCATATTCTTGTATATAAATTAAGTCTACCAGGAAACATAAAATTTATTGTTTTATACCTATTCATCTTCTTCATTTTAATATTACAGATTATATAATCAATATCATCCTATAGATATAGAATTAGTAATGATAAATTAAAATATACATATAAATGAAAGACATCAAATAAATGAATATTTAAATAATAAATTTTCTATCAATTCTTCCATGAAAATCACTTATTATTTTTTCATTTAAATAATGAAAAACTAGATGTTATATATAATTTCAATATAATTAGTCGATGTAAAACTAGAAATGGGATCATTACAGAACATTAATTCTTTTTAATCACTTATTTAATATTTTAACATCTCATTATGAACACATAATGTTATATTAACATGAAATACAACACATCCATTGTGCGATCAGGAACATTAGCATGTATCTTTATTATCAATACACATATAGAATGATATTGACATATTTCTTATCATATTTTATATCATTCACCATTTAAAATTTTTTACCATTTACCTTCACACTCTCCCCATTATTGACAATATATAAAATGTACATGATATAATATAATATTAGGTGATACATAATCAACAGGTATTCCACTGTTTAACTCTATGACCATATGATCCAATAATGGTTTAGAATATATTCCAGATTTCTTAGACAAATAAAAAATTTCCACTACCAATTGAAATAGATTTCAAGGGAACTGAGATACTAAAATCCCTTATGGGGTGATTTCACAATATATCATGATGAAAGAATAGTTCAATACAAATTTAGATAGAGAATATTTTATGCATAAAAACCTGAATTATTTTCAATTAAACTAATTCACATTAATTCTAGAATATATATTTTTTTCAACTGAATATTATTAATGAATATTTATTCTTTTTATATCACTCCATTCTAAAAACCCATAATTAAAACGCCATATTGGTTGATATCTTCAAAAGATATATTTTATTATATTATAACGAGATAACTAACCAAAATATATAACTTCATAATGTTTCTAGTAGTTCATATCCAACATTAACATTCTAAAATATTATCGTATCATTTTTTATGTTTCATTAAAATAAAATTTGTGGAATTAATATTCGATATTATCATTATAATATAGAATTAAATTTATGATAGTTTTCACATATTCTACATTTCTCCCCTGGAGACCCCACACCACCTTTATTTACTTTCCTTAAAGTTACAAAAATATAGTACACAATGGTGAGTGAACAATGTGGATAATATTTTATATTAATATGAATATTCGAGTTAAAATGATCTCCTCAACCATGTTTTTCTATTTTTCATGTTACATAATCTATTTGTCATAGAATATTTTATTATGGGGAGCATAATACTAATCAAAACCACATTTTCTTTATGTATAGTCATTTTATTTACATCATTCTACATGTATAGAGAAATATTTATTCAAAATATGATATATTATAGTATTTTAAAAAGGTTTAAAATTATATTTTCTTTTTTCCAAAAAAATAATATACTAATAGTTCTTCTAATCCCATAAGTAATTATATATTTAAAATATATCTTCAAATTTAGGTTCATGATTTATAATATTTTCCGTCATATTACCAAAAAAATTTACATTTTATTCAAGCACAATTTTTTCATTCACCAAATAGTCTAGAAAATTAATTACAGTCATTGGATATATTTATATATACAATAGGGTTTACGTATTGTTATTGAGTGTATTTTTATTTACACTATATCCTTTGAATGTAATATTACTCTTCTAATTTTTTATCATAATTTAGACCAAATCATCAATCTGTTAATTGTCTAATGTTGAAACATACTATGAATAAAATAGATCATCTATTTGATTATACTCATTAAACATAATAATTAAATACTAATTATCGTTAAATATTATCATTTTATTCATTTTTTATCAATATATGGTTGTTTCATCATTCATATCCATCCATACATCCAATAATGATATTTTATTATAATAAAGGAAAAATGAGGGTGGTGGCCCGAAACTGATCAGGGGGACTGAAATAATGCATGCCTATGGAATCCTCATGAACCAAATTTATTTTTCTATTAATTTTAATTGCATATTCCCAAAATTTGATGCACAATCCTTAATTTTTATTTACCATAAACAATGAACCATAGACCATGATTTTCCATTCCAAACTGATTGTCGCCTGAAAATTTCAAATTTCTAGTAATGATATTTTTTGGACATATTCATCTCTATTTGTGCTCTTCATGGGGAACCATCTTTGATAATATTGTTTTCTATCCCCTATATGTATGATGAAAATATTATTTTAGAGCGCTTCTATAAGATAAATTTTTTTGACAATGATTCTATGATATTAGAATGTTTGCAATATGTGTTAGAAAGTGTTTAAAAAAAGTGACCATCCATAATTATAAATTGAAATGAATGTGAGAGAATATGTTTCCACCCACAAAGGAAAATTCATTCCATTATTTTTAAGGATGAATGATTATACATTTTTTAATTGTTACATTATTATTAAATTTAATTATCATATGTTATAATTGAATGAAAATTATTTATAACATATTTTGAAGGTGATTACATATATGTAAAAATTATAAGTTTACGAGAGTTTTGTTTAAATATTATATAGTCTATCCATTAAGATATATATGTTCATATAGGGGTTATTTTATATGAATGATACTATAATGGGTGTTTAACTAAAGAAGATAAATTCATGGTTTTGTTTCTAAGTACAAGAATCTGTGTTAGATGGTTCTAGTCTGAATTTAGTATAATTTTGAATTCTAAAAAGCGGAAATGTCTCTATTGAATTATAAATTTGTTCCCATGTAAATTTAATCCACAAATTTTAAATAATTATATAAATGTGCATTGTAACTAGCTTAATATGTATAGGAAAATAAATATATCCACAGAGGTAATTTAGCATGTCTAGGCAAATTACATTAGTATAATAAGGTTGTTATAAAAGATATATACAGTTGAGACATAAATTCTTAATTCGGATTTATTTTATACACCAGACACTGGAAAGGAATGTTATGAATCAAACTAAAAAGAAAATTTTATTTCAGTATAAAATATTAAAGAATTGATGAACTCCATCATCTACGTAAAGGTAAACCTTGAATCAACATAGTAGTATGACGTATAGAAATAGTCCTATTTAAATTTTATTCATGAAAATTAAGAAATTTGTAAATGTAAATGTTGGGCTACATTATGGTCCATTGATCATTCACTACCAACATCAAGGTAATTTGGAGCAACATCACGGTAGTACAAAAATCAAGGACCTATGTAAGGATAAAATACACTATGCATAAAGGAAAATCAATAACTACATAGAAGAAAATGTATAGATCAAGACAAATATAAAGATAATGAAGAGTGTTTCCAAAATATTAATTCAAAAATTATTAATATATATATTAAAAATATTACCTGATATTTAAGGATTCAAAATAATGATCAATTTGATTGATCCTGAACCTATATATTATGATTGGAATCATCAAATTGGAGGAGATACATTGTGAATGAAGAAGATCCATTGGAGAAAAAGTTGGTATGTCTATGTTGAGATCATGACCTAAGATAATGAAGCCAATGAATTATTATATATGAAAAGAATATGAAATCACACCATAGTTTATTGATAATGGTTGATTTATTTAATTCTAGATTATTTTTAACATCCAATGTACATATAGAATAATAATCGTTCATATATATTAATATTCAATAATTATATAGTAATTCTACCATAATGGGGATGCTATCATTTATATCACACTCGACACTCAACAATGAGTTTCTCAACAATCTGACGATGTATACAACACTGTGTTACACAAGAAAATAATATGATAAATATATTATTATTTTAAATGTTTGTTAATGCCTTGTCGTTGTATTGGAGGAATGAATAAAACTAAATATAATATGATTACAATTTTTTTATAAAGATTATTAAAATTATAAAATAAATTATAGTGACCTAAATTGAGAATAAATCAAATTTTAATCATTAAATACTCTAATATTTTTAAATTTTATTTTTACCGCCTTTTGAATTTATGGTATTTTTCTGATAAAAATCATATTTTAATGAATAGTGAAAAATACAACATATTAATTCCAAACTACATTTTCATGTAATTTATTTATATAGTTGTGTTATCCTTTTAATTATAATAAATTTTAAATTTATTAGGTTTTTATCATATAATCCAATGTTATTCATTGGATGTAATTTGACACATAATTTGGACATAATCACATGCAACTCATTTGATAGTTTTTAGTTCTTAAAAACCTTCAATCTGGTTTTAGCAATGATAATTAATTTTAAATTAATTAATAGAACTTCTGTGTTTTGAATTTTGGAAAATAGATTCCATATTTCAAATTATAAGGTTCATTAATGTAAATAGGTAATGTTGGTAGGAGTATAGTACTCATGAAGGGAGGGGTGGGGGTGAAATTAGTATCTAATAAAATTTCTCCTAGAATGTTTTCATAAAATATTCCCCAATAAAAACAAATACAACCCATTTAACAAACATAATATGGTTATAGATGTTTGACTATACAAATATCTTCTTATAAGAATGATTAATTCTCTAATATATCATTATGAGTTATTGATACCACTTTTTAAGCAATTCGAATAATTCTAAATAGTTATAACATCTATCTAAGATTAACTACCAAAGTAAAATCTAGTGATTTCTAAAAAAAATAATAAAGCATAGAAAAACTAAATTAAAAGGAATAATGGATAAAACAAGTGGTTCAGTCTCAATCTGAGACCTAATCCACTCCACATGGTGATCACTTTCCAACATGAAATTTATGTTATTAAACATGATCGAACCCCCAGATTGGGGTAAAAAACAGTCTAGAGGACGGTCCTAGTCAAACGACCTCTTCCACTAATCTTCATTGTTAAAACCTACCATGACATAGAATGACCTCTTCCACACTTATCAGTAGGATTAAACAAATGTAAAATGTCATGATAGGAAGGACATGTTTTATCCTTCAATTTAGTGCAGGAGGCAATGTGTGTTTTAATACACACACACACTTTTCGAAATCTAAAAACTGTACACAACCAACAAAATATTTTTAGAAACGGTTAGAAGTTCTATAAGTGTTATTTAGTGTACCTCCAGACATGTAGGATGAAAAATATACAAGTATCGAGTCCTCTAGTGAAAAGAAATGTATCATAAGTCTCCCAGTTCAATGGTGTACGTTGTGTAGCTTGTGCTATTCTTGGATTTGGAAATACAATGATGTTTTTGGATATGATCTACGGTAATCCATCCATTGTAATAGAAAGTACATCATGTGTTATTCATTTGTATCTTATTTCATGTATCTGTTCAATTTCCAAATGCTTGAGCTTTTTCTATGCACACTTGTTCCAGTGCCACTATTTTCTTTTTACTATAGAGTGCATGTGTTGGAACCAACACGATGCATGTATCTGCACCCAGTGCATCGTATAGTCAGCTTAAATGTATAAAAAGAAACATTAATTATGTCACTACCATTAATTCACTCAAATATAACTATTAGAAATAAAATTGAAAACATCAAAATAGATTAAATAATGGTGTCACAGTTTTTATTGAAATAGTATCACTTGGAAAAGCTGTCACCCCAAAAAGGTACCTTCTTTTTTTCATTTGAGAAGCGAGACAGTCCAGATGCTGATGTTGTATTGAGATCATGAACCAGCAGAACATATGTAGTGTTAGGATAACAGTGTCTGGAACCATTCCAATCATCGAACAGTGTCTTGATGATGGTAGTATGAAACCAGTGTCAAATGCTTCATGAGATATGAGGCCAGTTTCGTTGTCAAGGTCATGGTGTCTAGATTACGGTCTCTAGGCCATGATGTATGGATTATAGTGTCTAGAACACGATGCCTAGATCATGATGTCTGGATCATAGTGTCTGGGTTATAGTTTTTAGATTATATGGTCTGGGTTACGGTATATGGGTTAATATATCTATTTATTTTAATGAAAACGAAAACTGGTTGCATATTCATGGTTTCACAGACATAGAAAAATATCAGGAAACATTCTTATGTAGTAAAATTAATAGAATGAATTATACATAATCATTCATTTATTAAATCATTACAGAACAAAATTAAATATAGATTACAATAATCAAACATGATTTATAGGATTAACATGATTTTTGATCCATAAAACATGATTAATACATGAGGAGTCCAACAATCCCCCCTTTTGATGATAACAAAACATGAGAATTAGATTTTTGTTCTTAGTGTTCATTCTCCCCCTTAGCGACTTAGTGTATTGTTCTAACCCTATAAAGATTATCAAAAAGAGTATATTAAAATGAAATAATTAATTTAAATAAAAAATAGAAAAAATAGATCATATTTCATTATAGGGAAAAATATGTGTTATTAAAAATAGTATGAAAAAGTACAAAACCTCCAAATCAAAATACAGTTTTCACTTTTCTTCAGCACTAACTATCTTCTCTTTTCCCTTGCCTACAACATCAGAATTAACTACAAGGGAAAATGTAGAAGATTAACAGGTGTGTGAGCCCACATTCATTGATGTAAGAGGTATTCTATAAAAAATAGAAGGTTCCAAAGTAGGTTTGGTTGAAGACAGTGGAAATTTTTGGTCAAGTTTAACAGTCATGATCTGACATATAGCTTGTGATTTAGAAATCAAGGTAGAAACAATGGTATTGGAAGATGACGGAGGTCAACAATGCTTCAATGGGGGTAGCTGTAAGAGCTAAAATAGCATTTCTTTTTACATAAAGACATCTCTTAAACAACAGAATAAAATTAGTAATGATCTCACCACCAAACTGTATTTTCTTCTCAATATCATCTACTGTCTCCATGATCATTTCCAATAAAGGAGTGAAAATTTTCAGCATTTGATATTGAGTCATGAAGGCTTGAGTTACAGGAAGAAAATTCAATTTTTCCATATGAAATTTGAAATGGTTGGTCATATCATGCTTATAGAAAGTTCTATTGAAGTAGAAATCCACTTTCTTAGTAATTTCATACTTAGAATAAAATTAAATAATAGAATTAATCCTTACTAAATAAAGTTCTTTTTCACAATTGTTGATAATCATAGATAATCATTATTTTCCAAAGCCACTAAAAACTGATTGATGTTCCTTCTTAACAACATTTTTGAGCATATCATTGTAAATGGGTTGAGATGATAATATACATGAATTAGAGGATATAATAGCTAAAGTGAGGGACTTGAGCTGATTGAGAACTTTCTGTAGACATCCCTTCTACTCATCAGTTAGTTTTTTGAGACCAAAAATAAGATCACACATATCTTCGTCTATGTAGATGTTTCTCTAATCCACATTTTCAACTATTGAAGTCATGGTTGATTGAATCAGAGAGGAAAAAAGTTGTGGAATCTCACCACTAACATCCTCAATAGTATGAGAACCATGATCTTGTACCAATTACAAGAATATTTTTCATATCATCAACCATATCTCATGGAGACTTCACTTCATCAAATAGTTTTTTTAACAATTCTAACCACTGGGATTTCATCAATCATTTTATGTTGAATTTTCCATATGATTTTCACTAATAGAAAGAAAACTTATATTTCACCATGATTTGTCATAGGAGTAGGTTGTGTGTTAATGATCATCTCAACTCCATCCAATAATGCAAATTCAAAGGCTACTATATAACTATGACTTATACAGGGTAATGGTTAATGTTCAAGAACAAGAGTTGAGACAGGTTTAGGTTCATTAGAAGAGATTACTTCTAAAGATGAAATCAGTTTCAAATGAAACACAATAGATAAGTCTATTTCTTTAACTAAGGATTCTTGGTAATTATCCAAATTAATGTAGCATGGGATCATATAAAATCTACCACAATGTATTGATCGAATGGATTAGTAACATCATGAATTTCATGACTAAGGAGTTTCTCTACATAAATAGGTTCATTTCTCATTGTAATAATAGATTCAGTTTGTTGATCCTGTTCTAATTGATCATCTCTGATGTCCTTACCCATTTCATTTCTAGCCAGCTGGAAGGCTTTTTCCATTATTTCCTAAGCATATTGGATAAATTTAGGATTATATTTTTCCTCTGAATGTTCCTCAACTATATCCCCTTTCTGAAAGTAATGTTATTCTTTTAAAAGTTCCTCAAGAACAACCTTTTCATTTACATTATCAATTGATTATTTTTCAAATGCAGGTTATTCCTCAAATAATCATTTCATTCAAAAACATATAATTCCGTATAAACTATATTTTTGAGAATAAGAATATCATTGTCTTCCTCATCCAAGACAGTTTCTTCTCTAGGTACAACAACTGTCTCTTATTCTTCTTCAATAGGATAGTCAACAATTTCATCCAATTCCAAAAAAGGATCAGATATGATCATAGGTATTTAAGGATGATAAATTATACTAAAAATTTCATACAACCTTTCATTATCCACCACCCAATCCATTTTCCATAGAATCCAACTTTTTGTCACCATTTTGTCTGTAGCTTTTGGGATACAAAATTCATAGTCTTTAATAATATCTTCATTTAGTCTAACCATTACATTAACATATAAAATTTCAATTATTAACCATGAGTAGAAAAAGTAGGTATATTTTGAGGTTTTCTTAATCAACTCACACATATGAATAATAACATACTTTCATAGGATAATATTGTGTCCATTTTTCATTAGATGTATCAAGTATACATTTTGACATTTGAGTGTAGAAAAATATAATTTTTAAGCTAATTAAATTCTAGATAATTTTAAACAGCAATCTCATTTAATCATCTAAATTAGCAGCTATTGGTTTTATTATTTCCATTCATGTATCCTAATGCCACTTAAATGGAAAAAATAACTAAAAGGAGGAGGAACTCTTTGGTAGCCATCAATAATTCTTTCATGGGGTATCCCTAAGTATGCGGCCCTTAACCCCAAGGAAAACAATACAATTTTTTTCCATTAATCCACCTTCGTACAACAAACCAATCATTATCGTTGATAGAAATCTAAATAAACTGATAAAACTGGGAAAAATATTTTGGATAAACTGGCCTTTTCTCTTTGTGAACCAATTCACCCATCCCTATTCTTTCATTACAATCAAAACTATCGAATTAATTGAAACAAACTAGTTTATGATGAATTTTTTTCTAGAACAGCTATTCTATCAATAGGATTCAGGTTTAATGGTCCTTCGAGAACTATCATCAGTGCTCTTTTCAAATTCTTCTTATATCTATGCTTATAATGGGTTAATGAAGATGGACGCTTCATTCTTGGCATTCAATGAGGGTTCATGAGAGGTAGAGGTGAACAGATGAATGAGTACTTACGGTTTGAAAGATCGGGGTTTCAGTATCGAGAGTGGAGTGCTTGTGTGAGGAAAATAGTGAAATACATGTTGTTTATATCATTTAGGGATTTAATGCATCACAAATTCATAAGCGGTGGAGAAAAACAATAAAATAATAAATCACAGTGATACAAGTAATAAAATATAAATAAAACAAAAGTTGTCAATATAGTGAGAAGAAAACAGATTGTCACTGTGAGACTGGAACAGATTTTCATGGTGTGACTGGAACAGATTTTCACAGTGTGATCATTATAGTGTTATTCCAAAATGGATCGATTGTATCATTCTCGAAAGTAAATAGAAGAAAGTAACTAAGATATAGAAACTATGATACCATAATCATGAAATACTAACATAAAGAACGTAACTTGTAGAACTATGTGTGTTGGACAGTAATCTTAAGACATTGGCTCGTGAAACCATAAATCATGAAACCATGATGCAGTGAAACGTTACATTGTGAATATATTGGAAAGATGATATTCAGTTCCAATGAATTCTAAAGTGATATAACATTTTTTATTTTGGTATCCTAAAAAGTGATATATTACATCAATATGTTTTGTCCTAGAATGTGAAACAAGATTTTTTTAATCTTAATGTCACTTATATTGTCAGGATATATATGTACATTCTTGAATAGATATCTATAATCTATTCATGTGTGTTTCATTGAAAAAATTTGTGCACTAAAACTACTATAAGCTATGTATTCGGCTTCGATAGTGGATAGTCCAGCCGAGTTTTGTTTCTTACTACACCATGATACTAGAGACTTGGCTAAAAGGTGACATATTCAAGAGTTAATAGTTCTATCTAACTTACAAACTAAAAAATCAGTATCAAAATAACTAACTAACTCAAATGATTGTCCTCTGGGATAGAACAGTATTAGATTGGGTGTGTGTTTGTGGTATTTGAAAATCATTTTAATGACATTTAATGGAGATTAGTTATTATTTCCATGAAAACAAGCACACATACATAGACTAAAAATAATATCAGGTTTTGTAGAAAATAACCAGACTAAGCTTCCAATCATACATATTTAAGTTGATTGGTCAATATATTTTCCATCTTCATCATGGTCCATAATATAAGTAGTACTCATGACCGAATCACTGCATTTTGTGCTATCAAAGAAAAAATGATTTAGAAGATATTTAGTGTATTTTAATTTATTTAGAATAATACCTTATTTATTTTGAATGATTTGAAATCAAAGATAAAATTTTAGCTATCCCATTAAACTCATTTCAAATTAATTTTGCATCCTTTTAGAAGACCCAATACATAAATAATTTTTTGAAGATCCAAAAATAATATCATCTACATAAATTTGAACTACTAAAAAATCATTGGGAATTAATTTTATAAAACGTGGAAAATCAGCTATACTTTTTGTAAAGAAATTAAAAAAAGTACTTAATCTATCATATCATGCTCTTGGAGCTTGTTTTAAACCATATAATGCTTTTATAATTTAAAAAAATGATTTGGAATGCGAGGATTTGTAAATCTATGGTGTTGTTCAATAAATACATCCTCATTTATATACCCATTTGTGAAATCATTCTTGAAATACATTTTATATTGGTTAAAATTAAGATGTGAATAATAATAATTCTGGATTCTAATGGATTTATATATCTCTAATGTTGAAAAGGTCTCCTCATTGACAATTCCTTCATCTTGACTATATCCCTATGAGGCCAATATAGCCTTTTTTCTAACTATATTACAATATTCATCTACCTTAAATCTAAAAACCACATAGTGCCTATGCTAAATATGTCTTTGGGTGTGTCAAAACGTTTCTAAACATTGTTCCTTTCAAACTGAATACATTCTTCTTGCATGTCCATCACCCAAAAATCATTTTTGAAAGCATCATTAATGTCTTCAGGTTCATGTTGTGACATTAAAACTTGACGTTCAACCTGAAATCTAATAGAATATATAGTTGGCGTTTCGTTATCTATATCTCCATAGAATCTAACAGATGATTATTTTGGGTTATCATAGCTCAAGAAAAATAGGGGATAGTTATTTTAGGTTCTTTAACAGGTTCAGGATCATTATGACTTGAATCTGGAGAATTTCCAGAACTGTAATTTTTCACAGATTCCATTATAGGATGGTTAGCAGATTTATCATTAATGTCTTAATTTGATATATAATCCTCTAGGTTCTATAGAGAGGTATTAGGCTCATGTCGATCTACCTCATCAAACATGAAATGGAAAGAATCCTCAACACATTTAGTTCTTTTGTTAACAACATTATATGTTTTACAGAGATTTAATATCCTAGAAAAAATCCATAAAAACTCTTGGATGAAAACATTTCATGATTTTCCATAGTATTAAGGATATATTCATTGAAACCAAATAACTTGAAGTATCTTACTTTGGGTTTTATATTGTTCCATAATTCAAATGGAGTTCTTTTAAGAATATGTCTTATCAATACACTATTAAGAATATAGCAATATGTATTTCAGCTTCAGCCCAAAAATAAATATGTAAGTCATATTAACTCTGTATGGTTCTAGAAATTTTTACATGGTCGTATGTTTTCTTTCTACAAGTATATATTGTTGTGTTGTTCTAGGGGTAGAGAAATTATGACTATAGCCATTTTTTAAGAATAATTATTCAAACAATTGATATTAAAACTCAAGGACATTGTCACATATTATAGATATAATTATAAGTCCCCTAATGGATTCGATAGTTATAAAATATTTGGTGAAATGAGAGTATGCTTCACTTTTGTGAGCCAAGAATGATTTCCATGTTTACCTAGAAAATCCATATACAATACCATAAACATAGGGCTTCCCATTTAAACTATAAAATCTTGATGGTACAAAAAAATACATGTGAAAAAACTTGCCGGATAAAGAAGTTGAAAATTATTTTTTGGTTTGATGGAAAATTAGGATTACATTCCCTTTTAACATGGATTACACACATTATCATTTGGAAACTCTATTTTGGGTAGGTCATGGAAAAAATATTTTCTAGTTTAATTTCTATGAGAGTTAACATTTCAGTGTCCTAGTATTCTATTCCTATGCCAATACTCTTTATGAAATACACTTAAAAATAATAATTTTGAGAAACTAAAAAAACTATGTAATATAGTATACATTTACATTTCTTAATAATGAAAATAATAAATCATCCATAGAATTCAAAACAATACAAGATTCATTTTCAAATTTGACATGAAATCCATCATCACATACTTGTGATATACAAATCAGATTATATGTCAGTCCATAAAAAAACTACTTTCGAAATTAAAATTGAGTCAGAGATACTAATTTGTCCAAGGCCAATGATTTTTCCTTTGACATTACCACCAAAATTGACTTATCCACCATCAATTTTTATTTGGTTCTTGAAGCATGAATAGTCTATGATCATGTGTCTTGAACACCCATCATCCAAATACTAAAAGCTTTATCAGGATACCTTTAACATATTTTCCTTCAAAATAGTCAAATAAAAACAGAATTTGGTACCCATACATGTTTGGGTCCAATAGTATTATTATCATGTGCATTAGGAACCCACATCTGCCTCTTATGTTTCTTATATGAATTATGTATTGTATTTTAGATATAAATTTTTTTTCCAGAAAAATGTTGAACAATAGATATTGTATCAAAATTTTTGCTAGTATAATGTTTTTCGGACTAAGATGAAATATTGTATGTTCTACAGTTAGAAAATAATTGATTTTTTTGAAATTTCTTTTACATAGTTGATATTCAATACCAGTACTATATTCAGGGGAAATCTATTAACAATAAATTGAACCGTGATATCATTATAATTAGTTATCCTTTCATGATACTTTTATAATTTATAATTAGACAGATTTTATTCATTAATTTTCCTGACTAATTTAACATTTTTCTCTATATCTACTGCATGATCAGATTTAATAGTTGAGGCAAGAGAATATTGTCTCTTTAACGACATGTATATATATTTTAGTTGTTTAAATGTATCTTCAAACATATTTAAATACTCAAAAATTTCTTCTGTAGACATATTTTTAGAATCACATTAATCTGCAGAATGATTGGAAATTTTTAAAATAGATTCCATGGTTACCTCAAATGTGTTTTTCATGAAACACATAATAGAATTTTCATATTTTTCATCATGTGATGATTTTGAGTCACCTGAACTTGTCTCAGAATCACTCGATGTTTCTTTCATTAAATTTTTATACTTTATATATATTTCCTCATATTTCATTTTATACATGAGATTGGGAAAGTCATCCTTTACATGTACCTTTCTCTTACATTCATAACATACTATCTCATCATAGTATTCATTTATTTTCCAGTATTTTTTTTATCTTTCCTTTTGATCATATCTTCTTTTGATGTTGGAATTTACGAAAAAATTTATCCTTTTTTAAAATTTCATAATCCATCTAGATAATTGTGCCATCTCCTCATCATTATCTGGTGATATTTTCTCACTATTAGAACCTTTTAAAAAGAAATGCAGTTTTTCTTTTTCATTGTGCTTAGATGTGTTGGTCTTCAATGCTACATATTTCTTTTTGGGTTCATCCTCCGCTTCCGTGTTGAATTTTAGATCCTTTTCATACATCATTAGTTTCCCAATGAGTTATTTGATAGGTAATTTGATGATGTCACATGACTCTAAAATTGAGACATAGGTTCATCTCCATCTATCAGGTAGGCATCTGAGAATCCTCATGATTTGTTCTTTGGTAGTAAAATCTCTTCTAATCGAGATATTTATGTTGAAAATTTCTTTGAACCTGAGATAAATTTCAGAAATAGGCTCATTATAATTCATTTTAATGTTATCATATTCAATTGTATAAGTATTGAGTCTCATTTATTTCACACTAGAAGTTCCCCCATGAGAAACATATAAGGTATCACAAATTTCATAGGTAGTTTTACATGGAGTTATATTGTTACATTCCTCATATCCCTATGAAAAATATAATTCATTCGAGGATTTAAATTTTTTATTGTAAGTATTATTTGATGTTTCATCCCATGTAGTTCTATAAGTATCAAGAATAATATAATCATCAATAATTGAAGTCCAAATTTCAAAGACCATTACTTCTAAATGCATTTTCATATTTATTTTCCATTCTGAATAGTTAGTTCCATTAAACATTGGTGGTCTGTTTGTTGCAGTACCTTCATGTATATTATCCATAATAAATAAATACAGTTAATGAAATATAAATATAGAATTAACCAAAATTTATAGATCATTAATTGACAACTAAAATAACAGCTGAACAGATTTTAAAATGGACTCTTAATAGGAAAAAATTACATTGGTAGAAAATATTGGTCAGAGTATAGTTCTAAAGGGGGGGAGTCGGAAATTTGGTTTCTATTAAAATTTCTGTTAAATATTTTTTTTAAAATTATTCCACAATATAAATAAATACATCCATTTTAATCAATGTAATACATTTATAAAAGTTTTCCTATTCAAATTACCTCTTAGAAGATTGATTAGTTATTAGTAATATCAATATGAGTTATTGAAACTACTTTTGATGGTATTATAATAAGGAAAAAAGAGTTATAAATTTTATCTAAAACTAGCTATCAATATAAAATCTAGTGTTTTCTAAAATATAATGTAATGACGATAAAAATGAAATTAAAAGACACAATGAATAAAACCAGTGGTTTAGTCTCAAGACGAGACGTATTCAAATGCACATGGTTATCACCTACCACCAATATGTTTATATTAATAATCTTGATCCAATCCCTAGATCAGGGTAAACAACAGTGCACATGACTACCCAGGCCACACGACCTCTTCCAATGCTCTTTGTTGATAAAAATTACCATGCCACACAGGGGCCTATTATAAATTTATTCATGGGAGTAAACAAATGTAAAAATATAAGAGATGAAGGATATCCTATATACATAATTTTAGTATAGATGATAGTGTGTTTTTTAATATAGACAGAGACACACATTTCATGAAAGCTAAAACGAGTACACAACAGATCAATGATGATGAGAAATGGTTTGATGTGCTCTGATTATTATTATGTGTAGATATATACTTGTAGGATGAAGAAGATGAATGTATCGATTCCTCTTGTTAAAAATAGAGTATCACAAGTTTACCAATTCGATGGTGTATGTTGTATAGATCATTTTATTCTTAGAGTTGGTTGTGTGAAGATGTTTTTGGTTCTCATCTACGATATTCTAGCCTTTAGAATCAATATTTCATCATGGGTTCTTCGGATGAATCTTTTTGCTTGTGTTAGTTCACTGTTCAAATACTTGTAATTCTTCTATGTCCTCTTGTTCAAGTGCCACAATTTTTTATTACTGAGTGAATGTGTTGGATCTGGAAGGATGATTGTATTTTTCACCTCATACCTCTCACTCTTATTTGACATGTATTAAAAGAATCAATAATTACGTCATTTCCATTAAATAACTCAAATATGACCATTAGATATTAAATAGAAAATGAAAAAATAGATTAAAATACAATGTCACAATATCTCTTGAAATGGTATCACATGGAAATAGTGCCACCACATAATAGTGTATTATTCATTTCCTTTGAGCGGTGAGATAGTAATGATTCTATAATTGTATTGACATCAGGAACAGGTAGAACATATTCGGTGTTAGAATCACATTGTTTGGTCATTTTACATATTTAGATTGATGAACTGATGATTGTAGTAAGGAACCAATGTCACAGGTTTCATGAGATTTGAGACATGTTACAATTTCAGGGTCATGGTGTCTGGATTATGATGTTAGGGTCATAATGTCTAGATCATGGTGCCTGGATCACAGTGTCTTGATCACGGTGTCTTAGTTATAGTGTCTGGGTTACGTTGTTTGGTCTATTCCCTTAAAACCAAAACGTGTGGTAGACTCACAGGTTCTCTGAATTAGACAAATATCTGTAAATATTCTGAAGCAGTAATATTCACAGAATCAATTAGACATAATAATTCATATAATGAATCATTAATGAACAAAATTAAATATAGTTACAAAATAATGAAACCTGATATATATGATTAAGAGCACATATGATCAATAAAGCTTCATTAAAACATGAGGATTCCTACAAGTAACTTTTATTTTTGGACATTATGAATAGTAAATTTATTAATTAATTTTATTTACCATAGATAATGGGAAAATTTGGTAAATAAGGGTAAAAATAATATTATAATAATATTAAACTCTCTAACATGTATCCTAATCTTGCTGGATGTTTCATGGGTGACAAATATAATCCTTAGAACAAATTTTTGGCATTTGAGAGCCACTAGGGTGTGATAATGTAATGTATTAATAATTAATTTAATGTATAGTGAAATATAACATATAAATCTATATTTTTACTCAAACAATTTTAATATAGGGTTATATAACTGATCATATTGACTGTAAATATTAATTATAAAGCTAAAAATATTTCCAACATCATGCTATATTATTCATAATTTAGAGATATTAAATAAATAAACTTATTTATGAAACAATTATGATGTAGTGATTACATTTTTGTTGAATGATTCAAATAAATGATATTATAAATATTAAAATAATAGTAATTTGATTTTTTTTGTAATGTATCATATTTTTCATGTATTATTTTTTAATATTATATGGAATTATTTTAAGACCATAATTTGTTACGACGCACGATTCTGATGCCGAAAGTTCCCAGAATAAATGTTTGAAATAAACTCAACATTTAAATAAGAACACATGAGATGTGATCCTAAACTAGTGGAATAAAATTTAAATGGGTGCTTGGATCAGAAAATAGAGGGCATCCATGCACTCAGAAAAGAAAATTTACCTTAGGTAAGGCCTAACATCAGCCGATGCAAGTTAGCTGCAAATGTGACTTTTTGGAAATTTTAATAAAATAAAATGAATTTTTAATTATTTTTTTAATCATTATAATGAAACAATGATAATTGTATGGTTTTAAATAACCATGATCCAGTGGTGAGGCTTATAATCCTAGAAAACACCCTGGAATCCTCTTATGATTTGAAGTGGAGCTTCCCCCATGGAGAATACTAAACGAACAACGACGAACGATCAATTCATGGATTTTAGGGCAGTGTGGTTAGAGGATCTAATTGATGATGGTAGAATATATATATCCTTCAAAAATTATGAAGGTACATGTTATTATTTTGAATTCATTCTTTTATCCATTTTATGATTTGATGATGAATAAGGATCTTCCTACAAACAGGTTAACCCACACTTCGATAGTTCATGCAGGATGGTTTCATTTTTCTTAAAGTTAGGGATGATTTTTTTTTATTGTTATGACTTGACATATTTGTAATCTTGATCCATATAATGATAGATGATTGGATAATTAAAGAAAAATGGAAAAGGATTGTTTTACTTTTCTTTAGCGATTTTCTTCTCCTAACCCTATGTGTTCTTCTCATTTTTCTTGAGGTTATGAAAAACAGATCATTGTACAACCATATCACAAATAATCGATCAAAAATAATAGATCTGATATCGTGATGAAAAAAAGAAGGTTCGTAGATGATTGTGGAAACTGAATCGATAAGGTTTGAAAGAAATCATTCTTCAACAGTTTTTCGTGCGGATGATCAATAAGAGTTTTCAGTGATGATCAAACACCGGAAACCTCTCGTAATGTTATTGGCATGGTGGGGAAACCAATATTATTATGTTTTGAGGAAAATGACTAATTGGATCATGAATCAGAATATCATCCAAGGCGCGACATTGAAGAACATCATTTATAAAAAAAAATGAAAAACACGACGTGTGGTGATGACTTTGTAGCGGGTAGGGTTCAGTGCTTCAATATTTGATAACATGGTGTGAGACTTATTTTACATGGATTATGGGTTTTTAAATGGGTCTCAGTTTGTATCATGGATTATAGAAAGAGATGGGGTGGAGTACACGACAAATACTCCACTACAAGACCATACCAGTCTGTTTATGTTGTTTACCCCATGTACCAGTACATGGGATGTCAGACATAGGTTTAAGTTATGTATTGGAACACAACTAGAATACATGGAGTCCTAAATATAGTAGGACACAACATGTTACTCGACTACACATAGTTTATATCAATTTCTATACGACATGTCTTCTAACATGGGTTGTTGCACACAAGATGTACCCAGGGTCAAGGGAAATGGTGTCTGACAATACTATACCAAATTTACTCACTTATACATGGTTTTAACTTCTTTTCAACTAAACCATGGACATGTTCTATTTGGGTTACAAGAACCATTGCTAATTCCCTAAAGGTTATATATCGTTTCCATCCATATGAGAGTGGTCCCTATAGAATCACATTTGAGATATAGCTAGAATACCTCCATGAGTCCTATAAAGAGATCATTTATCGGTTATATTCCCTAGGTTCTGATAGGTACTTATGTGACCAATCCTACAGGATGTCGATTATGTAATTAAAGGTGAATCTAGATGATTCGTGGTATACTCCTAAGTGCATATAGTGATCCTCATTAATGTATCGTGATATTTTCCCCTCTATGGATTGAGTTTTCTCAAAATGAGTGTATTTGTTCTATCTTCATATACATCACTACATAAATCCCTATTGTGACACTTCCCAATGAACAATACTTCTTGGATGAAAGTCATCAGAGCTATCATACTTTTGGATTCAGTTATCGCGAATGAGTAATTTGTGGAATTCTAAAACACATTTCCTAGAATTTGTATGGAGTCATTGTGACTTACCTCTAGAATAGGGGTTTGGGTTTCTAGAATATATGGATTTTCTCTTGTTATAAGTTCTAAAGACATATACTGTGTGAAGATGACTCTACCTTTTTTTGTGTATTTCGTTGGGGTTTTCAGGCCCCACTACGTAGAATTATTCTTCAAACCCATGCAAGGGATTTTCCCTCCCATGTCATGTCTAGTTTAGATAAATAACCTTTTAACAAAGTCTATGGAAGACCAAGCCCAGACCGAGCTTAGTGACTTTCCTTAAATGTTTAGGTGTTCATATGGCTATGAGATGTAGTCTCAAAACCTATTTCATTCTTACATGTTGGAATATATATTTTTTGGACACTTTTTTATGTTCATTTATATTGGCCCAATTTACCTTTCACACATTTCATTTTGGTGTACTCTATTAGCTGGGTTATAGTGAATTGATGCATTTGTTCCTTAGTTGTTTTTTCAAGATATCTTTATTTGTGGGCATGGATATGTGTGTGTGCATATATGTACTTAAAAAATTATCCCCTTGTTAGTAATATGCCTACTCATTTCTAGTCACCAGCCCTTGTCCTATTGATGGATTGTTTGGGGAGTCTTATAGTGGGTCCCATTAAGAAGGGTCGTTAGAGAGTAGTATTACAACAGGTCGGTTCATCCTTGTGACCAATAATCTGTGATATTTGTTTTGGGGAATATTTTTCAATGGTTTGATTTATTATTCAATGCTAGGGACTCCAATGTTAGTGCGGGGGGCCAATGTATTCGTACAAAAGGACTCTAATATTGTACCATTAAAGTCTATCCATGTAAACACTAGTACGATCATACTATAAGAATGGGTTGTGTGGTCATTTTCAAATAGTATCGTCTATCCATATATAAAATTTGACCGTGGTACATAATATTTTCTTACAGGATGCCTCTGTGACACATACCTTCTAGGATTCAACAGCTCGATCCTGAGGATATCCCCCTAAGTGATGAGGCTTCGATTCAGTGTCTAATTCCCCATTCATTTCCTCTAGGTAGATCACATTCTATAACTCCACTAGTGGAGAAGCACGTGGTACCTATATTTACAACACATGAGGAGTAAAGGATGAGCATGCTCTATGAGTTCTAGAGATAGAGACACCTCAGGTTCCAAGGCTGGCATGACCCATAGGTGGATTATGACTTGTTTTTCTTGGTGAAGGTAGTATCTCATCTAGTGAGGACACTAGAGGACCAAATGGTGATCCTATGAGGACTCCTTCTTTAGGGTTCGGTAGATAAATGATGGAGTTTGACAATGAAGACTCACAATGAGGAGACTCTATAGGTACGGAGTTCAGGATACTATTTAGGGTAGAGTTCTCCCTGGTTATGCTGAGAGCAGTGTATATCTCATAATTTATTAATCTATATCAAGGAATTATGACGGATTATGAATTTTAGTCCAGGATCACCAACCTCTCCATGAAATCAGTTGATATGGTCAAGGATGACTACTTCAGAGTTCAGACATTCAAGTGAGGTTTATGACAGGACATCTAAGCTAGCATCATGCCTCTATGAATTTTTACTTATGATTGAGTGCTCGAGCGATATTTTGGGGTCCAGAGAATCTTGGATGAGTAGATACAACAAGTGGGAGTCAGTAGCAGGAAAAAAGGCATAGAGATTTAGCAGTAGGGATCCGATGACATGATTAGAGATTAGGATGTGGAAGACATCGTAGGAGGACCCAAATCATGGTATATGTGGCTAGTGAACTCATCCTGGATCGAGTAATCATAGGTAGAGGAGATTCTACTCAATATATGATATATGAGATCTCTCTGGAGACTGTCCAACCCATCAAGCTGCTGACAGGGAGGCAATGGATGGACAACTTAGGTAGTGGTAGAGATTATAGCAGGCAGACCCAACATGAAGATGATATAGCAGAGGAGTACGGAGCACTTTGGGATGTGGAAGATGTTTTGTAATAATACCACCACCACCCCTAGGAAGTGGGTATAAGGATTGAGGATATAGATGATAGTGGTGCATGAAGCTACAAGTGGTTGATTCATACGACCCAAGGACTCCAATGATTACCCATGGAAAAAGATATATGTTTAGTACCATATCATCTATACTTATATACACAGGTTCCACTTACTCCTTCCTCACTACATGTATTCTACGAATCCTTGAGATTACGGTAGACCCATTAACTCGACCGTTATGATTGGAGACATATATGGGAGAAGAATCAATTATTACCAATATTTTCCGAAAATTTGTTATTACCCATGGAGGATAGAGTTTTTGTTGGATGCTATTGTTGGTTGTGTTGAGGCCCTAAAATGTAATTCTCAATATATATTTGTTATCTTCTATCCACAACTATATTGACTGCTTTATGTAAAGCGGGTTCTGTGTCCCTAATGATGTGATGATTTTTTAAATTTTCAGTGAAATGGAAACCCATGAAAAATAGAATATGATCATTCCTATGATGGTGTATCTGATCTATCGTAAAATTTCTAGCATCACCTTTAGAGGAGAAGAGGGCATGATCTTTCAGTTTCTAGTAGTAGCGGAGGAGTATGTGGATTCCTTTTCAGAAGATGTTCTTGGACAACCTCCCCATTGTGAAATCAAATTCTATATTGACTTTCAACCAGGGATGGAACTGATATCCTCACCATTGTATTGGATGGATCTTGTAGAGATTCACGAGATGATGGTGTAGTTGAAGGATTTTTATAGAAATATATTCATAAGACCGATTGTTTTACCCTGGGTGGCCCTTATTTATTTATAAAAAAGGCATATGAGGGTTTGAGTTTATGTGTATATTACTGGTGCATAAACATGGTAAAAGTGAAGAAATTTTTTCCAATATTGAGTATTGACAACCACATTTATCAAATGATAGGGGAATGATGGTTTTAAAAGTTGGAATTTTATTCGGTTGTCACCAGTTATTAGTAAAAAATGATGATATTCAAAAGATATCATTCAGATGATGCTAATGTCAGTATGAGTACCTAGTGATTCCCATTGGCATGAAGAATTCTCCTATATTGTTAATGGGAATCATGAAATAGATCATCGATCCATTCATAGACTAGTTCATAGAATTCTTCCTCAACGAAATCCTTGTCTACTAATCATCAGAGGAAGAGCATGCGAGACACCTGAGTATGGTTAGAGATATAATATTAGAGAACCAATATTCTCGGACGATCTCGAAGTGATCGTTCTAGTTACAAAAGGTAAAATTCCTAGGACATGTCCCCTCAAAATATTTATTTGCATTGGACATGTTGGGACCATGTTGGATAAATAAGGAATTACAGACAGTTTGTTGTTACAGAGTGTTTTCTTTTGTTGTCAATGAAGATAAATCAAATCACTTTGTAAAGAACATGGAAATCAGACGATGATTTTATGATTTGTATTTCTCAAATATCATATGTTAAGAGAACATGTGATGCAAGCCTTATGAATAGAAGTTTGATTAAAGGTGATTCTAGTTATATAACGTTTTTCCGCACAAGATTGAAGGTAGTTTGGAATCTTGCGAGAGAGGCATTATTTGAGCTCAAAACATAGAAAAATTGAAAAGTAAGGAAGAACATGAATGATTCAATATGTGCACAAAATAATAGGTTGGAGCATAAGATACTTATGTGCCAAAGGTGATGTAAAATGTGCTTTTTTGGGTGAGGCATGTTTTGAGGTCCAAACTTCATAAAATAGTAAAGGAAGGAAGTGTACGAATGATTAAAAGAATTGTCAGAAAGATTATGATGGAATAAATGATATTTACATGCCACAACTGAAGTCAATTGGTCTTTTGTGTGATGTGTGACTTACAAGACAAATGGGAAATCATATGGGGTTTTTCTTGATGCGTTAGGATCTTGCACGATGCATCAGGGTTTTTGCGTGCATGGGTCAATGAGGTCTATAAATATGAGGTGAACCAGTCACATCTTTTTTCATCACACATAGATAAATCATAAGCAATGAGGCATGAAAAACTATTAAAAAAATGAGATCGCGGGAATGAATTACAGTTGCGCGCATGAAGGCAATGTTGTGCGTAAGAAGAGAGTTGCACACAAGATTAATGTTTCGTACAAGATGTGGTTTTCAACAAAAGTCAAATCTTTAGCGCGTGGCATAAATGTTTCATTAAAGACACCTAAAAGGGTGGGTGAAGGATTTGGGGTATTCAAACATATTTAGTTGTGTGTAAGATAGTTCTTTTTGGCTCCTGGGTAAGAAATTTATGATTTTTACTTCAATGAATACACCTGTACAATTTAAAGAATCACTGAAATACTGTAATTCCCTATTTGTGCTATGAGGGTGGAAACACATTTGTGGATTTTTTTCCAAGTGCTACACGAGTGTATGGTTATATTCTAGTCATTGTATTCTGCATCAATGGATTTTTTTCTAGCGGATTGGGTGGTACTGGATTATTTCCTTACCATACCTAGGATGTAGCTACTCTTGTTGAGTAATGAACCTTGTAAATATTTTGTTCATGTGGTTGTGTGTGTTAATTAGAGAAGAAACTCTTTAGTAGGAGGAAGAGTTTGTTTCAAAAATATAAGGAACATAAAATTTAAAAGATATAATAGATTCACTCCCCCCCCCTCGCAGTGATACATAGATCCTCATTGGGAACACCAGGACCCAGCTATGGACAGGGTGCGTTTACCATGGGAGAAAACTATGAGTGTGAGATATGTGGGGAAAATCCTTGGGTTAGAAATATATTACCAAAGACTCATTCTTGAAAGCTTCTAGATAATTGTACCGATGAAAAAATTGACCTGAATTGGGATTCTTTCTATACGAACGAAGAAGTGTAAGTGGTTTATCTAGAAGTTCAGGCCCGATTTCAGATGTTCCCCAATCATAATATTTCATGAAGTGGGTATCGAGCACAATTTTTTCTATGAAGCATTAGGGATTGATTATTCCTATGTTTTGATGCCGAGAAAGGTGGTTATTTCATTTTTTCTGCATCAGATGAGTCCACATCAGAAGAACTATGCAACCTGTGAACTTGATTTTGTTGGGGTAGTCTTCATGTCAAATATGATGATGCACTACTAGATAGGAGATCGATTTATAATATATTCTGACAAAAAATACTTAGGTACATCTTATCATAGAATGATTTAAATCGATAGTAGAGGCAATGGCTATTTTTCTTCCAGGATCATGATTTTTAGATCGTTTATACTTTTGTGAAGGGGAATGTGGTAGAAGATTCTCTCAACCGGAGGTCGAGTTTGCATCTACTGAGTAAGATATTGAAAAAATTAGCCTCAGTACTATTATTATCTAGGGATGGAGATTATGTGGCATACCATTAGATGATGGTTGTTACCCATCCACCGTTTCTAGATGTCAGGGAGGGACAACTACGAGCTGTTGACTATGGGTTATTACCTATTCAGTTATCGATATAACATGTTTCTGATGGATATTCACAATGTGGTATCATGTTGAACATTTTATAGGGTACACATTTTTACTAGTGGTGTTGTGGGAGGAGGTTTTGAGGGACTTTCATAAATCCCATTTGATGGTACATCCTTTATTGGATTAAATGTACTAGAAACTACAACATCAGTTCTTGTGGCCCGTAATGAAGAAGGAAATGGAAGAGTTCTTTCTTGATTACTTGCATTCTAGTATGTGAAGGATAAGAAGGAATTACAGTGGGATAAAATCACCCTCAATAATGGACAGAATGGATGTTGGATGTAATATGAGTGGACATCATTATGGGATTTCCATTAGCTTCCAGGGGAAATGATTCCATACGGGTGATCATTGACCAACTCACCAAGTCATCCCACATTCTGGATATTAGGTAAGAGAGTTCACTAGATAACATGGTACGCCTATACATGTAGATGATATTTCGGTTTCATGGAGTCCCATCAATGATAGTATCATATCATAATTATCATTTCACATCATGATTTTATAGGGTATTTTACGAGGTGTTTGGGACTTAGTTACTATTGAGTGCAACATTATTTGCCCAGAAAGATGGTCAGATAGAGAGAACCATTGAGGTTATAAAAGTTTTTTTTGGCCATGTATCCTAGTATTTGGTCATAGTTGGGAGGACCACTTACCACTAGTGGAGTTTGAGAACAACAATAGCTATCACTCCACTGTTGTTATGGCACCGTTCAAGGATTTATATGGGAACCTTGTCAGTCATCGCTTTGCAGGACTGACCGAGGAGAGTTAGTACTCATTGGTCCAAAGTTGGTATGAACATCCACTATAAAGGTGCTGATCATCATGGAATGTATATAGACTACAGAGATCGAATAGTATTCTTATGCTAACATACTACATAGATCTCTGGAGTTCTACAATGGAGACAATGTCTCTTTCAGGTCTCATCTCAATGAGGGATTCATAGATTTGGAGGTGGTGACAAGTTGTGCCAGAGGTTCATTAGTCCTATCAAGATACATGGAATTATTGGTGATGCGGCGTACCACCTTACTATACTACTTTAGTGGAGTCAGGATCATGATTATTTTCCAAATATTGCAGTTGATGAGGTATGTGAACAATCCAACACACTTCGTCGACTTGGGAGAGATATACATCGAAGATTGATGGAAATTTGTTCAGTACCTAGTAGAGATTGATTATTGGAAGTAGAGGATCCTTCATGGGAAATTTATTCCCCATTTAAGTGTCAGGTGGCTAGACGAGAATGTTTAGGTGAGTATGCAGGAGCGGGTGGTTCAGATTCATGCCTAGTACCCACATTTGTTTTAGTAGCCTTTGTTTTGGATTTGTAGGGACGTAAATACCTAATATGGGGATAATATAATCTCTCTTATTTTTGGATGAATTATTTTTAAATTTTAAATGGAATTATTTTGATAATAAGTTTTTTAACGACGTGTGATTCTAAGGCCTGGAGTTCCAAAAATAAATTTAGGAAATTAATTAAACAATAAAATAAGGGCATGAGAGTATTTTTCCTAAAATAATGGAATATATTTTAAATATTTTCTTGAATTGTGAATTCAAGGGCATTAGTGCATTTTGAGAATTGACTTCACCTTATGTGAGGCCTAACATCATCCTGTACAGGTTGGCTTCAAAAGTAAATTTTTGAGTGTTTAAAAGAAAAGAAAAGAAAATAATATTTTACTTTATTTTAAATGTTTTAATGACACAATGTTGTGATTATGGTTTTATATTGCCATGATCCTATGATTAGGCTCATAACACTGAAAAAATATCTAAAATCAACGGGGGCGTTAGGGAGGATCAACCCCCATAGACAATTATCATTGAACAGAGACGAACAATCATCTAGTGGATCATTACGCTTCATGGTCATATGATCTCATTGATGAAGACATAAAATTCACCCTTCTTCAATGATAGAGGTAGGGGTTGTAATTTAATATATCTTATTATCCCAGTTCATTGATTTGATGGAAACTCCAGATCAACCAACGAACAGGTGGACCCACGATTCGATCATTTATGTAGGTGCATTTCAAAGTGTTGTAATTTTGGGATGATTAGGATTATGGATATGATTATCCATGGTTGTTATCTAGATCCTTCTAAAAATAGAGGCTAGAATCTAGAATGAACAATGACAGTGGTTTGTTCCTATTTTGTTTAAGAATTATCTTCTTCCGATCGTGCATATTCTTTTCATTCATCATAGGTTAAAAAAATGGAACATTTTACAACAATCTCATAATGAAATTATCTCAAATTGTAGATATGAATTCATTAAGAACAAATGGTGGTGCGATGATGATGGAAGATGAAAAATCATCTTAGTTCAAAGAATCTATTATTTGGCAGTTCTTTGCACAAATGATTGAAACAAGTTTTCGTGGCCAATAGAACACCCGAAACCTCCAGATCATTGCTAGCATGGTGTTGTGATCATGGTTATTTTCTTTTAGAGACAAAAAATGTTGGATCAAGTATAGTAAGAGTTGTCTAGGAATGGAAATTATGATCTTCATTTTGGGTAAATGTGAAGAACACAACATGTTCCCTTAATAAGAGAGAATGTGGGGCTAACTCGACGATGGATAGGGTTTCACGCTATAGTAATTGATGACACGATGTGTGACTCTTATAACAAAGCATGTGGGTATCTATATGGTACTAGACATGTATCTTTGATGATACATAGAAAAGTGGTGGGGTACACGACATGTACTCTACTACATGACCAGACCAAGCTGATTACACAGGTTAACTCGTTTACCGGAACATGGGTTTGCAGATACGGGTTTAATCCATATTTGGACACACTCCAAGTGTACACCATGTTTCCCTTGGATAGTTGGACACAATGTGTTACTCTTCTACATGTCGTTTATATCGATTTTTACACAACATTTCTTTTGACATGGTTTGTTGCACATAAGTTGTACCTAGGGTTATGTGACCCGACAAGTGACAATACTACATGCTCTATACTCCCTTATACATGTATTGATCTCAGTTTCCCCCATACCTTGGACAAGATTCATTTTAGTTAGTTCCCACTCTTTTCATTCCTCTAGTGTTCAGTTTTTTTTATATCTGCAATTGTATGATCCCTTCATATAGACTATTTGGATAGAGTTAGAGTCCCTCCGAGATGCCTGAATCAAGATCCTCTACACATTCTAGGACCTATATAGAGTCTAGTATCGATGTGAACAATCCTATAGGATTCCAATCCCTTACTTAGTATGTGAATATAAGTGATTCTTTTTATACGCCAAGGACATGGTAGTGATCCTCATATGTGAATCGTAGTTGTTTCCCCAATCATCAGTATGTTCTTCCATAATGAGTGTATATATTCTTTCTTCATATCAATTAATGCATCTATCCTTCTCATGACCATTCCCAATGATAATTACATATAGGATGTATTTCATCAGAGCTGTAGGACTTATGGATGGAGTTCCCTTTTATGAGTGGTTCATGGAATTATTGAACTAAATTTATAGTGTGGGTATGCGATTGATGTGACTTACCTCTATACTATGGGTATGGGTTTTTAGTATATCATTATATTTACATTGTTTTCTGTTCTATATACATATATTATTTAGAGATGATTGTACCTTTAAATTGGATATTAATTTTTGGTTTTTAGTGTCATCTACTGCATATTGTCATACTCACCCCTGCAAGGGGTTTTCCATCATATGTCATGTCTTGTGTAGACAAGTTGCCTTTTGATGGAGTCTAGGGTGGAACAATACTGAAATTTGATTTTTGAGATTACATACAAGACAAGGTATTCATACGGCTACAAGCTGCAGTCCCAATACCTATTTCTTTCATTCATGTTCAACTTTATAGTTTTCAAACTCTTTCTTTTTGTGGTCTCCAATCATGGTCTAGTTTACATTCCGAACATTAAATTATGTTGTACTCTATTGGTTTGGTTATAGTGTATGCATACATTTATTACGTGGTGATTTTTACATTTTTACATTTTTGGTATTGGAGATGTGTTCATGCATACATGTACATAGGAAAAGACTCACATGATAGTAATATTCATACTTAGTGCTAGTCACCAGCACATGGCCTATAGGAGGTGGGATTGGGTTGTCGTGGTTAATGACATATTGGGAAATGTCATCAATATTTTGATTCCATCCATAAATCTTTTGTATGATTATGGAATGTTGTATTTTTTATAATATAATTTGTTTTACTGAATAATGTATTTAGGAATGTAACAAAAATGAATTACAAAATAGTGTCATAATTGATATAAATGGGATTTTAAACAAATACAGTTTTCTTAAATGATATAATAGTCATAAAAATATTTGATATGGAAAAACTATGTTGTTAATTTTTAAATTTTCATTAAAGATCAACATGAGGTTTTCATGTCATTTTATTGTAACTATATTAACCATATACTATAAAAATATAAGAATACATAGTAATAGTTAATTTATTCAACTAAGGGTTAAAGCCAAAACATATGGTTCAATTGGTTACATAAACATGTCTAAAACCTAATAGGTTTGAGGTATTTTGACCCATCCACATCTTTTAATAAAAATATATCACTTTTTATCATTTATAATTTTAAAATGAATTGATAATAAAATAATATTTCAAAATTTCATTAAGTGATCGTCCCCTATTTTAAAAGGCCACAAACTCTAACAACTTACTCACACATTTATAGCCCCTTAAATTGTAAAAATTAGGCCTAAATAATCTTCACATTTCCCACCCTTAATTTTAGAATCCTTACCCTGGGTATAAATAAATTCAATAATGCATTTTGTCTCAAATCAAATATTGTTACCCGATTTAGATGTAACGTCTTCTGTCAAGCATCATTCATTTATTTTGTTCCCTATCCAACCCCCTAACCACTTTTTATTGCATTATTTTATAATACAAAAAAAGTTTGATCAATAAAAAAGGATGATATTATTCTATGGTTTCAACCTAATCAAACACACACCTCCTTCTATTTGATGTAATACATATTGTTTCCATGTAGAACAAACTATAACCTCGCAAAATGATGAGTGTCCAATTTTATCTTACCACTTATCATTGTGGCCATTATGATAGAATTATATTTATATATCATATATATTCTATTTATTTTATTTGTATGATTATATAATTTTTTTATGACATACCATTATGTTTTCCATAATGTGTATATACAATAATTTCAATTGAAAAAATGTGGAATGTCACCCCCTCAAAGTGATATTACTCATTCATTACATACATGGAATGTATAATGGATGGATTTAAGGATATATATAACATATATAACATAGATATTGTAATATAATTATAATATTCCTAGGGATCATTTAGTTTTCATTCCTTTAATATGAAAATTAAATAAATGTAGTGTTCATGCGTTCATATGACCATCTTTATCCAGAAATAGTCCGTTATATTTATTATATCCAAATATTATCAATTATTATAAATACAAATGTACTAGATATGAGTGATATTTAAATCATTAATAATATTATAGATATAATTTACTTCTTACCACATGGAAAATTTTTAACCATAAAAAGTTCATTTTTTAGTTTTGTATCGAACATCAACTAAATATATGAAATTAACTCAAATAATTAAACAATTTCTATGAAATGGTAATATGTAATATAAAATTGAATAATAAACGTGTAAAATTTTTCAGAAGCAAGTATAAATTTACTTAAGTTTTTTATTATAAAATATAATTAACGAACGAGACAATTCAGACTCGAGGTAAGGTAAATCATAACTCAATCTCTATTCTTTGAGTTAAATATCCATGTCATTGGTTTTGTTTTTCGAATAATATGTATTAATTACCTATGGTTATTTTATACAAAATATCCACTTATATTGGGTGTAATTATATTTTTCATATATAATTATCTCATTGATTTATCCTTAATCTAATGATATTATATTTTTATGGGATTTCATATCAATATGCTTTCACTGAAGCATATCATAATTCTTTTTCACCATTATGATCCTATAAGGTATATATAAATCCCTTTTGACATGTTATGTTATAAATTTTTATGATTTCGTGATATTTAATTTTTTAATTTTTGTTATTCCTTGATGATTATTATTCATGTGTTTCTCTAGTGGATTGAGACTCATTAACTAAATCACCATTGTAAATATTTTATTGATTTATTATTCAAAGACATTTTATTTCATTTCCATGTTTTCAAAATGGTTTTCTAAATTTTTTTATATGGAAATTAATGTTCTAAAATGAAATTTTAATTTAAATGTTTCAATTTTTTATGGGACACATTGATTTAAGATAATTTTTATTAAATTTTTAAATGGGTTATCAAATAGATTGGATAAATCAATATCTTTAAATTATTTCATCTGATTTCAAATGAAATGTTACGAGTGAAATGTAGATAATTGAATTATTTTAGGAGTTATTATTATAAAATGGTACTTCGACATTTGATGGGCTATTACATGATAAAACAATGACTGGTGGATACATGATAAACCAAATATGAGTGGTTCTGTGATAATCCAAGGATGGGTGGTTACATTATAACCCCTAATGCATTGGGTATGGAAGTCATCCATATGTATATTCTATTTATAAGAATTATATGTGTTGAAATCGTCCATATGGTTATTCTATTTATGTATGATTATGTATCAAGTTAACTTTTATATTTTTTGTGTTCTTTTTATGGGTTTAATTTTAATATTTTAGTTAAAATGTGTATGAAATGAGATTATATTCAGTGATGAGTGTTTACTTATTCATAATGTTGAAGTGATTTTATTTATAATAAACTATTCTTGGTTTAAATATTTTTTCAATGATAATTGTTTTTCCTTCCTTGTGTATCCCTTACTAATCTTGTTTTTCCAATCCCAAAATTTTAATTGTTTTTCATAGGATTTTAAAGGAGAATATATTCCATGATGGGATCAATGGAGATTTATGATGTTTAAACATGAAACGAGCCATATTTCTTTAATATTATTGGATTTATAAAAAAAATTTATAACATGTTGACATGTATACATTTTAGTATTTTAGATGTTATGTAATATTTATGGTCTAATTCTATAAATAAATTGTTATGAAAATATCCTTAATGTGATTTCTTGTTTTACATAATGATTATGTAACATTTTATTAAGGGTCCGAATATTTGGTATCAATGGTCTGTTTATATAACCTTAGATGTTATGGTGTTATTTATGCATAAGATACATATTTTTTATAACCAATGGTCATAAAAATAGAAATCTCTATAGTTATTTTAGAAAAATTTAATGTGTTTTTGATGACATGAATATGCACATATTAGTGATTATATTATATATATTATAATATAATATGGTTTTCTAATATACTCACACTAACCCTTTTTTTAGTAAATTGATGGATATTAGAAGAACCAAAGTAATAATGGATATATAGGAAAATGTCGTGGTTTTATGAATATGAAATTGAAAGAAATGGGAGCTTCAATGATATCTCAAATGGTAATTCTAAATCAACTATTATTTGTAATGATTATCGAGATGATCCTTTTTCATTTTTCTAATGCATCATATATGAGATAAATGAATCCCAATGGTTGTTTAGATAATAAACATCATAACGTTATTTATATTCAATGACACATGTGTTAAGGATGTGGAATGAAACACCAAGGAAATTTTTTTAATTGGGTGAGAAGATGTTATAGATACAGAAATAATGATCATAAAGCATATATCTATCAAGGAAAAAGAAGTTGTTCAGTTCACACATGGAAAGGGACACATGGTATTTCTGATTTATCAGTTATATGATTCAAATATGAGGAGTATGGTCATTAGGACAATTGGTGTTCAATTAATGTGGATCAAGAATTATATATGTAGGAAAGTACAAATATATGTTTAGTAATACATAATTCTATCTAAACTAAAGATGATGAAACCGAAAATAAAATATGAAATGTATGGATTATAAATTATATCAGGTTTTGGAATTGTTGAATATTATTACATGATTATTATTTTTGATTGTAAGAAATATGTATTAATTAATAATATTGAAAAGAATGGTTAGGTATCATTAAGAGGGTATAATGATTAACCACGATAATTTATATGTCAAAATTTTATTCAATGATGAATTAACTTTTCTTGTTTTGACATGATGATAAAATTAATGGATAACCTTTAAGGTTCGTATGATATTTTGTTTTTAATGTGATTAAGGGTTATTACTATTGGGATGAAAAATATAAGGTATTACAACATTTGAGGTTTAAAAATGTATGGAAAATTTTGTGTTTTATCAAACAGGATAAACCTCAATATGGGTGAAAACCCATCGTGTCTGGAAAGACCACAGGAATCAAACCCAAAATAAAAGGGCTACAAGGGTTCATTACCTACCATTGGCATATGTGAAGTCCGTACTTAGTAAGTAATTTTATTTTTAGTTAATAATGTTTATTGAATAAGAAGAAGTTGATTTTGGGAACACAATTTTTTCTGAAATGCATATCCTTTGAATTGGAAAATGATTTGGGGATTATGTGATAAATACTATTTTTTATTATGTTCTCTATTTTAGGAACATTATCTAATTATGTTATATAGAATACTATGGGTTTTTATTTGAGGAGTATTGGTTCAATTATATTTTGGTAGAATCTATTTTTTTGTTTTCTACATATAAAAAATTGGGTTATATATAGAAATGATTAACCTATAAGATAGAATTTGTTATTAGAAAAATAAATTTTTTAATGAGACATTAATAGTGTTTGAGGTTATTTGGAGATAAATTTTATTTTTTATCATTGAAAACTATGAGATCAAATCTAATAGTGTTTTGGGTATGAATCTTATTTTAATTATTTGGGGACATTTTAAGGACAGTTATTTTTTGAATGATCTATATAAAACCTTTATGCTACTTTTGACTTTTAAATATTAAAATTAGTCTGTATCCTTATAAACGATTATTCTGTTTAGGGGATTATATGATCTTGTTTTAACAATATTGGTTTTGGTTAATGTTTAATCCTAGATGAAATATATATATCATATATTTTGGGTTATGTGATTATATATATGTATATTTTTGTTTATTTGGTGTGACAAAGTCATCATAAACACTAATAAATTGACAAAATAGAAGACTTTGTAGTGTAATTAAATTAATAGATGAAACTCCAATTTTTTAAAGTATATTTCATTGTGTACTTATTCTATGTAGTAAAAGAGTTCCCCATATATATTAAGATGATTTAAAAGAATATATTAATTCACTTTCCCTACAATGAAATCAATTTCCATTTAAGAAATCAAAGAAATTATGGTATTTGGATTATTAACTTTATCTTGATAGGTTATCTATCACTCTCTATCAGAACATGACATGTGGTTTTTCTTCAACATCAATGTTTTCCAACAAGGAACCTTAGTATGAATTATATCATGTGACATTTTTATTTACTATTATTTCTTTTAATGTGGATGAATTATTGAATCTTTTCCTTTGTTGGATTTTATTGAATAAATTGTCCGATGTGAAACCTTAGTTACCAAGCCTAAATTTCAAATTGGGAGGACGCAATTTATAAAAGGGGAAAGAGGTAGCATTTTTGGTAGTGGTAGAATAATAATTTTTAATATTTATTGAAATTTATGAATTATATATAAATTTCAAATTAATGGAGATTATATCATTGATAGATTAATCGACACAGAACAACCTGTTTCACTAAAATCTTGCATTGTACAAAACAATAAGTTATACTAAAAAATAATAAAATAATAATATTGTTATTTTAAATTGTTTTATGGAATTTTCATTATAATAGAGGGATGAAAAAAAACTAAAATAAATATGATATAACATGTTTGATAAATTTTTATAAATTTATCCAATGCTTTTTATAATATAAAAATGAGAATGAATTCAATTTTATGCATTAAATACTATTATATTTTTAATGGTAGTTTTACTGACTTTTGATGGAGAATCCTTTATAAATATATTTTTTAAAAATATTATAACTTATATTTTACATAATAATCTTCTTCATGAAAATAGGTACATCACAATTTAGTTTGGTTGAATTTTTGGTATTTTATAATAATTTTCATACTTTAATGAATTTTTTATTTTCTAAATTTTATTGTGGGACATCATTAACAGCAACAGCAGTAATTATTTTATTTACCACGTTAAAAGGGCAAATTTGGTAAATATTGGTCAAAATAATATTTTAATAATATAAAACAACCCTAACATATGTACTAATAATACTGGATGAGTCAGGGGAAACCAAAATAATCCATATTCCGAAATATTTTCATTTTGGAGCCACTTGGGTGTGATAATGACATGTTATAAAAATTTATATAATGTAAATAAAAATATAACATATACATGTATATTTTTACAAAAAAAATTAATATTTTTTTATATAATTTATTCCATTTACTATAAATAGTAATTATAAATCATTGAATATTTCGCACATCATGGTATTTTATTTATAATGTTTAGAAATTATATAAATAAATTTATTTATGACACTGATGATGTTGTGATTATTCTATTAATGAAATATTCAAATAACTGATTTTAAAAATATTTTATAAAATGTAATTTTATAATTTTGATGTCATCCACGAATTTTATAGATGATTATGAAATGTTAAATTATATTTAATGTTGTTTGATGACGAATTAATGTTTTTATGAATTTATAATAAATAAATATCTCAATAGTGTCAAAATTGACATAAATGAGATTTTATAACAAATACGATTTTATTAAATGATATATTATTCATAAAATATAATATTCATCCAAATTAAATAAATAATGTTAAAAATTTCATTAATTATCCACATTAGGTTCAATTGGAATTTTATACTAAATAAATTGCCCATATAGTGTAAAAATACAATAATACATGGTAAGAGTTATTTTTTGTAACTAATAGTTAAAAACATATGGTTAAATTTTAGACATAAAATTTTCTAAACCCTTTAGGATGAGAGGAATTTGAACAATACACATATTAAAATATAAATATATCACTTTTTATCTATTATAATTTGAAAATAAATTAATAATAAAATAATAATTCAAGACCTTCATAAAGTGCCCTCCTCCCTCTTACAAAAGGCCCCCACCTATACCCACAAAATCACACTAATCAATCCCATTGGGTCATACAAATTATGATAAAATAAGTTCCCAAAATACATTCATTAAATATGTAAACCTTCACTTGGGTAGAAGAAAATTCAATAAATTCATTTTTTTTCAAATCCAAAAGTGTTACCCGATTTAGAGGCTACATTTTCTCTCAAGCTACATTCATTTATTATTTTTACCTTATCCACCCCTATCATATTTTTATTTAATTATATAAAAAATATTAGAGTAAATTAAATGTAATAGGATTTTTATATGGTATTTTTTTTGACATAAAACTACACAAACCTCGGTATAATGGATATAGAACATAAGGATTCTCTTTCCCACAAACTACAGCCTCCCGAATTGATGATTGTAAAATTTTCTAATAAAACCTCTCATTGTAGCCATTAAAATTAAAAAATATTTCTATATTATATTTATTAAATTTAAATTTTATATATGATTTTATAATTTATATTAAAACATACCATTACATTTTCTATAATGTGTAAATATGATAATTTCAATTGAGTATGTGAGCAAAATTGTCACATCAAAGTGATATAATTCATTCATTCCTTAAATAGAATTTATAATGGATGGCTTGAATGAAATTATATAACATATATAAGAAATATGTTATACTGGATTTATAATATACTTATGTATGATTTATTTTTCATTCCTTTAATATTAAAATAAAATTAAAGTATTGTTTATGCATACTTACACCCTATCATATCCATGAACGATGTGTTTCATTTCATATCTTCAAATATTAAGGATTATTATAAATGAACATATATATGATATATATTATATTTAAATTGTTAATATTATTCTCTAGATAAAGGACTTTTGACCAAATGGACAATTTTTATTTATAACAAGTTCATTTTTATGCATCTACCAAACATCAAAAAAATTTCTTATATAAACTCAAATAATAAAAAAATTGATAAAATATTGTAATTAGTAATATAAAATGAATAGTAAAATTGAACAATGTTTATAACACATTATAAATTAACCTATATTTATTATTTTGGAATTTAAATAAAAAACGACACGGGTTGGACTCTAGTTAAGGGAAATCTTAATTAAATCTCCATTCCATGAGTTAAATATCCATGTCAATGGGTTTGTTTTCAAATGAATATGAATGATTGACCTATGATAGTATTTCGCTGATTTACCTTTTATATTTGTTTTATATATATCTGGCACACATAATTAATTCAATGATATATCCTTAATCTAATCATATGATCTTCATATGGTATTTCGTCTCAATTACCTATATTTGAGGAATATCAAAATGTTTTTCACATTTATGATCCTATAATGTGTATATGAAACCCTTATGATATTTCATATCATCAATTAGTATGTTCCCAAGATATTTAATGTTTTATTTAATGTTATTCCATAATTATTTTTATTCATGTGTTTATCTAGTGGTAAGGGACTCATTAACTAAAACAATATTTTAAATATTTTAATGATTTAATTCTTATAAAACATTATTTTTCTTGTCCACATGTTCAGAAATTTTTTTATGAATTTGTTTACATAGAAATGAATGTTATAAAATTTCGATTACTTTCAAATGTTTCAATGGGATATGGGACACATTGATTATTGTGTCCATTTATTAAATGTTTTAAATGGTTTTTGAAATGGATTGAATATTTTAATATATCAAATTTTTTTATTGGGAATGAAAATGAAATGTTATGAGTGAAATTTAGAAAATTGAAATATTTTATGTGGTATACTTATGTAATGGTAAGTGGGAATTTGACAATTGGTTATGTTATAATAAAATTATGGGTGGTTATGTGACAAACAATAGAAGGGTGGTTCTATAATAATCCACGGACGGGTAGATATGTTATAACCCCTAATGAATTTGGTATAGAAGATGTTCATATGGATATTCCATTTGAAATAATGATACGTGTGGAAGTTGACCAAATGATTATAACATTTAAGTGTTATTTTTTGTCATGTTATTTATAATATGTTATGTGTTACTTCCATGGTTTAATGGAAATATTATGGTTACAAAAAAAAAAGAAATCAATGACCTTATATTTAGTGATGAGTATTTACTAATTTGTAAAGGTGAAATTTTTTACATTATGATAATTTATTCATGGTTTTCTTTTTTCTGCAAGGCTATTAGTTTTCCATCATTGTGAATCGTTTACTAAGATTTTTATTCTCCACCCTAGATTAAAATTGTTTTTCAAGCTTTTAATGGAGACTAGGATCATTGATGAGATCAATGAAAAGTTATGTTGTATAAACATGAAACGAAACCATCTTTTATTTAATAGTTTTTGTTTCATTAAAAATGAATAGTATGTATACTTTTATACATTGTAATATTTGAGCTGTTGTGTAATAGTTTTGGCCTAATTCTGTAATTCTCTATACCTGAAAATATACTCAATGTGAATTTTTTATTTTACTCAAGATTAAGTAATGTTTAAGGCTGGGGCATTATAATATTGGCTTTTGGTTGTTCGAAATATTTACTTGACAAAATCTATGATGGTTACAATGGTGTCTAAATTGAGAGAACAGTGGGTAAGGGTCATAACAGCACTGAATATGTAATAGTTAATTCATATTCATCATTGTGATGTGTACTAAATGAAAACATATAAATATGTTAAGTTTTATTTCATTGGATAATATTTAATTGAATCTTATTCATATAAACATTGAACCATTTGATGTCACAATACTATTAGAAGAGAATGTTTTTGATAAATAAATATCTCATATATTTATAAATCTATAAATGTTTGTGGATTTAAATGAGGATGATTTAAAAACAGTTTATAATGGAGTATTATTAATATTAATTAAATTGTTTTTGGATCATAATCATCTATGTTTTTAGGAGTTATTATATCAAATATATAATTATATTTAAAAATTTTATATAATAAAATATATAGGAGAGTTAAATGAAAATAAATCATGATGAAAATAATCACATTATATTTTAACAACTCTCAAGGATATAATTCTAGGTATATGTTATGTTGTTATGTAGTAGTATAATAAAAACCCAAAGAGCTAACCATTTGAAAATGTATCAAATGATGTCCAACACATAGGGGAGATATCATTTTTTAATGATGAAGATAATTTTATTGACTCTATAAATATAATTATATTTTTGAGAAAAGGATGATGAACAGGACATAACGAATATTTTTTTATCATCTATCTAATTACATAGAAACTCTTAAATATTCAATAGATAAAATTATATTAAATCACAGTGACTACAAGTGATGAACACGGAAAATGTGTGTGAATATTTATTGATCATATACTATATGTTTAAAATCTGTTCAAATTATTAGGGTTGGACCATTGAACATGGTATTTCATAAATATAATACCACAATCTATTCAAGTTGATTGTTTTGCGTGATACTGTATAAGGTATGTGGATGAATCCTCCCCCACCAATATGTGACACATACTTTAAATATGTATTCACTTCAAATTACATTGAAAATATAATATTGGTACCTCTTATTGTTGAAAAAAGAAATTACTGTGTGTTTTTTAGGATAGAGATGAACCATTAAAAATACTATTCTGTGTTTTCTTATTTATTTGTGTATATCATGTTATGATAATATTTAGACTACATCAAAGGATCATAATTTTTTAACAATGGAATATGTTTAATTAAAAAGGGGATAATTATATGATAATGTTAATATCTATGAAGTTTGAATAGAACTAACCCCCAACCACTTAGTGAACGTGCATGATCCAAAACACTCTACAAGTGTTAGTAAATATTACCCAACTTCACCCATTATTATATATACATTTTCAGTCATAATTATTTCATCATAAATAATTATGTGTTATTTTTAATACATCGTTGAATTTCATCATTTTTATAACTTATAACCAATTAATGATCAAGTTCTATTAATGGTTATAACCTAAATTTTTAAATATGGTTATAAAAGGATAAATTAAAATGGGTAAGGATGATGAAGAAAGAAATGAGGGATATTCCACCTCATGTATTTCATAAAGGTGATAACTACTAATATAATGAAATTTATCATTTTTATGAAAATATTTCACATTATATAGAATATGAAGAGGAATAGTCTATAAAAATAGTGAATACTTATACTCTTAATTAAAAAGGTATATTAAAAACTTTATTATTAAATTGGTCACTTATATATATTTTTTATCAAAGGAATTTGTAATGATAAATTATATCATTAAAAAATATTGAACAAATGGAAGATTCACAATGTAAGAACTTCTAGAAGATAAACTCTCTCACATTTCATATATAATAAAATTACCACTATATTGTATTTTTTTTAAAATGTCCTTGAATGTGGAGAATTATAAAAAATTAATGTATAAATAATGTTTTTGAAATTTTTCATGGAGTGATGTATCATGTATTGATAAAATTATTCAAGTCATTTTATGTGTTAATAAAACCCAGTTAAGAGTAATGTAAAATTAATAGCTATTCATGATAAAAATTTATACAAATAAATAAATATGTTTATAAAAAGATAACATGATAAAAATTATATATAAAAAATATTTTCATATATTAATAATGTAAATTACTCTTTTGAAATGAAATATTATGTTAAGAATGAGAAATTACGAAATATGGAAAACTTAAAAATTCTAAAATATGTGGAAAAATATGTTCTTCTACAAAAATACTTGAATTAAATCTCAAAAAAAGTCTCAAAATTGTTTTATAAAACAATTGAGATCATTTAAATATGTATTCACTTCATGTTAATGGAAGAACATGACACCATGACTTGTTAAATAATTTAAAATTAGATTTATTATTTCTAAAAATTTAGTAATAATATCTAGTTATTTATAAATTTTTCATAATTAAAATTATATTAATTCAATAAAATTTAAATGGTGGGTATGAGGACTTCCCTAAGAAGATACCCCCCTCCCACAGAAAAATGCTGCAAAATTATATGGGATTACAACTCATAAGAAATTTGAATTAAAAAAGTGAATAAATTAAATATATGATAAAAATAAAATTATGGAAAATAATATGCTGATGTTGTTGTGGATTTGGGCATATGTATATTGTATATTAAAAATATATGAAAACCTATAGAGATTATATGTAACTTATATATAATATAGTATTTATTATCCTATAAAAAAATCTTGTATGCGTGATAACTTGTGATACATGACTCATTGAACTGAAATTAATTGTGATATGTTATGTTATTAGAGGAATAAACATTAATTAAATAGATAATAATAATCATTTATAATAATATCAGATTATTTTATAAAATTAAAAATTTTAACAGCTAAAAAATAAATAATTATTGTTAGATGTTTAAAATTATCCTATAATTAAAGATATTATTTTTAAATAATGTTTTTATGTTTTATACATTTTAATAACTAATAACTTTTAAAATACCACATTGAAAAAAATAATAAATTAAAACTCAATTAATAACAAAATAATTCAGAAAAATAATTAATGATTTAAAATGATATTTTTAGATAAAAATTAGTTTTCATTTCTTAATGTTTTCAATTGAAAATAAAAATTAATATAACTCAAAATTTTATTTTAAGAAAATGTGCTCTATTTTTTATTGGTTTTTTCAAAAATAATTGACGTTAAAATATTTCTAATTTTTTAGATGCTTTTTGTATTTAATAGTGAAAAATGTCATTTTCATGAAATATATATCTTTTATATATTTATATTGATATAAGCATGAATTAAAAAATTATGAAAATTATTTATCAATAAAAAATTAATTTGAAATTTAAAATAAAATAATTAAAAAAATTATCAGGATTTAGAATCAAATGTTTCATATTTTATAAGACAAATGTAATATTATTCTTGTAGATGAAATCTTTTTAATCAAGTCTTTAATATTTTAAATAAATAGACATATTATGATATTTACTCATCTAAAAGTCACATAATTATCCATTTATATTCATAGATATGTAAATATATTGATAATAAACTATATTTATGATTTTAGTGCAAAGTTATTTTTATCCTTAAAATGGATTTTCTAAAAAAAATTCTTCATTGTGTATCACATACATATATTAAATATACTATTTATCACCTAAAAATTTTGGATATCATAAAATGGATTCTTTATTCAGGCTCGTCATATTTAAATTATTTAATAAGATCTCCTTTAATTTTTTTAAAAAATAATTTAACATAGATAGAGTTAGTTAGAACAGTAAATGAGAAGATATTATCGATGTATTAAGTAATTTTCTAAATCCTTAATATAAATACCATTTCATAATATAATCGGTCTCTATCATCATTAACATTAACTTATCTTTTTTTTTAATTTTGTTATATTATTCCAAGATATTGACTTTACATTTTATATTAAGAAATTATTATTTATGAAATAATTAAAAATTGATTAATTTATTATTAGGATGATGAAAATGATTAGAACATGTTGTGAATTATTATAGATGATAATATATATTAATAAAAAAATTATTTATTTTATTAATTATTTCATATTTAAATTGTGTGATAATAATTTTAAATTTTTACACTTCATCGAAACAATGATTTTAGAATTTATTGGAAATTAATGATAAATGATTTCAACAATATAGTATTTAATATGATAATGATTTACTAATCCCTGAGTGTATTTAATGTAAAAATGATATGCTTAAAGTAATTTTAGTTATTAGTTTTTAATTTCGTGTTTATATTGATACCATGGATGACAAATTATGGGAATACAATTGAAAATGAATTTATTATGCATTAAATTTTAATAAAAATTTTGATTATGGATTTATGAATCATAAAAATATTATAATTGTTCAATAGGGTTGGGAAATGGACTAAGATTTCATTCATTATTATTTTTTGATATATTTTCCATTATATAATTATAATCAATCCCCTCAATTGAAATGTATTTGTGAAAACACTATTGATTTTATCCATTAATATGTGACTCGATATACCCATTTTAAATATTAATATTATTGAGGGTTTACCTAAAAATTATACCCAAACACCATATTAAAAATATTATACAACATTCTAAATCCATGATTTTTAACATAAAACTCTCTTCAAAAGTCATTAAGTTTCTTCAAAATGAGGATATATAATGGGGCATTAGTCATTGAAAAGAAGTTCATTTAATGTTTACTTAAATATAAAACTCTTGTAAATATTCAATAACTACAATTATTTAATTATATAAGAATCATTACTTTACTAAAATATTGTTTTATTTATCATTGATCATTAATATCAGTTCAATCACTTGGAGAAATTATATTACACTTGTGTATAACTATGGATTACCATATCTATAAACGTTGTATTAAAATTTTCAACTTCATCTTGAATAAATAGTTATAAAAGAGTTATTTAATGTATAATTAGGATATTGGTGAAAATGTTTTTATATTTTAATGATAAATGTATATAAATGTTCATTCCCACCCATTTATTAAAACATTAGAATGAATCTCATTTATTTGTGTAGACTACCACATCCAAGAATGATGTGTTCATTTCCAAATCACCAAAATATATGATTTATTATAAAAATTTACTTCGATTATGAATAATTTATTTATATTCAAGAGATGGTTTTTTAATTTTAATATAAATATATTTATTCACTAATAAAATTAATTATTCAAAAAAAATTTAATTTTGAAGACATGATATCTATATGTATCCCATCAGAATCATCACGTTGAGTTCCATAAGGTTAGGATGAAACTCCAAAAATATATGCATATATTACTATAAAACATTATCAAAATACTATATATGATGAAACCATTAACCTGGATCGAATACAAATATCGTGGAACCAAAACATGTATAAAAAATAGTATGATTAAAAACAAAAATTATTATTTTATGAAATATATAATTCTATGTGGGTAATAATATTTTTTAAGTGGATCATATACAAAATTATAGAAACAAATATAGTATATATATATTTATATTAAATCTACAGTTTCAATATATAAAGGATAACACATGTATATCTATATGGAAGTCCTGGGCAAGGAGATTATAATCTAAATTTATATTTATAATGATATATATGTTTTCCATTGAATAATATATTACATGATTATGTGTGGTTTGATCTATAATATTTTTATATTATATTTAATTTTTTTTTGAGGATTTAATTTTTTTAAAAAAATTTAATTGATTAAAACATCATTCATTGAGACATGATTTGAATTACCCACCTATTTCCATTATGGATTGTATACATAGCCTCTTTGAAATAATATATAATGGTAAAATTTTTAACAACAATAATTACTACATCAATTTAGGTTATCTGTTCCAATATTATTTTATCAATTATTATATGATCTTTATGGGTTTATTTAAAAATAATAGTTTTATTCAGGACTGTATATTTGTAAATTTCAATTCTAAGAATTATATGTTTCTCCTCTTTTAAGACTAATTTATTTTCATCTCCTCTAATTATATCCATATTTTTTGAGTACTCAATGAATTTTACACCACATTGGTTCCATGAAATTATAAAATAATTATATTATGATAATCAAACATAGTCCCTTCTTTTAGGACTAGAATTATTTTCCTACATATCGATATTCATTTTTTTCTTCAATATATGTACTTTCAATACATCAATGGCTGATTAAGGTAAAAATATGTTAACATTAAAATTATTTTCAAAATAGTAAATATAATATTTTTTATATTTTCCATAAAATAAAATTTTTATATTAATTACAACTATTTGTTGTTAATGTCATTTTAATATTTTTTCATGATAATTTTTTTGAACATCAAGACCATTATCCATTATATAAATTAAATTATAACATTTAACTTTTTTTAAATAAATATATATTTTTATGATTTTATTATTTCACAAAATAAATGTATATTAGTTTTATTAATCTTCTCAAATCATTTCATTCCATATATGTGATTTTTTATCATCCACTATACATATGATTACATAAAAATATTTTATTTTTACATTTCCATTATTATATGTTATTTCAAAAATATTTTTTTAACTTTATTCCATACAACTAATAAAAATATTTTTAAAAGAAACATTTTGATTAATATTTTTCGAACAATGTTAAAAAATAAGTAATGAAAATGACTTCTTAAGTGTTTTGATTCCATTTTACTCTCTGTTTTCTATGAAAAATTAATTTACTATAACACCATCATTACCAATGAATTTATGATCATCATAATGTTCATGTTCTTTATTGTAACAGTTGTATTCTACATCATTTATAAAAATATCATTTTCACAGTCATTATAACATTATTACATATAGATTCCCTATTATGTATAACATAGATTGGATATGTTTACTATGAAAGGTATCACCTTTATTAACATATAAAACATTGAAAATATTCATACATATTAGATCATTATTGATTATTGATGACTTTTTATGTTATTAGAATATATATTAGGGTAATATCCACATATCATATCATAATTTTCCATTGTGAATAATAATTACTAAGGAATTTTAATTACGTAATTTTATATAACTCATTTAATTCTTATGTATAATTTATTGCATAAGGTATGTGGTGGGAGGACCTCAATATTTGTTATACTATTGAAGAATGAGTTTGTCTCATGTGACAAAACTACTCAGTATATTTGGTCTATGCTGTCCCACTTATATATGATGTCATATTTGAGTCCATGATTCTATTTATGGTTTCATGGATGAGATCATCATTTTAAGATTTTGAATTACATAATTATGAATCCCATCAATATAAAATCTATCATTAACGTTTATATAATTATTTTAGTTTTCATAACTATATATATATATCATGTTTCAATGCTTATTTTTATGTAAAAAATTGATTATTAATTTTTATATCCATATTATTAATGAATTATTTAGTCTATGATATCATCTACTGAACCCTACCCCTTACTGAGAATTTCGTTTTAACCATATTATATTTCAATTTCAACATATTTTGATGAAGAATTTTGCATATGATATGTCAATAATTTTATCATGTGTGTAAATGTTTTCTAAGATGTTAATAAGTAATTATGGAATTAGAGAATATTGCAATAATAATGAAAGTGTTCATTATTTGGTAATTACATGATTTTATGTAATTTTTTTAGTAGTTTAATACAACTCTAAACCTAAAATTACATTATCTATGTTAGGGTTTCATAATAAATTTTTTTCATAACTATGTTTAGTTAAAATTACGTATCAACAGTTCATAACATCCCAATATGTCAAGATAATATTTTAATTTATATATCCTAGAATATGATCCTTGGATATTACAGTTGGAACCGAAGGAAGGTTTAGATAAAATAATATTTTACTTCATAAACAAATATGGATAATTTATAATTTTATGGATTCCATAATGGGTTATAAATTTTTATAATGATTTTAGTTTTAAAAGTATATATAAACTATTGATATCATATGTAGTGGTATAATAAGGAGGAAAAAATGTTTTTTGTGAATTTTTATTATTTTGAAAAGATTAGTGAGTTATTAGTATTATTTTTCTAAAAAACTAATTTAATTTAATTTGATAACCCATGAATTCTAAACATATTTTTTATAGTAATAAAATTTTATTAAATGGTTAAATTTATAATTAAAACGAACTAATACTATTTTGAAATGATTTTCATTAAAAATAATAATGTAAATTTTTCATTTGAATTAAATTTTCTATAATATAATTATAATACTTATAATTAATTATCATTTCTAGTTTTAAAAACTACATATTTAACTAAATAATGATTTTTAAAGTTGATTTGAAAATTACTATTATATTTTTTGAAATATTATAAGAACAAAAGATATATACTATCATATTTATTAATAATATTTTAATATATGTTGAAATAATGAATCATATCGATTAACAAATAATTTTTCATTCATGAATTTTATACATATGTATATATATAGGTGTATGTTTGTATGTATTTATGTATTTATTTATATCTAGTTACGATTATAATATAACATTTAATGATGACATATATTAATTAATATATGATATTTTTATTATATGAAATGACGTAATAAATTGACATTATTTTTATTATAGAGAGGATTCATTGAAATGATGGTGTATAATTGTGTTTTAAGGTTTGAGGGGGTCTTCCAAATAATTTCATGGGTGAAGCTAGAGAGTCAAAGCTTAGGGATTCATGAGGGACGTCATCGTTCGAGGGGTTCGAGACGTTTACGCAATGTCGAGGGAGCTGATGGATTCAATCACGGGGAAGGTGAGTTGTAATGTCCACAGAGCATCTGTCGAGGGATTCTCAGAGTTGAGAATCCATGGTAATGAATATCGAGATGGTTTGGAAATTGGAGAGGGTGGTTCTGAGCAAGGTTAGGTGTTCTTCATTTTCGATCCTTTTGATATAGGATTTTTTCTATATTGGTATCCTTTTCTGTATCTAGTTGTTAATTATTTTATATTTTAACTTTATTTATTTATTTTTGGATACATATTGTAGTATATCATCTCTACCTATCATTATATCACATAAAAAATGAATTTAATCTACATTTTATATTATATCATTTTTATACAGTATTTTTTGATTATTGCGGAATGAAAATGTCTATTTAAAAAAATTCCAATTATTTCTAATTTTACAATAACTATTTTAATTATTTTTTTCATTGTCTTTATCTCATATCCCAACATACCTTGCAATTTATGTTTATGTGCATTACTATTTACATAGTCGATTTTTGGCTATAAAATCATTATGTTGGGTATGCAATATAAAAACGGGTGAACAAAATATCTATTTTTATTCGTGGAATTGTATTTATTCCTTGTGGATATGGATTTATTCATTGATTTCATACTCAATTAAAGGGATATTTGTTTTTAAAAATTTATGTTTTTAGTTAAATTTTACTCTACTGCAATAAATGAATAAAAAAATGTTGTAAATTTTTTTTTCACACAATGGAATTAAGAATTTTGATATTTTTTTATAGAATTTTCTTTTTTTAACTTGTTTTCCCACATATGTAGATTATTATATTTAATTTTACTCTTAAATTTTATTTTATGTCATCGTAGGGGATCATACTATCTATTTGATTTATGTTTCATCTAAGGTATTTATTCTTTAGTATAAAAAACATGAATCTGCCATCAGTTATTTATATACATAATTTATTCCATAACATATATTTTCTTTAATATTATTTTAATTATTGAATTATATGTTCTAATTAAATATGGAATGAATTACTTCTATAAAATCATGTTTTATTACATAGAGTTAAATTATGTACTTTGAAAATTTTATTTTGTGTTAATCAAAACCATTATTTTTTTCAATAAACATGTATTTTAATTTATCAATGTCTTCAATAAACATAAATTAATAGATGATATCGAGTAATTAATATTTTCATCATATATATATATATTTTAATTTTAGAAAACATTTCATTAAATTAGATTATAAATTTATCATTTAAAAATACATAAGTGGTTTTTGAGTTTATGATTGATGATTATGATTTCGGTCCATTCATCATCAATTGTCTTTAAATTTTTCTAGCCTGTTATATGTTAAATTATTTACATATCTACATGAATTCATGTGTGTGGATTTAATCTTCCATTTATCAATGTTTTGTGCAACAATGATTTTATGCTAATATGGGTATCGAAAAATACATGTGTATATGTTAATTTCCAACATTACATTATTTGAGAATATATATACATGTTTACAAACATATATTTATAATGACATTTTAAACAATGGTTACATGTTTTGATTATGAAATGAAAACTTGTACGAATATCAAATAAAATTATGATTATGGAATATAATTATATATATATTTATTTAATTATCATGATTCCGAATAAATTTTATCTGTTAATATATTATGTTTCATTAATAATTCCTTTTGATTCACCTAATTTCTTATATTTATGATTAATTGAAGATTATAATATTTTTTGTTTTCAGATCAACTATTCATTACATCATTATCCATTCTCTTTTTTATATACTAATAGTTATTTCAATCAAGGGATTCTCCATAAAATAATTTTAGAAATGTTTTCCAGAAATGGTGATAAAATGAAGGTAATATTTTCTTTAAAAGTAAATAAATTTATTTAAGTATTTGTAAATGATTTTGGGTATTAAATAAGAATTCATGGTCAATGGGAAAATGATTTCCAAAATTTTCACTAGTGAAATTTATGATGTTATGGGGAGTGAACACATATGTCTTATTGTTGTCTAGTGGTACTATTTATGGATTTTAAAATGGTCTGCCATGTACTATAAACTACACATTGAAAATTAATATTTTCAAGGAGAATTACTGAAATCTTCTAAATAATAATAATTTTGTGAAATATTATATATATATATATATAAACATGTTTTTTGAGAATCCATTTTTTGTGGGAATATTTTTATTCATGAAATGATTTATATAATTAATTGGTTGATTTTAAAACCATTACTTTGAAAATTAGATAATCACCCATTATTTAAAACTATTTTCAATTGTGATCTTGAAGTCCTATGTTGGATGCTGTTTTTTCATCTGCACGCACCCATAAGCATAAAATAATTATAGTTTTATTTGATTCTTGTTGAAACTATGATAAATTTGTGAATTTTGTGTCAAATACTTTGTATCCAATATCGGTAATGATCCTCTATTGTGATAAATTTTCTTTATTTATTTCATGATTCTTTTATAAAAAAAATACACATCATTTGTAAGGGATGAACATCAGGTTCGGGTTCAAGTCATTTTAATTGTTGATAGATGAATGGTATATTTAAAATTATATATTGGATGTTGTCGAAAATATAAATTTATAGTTCTTAATTTTTTGTAATTCTATAGATGAAAATTCATATTTTTTTAGTCTGAAAAAATTAATTATGAAGGAACAATTCTTATGAGGGTGGAATAATATAACCACCTAGAAATTATAATCATATTTTTATTATAAAAAATATTTTACTAAAAGGATAAGTTTATATATAAAATGAACCAATAATATATTGATATTATTTTCATGAAATATAATAATTGAAATTACTTGTTTTAATTTACATGACTATATGTTAATTATAATACTTATAAATAATTACGATTTATAGTTTTCAAAAATATTTTTTAAATAAATTATTTTTTCTTGTTTTTGAAATAGATTATTTGAAAATATCTACTATCTTTTTCAAATGATTATAATAACAATATATGTACATGATTTCATTTATTATTAATATTTTAATATATGCTGACATTATGAATAATATTTATATACAAATAATTTGGATTTCACAAATGTTATACATATATATTTAAATATAGTTTCAATTATAATTTTACATTGTATGATGATATATAATAAATAAAATATTATATATTTTTTCTATAAAATGATGTAATAAAATGAAATAAAAATATTTAATAAAAATAGTAGAAATTTTAAAAGGAGTGGGAGAATTACAAGTTAGGGATTGAGTAAATCAACCATAGGATTTCACGAGTGAGGTGAGAAGGTCGAGGATTACTATTTCAATAGGGTTGGCACCATTTGAGGTGTCTGAGATGGTCGCACAATGTTTAAGGAGATGATAGCTTCAATCATAGGTAAGGTGAGTCATTATTGCCATGGAGTTTGCCTGATGGATTCCTAACGTCGATGTTCCGTGCGAAGGAAGATTGAGTGGGTTTGGTCATCAGTGAGGGAGGTTCCAAGCATGATTATACATTATTTTTCATCGAACCTTGTGTTGTAGGAATTTGTTTTCATATATAGGTATCGTTGTATTGATGTATCCCATCATTTATTTGGAATTTAAATTGTTTTTTGTTTTAATATCGACCACTTGTTGTAGTATATATTATTTTCTTATCCTAATATGAATATCATATGAATAGAATATAACTTAAAAATTATATATTTCTTTCTTATATTATTTTCTATCTAATGTGGACCACAAATGTCCATTCAAAATTTTATCTGTTATTTCCAATTGTCTGAAAACAATTTGAATTATTTTGTCTTTTGTCTTTCTATCAAATCCTATATTTCATTTAACGCTATGATTATATGCAACACTATTGTCTTAGTTGATTCATGGATATAAATGCCATATTACAGTGTTAAAAAAATGTACAAACCTAATTTCTATCTCTCTTGTTGGTAGTGGATGTATTTCTTGTGGTAGGGAATTTATTCTTTGATTTCAAACACATTTGTAGGGATATGTGTTTTCCAAAAAAAATTAGTTCATATTGAATCCACCACAACAATTAAATTTAAATTTTTTGTGAAATTTGTGTCTACCTAAAGAATTATGATTATCAAACACATTGAATGAAATTTTTTATTTTTTTGTTCCCATATACATAAATTATTCTCTTTAATTTTAATCTTCAATTGTAATTTATATGTTGGTAGGGTATCATAATATTTATTTTATTTAGTTTAATCAATGGGGTTAATTATTTAATTAAAAATACATGAATCTTACATCTGTTATTTATGTACAAAATTTATACTGCAACATTTATTTTCTTTAATATTATTTTTATTATTAAATTATATGTTTAAATTCAATATGAAATGAATTATTCCTATCATATCATGTTTTAATAAATAGCGTTTAACTATGTTCGTTGAAAATGGTATTATACATTAATCAGAACCATATCTTGATTATTGATATAAAATTATATTTTTTTCTCTATAACTTGAATAAACATGAGTTAATATTTGATAATGTGTAATTAGAACTCCTATGATATAAATATGCATGTTCATGATAATTATGGAATAATTCTCAATAACATATAATACAAATTTATGGTTCAAAAATAAATAAGTGGTTTTTGTGTTTATGATTGATTGTTATGATTTATATCCGTTCACTATTAATTAATCATGATGCTTTGTACCATATTGTATGTAAAATTATTTATGAATCTACATATATTCAATCAATTTAGTTAATCATACAATTATCGATGTTTTTTAGAAGAATGATTTTAGGCTAATATGGGTTTCTCAAAATCCATGTTTATATATTAATTTCCCACATTATGTTACATGAGAATACATATATATATATATATATATATATGGAATAGAATTACATTTATAACTTTATTTATTTATTTATGAACATAAAAAATAAATTTTACATGAATATGTAGGATGTTTCATTAATAATTCTATTTGAGTCACCTAAATTAATAAATTTTCGATTAATTAATATTATTTTTTCTTTCATATCAATTTTTCATTACATCAATAGCCATTTTGTTTATGATTTACTAATAGTTTTTTTAATCATGGGATTCACCTGAAAATTATTATAGAAATTTTTTAGGAAATGGTGATAAAATGATTGGGATTGTTTCATTCGAATGAAATAAATATATTTAAGTATTTATAAATGATTTTGGGTAAGATATGAGAATGGTTGGTTGATGGGAAAATGTTTTAAAAATTCGAATAAGTGAAATGTGTGACTTTATAGGGAGTGAACTCATAAGTCTTAGTGATGACTAGTGGATCTATTGATTTGTTTTATTATGATCTACCATGTATTATTAATGACCCTCTGAAAATAAATATTTTCAAATAAAAATTCCCAATAGACGATATATTATAACAATACTAGGAAATACTATAGTTGTCTATATAAAAACTCATGTTTTCTGAGAATCTGTTTTAAGTATGAATATTTATTTTCATGAAATGTTTTACAGAATTTATTGGTTTTCAAGAAACCCCTTACACATCATGTCCAATGCTCACCCTTTCATTAAAATTATTTTCAAAGGGCACCAGGATTTCATAATTTGGACGTGTTTGTTTTTTGTGAGTGCACGTGAAGAATAATTAAAGGATTATTGATTTATTTTTTGATTTTTTTACACAAATAAATATTTTATGATTGTATCTAATACACCAAAACCTATATCGATAATGATTTTATATTGTAATAAATGATACTTATTTATTTAGATTTGAATTTATAAAAAAATCAAATCATTTGTATGGGATGAACGTGGGTTTCGGGTTGGAGTAGTTATAATTAACATCTATTTTGTCGGAATAATATTTTATTAGAGGGGGAAGTAACCGGAATTGTATAAAAAACCATTTTGGATTTTTTATCTTGATGTAAATAATTTTAATTGGGATAATGGTTTATCATATAAAGGTAAATTGGAAATTTCTGATTAATTTATTATTATTTTTCATTGTAGTTGATATTATATGAGGTATAATCACTATGTAATACGTGGGATGTATTTATAATTTTTAATAGATATTAATTTTATTTGTGGAAAATCTATGTCTATTTTATAGAATATATTTATAGGGAATATACATATTTTATAAGTGACATGATGAGTTGTTAATTTTTTAGATATAAATGTTATCATCATTTTTCAAGAATAAGTAATCAAACATATTTGATTATTAGGTCTCAAATTTTATTTAGTATATATTTAATAGTTTAAATGGTAGTAATATAGGGAATTATTTTGTATAGAAATTGAATTTTATTGTTGAAGATTTCGAGATTAATTTATTATTCCATCAATTAATGTTTTATTCATATTTCATTGGGAATAATCATTTATTTTGTTGAATTAGAAAATGTATACAGACAAGATGAATAAATTTTCCTCACTTTTTTGGATCTCATAATACATTAAAAGATAAAATTAGTGATTCATGCATAAAAATTTTATCTTGGTTATTTATTATTTAGAATATAATATAATGAAAATGTGGATAACTAAATTAAAAAAAATTATTGGATAAAATTATTATTATAACATAGAAAATGATTAATATAATATTTTGAAAATTTTAATAATGTGACTCATGGTTTATAAACCCACCATTGTGATATTTTATGGTAAATTATCACATTTTTAAATTTGAAAAATTCAAATTAATTTAAAAATTACCAAATTTCGGATTTTAAAATTTCCATTTTTATATTATATTTTGGGAATAAAATTTTTGACACTAATTTAAATTTTGAAATTCATTTTTAGGATTCCATAAATAATTTAATACATTTAATGCTTCTAGACCCAATGCTCAAAAAATAATTTGGATGCCTAAAACTAGTTCACAATCTGACCCCTAAGAACTGTTTATATATATAAGCACATTTAATCATAGGACCATATCTCTTGAACTACATGCCCAATGAATCTGAAATTAAAAATTGAGGAGAGAGTGGGTTTTAATTAAAAACATTACAAACTATGTTCATGAAATATTCATCTGTTTTAAAGGACATGACTGCATATTAACATGCTTCATGCAAATATGAATAGTTATCATGGTAGAATAACTTTATCACAATAAATTATCTATAACTCCTACATCATGTGACAAATCAAGCTAAAATATTTATGAAACAGATGAGAAATTATTTTAACAACTATTAAGAATATCATATTTCTTATTTCTTCTATCTTTTTTGGATAACATGTGAAAAAATTAATATGATATGTAAATATTGATAATATTATCCCCTTTACCTATAAAATTATGATTCATATTTATTTCAATGTGGTTGGAAATAAGTGTGTAATCATATATTTCAATTTATTGTACCCTTATAAGAATTTTGTTTTTAAATTTTACATTAATGGTATTATTCATCATATTAATATCTACATTATTCAATATTTTATGTGTTTCTCCCACCATATTCTCTTCTCAACACTACTAAAAACCAAGAACTAACATATAAATTTGATCTAGTGAGGGAATAATGATTAGATATCATTTCAAATGATTTAATTTTTTTCATTTATTTTACCCTAGTAATGTATTTTATTAAATTGATTTCATCGAATGATTTTCCCATTTTCTTTACCATTGATTTCATCTTCTGGTTAAGAAATCACCATTACCTTTTCTATTATTGTCAATCATATGGTAGCTCATGGAATGAGTAGATATACACAGTGAAGAGATACCATATATTAATTTATGAATATAATTTCTCCATATGAATATGTATTGATATGGTTTGGTGACAATTCAAATTATATAGTGATGTGTGAGAATTCTTCATCGCCATATTGAATTGAAAAATTGATAACTCTTTTGAAAAGTGATTTGAATCATCGTAACCTCATAAAAAAATATTCCATAATTATTTTGTTATAAATTAATTTTTATAATAATTATAATATTCATATTAATAATTCTTGAATTTCACCCCCAACCCAATTTAGATTTTAATAATTATGTTAGTTATAATATAATATTAATTTACTATGTAAAAGAGGCCTCCATGTTGTGAAACATGGGTGTGAACACTATATTTAATACATATTTAAATAAAATATTGACTGAGGTAACAAGAATAATTTATCATTGTAAATTTGGATCCATTTTTGAGAGGGTGACTTCCTTCGAACAAATATTTTCACAAAAACCCAATAATAATAAAAAATTTCAAAAACTAAAAAACTAGCACCATTGAATATTTTTTTTCATCTATTTTCATAATATGGATTATTTTAGTGATTTATAACTATATCTAAAATATTATTATTTATGTTTTATGGGTGATCATTTAAATAAAAAGTGTGAGGAAAATAATTGATGAATATATGAGATAAATAATAACTTAAATAACAATTCTTCACTCTTTCAAGAATCCAAATTATAATGTCAACAAAAACAAAAAAGAAATTCTAAAATAGGATGGTAAAAATATTATTACAGCTACATTTTAAGTTTAACAACCAAAAAATCTATAAGATTTATTGTTAAGAATCATTAATATTTCCTTGGCTATTACATGAAGATGATCCTATTTAATTCATGTAAGTTAATACAATTATGGGATATCAACACGATTTGGATGAACATTGGTTATATTTAATTGAATATAGAAATGAAAATGATTATCACATATATTAAAATGATAAATAATATAACCTATACTAAAAAATTTATCAAGATATGTATAAGGAAGTTCCCACTAAACAATCATTCCCTATAGCCCAACCTGAAGATATAAATTTTCAAACTGCTTAAATAAAAAGAGAAGATTGCATTGTTGATTAATCCTTATTTAATCTTATTCTTTTTAAATTGTTTTATTAATTCCATTTTTCTATAATTATTAAGTAATAAGAAAATAATATAGATGCATATATCAATAAAAAATCACCAGGAATGTTGTGTTGGAAGAATAATAGGATGACACATTAATCATCCTTCATCCATTATTGAAGCCAAACCCCATTAAAAGGGGGAAATAGTTAATGCACTCTATTCAAAGGTTCATCCATGTCTTGTGTGGGAATATGATCACTCTAATAAATAATTTTTTTTATAATAATTAAACTATATCCACATTCATAATTGTGTTGATAAACAAAAACTCTCTGAATGGGGGTAATTGAAACTAGCACCCACATGGAGGTCTAAACCATGTTCTTCCATCTTTTCTCTTTCACTATATCTATTTATTAATTTTATTATGTTATTCTTTATTATATTTTATATTTCTAATTTTAAATTATATATTATAATAACCTAACACGTACACTGATTAATAATTAATAGTATAATATTTTATTATCACTCTTTTTTATAAAATTATTTCATTAATTGAAATGAAGTGTAATGAATATTAGTGCATGGGTGTTTGTTAACATAAATAGTTTTCTTCATGGACATTTTATATTAAACAACATTTTATGATCATTGAGATGAAATGGACATTTTTATCATTTATAATCATTAATTTATATTGATATGATTGATATTAATTTTTTATAAAAAATGATTTTAAATGTTTTTTGATATGGAATGTATTCTTTTGATTTTTATTTTCAATACATTTTATGTGTTTATGTGATATTTTAAATCATTTCCCAATAAACACATACTCAAATATATTTTCTCCTATTAAATGAGATACTGTGAAAAAATTTGGCTAATTATTCATAAAACACACACTTTCATGAGAGAAATTTGTATTTTGTGTGAGAACAAAAATGTGATAATTTTTTATTTTGTAGCATTTGAATTACTAGAATATTTTTTAGAATATTGATGACAATAGTTTTCTAGAAACATGATTAATTTATAATATCAATTATGTATGTCTTTCATTAGACAATTTACTCCATGATTTTTTTTAATATTTTAATCCACATTATGAGATGAGTTTTATTTATCTACCAAAACCCTTGGTAAATTTTCATTGATATTTAATTTTTGTGTTTTGGAGAAGGGTTGTTTGAGTTTTTTCATTGGGTTGTTTTTTATTTTTAGTTGGTGTGAGGTTTATATCAATACTTTTGGTAGTTTAGAATATGTTAATTTGGTATTATTCATCATTATATATTAATTTATTTATTTATTATGGTTATCCATTTAAAAATTAAAAATAAAAAAAATATATTAAATGATTTAATAAAATTGAAAAAGAAAAAAAGAAAATGTGATTGAATTTTTTGTTATGCCTAATATTTTGGAAAATTTCAATCTCCAAATTAAATTGCATGAATATTCAGTAACTATTTGAATTATATTATCAATTAATCTTTAATTATAATTGTTAACATTAAAAAAATAGTATGCCTTTTTAGCATTAAAAGTGGAAAAGTTGGAATGATATTCGAAATATAATTCATTGTTACCATTTCTTGGATCATTTACATCTCACAAAAGGGGGTGCCATTGTGTTTTATAATTTCAAGACAATTATAGTGAGAAATTTTTTAGGGTTTCACTTGAATATTCATGTTATTTACTTAACAGTTCATCCATATCATTATAAGTATAATTAGTTTTTAATCATTTTCCAACCATCCATAAGACAGACAAGTTACCTAGATTCATACCCCATGATTTTAAATATTTAAATGTATCATGTGGTAAAGAAATGTTAATTATTATAAATCTTATTGGGAAACATGTATTTTCTATGTATGGGAATAAATATATTAAATTTCATTTGATTTAAGTGGGAAAAAATCAATATGAGTTAGGTTTTGATTGGTCCAATGATAGATTTACGAGGATGAAAAAAAATCTAAATGTGGGGAATAAAAATTATTGGGAAATCTTTTTATAGATGATAAATGATATATTTCTATCATTAAATTTGACATTGATGATTTTCAAATTTTTAATATTATGTGTGATTACATTTGTATATTTAATAGTTTTCCATGATTGCAATGATTATTTGTTGGGGAATGATTATCATTTTATTAAAAAATTTATTACTAAAAGTAAATGTTTTTAAAAGCACCATAGTGTGATTTTATATGAAATTTTAATTTTGTTAATTTTTTTTAAATTTAGATTAATTTTTTCTTAATTTAAAAAATGAATTAATTTTTGGATCGTAGTTATTTTATTTGTTTTGATGTAGAATGTGAGATTTCCAAAAAATAAAATTCTATTTTATTGAATAAAATAAAAAACTCAAATGTCTTAATGCTGAAAATTTAAAAAAAAAACAATTCCAAAAATTGAAATGATCATCACCAAGATCACTAAACCATTCTAGGTTAAGATAAATAACCATCTTATTATGAATCGAATCATCTATGTGAATTTATACAGGTTACATATTCATAATTTTATAGTTCAGGGATAATAGATAATCCTTGTAATTTCTACATCTAGTAGTTTTCTTCCAAGAAAGACGAATATAATACCATTTGGTGTCTTCAACCATGGTGGTTGAGAAAAATTGAATTTATAAATAAAAGTATCTCTGTTTTTTAGGAATTCATACAACTATTAAAAGACCATACATTTTCATATCATGATATGTGGTGAATACAAATGTTCATAAAAGCATCCAACAACGTCACCATGATGATTTTTTAAATTTTACAAATACACCAAAGGACACAAATTTCAAATTGAGGTGACATCAAAATTTCATTTCATATATCCTTGAAATGGGGACATCCACATGACATAAAAGGTTCCATAAGGAGTATGATATTTACCTAAAGTACCCAGAATATTTACCATGAAAAGTCCATGATTTTATTTATGAAAAATTCATTTATTAAGGTCATTTTCTTGTATTACCATAGAAAAGTCACGATCAGATGATGAATATATATCGAATGTGATGAAAATATAATCCAATGTATTCTAGTTTTTCCATATGTTATGTGTAACATCCAAAATATCCATAATTAATATACTAGGAATGTGTTTTTAAATTGAAAAATTCTTTTAGTCTAGTAGGTGATACAATATATGATTTCTTATTGGAAATTTAATTTCAAAATAATTCGGAATGGCATTACAGATGGGAAAATTATAAGTAAATCCTAATTAAATATGGTCAATTTCCTCTCTCTGTAATATATATAGAACACATACACAATATTTAATAAAAAAACACTATACAAAAAACATTACCAGGAATTTTATTTATACATAAATCAAAAAAAAATAGAGGGCCTGTATGGAATAATTTTTTTTATAAATGATATATCCCAATACATAGCTTCCCTCTCATAGACTAATTATATAATTCCTTTGAGCATATCCACCAATTAGAAATATTTTCCCAAACTACAGTATCCTCTCAACTGATGAAATTATAATTTGAAACTAGTTCCTTGATACCACCAGGGGTGAAATCTAATAAAAATCTAGTTTCTAATTGATTGATACATTTAAATCAAAATAATAATCACGAAGGTAAAGATTGTTGATAAGAGGAGTACATGTCCATTTATCTATAAAAAAATTATGAAACTAAAAATATTGACCAACTACTGTGAATTAAAATAATTGGTTGAGAAATAATTCATCATGGTCTTCGAAATAATAGAATATATATAATTTATGTTCTGAATTTTACTAATTTAAAAATAATGATCATAGAAAATAATTATATCTTGAAATTCCACTTATAAGTCACCGAATAATGTTTGGTTGTAAATATTTATTAAATTTGAGGTTACATTTAATTTCTCACCACCGTGATCAATTGATTTATAACATTCCTTCCATTGAAGTTTAATATTACTTATTTTAAGATTCCTCTATTATATTGAAAATTTTTAATATAGATTTATATAAACTTAATTACAATAAAAAAAATTCATTTATAACCCATAAAATATTAAAAAAGTCCATACAATGAAAACATTGACAAGGCTAACACTTGAAATGATAGAGCTAGTCCTTCTTTTCTAAGAAGCCAAATAATTTTCTTTTAGGATATCAATTTGGAAAAATGATGAACATGTGATTTTTCCACAAAAAATAAAGATAAAGATAGTTACAGTAAATAATCCTTATCTAATACCCATATCTCCAATGACCACCAATTTTTTAGGTTTAGTAATATTTTTTAAAAAATAAATTAAAGACTTATTCATGTTGATATGCCTCCCCAATATCATATCATAATAAAGGGTAGAATATTTGATGTTATAAAAAATAATTTGATCCCTTTGAGTGATAAGAATGATTTCATACAAATAAAATAAATGAGTAAGTTATGTAAGGCCTCTATAATTTTTAATAGTTATGAATTTATTTTCATTTTCCCTATATATAGTTTCTGTCAAATAAATCAACATCAATGGAAAAGATAATGGTTGTGAGAGGATCATATATCCAATAATCTATGGTAAAATTTAAATATCCTTTTTTGAATACATTTATAAGCACTGATATATTTTTTGAACTCAGAATAATATTAACCCAATCAATAATGATGTCAAAAAATCTAAAATTTCATAAATCATTGAAAAAGAATCCCCAATCCAATGTATTAAATGTATCTTGAAAATTGATCTTGAGAGTGATAATACCCCCTCTAGAAGATTTATTTATAACATTAATGCATTCAATGGATGTATTACTATAATCATTGATAGTCATACTTTTTCCCAAATAAAAATTATTTGGGGAAACAATTAAATTGGAAATACTGAATATATTATAAGAATTAATTTTACCAAAAAAATTTAAATACTATTGATAACATCAAAAAATATAAATAAATATACATAACATTCATTTTCCATTTTATGAATGACTATAAAGATCTGAGCATTGATTCCATGTTCCAACTCACCACACTTTACTAAATTACTAACAATCCTGCAAACATAACAATTATTTATCTATAAAAATGATTAAAATAAGGAATTTGAAAACCCATTTGGACCTAGGGATATTCAATATTAATTCTAAAAAATCATCCTTATTCTAAAAATCATGGGGAAGATCAGCGAGTTTACAATTTTGTCATCATTATCAAGTTTTTAAATGATACATTTCATGATATAAAAAGTAATATTGTGTCCATAAAAGAGGTTTTGTTATTGGAAAATAATTTCCACCCAGTTCCTATATTGTATCATTATACTCCACACCCATTATATATAGAATTTACAATGAACTATAGAGATTCCAAAATCATTTCATATAATTTAAAATTTTAGTATTTCAATTACCTTCCTTTAGAAATTGGAATTTATAATACTCTCATTCATCTAATATTTGAGGGATAAAATAATATTGAGATCATGGATAATAATATTTTCTATTCCAAGACCTTTAGAAAAGTCACCAATAGAATCACAATCTTGATTTGTATGATCCATAGATTATTGGTGAATAATATTATCCTCAATGTTTCTAGAAAGATACCAACACCATCTTTTTAATCTTTTCATACAAACATTAACCTTTAGAACATAAGAAAAAACAATTACCTTATATATCAAGGAGTCAAACATGTCATGAAACACTTTTTTACATTTCGTGTGTAATATCCAGTAATAGTTAAATATTAATGGAGAAGGTGGGTTAGTCTCTATAATGATAATATTAACCATAATACGGAAATAAACTGAATTTAACCTAGAAATGATAGATAATGAATTGGAGGTAAAACATAAAATTTCACATCATTGATGAAATATATATCTTATATAGAAGAAAATGTTTAATATGACGTTACTTGTAAAATATTTATTTATCACTAACAAGGATGATTTCATTCAAACTTCTATTCGCAAAATAATATATAAATTAATTGGCTGAAAAAGAATAATTTTTTGTGCATAACCTATACTGTGGTATGATTTGGTAATTTAAATCGCCAAAATGAGTACACAAACCCCTCATTTTTTGTTTATAATCTGAATATTCAAATAAATATATATTTTTTCATAATATATATTGTATTCTTAAATTTGAGAAAAAAATAGTTTCAATCCAACACAACTATAACATTGAAACACTATATTCACTATATAACATATAATATAAACAACATCAAGTATCAACTGAGAGAAAACCCAAACCATTTAGATATCATTACTGTATTTCTTATCACATACCATATTGTATGAATTTTTTTTAATAAAATATAAAATTTCATAATAAATCATCTTGATCATAGAAATAACTATAATAAATATTTTTTATTTATTAATGAAAAAACAATTATCTTTTTTAGGGTTATCCAATCTCAGATTATTCCATGGAATAATATATATTTAAAATTTTGTTTGGTGATAGATTCCTATATTTTCATGAAATTATAATGGTTGTTCCAAGTTGATATTTTGATTAAAAATTATTTTTTAAATCCTTACATGGACTGATTATTCATTACATATATGAGGTATCATTATTTGGATAACCCACTTCGTTTTATTTTATCAATGGGATTAATAAGAGTAGGGAAATATCCATATGAAAGTACACAAATTTGTAACTTTTAATGGTAATACATATACCTATATTGCAAGTATTTAATTCATCCAAAACTAATTCACCAGCATCAGTGTAAAAAATTTCAATATACGTAATATATTTTTTAAATTTTCAACAACTTATGGGTTGTCTAATAATTGAGATAAATCTGAAATTGTACCATATAATGTTAATGCAGAATCGCATTTGTGATAAATTGTTTTAATTGTATTTTATTTTTTTGAACGATCCTTTTTGTATAGAATGTTTCTTAAGTATTAGACCCATTCTGTCATAATGAGATAATCAGATTATCCATCATCGGTTGAAGATCATTGGTTCCAAGAAAATCATATTCAGATCATTAGATCTAAAATAATCAAAGGGAAAAAAATTTTGCTTGAAGTTTTCCTTCTTCATAATCAGATATAGAAAAAAGTGTTTTATTAAAGATGTTGTTTTGTTTATTATGATTTTTGAAAGAATATTGAGATGTTAGGAGTTTGAATGTTTTCTAATTTTATAAAAAAATCAATTATATTATAGTCATGAATTTCATGAAAATATAATGAAAACTCTCAAGATTATTTATTTTCATGACAAGGTGGAGATGCTTGATGTTTATTATCATATCAGAATGGAAAATCCATTTTAATTATAATTCAATTGTAATGGGACTTACATTGTAGTGGGATTAAAATCAAAATAGGAAATTCAATCTTAATGAAATTTCCATAATAATGATAATTAAAATATAATGGTATTTCCATCAAAATTTGAATTTCATTATAATGAGATGGAAATGAAATAGTAATATTAATGAGATGATAAATAAGTAGAATTTTTAATGAGATGTGAACGAAACAGATCCTAATTATATGATAATGAAACATATTATAATGAGATGAGAATGAAAAATAATCATTATGATCCTATTATGATGAAGACTTTGAAATAATGTTCTAGAAGTTTTATGAAGAGTTCAAGAGGACAACAATAAAATATTCTTTTGCATAAATCTTAGTGAAAAATCAGGATTATTGAAGAAGAAAAACATTATGAATAATGAGGGGTATCATAAAAGATTTCAAAATTCGATGATGTAGAGAAATTTTTCCAATTTCTAGGTTTCATTTTATTAGAATGATATAATTACTTTACTAGATCATTCATTCATTCATAACATTTCATAAAAGTGGAAAATGAAATGACAAAGAACTAATGAGGAGGATTAAAATGAAAATTGATTATTTTTCAAATTGAGATTGATTTTATTTAAAATATTACATTTAGTCAATTTGATTGAGTTAATTGGACTAATTAATAGTATATTTATAACTTGAGTAGATTTTGAGTTTTAAAGACTGAGAATGGGTTTATTGTATTGAGTCTATATTATTGAAAGAATCTTATCCATACTCATCATATTGAGAAAATTAGATATAGACTCATTACTATAGAGAACCAGATTGAGCATAATCATATTTCGGGAACCAGATAAAAAATCATCTTATTGAGAAAATCAAATCCAACCAAATCAGAATAAGTATTCATACTGAGAAATTGTAGATAAATCTTAATAAAGTATGTATTATTTTTATTTGCTCAGTTATTTTATAATTTAATATTGTAATCCAACAAGACTCAGTATATCAATTTATCTTGGGAGATAAAATGTGTCTTATAGGAGTTGGAAAAAGCTCTATTAATTTATTCATAATTGTGTATTTCGATCAAACCATAGAAGTTTATATGGAAAACACGTTGGTTCCCACACTACTGTCAAAATTATTAACTATTATTTCAATTACATACAATCCTAATCATTAATGCATAATTATTTACTAATACGTGATAAGGAAATAAAGCATACCAGGTTGGAGGGGGATTTTTTTGAAAATTATAGAAACATATAAAAAGAGAACTGGTTTAACAACCCATCTCAGTTATTATTAAATAATTTGGATCATCAATCTGTATCAAAGCCAGATAACCATGTTGACCCCTTATCTAAGATAATATAAATTATATCAATAGAATATGAATTTTGACATTTTATGGAAAAATATTGTTATGGATAGAAAAATATGATGATTCCATATAACACGTCTCTTGACTTGGAAGATGTTAATGCAGCTACTATTGGGTTTTCACCTATTTAGAAATATTCTCTAATTACCTTTACTAGTAAGTATATAAATGATTATGGAATGATTTGAAATGTTATTATTATATCCTTATCAAACAAATTTCATCAGAAGATGAAGGGTCTTAATACATCAAAATGTATGTGAAAAAAATGTAATGTGTTTTCAATGTGAATACTAAATATAATGTAAAAAATCTAATAACATGGAATAGTATGTATGAAACAATAAGAATAAGATATGAATAAATAATTGATGAATACCTCACTATAGTAAATTAAATTTATTGAAATATTATAATATTTAGAGAGGTCCTATATGATTATAGAATTGTGAAAAAAACTTCTGAGAAACTTATTATATAGGGTTTTTTCTAATATTTATTCTTTAGAATATAAATATTATTTAACTCTTGAAGAATTGAATAAAATTCTTAATATGTATGATATGTGGAATGCTCAATATTTTAAAAATACAACGAAATGGTAAACGAATTTTAAAGGTATTACATTAATGAAAATGATTTTTTTGAACATTTTTTTCATTAAGAATTCTATTGTATAGTGGATGATGAGTTGAATGATAAAATCATGTCTCTTATATCCATGAATTATAGAAGTGGTAGGGGAATGTATGGATGTAAAATTCCTATAAATCTTTTTGAGTGTGGTGGAATATGACACTTTTATATGAATTGACCAATCAAGAAATATGGATAATATCAAGATCATTCTTCAAAAAAGCTAAATTGAAGAATAGGAATAAAAATTATACTGAATAAACCTCTTCTGATATATAAAATATGATATTTTCTAGAATTAAAAGAAGTATGTTCAGTATGAAATTTGAATCTGACTCAACTAAAAAAAATTCTCTTAAAGATGAAAACTCATTAAAATTCATAAACATTATTTAAAAAATTAAGGAAAAAAAATTTTATTCATAGAGGGAAGAATTTGGTGTTGAAACATATAGATAATATCATCTCATAACCAAAAATCTTATTTGTTTGGAGAAAAAATAAACTGAATTAATAAATTAGAGGAAAGAATACATTCATGAGATTTTTAGTTAGAAACATATAATTTTTTTATCATGGGTAGATGATTGAATATATTAGTAAGAATATATAGGATAAATAATAAGTGGTTAATATGTTTTGATCAAAACATCTTGATTCTAAATGTACAATGGATAATATGAATGACGAATTAACCAACGAATGTGAAGTGAAATATTATACTTTAAATATTATTGAGAATGATTAATTTGATGATCATGTAATGTATTATCCTACCAAAAATAATGTACCGACTGATTATTTTAATATTTTAGGTTCCATGAAATATATTGGGAAATCCTAGGTAGAGAAAGGATGAGAGAAACCTCTACTAGACATTCATGAAATTGTTCCAAAGTTCCTCATTCATAATATTTTTATATCACCAGACATATGTGAAGAACATCCACTATCATTTATCCATGTTTTTCTCCTTTTACATATTAAGAAACCTATTTCAACAAAGAATAAAAATTTCCTTTGTTCAGAAAATCATATAATACTCATCATATCAATAGAATCAGATCTCGAATCACCAAATTGATGAAATTGGATCTATACTTCTAATATTGAGATAATTTGATACATACACATTGTATTCAGTGAATTAGATCTCGACTCATCATATTGAACAAATTATATCTATAATCATCTTATTTTAAAAAAATTTAATCATCCAAATCCAATTATGGATTCATAATGAACAATTGAGGAGCAGCTTCAATAGTATTTATTCATATAATAGAAATTAAAATAAATATGTAATGACTAATGTTGATTAAATATACATTTTTATTGAGACAAAATTTGAAATTAATAAATGAACAAAATATCGATACATGATAGTGGATGTTCGTCACATTTGATAGGTGATACAAAATATTGAAACATGTTGGATTTAATTATACAAGAGTAGTTAACAATAGAAATGATCTTTCCTATAAAATTTGATGAATCATAACGACTGATATTTAATGATTAAAAGATGATATCTACAGAGTTTTAGTTTTTTACACAATAAATCATAATATACTTTCTGTATGTAAACATTGTGATGATAGAAAATAAATTTTTTTTAGAAATTATTTTTCTATCATCCAATGTGCACATGATAGAAATGTAATTATAAAATATGAATTATCTTGTGAGAATATCTTTAAAATAGAATAATTAAAAAACTCATTTTACTTTAGTGTTAAGATGAAAACAAATTGCGGCACCAAATAATTAGCCACCATAGGCAGAAAACATGTCTAAAATTTCTAAAGTTGATGTCATTTGGAATTTTATAGAATTAAAAAGAATAGATAAATATGGTTGTAATACTTTTCATAATGGAAATATGACTAAAAAATATAATAATAGAATCTAGATTAAATCTAATATTCCTATGGATCTTATTCAATTAAATTTATATGGGCTGATGAGTCATAAATCAATTAAATTAATTATAGACATTATCACTATTATTTATGATTTCCCTCCGATAAAAAACATTACATTTATGAAGCACATTTTAGAGGCTTTTTAAATGTTCAAATAAATTAGATCGTATTTTGATAATGAAATGGGGGTCTTCATAAAGATGTTGAGAACACATAATGGTACCGAATTCACAAAAAATACCTTTAAACAATATCATAGATATGATGTTCTAACAAAACTATATAGAAGTTGTGTGGAAATGTGAAGAAGTATGTCTAGATAATACAAAAAATCAATAATATATTGTAGATAATCTATTAGTACTTATATATATGTTAAAAATAGATGATTATTTAGATCGAAAACTAACATCAATCTTTAAGAAATGGTTTATAAAAAAAATACTTCTTCTAAATACAACAATGTTTTTTGATGTCCATGTTTTCTCAATATAAAATATCTGTATTGGGGAAATCATGATGAAAAAGATGATGAATGAACAAATATGGGTTATTCTCAAAATAAAAGAACATACAAATTATGAAAAAAAACATTTACAAATGTTTTCCAACTCATATGATATAAAGGAAATTAAAAATGACAATTCTTCAAAAAGAATTATTGATAATATAAGGGATGATAAAATAAAATGTTCCAATAACAGTGAATTTGATTCAAAACATCCTTATCATGATTAATAATAATCATATGATGTAGAAATGTTTTTGGGAATGGAAAATTATAATTTCCTACCAAACAAAAACATGTAAAATCCAAAAATATTATTATTAATTAGAAGCTTATTGTTCAGAATAAAAAGATGTTGATATTAGAAAATCAAGCATCAATTATCTCAAAAGCTGATATGGGATTAGTTTTAGAGGCTATTCAATATAATGAATTTGTGGATTTTAATAATGAATAGTTGGATCAGATTAAAAGGATTTAAATACTGGAACATGTTTTTTGGGATGGAAATAAAAATGTCATCGGAACAATGTGGCATTATAGAAAAAAATTCATTGAGAATAGAGATGTTTCTAAAAAAAGCATGACATATTTGTAAATGATATGTACAGGTGGATAGTGTGGATTTTGATGAAAAAAATTCCACCGTTTCAAGGATTGAAACTATTTTAATGAATCTTGTAGTGACCGCACATTGGAATTACAAAGTTCATCAAATTAGAGTAATTCCATTTTTCATAAATAGTGATATTGAGGAACATGATTACATTAAAAAAATGTGTGTGATTTTACATGATTAGTATGAAAACAATGATTTCAATTTGATGAAATCTTTGTAGCAGATCAGAAAAACTCTATATGCTTGGCATTCAAAACGTGATACAATTTGATAATATTGATCTTTTATAAATGAAATGTTGATATAATCTTTTATATAAATGAGGTTTACCCTGTAACTGTAATATTAAATGATTATGTGGAAGATATAATTTATTTGGGCAGAGAGAAGATGTTTCTAATTTTTTTTAGGAAATGAGTAAGAATATTGAAATTTCCATATAAGGAAAAATATATTTATTCCTTGTATAAAAAATTTTTACAAAAGGAAAAATAAATTTTCTTATCTCCAGACATGTATTATAGTGATTTTTAATGATTTTTTGTTTAGATGAATTAAATAAATATTTACCTACGTTTTAGCGAGTAAAGAGTTAGGTAATGATAAATATGGAATAATTATTAAACACAAAGTCATTCAGAATAATATAGGAATTCATCATTACCTTAAATCCTCAAGGCTTGATATTGTTTATTTTTTGACATTGTATCCCTGGTATCAATGTAATATGAAAGATTCACATATATAGGAAGTAATAAAAATTTTGTGATATGTCAGTGGAACAACATCAAATAGATTGTTATACAAAATTAATAGTGATAAAATGTTTCATGGATTACTGATGATGATTGGGCTTGAGATTGTAAAAATAAAAATCAACCTCTTGAAGAACATTTTTCTTGGGTAAATGTTTTATGAATTGATATAATAAGAAATAAATATCAGTAACATTGAGTGCAATGAAATTAAAATATGATTCAACTTCTCAAGATTGTACTAAATTTTTATTGATGAATTTTCATATAGAATATTTAAATGTAAAATTTTATAAACCATTTGAGATACACTATGATAATCATAGTGAATTTGGTCATTCGAAAATCATGTACAACATTCACGATAAAAGAACCATGATATAAAGTTTCAATTTATAAAAAATAATGTTTATGATGGAGATTTTTATTATTATAAAACATTAAAAGTGTCTAAAATTTCTAATATATTTACCAAATCAATGCTGAAATAATGATTTGTTGAATTGAGGATAAAACTTCATTGTCATAATCTTACCATGTCTTATTAAACATTATATGGAAGAAAACATATCATTCATTGGATTATGATGAAAGTGCAGGAGAGAAAGTAACAACTTTTTACCTTGTACAAGGTTTTTACATATATTTACTTAATGAATCTAATCTTGTGGTTATCACAAAATGAGGGATATATAAATAAATATGAGAGAAAAAGGAACGTGATAGAAAAATAAAAGTGAGAAAAGATATAAAAAATGTTTGGTGGAGTTTATGTTTACATGGGAAAGAACATTATTTCCACAAAGGGATGGAATACCTTCAAAAAATTACATTACCCATTAGTGTGGTCTTAGTACACTTTCTTTTGAGGAATGATATGTTTTTATTAAAGTATAAAAACATTACATCACTAAAAAACTTCATTTTATGAAAAAATCATGAGCAATTGAGAATTTGTTAATAAGGGTTGTAAAAAAATCCAAAGGGGGTATTGATGATTGTTTGTGATGAATTTTGGTAACAATTTATTTGTATTTGTTGGAAAATACCATTTTTGGAGAAGACTGTTTTTGTTTTTTAGTTGTCATACCCATTCTATTGTAATGAGATAATTCAACTAACTAGCATTAGTTTTAGATTATCAGATATATCTACATTTTATTGAAATCAATGGATCCAAAATATTCAATGGAATAATTTTTCCTGGATAAATTTTTTCCTATTTTATAATAAGATAAATTAATATGATGTTCATTTAATAAATTTTATTATTGGTGATGAGTTCTGATATAAGATTTTGAATTTAAGAGTTAAATTTTATTCATAAATTCATAACAAAATTACACAATGAATTTATTGTCATAATGTCATCAAAAATCATGAAAAGTCTCATAATGAATGTTTTTGAAAAAAATGGTTGAGAGGTTTGATTTTTTTTTCCAGAGTTATAAAATATAATGTCATTAATAATCAGAATTCTGTTGTAATAAGATTTCGATCATAATGTGATATGCATCAGAAAGGGAAATTATATTTTAATTGGATTTATACTGTAATGGTATTTTCATAGGATTTGAATTTCCATCATATTTTGAATTCCATCATAATGAGATGAGAAAGAGAAAAATCATAATGAGTTGATAATGGAGAAAAATTCATAATATGCTAGTAAGGAAATATATTATAATAATATAATAAGGAAACAATCATAATCAGATGAGAAGGAAATATAATCATAATTAGTTGATTATAAATATTAATGAAAAAGATAATTTCAGAGGTTTTATGAATAGATGAAGAGGTAAATATTGATTTTCAATATCATATATATCTTGAAATAATCTGAAGAGGATTGAAGAAGTAAAAGATAAAGTTTAATGGACATAGATCTTTGGTGATTTTGAAATTTGAGGAAGTAGAAAATGATTTCACGTTTCCCAGATTTGTTTTCTTAGTTTCATATAAATACATTCATTGATCATTACATAATTTGAAACATTTCATGCAAGAGTAAATGGAATTGAACTGAATAAATGAAGTGAATGTAATTTATGGTGAGAGATCTTGTGATGAGTATTAGACGACTAAATGCTTGTTTACCAGAATAAGAAAGATAAAAATTATAAGATCACATTTAGTCAATCATATTAAGTCAATGATACTAATCAGTAACACATTTATAATTTAAGTAGAATTTGAATTTATAGATTGAGAATTCGTTCGTTATATTCAGTACATAGAATATATATAATCAGATAGAGACTCATCATATTTAGATAATATGATAAGACCCATCATATTGATATAATCGGATCCAGACACTTCGTATTCAATGAATCTGATCGAAGCTCATCAGGTTCAGAACAGCAGATGCAAAAAAATTTGAATGAGGATTCGAATTGATAAATAGTTTATCATTTTAAACAATGTAGTTATTCATTTTTTGGATAAACTATTTTATATGAAAATGATTTAAAGTATTGGGAGTTAATATAATATTCTCTATTACGATTTAGATGGTGAATAATGGGATTTGGAATAATATATATTCAGTTCTTTATAATAGTGGATTTCCATTGACCGATTGTAGTTCGTATAAAAATGATGTGGGATCTCACACTAAGGAACCCCCTTGAAAATCATGTGTTATTTAAATTATTTCATACTTTTTCATGATTAAATATTTACTAAAAGTTTATATGGAAATACATCATTACTGGTCACATGGGACTGTTATGAAATGAATTGAAACTTATTAAAATTGAACAACTGATCTACCCCCGCCATCAGTTGTTATTCTATACATTTGAACTTAAAATATCTAATGATTTTGAGAATATCATTTGATATTCTCCCCAATGTGACTAACTATATGTCATTGTAATGTCTCATCGTATATTTCTAAAACCTATATAGGATTTGGGAAAATGGGAATTCCAGACATGGAGGAATATAGTATAGATTATCCTCTAATTTGGAGACCTATTGAATTTTTGGATATATATTCAAAATATTATAGAATATATAAAATCATTGTGATAAGAGGTTTCAGAATAAAAATTATGATAGGTATAATCCAAGAAATACTTATAATTCATACTGCTGAGGTGTTCATTCATCAAACAGTCAATTAATATCATGATTTCTTGAAAAAATTTATGATAAATGGATTTATCTTCATTACAAAAAAATTTATTTACTTCCATATTAAATATAATAGGATCATAAAGATCCCCATATATAGAGAAATTCATTGAATTTTAATCATCCCATGTAGTAATAACAACATTCGTTTGTTAGAGGCACTGTAATGATGTTAATCATGAAGAGAATCAACAGTGGTTCTCAAATCAAGTGAAATTTAATGAAATATTCCTTTATCTCCACTATCTCATACAACATTCCCTCCTATAATACTAATTGGTGGTTACATAGTATTATTTGTATTATGAAGAACCTTAATTGAATCAATTTTCTATTCCTAAAAAACTACATCCAATGATGTTCCACTATTGTTCTTTTATTAAGAGAAATTTTATTTTTATTCAACCATTTCCCAGGATGATCATTCTTCTAAATCTCCATATTATCTTAAACAAAAAAAAAATTATAATGTTATTTATATTGTCATTTTTCAATGAATTGAGACAAGGATAATGTTTTTATTCCATGTCAATATTCTTATATATGGTAATGGAGTGGTTATCTACCATGCATAAATTATAAAAGGGTTGAACATATTCATAAATAGTATTTACCTCAGAATAATGATGATCATCAATAATGTTTATCACATCATCTTGCTTCATGGTAATTTTTACATCATTAGTGTTTTAATTGTTAATGTTGACTTCAATAAAAATTCATTAATATAAAAACATATCACTATTATGATTTCAATTATGAATATACTAAGGTAGGCCAATACAGCTAGCAAGAAAATTTTGAATATTGTAGTACCATAACACACGATTTAAAACATATATCGATACCCATATATATGATACCAAATTACATTGAATATAGTGATTAATATTGATATCCCATTCATATATCAATAAATTTCTATGAAGTATATGAATAGTAAAAATCATCCACACTGAATAAATACAATTTTCATTCCCAAAATTATAACAATGATGTCTCACCCAATCAGGTTGATATCTAAATCATTGACTCAACATTGTTGTGAAAAAATAAATTTAAACATAGAGAGAGGAAAAGGTTTTCATCCCTTCAAATATGTGACACACCCAATAACATGAATTGTCATAACTGAAGGATTTTCCATAATGCATATAGATAATCAAAAAATGAAATTTCCCCATCATCCAATTTTATGATAACTGTATGTTTAGGTAAATCATAAATATGAAAATTAGGTAACCTGAATATCCACTAATAATGTGATTCCCTTAATTTTATATATCCCTAAAGACCCATCAATATTTAGGTTTTCATTAGATATATTCAATATCTGCAAAGATTCAGAATCTACATCCTTGATAGAATGTTCCTAATACATATATAAAGAATCCATTATACAAGGTATTTAATAGACCAATGGGAAATAATTATATAAATCCAACAAAAATTATGGAAAACACAATAGAGTATCACAACCACCATGAGTATGATAACCATCATTTACAATTTTATATTTAATCATTATTTTTTTCATAAAATTTTCAAAACTAATATAAATTTTAAATTTATTTACTTATATATCTATATAGAATGGGATTAATTTATTTCTTATTTACCCAAATCCAAATCCACTATTTGAGGTCGTCAAATCAAATCACAATCCATGCCTCAATAAATGTACAGATATTAGAACACATTAAATGATTGATCCATATATAAAAAACAATAAGCATAAGAAAGCTGAAATTCCATGTGGATATCGATATTATATTCATAGAAAACATTCCTATCTATGGATGTAAAATATTATTTCTTTTTCAATGTAATAATTATATAGGAAAATTCTCCATGAGAATATAAATCGTAGCCTTGATATAATAAATATCTCTTAGTAAAATAGTTATAACTATTACATCTGTAACACCCCGAGATTTTATGAAAAATATTATTTTTAATTTTATTAATGTCTTGTGTTGTACGCTACACCAAAAGGAGCTTGCACAACACACATCCTTGAATTTCCTTGCATAACACGCAATCGAGACCTTCCCCGATAAAGTGTGTAGTATGTAATACTGAGTTTCACTAAACAATGATATGCTATTAAAATATTATTAAAACTAGCCGTTAAGAATAGTAATAACCACCTTTTAAAATTTTATAAATTTTAGCTCTCAAAATGGACTTCATTTTTGGATTCGGAGTATCAAATTTATCCTACGGTGAAATTTTGGTACTTTTCGGATAACTTTCATATTTTGATGAATATTGAAAATTACTAAATTATAATTAAAAACAACTTTTTTAATCGAAATAATTAATAGTGATATATTATTAATTTGAGTGGTTTTAAAGTATATCTAGAATATATTTTTACAATTCAATACAATGTTGGTCATTGTATGTAATTTCACATTTACACCAGACATAAACAAGTGTTAATCTTTTGATAGTTATTATCTCTTAAAAACACGCTATTTGTTGTGACAACGGAAATTAATTATAAAATTAATTAATGCAACTTATATGTTGAGAATTTTGTAAAATAGAAATCATTTTTGATTTCGGAATATCAATTATAGCTTAGGGTGAAATTTTGTCATTTTTCCGAAAAACATCAATTTTTGATGAATAGTGAAACTACTAAGTGGTAGTTAAAAAAATTAATTTTTTCATAAATATTAATTTTACCGCTTCTGTGAATGGAATTTCAAAAATCTGAGAGACACGGTTGATATCAGTATGTAAAATGTGGTTCAATGAGATAAAAATAATTTTTTGGTGAATAGTAACTTTTTACTTTTTTTTACCGCGGTTAATAGTAAATAGGGTAACTAAGGGTAAAAATGATATTACTATTACCCTAACACATGTCTTAATTCTATTGGATAAGTGTTATTCTACCAAAAACAACCTTATGAATATAATATGACCATTTAGATCCACTTGGATTAGATTATGACATTTAATATTATTTTATTTAATGAATAGTTAAAATAGTTAAAATCAAATTTTAATAACTAATTTTTTTTAATATGGGGTTATACAAAAGATAAATTCGATTATAAATATTCATAAGAAATATAAAAAGATTTCCTACATAATTATATTTTATTTATAATTTTTAGACTTTAAATAAATTAATTTATTTATGACACAACGATGATGCAGTAATTACACTTTTAAGAAAATGTTAACATAATTGATGTTATAAATGCTCATATAAATGTAATGTGAGACTTTTTATGAATTCCACTATTTTTATAGGTTACTATGATATATTAGTGTTGATTTAATAAACTTGGTTCGAACATATAATTCTTTTATGACTTTCACAAAAATCATATATCAAATAGTGTCAAAATTGACACAAAATAGTTTTTAAATCAAATATTATATTATTAATTGTTATTTTATTCCTAAATATATAAGGTTCATCCAAATGACTTAGATAAGGATATATATATTAATAATAAACAAATTGGGGTTCGTTTGGCATGTTATAGTAAGTGTATTAACCATATAGTGTAAAAAAAACAAAAAGTCACAGTAAAAGTTATATTATTTAACTTAGAGTTAAATCTAATTTATAAGGTTAAAATAATAACCTAAACTTGTCTAAATCCTATTGGTTGATAGGATTTCGACCCATCCCCACTTTACCTTCTAAATAAGACCCTTTGGAACCATTATAAACCGAATTTGGCTTTATAATAAAATAATATTTTTCGTTATTCCAAAGGTGCCCCTCTCCTCCCTTATAAAAGGGCACCTCCACCCTCTCCTCCTCACACCAATTTGAGAATTCATGCTCGTCCAACCACTGCCAAAATATCTTCTCCACTTCCCTAGTATCATCCTAGAGGTCCTGGTCTTTTTTAAAGACCAATTTTAGTGCCCTAAAAGGAGGTCTCAAAGAAGCACTTCAAAGAAGAGGTAATATCCATTACCGATCCTTTCCAATTTCCTTCTTCTTCAACTTCTTCTTCATTAGTTGTTTCATTTTGAAGTAATAACATAATTATCACTAACATACTGATATGTTATTATATGTATGAAACAACCCTATTTAACCATCTATCCATCCTGCAGAAAATGAAATCATCGCGCGTGCGTACGTACAGAATACCGTCTCCACACCGTGGTGTAATCTATTTTCTGCCACCACCTTAATAGGATGGGTATAATGGTGTAATGAGTAACTATATATTATTATTCTAAAGTGATATTGATACTGAAATAGTATACATACACTTCAACACAATTCCACAACCATGAGAACGATATCATCGCTCGTGCGTACGTACGGACTACCGTCTCCACGACGCGATGAGATTCCTTATCCATGTTACCCATTCCAGAATGATTATAAAGTATATATAATGAATAATAATTGAATATTTGAAATGGTAAATCTACTGGAGTTATGTATATATATATATATATGTCATCTACTTACTTCCATTCAAGACAATAAGGAAAGGAAAGCAGCATTCATGCGTACGTACGGACTACCATCTCCATGAACGGTGTGTTTCAGTTCATTTATCTATCTATTATATATATATATATATATACTGAATATATATGATATATAAATCATAATTTATATTCTGGAAGTAAGTAAATCATCATATAAGTAAAAATAATTTCAAGAACAACAAGTCCAAACACATACGATAAATGAAACGATTTTACACAAAACGCTTCATTAACATGCATTTACAAAAGAACGGGTAATATAAAGTCATAAGTGGACCATATATGATATAAAAACAATGAACATGATTCTGGAATAAGTAAATAACATGATTTAAATCATTATACAGGAGGTTCAGACACGTACAAAGCAAGTCGGACCTAAGGTAAGGGAAATATCACAATCTCATTTTTATTCGAGATTGTTTATACTTTGAAATTTATTGGGGTGTATTTTATCATCTACATCAATGTTTCCTCAATATGTAATATTATTTTCATCCACCTAAAATTGTTTAAATCCAATTTTACCCTTTTGTGAGTTTTTAGTAAAGGATATGAAAGTAATATTTTGTCATTTTTCGTACGAGGTACTTTTTGACTTTTCCGACAAAAGTACGAATAATGTTTTTTTAACTTATACGACATGAATGGATTTTTAAAACATTATTTCCAAGAAGCTTCCTTTACAAGTTTTCAAGTTTATTTTTAATCAACTTATTTTAGTTTAGAATTGTATGACATGTTAAGAAAGGAAAAGTGTTTTTGAAGCAGAAAGGATATTTTCCTCAAGAATGGAGTTCAAGTGTTTTATCAAAATTATTTTCCTTAAAAGATAATAAAGGGTTCTGTTTTTATCCCTATTATTACATTGATTTGATTATGTTGTGATGGAATTATATTTTTATGAATTCCTTTATATTATATGAATTCTTTTATGATGTTTAAGATTCCCATTTTTATTACATGGGTTATGAAATGATGTATGATTTATGATTTTGTGGCACACATAAGAATGGTATCATTATGAGATGGGTGGGACCTACATCTCCCTCCAATGCATTGGGTAAAGATTTTATATCTCATGAGATAGACATGGATGGAATGGTAGGTTATACCGGTTCAGTGAAACAGGACTAAAATGAGGGTGACTCGGTTTAGAAAGGGACTTTGTCCACTAAGATAGTCTTGGAAATGAGTCTTGACTAATAAGATATGATTCTCTATGATTATGTGTGTATGCCACAACTTTTCAGGTTTTAAGTTATGATTATTGGGATTACATTTTACTACTATGATTTATCCCATGTTATGATATTATGATCACTTTTGCAGGTTAAGATTTCCAAAAGTTATGTTCTTATGTATATGGTGTGATTTATATTTCTTTTGTTTACCCTTACTGAGCATTTGAGCTCACCCTTTTATGTTTTCTTTTTCCCTAGGATATAAATAAAGGTTTTAGGTAAAAAAAGGAAGATCTTTATGGGAGATGTTGAAGATCTTTCACCATGATTAGAATATTATATTCCGAGTTTCCAAAGACACTAAACTATTACGATACTTGTATGTGTGTTTTTGTTATGTACTAATTATTCCGCAAAAGTAATGTAATGTACATGTATGTCAAGCTTCGGGTCTCTACAGTTGGTATCTGAGGAAAGGTTTAGTCAACCTTTGGAAACTAGGATGCGAAAGCGTTAGTGAGATCCCTAGAGATATTTCTAAGGTATGTCTAGGGATGTCCATAAGGATAAGTATACGTATAAGATACAGTCCTAGAACTACGGCAACGATATTAGAATTTAACCTAAGATGTTAGATATTAAGGGTAATCCCCCTTTACTATTTTGTTTTCCCTAGCATGATTTTTGCCTCTCACAAGATTCTTTTTGTGTTTTAGTTAATGGAGGGAACCAGAAGGAATTCAGTTAACATTGAATCTAATGGACAAATTGGTGACTATGAGAAAAAAAATTGTGTAATTCTTAGAGAGAAAGATATTGTGATTATTCCGAATCAGTCATCGCGATATATGATTAACAAGGTGAAAATTAGTGGTATGCCTAATTCATCAATTAAGAGGAAGATAGACTATTATGCATGTTCGCATGTTGAGGAGCATAAAGAAAAGAAGATTGAGATTTCTAAAGAAGGGAAGAAGATCCTTGAGGAATACCTCAAATGGAGGGACAGGTGTTATCTGTGTGGAGAAAAGGGTCATAGAGTGACAGACTGTTATGGAGTTCAATGTCTTATTTGGGGAGAACATGGGCATTACCCAACTCAATGCCCTGACCTAAAAAGTTACTTCTAAATCAAGGAAGGACTTATTCCAGGACAATCATTGAAGTGGATGGACTGAAGTGTTTATGTATTGGTATTCATGAATAATGTTGTTGAGGTACTTTTATGGTGTATTGGCATATTTATATATCGGTCTATTGTGGTTTTCAATAATTTTAAGGTACCGGTAACCATGAAAAGTGATTCAAATATTTTGGAAAGTAGATGATATGCGCATAATGAATGGATAAGGAGAAAATGAAATGTTTGACAGTATTCATGAGCTCATGATTGATATAAGGACTAAGTGTTATCATGGTTTGAGTATATAGAATTTTGAGGATTTTGGTATGTGGAAAGTGTTAACTTTTAACTGCATTCATGTTTTCACTAAGGTTCAATGGGTATTCATTATTCAAGAGAATTCATGATTAATGTATTCACATGTTTGTAATTTGACCAACAAGATATATCTTATGATATATGGGGGATAAATGATGGCATTCACGTGATTGTTCTGTGACATTTCAAGTAATCATTTTCTTTATACTGTGATCTTGGACAAAAGTATTTTAGATAAGACTAAAGATTATAATGGATTATGTTGGACATAAGTTATGATACAACGTTTTTTCGATATTATTGATGGGATGTTATAGTAATATAGATTTAGAAAAAGGACAACCTGCAGGACGGGCGACAACCCATCACGTCGGACAAGGCTATGGGAATCGAACCCACAACCGAAGTGCAACTGGCCTTTATCGCCTACCACTGGCCTACAGGAAGTCCCTGTTTAGTAGAAACTAGTTTTATTATATTAAGCGGTATGAAATATGAAGTATAAGTTCATTTTTGGAACCATATACGATTAACCATAAGATGGACTTATAACTTTTGCTAACCTTTTGTTTGAAAGAGATGGAATTACCCCTCATTCTATCACATGATCTGCTAACACATCATGAATGACAAATTAAACCTCATTTATTTAAGAGATGAAGTGGAAATTGTCCAAAGAACGATAAGCGGTGAGACTATACCAAAATCAAGAAAGTATTTCTTCTAATTCCAATTTCATCATCTTTCGGGAAACGATCTTGAAAACCAAAAATGTTGTCCTAGTGCTCTTATATCTGATTAATCAGATGGTACCTTAAATCGTCACAAATTTATGGATTTGTGATTGTTGGCTTTTCCATAGCCATGTTCTCTACCACTCTCCATCAGAACATGATGGTTAGATTTTTCTTCCATATCCATATTTTCACCTATGTGGAAACCCAGTGATTAGTTTATTTGGGTAACTGTTACATTTCATACTTTTGTTTTTAAAGATTGGTTTTGGTATTCCTTTTTACAATGTGGGTTTCGATTAAATAAACTTTCGAATAGTAAACCATTTATAACCCCGATGAATTTCAAGGGCGAAATTCATTTTAAGGGGGGTAGAATGTAACACCCCGATATTTTATGGAAAATAATCTTTTTAATTTTATTAATGTCTTGTGTTGTACGCTACACCAAAAGGAGCTTTCACAACACACATCCTTGACTTTCCTTGCATTACATTCAATCGCGACCTTCCTCGATAGCGTGTGTAGTACATAATACTGAGTTTCACTAAACAACAATATGCTATTAAAATATTATTAAAACTAGCCGTTAAAAATAGTAATAACCACCTTTTAAAATTTAATAAATTTTACCTCTCAAAATGGGCTTCATTTTTTGATTCGGAGTATCGAATTTAGCCTAAGGTGAAATTTTGGTACTTTTCGGATAACTTTCATATTTTGATGAATATTGAAAATTACCAAATTATAATTAAAAACAACTTTTTTAATCGAAATAATTAATAGTGATAATTTATTAATTTGAGTTGTTTTAAAGTATATTTAGAATATATTTTTACAATTCAATACAATGTTGGTCATTGGATGTAATTTCACATTTACACCAGACATAAACAAGTGTTAATCTTTTGATAGTTATTATCTCTTAAAAACACGCTATTTGTTGTGACAATGGAAATTAATTATAAAATTAATTAATTCAACTTATATGTTGGGAATTTTGTAAAATAGAAATCATTTTTGAATTCGGAATATCAATTTAAGCTTAGGGTGAAATTTTTTCATTTTTCTGAAAAACTTCAATTTTTGATGAATAGTGAAACTACTAAGTGGTAGTTAAGAAAATTAATTTTTCCATAAATCTTAATTTTAAGGCTTCTGTGAATGGAATTTCAAAAATCGGAGAGACACGGTTGATGTCAGTAAGTAAAATGTTATTCAATGAGATAAAAATAATTTTTGGTGAATAATAATTTTTTACTTTTTTTTTACCGCGGTTAATAGTAAATAGGGTAACTAAGGGTAAAAATGATATTACTATTACCCTAAAACATGTCCTAATTCTATTGGATAAGTGTAATTCGACCAGAAACAACCTTATGAATATAATATGACCATTTAGGTCTACTTGGATTAGATTATGACATTTAATATTATTTTATTTAATGAATACTTAAAATAGTTAAAATCAAAGTTTAATAACTAAAACATTTTTAATATGGGGTTATACATAAGATAAATTAGAGTATAAATATTCATTAGAAATATAAAATGATTTCCTACATAATGATATTTTATTTATAATTTATAGACTTTAAATAAAGTAATTTATTTATGATACAACGATGATGTGGTAATAACCCTTTTATGAAAATGTTAACATAATTGATGTTATAAATGCTCAAATAAATGTAATATGAGACTTTTTATGAATTACACTAATTTTCTAGGTTACTATGATATATTAGTGTTGATTTAATAAACTTGGTTAGAACATATAATTCTTTTATGACTTTCACAAAAATCATATATCAAATAGTGTCAAAATTGACACAAAATAGTTTTTAAATAAAATATTATGTTATTAATTGTTATTTTATTCCTAAAAATATAGGGTTCGGACAAATGACTTAGATAAGGATATATATATTAATAATAAACAACCTGGGGTTCGTTTGGCATGTTATAGTAAGTGTATTAACCATATAGTGTAAGAAAACAAAAAGTCACAGTAAAAGTTAAATTATTTATCTTAGAGTTAAATCTAATTGATAAGGTTAAAATAATAACCTAAACTAATCTAAATCCTATTGGTTGATAATATTTCGACCCATACCCACTTTAACTTCGAAATAAGACCCTTTGGAACCATTACAAACCGAATTTGGCTTTATAATAAAATAATATTTTTAGTCATTCCAAAGGTGCCCCTCTCCTCCCTTATAAAAGGGAACCTCCTCCCTCTCCTCCTCACACCAATTTGAGCATTCATGCTCAGAAAAAGCCTGCCAAAATCTCTTCTCCACTTCCATTGTATCATCCTAGAGGTACTGGTCTTCTTTAAAGACCAATTTTATTTCCCTAAAAGGAGGTCTCAAAGAAGCACTTCAAAGAAGAGGTAATATCCATTACTGATCCTTTCCAATTTCTTTCTTCTTCAACATCTTCTTATTTAGTTGTTTCATTATTAAGTAATAACATCAGTATCACTAATATACTGATATGTTATTATAATTATGAAAGAACCCTATTTAACCATCTATCCATCCTATAGAAAATGAAATCATCGCGCGCGCGTACGTACGGAATACTATCTCCACGCCGTGGTGTAATCTATTTTCCGCCACCACCTTAATAGGATGGGTATAATGGTGTAATGAGTAACTATATATGATTATTATAAAGTGATATTGAAACTGAAATAGTATACATACACTTAAACATAATTCCACGAACATGAGAACGATATCATCGCTCGTTCGTACGTACGGACTACCATCTCCACGACGCGATGAGATTCATTATCCATGTTAACCATTCCAGAATGATTATAAAGTATATATAATGAATAATAATGGAATATATGACATGGTAAATCTACTTGATTTATGTATATATATATATATTTCATCTACTTACTTCCATTCAAGACAATAAGGAAAGGAAAGCAGTGTTCATGCGTACGTACGGACTACCGTCTCCATGAACGGTTTGTTTCATTTGATTTATCTATCTATTATATATATATATATACTGAATATATATTATATATAAATCATAATTTATATTCTGGAATTAAGTAAATCATGATATAAGTAATAAAAAATTCAATAACAACAAGTCCAAACACCTACGATAAATGAAACGATTTTACCCAAAACGCTTCTTTAACATGAATTTACAAAAGAAAGGGTAATATAAAGTCATAATTGGACCATATATGATATAATAACAATTAATATGATTCTGGAATAAGTCAATAAAATGATTTAAATCATTATACAGGAGGTTCGGACACGTACAAAGCAATTCGGACCTAAGGTAAGGGAAATATCACAATCTCATTTTTATTCGAGATTGTTTATACTTTGAAATTTACTAGGGTGTATTTTATCATCCACATCCATCTTTCCTAAATATTTAATATTATTTTCATCCACCTACAATTTTTTAAATCCAATTTTACCCTTTGGTGAGTTTTTAGTAAAGGATATTAAAGTAATCTTTTGTCATTTTTCGTACGAGGTACTTTTTGACTTTTCCGACAAAAGTACGAAGAATGTTTTTTTAACTTATACGACATGAATGGATTTTTATAACATTATTTCCAAGAAGATTCCTTTACAAGTTTTAAAGTTTATTTTTAATCAACTTCTTTTAGTTTAGAATTGTACGACATGTTAAGAAAGGAAAATTGTTTTTGAAGCAGAAAGGATATTTTCCTCAAGAATGGAGTTCAAGTGTTTTATCAAAATTATTTTCCTTCTAAGATAATAAAGGGTTCTATTTTTATCCATATTATTACATTGATTTAATTATTTTGTGATGGAATTATATTTTTATGAATTCCTTTATATTATATGAATTGTTTTATGATGTTTATGATTCCCATTTTTATTACATGGGTTATGAAATGATGTATGATTTATGATTTTGTGGCACAAATAAGAATGGTATCACTATGAGATGGGTGGGACCTATATCTCTCTCCAATTAATTGGGTAATGATTTTATATCTAATGAGATAGACATGGCTGGAATGGTAGGTTATACCGGTTCAGTGAAACAGGACTGAAACGAGGGTGACTCGGTTCACAAAGGGACTTTGTCCACTAAGATAGTCATGGAAATGAGTCTTGACTAATAAGATATGATTCCCTATGATTATGTGTGTATGCCACAAATTTTCAGGTTTTAAGTTATGATTATTGGGATTACATTTTACTACTATTATTTATCCCATGTTATGATATTATGATCTAATTTGTAGGTTAAGATTTCCAAAAGTTATGTTCTTATGTATATGGTGTGATTTATATTTCTTTTGTTTACCCTTACTGAGCATTTGAGATCACCCTTTTATGTTTTCCTTTCCCCAGGATATAAATAAAGGTTTTAGGTAAAAAAGGAAGATCTTTATGGGAGATGTTGAAGATCTTTCACCATGATTAGAATATTATATTCCGAGTTTCCAAAGACACTAAACTATTACGATCCTTGTGTGTGTGTATTTGTTATGTACTAAGTATTCCGTAAAAGTAATGTAATGTCCATGTACGTCAAGATTCGGGTATCTACAACATCCAATAACCAATAATGATTATGCTTTTAGGAATTATTTTAATGAAATAGTTTAAAAACATTAAAGATGTTCATATTTTCCAATTCATAATTTTAATGGTTAAAACGTGCACAAAATTTCCAAAGAGTTTTTGGGAGATAAAAATCGTCACCCCCTACCTATAAAATATTATTCATTTTAATTTTAAAGGGGATGGAAATGTGAGGGTAACCATAATTTTCTATTTTTATTTGATTTTTATGAATTTATTTTCTTTTATTGTCTTATATATTTAATATATTATTCTTAATTATATATTCATTCATAAATTTTTATTTTAATATTTTCCACACACCATATTCCCTTCTAAACACTACTAATATATAGATCTAGCTTCATCATTTTATTGATTTAGGGATTGGTGTTTCATTTTTAGTTGATATACTTTCATTTATATCATCAAGTATAGTTATTATGGTGGTGAGTAAATTTATTAGGGAGACATGTCACCCTATTTTCTCTACCATTGAGTTATTTTTCTATTTTATCAATCAGCATTCCATTTTCCATTTCTTCATCTGATAGTGGATAATGGAATGACTAGTTATAGTAAGTTGTGAAGTCACATTGATTATGTTAGGAATATCAATACCAGAATTGTATGGGTCACATTATGGGGTGAAGAAAATTTAACTGAGAAGGTGAGCCGTGAAAGGAAATGATCTCCATATTGAATTGAATAATGAGATCTCTTTTGAAGAATAATTTTAATCGCTATACCCTCCAAGGTCATTTTAATTCATTTATTTTTCTAACATATTTTTTTTATTGCATCTAATATTGATATTAATATTTAATTCATTTGAACCCCACCCCACCATTTCAATTATGTAGAATTATATTATATAAAATATGACATTGATAATAGAAATTCAATGCGATTAAGTGTCCTCCATGTGACCACACATGGGTGTACACACAATATTGATTCTATAGAAAAATAAGATAGTGTTAGAGGAAACATGACTAAATCATCATCATAATTAATATTTAAATTATGTATAGTTTTTCCTTTTATTTATTTCATTGAAATTTGAATTCCTGAAATTCATAAATGATAGAGATAAATCTATAGAGTCTCATGTTGAAAATTTCATATAACTATCAAGGCTTTCATATGGAAACTCATTTATAATTATGATTCTTATAATTTTATATACATGGAATTGGAAATATTTATGTTAGTAAAACTATATTCTTAACTCTAAAATAGATATTAAATTTCAGGATAAATATTATACTTGATTAAATTTACATTTTCCTCAATGTAAGAATTTAAAATTTTATGGACATAACTTATTTTAGTGGGGAAAATATTATATACTAACATTTTAGTAATTATTATCTTTTAAATAAAATAGTTATATATGATAAATTATTATACACACAACATTAAACAGAAATTAATCATAATATATTACAATCATAAGAATAATAAACCATTAGTAAATATACATTTATAACAAAAATGTGATAGTTTTTTTATTAATAAATTTTTACAATTTATAATATATAATTCAGGATATCTGATAAAACTAATTCAATGCAGGTAAGAGGTATCATTTGAAATATACATTTTTATGCGTTTTTTATATTAATAGGTTAATCTATTTCAAAATAATTCAATATATGAACTAATAAGATTTATAAATTTCAATGAATAATGATTATAAACACATTAAGTTAAAAATGAGGTCTGTTAATAAATATAATTATTTTTACATTTAAAATTATAAATGAAATTAATAAATTTAAATTTTTCAAAATTTTTATTTTACAAAAAATCCTTTTTTTATTCATCATTTCAAAATTATCTTCAAGGGATATTTTTTTTAAATAAAGTGTTGGATTTTTGGTGGATAGAGAAATAATATTGTTTTTAAAAATATACTAAATTTATAAATAAATAAATAAATAAGATTAAAATAATAATATATTAATTCTTTTTTTCAATAAAAAAGATATTAATAATTTAAATAAAACATTTAATATCATTATAGTAATTTTTGAAACCCATTTTTTTATTTTAGAACAAATGTGATATTTCCTTATAATAAAAGAATTAATTTTATCATATTTATTTGTTAATAAATTAAAAAGGTAGATTATAATTTGGATCGGTTTAATGGTCACAAAATATATGTTTTTTATTTATAAACCAAAATATTTTTTCTAAATAAATTATATACCTTATTTTTGAAATCAGTTTTCCATAAAAATAATATAAAATTCATTAAAGATTATTTTACACAATGTTATACATATTTATATACATTATTAATTTTATGTTATACATATTTATATAATATATACTATTTACCATCTAAAAAATAAAATATTTTAAAATTCATTATAAATTTAGACTCATAATATTAAAATTGTCTTAAAATTTCAACTTCCTTTTATGTCATGAAAATTAGGTATCATTTTAATTATTAATTATCTTGGCAAAGGCTAAAATATCGTAAAGGATTATATCATGGGTTAATGCCTTAAAATATCATAAAATATAAATTTAAATCTATTTGGGAGGTGTTTCATAACCTCTCCCATATCATATCTCTCACCTCAATAAAATATTGACTTATATAAATTGTGAATGAATTTATATAATATATTAAGAAGCAAATAGTCACAAGATGTCAGTACAACTCTAAACTATATTATAGTGAAAATGTTATGTGTAAAAAAAGATCAGAATTATTTATGATCTTCATATTTTATTTAAAAAAATATATTTATTTATTATGAATTTTTTATTTTTTATAATTTTATAATTATATAAATTTCCTACACTCTTTCGACCTAATGATTTTTCATGAAATCAAAAATTCCATGTAATTGGTTATAAAAATATTAATGTCAAACTATATAGATTAACATTCATCATGAATTAATTTTAGGTTTAAATGTTATTAGTAATAAGTGAAATTAATTATTAAATTCTAATTACATGGTTAATTATATATAACTAGATGAAAAATGATTACTGACATTGAAAATGACATACAAGTGTAATAAATTTAAATTAATTTTTTATTAATTAAATTTAATATAATAAAAATAATTTAATAGTACATTTTTGGTTGTATATGGTCTCAATACTTATATATTTTCCATTGTTTAAAAACATTACATCATTGAATTATAATCATATCCTTTATATTCAGAATGTTGGTGAAAATGTAATATGATTTCCCTATAATATGTGAATCAATATTACCATTACAGGGAAACATTTAAATTCAATTTTATCAAAATTTTATACCCAAATAAATAATTCTAAATATAATACAACATTCTTAATCCACTGTCATCTCCATTAACCTATAATATGTTGGTTATTTGTTTAATAAAATAAAGGTTATTAAAATAATAGGTATACTAATTGACTGATTAAATTTAATTTAATTTCACCAAACAAATTCCTTATATTAAATTACATTATAATCATCCCAATACAAGAATAATTACTTGTCTAAAATTTCATTATATTTATTGAACAACCATCATCATTCTTATTTAAATGAATTAGAATATGAAAATTTCACTCATGCATAATCCTAGAAAACTGCTTTCATGAATGAAATGTTTCAGTTTTCATCAAATCTGTATATATATAGTTATAAAATATATATTAACTAAATAAATATTATAATTATGAAATAATTTAAACAATTATATGATTAACTATTAATTTTCTGGCTTCACTGGCATTCCTTTGAACATGAAAATGTTGATTTTATATATATACATATTAAAATATCTATAAATGATATTTTACATTTTATATCACATCATAGAGTTTTTTATTATAAAAATGGATATAATGTTTAAATAGTTTATTTATATTGTGATTTATTTTTATCAAAAGATATATACGTATTATTTTCAACAATAAAATTAATTTATTTTTTTAAATAAAAATTTATAAAAACCATACTTCTATGGTTACCATGAGAATAATAAAAAAGAGATACAAATTTTAATAATGGAACAACAAGACCATTAAAAAAATTATATACCCTCATGAAGAATCTAGAGATGATGAAACAATAACCATGTATATTGGACCAGATCATATGTATTGAATCATTCCTAGAAAATGAATATTTAAACAAAAAAATTGAAATTAATCATGAATTTATATTATTTGGGAAAGAATAAATTATAATTTATAGACATATTGAATGATAAATATATATATTTGTATCAATTTAATTTATTACAAATATATATTTATAATTCAGGGAGGATATAGGTAATCTATAGAACAAAAAATATTAGGTAAATAGATTATTTACTCAATTATATTTTCTAAGGTTATATAATTTCTATATTAACTATGCTTGTAACACCCCACGCTTCCGCGGTATGCCTCTCTTTCAATAATACAGTAGCATGTGTTGTACGCAACATTGAGTTCTAACACAGCACAACTAATCAAAATAGCCATTATGAATAGTAATACCCAATTTTTGAAATTTTATAAATTTTATTTTTCAAAATGGACTTTATGTTTGGATTTGTAATATCGAAATTAGCCTAGGGTTAATTTTTGTCATTTTTCTGAAAACCATCAATTTTTAATAAATAGTAAAAAACACTGAGTTATTGGTTAAAACCGAATCTTTATTTAAATAATTATTTATTTTATTTAATTTTTTTTTGGTCAAAATAGATACATAATATCTATATAAGTTCAAAGTAATTCATTAGATTCATTTTATATTAAATTTAGATATGTAAAATTTTATAGAACTTTTTACCGTCTTTTACCCACCAAATATCAGATTTTTCAAATTTGCATAAAATTTAATTTTACCACTTTTGTGAATTGAATTTAGAAAATCCAAGAGACCCAATTGATATTAGTAAGTAAAATGTGGTTTAATGAGATGAAAATAATTTTTGGTGAATAGTAACTTTTTACTTTTATTTACCACTGTTAAAAGTAAATTGGGTAATTAAGGGTAAAAATGATATTATTATTAAACTAACAAATGTTATAATTATATTTTATAAGTATAATTCGACCAAAAACAATCTGATGAGTATTATATGAACCTATTTGGTCCACATGGATTAGATTAGGTCTTTTATTATGTAATTCAAAAAAGAGTTAAAAGTGTTAAAATAAACGATTAATAACTAAAACATTTTTAATATAGTGTTACACAGAAGATAAATTCTACTATAAATACTAATTAGAAATATAGACAGATTTATTACATAATAGTATTTTATTTATATATTTTAGACATTATATAAATTAAATTATTTATGACACAATGATGATGAAGTAATTACCTAATTAATAAAATACTAAAACATTTTAAAATATAAATATCAAAATAAATGTAATTTGTGACTTTTAATGAATTCCACTTATTTTATAGGTTAATATGACATGTTGGGATTGATTTAATTAACATATTTCAAAGTAATCATGCTGGTATGATTTTCAAAAAAATCAATTCCCAAATAGTGTCATAATTGACATAAAAGTGTTTTTAAAACAAATATTATATTATTAATTTATATTCTTTTCCTAAAAATATAAGGATCAACCAAAAGACTTATATGATAATAGGTGAATAATTAATGAACCACTTGGGCTTCTCTTGGATGTATATAGTAAGTTTATTAACCATATAATATAAAAATACAAAGAGACATGGTAAATGTCAAACTAGATAACTAAGAGTTAAATATTAATGATAATGTTAATATAGTGACATAAAACAATATAAAATCTATTGGTTGAGTTTATTTCGACCCATAAACACCTTATCTTCGAAATAAATCAGTTTGGATCCATTATAAACAGAATATGAATTTATTATAAAATAATATTTCTAGATTTTTCTAAATGACCCTCACCCCTCTTATAAAAGAGCACCCCCCATTCTCTAAATTTCACACCTTCAAAGCCATTTGGATCGGCCATTCCCTTCTAAATTATCCTAATACATCCCTCAATTAATCTTAGAGACCTCACTATGGTTATAAAGGCATCCTAAAGAGCCCTTTTGATCAGCTCGAAAGGAAACACTTGAAAAGAGGTAATAATTTCACCACACACTTTCATGATCTTTTCTTCTTCTACTTATTCTTTCCATGTAGTTTAAATTATAAAATAATAACTCCAGTATCTTATATATAATGTGATGTTATTATAAAAATTTTACGTCAATATTATTTATTTTATCCAGCCTATGGATGAAAAATTCACCACACTTGCGTACGTACGGCTTACCGTCTCCACGTCGTGGTGTGGTTTGTTATTCAAACATTTCGTCATTTGGATGGGTATGATAATGATTATAAATGATTTAAATAATAAATCTAACATGATAATGATTCAGAATATTGATATACAATTCAATTATATACTGTTTTAATATAAAAATAATGATATTGTCACTCGTGCGTACGTACGGACTACACTCTCCATGAACGCAATGAGATTCATTCCCAATTATATCCTTTCAAGAACAATTTTCATTTGATGTGTAAAATTAATTTTTAAGGACTTGGTATAATTCTGGATATGAATATGATACAACCTATCTATAACAAACACAACTTATCGAACAATACATATAAAAGAAAATGAGTAAATTAACCCCTGAAATGACGATTATACAAAAATATTATTAACAAATCAATATTAGAAGATCATATATGATATCATATTTATGTATATGATTCTAGTATATTTTAATAACAATTATTTAACTATTATATAATAGGTTAACATACCATCGACTAAGGAAATGAACAAGGTAAGGGTTAATTTGACAACCTCTTCATTATTCAAGGTTGTTTATATATAATTATCTACTGGGACCCATTTATCATCCATATCAATGATTCTTAAAAAGGTCATTCAAAAAAATTTATTATTTAATAAAAAATATTTTAAAGGAATTTATACCCTTTTACATTTTTGAAAGGAATCTTTCCTTCATTTTCTAGACAAGTTACTTCTTGTCCATTGTGACAAATTTAAGGTAAGAATGTTTTTTTAACTTATACGGTGGGTGTGGCTATATTCAGTCGTTACAACATCATTGATTCTTCCCTTACAAGCTTATAAAATTATTTTAAAAATGAGGTTTTTCTTTATAATTATGTTTCTCTTAAATTATTTCACCATATAAAGAGATATTTCTCTTAAAAAGGTTTTGATTTCATCTATGTCAACATCCTTTGATAGATTTTAGGTTTATTTGAAGTTGATTTATTATGATAAAAAACATAAATATTGTATTGAATGTTTTATTATATGATTGACTGTGGATGTGTTATTTTTATACCATTCAAGGTTTATGTATAAAGTATTAACATTTTGTATGCTAGTTTTAATACGAATGTTTATGTTATGTTTATACCTTTTCTTATGAGGAATGCATTGGACTTAGTAAGTGACGGGTGGAGCCCACTATAGCTTCTCGATTCATCGGTAGGTCTCATGATTCAAACCAGTGTCTTGGATCAAGGCCTTGAAAAAATCTTATTTGTAGTTATGGCACAATACCTTGACTATGTTGTTATGTTATTATGGAATTATGCATGCCATCATTATGAAAGTGGTTATTCATATTCCTTGTGATTATTCAACTCGTAGAATATCCATGTGAATACGTAAATGAAATTATTTAATTTTATCATTGCCATATTATGATGATGTTCATGTTTAAAAAAGATTTTTTTTATTTATACATTGCCATAAATGTTTATGTTTATTTATGAATGTTTCCGCTATATTGTAATCCTTAATGAGCATTTGAGCTCACCCATTACTATATTTAATTTTTCTTAGGATATCAAGAAGTATTTTATGGTTTTCCTACAGGGATAGTCAGAAGAGATATGAGTGTGGTCTATAGAGACAATGTTGTTGTAGTATTTCACTTTATGATGCAATGTAAGACTTAATAATGTGTCTAGTATTTCCAAGGCTACTAAATTAATCGGTCTTTCGAGACATGATCATTTTTCATCATGCCTATGTTATGTAATATTGCACCAACTCTTGGTAACTGAGGTCGGGGAGTAACAATGGTATTACAAGATAATGTTTGTTATAATATATTATGTGTATATTTTTTATTTAAGTTCATTTTCTATGTATATTATTCCATATCAAATTCATTGTTTGATTCTTACATGAAACTTTTATGATCATTATAAGTGTTTATCACCTCAATCATTATTCTATGATACATGATTTATATTATACATGTATTTCCATTATATGGTGTCCATATTTCCTCAGAGATATATTATAACTTAATAAAATCATTAATTTTTTTAATTAATAATCCAGAATATATTATCTCAGTCAATCTTTTTGTTTCAACTATCATAATATCTATGCAAAATTATTTTAAACTAAAACTCATATTTATGATTATTTATATTTATATTTACTTTTATAGAATTTTATTATATTTATCTAATAATTCTCATATTTTTTATTCCACAATATTTATTTATTGTATTTTAATGTTTTCATTACATTTCTCCCTCTTTTTTACAAAAAAATATTAGTACATATAGTATCTTAAAGAAATATGAAATATAATTGGGGGATAATAAAATAATGTGATATATAACCAATTTATACACTTTTTATATACGTGTTACATTAGCTAACATATATAGACCACTCATCATTGATGTTAACTTTTTGTTCAAATTAAATTGGATTTTGATCTGATTAGAATAACATCACAATTATTTTTACAGGATTTTCAATATGATTTTTTCACCTTATTTTATTGTGTATACATAAATAAAATAGTATATGAATATTTTTAAATGGTTTACCATAACTGGGATACACTATAAAACACATGTTGAAGAATTTTTTAATGAAATAAATCTACGGAAAACCACTACTCATTAAAAATCGGTTACTCCCATTATAATTGTTTTGGTTCATCCCACTATCACATAATACTAATTTTTCCCTCATTTCCTTCTTCCTCATCCATTTATGAAATATTTGGGTATGATATCTATAAAAACTTCATTATCTTCTACATATATTTGATAACAAAAAATTATTTGATATAAACCTTGAATATGTGTAGATTATCTACTAAAATCTGATACACTTCTTTGTAGATCTTATGTGAAAATCCCTCAAGATTGATTTGTATTTCTATAATATATCTGGAACTTATCCTTTGGCTCCATTAATGTGTGTTGTTGAAAACTCATCATGTCCTATTCCACTATTATCAATGTTTTTAAAATTAACAATGTTATTTTTATTGTATATACTTTGTTCTACTATCCTTTTTATGAAATTCATAACAAATACTTCCATATTTTGAATGTGGTAAATCGTTCCATTTTCATTTTCACAAATGTATCTATAACATGTGGCATCAAATTACTACCACTAAACAACATTAACGATATCCAAACCTCCCCTAATATTCTCCACAAAAACATAAAATTTTATTCTAAATATAAATATTTCATATACCATTTAATTTCCCTCTTTTTGTGAAATTTTAATTTAATTTAATGCTTTGTTTGAATAACTACCACTAACCCCTGATATTGGTGAGAATCATTTCTGAAAATTGAGACCCATGATTATTGAAACATTAAATAACCATTAAACCATTGTCTGAGTCAAAATATCTTGATTGAGTGGGTCATTATCCAAAACACACTCCATCTCACCACATAATTTATTATATAAAAATTTTTCTGGAGAACATCCAGATCCACCATATTTGATATCCAAAATTAATAATTAATCATGAATTTATTTGAATAATATATTTCTTACTCCCAAATCAATCAAAATGATTTTTGGATGGATCACCTTAATTTACAACATGAATATTGTTCATTTTTATCACAATATATTTTGTAAGGACAATGGCTCTAATTTGATGTATTTTGATGTTTTTGATAATTAAGAACATTTAAACATCATTTTACAACGGTCCACTATTGGTTTTAATTCTTATAAATTCATATAATTAATGAGTTCTACAAATATATAATTCCTATCTTTTTTTCTAAAAATACAAACATATTCCCATTTTTTCCAATCAAATAGTTGAATAACATTATGTGATCCAATTATCCTACATCATAGGATTTGTGTATGCCTCTCATGTATCCAAATTATCATATGTGATCAAAATATAAAATATCACTAGATATTACTTTGTGAACATCATCACATAGCTGAAATTATTTACATGATCCTTGTGTTCAAAAATTCCCAATATATATGATATGTATACATAAACTCCTTATATGGAATATTTCTCTTATAGAATCTTTTAAATGTGGGAACTATAACATAGAATAATTTCCTAGGGTCTTTAAGTATTCAATTTTGGTTTCCCACTACTGAATATGATTATAACATATTCTTTTCATATATGAAAAATTATCATTTCTGAATTCTCATTTGTCAACCATAATGAATATTTTCACATGTGGAATCCCATATATGTCTACATAGAATGATTTTTTCCAAATCCACCAATATAAAAAATATTATTTAAAAAAAATCATATAAATTTTTTGATGGATTTTTACATTCATGGATAATGCCCTAAAATTATAAAAGGTTTTCCACATGGCCCACATTATGTATATGATCATTATATATTGATAACATTCTCCATGGAATACATTGGGCTCCTTATTCAGTTTCATAAGAAATTACATATATATAATCTAAAAACCATATTTTAACAACCTCTAAAATAACATTTTAAAATTTTTTATTAGTTCTAATGAAATTAATGGTTTCACAAAATATATCATCATTAAACAAAACAAATTAGGTTGAGTCAATTTTTTCTATTAGATAATTCAACACTCACCATAGGGTGCCTATCAATCTCAACATTTTTTTAAATGACCCCCCCAAATAAATCATCTAACCCAATATCAATGATATAAAAAATAATTTCCTTGGAGTCATAAACCCCTAAATTTTCACCCCTTTAGGTTGTGGTCAGATCTTCTCGGTCATCATTAATAATGTTCTCAATTTTTATCACAAACTCCAAATTAAATGGGATCCACATTAAACCATTAGAATGTGAAATAATGGTCTCCAATTTTTCATTTCATAGGCTTACTCAATATATCCATCTCCAGTAATATGTGGGAAAAACCAATATTACTCTACTATCCCATCATCAATGATTTATTCCTCATGGGATTAAATTATCCATTTTTGGAAAGGGGTTATTTACAATTTTTACCTCCCCCTTTATTGAACCACATAAAAATGTAGTATCCCTAATTATTATTTATCTTGATGATATAATTATTAATTAACTTTTTGGTAATTCTTGTTCTATTTCTACAATTTTAATTTTCATTATTATATTTAGGTAAAAAAATTACAAAACATCTCAAAAAGATGAACATGATAAAAAAAATTAGTCATTAAAATTTCCATTTTCTTGTTTGGTTCCATAAATTTGAAAAAAATATATAACCTACACTCGATGTAGGAAAATTTATTTTCTTTGATAAATATTAAATTACATTATATCCCCTGTGATATTGATTATATTATAGTTGAATCAGTTTTAAAATTTCAAAAAACTTTTTAGTATTTTCAACACATTAATACAATAATAATAGTATATAATCATAAATAACATTAATTTTTCGTAATATGAAATTATCTCTTTACAGGATCCATCCTTTTAAAATCTGGTACAACTTCCTTTAATGATCATCTTGTTCATCCCTTGAGTCTTCAAATTTTGAGATCAATTTATTTGATTCATGTAGGGGGTTTACTTATTTTTTTAAAATAAATCCAAATATATAGAAATGTGAATTATAAAAATAAATATATCTGAAAAAATGTTATGAACATAAATATATAAAATCATATAATACATTTATGATAAGTGTTATAATATAGGATGCCCTATTAAAAATAATGGCCCACAACCACTTATTTAAAAACCTAAAACCAAAATTATTATCTGAAATTTTGTTCTATTCCATTTTATTAAACTAATAAGTTAGTGAATCCTTTATTAACATCATTATATATATATATATATTAAAAAACAAAACTATTCCTCTATAATTCAATTATTTAATTCAACTATTTATTTTTTCATTTAAAATTAAACATAACAAAAAAAATTAATGCGTAAAAAAATGTTCCAAATAACTTCTCAGTGGGTTAAGATATGCACTGACATGATGATCAATTTTGATAAAAAAATATGTCTTTAAAATAATATATATTTACCCATCTCAATTAGATTTTTTATTTCTACATATATTTGTCATCCATTTCCAACACATGTACTTTTCTAGCATAGTTATCCCATGAATTGAATCCCTTAGTTGGACTATATCGCCTCACAATGTAATAGAAAACATTTAACACATGTCGAAATGGGTTCCTCAAACCTCCAGATCTATAGGTTTTGTCCTGGTAAAGATAAACCATTTCATCATCATTATATAATATATTTCCTTTTTCAATTTTAATTGAATGAAATATCAGCAGCACTATATCTCTTATAAATTATAATTTCATCATTTTTTAAATGGATAATCTAAGTGGGAAACCATTTAAAAAATCTATTTGTTTTAAATTTTAACTGATTTCATTACATTATTTAGTATCTTACACAATTATAGAATCTATTATTTTCATAAATATTTTTTACTAAATTACATTTTTTGGAACTTTTTTCTAGAGTGATTAATTAATTAAACGCTCTTCCTTAATACTTCATCTCCTTCATTTTAGTTTTTTCAAACGACATAGTCATTTTTCAACTTTTATATACATGAGTTCTATTTTTTTCTATATTCTTATTTATTAAATTATCTTTATCTTTTTCATCATCATTTCTCATAGGTATCATAAATCCATATTTTTCCCATATTTTCATTTATGAATTAAAAGGGGGTTCTCATGAGAAGAATAATTTTGTTTTTATATGTACATTTAGATGAGTCTAATATTTATTATCCAATAAAATGAACATTTTTTCCAATATTATGTATCATTTTCTTGGATAATCTATTTCCACATATATTATAGTGTTGAACTATCACAATATTGATTCTTGTACCTTGATTACCATCTTCAAACTCCTATACCATTCCATGTAACTATGTTTATAAAACAATATCTACTATAATAATCATTATACATGTGTTCATTTAATGAATAATTTATTTTACAATTAATTTTTTTATTTTTGGCCTCCAATTGTTCAATAAACATTACTTTCATTCTCGATTATTTTCAGAATAGTAACAATGTTCTTCCATATTGTATTATGGTTTATTCCTTGTAGAATATACAATGTGCTTATATTAATGTCATCCCAAAATTATATCTAGACTTATCTTTTCTATTAGGGCATATTTTTGTGTTATTTTCTTCTTATCATTTGAGATTTGTATCCTATCAACATATCCTATAATTATATTTTATTATTTTAGCTATGTGTAGGTTTCCATGTTAAGTCACAGTGTAATATCCATCCTAGAAATTCTACCTTATTCATATTTTATTCATTGATGAATTATTATTTTCTTAAATTCATTACTAATTTCCATTAACATTAATATTTATTTGGAGATACCATCTATTAGGTCATTTTGTTCCTCCACATTTTGATTCCATTTTCTTTTATGCTTAGATTTTATCCCAAGTAGTCATTTCATTTCCACTTTATATCCCTTTTAAAATAATAAATAATTGCATAATAAAATTCACAATATAATTATCATTATTCCATCATCACATTTATATATATGATATCATATTATCTATATAATAAGTGAATCCTAGATATGAAACACAATATTTCTTACATTTCACTAGATTCACATCGTAGATTTATCATAGAGCCTTAAAATCAATATTAATTCTATAAAATATTACTTTAATGATATATAAATATGGAATTTGATACCTCAATAATAAATCTATTTCATTTATTAATATTTTTCTTATTTCACATATAAATAAATAAAATTTTATTTTTTACATTGTTCATTAGTAATTGATTTATACAAATGAATCCACATACCATTAGGGACACTTAAATTAGAAATATCTTTGTACACATTATCATTAATGGAATCCATTAATTTTTTAATGAAGTCATTAATCCTAATATTCCATTGATATATATGAATGATAACTCTATACTATGTTTATATAATAATACCATATATAACAACCTATCAGGAAACACTAGGTGAATCTTTTATAAATTATATATCCTCATTTTCTATGTTATAAATCAATTTTTTTTTCATTCATTGAAGCATTAACTCAAGATTTAATTTCGCATTAAATTTTGAAAATCATATCATACCATGAAAAAATATATAATAAATAAATCAAAACATTCAATGAAATTATTGGTGCAAAAATGGTCTTTGAGTGAGATATAACAAGAGAGGGGGGTGAATTGGGGTATGGAATTCATAACTGATTAATTTTTTTTAATTTTATTTCTCACTACCATGATGGATCATGACCACACAACCCTGATTGTATGTTATGATGTAGTTATCAATGGAAATTAGTCTTATTATGCTCACTTGACCAATCCTTTTACGATATAATCATTAGATTTTTTGACCATGTTTTCTTAATAATGATTTAGAATAAGATATAGATATATTTACTTGGTTCACCCTCACTGGGTTACTCCATTTGATAATTCCATTGAAATTTTTTCGATTGACCAAATCACGTGAAGCTATATTATTTTTTAAAAGGTAAAAATATAGATATAGTTGTCTTGGTTCTGCTCAATATGTTATAAGGCTCACTATTTACTCACTACATTATTACTCTTATAATTATTACATATTATTTATAGGATATTCATATAGAGTTTAAGGGGATTTAGACCCTTTCAATAACATCAATTTATTTTCATTGATCATCTAATGAGTTTATATTCTCTATTGAACTCTTTGATACTTCTTCAAAAATATACTATGAACTCATTATTCAAAAATTCTTCATTAAATAATATATTTTTGAATTAATCATTCTACTATTTTATTGTTTTTAATTAAAATTGATAGATCACATTCAGTATAGTATTGTTTATATATCAAGGAATATTTTTGTGTTTTTCTCTCTACATCTATTCCCTTTTTAATATAATATAGATTCTCATCATTCATAATTTGAATATATAATTATTTTAATATTATATTGATTGAAATATCATTATCAAGTGGAATAAAATTTCATCCTTTCATCCCTATAATGTGTCATTCAAACAACACATAATATTTATCTCTATAATCACTATATAATAATAGTGAGGATAATGACCCATGATTATTGAATTGATAATGAATTATTCCACCATTATCTGAGTCATCATATATTAATTTGGTAGGAATATAGATAAAATTATCTTCTACATCACCACTTTTTAGGTTATATAGTGATTTGCAAAGACAATATCCAAATACACTATATTTATGTCATCCAATAAATTTAAAAACAAAACAAAATTGATTTTTGAATTATATTTTTGGTACTCCTCAAATGAGCACTTATTCTTCCTTTTATGATCTCGTTAATTTGAAATGTGAATATATTTACATTTAATTAATTACACATCACTTGAAATATCCAATATTGTATTTATATATGGATAATTGATCCCATTTAAAGTAGCGTATTTTGTCTTGAATTTCTGAAAATATTATGGATAATTTAATGTGGTTTCAATATAGGTCATCATTCCCAAAAATGTTTCTATGAAATTATTTTTGTATCTATAAAAATCCCAATATTCAATCCAAAAATTTATTTGTGTAGGGATTTTCAAACGTGCTCATTCATGTAGCTAAATTCTAATAGGAAAAAACAAATATTTTTCCAAAATATTAACACATGATTCCAAGGGAGTTTAATTCACATACCAAATCCAAAACATAAATATCACTATATTATTTTATGTGAAATTATATATTATACAAACAATTCATATGTGATCATTTGGTGATGAGTTCATTGGTATATGGAAACAATGTTTTTGAGGACTGGAATGGACCATGGTAAATTTGATACATTGATCCATGGATGGCATGTATAGAGTCAATGAGGCTGGGATTCCATGTGGCATAGTTGCGATTGGAATGGATAAGGGTTGTGCGGTGTAAGAACCTGGTTCTTATTCCTGAGGTACGTGTTTCTTCTTTCCTTTTTCCTTATGTGTTTTTGAGAAAACTAGAAAAATGGGGAAAAATCTTGAAAATTTTTGGGTACACATGGTGTACTTTCCCACACGCCGTGTAAATTGGATGTGTGGGATTAGTTCAAAGGGTGTATATTCTTGTCGGTAGGGAAAGTTTCAAAAACGAACTACACAACATGTACTTAGAAATACATGCCATAAGTCAGTCTGCAGATGAATAGGGAAGTAGTGAAAAGCAGCCGACAGAGGAATAGCTAGAAAGAAAAGTACACTCTGTGTACTTTCAAAGTACACACCATGTAGTCAGGAAGCTTCACATAAAATAGGAAGTAGCTTCCTCATTTGGTGGATGAGGCTTTGGGTTCATTTGGAGCTCTAGAGGATGGCCAGAGGTTTGGAGATCACCCGATCCAGCACCAGGAATCTGTTTCCACCTCCTTTGATCACGTTGGGACTGTACGAGTAATCACTCAACTCTCCTTGTGCTTTTATTACCAATTATTCCTCAGAGGGAAGTTATTTATGTTTGATAGAGAATTATTTTATTCCAAATTTACGCCATTCATAGATGATTCAGGAAGCATCGTTCACAGTTATCGATTAGGGGTGATTGAGGTAGGTGGTATGATGCTTATTCCCAACAGTGGAGTTGAAATTTAGTACCGTTTTGCTACGAACCCATGTTTGGGGTGTCATATGGCTATATCCTTTTCTTTATGTTGTCTAATTTTTCAAAGATTAACATGGTATGTTAAAACTGGTATTTGGGATCACTACTTGGATCCAGGACCACCGAGGGAGTGTGTTCCTCTGTTTATCCATTTTTCCAGGTTACCCGAGGGTATACCATAAAATTAGCATGCTTCGAATTGCCTTGAGAGGAACATTATATGAATCTATTGATTATGTGTTGGGATAGGGCCAGTTACTTGCTTAGCCTGATAGCAGTGTTCGTTTTTCCTGCGTGTATCTCTTCTCATTCCTGGGGGAAGTAGATTTTATGCCTGGGGGAAAGACCATGTACGCCTGCGGGCAATATTTGTTATGCATGTGGGCAGTCACCTGTGGGTTTTGATTCTGATTACCTAAGGGTAAGGTTATTCATGTATACGGACAACATTTACATTGTATATTCACCATGGTGATTTTTATTGTAAACCTACCATGTTAATGAACAGGCTTGGCATGATGAAATTATCAATAAAATGGAAATGAACTGGTAGTGATAGTTACTTTTGTGTACTTACATGTTTTCCACATTTTTCTATTGCACACAACTATTTCACATCATTACTGGCAGTTGGGCATATGCCATTGGTTGTTGCCTACTAGGACATACTTCTCACCCCATGTTTGGGTCATGTCTTCTACCCAAATAGATTATATTTCGGTAGATGTAAAAATGGGAAAATATCTCTATACAGGTACACGATTGATGCAAAGGAGTAGGAGAGAATAAGACTGATCTTAGTAATGTGATGCTGCTGAGTTCATGTTTTGTGTTGTTCTATTTTGATTTGTTATGTTGTACCTTGTACTTGAGATGTATTGTATTGTATTGCAGTGTATCCTATTCTGGCTCTTTTCATAGAATAGTGACATGCTGTATATTTATATATATGACTGCTGGTTCTCTTTTACATCAGTTATCCATTTTAATTATATATTGTTTTCTACTTTCGTTGTTGCATGATTATACATTTTTATTCTGCTGTGCTACAAATTGACAAATGAGGACATAGTTTCCCTACTATCACACCTGGATCCTCGCTACTAGTTTGGAGCCTCTGGCATTTGGGTAAATGCACTTGAGGTCATGTGACCAACCGGGTTCGGGGCACCGGTTGAGTGGCACCTGAACTCGGGACGTTACAAAGTGGTATCAGAGGGGATTTTTTCATTGACTTACTATTTGGAGACTATAGTCAGGGATAATATAGAAATGGTGTTCGGTAGAAAGCAGTTCCCAGGAGTAGCTAACCCGTGTACAGTGAAAAGCCAAATTACCTCGTGTTGCACTTTTACTGATTTTTCAATTTACAATTGATCTGATTTCCAGAATTGGGTGAAACAGTTTTGGTATACTATTATATTTTATACTGGGTTCTATTTAGGTTAAAACTGATGAGATGAGGGTATTTCATCTCATGCATCATATAGAAACATGCTAGAAATCACATGACATGCATTCTTACAATTTCGTATAGGTGCAATAGAAATTGCATGGTGTTGTGATAGTTGTTGTGCTATAAAATAATTATGTTATGATAGATACCTTGATAAACACATACTATTTTATAGGGTAACATTGTGTAATATTTTGATATAATGAATGCCAAACATTGGTTCTTGAGGATTATGTGCCCTCATCAACCAGAATTTGGTGGATCATTGAAATGTTTTTCCTTGTTTATAAAATGTGTATGATTCCAAGATTTGATTCACTTATGGGACCTCAAGGATAGAAATTTGGCACTTAGGTGTTCGTTTCAATGATTTTATGAGTTCTAGAGTAGTTTCTGAGGCATAATGTCTGGAAAAACATACACCGTGTAGTTTTGATTACATGCTGTTTACTCTTCTCTTCGAGAAGAAAAGGAAAAAAACAAAAAAAGCACATGTCCTGTACCATATGCACATGTCATGTAGTTTATTCCATTTTCATAAGCCATGTGGGTAGGTACATGGGGTAGGGAATGACTTGGGAAAACACGTCATGTACCGGTTTTACACACTATGTAGTGTTGACCCAATTTCCACACGTGTGACTAACTACATGGATGGAGGAAACCTTAAGACATACATGTCGTGTATACCTCGAACACATTGTGTACTCTGACCCAGGTACCCGTCCGTGTCACGAACAACACGGGTCGGTGCTATCCTTACAAACACACACCATGTGTGCATGGGACACACTGTGTAGTTTTGTTTTAGAAGGGTCGTGTGGCTTAGCCGTATAGAAGGACTTGGGTAGGGAAGGAGGATTCATGTAAAAACCGTCTATTTAGAAGAAACTCCATGTTTTTTGGGTGTTACATGATGAGTTTTGGCAGAGTAAATGCCTATGTCAATGACTAAAGTAAACACACCGTGTAGTTATTATACATGCCATGTAGTCTTGTTATGTAAAACATGATTTCTTTTTTCTCCTATTTCCATCTTACCCTCTTTTTTTCAGTTCTTGATAGTCTTAAATCAAAGGAGTGTGTTTGACCATGTAGATTCATGCCGCCATGACGTCAACATGTTGTTCTCTAGTAGAGTGGTAATGAGTATACTCTAGAGATGGTAGGCAATGGGCACCGATGGATCCTCCACCAGAGCTAGATGCGGTGCCAGCCATTACACCTGATGCTGGCATAGAAGCACAGTTCTGTGACGGCTTCATGAGGTTTATGTAGACCTTCCAGGGAGCACCGTCAGCTGCCACATCTATGGTAGAGCTGACACGTATCTTCCAATAGCTGCATCCACCTATGTTTTCAGGGGTTGGCGAACCAGAGGCTGCAGAGTCCTGGCTGGGGTCAATGCATACTATCATCGAGCATCTAGAGATTCCTCTAGGGCGGAGGGTCAATCATTCTACATACATGCTGTGCGATTCCGCCAAGAGGTGGTAGGATTTTACCACCTAGGTCGAGCATCACAAAGACATGACATTGGAATATTTTTAGGTAGGATTTTATAAATTCATCTTCACGGAGACGCTGAGGGCAGATCGAGTTCGAGAGTTCATGAATCTACATCAGGTCACTATGTCAGTGATGGATTATTCTTCTTGCTTTAATGAGATTCATCGTTTCCATCTGTTCTACTGGGTGATGAGACGTTGAGTGTAATATTATTTGAGTATGGTCTTTGATATGACATCCGAGAACTGGTGATTGTTTTCAGGTTTCCTACAGTGCATGCTATTGTGAACCATGCATTAATTAATGAGAGGAACCTACAAGAAGCTAGTAGTGCAGGCCAGGGTGGTTCATCACCAGTTTTTGGTAGTATTTATACTGGTAAGAGGAAGATGAAAAATGCATTTCTTTCATGGTGGTAGTACTAGACAGAGGAATACTTCAGGTTTCCAGGTCATGTTCTGCCAGTGTGGTAAGGAGGGGCACAAGAGACAGCAGTTTCCACGTGACCCAGTGGAGTGTCGATCCTGCAGAAGGATGTGTCATAATCATCGTTATTGCAGGATGTTTACACCAGTGGCTAGTGATAAGGGTTATGTGCAGACTCCATGTGCGGGAGTAGGAAAAGAATCTTCTTACTAGTCAGGAAATTGGAATACGTTAGGGCGTGCATGCCGAGATGGTGGTCGTGGTCATGGTAACCAAACACCAGGATCTCAAAGATAGTTGGGTGGGTCGGCTCAGGGTTTCCAGGCTGTGTCATAGGGCCACATCACTGGTAAGGAATATGCAGAACAACATACCCAACATGAGGAGGATCCCAGACCTTATAATTTTTGAGGTATTAATCTAGTAGCTTCTGCTTTATCTGCAGTACTTTTCGATACTGGTGCTACGCATAGCTTCATATCAGTGGCCGTTATGGAGAGCCTTGGGCTATGTGTCTATTCTTCTTCTGATGTTATGGTTCTAGACACTTCGTTGGGGACTAGAATGGCTGGTGTGCGTCGGTGCAAGGAGTTCCCCCTAGAGGTTTGTGGGTGTCACTTTCTATGGTACCTCTACGTCATAGAGATGATGAGATTTGATGTCATTCTTGGGATGGACTGGTTGGTACCCTTTCAAGACTTTGAATATTTTTATCATCACAGTGTGAGATTTATGTCACCAGAGGGCAGAGAGTTTCTATACAAGGGCGAATGGGATGTCCAGGCGATCTGAGATGGACCCGAGCATCGCGGGGGAGGTGGTGTGACAAACCATATTGCAAGATTATATCTAAATGACCAGGGAACATGTCGGAAGGATTTATTTCCAATGGTTGATCATTTCAGGGATGTCTTCCTAGATGAGTTTTTAGGTCTACATCAGGATCGATAGGTGGATTTCTCTATTGAGATTTTTACCATGAACAATACTGGTGTCCATTCATCCTTATAGTATGGATACACCAGAGTTGCCGGAGCTGAAATACTGTTACAGGAGTTACAGGAAAAGGGTTTCATCTAACCCAGTGCTTCTTCTTTGGGTTCACCGGTCATTTTTTCAATGAATACAGATGGTACACTCAGACTTTTTGTGGATTATCAGAAGCTAAACTGGTTGACAATCAAGAACTAATATCCCTTTCCTAGGATTGATGATCATTTTGATCAACTTAGAGGAGCATGAGTGCTCTCGAAGATTAACATGAGATCTGGATATCATCAGTTACGTGTTAGACCATCGGACATGTCGCTTACAGCCTTTCGGAGCAGATATGGTCTATATGAGTACTTGGTTATGTCGTTCAGACTCACAAACACAGCAACAGTTTTCCTGTCTCTGATGAATCATGTGTTATACTTCTATCTATATTTTTTTTGGTAGTCTTCATGGATGACACCTTGGTGTACTCTATCACATGACACGACCATGCCACCCATATTGAGATCGTACTGAGTACACTGAGAGAGAATCATCTATATGTGAAGCTCTCAAAGTGCCACTTTTGGATGGACCAGATACACTTACTGGTTCATATTATCTAAGAGGAAAGAGTTGTAGTAGACCTAGAGAAGGTGAGAGATATAGTTTCCTAGAGCATCTTAAGAACATGTTTGAAATATAGAGTTTCTTGGGGTGGCTGGTTACTACAGGCGTATTCTACATGACTTCTCCCACATAGCAGCCATATTTATGGTTTTAACTAAAAAGGGTGTGAAGTTCATTTGGTCATAATCATGCAAGACAACCTTTCAAGAACTGAAGGGTAGGTTTACATAAGCACCAATCATGATAATTCCATGGAAAGGGAAGAGCTATACAATTTACTGTGATGCATCAGGTATTGGGTTGGGATCAGTGTTGATACAGGGAAATCGAGTAGTTGCGTATGGGTCTCGGCAGTTGTGGCCACATGAGAGGAATTTCCTGATGTATAATCTCATGTTGGCTGTAGTTAGGCATGTGTTATACTATTGGATACATTATCTTTTGGGAGTGAATTTTGTGGTGTTCACGGACCACAAAAGACATAAATATATCTTTACCCAACATGAACTTAATCTGAGAAAGCGAAGGTGGATTGAATTTCTTCAGTATGTCAACATCGTTCTTTCCTATACACCTATTATGGGTAATGCAGTAGCCGTTGCGCTGAGCAGGAAGACTCAGATACTGGTAGTTCATGAGGCCAGTGGTGAGTGGAAGCTCATGGATTTCTTTTCTGAGATGCATTTGGAGGTGCATGAAAGTCAAGGGAAAACCTATCTTTATTCTTTAGTTTTGACTTATACCCTCCCAGATATAGTGAGGATGAGACAGCTATCAGATTCAGAAGGCCTAGTTCTACGGGAGTTAGTGGCTAGTGAGGACACTCATCCTGGTTGGACGATAGGTGATGATGAGGTACTGTGTATCCATTGACGAGTGTGACTTCCAAGGATATATGCGAGGAGTTGATGTGGGAATTTCATGCATCAGCTTGGGTAGTTCATTCGGGGGTTACCAAAATGTACCGTGACATGAGATATCAGTATTGGTGGCCAGTTATGAAAAGAGACGTAGCTAGTTATTTACAAGATGTTCCACCTGTCAGCAGGTGAAGGTGGAGAATCAGTGACTACCCAGATTGTTAAAACAATTACCCATTCAGGATTAAAAGTTGGATGATGTTAAGAAGGATTTCATGACCGGGTTTCTGAGTTCACCTCGAGGAAATGATGTAGTGTGGGTTGATGTGGACAGACTCACAACGGTTTCTCAATTTTTACCGATCAAGGAGACCCTCATTGTTGACGAGCTCAGGAAGTTGTATATCCATGAGGTAGTACATCTTCATGGGGTCTCTTGTTATATCATTTTATATAGGGATGCTAGTTTTATGTCTCGTTTCAGGAATATTATTCAGAGGGGACCGGGTACGATGGTGCATCTGAGCACATCGTACCAACCTCAGACGGATGTCCAGTCAGAGCGTACAATAAAAGTGCTTGAATACATGCTACGTTAATGCGTCCTAGACTTTGGGGGCACTTGGGAGAAGAATATACCTATGGTTGAGTTTTCCTATAAAAATAGTTTTCATGAAACTATTGAGATAGCACCTTAAGTGGAATTATATGGTAGACCATGCTGATCACCCATGTGCTGGTTAGAGGCATGTGAGGTAGATTTACAAGGATCAAATATCATGCAGGAGACGTCAAATAAAGTCTAGTTGATACAAAAGCAGATGGATATTGCATAGTCTTGTCAGAAATATTATGACGCTCGCCGCAGACAACCCTTGGAGTTCGTAGTCAGGGATCAGGCATTCTAATGTGTTTCACCAAGGATGGGACACATGAGAATATGGAGACAGGGTAATCTATCACTGAGGTATGTGGGGCCATTTTAGAGTTTTTAGAGAGCAGGCCCAGTTTCCCATCGGTTATAATTACAATAGAGGTACCAGTCCATGCATGACATCTTCCGTATATCTCATCTGCTCCGTTATCACTCAGACTCATCTCAAATCATTCAGCACGAGGGGGTTGAGGTTCAGGTCGATGAGTCCATTAAGGAGAATCTAATTCATATTGTTTATAAGAGAACAATGTCTCTCTGAGGCTGATCAATTCCTCTCATACAGGTGCTATTGCAGTATGGCCGAGTGTAGGATGAAACCTTGGAGAGACAGACCGACATACGTGCTCAGTGGGCAGAGTTGTTCTCAACTTTATTTTCACCACTCTTGGAAGGAAAATTAGGGGACGAATTTCATTAAGGGGGATGTTTGTATGAACCCTATTCTTATTCATAACGTACAAGTTTCTTATTTTATTTTTTCTTAAGTGTTTTTGAGAAAATAAGAAAAATGGTGATAAATCCCAAAATTTCTGGGTACGCACCTTGTAGTTTTCCATTCAACGTGTACATTGGCCTTGTGGGATGAGTACACAGGGCGCATAGTCTTATCAGTGGGGAAAGGTGTAAAAACCAACTATAGGTCGTGTACCTAGAAATACATGCCATGTAGTTAGTTGGTATATGAACAGGGTGGCGGTGAAAAGAAGCTTCCATTGGAACAGTTAAAAAGGAAACTACAGGCCATGTATGTTCAATGTACATGTCGTGTAGTCAGGAAATTTATCTTAAAAGAATCAGTAGCCTCCTCATTCAACAGATGAGGCGTTGGGTTCATTTTGAGCCTGGGAGGATGTCTAGAGGTTTGGAGATCACTCAATCGTGCACCAGGAATCTGTTTCTACCTCCGTCGATCACGTTGGGACCGTACGGGTAAGACCTCACCTCTCGTTGTGTTGTTCATACCAATTCATCCTCTGAGTAATGTTAGTTACGTTTGAATGAGAATAATTTTATCCCATATCAACGTCGTTGTTGGACGATTAAAGAAGCTTCGTTCACCTATATCGATTAGGGGTGATCGAGGTAGGTGGTATGATGTTTATTTCTAACTGAGAAGTTCAAATTTTGTATTGTTGTGCTACGAACCCATGTTTGGGGTGTCATATGGTTGTGGACATTGATTTAAGTCATCTAAAATTTCATAGAAAAATGTGTTAAGTTAATACTGATGTTTAGGATCACTACTTGGATCCAAGACCACCTTGGAGGTGCGATCCTCTATTAAGCCATTTGGCTAGGTTACCCAAGGGTATACCATAAAATTAGCCTTATTTTAATTTTCGGGAGAGGAATTTTATATAAATTTCTCTCTTATGTGTTGGGATCGGCTTGGATACTTGATTATCCTGAGAGAAATGTTCGTTTAGCCTATGGGAAACTCTTCTCATGCCTGTGGGTAGTATATTTTGTGCGTAAGGGTGACACCTCATACGCCTGCGGGCAATATTCGTTATGTATGTGGGAAGTCACCCGCAGTTTATGATTATGATTACCTAATGGTAAAGATTTTCATGTCTAAAGACAATGCTTACTTTTTATATTCACCGTGGTGATTTTTGTATGTTATACCTGCCAAGTTAAAGAACATGCATGGCATTGTGAAATTAAAACTAAAATGTAAATCAAATTGTAGTGATAGTTACTTTTGAGTAATTAATAGTTTACATCATTTTACTATTCCACATAGCTGTTGCACATCTTCATGTCCAGTTGGGCATGGGCCATTGGTGGTTGCCTATTGAGATTTATTTCAGACACCTTGATTGGGTTATGTCATTGGCCCAAACAGATTATATTTATATAGTTGTTGAAAGGTGAAAGGGTCCCTATACATGTACATTATTATTGTAGATGAGTAGGAGAGATGGAACTGAGCATAGTCTTGAGAGGCTATTGAGTTCCGGTTGCACTATTCTATTTTGATTTGTTATATTGTACCTTGTACTGAAGCTGTATTGTATATTATTATAGTATATCTTGTTTTGGTTGATTTCATAGAATAGTGACATAATGCATCTTTATATATATGACTGCTAGTTCTCTTATACTTCAATTATCCATTTCGGTCATAAATTGTTTGTTTCTTCTGTAGTTTCATGTTTATACATTTTTATTCCATTTCGATACACCTGGACAAATGAGGGCATAGTATCCCCAGTATCAGACCTGGGACGTCTCTGCTAGTCGGTAACCTCTAGCGTTTTGTGAAATACGGTTGAGTTCGGGTGAAAAACTGAGTTTGGGGCACCCATTGAGTGGCAACTGGATCTGGGATGTTACATGAGGATCCACTAAATGTTACTACTTTCCCTATTTTTCTTGCATATATATGTGTGTGTTTTAATTGGATAATCTTACCAAGTGATGGTATGTAGTGAATTCATCAGATATGGATAATATATATTGTCAAGTAAGAGAGGTATTGGTATCATAGGATAATGAGTTGGTTGAGACCCTTTAGGGTCAGGAAGAGAAGGTAAATGCTAATGTATTGGCTCAAGGATAGTCTAAAGAATGAGTTCTTGTGTATGTGAGGAAGCCACCAAATTATAGTGATTTTAGTGCCTGTCATGAAGAGTATCCATGATTGAGCTTGGGATGATTTTTAAGATTGATTTATAGGGGAGATAATCATGAAAATCCATAGATAGAGTATCACATTCGAGTGTTCTAGTTGCAGCAACCTCCACCTCTCCTAGGTTAGGGTTGTCCATAAGGGGGATGAGAATTGGATTGATTCCCTGAAGACGATTTTCGAGCATCTATATACACCTCCAATTAAACGGGTTAAGGTGGTAATATATATGCTCATAGGACCGATAATGCACTAGTGTGACGTACAGGTGTAGGTAAGTATACATGAGGGATTTTCCTTGAAGGTTTTTGTGTCCAGGTTCATCATGAATTTTTTCTAAGGGATTAAAAGTTTACAAAGAGATTGAGTGTTCATGAGACATAAATTGGGAGACATGTCTATCATGTACTACAGAACGATGTTCACAGAATTATATCGCATAACACCCTACATATTGATTAATGAAACCTCTCGGGTGAGGTGTTATGAGGATGTTGTATGGCACACCATTTGTGTATAGGTAAACATCATTATAATGACCTCATTATAATATATGGTGAACCATTTACTTATAGATTTGGGAAACATTACTGGTATCTTGTACTTGATCCAGGTAGTGTCTCTAGGTGATTTGAGTATTGATGCTTTATATGGTTGGATATATGGTTGAGGTGAGATCCATTAGGGTGGTCAGGCTAAGGAATCATGCATACCACTACATATTGGGTCGTTGATATTTTTCTTTTATTGTGTGATGTCAACACAAGCCATGAATCATTGTTAGTGTCCTATAAAAGGGTCTGGTCCATGTGGAAATGTTTGGAGTCTCCGATGGTTATTCATGAAACATTATTGGAAGTCCAGTAGTCATATTCGATGATTTCATTTTGGGAATAATAACTTGTGATTGTGCTTATTTTTAGTTACATGTGGAGGTCGTTGAAGAGACAGTGAGACCTACGAGCAGGGTCAGTGGCTAGCTATTAGTACAACACTGTAGGGAGTCAATGATTCATGTAGAAGAGAATCAGGCCAGGTTGATGTCATGTATTTGGTTAGAGATGAGCAGGCTGGTGAGCCAATGAAGGATAGACGAGTTTTGAGGGTGTAGCAATAATTTTTTGTTTTTTTGGAATTCCTTGTTGAGTCAATCACATTTTTGGTGCATAGGATCAACATGATGAAATTAAGGACTAACTAGATACTAGTTTAGCAGTTTGAAATGTCTGAAATATGTTATATATATATATATATATTAGTTGTGTTGATCTAGGTTCTGTTTTGAGAACTCTAGGTATTAGGTTTTATTGAGGTTCGTTGGCGTCGGGGCGTCAAGTGGATATATGATATTGAGGTTTTCTAGAATCAGGTCATTAGAGATATATTATTACAGGATGTGTGTTGGAATATGTCCATCATTATATGCAGTACTTGAATGAAATGGGAGGAATGTTTTTGTTTTAATTAATTGTCGAGATGCAATACGTCATTGGCTCCCTGTCTGTCATTCTCATGAGGTAGGAACCAATGGAGTGATAGATTGTCATTGATGTCGAGTTTGAAACTGTCGTACCTAATGAGATAAAGGAGTGATGATGCATCAAATGAGGACTTTTAAGACCAGGAATTTGTTGATGGACCCTTTTTTTATTGTTATTGAGTCTTGATGTGTCTAGGGTAGGTCACTCCAAAGGTGGGGAGCCCCTTGAGGTTGTTGAACTGTTCCCTTGAGACCTATGTAGTTTTGGTTTTAAAAAAATAATGTTTATATTCGGTACCATCTCAATGTTTTTTGATGGATTTATGATTGGATTTTGATAATTTTTTTAGATTTTAATTCCCATTGTTTTTGAATGAGGTCGATAACCTCCCGATTTTTAAATGTTTTAATTAGTGGGTATGGAAGATTAATTTTCAAGAATCATAACTCAATAATGAGTGTTTACTAAATCCAAAAACGTATTTTGGATGGTTTTTTTGGTTTATCTGATGCCTCAGTTTTATGTAAGGGGATTCAAGAGTGTGATAATATTGAAGTATTATTTATTGGACTTTTGGGATAAGGTGCACAATTTGTGAAAAATCATTTGGCCTCTTAGATTTAACTATGTTACAAAATTTTTAACCGAGAATGGGTTTTAAAAACATTTCATGAAGTGTATATCATTTTCCAATGGCTTCCACATAGTTTTTACATAGTAAAGTTAAAAATGTGGCATGCTGCACGAGTAGTGTCTTATATGTTCTACCTCTAAATTGTCGCCAACATAGTTTATACCTATTTTGAAAGACAGTGTGAGATATCCCTTTTTATATAAAATTGTGAATTTAAAAAAATACCACCACCCCTTAAAATTAAATCCATTTTATTTTTCTCCTATAAGGTCTCATACAACAATGAGTGCTCAACCCTTTCTTCCACCTCCTATTTCAGTAGAATTTATCTTCCTACCTTGTATGTAGTGAGATTCATCATATATTGGGTGTGTTATAACTATATTATAAAGGTATATCACAACCATTTTTCTCCTCTCATATTCTCTCATATCACCAAGATCTAAATTCATTTCATCTATATTACTCTATTTTCATGGAGTTAATAAAAAATTATAATTTATTTCTAATCTGTCAGATCTAGAGCTCGATACTAGAAGTTCCTATATTTCTGAGTGTATGAAAGGTGTTTCATATCATTCTCATGTTTTCGAAGATGATATGGGTGGTGTGGATTTTAGAGACCATTGTATATTCAAGAGAAAACCATTATAAATTGATTTATTGTTGTTAAATCAATGTTATGACCCTGTGGGATTCCATTGGTCATCAAATAAAAAAAATTATGTTTGGGATTTTGGGTTAGAGTCCATCAATTACAATCGTTTGTTAGGTTTTTGTTTATTTTTTTATTTTAATTATTTTCTTACTTCATGATGACCAATAAAATTATTTTTATTACATTATTTAAATTTACTTGAATTATATATATGAAATTATTCAATTTCATGTGATATGATCATTGGGATCGTGATGTTCATCACCCAAGGAATTAGGTTGGTGTGACGACCATGATTAAGGTTATGAGATCATATAGCTTTGTATGTCCCGGTTTACATGAGTGATTTTGATCATAGGATTGAGCATATTTGGTGTCAGATTTGGATATTGAGGTTGTCAGGTTGTATGAATGGCCCATGACTCAAGAGATTTTGGCTATTGGACATGAGTGATATGGACATAGCAGCATGAAGTCCCATTTGGATTTATCTTAAGTACTATTTTATGATTTTCCCCCACAATTAATGGCCAAAGTTCCAATTGGATTCATGTTCATATAGGTATACTCATTTATGAGGTGGGTTTAATAGCTCATATGGTAGACGTCTTTGATAGTGTGGAAGAGGTAAATGTTTTATGGTGACATTCTATAGAAAACAACATGGTTGTTGATATTCCTTTAGAATATATCATTTTGGTAATCAGTTATTGTTTTATTCTAACTATTCTTAAGGCCATTAAGACATGATTACATGGGGTGGATGGATATCATCATTACCTATGATGTTGTGCATTAAGACAATGGTGGTTTTATTTGAGGACATATTTTTTTCCAATGGATGTCAGGCTTTGATCTAGTGAGTTATTTTGAGCATGGGTCTGATGGATAGGTTTATTTTATTAGTGCGATCCTTGAGGACATCGATAATTTGTTGAAATTTAAGGTTTTAGGAGGCATGTGTTGTCTTGTTACATTATTTCAGTTGGAAAATGATGGTTCTCTTGGGCTATTCAACTTCTTAAAAAGCCTAGGTCCATAGACTAAGGGACCTCTCCTCAACAAATAATCTGATGTTGGCTGACACAAGTGATTGATTCATGGTGTGTGTTGATAACCATGTAAGTCCATGATTTTTTACACATGATTTATTTTATTTTAGAATAATTATACCCTAATTAAGAACATATTTTTGGTATCCATGTTTTTGTGGTATACTACTAAGAAACATTCTCACACCCTGCATGGGATTTTCTTTATATTTGTAGACATTATTCAATTATGTTCAGGTAAATGTTCAAGGTCAAGAGATAGATAATATAAGAGTTTGTCCTGGAAATTGGCATGGGAACTTGAGTTTTTTACACAAATAGAGTTCTTATCTTAGTTTATTTCCAATTTGTACATGACTATATATCTATTTTAATTTTAATTATCATATGGAAACACATCTAGATATCGATATGTATGACTGGATACATAATCATGTTTTGTTTTCTTTTTTACATCTGGTATGTTTGGTTAATTATTTATTTCCAATTCTTTAATGTGTATTAGTTCAATTGTTGTTGATATTGAATTTCATCCACCTTTTCCACATCTGAAATAAGTCACTCTATTCATTTCTTACAATGCATGTTTTAAATATTTACTCGGACCTTATTATTTTATCCCCTAAGGGTATTGTCTCTCTAAAATTACTCTTTTATAACCACATTACTAGTATAATGATTTTTCATATGGGATGGAATGCCTTAGAGAAATGGTACTTGTCCCAATATTAGTTCAGGGTTGGTTAATTTGGTGAGGGATTCTAAAAAAAATCATATATTATTCATCTTTTATATAGAGATAAACACATTTGGTAAACCATATGACTATGTTTCAATGAGAATTTATTACCTTACTAAATTATATATAGTCTATAGGTTGTGATATAACACCTACATCCATAATAAATAAATCAAAAATATCATTAAATTTTAGGATTTTGAATATTTATACAATCTCATATACTACTTGAAAAAATTTAAACAATCATTCCTCGATGTGTACTCAATGACAGATCTTTAGAACTATATCTAGTTTATAAATTCTGTTGAATTTGCTCATTAGATAATTATTGGGGAAAATTATTCAATACACTCACATATTATCTTCATTTTATATAGGTGGAACATCATATACACTATCATTACCTACCCCCATCAATGACATACCCCAATGAATGTAAATGTATCCATCATGAACTTATTTTTTAATAGTATTCAAATTATTTCAAATTTAATGTATAAATGATGCATCCAAACATTAACCCATAAATGTTATACATAAACCTACAATTTTACAGGATAAAGGGTTTGATATTCCCTCATCATGATTATTACCATAGGATCACCTTATAGATCCCCTTCTCTAGAAATCTATTATAACTAAGAAAGCACCTCAAAATCAAAAGGATCCCTTATAAGTTTTCCTAGTGTGAATGGATCTCCTGACCCATCCTATGTTAAATGATATAATCATTTATGAATCATGTTAAACAATAATATTGAGGATAATATCATAGTCCTCCCTGTGAATAATATAAATTTTAAAATTGTATGCATTAAATAATATTTACAGGATTCAAAAGAATCTTATCACCCTAACCATGGTTTATAAAATAATTTTCATATATAAGTTAATATAATTAATTCATTGGATATTTAATTATAAAAAAATAATTTCATTCATTAAATATAGAAATATGTTATCTAATTATCTCTAAATTAAATAAGAGATTTTATCATCTTTATGAATCATTTATGTAATCATGTTATCTTATTCATACAAAATAAATATATAAGAATACATTATTATCTATATATTTTTTTAACATAATATGGACCATACACGGAATACATTAATATGAAAAATGAAAATAGGTACACATGTAACACCCCAGGTAAATAAAGAACATGACATCTTTATATTTATCCCTATTTGTGAATAAAATGTTAATATTAATTTAAAGGGAATGCTATGCTTGATGTCTTACCCAATACGCAACAATGAGTTCCTTTGAAATCTTACGTTGCACTATAATACTAAAATAATATTATTTTAAATGGTAGTTAACGCCTAGCCATTGTAATGGAGGGAATGAACATAACTAACTACAAAATGATTATATATGTTTGTTAAATATTTTTACTTTTTACAATAAATGATAGAGGATTAAAAATTTGAATGAATTCAATTTTAAGAGTAAACTTTCTAATATTATTTAAAAGGTCGAATAACCTCCTTTTGATAGCGAACCTCTTTTAAATCCACTTTTTGAAAATTTTATGTGTTATATTTGACAAAATAAAATTTTTCTTTAGAATCGAGACATCAAAATTTACTTTGTGTAAATTTTTGGTATCTATCCGATAAAGTTCATTTTTAATGAATAGTGAAAAATGTTTTATTTTAATTCAAAACCTCTTTTTAATCTAATTTATTTATATTATTATATTATATTCTGAATTGTTTCTAAAGAAAAATTATAATATATTTTTTCCATTTAATGTTATGGTGGTCATTGGAATTAATTTCACTTTGAAATTGGACTTAAACTACTGTCAATCTTTTAATAGATACTGTTTCTTAAAAACACGCTATTTATTTTGACAACAGATATTAATTATTAAATTAATTAATGAAACTTATATGTTTTTAATTTTGTAAAATAGTCATCATTTTTGAGTTCAGAATATCAAATATAGCTTAGTGTGAATTTTTGGTATTTTCCTGAAAAACATAAATTTTTGATAAATAGTGAAACCACTAAGTGGTAGTTAAAGAAACTGATTTTTTCGTTTAAATGAAACTTTGCCACCTATCTGTTTTGAATTTCAAAAATCCGACATACATGGTTGTCATTAAGAAGTAAAATGTGGTTCAATGGGATTAAAATAATTTTTTTGGTTAATAGTAACTTTTATGTTCTTAATCGTGATTAGAGGTAATTAGTGTAATTTATGGTAAAAATAATGTTTTAAAAATATGAAATGACATAGAAACATGTCCTACCCCCATTTTATGTGTCATGGCCGACCAATAAAATCCATGGGTCAACTTGGGGACCCCATTGAGCCACTTTGGTTGGAAAATGACATAAATAACTTTATATTTAAAGTTAAAATAAAAATGTCACAAGCATGAGATATTTCACTAAAGAAATTTTTAAATGGGATTATACAAGTCATATTTTTGACTATAAATATTCATTAGAAAGATAAAAATAGTTCCTACATCATGATAGTTTTTTTATAATTTTTATACATTAAATAAAATAAATTATTTATGATATCATGATGATGCAACAGTTACCTCATTAATAAAGGATTTAAATAAAATGAAAATATAATGTTAAAACAATAAACTAAACTTTTAAAAAACCAATTGGATGAGTATATTTCGAACCCTTACCACCTTATCCTTGAATTACATCAATGAGGGACCTTTAAAATCCGAAACTCATTTGAAAATAAAGTAACATTTTGTAACATTCCAAGAGTTCCCCTCCTCTCCTCTTATAAAAGGCCCCCACCTCTACCACCTTACCCACACCTCTAAAGACTTTTTCTCGGAAAATCCCTACTCATGTTTCCTCTCCACATCCCTCTATTACTCCTAGAAGACTCACTTTGGGAATAAGTCTTCCCAAGGAAGCCTTTCAGCTCAAATCAAAGAGAGTTACCTGATTTTAATGAAATGTCTTCACTTGTGTTCTTTTGTCTTATTTTGCTTCTCCACCCCCCTAAACTCTTGTTATTCATTTATTTTGTAACAACTCCAGTATATTTAATGTAAAAAGATGTTTTTATAAGAATAATTAGAGCTACACTTACACACACCTATATCTAATGGTTAAAGAACATACTATTTCTATGGATGGCGAATTTCTACCTCACAAAATGATGATTGTTCAAAATTCATATAACGCCTTCAAAGGTGTCCATTAAGATGTCACTATATTTATATATGATATATAATATGATTATGTTTTACTTAAGCTTATTTATTTTTCTTTTGTGGCATACCTTTATGGTTTCCATTGTGGGTAAACACGATAATTTCTTTTTAGGAAGTGCGGACTACCGCCCCCTCAAAGTGATTTGATTCGTTAATGCCATATGTTGGATGTATAAAGGATGGATTTAAAGTTATTATATATGATGTATGTTACATATAAATGATGAATATAATTATTTTATTAAAATATACATACCTCTCATTTAGTTTTAATTCCATTAATATAACATAGATATGAAAGTAACGTTCATCCGTACGTACGGCTTACCGTCTCCATGAACGGTGCATTTCATTTCTTACCTATAAATGATTATGTAATATAATAAATACATGTATATTCTGGATATATATGAAATATATGATATCAAAATCTTGAATATCATTCTGGATATAATTAACCTTTGACTGCACGAAGAACATGTAATTGTAAGAAGTCCACTTTCGACTTAAGAGCCAAATATCGACAAAACAAACATTATTAACTTAAATGATTACGTAATGTTTATAACATGGAAATAAGTGATATAAAAGGAATAATGAACTTGAAAAAGGTTCTTAATAATGTATAAATTAACTCATGTTTATTATTCAGGACTATAAAAAACGATCGATTCAAGTCGGACCCGAGGTAAGGGATCCTACTCCTCTCTTTCTTATTAAGTACACTCTTTTATGTCACTCCTTTTAGGATCATATTTCTTATGATTGGGATGTTATTTTATATTAATCCTAATGTAATTTTTATGTTCATATTATGAGAGACCCTATTTTCTTTCATCAATCCATTTTGGAAGTTTTGAGTGGCGCCGTTAGGCTGCCGAATTTTCATAAGAGATCTAACCTGTCTTTTTCTTTTTAAGTACTCACCTCTATGTCACTTATTTTAAGCTCCTATTTTTTATGATGGGGGATGTTCTTTTATATTCCTATTTCTGTAAATTTTATTTTAATATGATGAGATACCCTATTTGATCTCATTAATCCATTTTTGGAAGTTTTAAGTGGCGTCGTCAGGCTGCCGAGTTTTCGTAAAGGATTTTTCATCTCATTTTTAGTCCCGTGAGATTTAAGATACATTTTCCACCATTTCCTTTGAGTGGTGTATTTACATCCCATTATTATACTCTTTGTGTAATATAATTTCATTTATGGGTATTTACATATTCATTTTATGCCCCTTCTTCAATGGGGTGTATGTTTCGAAAGTTACACAAGTCGGTAAGGGAAAATTTCACCCTCCTCTTTTTAAAAGAATTATTTTGTTATCTCTTTTAATTTACATATTATTATGTTGGGATATGTTCTTCTATATCCTTATCAATGTAAATTTTATGTCCAAGTGATGAGGTAACCTTTTTATCTCTCATCAACTCCTTTTCTAAATTTTTATGTGACGCCATTAGGCTGCCGAATTTTTGCAAGGGAACTTCTTAACCCAATTTTGATTCTTTGGGATAAACTTGTACTCCTTGAATATGTCGTTCTATGAATATTTGTGAATAAACTCTGATTTTTTTACACTTAATATCCACTTATATTTTGTGTATTAGTTTGTCACACATTATTATGTAATTGATTTATCCTTAATCCAAGGATACCGTCTTTGTATGGTACTTCATCTCAATCTCCGTTCATTGAGATAGATATTTTCTTTTATACACAACCTTCTTTTATACGGAGTAGAAACCCCTTTTACTTTTACGTTTATCCAAAATGAATCTTTTTTATACGAAGCATTTTACTAAATGACAAAAGGGAATGTTTTTGTCGTACGTATGTGGCGACAAAGACTTCTTCGCCGCCGTGACCATTATTTGAGATTAAGCTTCCTCTACAAGCCATACCTTTTTTTAAAAGAAAAATAAATACCATGTTATAATTTTATTTTATTTTGGTATTGAAAATGGTTTTCATAATGTTTTTATATCAAAGTTTTGTATTGATATCATGTGATTGAAAAGTGGAAATGTTATGTTTCCTTTATGCATGTTTTATGTGTTACGATTATGTTATGGTTCTTGGGAATTATTATGAAGACGGGTGGTACCATTATAAACTAAGGGTGGGTGAGCCCGATATAGCTCTCCAATGCATTGGGTAACGCGAAGAAGTTAAGCATTAAGGTTTCTTCGAAGAGATTTAGGGAATATACTGTGATGGGTATTCCAAACATAACCAAGAGGGTTACTCTCTACGTAAGAATGTTATGAATTCCTCAAGTTACCATTATGTCTTATGATTTCTATGATTTATTCATGATTTTATGAGGTATACTAAAGTGCCTATGTTTATGGGTAAAGTATGATTTCATTCTTATGTATATATGAACTCATTTTTCCTTTCCATATTTTTATAACCCTTACAGAGCTTTTTATGCTCATCCAAAGTTTTTGAAATGTTTTTCACATGTCAAGGGAAAGGTACATGATAATATGATAGTGTCAAGGAGGTGTTAAGAAAGAATCCATGTTTTATTTTAAATATTGTTTCCGTTTATGGGAAAAATGAAGACTATCTTTAATGTAACCACTTTGTTTAATTGTGGAATGTAATGTAAGTTTTATGATCTAATTCTCTAAAACTCTAATCCTTAAAAGATCCTCAATGTGTAATCTTGTAACAACTCATGATTAAGTAAGGTTTAAGGCTGGGGCCTTATAGTTGGTATCACTGGTCGGTTTAGATAACTTTAGTGGTTAGGGTATTCTCTAAGCATAAGTGACATTACCATAATGGTTTGGATTTCAGAATGAGTCCTAGTTTTAGATAAAGTGAATGAGTAAGTATATCTTAGAGTTTACCTTTCTCATTAGTACATAATGGTTTTGTTGATATACTCACACTAACATTTATGTTTTTAGTGAATGGATGGATTTATCAGGAACCAAAGAGACAACAGGATTGATGGAAACTGTGGTGGTTCTCTGATTAAGATACTATATAAATTGGGGGATTTAATGAGGAAACTCATGGTTGTTCTAAAACAACTATTAAGGAGTCATGATCAACCACTTTAACCTTGGTATGATCTGTAATGCATCATGTACGAGATGACCAATTGATGTGGAAGTTCATGTAATAATTATAAAGGTAACCATTAGAGTTTATATGGTCCTTACTTTTGAGGTAATTATGGGTTATTATAAGTTATGATGGAAAATGAAAGGCATGATATAAACATGAGGTTAAAATATGTTATTATTATTTTTGAATATTTTATCTCGTTTTGGGGAATGTTTTAAGAATTATATAGTTTTGGAAAAAGGACAACACGTAGACCATGTGACAACCCATCTCGTTGGACAAAGCTGCGGGAATCAAACCCCCAACCAAAGTGTGACTGGTATTTATCACTTACCACTGGAGTACGTGAAGTCCCTGGATAGTTTGACTAATTATTTTTATTTAGATGATTTTAGGAATCAAGAGTAAGTTTATTTTGGGTTATCTATGGAAATGATTAACCTATCATCGAGGATATGTGATTAGGTTAATTACTTTTCAATATGAGAATTTAAGAGAAACTGAGGTTATTTGGAGATAAAAGTTAATTTGTACCTTGGAAGACTATGTGACTAAATCTTTCAAATATTTGGGTTTCAACCTTAGTTTGTTTTACTTTGAATAATTTTATGGAAAAATTGTTTATTGTTTGGTCCTCGTTGAACATTGGGTTTTGTTGGACAAATTTTGGAGATTAAGAATAGATTTTATTTTGATAAAGGGTTATCCTTTTCTAGATTATCTGATCTTGTACTAACCATTTTGGTTTTGGTTTTTGTTAAAGTCTAAAGACATGGGAAGTATATAGTTCTCTTTTATAGATTAGGTGATTCGTTAGAAGTTGATTATAGTGAACAAGTCTTCCTAAATACTCGTCTTTTTGAGAAAATATGAGTTTGTGTAAGAAATATAATAAAAGTTGAAAGTCAACATGATAAGTAATTATGTTTCCTTATTAATAAATTCCTCAATAAAAATTAACATAAAACAAAAATGATGTCAATTAACTTTTCCTACTGGGGAATCGAATACCGTTTAACCCATCACAAGTTTGTGATTTTCTTGTGGTTAACTTTCCCCTAAACATGTTTTCTATCACTCTCCATCAGAACATGACCCTATGTTTTCTCCTCCATGTCCATGTTTTCCTACATGGAATCCTAGTATCGGTTAACTCGGGTGACCTCTGTGCGTCATTTTCTTTATTTTAAAGTGATTGTTTTACCGACTCTTGTTCCGATGTGGGACTTTCAAGGATGTTTCCGAGCCCAATTTTAAAATTCCAAGGACGCAATTCCCAAAAGGGGGGAAGGATGTAACACCCCAGGTAAATAAAGAATATGACATCTTTATATTTATCCCTTTTTGTGAATAAAATTTTAATATTAATTTAAAGGGAACACTATTCTTGATGGCTTACCCAATACGCAACAATGAGTTCCTTTGAAATCTTACATTGCACTATAATAATAAAATAATATTATTTTAAATGGTAGTTAACGCCTAGCCATTGTAATGGATGGAATGAACAGAACTAACTACAAAATTATTATATATGTTTTTCAAATATTTTTACTTTTTAAAATAAATGTTATATGATTAAAAATGTGAATGAATTCAATTTTAAGCGTAAACATTCTAATATTCTTTAGAAGGTCGATTAACTGCCTTTTGATGGAATACCTCTTTTAAATCCACTTTTTGAAAATTTTATTTGTTATATTTGACAAAATAAAATTCTTCTTTAGAATCGAGTCATCAAAATTTACTTTGTGTAAATTTTTGGTATCCTTCCGATAATGTTCATTTTTAATGAATAGTGAAAAATGTTGTATTTTAATTCAAACCATATTTTTAATCTAATTTATTTATATTATTAGATTATCTTTTGAATTATTTTTAAAAGTAAAACTATAATATATTTTTACCATTTAATCCAATGGTGGTCATTGTAATTAATTTCAATTTGAAATTCGACTTAAACTAATGTCAATCTATTAATAGATATTGTTTCTTAAAAACACGCTATTTGTTTTGACAATGGATATTAATTATTAAAATAATTAATGAAACTTATATGTTTTTTATTTTTTAAAATAGACATCATTTTTGAGTTCGGAATATCAGAAATATCTTAGGGTGAATTTTTGGTATTTTTCTGAAAAACATCAATTTTTGATGAATAGTGAAACCACTAAGTGGTAGATAAAGAAACTGATTATTCATTTAAATGAAACATTTCCACCTATTTGTTTTGAATTTTAAAAAATACAACATACATGGTTGTCATTAGGATGTAAAATGTGGGTCAATGAGATTAAAAAAATCTTTTGGTGAATAGAAACGTTTATGTTCTTAATCGTGATTATAGGTAATTAGTGTAATTTAAGGTAAAAATTAATGTTTTAATAATATGAAATGATCTAGAAAGATGTCATACCCTAATTGGATGTGTCATGTACGACCATGACAATCCATGGGTCAACTTGGAGTCCCCATGGAGCCACTTTGGTTGGAAAATGACATAAAAACGTTTTATTTAAAGTTAAAATAAAAATGTCACAAGCATGAGATGTTTCACTAAAACTATTTTTAAATGGGGTTATACAAGTCATATATTTGACTAAAAATATTCATTATAAAGATAAAAAATTTTACTACATCATGATATTATTTCAATAATTTTTAGACATTATATAAATTAAATTATTTATGACATCATGATGATGCAGCGGTTACCTCATTAATAAAGGATTTAAATAAAATGAAAAGATAATGTTAAAACTACAACTTAAACTTGTCAAAAACCTATTGAATGAGTATATTTAGAACCCTTACCACCTTATCCTCTAAATAAATCAATGTGGGACCTTTAAAATCCGAAACGCATTTGAAAATAAAGTATCATTTTGTAACATTCAAGAGTGCCCCTCCTCTCCTTTTATAAAAGGACCACACCTCTACCACCTTACCCACACATCTCAAGCCTTTGGCTCGGCCAAACCCGGATCATTTTGCCTCTACACATCCCTATATCACTCATAGAAGCCTCGCATTGGGCGGAATACTTCCCAAGTAAGCCTTGGAGCTCAAATCAAAGAGAGTTACCCGATTTTAAGGTAATGTCTTCACTTGTGTTCTTTTGTTTTATTTATCTTCTCCAACCCCATAAAATCTTGTTATTCATTTCCTTTGTAACAACTCCAGTATCATAAATGTACTAGGATGTTTTTATAAGAATAATTCGAGCTAAAATTACACACACCTACATCTAATGGTTAAAGAACACACTGTTTCTGTGGATGGCGAATTTCTGCCTCACGAAACGATGATTGTTCAACACTCATATAACACCTTCAAAGGTGGCCATTAAGATGCCACTATATTTATATATGATATATAATATGTTTATGTTTTAAATAATCTTCTGTAGTTTTCTTTTTTGGCATACCTGTATGGTTTCCATTGTGGGTAAACATGATAATTTCATTTTAGGAAGTGCGTACTACTGCCCCCTCAAAGGGATTTGATTCGTTAATGCCATATGTGGGATGTATAAAGGATAGATTTAAAGTTATTATATATGATTTATTATACATATAAATGATGAATATAATTATGGAATTAAAATATACATACCTCTCATTTAGTTTTAATTCCATTAATATGACATAGAAATGAAAGTAGCGTTCATGCGTACGTACGACTTACCATCTCCATGAACGGTACATTTCATTTCTTACCTCTAAATGATAATGTAATATTATAAATACTTGTATATTCTGGATATATATGATATATATGATATCCAAATCAAGAATATCATTCTGGATATAATGAACCTTTGACCACACGAACAACATGTAATTGTAAGAAGTACACTTTCGACTTAAGAACCAAATATCGATAAAACAAACATTATTAACTTAAATGAATACATAATGTTTATAACATGGAAATAAGTGATATAAAAGGGATAATGAACTTGAAAAATGTTATTAAGAAAGTATAAATTAACTCATGTTTATTATTCAGGATGTTAAAGAACGATCGAGTCAAGTCAGACCCGAGGTAAGGGATCCTACTCCCCTCTTTCTTTTTATGTACACTATTTTATGTCATTCCTTTTAAGCTCATATTTCATATGATTGGGATGTTATTTTATATTCCTCCTAATTTAAATTTTATGTTAATATAATTAGAGACCCTATTTTCGCTCATAAATCCATTTTGGAAATTTTGAGTGGCGCCGTTAGGCTGCCGAATATTCGTAAGAGATCTAAGCTCTCTCTTTCTTTTTATGTACTCTCCTTTATGTCACATATTTTAAGATCCTTTTTGTTATGATGGGAGATGTTATTTTATATTACTCTTTCTGTAAATTTTATTTTAATATGATGAGAGACCCTATTTGATCTCATCAATCCATTTTTTGGAAGTTTTAAGTGGCGTTGTTTGGCTGCTGAGTTTTTGTAAGGGATTTTTCATCTCACTTTTAGTCCCGTGAGATTTATGCTATATTTGCCACCATTTCCTTTGAGTGGTGTATGTAATTCCCATTATTATAATATTTGTGTAATATAATTTCATTTATGGGTATTTACATATTCATTGTATGCCCCTTCTTCAATGGGGTGTATTTTTCAAAAGTTACCCAAGTCGGTAAGAGAACCTTTCACCCACCTTTTTTTAAAAGACTTCTTTTGTTATGTCTTTTAATTTAATTCTTATTGTGTTGGGATATGTTATTATATATCCTTATTGATGTAAATCTTTTTTCCAAGTGATGAGATACCCTTTTTATCTCTCATCAACTCATTTTCTAAATTTTTAAGTGACGCCATTAGGCTGTCGAATTTTGGCAAGGGAACTTCTTAACCCAATTTTGATTCTTTATGATAAACTTTTACTCCTAGAATATGTCATTCTATGAATATGTGTGAATAACCTATGATTTTTTACACTTAATATCCACTTATATTTGGTGTATTATTTTGTCACACATAATTATGTAATTGATTTATATTTAATCGAAGGATACTGTCTTTGTATGGTACTTCGTCTCAATATCCTTTCATTGAGGAATATTATGTTTTATACACAACCTTATTTTATAAGGTGTATAAACCCATTTGAATTTTACGTTTATCCAAAAGGAATCATTTTTATACGAATCGTTTTACTAAATGACAAAAGGGAATGTTTTTGTCATACGTATGTGGTGACAACAACTTCTCCGCCGTTGTAACCATTATTTGAGCTTCGGCTTCCTCTACAAGCCATACCTTTTTTTAAAAGAAAAATAAATACCAAGTTTTACTTTTCGTTTATTTTGGTATTGAAAATGGTTTTCATAATGTTTTTATATCAATGTGTTGTATTGATATCTTGTGATTGAAAAGTGGAAATTTTATGTTTCCTTTATGCATGTTTTATGTGTTACGATTATGTTATGGTTCTTTGACATTATTATGAAGATGGGTGGTTCCGTGATAAACTAAGGACAGGTGAGCCTGATATATCTCTCCAATGCATTGGGTAACACGAAGGAGTTAAGCATTATGGTTTCTCCGAACAGATTTAGGGAATATACTGTGAATGGTATTCCAAACGTAACCAAGAGGGTTACTCCCTACATAAGAATGTTATTAATGCCTCATGTTACCATTATGTCTAATGATTTCTATGATTTATTCATGATTATATGAGGTATGTAAAAGTGCCTATGTTTTATGGGTAATGTATGATTTCATTCTTATGTATATATGAACTCATGTTTCCTTTCCATATTTTTATAACCCTTAATGAGCATTTTATGCTCATCCCATGTTTTTTAAATGTTTTTCACAGGTCAAGGGAAATGTACATGATAAGATTATAGTGTCAAGGAGGTGTCAAGAATGAATCCATGTTTTATTTTAAATATTTTTTCCGTTGATGGGAAAAATGAATACTATCTTTTATGTAACCACTTTGTTTAATTGTGGAATGTAATTCATGTTTTATGATCTAATTCCCTAAAACTCTAAACCTGAAAAGATTCTCAATGTGTAATCTTGTTATAACTCAAGATTATGTAAGGTTTATGGCTGGGGCCTTATAACACTTGTGGCATTTCATTATATTTTCTAATACTCAAGCCTCCATACCAGCTCTGGGAATGATCTATGAGACTCAATGTAATATGATAAAATAAATAGATGAATAATAAAAATAGATCTTGACCCAACACTATGATATCAATATTCCACAATCATTTTATATCCCATTTATATTTATAGTTTACATCGTTTGTTCAAAGACCCATATATTATATCTATAATCAATTATCTATATAAAAAATCCATTTATTTGTTCTCTATTTTCATATTTGATGTTTATGATCATAATACGTAGATATTACTCAAGTCAATCCATTGATATATTTCAACACATTATAATGTCCTAAGGATTATGAAAAGAAGGAGTTTTAAATGGTAAATTTGTATGTGATCTGTTTCCTTTACATATTAAAACCATTTCTGAAAATATACATACTGGTTTGATTCAAAATATTATCATACCCCTTCCAGATGATGTGAAGAAATAACTATGATAGAAATATTTATCAAGGAGTACATGTGTAGTGGTTATTTTAATAATATATGATTAAATAGAAATATTTATGTGAATTACTAGGAATCAAATGTTCAACCCTCAATGGAGAGTATGAAATGTTATTATAGATAAAAAATGTTACCTAACATTCTATCCAAATTAGTCCTATATAACCAAAATGAATGAGTATCGTTTATTTAAATATCATTTCTTCCTCTTAGGACTTCCCCAATGTTATTACTCTATCTGTGAAAAAAAAATTAAATAAAACACTCCACCCAATCCCCAAACACAACCTATACTAATTTCAAATGCATCAGGTATTTTACCTTACCTTGATATTGTTTATTTGTGTTTTGATATCTCTTATAAGGACATGTATTGTGATTGATTATAATATCATTGTAGGTGGTCACCACCCCACAGATTAACTAATTTTAAAAAACTAAATTGTGTATATAAAAACAAGAAGTATTGTGAAATAAGATGAATAATAAAATATTTATTTAGGATAATTATTCAATAGGTATATATTATTTAATTCCTAAATCCATGATGTAATAGTTTTTATATGTGAATTAAAGTCGTTGTCACATGATAATATTAGATATGTTGTATTGGTACCATACAAAATGAAGGAACCAATCAAGAATATACCAAACCTTAATATATATAGTTGTGTTTGTTTGTGTTTTATAAAACAATATGGAACCTATTTACTAATAAAATTAGTGGAAAATGAATCATATATACCATAGTTAATGAAATCATGAATACTATACATTTAGGGAATAGAATGGAGGTATAATATATTGAATGAATTTTTATTACCATATTATACCACACAATGGTTCTGTAATATGTCAGATATTAGTTAATATGACAAAAAACAATATATATATATATACACATTTAAATCTCTCAAATATGTGTACCAAAATAATTGGAAAATAAAATTTATAGAATAATAATTAAATCACGAATAATAATTTAATAATATACAATAAATTTTAATGTGATTTAGTACAATATCAATTTATAGAGCATCAATATTTCAGTACACATAAATAAAACAATATGCAAGCTATGATTGTGTATAATAAGAACAGAAATATATATATATATATATATGGAATTCTATCACGATATGTGTAATATAAATAATCTAGGAACCCCATTAAACTTAATAATTTTTTTTTTAGATTCTTAAATCACATTGTTGTAAAAGAGTCCACATAGAGAAAATCAATTACTAAAAAACAACACTATGTATATACAATGAGGAAGATTTTTTTGACCAATATACAGGCTAAGTAGTCCATTGATGATCGTAAATGGATTAAATACCACAATAATCTCCTTTAGGCAACCCAGTAATTAAATTATAGAATACATTATGTAATATTCAAATAATAATGGATATTTATGTAATCAAAGATGAGAATTGTATATGATTTCTTTCGGATGAAGTACTTTAGCAGCTGAAAGATGACCAGCAAATAAATTGAAAATTTTTATAAATTAATGATAGGGATTACAACTACTACCATGAGGAATCAAGATTCAATACAAGATTAGTGTGAAATTGTACCCATAATATTCTTACTCATGTGTTATTTAATTTACCAAATACCCTTTGATCACGTGTGAGGAAAGGGATCATCTAGGATGGAGGAAAAGGAGATATGAGATCAATGTAAAATCAATAGTTTTGGAATTAGATGTAAATAAAAAGATTAGTTAATTTTAGGAATTATAATTTAGTATTAAATTTACTAACCATACTTCTTGTATGGAAATAACTAGTAGAATAACCATGTACCTTTACATGGTCCACTCATTAGCTGGTGGTGCTAAATGTGTCCCCATAACCTTATTATGAAACTAGGTACTCGATATTTTCCCCATGAGTATATGATGTTATTGTAACACATTGGTACCGATATTTTTCTTATACTCATCTTCTTAATTTCCTCAATTTACTTCCCTTCAATAATAGATACCTAGATAAATAACAAAAATAAACATAAATTACTAGTAATCATGAATAGTCATGGTATTTTGAACTCAAATGTACCTGAGATTAGTCATCTGTACTCATGTGTAAAAACATGAATTCATGTGTAACCAATTATAAACTTGTATACCTGGGTTTGCCTATATGTATCATCGCATAATCATGTTTACACTTTTATTGATTTATATCTGAATTTGATAACATGTACATATTAATACCCTTCCTTACCAAGGTGTTCACCTATATACCAGCATCTGTTACGATGTTCCTAGATATACATATGGGTATGTGTGAATCTATATATTTACTTATGTGTTCCCAGTTATACCAAAATATACACTTTATATCCAAATATACCCTCACATACATTTTTTCACTTATATGTACATAAGTGTACATATGTATACTTCTATATACTTGTATGTACTCATGTGTAACTATGTGTACATGAATATACCTATGTGTACATGTATATATCCATTTTCACCCACATATGATCAAATAGTCATCCGCATGAATATTCCCATGTACCCATGTCGCATATACCCATGTGAATATATATATAGCCAGGTGTATAAGTTTTTCATCAATATACATGATTGTGCTTGGGTATACGCTATGTACCTTGGCTTACCCAAATTTTCTCTTTTATACTCATAGATACCAACATGTTACTAATTTTATGAACACCCACTGTGGTATACCCATGGGTACCAAAATGAAGAATCTTATTCTAGAGTGATCCCATGCGAACATGTTCCAACTTAGATTTAACTGGTTGTGATAATGTATGCTTATATATACATATGTTCACCGGAATATATACATTTTCACCTCTATACATTTGTTCATATGCACAACCATCCATCGTTACCCAAGTGTAACTATCTATGCTCGCATATACCCTTCTGTGTAACATTATAACCATGTGAAACTATATATAATGATTCCTTGTGAATTGAAATATATAAATTTATACCAGTGTGTACTGATGTGTACCCAAATATATCAACGAGCTTGTGTGTAGCCTTGTGTAATCGAGTGTATCATATGTTCTATTATGAAAACTCATGTTTTGGTTTACAACTATGTGTACTCGTGTATAACTAGGTGTACTACGATTTACACTGCTGTACATATGTATCCCCCTCCAACCAAATTGAACCAAATATACCGATATTGACCTAGAATGACTCTGTTGTACCCACCATAGTTATGTGTTCATACCTAAAACCAAAATCAATCATGTGTACAAAGAATAACTATCATTTAACATAGTATACTCATGCCATACCATAGTGTACATGGATGTATCCATGTCAACCATCATCTTATTTTATTTTTTATTTTTTTTAAAATAAATTTTTCCATGATAAACTTTTACTTGTTTAAACTAATTTTTTTTGATTTCCAGCCATTATTTTTTATAAAAAAATACAGTTCTATTATATTATATAATATAATTCAAATGAAAATAAAAACATCATATTTTTATAAATTTACCTCTTATTCTGTTCTCGTATTTCATTACATTATTACGCTTTTATTTATTTTTCGATTTATTAAAAATGTAACAAAAAGTAATTCAATTTTTGAATTTTTAATATTTATACTATATTTTCATAATTTTTCTCTTATAAAATAATGCATTAACAGATTTATTTTATGAATTCTAAGGATAAATAATGTATTACAACTATTTATTATTTTTTTTTAATTTTACGTTCCAGCATGTTTATTTTTTGTTAATTCTTTCATTCGTATAACATTTTTTAATTTAACATAGTTTCTAAAATTTTATTTTTATTCATTTTACGTTAAAATAATATCATTAGAAATCAATTTTAAATTTTAATATTTTCAATTTTTAATAATTTTTAAAATATTTGATTAAATTGTTATTATAATTATTACTTAATAATCTGTATAATTTAATTAAAAAACTATTATTTTTCCAGTGTTAATATTATCTTTCTTTTTTCATTTTTTATCATTTTTTTCTTCATGATTTATTTTGATAATTTTTTTTACATAACATCATTTTAAATATTTTATATTTTATACATTTATATAAATAAAAATATATTTTTAAATTAATATGTTTTTAATATTATAAAAAAACAGTTTTTAAAATTTTAAATTTATTATAAGGGAAAATAATTTTATTTTTATTTTTAGTTATTTATTCTAACATAATTATTTTTATTGATTATGATTTTATTAATCATTAATTAGAGCATAGTTGATCATGATTTTTTATTTTTCTCAAAATAGAGAAATTATCACTTTTAGAAAACTTATAACAATGTCAAATAAAATGTTAATATTATTCTATTATTAATATGATAGTGAATTTAATATTTTTTTAAAATTTATTAAAAAGTAACATATTTTTTTCATTTATATCTCAATTTCCAATATTTATTTTTTTATAATTATTATATTTTTTTTATTTTTTTTACATTTGAAAAAATTATTTATTTAACACAATTAAGATATTTAAAAAAGGAATATATGTCACTTTTTTCATAATTTATTTATTTTATATATAAATATATAATTATTTCTAATGATTTTAAAAAATAATTTAGATTTAAAAAATATATATTTACAAATTTTCCATATCCTTTTGTTATGAAATCACTATTTATGAGTCAAATTTTTATCTATTTGAATGAAAAATAGTTCTTTTGGGTTTTTTTCTTTTTTAGTTTTTTTATTTTCCATTATTTTATAATTCCATTTTTTGGAATATTTTTATTCTATTTTAATATATATAATGATTAAAAAAATTTATATAATTTTTAATTTTATAATAGAAAATTGTTTTTGTTTATTTTTCCAACCATAAATTTGAGAATAAATTAATTTTTTTGTTTTATTGTTTCTATTTTAATACATCCTTAAAATACTATGATTTTTTAAATATTTTTTTCATTAATTGGAAATAAATAAATATATAGATTATGTCTCTAATGTTAATTTATTTTCAATTTAACTTATTTAATATTTTCATAGTTTTTATAACATTAATTTTATTAATAGCTTTCCAATTTATTTAAAAATAATATATAATATTATAATTTCGTCTAATATTTTTATCTTATTTAAATATATATATTTTTTATTTATTTTTATTTTATTTCATTTTCTCATGGAATTTAGTTTTTATTAATATTTAAAATATATTTTAAAAAATAATAATTTTGTAGATTCGTATTTTTTAATTGTCTATTTTCAGTATTTTAAATTCAAAATAAATTTTTCTATAATTTTAAATTATTTCAATATACAATAAAGACCTTTTATTTTATTTTGAAATATTATATTATATTATTCTTTTTTCTTATTTCTCAATGTTATTTTACTAATTTTTTTAACTAATTTTTTATTTTCTTTATTATTAGAATTTAGAAATATCTCTTTGATAATTTTTCTTTTAATTGTCATTCAAATAATAGATTTTCCACTACATCTAAAATTTTATATTAACACAAAATATATTTTTTATTCATTTTTTGTAGTATTTTTATATTTTCTATAAATTAATAGTCCAATGTTCCTTATTATTTTTATCCTATCATTATAATTTATATTTTATTATTCATTAAATTAAATTTAATGTTGTAAAATAAAAATGATATTTTAGTTAATTATTTTCATATAAATTTTAAATTTATTATTTTATTATTATATTAATTTATTATTTCAATATATTTTATCTAGTTTTTTATTATTATTTTATTTATTTTTTAATATTTAATTTTTTAATTATTTAAACCAACTATGTTACCTATATTCTTTATATAATTAAATGAAAATTAATGTTTTTACATATTTTATAATTTTAGGAATTTTTGTCAATTTTCAGCTGTCCCACACCACATAAATTGTGCGATTAAAAAACACAACATGCGCTCAGGTTCATATCCTAATATGTCATAGACAACCTATCATTATTTAGTTGATAAAAAAATTATTGTGACTTTTACATTTAAATTAATCACTTCCAGACATCAATGATTCTATCAAAATTTCAGAATGAACCATTTGTGTCATAGAAATCCCCAAAACATGAAAACATAAAACATATATTTGAAAGGATCCCCTCGATTAAGAATAGAAGGATTAAAATATATATTCATAATGAATGAATAATAAAAAATTTATAGTAGCATATTCAAAAATAAGGAGGCATAATATGCATAATAAAATAGTATAAAATCAGTTGGTACATGTAGAACAATAAAATTTTCCCACCTATCGAGACCCATATGATATATGAACACTAAGTGAAAATATGAAGGCCTACCCACATACACTGAATCCCATTCCATGTATGTTTGTAATGGACGAGTAAAACAATGCAATAGAAATCCCCAATGCCACAACAATAATAGTTTATTTATTTATCATGCGAGACTTCATGAAATATATATATGGACTATATAGGCTATCCACTATAACAAATTAACCCAAAAATATAAAATGAAATATAGATCAAAGATAAATTTTTGGTCGTCATGTGTCAGCTCGACCATGTTCACTCTGACCATTCCATCATCACCCAATTTTGTACAATCTTAATTAGTGTAATAGACCATTTCAACCAATATTAGTCAAATAAAGGATTTTTAAGTGCATTTACAAGGTAATCATATAATATTATTCAAAATTTTCATGTCCTATGAGACACACTTAGGAATCATATTGTAGTACATAAAAACCCATGAAGAGTGCCTAAAGCATTCATATCCCAACTATAACACCAATAGGTAGGATCACATACCCTATTCACATTTTTATGTGAATGTACAGGGAATTAAAAACCAAGCTCGGTGGCCAACTAAGAGGGTCACATTCCTTATCCTCAATTACATGGATAACACCCATGGAAATCTAAACCAATATCATCATAAATCCCCAAAACTCTTATTTGGATTGCAAAAATAATAGTCAATACTAATAAAATAACGATTTCCCATGGAATTCCAAACTACTCCCAGGCATGGCAGTAAAATTCAAAGCATCACCTTCATTTTCATTTATATCGATTGGGAGTACATACCTCCAAAATCATAACATAGTTGTGTGTCTTGTATTGTTCAACAATCAACATATACCAACCTCACATACACAAGGTAATCCTCACAAGAACATAAAATATCATAAATAAAATATCTATATAAGGATTGAACAATCCATTCATGTATAAGGTTGTATATAAAATCATCAATACATGTATCTCACATGCACTCTCTATATGGTCAATATAATATCAGCGCGCCCGCAAAGGGATCCCCATGATAAACCCTGGAAAGATCATCATATATGGGTTCCTTGATCACATTTCCATGTCCCATCCCAAAATAATTATTCCATAAATAACATATATCATCAATATCTTGGGCCTCATAGACCCATATCTACCCACTAAGGGTTTGTGACATCTATCACGATAACCCCCCCCCCACATTGATACCAACCAATATCATAATACTATACACACAATCCTCCATCAATATTCACTCAGTATACCACATAAAATTTAAAACATGGATCATTAAAAAATTACACAATCTTTCAAAAATAGGGAATTTCCCTTTTGAGGTAAAATAGTAAAAATAAGTCAATTTAAACCGTTCCAGATTCAACCATTCTCTTAATGGTCAAATACACATTATAAACATTTATATTATGAACAACTTTTCATATTATACCTATTAAAACACCATTTAATAAAATATCATAAATTTTTTAATTCTATTTTTATTTTTCCAATCAATTTAAAAACCCTTCTCAAAGATGACCCTTTTTTTTGAAAATCATATTTATGAAAATTCCAATTTTAAATTTCAATATTTAATGGAAATAATTCTTCATTATATATTATTCAAAACGCCTTATAATCCATAATGGAGACCATCTATAGTCATTCATCCAGGGTATCATAATCAACCATTTATGTTGTTTTATATTTTATGATTAATATTGTGATGACATAAGCCCATTAAAACTAAACTATGATTATATTAAAGAAGATATGACGATGATCAATATATTAGTGATTCTAAATGAACATAAATTCTAGAAATTAATAACATACAAACCATTTATACGATACAGACATAAACCAAGTAAAAAAATTATTTCCCACATATTTGATGACCTCTTCGACTTTTGGGAGAAAATATATCATCCATATACATAAAAATTTTAGTTAAATAAAATTTCAAAACTGAAATCCCAAATTTTCACAACTGCTGTAAAACACACTGTGAAAACTCACCATGTAGATACCAAGTGATATGTGGTATGAACTACTCCTCAATCAAATCATATAGTAAGACATATAAAATAAATAAATAAAATATATGATTTAATGTCCAATTTATCCCAAAAAACTATAGCACATTAATATATCAATAGTTCAATAAACCATATGTGAAATAATGATAAATGAAATGATTTCCTATTATATTTACATAATATAAGAGTCTCCCACAACAGAAAAATTACAATTGAAATATTTACCTTAATTTAGGAAAAATTTCCTTCCAAACCAAAACACAAATTAGTAAATTCATAGAATAAATTAATTAAGAATAGTGTATGAGGGAAAAAACATATAATTGACATAAAAATAAACAAATAACATCCCTATATAAAATGGATAAAGTTGGATACAAATTAATATCCAATGTATATCCCCCATTTTATAAAATAGTATGACCCATAGAAAACAAAAGCGATGTGCCTAAAATAGATCACATTAAATTATTGTCAATCCTAAAAAAAGTGGTTACTGAAAAATGTTACGATGTGGACACATCTGTAACAATGTTAACAAACCTATATATAGGACACTATTTTTTTTTACTCTAGCTTTTTCCTAGTTGAAACCAATTTTAATTCTGTCAATCAATACCGGATGAATCCCTTCACCCAGCCATAATCCTTTCGGCCTATAATCACATAATTAAATATAATCATTACATGATAAAAACATATGGGGTCGTCGATGAATTTTTGTAGCGACTTACAATAGCCTAATAACAAGGCCACTCCTCCATATTCCTCTTAAAATCCGAAAAGAATCAACCAGGCCAAAATCCATGACTACATATACTCTCTAACAATATCCAAACACATGGAATACATGTATATGTTATATTTCCCAAAATTATTTCCTCACTAAATGATATATTAATATGTTATCAGTTATTTATAACTAATACTAAGTTTTTTCCTTAAATTTACCAACTATAAATATTCATATTCATGAGAATTCATGGTATTCCGTTAACATTGAACTATAAAATATATCATTCATCAATTGATGACTTACCCATTGTATAACATCCACAGGATGTGAAATTGTTTCGTTTTCTCAACACTAAACACAAACCATGAATATATAAACCTTCCTTCGAATAAAATTGTATATAATTGAACCACCTCAAAAACAACATTACGGGTTCTCCTAATGTTTTTAACACATCACCACATGTAATTAAATAGTAAACCTCTTATTATACCATCTCTCTATATATCTCCTTGAAAACACTCATATAAAGATCCTCATGTATAATCACAACACTACACATTCCATTTACTATTCATTAATTCATGGACGAATACCTAGACACCCATTATAGATTCTAGACAATAATATGTATGTGAGGTCATTATTATATCAAAGGTATATTGAAACTTCCTTAACAAGCTTCATATAACCACATAAATATCTCTGATATGTCTCACACTCAGATCAAATTAATTCTATCTTAATAAAAATAGTAATAATGATATTCTAATAATTACTACATATTTATTTCATATGAAATATTCTCTATTATTAATTATATCAATTTATCTTATCACATATGTTATTAAATATCAACATTTACATTCCAACAATTGATCCAATCAAATTTCTGACCCTTCGAGAAAAAATTCACCCCACTGTAACTAAGATAACACTCCCACCATAAGGTTTTCCTTATTTTCACATAAATAACACATATGATTGTAAAACACAACATTAGTGTTCAACCAAACTCATCCTGTCTATAACATATTTTTTCAATGATCGACATGAATTCATGATTGTGTTTCTAATCAGTATAAGACTATGACACCAAAGGTCAATTCATTCTATTGGTTTGACCCACCACAAGAATTATATATATAAATTCAAAATCATCTGATTAAAAACACATAAACATTCAAAAAACATAGCTGGTTACATTATCTCACCATCAGCCATAAATTCCAGAATCTCGATACACATTTATATATCAAAATATACATGAAGTAATTATTGAGTACACAAATCAACAATGTAGGTCATTCTAAGTCAAACACAATAAATCCATTGGACTGAAATTCACATGAAAAAAATTTTCTATATGAACCACACTATCCAAAAACAATCATACCCATCAACCACTTATGTATGTTCACAATAGAATGCAACAAAAATTGATGATATAAATTTTAATATTATAATTTACCCTCCATACATGCAAAATGATAATCTCGATAATTGGTCTACATAGTCAAGAGTATATACATTGAATCCCACACCAACAAATTTTAACTCATCAAAAATCTCATATATCTTTGAAACATCCATTGTTATATGAGATTTTTTCCATTATAATTTTTAATCACCAAAATCATTGACCAAAATATTCAGTTTCTCAAAAAAATAAATCCACATCCAAGACACATTTGGAAATCGGGTTTCAAAACCAATTTCCTTAATGAAATTCACAAATATTAAATCCCAACTCATTTTAAAATTACATTCCCTATGTTCCTCTATATACCAAACCTACTTATAAAAACCATTATAAATCAAATCACTCCAACATTTTATATTATGTTTAGAAAAATTACTTGAAGAGAATGATTACCTTTCAATGATGTCACAAACGGTTTTTTTTTTCTGTCTTTGTATTGATCTGGACCATTAGAAATCCCGATCCTTTTAATGGGTATTTTATGAGTTGAATCTTGAGTTTTGAAGTTTCATATATTTCTAAACACCATAATTTGGAATCCCCATTGCGTGTTTAGGAGTTTTTGAAGAAAGGGTGGTTACTTCATGATTTAGGCCAACCGTGAGCCCATTCCCAGTTTTAAAATCTGAATTTGTTTCATTTATAACTCTCTTTTTTTCATCTTTTTTCACCCATTAAACTTACCACTTGTCCTATACTGATATATTAAAATTTATTTAACCTTTTTGACCCATTATAAATTCATAATCCGGGTGAATTTGGGTTACTTATTTAGGTATTGGGCCAGCCCATGGGCCCATTTCCTATTAAAAAAAATAATTTGCTTCATTTAGATCTTTTTCATTTTTTACTTTTTTCGGTGATTAAACCTACCCCTAGAATCCAATAACCATATCCTAACCCTCATAATCGATTTTACCCCTTTGGAGCTCATGTGGGTCGCGGATTAGGGCGAAAATGCTCAGGAAACCTAAAATCACCCAGAATTGCCAAGGTAACTTTTATCATTCATAAATCAATCAATTCGTACTCTTTTAGCACCCAATCTTCTTCCCCTAGTTCTTCCAGTCCTTAGGAGTCACTCCATGAATTTTCAAGCCATTTACATTTCTCTAGGGCTTCATATATAATGGAAGACGAAGAGTTTTCTAGGATGAAAGGTGAGATTCCTTCTCCTTTCTTCTTCCTCTTCCCCCTACTTTCATTATTTCTTGGTTTTATATTGTACCATAGTCTTGATAGACCTAGAGTTTTTTTATAATGTGTTTTGTGATGGTTTTATGTTTGTTTAGGTCTGGTATTTATAGTTTTAGGGTTTATAAACCCGGGGCGGGTGATTTCGGGTGTGCGTTTCAACTACGCCAAAGATTTGAGGTAGGATATCCATTTCACATGCCTTTATCATAGAAGATTCATCATTTTAATATTATCCTATACTGATATAAATGTTTATTATTGTTTTTAATCTTTTTTATAATTTTCTTGGTGTGCAAAGTCGTTGTTTAATCACTGTTATGTTAAAGGTAGTGTTGTTTTGTCATGAAAGTGCTCAACAAGTGTTTGTTTTAATGTTCCATTATCTTTTGAAAATATTTTGTGAGGTTTATAATCTGGTTTGTGGAATTTTTAACATGTTACAGTATCTTGAATGAAAATATGACCTTCAATTGGTGTTTTATTCCTTTTCATGTACATAAAATAAATTGTTTTATTTAAAAATGGCATGACATGTGTTCGGTAAATTGCCCGGTTGGATTTTATGTGTGATATGTGATTTAAAAGTTATTTGATTGGATTTATAAAGGAATTGGAAGAATTGTAAATGTTATTTTTGGGAACTTATATTTATTTCCAATTTGGATTTGTTTATACAAAGAAGTGGGTTTTGATTTACAACATATTTTGGCCCGAGTTGCCCAAAAATGGACCGTTTCACATCTTTATGAAAATGGTTGTGTTTTGAATATGTAACCTGAGTATTATAAGAGATTTGTGAATGATGTTTGCTGCTGTAAATGATTTTTATACAGATCCTTAATAAAATTAAATTTCATACCTTCATCAAAGGTTAGTTTTGAGAAAATGTTTAAAGGCCCGTTTGGCATTTCCTAGAAATGAAGGAGTGTTTTACTTCTATATAACAAGTTGTGAAATTGGGATTGTTTTATGGTCCATTAAATAATTTTATTAAATTATTATTGGGATGAAACATATGATTTGTTTTGGTTATGATGTGTGTTTATAATTTAATGATTGTTTTTGAAAGAGTTTCATGTGCAAAACCTCAATACACTTCATGAAATTGTTTTACCAAAATATTTTGCGGTTTGTTGATTAGTGTATGAAATGTGAAGAAATCTTATGGGATGTCTGTGTTTTTATGGTTTTGGAATGGAATGTGGATGTGAAATGTGTATTTGATAATATGTGTAACTTGATTGAGCACTAAAGGGAATCCCTGGTATCTAGGTGGGCAGACGTGTACTAGTATTCTAGTGATTCAGTGGGGGTTGGCCCCTGTTTCACGTAGCAAGTTTGGCGATGAAAACACTAACTAAACTATGATGATGATGATGATTGGGGACCACTAGGTTATCGGTATGTTCCCTACTAGTGGCTCGTGCATGTGAACAGATATTTATTATGGTTACTTCACCATGATACGAGGTACCTGGGTCTCACAACTAACTAGTGCCTAGGGGTATTCCCGTGACTAGTGATCACTGGCTATTTTGTACTCATTGTTGGCATTCGGTGTGTTTGGATGGTAAATTAGGTACTATGTGTTATTTATTTGAATGTTAAAATTTTTTTAATGCAGCCCTCTTGAAAATTATTTTCATTTTGAAGTTTCACCTATTTGAAAAGAATTGTTACTTGCATTTTTATTTATTAAACATGCATGTTTTTGTCTGATAATTATTATACCATGGATCCTCATTTGAATAACCATACTTTAAAATCATGAATTTAAAACTATAAATTGATGTTTCGTTTCTTTTAAAGGTATGTGCATTGGGAATAGAATATCGTGCTAACCTACTGAGTTTTAATACTCACGCCTATAGTCTTCTTCTTTATTTAGCCCTTGTGCAGGTTTCATCTTTAGTTCAATCACCTTGGGCGACATTTTATCATTGTGTTGGAGATTGACCGGAAGTGTCACATGGAGTTAGTTGTTCATCGGGTTTGTTTAGTTGAGTTGTTGGTTTTGTTCTAATTTTAGTTTCTGGTACAAATAATATTTTGTTCAATTTTTATATAAATTCATTTTGGGATGTCCATTTATTTCTTCTATTTGTTTGATTGTCTATTTATGGGCGAAATCGTTCCCTTGTGTACATTATTGATGCCCTTGGTGCTTGTCACCATCCCGGGAGGATCGGGAACGCCTATCGGGACTTGTCGCAGGCTGGCCTGGGTGACCGGTTCAGGGTCGACTCAGGCAGGTTCGTGACAAAATGGTATCAGAGGAGGTCGGCTATTAGCGGACCTTTCTTTTTAGAGCGCCCTTGTTATTTTGGGGATGTAAAGGTAGAAGGAGTAGGATTGTTGGGACTTGAGGGGATGTGCAAGAAGAGTTTCGCGAACTCTTTCTTGTTCTAATCCTCAGGTTTCCATGGTAGTCTGGTTTTATTAGTGTCCATTGTTCTAGTTGATTGTTTGGTATTGGGATATGACAAGGGGAGTCTGATCAATGGCCTTCGTGAGCTCACATGGCCTGGAAAGCCATGTGGAGCTCGGGAATGATCCTAATAAGTCTCTCTGTGTTGGTGTTGTGTTTGGCATATGGCCGCCAACCATATAGTCAAGTCACCTACTGACACTAGTTCCCTTTTTTTGGGTATCTTGAACCTTTCTTGAATTCTGAATTTTTGTTTTTAAAATCCTTGTGTGAGAATTGTGGAAATGGGTTTTAATGTAAGGATTAGATTTTGAAAAGTGAAAATTGGGGTTTTCAATAATTAAATATAAGAATGGTTTTGGAAGGTTGTGTTTTTGTGAAAAAAATTGGAGGGATGCAGAAATGATTTAAAGGGATTGGATTATCCATAATCTAATCTTGTTGTTTGTTGAAATAAAATGTTTTCAAATTGTGAATCATTTTAAAGTGATTCTAGATATTTTTTAAATGGGGTATTTTAGGATGTTAATATGTTTTTGAATTGGATAAATTATTTTTGGCAATTGGTTTTGATCGGTTGGTGTTTTACTACAAGCGGTATTGGCCTCAATGGACCTCGGATTATGAAAATATTCCTTGCTGAATTTTTTTTAAAAAAATGGGAAGGGGTTGTTTGGAGTGGCTTGGTTATTTAAAAAGTTTTTAAAAATGAAAAGGTGTAGGTTTTTAAGAAAATGGTTCTTAATTAATTGTGGTTTTTTTTGTGAAATATGAAAATGTTTTATGACTTGATGGTTGGTGTTCCATTTGAAGGTATATTGTTTTTTTTTTGAATTATGATGTTTAATTTTAGCCTTGAGTGTATTCATGGGTGCTCACATGCATGGTTTTATTTATATCTAGAAGTATGCCCTATATGGTATGGTGGTTGGGTTCTAGGGGTGGCATGGAAATGTGCATGTGGGTGAGACTTGATGAAACACCATTGGTGAATGTGGAAACCCACCAAGTTAGTTTGATTTTTCAAAATTGTTTTGAGCTGAAAATTGTGGCCTTTTTTTAAAACCAATGGTTATATGGATTGATTTTTTCTATGTCTTAGAATATTTTTTTATTTGGTTAGCTTCCATGTGATCTATAATTCATACTCCTGTTCTATCTAGTGATGAGATCTTGTTGGTGGATCGGTTTTGGAGTAATTTTCATTGGGTTTCTAAAAATGTGTTTTATGTTTTGATGTGGCCATGGATAGTTCTGCGTTGAAAATCATTCCTGATGATCAACCTAAGTATTCCATTCAAATTTTAAATCCACCTCTATTGATGATGCCTCAACTTGTTTGTTGGAATATAGAGCTGTTTAGGATCTATTAAAAGTGCATCTAGGTCATGATAATTCTTTTGGATAGAGAAGTTGTGTTCGGTGATGTTGATGTGTTTCGACGCATTCCTTGTCCATTCTGACCCTCGTTTGGAGTGAGATAAAATTTTGATATGTATCTATGAGTTCCTATTTATATTAAGGTTTTTGTTTGCTGATAAAGTGTTGTTTTTTTGAGTGGTGTGATTCTTATCACCTGACTGCGGTGCAGCAAATGCTTCAAGAATCAGGGCTCCAGCCATAGGCCTCGGAGTGAAGCATTCCACGCAGTCAGGAAATCAATATAGGTGTGGAGTGCTAGATTAAGATCCTTACTCCTCTGTTTTGGTAAGTTAGTTACTATGTCAATGTCTTGGTTCCTTATTTCTATGAATTTCCCATTGTCGGAACAAGCGTGGTGGACTTAACCCCTCACACAGTGTCAATGGTTATTCCTTCATGGATGTGGGTTTTCAATCAATGTCCCTGTGTGGACCGCCAGTAAAAATAAGGTGCAGTATTGGTGTTACCTATTCATAGGGGGAGAGTTTTGGGTAGTTTTTTTGTTTCTTTTGTTGTTTCAGTGTCCAAATTATTGGGTCCCCTTCACTCCCATCCCCAAGTGACGGGGGTCCATAATTATGTTGAATGTGTTGAACAAGTTATTATCCCTTCCATTTGGGAGTGGGTGGTTTATATGTTCATGTTGTAACTCTATTAACTTGGTATAGTAGGTTTTTTTAGGAGGGTTTTTTTGGGCTTGTGTGAGTGAGTCCCAACTCCAGCTCATGTTCAATTCTTGTCTATTCATTTCTAGTTGGTTTCTAATGGTGGGGTGACCAACCATGGGTCTCCTGGATTTTCATCCGAAGAAAATTTATAGTGCTAGTTGATTCTGAATTGTGGGGAGTAAATTCTGGAATCCTTAGGTGTTGTTTTTTTATCCGAAAAGTGTTATGGCTTTTCGGGGGCGGAAAGCTTTAATGGTGGGGAGAATTGTCACACACGGTTTTTTCTGTCTTTTTATTGATCCGGCCCATTAGAAATCCCGATCCTTTTCATCGGTATTTGATGAGTTTAATATTGAGTTTTGAAGTTTCATATATTTCTAACCACCATAATTTGGAATCCCCATTGCGTGTTTAAGAGTTTTTGAAGAAAGGGTGGTTACTTCATGATTTGGACCAACCGTGAGCCCATTCCTAGTTTTAAATACTGAATTTGTTTCTTTTATAACTCTTTTGTTTTTCATCCTTTTTCACCCATTAAACTTACCACTTGTCCTATACTGATATATTAAAATTTATTTATCCTTTTGGACCCATTATAAATTCATAATCCGGGTGAATTTTGGTTACTTATTTAGGTATTGGGCCAGCCTGTGGGCCCATTTCTGGTTAAAAAATAATAATTTGTTTCATTTAGATATTTTTCATTTTTTACTTTTATTCTGTGATTCCACCTCCCCTAGAAGAAAATAACCCTATCCTAACCCTAATAATAGATTTTACCTCTTTGGAGCTCATGTGGGTCGCGGATTAGGGCGAAAATGATCAGGAAACCTAAAATCGCCCAGAATTTCCAAGGTAACTTTTATCATTCATAAATCAATCAATTCGTACTCTTTTAGCGACCAATATTCTTCCCCTGGTTCGTGCAGACCTTAGGAGTAACTCAAAGAATTTTCATGCCATTCCCTTTTCTCTAGGGCTTCATATCTAATGGAAGAAGAAGATTTTTCTAGGATGAAAGGTGAGATTCCATCTCCTTTCTTCTTCCTCTTCCCCCTCCTTTCATTATTTCTTTGGTTTATATTGTACCCTAGACTTGATAGACCTAGGGTTTTGTTATAAAATGTTTTTTGATGGGTTTTATGTTTGTTTAGGTCTGGGATTTATAGTTTTCGGGTTTATAAACCCGCGGCGGGTGATTTCGGGTGTGCGTTTCAATTACGCCAATGATTTGAGGTAGGATATCCCTTTCACATGCCTTTATCATAGAAGATTAATCATTTTAATATTATCCTATACTGATATAAATGTTTATTATTGTTTTTTATCTTTTTTATAATTTTCTTGGTGTGAAAAGTCGTTGTTTAATCACTGTTATGTGAAAGGTAGTGTTGTTTTGTCATGAAAGTTCTCAACATGTGTTTGTTTAAATGTTCCATTATCTTTTGAAAATATTTTGTGAGATTTATAATCTGTTTTATGGTATTTTAAACATGTTACAGTATCTTGAATGAAAATATGACATTCAATTGGTGTTTTATTCCTTTTCATGTAGATAAAATAAATTGTTTTGTTTAAAAAGTGCATGACATGTGTTCGGAAAATTGCCCGGTTGGATTTTATGTGTGATGTGTGATTTGAAAGTTATTTGATTGGATTTATAAAGGAATTGGAAGAATTATAAATGGTATTTTTGGGTACTTATATTGATTTCCAATTTGTATTTGTTTATACAAACAAGTGGGTTTTGATTTACAACATATTTTGGCCCGAGTTTCCCAAAAATGGACCGTTTCACATCATTATGAAAATGGTTGTTTTTTGAATATTTAACATGAGTATTATAAAAGATTTATGAATGATGTTTGCTGCTGTAAATGATGTTTATACATATCCTTAATAAAATAAAAATCCATACCTTCATCAAAGGTTAGTTTTGAGAAAATTTTTAAAGGCCCGTTTGGCATTTCCTAGAAATAAAAGAGTGTTTCACTTGTATATAAAAAGTTGTGCAATTGGGATTGTTTTATGGTCCATTAAATGATTTTATTAAATGTTTATTGGGCTGAAAAATATTATTTTGTTTGGTTTTGATGTGTGTTTGTAATTTAAAGAGTGTTTTTGAAAGAGTTTTATGTGTAAAACCTCAATACACTTCATGAAATTGTTTTACCAAAATATTTAGCGGTTTGATGATTAGTGTAAGAAATGTGAAGAAAGATTATGGGATGTTTGTGTTTTTATGGTTTTGGAATGGAATTTGGATGTGAAATGTGTATTTTATAATATGTTTAACTTGATTGAGCACTAAAGGGAATCCTGGGTATCTAGGTGGGCAGACGTGTACTAGTAAGCTAGTGATTCTGTGGGGGTTGGCCCCTATTTCACGTAGCAAGTTTGACGATGACAACACTAACTAAACTATGATGATGATGATGATGATTGGGGACCACTAGTTTACGGGTATGTTCCCTACTAGTGGCTCGTGCACGAGAACATATATTTATTATGGTTACTTTCACCGAGATACGAGGTACCTGGGGCTCACAACTAAATAGTTCCTAGGGTTATTCCCGTGACTAGTGCTCATTGTCTATTTTGTACTCCCCATTGGAATACGGTGTCTTTGGATGATAAATTCAGTAGTATGTTTTATTTATATGAATGTTAAAATTTAATTAAAGCAGCCCTCTTGAAAACTATTTTCATTTTGAAGTTTCACCTCTTTGAAAAGAATTGTTACTTGCATTTTTGTTTATTAAACATGCATGTTTTTGTCTGATAATTATTATAGCATGGATCCTCATTTGAAAAACCATACTTTCAAATCTTGAATTTAAAACTATAAATTGATTTTTATTTTATTTTAAAGGAATGTGCATTGGGAATAGAATATCGGGCTAACCTACTAAGTTTTAATACTCATGCCTATAGTCTTCTTCGTTTTTTAACCCTTGTGTAGGTTACATATTTAGTTCTATCACCTTGGGCGACATTTTATCATTGTGTTGGAGAGTGACCAGAAGTGTCACATGGAGGTAGTTGTTTTTCGGGTTTGATTAGTTGAGTTGTTTGTTTTGTTCTAATTTTAGTTTATTGTACAAATAATATTTAGTTCAATAATTATATAAATTCATTTTGGGATGTCTATTTATTTCCGCTATTTGTTTGATTGTCTATATATGGACGAAATCGTTCCCTTGTGTACACTATTGATGCCCTTGGTGCTTGTCACCATCCCGGGAGGATCGGGAACGCCTCTCGGGACTTGTCGCGGGCTGGCCTGGGTGACCGGTTCAGGGTCGACTTAGGCTGGTTTGTGACAAATGAAATGAAATTTAAAAGATGTTTATACAGTGTATGAAATAAAGTCTTGTATAAAACATTATATTCCTCGATGAATAAAAATTGTGATAATGTCCCTTACCTCATGTCCGACTTGACCCGTTCATTTTTTAATTTCCAGAATAATAAATTAATGTTAATTTATAATTTATTAAGAAAAGTTTTCTAGATTATTATTTCTTTTATATAAATTATTACCATGTTATAAACATTATTTAATCATATATGTTAATAAAGGTCGTTCTGTCAATATTTGGTACATGAGTAAAAAAATAAACACCTTATAATTACATGTTGTCAATGTGGTCAAAACATCATTATATCAAAAATGATATTCATGATTTAGATATCATATATATCATATATATCCAGTATATACATGTATTTATAATAGTACATAACATTGGGAGATAAGAAATTAAATTCACCGTTCATGCAGACGGTAAGCCGTTCGTACGCTAGAACACTACTTCCATTTCTATTTCTTATTTTTATGAATTTAAAAATAATGATACACAGGTATATTATAATTCCAGTATTATATCATATATATTTTAATTAACTCCACCCTTTATACATTCCACATAAGGCATGAACGAGTTATATAACATTGAGGGGTGGTAGTCTGCACTTCCTCAAATAAAATTATCACCTTTACCCATTGTGGAAACCATAACGGCATGCTATAAATGAAAAATAAAAAAGAATAAAGAATACATAAACATAATATATATCATATATAAATTCAGTTCCATCTTAATGGACACCTTGAGAGGCGGTTGGAGATAATTGAAAAATCATAGTTTTGTGAGGCGTTTGTTTTCCATCCACAGATGTAGTATGTTCTTCACCCATTAGATAGAGGTGTGTGTTAGTGTAATTATAATACTTCTTAAAAAACTATTATATTTAGTTTATATGTTTTGTTATGCAATAAGGGCACAAAAATATTTAATGGGGTTGGAGATGTAAAATTAAACAAAATAAAACAAATGAATTTAAGAGAAACCATTACTGTTAATTTGGGTAACTCCCTTTTGTTTGATACAAAATGACTTATTGATGTGCCTTATGCCTAAGGTAAAGCTTATAAAAGGATAAGTGGGGTCTAGAGAGCTTAATTGGGAAGAGGTGGGATGATCCAAGGGGATGGAGAGATGTGAATAGTGGGTTATAAGTTGGTATCTTTTATATGGGAGAGGATGGGCTCTTTAGAAAAGGTTGAAAATGTTATTTTATTATAAACATATCATCAGTTTCAAAAAGTCAAAAACTCATTAAAGTCAAATATAAGATGATTAATGTTCAAAATAAAATCAACCAAAGAATTGGACTGGTTTTGGATATTATTTTAATATTTAATATATTATATATTTAAATAATATATTAATAGGGTAAATACTGCATCATTATTGTGTCATAAATAATTTAACTTATTTGATGTCCAATAATTATTAAAAAATACCCAGATGTATTAAATATTAATAAATTTTCAATGAATATTTATATTCTAAAAGATAACTTATATAACCCCATGTAAAAATTGATTTACTAAAAGATAATTGTATTTGTCATGTTTTCCATTACATTAAGTTAATTAAAATACAATGTCATTATCAAACAAAAGTTGATCCATTGGGACCAAAAATCGACCCAAGGATTCCCATGGTCGGCCATTATACATCCAATAAGGTTAGGACAAGTGTTATCGTAATTGTGTAACATTATGGTATTCTTTTTACATTAAATTACCATATTTACTTTTAAACGTGGTAAATAAAAGTCAAAAGTTATTATTCACCGAAAATTATTTTCATCTTACTAAACCACATTGAACTTTCTAATAATAACCATGTATGTAATATTTTTGAAATTCAATTCACAGAAGCGGTAAAATTTAATTTAAATGAAAAGTCGGGTTTTTAACTACTACTATGTGGTTTCACTATTCATAAAAAATTGATGATTTTCTGAAAAATACCAAAATTTCAGCCTAAGAAATATATGATATAAAAAATTCAAAAATGAGGTATATTATATAAAATTACAAACATAGAATTTGTTTTTATTAATTTAAAATTAATTCTCATGGTAAAAACAAATAGCCTGTTTTTAAGAAATAATAATGATCAAAAGATTAACACTTTTTTATGTCCAATTTCAAAGTGAAATTAATTCAAATGACCAAAATTTGAATAAATAGTAAAAATATTATCTTATTACACTTTAAATACAATTAAAAAGATAATATAACTATATAAATACGTTATATTAAAAGGAACTTTTGAATTAAAATACAGTATTTTTCACAATTAAATAAAAAATGAACATTATCAGAGAAATACCAAATATTTACCCAAAGTTAATTTTCATGTCCCAAATCTAAAGAAGAATTATATTTTTTCAAATATAACATATATAAATGACCAAATTTATATTTAAAATAGTGTTCACCATCAAAAGGCGGTAAATTTACCCTTTAAGGAATATTAGAGTATTTTATGCTTAAAATTAGATTCATTCACATTTTAAGCCACTAAAATTTATTGGTAAAATGTAAAAAACATTTAAAAAACATGTATAATCATGTTATAGTTAGTTCTATTCATTCATGCAAATACAACGACTAGGTGTTATCTTCCATTAAAAATAATAATATTATATTATTAGTGTGCATCGTAAGATTTCAAGGAAACATGTTGTTGCGTATCGAGTAAGACATCGAATATGGAATACCCTTTTAAAGAAAAATTAATATTTAATTCTCAAATATTAATTAATATGAAAATATATTAATCTTTATTTACATGGGATGTTACATTCTTCCACCCTTTTGGGAATTGTGTCCTCGCAATTTATCACTTATCAAATAAATGGGGGGTTTTTCTCCCTCATGGAATTTTAAGATTGAAACATTGCAGCTTCAACCATATGGTTTTTATAGAAATCCTTTAGCTGGTGAATTGCCTTATTTCACAAAAAATTCTCTCTATGGTCATGAATCCGGACTGGTCATTCCTCATAATATAGATTCTCTTCCAACAGAACTACCTCTAGGCTCAAAACATGACATGGATCTGGAATATACATTCTCAACATTCAAACATGAAGAAAATTGTCTACCTAGGGTAAACATGGAGGTAATTCCACTCAATATACAACTAATCCAACATTCTCCAGGATTTTAAAATGTCCAATGAACCTCAGACTCAATTTTCCTTTCATACCAAAATGCATCACTCTTTTACATGGAGAAACATTGAGAAAGACAATATCACCTACCTCAAAATAGAGGTACTTCCTCCGGTTATCCTCATAACTTTTATGCATGCTCTAAGTTGTTCTCATGTTCTTCTGAATCAACTAAACCTTTTTATCCATCTCTTATACCAATTCTTGTCCCATCACCTTCCTTTCACCTACATAATCCCAAAATTCCGGATTTCTACACCGCTTCCCATAAAATGCCTCAAATTGAGACATATGTATACTAGAATGAAATCTATTATTATATTAAAATTAAACCAAAGAATGATGTTGGTCCCAACATCCCCTGTTATCCAGTGAATAAGAACATATCATATCCTCTATGGTCTGATTTGTTCGTTCTGGCTTCGCATCTAACTGCAGAAGAAAATATGTACTAATATTTAATTCATTACCCAACAACATATCAATGCCTTTGTAAAGGTTAGATGTAAACCTAGGATCACGATCAGATACAATGGAGAGGGGAACTCTATTCAAACTAACTATATCTTTAGCATACAACTGAGAACGTTGTTCTAGAGACAAAGTATCTCAAATAGGAAGTAAATGAGCATATTTAGTCAACTGATCAACAATAACCCCTATTGAATTATTACCTTGAGACGTCTCTGGTAATCCCAGAATGATTTCCATGTATATAATTTCCATTTCCACTCTGGCACCGGTAAATACTGAAGCATCCCTTTCGGTAACTAATGCTCTTTTTTAACCTGCTTACAACTCAAACACTTCACAGTAAAATTAGAAATATTTCTTTTCATTCCGTCCCACTAGTAATAATCCTGAATATCTCTATACATTTTAGTACTGCCAGGATGAACTGTAATCATGGAACTATGAGCTTCACATAACAACTCATTCATCAACTGTGAATTAAACGGAACAAATTATGTTTTTCCAAACCTCAAAAAACATTCATTATCAATATCAAAATTTGGAAACATAACCTTCTGAACCAACTCTACCATTTTCTACAGCTCACTATATTTTTTTTCATTCCTTATTCTTTCTGATAGAGATGATTTCATTAACAACTGAAACAAAACAGATGAATTTCCTACACAAACAACACCTATTCCAAAGTTCATGAAATCAAAAACCAAAGGATCCAGTTCCAAACATATCATGGTTAATTAAGCATTACATTTTCTACTGAAAGCATCATCCACTTTATTTGACATTCCTTGATGGTAATGAATCGAGCAACCATAATCCTTGAATAATTCCATCCATCACCTTTGTCTAATGTTAAATTCTTTTTGAGATAATATATACTTCTATATTTTGTGTTCAGTATATATTTCACATTTTACTCCAAAGAAATGATGCCTCCATGTTTTTATAGAAAAAAAACTACAGATAATCCAAATCATGTGTTGGGTAATTTATCTCTTGAGGTTTCAACTAACGTGAAGCATAATAAATTTCCTAATCATTCTGCATAAGGACACATCCATGTCGATTCAATGAAGCATCAATCTAAATAAAAACCCCACCATTTCTTGAAGTCAGTACCAAAACTAGAGAATTCACCAACCTTCTTTTCAATTCATTAAAACAATCATCGCATTTTTTTCCAAAGTAACATAACACCTTTTCTCGTTAACATAGTCATTAGTCAATATATTTGTGAAAAATTATCAACAACCCTCCAATAATAACATGCTAAACCAAGAAAACTATGGATCTAGGTTATATTTGTGCATCTTGGACATTAATCAACAACTACTATTTTAGAAGGATCAACAATTATGCCATTTTTTTTGAAAAAATGTGACCAATGAAATAAATTTATTCTAACAAAAACAATCATTTTCTGAATTTCTCAAATATTTTCTTTTTCTTTTATGTTTTGTAATACAAACCTTAAATGAATTTAATGTTCCTCTTTAATTTTTGAATAAACCAAAATATCATCAATGAAAACAACCAAAAACATTTCCAAGAACTCACAGAATATTCTATTCATAATATCCATGAATACAGAAGGTGCATTGGTTAAATCAAAAGAAAAAACTAAAAATTCCAAATATCTATATCTAGTACGAAATGTGGTCTTCGTAATGACTGATTCCTTTAATTTCACCTGATCGTACCCCAAACTCAATTCACTCTTCAAAAAATACATAGCTTTTTAGAGATTATAAAAAAACCATCGATATGATGCAAATGATTCTTGTTCTTAACAGGGATGTTATTCAATGCTCAATAATCAATGAAAAGTCTGATTGAACCATCTTTTATTTCTTATAAATAAGATCGAATAACCCCATGGTGATTGGCTAAGTCGAATGAATCCTTTATTTAATAACTCATGTAATTACTTCTTTAACTGTAGAAGATCAATTTGATCCATTCAATAAGGGGGTTTTGTAACTGAATTAGCATCTGGAAATATGTCAATAGTAAATTGAACTAATTTATCAGCTATAATACCAGGAAACTCATCAGGAAAAACATCAAGATACTCATTTACCACTGGCCCATCATCAATCTCAACACACCCTATATTTTCAAAAATATGTGCGAGGTAACATTGATTTATATCTTTTACTGTATTCATAGCTTCCTGATATGTTATCAAAATCAAGGGTTCATTCTTGTAAAAAAATGAAAATATTTCTGAAAATAATCCACTTTATCTATACATTCAATCTTAGAATGATACATAGAAAGCCAATATATACTCAAAATAACATCAAAATCTACTAGAGGAAAAACAATAAGGTTTGTAGGTAGATTAATTCCGCACACAAGTATAAGAAGGTTCCTATAATATCTTTTTGTACAACATTTCCCCTAGTGTTTTTAACATATGTTGAAGATTCATATCGTGAGATTGAATCCCCAATTTAGTAAGAAACTTCTCAGAAATGAATGAATGTGTAGACCTTGAAACAAATAACACATTGGCATAATCTGAACAAACAGTGTACCATATACTACTTCATTTGATGGACCAACATCTGCTGACGTAGTTATAAAGGATTTAACCACCATTTATAGCTTGAGTCAACTGTGGAATCACTACAACAAAAAGTTCAGTTCCGGTTCAGACCATCTCAGGTTGCTAATTTGGAAGGTTGTCTTTTGGCTGATGTCGTCCCAATAAGGTAGCACTTTTTCCTCTATGTAAAACCATTCTGAACACAAAAATATCTTAGGAGAAGTAACATGGTGATCTGTAAATGCTATATCATTCCACTCATAACATAAGATAAAAAAATTAAGGATATTACTTTAACTATATTCTAAATCAAAAAGTTGTCTAAATCATCCTCTCATGCCAACTATAAATCACTGGCCTTATATATTACATAATATTGAATTTAATGGATTACTCACATTGATGATCTTTTCAGGTTTAGAGTTTTAGGGAATTAGGTCATACAATTTACATAACAACATGAATATTACATGTTGAAAATTCTACACAGTATCCATATTTTTCAGAATATAATAACTATTGAAAAAAATAGTAATGTATAGTTCCATGTTTTAGATAGTAGGACTCTTTTTTGATCCCATATTGGATAATATTCATCTTTATGTCTAGTGATAAACATTTCAAAACATTGGATGATAATATAAAGCTCGGTAAGGGTTATAAAATAATGAAAAAAATAATTAGTCCATCAATACATACAAACCATAAATTATTTTAGTTAGCTCATGAAAACATAATATGTATGAATAACACATAGTAATCACAAATCATAAAGGAAACATGTGGCATTCATATCATACTTATATTGTAGTTTTCACAGCTTTATAGGGTGTTACGTTGGAATCCCCATCAAAATATATTCCCTAAATCACAATGGAGAAACATTCACATTATCTTCTATCACGTTACCCAAGCATTAGAGAGCTATATCGGGCTCACCTTCCCTCAGTTTATCACAGAACCATCGATATGCATAAACAATGCCCATGAACCGTAAAATATTCATAATTTATAAAACAAACATAGAGGAAATATAACATTAAAAAATTTCAATCACAATATATCATTTAAATATGTTGACATAAAAAATCCGTTATCAAAACCATTTCCATTACCAAAATACATAAAAGTTATATGGTATTTATTTTCCAATTAAAACATTACGTCATGTTAAGGAATCCATAGATAAAATATTACTCATGACAGCGTAAAAATCATTGTCACCACGTACATTAAAAACAAACAATCCATTTGTTATTTAGTAAAATGCCTCGTTGGAAAAGATTCCATTTTAATGAAATTAAAAGTCAAAGGGGTTTATACATCGTATAAAAAAATGTCTTCTATAAAAATGTATATTCCTCAATGAAAGGATATAGAGACGAAGTAGCCTACCTCATGTCCGTCGTAACCCATTCATTTTTTTATCTCATGAATAATAAACTAATGTTAATTTATACTTTCTTAAGAACCTTTATCATGTTTATTAATCCTTTTATATCAATTATTACCATGTTATAAACTTTATTTAATCATTTATGTTAATAAAGGTTTTTTTGTTGATATATGGTACTTTAGTCAAATAATGAACAACTTATAATTACATGTTGTCAATGTGGTCAAAAGTTAATTATACCCATAATGATATTAATTATTTAGATATCATATATATCATATATATCGAGTATATACATGTATTTATAATAATATATAACATTGATATATAAGAAATTAAATGCACTATTCATGGAGATGGTAAGCCGTACGTACAGATGAACGCTACTTCCATTTTTATTTCTTATTTTAATGAATGTGAAACATACTGATACATAGGTATATTATCATTCTAGTATGATATTGTTTATATTCTCATTAACTCTACCCATTATACATTCCACATATGGCATGAATGATTAATATCACATTGAGGGGGCGGTAGTCCTCACTTCGTCAAATTAAATTATCGCGTTTACCTATTATGGAAACCATAAAGGTATTATATAAATGAAAAATAAAAAATCATAATCAAAACATAAACATAATATATATGATATATAAATATATTTCTATCTTAATTTCCACCTTGAGAGGCGGTGGTAGATAATTAAACAATCATCATTTTGTGAGGCGTTAGTTTTCCATTCACGGAAACAGTATGTTCTTCACCCAGTATATGGACGTCTGTGTAAGTGTAGTTCCAATGCATCTCAACCAAAAATCCTAGTAAATTTAGGATAATGGTATTGATATAATATAAATGAAGAAAAATATTTTATGGGTTGGATAAGTAAAATAAAAAAAATAAAAAAAGAAATTAAGATAAATTGTTACCTTTAATTTGGGTAACATTTTATATGTATTAAACCAAACAAACATTTTCATGTGCCTTATTCCTATGGTAAGGCTTCTAATAACATTAAAGGTATTTATAGAGCTTACTTGGGAAGAGTTTTGATAAACCAAGGCCCTTTATAGGTGCGACGAATGGGTAAGAAATGGTGTCGTTTTATAAGAAAGTGTAGTGGCTCTTTAGGAAAGTTTGAACATGTTATTTTATTATAAACAAATATTCGTTTTAAAAAGGTCCAAAACACATTAAAGTGGAATATACGATGAATAATGTTCGAAATAAAATCATCCAATAAGAATTGAACTGGTTTTTGATATTATTTAAATCATTATTATATAATTTATTTAAATAATTGATAAATGAGGTAAATACTACGTCATCATTGAGTCACAAATAAATTAATTAATTTGATGTATAAAAATTACAAACAAATACCAGGATATTGGAAATATTTTTAAATTTACAATTAATATTTATAGTCGAAAATATGACTAATATATCCCCATGTAAAAATTTATTTACAAAAAAATATTTGATTATGCCATTTTTTGCCTTTAATTTATTTTAATTAAAATAAAGTGTCATTATCACTCATAAGTGGCTCCATGGGGTCCCAAAATCGACCCAATGATTTTAATTGTCAGAAATTACTCATCCAATAATGTTAGAACCAATGTTAAAGTATTTTTTTAATATTATGATATTCTTTTTACCATAAATTTCCATATTTACCTTTAACCACGATAATGAAAAGTCAAAAGTTACTAATTGCTAAAAATTATTTTCGTCCTATTGAAACACATTTTAATTACTAATAAAAACCATGTATGTTGGATTTTTGAAATTAAATTCATAGAAGTTATAAAATTTAATTTAAATGAAAAGTCAGTTTTTTTAACAATTACTTCGTTGTTTCACTATTCATAAAAAATTGATGTTTTTTAGAAAAATACAAAAAATTATTCCTATGATATATTTGATATTATGAATTCAAAAATGATTTCTATTTTACTAAATTCAAATCAATGAATTTGGATATATTAATTTAAATTTATTATTATTGTCACAACAAATAGCCTGTTTTTAAGAATCAATAAATATCAAAAGATTGACACTTGTTTATGTCCAATTTCAATGTGAAATTAATTCCAATGACCAATATTGGATTAAATGGTAAAAATATATTCTAATTTCACTTTAACACCAATTAAAAAGTTATTCTAGGAATATAAATACATTATATTAAAAGGCACTTTTGAATCAAAATACAATTTTTTTACTATTCATTAAAAAATGAACATTATCAGAAAAATACAAAAAAATTTCCCAAAGTAAATATTTATTTCCCGAATCTAAATAAGAAATTTATTTTTTTCAAATATAGAATATTAAAATGACTAATACTAGATTTTATGAGGATTCTCCATCAAAAGGATGTAAATCATCCTTTTAATGAATATTAGAGTATTTATGCTTAAAATTTGATTAATTCAAATTTTAAGCCTCTAACATTTATCAGATAATTGTAAAAACATTTAAAAACATGTATAATCATATTGTAGTTGGTTCTATTCATTCCCTAAAATATAATTGTTAGGTGTTAACTACCATTTAAAATAATAATATTATATTATTAGTGTGAATCATAAGATTACAATGAAACTCATTGTTGTGTATCAGGTAAGACATCGAACATGGAATCCCATTTTACAGTAAAATTAATATTTAATCCACAAATATTAATAAATATGAAAATATAATATTCTTTATTTACTTGGTATGTTACACATTTATTGTAATTTTTCTATTATTATATCTTGTAATTAATGCTTCAAGCATTTTTATGATGTATTATTTCTTGTTCTTACACATTTCCACTGTATACATTAGGATTATCATTCTATATCATGTTTTATTGGTCATGATTATGATTACGACTCCCTTTATTCCACATTGGAATGCCTATTATCTAACATGTGATATTATATTACGGTTTATCCTTCTTATTTCCCTTACTAGTATTTATATCTCAACATTTCTTATTTCAGTTTACCAGTTATCCCATGTAGTTTCAAGTGAGATCATGTTAAGGAAGTTTTTAACAAAGTTGATTTTTTCCCTGTATTATTTTTTATGCAACATACATAATTCCCAATGAGACTATAATGATGAATATTCTAGGTCATATTAATTATAATATTATGCAATAAATCATGTTTTAATTTGTAATATAGGGAACAACTTTCATTTTTTATATGAAAAGAAATGATTAGTTAGTTTTTATATTAAGATTATAAAAAATTCTACCGAAATCATTAGGGATGAGGCTAAGTATAATAAAATGTAAATAAATTTTGGTATGTATATATTATGTGGTTAAATTGGAAAATACATCCATATATGGAGGTGACAAGTCGATGTGGCTGTGGCATAGAAGTACATTTGGTTAATAACAGAAAACACCATGATGAGATACACTCGATATAGAACTGAGGCATGACAATGAGTCTTGCTTCATACCTAGTTTTACACTATAATAAGATGTAATTTCTTAAAGTATTAATCTTATTAAAACCCATTATTACGGGCCAATAAATATTGACAATAATATATGTTATGAAATAAATCATGGATAACAAATAATGTTGCCTTGAAATTTAGGAGTTATGTAAATACATGTAATTTATATATTATCTATTTAATTTCATTTCATTCCCTTATATGTGTTAAACAGACTAAAAATAATCATCACTAATTTTCACATATTCTTGAAAATTTATGGAATAAGAATGAATAGGATTACAAATCAACATGATGGGCAATGTCATGACTACCCGATAAAGATTCCAAAAGTGATGGGAGTACGAATAAATTTTTTTTGACAATAACCTCTTAGATAACACATGTTCTGAATGGAAATATGATTAGAAGGAGTTCCCAGACACTCTAAATAATGATCATGTTGAAATTAATATTTTTCATGGAAAAAATGTTGCTGAAATTTAATGGATCATTTTATTCCTTAATCAAGGAAAAATGGATAAACTCCATTGATATAATTTCCTGATAAACCAATTTTATTAGACAGACAAAGTTATACTTTCTATTATTGGGGTGGTTAGAGAAACTCATTAGTTGTGTAAATTGATCAATAATACGAATCCAGACAAAGACTATAAACTGAAGGGGAGGAGTGAATTCTGAAAAATGTCTTTAATACGAAATTTCCTCACACTAAATGACTTAATTTGGAAATAGATTCATTTCCCTAACGTAAAATGGTGAATAATATATCTGGGTGTCTTATGGAAACAACAAAATACATGGATGTCACACCTTCGACTTTGTTGTTACCCCCAAATGCAATGTTGAATTCTTGATTATTGTGATAAAACATAGTTCTGAAAATCCCTAGAAATTTGAGACATTCACATTAATGAAAAAATTGTCTGATGTGCCAACTATGTTGAAATGGTGATTGGTGAATATCAACAGTAGTAAAAGGATAAGAAAATGAATGTTGATTTTAATTATTGAAATCCAATGAAGAAATATAATGGTGCTATTAAAATTCAACATCCCTCTTGTCAAAATTGTAGAAATAATCACCATGTAAGTTTCATATTGAGGATATAAATGTTTTTAGGATCAGGAATGAATGGAACCAAGATGATGATTTCAGACAAGAGGAACCCACTAATGTGGGGGAGGAAAATAATGATCTAGTAAACCCTCAGTGCATTTATCATTACTTCAACTATAGAGAACTAGTTTACTTTTCAACCCAATGCCCTATTCCATGGATTTTTAAAGACAACCAATATTTTCCATGGAAAAATGGGTGAGATTCTACAATCACAACCAATAAGGTGGACTCTCAAAATGAAGTGATGACATATATTCTAGTTATTCATTAAAAAATTTGAATGTATTTTTTTATTGTAGTTCTACAAATTCTATCATACAATTAAATCATAGTATAACTATTCAAAATCCAATTTAATTCATAGATGTAGATCTATTAGGGAAAATGAAAAATGTGGATGTTATTGCATCTCAATTATATAACTCCTCTTCTCTCAAATTTTTTTGTATAAAAATTATAGTGATTCTTGTCATACTCTATGTGGTGAAATTTAATGCAATTATGGGTGTGGATTGGCATTTAGTAAATATATTCTATATAAATTTCAAATATAAGGAAATAAATTTCTATATTATGAGACATCCATTGATTATACAAATGTGAATTGAGGAGGAAGAATATTAATTAGAAACAATATCTCAGGCATGAATTATATTTTCATATTAGAATGTATATCTACCACAAATGATCTATTATAACTAAAAAATAAACCTTGATGACAATCCCATTGTTATGGAATACAATTATGTGTTTATAGGGAAATTTTATACTCTTATTCCTATTTTAGAGATTAAATGTTTAGTCATCCTTATATGCAGACCATCTTTATTATATAATTACCCTTGTAGAATGGTTATTCTATAACATGAGGAGTTGAGGAAACAATTATTGGATAATATTGGGAAATGGTTTATGTGCCCGAGTTCTTCATGATAGAGTGCAACAATCATCATCACAATAAAATATATTCAGTCAATTCACCTTTTAATTGATGATAATTAGCTCAACAAGATGGTGATATTGACCACATATCCTCATCCATGGATTAATTATGTGTTCAATCAGCTATGTGAAGTATAATACACTTATATGGTGGATATGTAGTCGGGATATTAACAAGTTAGGATGAATAATTAGGTTATAACCAATACTATTTGTGTTATAGGGTATGTGACCAATGAGTTCATATTAATTCCCTTCACACTCACTAATACATCAATAATCTTCAAGAGCATGATAAATAGAGTCCTTATAGATTATGTTGAAAAAAATTCGTAGTCTTTTTACATTATAATTTATTATACTCTAATATAGTTGTTCATGAGGATCATCTGACCACTTTTATAAAGACTATACAAATGTAAATGAATTATTAGGTATATATCAAATGTGAGTTCTTCTTGAATAATGTGTCATTTTTATTAATATCATTACAAGAAATAGGATATATTTAAGACCTTAAAAACTTGTAACAATTAAATGATTTATGAGGCTAACCTTTGTGAAATATAGCTGTAGTTTATATGTATTAGTTTGGTACTAACCTCAATTAGTGATAAATTTCTAATGAATTTCAATCCTAATATCAAATATAATTTTGAAGGATGTCAATATTTCATGGAATGATGAATGTGATGAGAGAATAATGGATATAAAAATGAGTATTTTCACTACACATGTACTCATAATACCTAGAAGTAGAGAACAAATTGTGGTATTTAAAGATGCCTTGATGAAAATATTTTCTTCATTGGTCATTAATAAGGATCAAGTCATAGCCTATTAATCACGGTAGTTGGAATTTAAATAAACGATCTAAAAATGAATAATCAATGGGAGGACATAGTGATATTATATTTAAAATTTATGTTTCATTATCCATTAGGGGATAATTTTTAAATATATATGGACCACAAAATCCAAATGTATATATTCACACAAAATGTGTAATATGCACAAAAAAAATATTGCGAGATCTAATCATGGACAATAAATAATCAATTCAAAACCATCTCGAGAAGGAAAATAATGTGTATGAATATCTATCATGAAAGAATATAAATATTATTTCATTAATAATAATTGAGAGTGATATGATATTCCTTCATTTAGAACGGATGGACAGGGGAATAATAGAGGAAGTGACATGATCAATACTTTATCAAATTTTTTATCAAATGTCCTTTCTGAAGAAGATAATGGATGATCAAAATTTGATATTAGAATATAGAAAAAGATGAAACTATATGAAAGGGGAAATACCCAAAATTAAATGTTAATGAAGAAATAGTTTTAATATTTTGTTCATGGATATGTGTACCATAATATATTAATCCAAAGAATGAGTTGTTGGATGATACATATATTTTAACCTTCTCAATCCATCTTTGAAGGCCAATAATGTATTGTAATAACTATTAGCACTATTTATGGGAAAATATAACAAAAAATATCAGGGAATATGGGACAAGATGTATTTTAATTTATCATGTGAATTATAAATGAAAAAAATAAATTGGGATAATGAAACCATTACGCATACCAACAAGGAAATGGGAAAAAATTATCATGGACTTCATCACATGTCTTATGAAATCATTAAGTAGAAATTATTCTCTATGGGTTATGGTTTGTCATCATATAAAAAATGAACCCATCATTACAATTAAATAAGATTTCTCACTCAACCAGCATGATTGATATACATTAGAGAAGTGGTGAGGTTGCATGAAACACTATTATCAATTGTATGTAATCGAGATCCATGATTTATGACCATGTTCTTGATGTGTTCCAACATCCTATGAATACAGAGTTGAGCTTCATCTTTTATTATCACCTTTATACTAATTTCCATTATGAGCATACTATTAAGACACATAAAGAAATTTTGGGATCATGCTGAATTGGATTGAAATGAGGATTTAATAAATATATTTATTTGGTCTCGTTTTACAACTATAACAACTTCTTCTCAATAATCAGAATGCCTCCCTCTGAATCTTGTTATGGGAATTGTGGTAGAACATCAATATACTTGGATGAAGTTTGGGAACAAAATATGACATGTCATACAATTTACTAGTAAATGGTGTAAATTATAAAACCATTTATTATCATATTAATGATGCTATGAGTAAATAGAATTCATATGCTGAGAATCATTCATGAGGACTAGAGTGTTGTTTTGTAGACATGGTATTCATTATAATATCTCCATGGAGGAGTTTCATGATATTTCTAAATAATTGAAATCATAATCGTAGACACATCATCCCCTTTTATATCCTTGAGCGCATGATAGTGTTTTCCAATTGAATAGCACTCCCACCTAACATATGTCAAAAACATTATGTATTCCATATATCCCATTTGATGAAGTACATTAATAACCCATAAGATGAACTAAATACATAGTTATTACTATTTGAGAATGATATTTCCTATGATAAAGAGATGATTAATGTCTTAGTTCATAGATTCAATGTTCAATGAAATAAGACACTTCACCTACTCAAAATGATGTGGAGAAAACACAAGTTTGATGAAGAGATATGAGAACCATAGGAAGCGATGAAGAAAAATTACCCTATCCTTTTTTACATGGTTAAATATAATTTTGATAGAAAAAATTTTCATGGGGTGAAAATTATTATGAATCTATCTCTCATATATAATGTTTCCATTTAGATTTAATTTAATGTCATGTCATGTAATATGGATATATTAAAAATATGAACTTATTTAATTTTATTTTAACATATCAGAGTTAAATGACCCTTAAGAATCATTACCTATCACATCCATGATTTTTTTAAAGGTATATTTCATTTAATTTCCATTCATTCTTTTTTGTGGGGGTTTAGAATGGATTTTTTGAGGAAAGGGTGAGTTTTCATGACTTGGGCCAAACTGTGTCCCCATTTCCATATTTAAAAACATATTTTGTTTATTTTATAAATATTTCATTTTTCAACATTTTTCACCTATTTAACTTTTAAAAGGGCCTCCCCTAGCCTATTAATAGAATAAGATCAATTTTTACCCTTTATGAATCCATAATCGTGGTGTATTTGGTGTTTTATTTAAAGAATTGGGAAAGACGTGAATCCAATTTCTAGTTTTTTTTTGAAAAATTAATTATTTAATATATTATTCAATTATTATGATTTTTTGGTGATTCGAACCTCACCCAATATCACTATCCATAGGAGTGACTCATTTCTTTTTCCCCCTCTTTGGAGCTTATATGTATCACTATTTAGGTAATAACATCTTAGGGTTTCTCAAAATTTCTTGATTTGAATAGGTAACTTGGTTCCTTAAAAAAAGTTTCAATTATTACTCTCATTCCCTCATTTCAGTTCTCACATGACCTTATCATAATTATTCAAATCTCATAATAATTTTAGGCTGTTTGGAAATTCAAATACTGGTTTATTTTGGGAAATTTCTTCCAGATTCCACATGTAAGCAGGCCTCCTTCCTTCTTCATCCCATTTTTTTGGGTTTCTTCCATATTTATAGGGTTTTATCAAATTATTCAGTACATTACTAATATCAATCATGTGAGGATTCAACCCTAGGGTATTATATTGGGTTTCTTAGTCTAATGTTTTTGTTTTTGGATTAATATATGTCCCTCGTGGTGTAATGGTAGTGCAGTTGAACTTTCGTAAAAAGATTAAAACGTATTGACACTTGTGGTTGGTGATTCCATGTGTTAGAACATCTAGATTAGTTATAATTACTAATATTATATTTTTAGAAAAAATTTACTTCATTATAATTTTTGAAATAAATTCGTTGATTTTTGTTATGGAAATGATTTTTATGAAGCAATTTTGTGTTAAATTGGGTATTTTACATGTCAATTCAATGTTATGAGAATTGGTGTTGTTTTATAACTCTTATAATGGATTTATAAAAAATGGTTTACTTCTTAAAATGATTTTTTGTCAATATGGCTATGCACATATTATTAAATGTTGGGGTTTTAATTGATTTTGTGTGAAAAACATTGATATGTTTTGTTATGTTATTCTATTGAAATTCTAGAGGTTTTGTTGAAAGATGTAAGTTGTGAGAAGTATGTATAGTTACTGTATTGAGTTTATTATTAAGTGAAATGTTTTTTCATTGGGATAATGTATTTGGTAACACGGTAAATGGTTTGAGAATAATGGGGGAAACCTGAGTATCTAGGGGCGCAGATATGTACTAGTACACTAGTGATATAGAGTGGTTTTATCCCTCGTTCATAGATCAAAATGGATAAAAAAAATACTAAAAACCCTATATTTATGATGGGTGGGGAAAACTAGGTTATGTTTATATTCGATACTAGTGGCCCATGAATGATAATGGATTTATCTTTGGTTACTTTACACTAAGGTATGAGGTACATGGGGCACAAGACTAAATAGTGCCTAGGGGTGTTCCCGAGATTGGTGATCATTTAATATTATAGATCTATCATTAGAATATGGTGGTTTTGGATGGAAAATAAAGTATATTACATGATTTATTGAAATGTTCTCACTCATGGAAATTTCCATTGAAATCTTTTTACATTTAAAAGATTCATTCATTAAAAATTATTTCCACCACTTCTCACTTATCAAAACTGGGATGCTCATTATTTTTTATTTATTACAATATGGAATTTATATGTGGAATACTATTGTTAATAATATCACACCCTACATACAAACCTTTTGTGTAATTATACTAGTTCATGTTTGATGTAGTTAATGGCAAGGCCTTGGGTGATGACGGTTCAGCTTATCAGTTCCTTTCCATAGTGTGGTGTTGTCATGAAAACTTGTGTGTGATGACCCCTTGTCACGTGGAGATCATGGGGATATTTTGACTCTAAATTATTTTTTCTATGGACCTCTTGTATCATGTTTGAACATATTTATGTGGTTCTAAATTTTAATTAATGAATTTTTTGTGTGAATTTTTTAGATTCAGTTTATTTTTTGTTTATGGTTGTTAAATGATTTTATACTCGGTTAATCATTCCCACACAATAATTCATGATACTTGGGGAATTGTTCCCACCTTTGGGTATAGGGAACACCCTTAGGGCCTTGTCTCGTGGGGAAAACTAGATAGGGTTTTGTCTCAGGCCTTACCAATTTCTATAGACTTCTTGGTTGAGTCCTTGATGATATGTTTATGACCTCCAACATTATGAATTCTATAATTATGATGTTAGTTATTTATAATCTATGTTATTATTTGATGATTATAATATCCACATGTAAGTATAATTATTATGTGATTATTTATATGGTGTGATATGATTATGTTTTATTAATGTCATATTATGAAAAATACTATTTTTTAGAAACATTTTTTTAGTAAATCACCTTCACTTATTGATTATATTTATTTAGTAGATCACCAACTATATTCATACCCTTATAGAGTATCTAAACTATACTATTTATTATGATAGATTTTTCTATAGGATTCTAAAATGTATATTATGATTGGAATTCTACGATAATATAGGACAATAGAGGTGTTCCAAGGTTGGGGCATTGTTTAATTCAATTTAATTTTTTTAACTGAAATTATATTTATATCTAGTTTTTCAAATCATCTAATCTAGTTGGTAAGTGAGATTTGATTTTCATTATTATTATGTCAAAGTAATAATGTACAGTACCAGCTCTAGGCTGTTGGGGTTGATGTATTTAAACACACTATAGCTCATATTTGACATTTTATTCAAGATAATGTATCGATTGTTTTGCCTCATTTATTAGGACATGATGTAGTCAAAATTAGGGTATTTTTTGGTGGAACTAGAAATCTGTGTACTACCACAACACAAATCTTATGAAAATTTGAAGCCATGTGTTTATGGAAAGGTAAAAACACTGAAAACCAACTAGATACACAATAAATCCCCTGACCACATCATAGAATTTATTTATCATTGATAATACAGTTAGTTAGAGTAGGCATGATGACATGGATTCATATTCAAAATTCTGTGGTGATTCCAACATATTTTAACAAAAATTTCGAATTTAATGGTCTTTATTTAAATTGAATATTATCTAATAGATGTTATTAATGAATGGGTTTTCATTTTAAATTCAATATTAAATTTTTATTTTATATATTAAGGGTTACTGTACATATTTATAGAAGTGTATTATTGAGAATAATGACAAGTGGAGTGATAAAGAAGATGGATTTATGGATATGTACTATACTGTGACGATTCTATGATTTTCCAATATAGAATAATATTAGAAGAATATGGTTATTGAGGATTTTTTATTCATGTGTTGGGAATATAAATTTATAAACCATATTATTCCAATGAATATTATATAAATAAACGCTATATATTTATTTCGGCACAAGAGAAGTGGAATCGAAATTATTTAACACACTCAATATCAAAGTGGAATTATATTTGGTTCATTAATTTTCTATTGTTACCTAAATATTTACTATTGTTATGTGTGTGTTCCACAAGTCTGAGGGATGTGACAAACCATATTCTATTGATGTCAAAACATGAGATTAAATATTATTCTCTACTCATTATACTCATATAATGATTCCTGTGAGTAGTGTGATCTGGTTGGAATCCAATTCAAACCAAGGTTATGACTTCTGAGATTGAGAGGTGAGGCTTGAAAATATATTATGGAAAATACTTTTGGTATCTATTAGGTATAGTTTTATAAATAATCACTAAACCATAAAAGGTGGTGAAGGAAATTTCAAATAATTATAAATATATTATTGATATCATATTTACCTCCCCTTATCCATCAGTTATACCCATTTAATCCAACAGTGGTTATACAAGTTGAATCAAAGTGCGAGTTCCCTTTGATAGTGAATAATTGTTTGAAATTGTTTTTTGTGGATGAATTTTTCATTTATTTTCATTATCTATGACGGATCATTTAAATTACATGAATAGAAGTGTAATTCCTTCATGTTATGGGTTAATAATTCACTTATAAAAATAAAGAATTTGTCTTTATATGTTCTCTATCTATTATGAGGTATTGGAAGTCAAAATTTAAGGTTTTTCTACATAATATAAAGGTAGTGGTATGAAAAACAATTATAATAGAAATTTAGTGAATTATGTTGTGAAAATAATGTTATTCTATTAAAACTATTAAAAATTTAGTTTTTATAACCCACTAGACTCAAAACATCAAAATGTATCTTTTATAAAGGTTATAATATCTATAATAGAAATAATATAGTGAATAATGATTTTTTTAGTTTTATATATTTATTTATATAAATATTCTCATTAATTATTATTAATAAATTAATAGTTTCTTTAAAATGGTGAATGAATTTATGTGAACTATTAATTTCTATGATTAGAAGTCATGTGATGTTAGTATAGTATAAAATATATTACATCTCTTATACCTTAATCTTGATTATAATTTAACTTACATGTATGTAAAAGACATATTGATATTTCATTTCTTGATTTTTATACTATAAAAATATTATGAAAAAGGGAAACAATGTTCTATTGAACAGAAAATAATGGTTGAGAAAAATAACTCTTCTAAAATAAAAAAACTCAAGAAGTTGAAGGAAATGATTTATTTAAAAACAATATTGTTTTCCATATTACTATTAATATTTATAAGAGAATGTTGATAAGTATTTTTCTCTCATATCAAGAAACATGAAAATATATAATGAGATGTAAAATAGAAATCATGCCTTAATTTGTTTCTGGTGTGGATTTTTTGGATTACACAAACAATTATTAAATGTAAAACAATTACAGATAGTTATGTGTAAGGAAGTATTCATGGGATATTTTAAAATAAATACAACAAGACATGTTTTTTTTATAATAATAACTTTAATATGTTCTTTAAATTTCATAAGGTAAACATATTTTATAATGAATGTATCAATAAAAAGAATTATGTAGAACAAGGATTTTCATTTATGTATTATCATGTTAAAATATCGTACATTCATAATGTTAATGGTGAAAATATTTCAAGTTATTAATTAAATTTTTAATATTAAATATATGATGTTACTTAGATGGAATTCATGACAGTGAAGTTATGAAAAGAAAGTCTCTAAAAATTTCAAATAGGATAATGTGATAAAAAATGATGATATAAGGTAAATATTTTCATAGTAATGATTCATTCATTGATTAAAAATCTTTATCATTGATGTTAAATTGTTAATGAATATTTATGGTAATGTTAAAAATAAAAACATCATTTTCTAAGACATATCAATGATGTGATAAATGTATTTTTATTATTTATAGTAAAACATTATCAAAAAATGGTATGATTTAAATAAGTGTAGTTAAAATGTTATAAAATATATATTTGTAGTTGAATTTTTTTTTTAATTTTTGTAAATATAAATAAGACTAATATTATTCATTCCATAAATATTGTACCAATGATAAAAAATTAGTAGTAATGAAAATATTCATCAAGGGGGAGGATGTGGCTAAATCTTTTGATCTTCCAGAATCTAGAAATTTTAGGAGTACGATGTTGAGTAAATAACATGTTACAACTGAATTATCTAAAATATTTATAGAAAGTATTGATATAAATATCAAGTTACTTGGAGTTCCATAAAAATATATTTCATCAAAATATAGTTAATTTTTTTTATTCTGTGAATTGTGAATGATAATCATCAGAATTTGGGCAATATATTTAATTGAAATGTAAATAGGAATACTATGTACATTGATGATATAATGTGATCTCATGGAATATGTAAAGTATGCAAATAATCATTGGAAAACATAATAATCAACATATGAGGTATGATATACATTGATTTATAGGGTGTTAGTACTATCAATATAAGGGTATTCATAAAATGGTTATGAACTACAGAAAAATATCATAAAACAAGGTTGATATATGTCAAGTAGTCTTTATAAGTTGTAATAAACCAACTCAAAATACAAATTATTCTATTATCATTTTATAGTTCTTTGAAATATTCCTTTTAGTACTCAAAATCATAACAGGTGTACTAAAAGTGGAAATGAGTAGACATAATTTTTTCTTGTAGCATAAAAATCAACTAAATAGGAATGTCCTAGGATCATAGATATCAGAATCTCATATCACCTAAAAAGAGTATTAAAACTCTTAAATTTCATTAATAAGTTTAAATTAAAATTATTGACCTTTTTAAATGATGAATCTATAAAGACTGATTTAGTTGGCTCTATAGTTATTGGAATGGAACATATGAAATCCAAAAAAATTGGGCTTTTAAATAATTGAAAAACAAATATCATAAGTATTTCATGGATATGATAAAAAGGGAAATAAATTCTTAAAAATTATAGATCTTCATTAAGAATCCTAAATGTGGAAAATTTATTCGAATATTAATGTAGTCTATGTGATAATTAACTCATGTGGTTTATATTAGAAAATCATGAAATCAAAGTATAAATCTTAAAAATCAATCCTTGAATCAAAGGCCTTACCAACTTTGTCCAAAAAAATTAATTTCATTAATCAATGTGAAAGATTAGATGATATATACTTTCTTAAAAGATAATGATTATACATTTAAACAATAATTGAAAAGGATAATAACATTTACTTCATTCAAAAGAACGTATATATTAATTATTCTTATCTATCTGAGCTCATTCATTCATATATGTGTCGTACCCTGAGGAAAAAATAAACCAATGTATATAATGATTTTAAAATCCTCATTTATTACATATATCATATTATATGTTATATGTTTAAGAGATAGAAATCAAGGTATATATAATATTTTTATATTTTTTATAACATTAATTTCATTAATAGGTTTTCGATTTATTTAAAAGTAATATAGAATATTATAATTTCTTCTAATATTATTATCTTATTTAACTGTATTTTCTGTTATTTATTTATTTTTATTTTATTTTTTTATCTTAGAATTTAGTTTTTATTAATATTTAAATTATATTTTAAAAAATAATTATTTTGTAGATTCATATTTTTCTATTGTCTATTTTAAGTATTTTAAATTTAAAATAAATTTTTATATATTTTTAAATTATTTGAATATACAATAAAAACAGTTTATTTTATTACGAAATATTATTTTATATTATACTTTTTCTTATTTTTTAATGTTCTTTTAATAAATATTTTAACTAAATTTTTATTTTCATGATTATTAGAATTTATAAATACCTCTTTGATATTTTTCCTTTGTAATGCTCATTCAAATAATAGATTTGTCATTACATCTAAAATTTTATATTAACACAAAATATATTTTTTTTATTCATTTTGTTTAGTATTTTTATATTTTCTATTTATTAGTAGTCTAATGTTCGTTATTATTTTTATCTTATCTTTATATTTTATATTTTTTTCATTAAATAAAATTAAATGTTATAAAATAAAAATGATATTTTAATTAATTATTTGCATATAATTTTTAAATTTATTATTTTAGTATTATTGTATTTTATTATTTAAATATATATTTTATCATGTTTTTTAAAAGTATTTTTTTTATTTTTTATTTTTTTTGTTTTAATTTTTTAAAGTAACTTAGTTTCCTATATTTTTTATTTATTTTAATGAAAAATAATGATTTTACATATTTTATAATTTTAGGATTTTTTTTCAATTTTACAGTTGCCCCACACCACATAAATTGTGCACTTAAAAAACACAACATGAGATAAGGTTCACATCCCAATATGTCACATACAACCTAGCATTATTTAGTTGATAAAAAAATTATTGTGACTTTTACTTTTAAATTAATAATTCCCAGACATCACTGATTCTATCAAAAATTTAGAATGAACCATCATTGTCATAGAAATCCCAAAAAAATGAAAACATAAAACATATATTTGAAAGGATTCCCTCGATTAAGAATAGAATGTTTAAAATATATATTCATTATAAATGAAAAATAAATATTTTATAGTAGCATATTTAAAAATAAGGAGGCATAATATGCATAATAAAACAGTATATCATCAGTTGGTACATATAGAACAATAACTAAAATTTATATAGTGGACTCTTTCCCAAACCACATAATCATATAGTACAAACCTCATCCTCCAAAACTCACCAAAATTTTCCCACCTATCTAGACCCATATGATATATGAACACTAAGTGAAAACATGAAGGCCTACCCACATACACTGAATCCCATTCCATGTATGTTGGTAATGGACTTGTAAAACAACGCAGTAGAAATCCCCAATGCCATAAAAATAATAGTTTATTTATTTATCATGTGAGACGTCATGAAATATAAATATGGACTATATAGGCTATCCACTACAACAAACTATCCCAAAAACATAAAATGAAATATAGATCAAACAAAAATTTTAGGTCATCATGTTTCAGCTCGACCATGTTCACTCTGACCATTCCATCATCACCCAATTTTGTACATTCTTAATTAGTGTAACACACCATGTCAACCAATATTAGTACAATAAAGGATTTTAATATGCATTTCCAAGGTAATTATATAGTATTATTCACAATTTTCATGTCCTATGAGACACACCTAGGAATCCTATTGTAGAACATAAAAACACATGGAGAGTGCCTAGAGCATTCATATTCCATCTATAACACTAATAGATAGGTTCACATACCCTATTCCATTTTTTTGGGAATTTACAAGGAATTAAAAACCAAGCTCGGTGGCTAACAAAGATTGTCACATTCCTTATCCTCAATTTCATGGATCACACCCATGTAAATCTAACCCAATATCAACAAAAATCCCCAAAAATCATATTTGGATTCAATAAATAATAATCAATATTTATACAATAAATATTTCCCATGTAATTCCAAACTACTCTCAGGCATCGCAGTAAAATTCAATGCATCACATTAATTTTCGTTTATATCGATTGGGAGTACATCCCTCAAAAATCATAACATAGTTGTGTGTCTTGTATTGTTCAAAAATCAACTTATAGCAACCTCACATACATAAGGTCATGCTCACAAGAACATAACATATCATAAATAAAATATCTATATTAGGATTGAACAATCCATTCATGTGTAATGTTGTATAAGAAATCATCAATACTTGTATCTCACATGCACTCTCTATATGGTCAATATAAAATCAGTGAACCCGCAAAGGGATCCCTAAGATAAAACCTGGAAATATCATCATATATGGGTTCCTTAATCACATTTCCAAGTCTCTACCCAAAATAATTATTCCATAAGTAACATATATCATCGATATCTAGGGTCACGTAGACCCATATCTACACACAAAGGGTTTATCACATCTATCATGATAAACCCCCCCACATTGATACCAACTAATATAATAATACAATACACACAATACTCCATCAATATTCAATCAGTAGACTACATAAAATTTCAAACGATGTTCATAAAAAAATTACACATTCTTTCAAAAATAGAGAATATCCTTTATGAGGTAAAATTGGAGAAATATGTCAATTTAAACCATTCCAGATTCATCCATTTTCTAAATGGTCAAAATACACATTATAAACATTTATATTATGAAAAAATTTCTTATTATACCTATTACAAAACCATTTAATAAAATATCATAAATTTTTTAATTCTATTTTTATTTTGGCAATAAATTTAAAACCCCTTCTCAACGATTACCCATTTTCATTTAATTTCCTAGTTATAGAAATTCCAATTAAAAAATTCAATATTTAATGGAAATTTTTCATCATTATATATTATTCACAATACCTCATAACCCATAATGGGGACCATCTATAGTCATTCATATAGGGTATCATAATCAACCATTTATGATGTTTTATATTTTATGATTAATATTAGGATAACATAAGCTCATTCAAACAAAACAGTGAATATATTTAAGAAGATATGATGATGATCATGATAATAGTGATTATAAGTAAACATAAATTCTATAAATGAATAACATACAAACCATTTTCAAGGAGATATACCCCAACCAAGGACAAAAATTATTTCCCACATATTAGCTGACCTCTTCAAATTTTGTGAGAAAATATGTCATCCATATACATAAAAATATTAATTAAATAAAAGTTCAAAACTAAAATCCTAACTCTTCACAACTGATGTTAAAAATCACTGTGAAAACTAACCATGTAGATACCAAGTGATATGTGGTACACAATACTCCTCGATCAAACCATATATTAATACATATAAAATATATTAAAAATATATATGATTTAATGACCAATTTACCCCAAAAAAACTATAGCACATTAATATATCAATAGTTAAATAAACCATATTTGAAATAATGATAAATGTAATGATTTACTATTATATTGAAATTATATAAGAGTCGCCCATGACAGAAAAATTACAATTGAAACATTTACCAGGATTTAGGAAAAAATTCCCTCCAAACCAAAAGACAAATTAATCAATTCATAGAATAAATTAATTATGAATAATCAAGAGTGTATGAGGGAAAAAACCTCTAATTGACATAAAAATTAACAAATAATATCCCTATAAATAATGGATAATGTGGGATAAAAATTAAGATCCAATGTATATTCCCCATTTTATAAAATATTATAACCCATAGAAAACAAAAGGGATATGCCTAAAATAGATCACAATAAATTATTATAAATCCTCAAAAAAAGTGGTTACGGAAAAATTTTATGGTGTGGACACATCTGTAACATTATTAACAAACCTATGTAGAGGACACTATTTTTTTACTCAAATTATATCTTAGTGGGAATCAATTTTAATTCTGTCAATCAATAACAGATGAATCCCTTCACCCAGCCACCACCTTTTTGGCCTATAATTACACAATGAAATATAATCATGACATGATAACAAGATGTGGGGTCATCGAAGAATTTTTATAGCTACTTACAATAGCCCAATAACATGGCCACTCCTCTAACTTCATCTTAAAACCCAAAAAGAATAAACCATGCCAATATCCATGACTACATGGACTCTCTAAATATATCCAAACACTTGGAATACATGTATATGTTATATTTCCCAAAATAATTTCCTCATTAAATGATATATTAATAATTTATCAGTTATTTATAACTAATAAAAAAATTCTCTGTAAAATTACCAACTATAAATATTCCCATTCATGAGAATTCATGGTATTCCATTGACATTGAACTATATAATATATGATTCATCAATCCATGACTTACCCATTGTATATCATCCACATGAGCTGAAATTGTTTCATTTTATAAACACTAAACACAAATCATGAATATAGAATCCTTCCTTCGAAGAAACATTTATATAATTGGTCCACCAAAAAAACAAAAAAAAAAAGATTCTCCTAATGTTTTTAACACATCACCACTTGTAATTAAATAGTAAACCGCTTATTGTACCATCTCTATATGTATCTCCTTGAAAACACTCATCTAAAGACCCTCATGTATAATCACAACACTAAACTTTCCATCTATTATTCCTTAATTCATGGAATAATATCTTGACATATTAGACAACCATTATAGATTCTAGGCCAAACTATGTGTGTGAGGTCGTGATTATATCAACTGTCTATTGAAATTTCCTTAACAAACTTCATATAACCACTAAAATATCTCTGATATGTCTCACCCTCAGATAAAATTAATTCTATCTTAATCATAATGAAAATAATCATATTCTAATCATCACTACATATTTCTTTCATATGAAATATTACCTATTATTAATTATATCAATTTATATTATCACATATGTTATAAAATATCAAAATTTACGTACCAACAATTAGTCCCATCAAATTTCTGACCCTTCCAGAAAAACATCACCCCTCTATACCTGAGATGACACTCCCACCATAAGGTTTTCCTTATTTCACATAAATAACACATATTATTGTAAAAAACAACATTAGTTTTCAACCAAACTCATCATGGAAATAACATATTTTTTCAATGATCGACTTGAATCATGATCATATTTCTCATCACTATAAGACTATGACACCAAAGGTCAATCCATACTATTGGTTCGACCCACCACAAGAATAATATATATAAATTCAAAATCATCTGACTAATAACACATAATCATTCAAAGAACATAGCTGGTTACTTGATCTCACTATCAACCATAACTTCCAGAATCTCGATACACATTGATATATTAAAATATACATGAAATAATTATTGAGTGCACATATAAAAAATGTAGGTAATTCTAAGTCAACCACAATAAATCTATAGGACTGAAATTCACTTGAACCAAATTTTCTATATGCACCACACTATCCAAAAACAAACATACCCATCATCCAGTTATGTTTGTTCATAATATAATTCAACAAAAATTGAAGATATAAATTTTAATATTAAAATTTTCCCTCCATACATGCACAATGATAATCACGATAATTGTTCTACATATTCAAGAGTATCATACATTGAAACCAACTCCAACAAATTTTAACTCATCAAAAATCACATATATCTTTGAAACATCCATTTCTATATGAGATTTTTTCCATTATAATTTTGAATCACCAAAATCATTGACCAAAATATTCAGTTTCTGAAAAAAATTAATCCTCTTCCAAGACACATTTGGAAATTGGGTTTCAAAACCAATTTCCTTTATGAAATTCACAAATACTGAATCCCAACTCATTTTACAATTACATACCCCATGGTCCATTATATACCAAACCTACATATAAAAACCATTTTAAATCAAATCACTCCAACATTATTTATTTTGTTAACTAAAATTACTTGTATAAAATGATTACCTTTGAATGAAATGTAATATAAAACGTGTTTATACAGCGTATGAAATAATGTCTTGTATAAAACATTATATTCCCCAATGAATGAAGATTGTGATAATGTCCCTTACCTTATGTCCCACTTGACCCGTTCATTTTTTAATATCATGAATAATAAAGTAAAGTTATTTTATAATTGATTAAGAACATTTTTTAAGATTATTATTCCTTTTATATCAATTATTACCATGTTATAAACATTATTTAATCATTTAAGTTAACAAAGGTTGTTCTGTCGATATTTGGTACATGAGTAAAAAAATGAACACCTTATAATTACAAGTTGTCAATGTGGTCAAAACATCATTATATCCATAATGATATTCATGATTTAGATATCATATATATCATATATATCCAATATATATATGTTTTTATAATAGTACATAACATTGGGAGATAAGAAATGAAATGCACCGTTCATGGAGACGGTAAGACGTTCGTACTCTAAAACGCTACTTCCATTTCTATTTCTTATTTTAATGAAATTAAAAATAGTGATACATAATTATATATTAATTCCAGTATTATATGATAATTATTTTTATTAACTCTACCCTTTTTACATTCCACATAAGGCATGAACGAGTCATATAACATTGAGGGGCGGTAGTCTGCACTTCCTGAAATAAAATTATCACCTTTACCCGTTGTGGAAACCATAATGGTATGCTAAAATTGAAAAATAAAAAAGCATAAAGAAAACATAAATATAATATATATCATATATAAATTTAGTTCCATCTTAATGTCCACCTTGAGAGGTGGTAAGAGATAATTGAAAAATCATAGTTTCGTGAGGCGTTAGTTTTCCATCCATAGAAATAGTATGTTCATCACCCATTAGATAGAGGTGTGTGTATATGTTATTCGAATACTTCTAAAAAAAATTTATATTTAGTATACATTTTTAGTTATGAATGAAAGGAATTAAAAAATTTTACGGGGTTGGAGATGTAAAATAAACCCAATTAAAACAAAATAATTCAATAGAAACCATTACCGTTAATTTGGGTAACTCCCTTTTGTTTGATAAAAAACGAATTCATGAAGTGCCTTATGCCTAAGTTAAGGCATATAAAAGGAGGAATAGGATCTGGAGAGCTTAATTGTGAAGAGGTGGGACAAGCCAGGGGGATGGAGAGACATGAAGAATTGGTTAGAAGTTGTTTCCTTTTATAAGGGAGAATATGGGCTCTTTAGGAAATATTGAAAATGGTTTTTATTTTAAACTTATCATTGGTTTAAAAAATTAAAAAAATAATTAAAGTCAAATCTAAGATGATAAATGTTATAAATAAAAGAATCCAAAGAATAGGACATGTTTTGGATATGATTTTAATATTTAATATATTATTTATTTAAATAATATATTAATGAGGTAAATATTGCATCATTATTGTGTCATAAATAATTTAATTTATTTTAGGGCTAAAAATTATTAAAAAAATACCATGATGTAGTAAATATTCTTAAATTTTTGATGAATATATTTATTATAAAATATATCTTATATAACCCCATGTAATGTTTGATTTACTAAAAGATATTTGTTTATGTCATGTTTTCCTTTACTTTACGTTAATTAAAATAAAGTGTCATTATCACTCATAAGTCCCTCCATTGGGTCTGAAAATCGACCCAAGGTTTACCATGGTCGGCAATTACACATCCAATAAGGTTTGGACAACTGTTAGGGTATCTGTGTAACATTAGGATATTCTTATAAACTTAAATTACCATATTTACTTTTAAAAGAGGTAAATAAAAGTCAAAAGTTACTATTCACTGAAAAATATTTTAATCTTATTAAACCCCATTTTACTTACTAATAATAACCACTTATGTCATATTTTTGAAATTCAATTCACAGAAGAGGTAAAATTTCATTTAAATGAAAAGTAAGTTTTTCAACTACTACTAAGTAGTTTTACTATTTATAAAAAATTGATGTTTTTTGAAAAAATACCAAAATTTCAGCCTAAGAAATATTTGATATTCCAAATTCAAAAATGCGGTATATTTTATAAAATTAAAAACATATAATTTGTTTTTATTAATTTTAAATTAATTCTTGTTGTCAAAACAAATAGCGTGTTTTTAAGAAATAATAACTATCAAGGGATTAACACTTGTTTATGTCCAATTTCAAAGTGAAATTATATCAAATGAACAAAATTAGATTAAATGGTAAAAATATTTTCTAATTACACTATAAATAAAATTAAAAAGAAAATATAACTATATAAATACATTATATTAAATGGCACATTATAATTAAAATACAATATTTTTCACAATTAATTATAAAAATAACATTATTAGAAAAATTCCAAATATTTTCCCAAAGTAAATTTATATGTCACAAATCTAAAGAAGAATTATATTTTTTTCAAATATAATATATATAAATTACCAAAACTATATTTAAAATAGGTTTCACCATCAAAAGGCGGTAAATTGACCCTTTAAGGAATATTAGAGAATTTTATGCAAAAAATTATATTCATTCACATTTTAAGCCACTAACATTTATTGGAAAATTGTAAAAACATTTAACAAACATGTATAATCATGTTTTAGTTAGTTCAATTCATTCTCCCCAATACAACAGCTAGGTGTTAACTACCATTTAAAATAATAATATTATATTATTAGAGTGCAACGTAAGATTTCAAGGAAACATGTTGTTGTGTATCGAGTAAGCCATCGAACATGGAATCCCTTTTTAAATTAATAATAATATTTAATTCAAAAATATTAATTAATATTAATATATATTATTCTTTATTTACTTGGGATTTTACATCCTTCCCCCATTTTAGGAATTCTGCCCTCACTATTTTTTCACTTATCAAATAAATTGGTGTATTTCTCCCTCATAGAATTTTTAGATTCAAACATTGCATCTTCAACCATAAGGTTTTTAAAAAAACCATCACCTGGTGAATTTCCTTATTTCACGAAAAATGCACTCTACAGTCAAGAATTTGGACTGGTCTTTCCTCATATGATAGATTCTCTTCAAACTGAACTACCTATAGGCTAAAAAAATGACATGGATTTGACATATACTTTATCAACATTGAAACATGAAAAATATTATATACCTAGGATAAACATGGAGGCAATTCTACTATGTACACAACTAATCCAACATTATCTAGGATGTCAAAAGGTCCAATGAACCTCGGACTCAATTTTACCTTCACAGCAAAACGATTCACTCCTTTCCATGGAGAAACTTTGAGAAAGACAATATCACCTACCTCAAAAGAGAGGTCCTTCTTTCAGTTATCCACATAACTTTTCTGCCTGCTCTAAGCTGTTCTCATGTTATTCTGAACCAACTGAACCTTTTATGCCATCTCTTCTACCAATTCTTCTCCCATCTGCTTCCTTTCACCTACTTAATCCCAATATTCTAGAGTTCGACACCGCTTCCCATAAAATGCCTCAAATGGAGAAATATGTATACTATAATGAAAACTGTTATTATATTAAAATTCACCAAAAGAAAGATGTTGGTCCCAACATCCCCTGTTATCCAGTGAACATGAACGTAGCATATCCTCTATGGTCTGAATTGTTCGTTCTGACTACCCATCTAACTGTAGAAGAAAATATGTACTAAAATTTAATTCAGTACCCAACAACTTATCAAGGCATTTCAAAAAGTTATAATTAAACATTGGATCATGATAAGATACAATGGAGAGTGGAAATCTATTCAAACTAACTATATATTTAGCATACAACTGAGAACATTGATCTAGAGACAATGTATCTCAAATAGGACGTAAATGAGCAGATTTAGTCAACTGATCAACAATAACCCAGACTACATTGTTACCTCGAGATTTCTTTGGTAATACAAGAATGATGTCCATTTATATATTTTCCATTTCCAATATAACACCGGTAAATACTAAAGCATCCCTATTGGTAACTAAATCTCTTATTTAACCTACTGAAAACTCAAACACTTCACAGTAAAATCAACAATATTTATTTTCATTCCGTCCCACTTGTAATCCTACAGAATATCTCTATAAATATTAGAACTCCCAATATGAACTGTAAATGGGTAACTATGAGATTCACATAACAAATCATTCTTCAACTGTGAATTAAAAGTAACACATTATCTTTTTTCAAACATCAAAAAACAATCATTATCAATGTTAAAATCTGGAAACATACCCTTCTGAACCAACTCTACATTTTTCTACAACTCACTGTCTTTTTTCTGTGCTTTCTTTATTCTGTCTAATAGAGATGATTTCATTAACACATGAAACAAAACAGAATAATTCTCTTCACCAACAACATCTATTCCAATGTTCATCAAATCAAAAACCAAAGGATTTGGTTCCAAACATATCATGGTTAATTAATAATTACTTTTTCTACTCAAATCATCATCCACATTATTTGACTTTTCTTGATGGTAATGAATCATTCAACCATAATACTTGAATAACACCAACCATCACCTCTGTCTAATGTTCAATTCTTTTTTAGTGAAAATATACTTCAATATTTTTTGGTTAGTATATATTTTCCATTTTACACCATACAAATGATGCCACCATGTTTTTAAAGAAAAACAACTGCAGCTAATTCCAAATCATGTGTTGGGTAATTTATCTATTGTAGTTTCAACTAACGTGAAGCGTAAGTAATTACATGATCATTCTGCATAAGGACACATCCATGTCTATTCAACTAAGCATCACTGTAAATAAAAACTCACCATTTTTGGATGTCAGTACCAAAACTGGAGCATTCACCAACCTTCTTTTTAATTCCTTAAAACAATCATCTAATTTTTTTCCCAAATAAACTTAACACCTTTTCAAGTTAAAAAAGTCATTAGTCTAGATATTTGTGAAAAATTAACCACAAACCTCCGGTAATTACCAGCTAAACCAAGAAAACTATGGATCTCAGTTATATTTGTGTGTCTTGTCCATTCATAAACAACTTCTATTTTAGAAGGATCAACAGTTATGCCATTTTTTTTGAAAAAATGTGACCAATGAAATAAATTTATTGTAAGCAAAACAAAAATTTTCTGAATTTCTCAAATAATTTCTTTTCTTTTAAGTTTTTTAATACAACCCTGAAATGACTTTCATGTTCCTCTTTAATTTTGGAATAAACCAAAATATCATCAATGAAAACAACCAAAAACATTTCCATGAACTCACGAAAAAATCTATTCATAATATCCATGAATATAGAAGGTGCATTGGTTAAATCAAAAGCAAATATAAAAATTCCTAATCTTTATAACTAGTACAAAATGTCATCTTATTAATGTATGCTTCATTTACTTTCAACTGATGTTACCCTGAACTAAAATCACTCTTCAAAAAATACTTATCTTCTTAGAGATTATCAAAAAAATCATCGATATGAGGCAAACGATAGTTGTTCATAATAATGATGTTATTAAATGATCAATAATTAATGAAATGTCTCATTGAGACATCTTTATTTTTTTACAAATAAGACCTAATGACCCCATGGTGATTGGATAAGTTGAATGAAACCATTATCTATTAACTAATGTAATTACTTCTATTACTATTAAAGATCAGTTTGATCCATTTAATGAGGGGTTTTTGTAACTTTATTAGCATCAGGAACTAAGTCAATAGTAAATTCAACTTATTGTTCGGGTATAATAGCAGGAACATCATGAGGTAAAACATCATGATACTCATTTACCACTGGAATATAATCAATCCCAACACATACTTTATTTTCAAAAATATGATTCAGGTAACATTCATTTAGATCTTTTATTATTTTCATAGCTTCCTGACATGTAATCAAAATAAAGGGTTCATTCTTGTAAAAAAACAAAAAATATTTCTGAAAATAATCCCTTTTAGCTCTGCATTAAATTGTAGCTTGATACAAAGAAAGCCAATCTATACTCGAAATAACATCAAACTCTACTAGAGGCAAAATAATAAGGATTGTATGTAGATTCATTCCGCACACAAGGATAAGAAGGATCTTATAATATCTTTGTGTCTCAACATTTCCCCCTAGTGTTTTTACCATTAGTTCAAGATTCTTATCTTGAGATTGAATCCCCAATTTAGTAGAAAACCTCTCATAAATGAATGCATGTGTAGACCCTGAATCAAATAACACATTCGCATAATTTGAAAAAACAAACAGTGTACCTGGTAATACTTCATTTGATGGACCAACATCTGCTGACATAGTTATAAAGGATTTCACCACCATATATAGCTTGAGTCAAATGTGCCATCACTATAGAAAACTATTCAGTTCTGATTCCGACAATCTCAGGTTGCTAATTTGGAAGGTTGTCTTCCTACTGATGTTGTCCCAACATAGATACATTGTTTCCTATATGGAAAACCATTCTATACACAAAAATATCTTAGGAGAAGTAACATGGTGATCTGTAAATTCTATATCATTTCAATCATAACATAAGTTAAAAAATAATTTATGGATATTAATTTAACTATATTCTAAATCCAAAATCTGTCTAAACCATCCCTTGATACCAATTATAATGCCCCGACCTTATACATTACATAATATTGATTTAAATGGATAACTCACATTGATGATCTTTTCAGGATTAGAGTTTTAGGGAATTGGGTCATACGATTTACATAACAACATGAATATTACATGTTGAAAATTCTACTCACTATCCATATTTTTCATAAAATAATAACTCTTGAAAAATGAGTAATGTGTACTTCCATGTTTTAGAGAGTACGACTTTTCCTTGATCCCATATTTGAACATATTAATCGTTAATTCCTATGATAAACATTTAAAAACATTGGAGGATAATATAAAGCTTAGTAAGGGTTATAAAATAATGAAAAAATAATTAGTCCATCAATATATACAAACCATAAAATATTTTACTTACCTCATTAAAACATAAGATTTATGAATGACACATAGTAATCATAAATAATAAAGGTAACTTGTGGCATTCATATCATACTTACAGTGTAGTTTTCACAGCTACATAGGGTGTTACATTGGGATACCCATCAAAATATATTCCATAAATTAATTTAGAGAAACATTCACATTAACCTCCATCACGTTACCCAAGCATTGGAGAGATATCTCAGGCTCACCTGTCATAGGTTTATCACGGATCCACCGATATGCATTAACAAATCCCATGAACCGTAATATATTCATAACATATAAAACAAACATAGAGGACATATAACATTTATAAATTTCAATCATAATATATCATTTAAATTTATAGACATAAAAAATCCATTATCAAAACCATTTCCATTACCAAAATACAAAAAAATTATATTGTATTTATTTTCCATTTAAAAATATTACGGCTTGTTAAGTAATCCATAGATAAAATAATACTTGTGTCGGCAGAAAGGTCATTGTCACTACGTACGTTAAAAACAAACAATTGTTTTGTTATTTCGTAAAAAGCCACATAGAAAAAGATTCCCTTTGAATGAAATGATATGTCAACGGTGTTTATACAGCATATAAAATAATGTCTTGTATAAAAATGCATATGCCTCAATGAAGGGATATAGAGACGATGTCCCTTACCTCGTGTCCGACTTAACCCGTTCATTTTTTAATCTCATGAATAATAAAATAATGTTAATTTCTACTTTCTTAAGAACCTTTATCATGTTTATTATTCCCATTATACCAATTATTACCATTTTATAAACTTTATGTAATCATTTATGTTAAAAAAGGTCTTTTTGTCGATATTTGGTACTTTAGTAAAATAATGAACACCTTATAATTACATGTTGTCAAAGTGGTCAAAAGTTCATTATACCCATAATGATATTAATGATTTAGATATCATATATATCATATATATCTAGTATATACATGTATTTTTAATAGTATATAACATTGGGATATAAGAAATTAAATGCACAATTCATAGAGATGGTATGTCGTACGTACGCATGAACTCTACTTCCATTTGTATTTATTATTTTAATGAAAGTAAAACATATCAATACATAGTTATATTATAATTCTGTTATGATATTGTTTATATTTTCATTAACTCTACCCTTTATACATTACACATAAGGCATGAACGATTCATATCACATCGAGGGGGCGGTAGTCCGCACTTCATCAAATTAAATTATCACATTTACCTATTATAGAAACCATAAAAAAATTATATAAATGAAAAATACAGAAGCATAGAGAAAACATAAACATAATATATATCATATATAAATATAGTTCTATCTTAATGGCCACCTTTATAGGTGGTGTTAGATAATTGAAAAATCATCATTTTTTGAGGCGTTATTTTTCCATTCACGGAAATAGTATGTTCTTCACCATGTATATGGAGGTGTGTGTAAGTGTAGTTCAAATAAATCTCAACAAAAAATCCCAGTAAATTGAGGATAATTGTGTTTTTATAATATAAAAGATGAAAATTGTTTTATGGGGTTGGAGAAATAAAATAATAAAAATAAAAGAAAAGAAATTAAGATAAATTGTTACCTTTAATTTCGGTAACTTTTTTTTGTATTGAACCAAAAGAACCTTTTCAAGTTCCTTCTTCCTATGGTAATACTTCTAATAATATTATAGGGATATAGAGAGATTAATTGGGATGTTGTTGGATAAGACATGGGCCTTGATAGGAGCGAGGAATGGGTAAGAAATGGTGTCGTTTTATAAGAAAGTGGAGTGGCTCTTTAAGAAAGATTGAAAATGTTATTTTATTATAAACTTATCTTGGGTTTCAAAAGGTCCAAAACAAATTAAATTCCAAGATAAGATGAATCATGTTAGAAATAAAATCATCCAATAAGAATTCGACTGGTTTTGGATATTATTTTAATCTATATTATCAAATTTATTTAAATCGTTTATTTATGAGGTAAATATTGTGTCATTATTGTGTCATTAATAATATAATTTCTTTGATGTCTAAAAATTACAAAAAAAAATACCATGATATAGGAAATATTTTTAAATTTCCAATTTATATTTATAGTTGAAAATATGACTTATATATCCCCATGTAAAAATTTATTTACTAAAAGGTATTTCTTTATTTCATTTTTTCCTTTACTTTATGTTAAGTAAAATAAAGTTTCAATATCACTCATAAGTGGCTCCATGGGGTACCAAAATAGACCCAAAGATTTTAATGGTCATCCATTACTGATCCAATAATTTTAGAACAAATTTTAATGTAATTTTTTAATATTATGATATTATAAAAACCCTAAATTATCGTATTTACCTTTAACCACAGTAATAAAAAGTCAAAAGTTACTAATCGCTTAAAATTATTTGCATCCTATTGAAACAAATTTTAATTACTAATAATGAGCATGTATGTCTGATTTTTGAAATTCAATTCACAGAAGTGGAAAATTTTAATTTAAATGAAATGTTAGTATTTCTAACTATTACTAAGTGGTTTCACTATTCATCAAAAATTGATGTTTTTTAGAAAAATACAAAAAAATTTGCCTATGATATATTTGATATTCTGAATTCAAAAATGATTTCTATTTTACAAAATTCAAATCAAGGAATTTGGATATATTAATTTAAATTAATTCCTATTTTCAAAACAAATACCACATTTTTAAGAAACAATAAATATCAAAAGATTGACACTTGTTTTTTTCCAATTTCAAAATGAAATTAATTTCAATGACCATTATTGGATTAAATAGTAAAAATATATTGTAATTACCCTTTAACACTAATTAAAAAGATATTCTAAACATATATATAAATTATATTAAAAGTCACTTTTGAATTTAAATTCAGTATTATTTACTATTCATTAAAAATGATCATTATCAGAAAAATACAAAAAAATTACCCAAAGAAAATTTCAATGTCCCGAATCAAAATAAGAATTTTATTTTTTCAAATATAACATATAAAAATTACAAATACAAGATTTTATGAGGGTTCTCTTTCAAAAGAAGGTAAATCATCCTTTTGATGAATATTATAGTATTTATGCTTAAAACTAGAATAATTCACATTTTAAGCCTCTAACTTTTATTGGATATTTGTGAAATCATTTATCAAACATGTATAATCATATTGTAGTTGGTTCTATTCATTCCTGCAAATATAATATCTAGGCATTAACTACCATGTAAAATAATAATATTATATTATTAGTGTGCAACGTAAGATTACAATGAAACTCTTTGTTGCGTATCGGGTAAAACATTGAATATGGAATCCCATTTTAAAGAACAATTAATATTTAATTCACAAATATTAATAAATATGAAAATATATTATTCTTTATTTACGTTGTATGTTACACTTTCATTGTCAATTTTCTATCATTATATCATGTAATTAATGATTCACCCATTTTTATGATGTATTATTTCTTGTTTTTCCACATTTCCTCTGTGGACATTATGATTATCATTCTATATCATGTCTGATTGATCATTATTATGATGACAACTCCCTTTATTCCCCAATAGTATGCCTATTATCCATCATGTGATATTATATTAATTTTTATTCTTCTTAATTCTCTTACTAGTATTTATATCTCACCATTTCTTATGTAAGTTTATCGGTTATCCCTTGTTGTTTCAAGTGAGAGCATGTTAAAAAAGTTTTTAAAAAAGATGATTTTCCCTATATTATTTTTTTGGAAATGTATATAATTCCCAATGAAACTATAATGAAGAATATCCTAGGTTGTGTTAATTATAATATTATGAAATAATTCATGTTTTAATTTGTAATATAGGGAACAACTTTCATTGATTATATCAAATGAAATAAGTTGTTATGTTTTATATTAGGATTACAAAAATCAACCCAAAGAATTAGGGATGACTCTATGTATAATAAAATGTAAATATATTTTGGTATGTATATATTATGTTGTCATATTGGAAAATACATCCCTGTATGGATGCGACAAGTCGATGTGTCTATGGAATAGAAGTACGCTTGGTTAATAACTGGAAACAATATGATGACCAACACTCGATAAGGAACTGAGGCATGACAATGAGTCTTGCTTTATACCTAGATTTACACTATAATGAGATATAATTTTGTAAAGTAATAATCTCATTATAAACTGTTATTAGGGGATAATAAATATTTATAATAATATATGTTATGAAATAAATCATGGATAACAAATAATGAAGCCTTGAAATTTAGGATTCATGAAAATATATGTAATTTTTATATACCTATTTAATTTCATATCATTACCGTATACGTGTTAAATAGAATACAAATAATCATCACTAATTTTCACTTATTCTAGAAAATTTATGGAATAAGAATGAATCGGCTTAAAAAATCAACATGGTGGGCAATTTGATTACTATGCCAACAGGATTCCAAAAGTGTTGGGAGTATGAATAAACTATTTTTTTGACAATACCCTCTTATATAACACATGTTATGAATAGAAATTTTATTAGAATGAGTTCCCAGACCCTCTAAATAATGATCAAGTAGAAATTATTAGTTTCATGGAAAAAATGTTGCTGATATTTAATGGATTTTTTTATTCCTTAATCAAGGAAAAATCGAAAAAATCCATTGATATGATTTCCAAATAATTCAATTTTATTAGGCAGACAAGGTTCTACTTTCTATTATTCATGTGGATGGAGAAACTAATTAGTGGTGGAAATTGATCAAAAATACTAATCTAGATGAAGACTATAAACAAAAGGGGATTAATAAATTCTAAAAAATGGTTTTAATACAAAATTTCCTCACAATCACTGATTTAAAGTGGAAATGGATTCATTTCCATAATGTAAAATGGTTAATAATATATCAGGGTGTATGATGGAAACAAAAAAATACATGCATGACACACCTTCGACTTCGTTGTCACACCCAAATGCAAGGTTTAATTCTTGATTATTGTGATGAAACATAGACTCTGAAAATCCAATGAAATTTGAGACATACAAATCAATGAAAAAATTGTCTGATGTGCCAACTACATTGAAATAGTGATTGTTGAATATCAAAAGTACCACAAGGAAAAAAATGAATGTTGATTTTAATTATTGCAATACAATGAAGAAATATAATGGCGCCATTATAATTAAACACCCCCTTGTAAAAATTGTAGAAATAATCACCATGTAAGTTTCATATGGGGGATATAAAAGTTTTTAGGATCATGAATGTATGGAAAAAAGATGATTATTTTAGAAAAGAGGAACCCAACAATGCGGGGGACGAAAAGAATGAACTAGTAAACCCTCAGTGCATTTATCATTACTTTAGCTATAGATAACTAGTTTAATTTTGAACCCAATGCACTATTCCAGGGATTTTTAATGAAAACCAATATTACCCATGGAAAAATGGGTGAGACTCTACAATCACAACCACTATGGTGGATGCTCAAAATGAATTGATGATATATATTCTAGTTATTCATTAAAAACATTGAATGTATTTTTTTATTCTACTTCTACACATTCCATCATATAATTAGATCATAATATAATAATTCAAAATCCAATTTAATTCATCGAAGTATATCTATTAGTGAAAATGAAAAATGTCGATGTTAGTGCATCTCGATTATATAACTCCCACGCTCTAAAAATTTTTGGTATGAAAATTCTAGTGATTCTTGTCATACAATACGTGGTGATATTTTATGCAATTATGTGTTTGGATTGGCATTTACTAAATATATTCTATATAAATTTTAAATAGAAGGAAATAAATTTCTATATTATGAGTCATATGTTGATTATATAAATGTGAATTCGGAAGGATGAATATTTGTTAGAGACAACATCTCAGGCATGAATTATATTTTCATATGGGAATTTATATCTACCACAAATGATCTAGTATAACTAAAACATAATCCTTGATGACAATCCCATTGTTATAGAATACGATGATGTGTTAATAGAGATGTTTTATACTCTCATTCCTATTTGAGGGATTATATTTTTAGTCATCCTCATATGCATGCAATTTTTATTATATAATACCCCTTATAGAATGGGTTTTATATAACATGAGGACATAAGGAAACAATTATTGGATAATATTGGGAAATGGTCTATGTGACCGATTTATTCACCATAGAGTGCAATAATCGTCTTCACAATAAAATATGTTTAGTCAATTCACCTTTTAATTGATTATAATCAGCTCAACAATATGGGGATATTGACTAAATATCCTCCGCCATGGATTAATTATGTCTTCAATCAGCTACATGCAGTATAATACATCAACATGGTGGATATGTGGTTGGGATATTAATAAGTTAGGATGAAGAATAATGTTATAACCAATACTATTTTTTATAGGGTATGTGCACTATGAGTTCATATTAATTCCATTCACACTCACTAATACATCAATAATCTTTAAAAGCATGATAAATAGAGTTCTTAGAGATTATGTTAAAAAAAATTCTTAGTCTTATTACATTATAATTTAATATACTCTAATATAGAGGTTCATGAGGATCATCTGAACACTTCGATAAAGACTATACAAATGTAAAGGAATTATTCCATATACATCAAAAGTGGGTTCTTCTTGAATAATGTATCATTTTTAGGCATATCATAACAAGAACAGGGTTGTATTTAAGACCTTAAAAACTAGAAACAATTAAAGGATTGATGAGGCTAACCATTGTGAAATATATCTATAGTTTATATGTATTATTTTGGTACTACCCTCAATTAGTGATAAATTTATAATGCTTTTTCAAACCCAGTATCAAATATAAGATGGAAGGATGATAATTTTTATCAGAATGATGAATGTGATGAGAGAATAATGGATATAAAAATGAGTCGGGTCACTGCACATGTACTCATAATACCTGGAAGTAGAGAACACATTGTGGTATTTAGTGATGCTTTGAAGAAAATATTGTCTTCTTTGGTCATGAATAACGATGACGCCATAGCCTATTAATCAAGGTAGTTGAGATTTGACTAAACGATCTAAAATGAATATTCATGAGGAGACTATTGTGATATTAGATTTAAAATTTATGTTTCATTATCTATAAGGGATAAGTGTTAAATATATATGGGTCACAAAATCCAAATGTATATATTCACACAAAATGTGTAATATGCACAAAAAATATGTTGAGATCTAATCTTGGACTATGAATACTCAATTCAAAACCATCACAAGATGTAAAATAATGTGTATGAATATCTAACATGAATGAATATACATATTCTTTCATTAATAATAATTGAGAGTGATCTGATATTCCTTCATTTAGAAAGGATTGACATGGGAATCATAGAGAAAGTGACATCATAAATCCTTTAACAAATTATTTATCAAATGTCCTTTCTTAAGAAGATAATGGATGATCAAAATTTGATATAACAATATAGAATAAGATAAAACTATATAAAAGAGGAAATACCCAACATTAAATGTTAATGAAGAAATAGTTTTAATATTTTGTCCATGGATATGTCTACCATAAAATATTGACCCAATGAATGAATTATTGGATGATGCATATATTTGAACCTTCACTATCCATCCTCGAATGCCAATAATGTATCTTAATAACTATTATCACTATTTATGGGATAATATAAAGAAAAATATCAGGGAATATGAAACAAGATGTATTTTAAGTTATCATGTGAATGATGAAATGGAAAAAATTCATGGGTATAATGAAACTATTACCCATACCTACAAGGAAATGTGAAAACATTACCATGAACATCATCACATGTCTTATGAAATCATTAAGACGAAATTATTCTCTATGGGATATGGTTGGTCATCATATAAAAATATGAAGCCATCATTACAATTAAAAATGATTTATCACTAAACCAACAAGAAAGGACATACATTAGAGAATTAGTGAGGTTGCATGAAACACTTTTATAAATTGTATGTAATCGAGATCCATGATTTATGGCCATGTTCTTGAAGTGTCCCAACATCCTATGAATACAGAGTTGAGATTCATCATTTATAAACACCTTTATACTAAGGTCTAATATGATTATACTATAAATACACATAAAGAAATTTTGGGATCATGTTGAATTGGATTCAAATGAGGATTTAATAAATATATTTCTCTGGTCCAGTTTTACAATAATAATAGCTTCTTCTCAATAATCAGAATGCCTCCCTATGATTCCCATTATGGGAAGTGGTGTAGAACAGCAAAATACTAGGATGAAGTTGGGGAATAAAATCTGATAGGTCATAAAATTAACTAGTAAATGATCTAAATGATAAAACCATTTAGTATTAGATCAATGATGCTATGAGTAAATAGAAGTCATATGCTGAGAATCATTCACGAGGACTAGAGTGCAGTTTTGTAGACATGGTATTCATTATAATATCTCCGTGGAGGATATTCATGATATTTCTAAATAATTGAAATCATAATCATAGACACATCATCCCCTTTTATATCCTTGGGCACATGATAGTGTTGTCCTATTGAATAACACTCCCACCTAACATTTTTCAAAAACATGATGTATTCCATACATCCATTTTGATGAAGTACATTACTAACCCATCACATGAACTAAATGCATAGTTATTACTATTTGAGAATGATCTTTCCTGTGATAAAGAGATGATGATGATCATAGTTCATAGAGTCACTGTTCAGTGATATAAGACACTTCACCTACTCAAAATGATGAGGGGAAAACAAAAGTTTTTTAAAATGATATCAGAACCATAGGAAGTGTTGATGACAAATTACCCTAACATATTTTACATGGTTAAATGAAATTATGACCGAAAATAATTTCATTGGGTGAAAATTATTATGAATCTAACTATCATAAATAATGTTTGCCATTAGATTTAATTAAATGTCATGTCATGTAATATGGTTATAGAAAAAAGATGCACTTATTTAATTTTATTATATCATATCAGATTTACATGACCATTAAGAATCATTACATATCACATCCATGATTTGTTTTAAAGGTACATTTCATTTCATTTCCAATCATTCTTTGTTGTGGGGTTTTAGAATGGATTTATGGGGGAAAGGGTGAGTTTTCATGATTTGGGCCAAACCGTGTGCCCATTTCCATATTTAAAATCCTCTTTTGTTTATTTTATAAATATTTCAATTTTCATCATTTTTCACCGATTTAACTTTGAAAAAAGCCTCCACTAGCCTATTAACAGCACAAGATCAATTTTGACTCTTTTGGAATCCATAATCTCTATGTATTTGGGCTTTTATTTAAGGAATTGGGAAATCCTTGAAGCGAATTTCTAGTTTTTTTAAAACAAATTCATTAATTAATATATTATTCAATTTTTTTGATTTTCTGGTGATTCCAACTCTCACCCAATATCACTAACCCTAGGAGCAACACTTTTCTTTTCCCCCACAGTTGATATTATATGTATCATGATTTAGGTAATAACATCTTAGGCTATCTCAAAATTTCTATATTTGAATAGGTAACTTGATTCCTTCAAAAATATGTCAATTATTACTCTATTTCCCCCATTTCAGTTCTCACATGACCTTATCATAATTATTCAAATCTCACAATAATTTTAGGATGTTTGGAAATTCAAATACTGGTGTATTTGGGGAAATGTCTTCCAGATTCCTCATGTAAGTGGGTCTCCTTCCATCTTCCTCCCATTTGCTTTGGGTTTCTTCCATTTTTAAAGGGTTTTATCAAATTATTCAATAAGTCACTAATATCAATCATGTGTGGATTCAAAACTAGGGTATTATATTGTGTTTCTTAGTCTAATATTTTTGTTTTTGGATTGATCTATGTCCCTCATGGTGTAGTGGTAGTGTGGTTTAACATACACATAATGATTCAAGGGTATTGACACTTGTGGTTGGTGATTCCATGTGTTAGAACTTCTAGATGAGTCATAATTAATAAATTTAAATTTTTAGAAAAATTTTACTTCATTATAATTTGTGTAAAAAATTTGTTTATGTTTGTTATGAAAATGAATATTATGAATAAATTTTGTGTTAAATTGGGTATTTTACATGTCAATTAAATGTTATGATAATTGGGGTTGTTTTATAACTCTTATAATGGATTTATAATTTTTTTTACTATTTGAAATTATTTTTTTTCAATATGGGTATGCACATATTATTATATGTGGGGTTTTTAATTGATTTTGTGTGAAAAACATTGACATGTTTTGTGATGTTATTCTATTGAAATTCTAGAGGTTTGGTTGAATGATGTAAGTTGTGAAAAGCATGTATAGTTACTGTTTTGTGTTTATTATTACCAGAAATGATTTTTTTTAAGTGATAATGTATTTGTTAACATGTGACAATGGTTTGATAACAATGGGGGAAACCCTAGTATCTAGGGGCGCAGATATGTACTAGTACACTAGTGATATAGAGCGGTTTTATCCCTATTTCATAGAGAAAAATGGATAACAAAAATACTAAAAAACCTATATTTATGATTTTTGGGTAACACTTGTTTATTTTTATGTTCCATACTAGTTCCCCATGAATGATAATGGATTTATCTATGGTTACATTACACTGATGTATGAGGTACATGGGGAACAAGACTAAATAATGCCAAGGGGTGTCCTCGAGATTGGTGATCATTTAATATTATAGATTTATCATTAGAATATGGTGGTTTTGGATGGAAAATATAGTAGATTACATGTTTTATTGAAATGTTCTCACTCATGGAAATTTCCATTGAAATCTGTTTACATTTACAAGATTCATTCTTTAGAAATTATTTCCACCAATTCTCACTTATCAAAACTGGAATTCTCATTTTTTTTATTAAAAAATGGAATCTATTTGTTGAATACTATTTTTAATAGGATAACACCCTACATAAAACCCTTGTGTTTAATTATACTAGTTCAAGGTTGATGTAGTTAAATGCAAGGCCTTGGGAATGGCGGTTCAGATTATCAGTTCCTTCCCATATTGTGGGGTTGTGGAGACAACTTGTGTGTGATGACCCCTTGTCATGTGGTGTTCTTGAGGATATTTTGACTCTAAATTATTGTGTCTATGGACTTATTGTATCATGTTTTAACATATTTATGTAGTTCTGAATTTTAATTAATTTTTTTATGGTGTGAATTTTTTAGATTCAATTTATTTTTTGTTTATGGTTGTTAAATGATTCTAAACATGGTTAATCATTCCCCTAAAATACTTCATGATTCATGGGGAATTGTTCCTTCCTTTGGGGATAAGGAACACACTTAGGGCCTTATCACATGCCAGGATGGGTGCCAGTTTCTATGGCGACCAGATTCGGTTCGTGACAAAATGGTATCAAAGATAGGTTATGGTTTTTGGGTTATGTTATTATTTTGGGATGATTTGGGCAACATAAATGTTCGGACTATAGGGGAATGGAGTTTTGGACATGATTAGTGTGTCTGACATTCACCCCTTATCACCAAACATGATCCACCATTTGATTATTGTATTGTTTGTTTGACTTCACTTCCAGGTGAGACGTGTGGGCTGCAGACTGCATGTGGACATCATTCAGGGGTGAATTAGTGCTTTATTTTGTCAGTCTCACCCCAGAAACTATGGGTTCTCTGTCACTATAACTATTTAGACACACTCAGCATTCACACCTTATACATTAGTAATAAGGTTAACATGTGATAATTCATAGTTTGTATGGATGGTGTACCACATGGAGGCCACATCGCAAGAACTAGTCCATGTATTGAAGCTTCATTACTAAGGGTATCATACCAATGATTTTATTTGTCGAAGCCTAGCTAGTATAAATCACAGATGCATACTTAAAAAACAAGATGTTCCATGGTTAATGAGTGTATATAGAGATATCACTCTAGAAAAACATGGAAATCACTACCAATTATTATATGATTCATGAAAACTTATTTTGCAAGAAATAAATTTTCTCATGTACTGTGTCAAAAAGAATGTGATCAGAGTCATGGTGTATGGATACATTGGCTTCCACACCAACACTGGAGTTCCTGAATTTGATGCCAAAACCAAACACAAGACACTATACAACCAAACTAATCTAACAAACTCCCAGTCCTAATGTAGAACTGACCACCTCTGATAAAATTATATCACAACCCATCCTAGTGAGGCCCATTGTGGGCTACCCTATACACAACCCCAATAGGCCAAGGGATAATTACTAGCATTGAGTAGGCATATCAATAATATGGGATTAATTTTTTTAAAAAAATTAAAACAAACATAGAAGTCTACAATATCCAAAATGCTGAAATGTAAAAACAACTAAACAACCAATGTATGAATACATATATATCTCAAAACTAGAGTATGATCTATAGTAAATGAAATTAAATAGTGCCAAATAAAATACCAATATTATTTTTTTGTAACACAAGTCCAACAAGAATATAATGGTTTTGGGACAACTATTTGAAATTCACAATATCATACCTTAGTTTTACCAGTCTAACTATGAAATTTCTAGTTCTGGTCCACCTAAGACATTATAAAAAGGTATATCATCTACCTAAGACACAACAGATTTAGTAAAAACTCATATAGGAGTGTGTATAAAAATAATCAGATGGACACCCCAAAACCTCAAAGCATATATCAAATTATAATAAGTCATCTCTATATAGGTATATTTCCACAACAAGAATATAGTGAATATCAATATATACTCATGAAATACACACAGTATAGAGGTATGTCACAACTATAGTATACTCAACTTCTGATTCTATCAAAAAGATTTCATGACGAACTCATTCATGAGAACACACTCCTGAGTCTGATAGCACTGATGAAATCTATTTGAGACGTACTTCTTGATATGTCTCATTGGGAGGGAGAAAATCACTGAATGATCCAATGAGAATATGATCCACATATAAGGATAAAAACCAGGTCCATGGGGTGAATCCAAAAACTCAATCTATATAAACCCTTCAATGTAGAAGAAAATCACCCACAATATCTTGGTCATGTCAATACCAATAACTCAACATAGGGTATGAAGATAGATAGAGGATCTCAATTAGGGCCCCAGGGGGATTCCAATTAATAAATCCATGAATTCTAGTGGACGGGATCATAGTCCAAGGAGTAGGAAATTATTCATTCCTATATTCCGGGAATGAATAAGTGAAAAAACCTATTGAAAACATTTCCATGATATTGTGGAAAATAGAATCATTCCACATAGAAAGGAGTACACAATGTGTTATAGCGGTACACGACTTGTCCCATTACCCCAGGTTCATCCCATGTAAATGGCCCATGTCATTTAAATTATGTCCATATAGAAGGAGAGTACACGGTGTGTAAAGGGATCACAAATCATGTACTATTATCCAGGGTCCCTATCGTGTACCCCAGCTGTGTGCCAGTACATACTATCATATTGTGTATCTATGCACATGACCTAGTACATGAGTTAGGCCATGAACACTGTCTATATCCAACAATGTGGGTGAGTACACAACATTTTGTAAGTTCGTTTATACCACCTTGTTTCTATGTAATTTCTGAATTAAATGTAATGTTCATCCAAGGAGACTACATGACATGAAACTATGTACTAGACATCATGTATATTAGGGTTTTTTAGAAACACTTTTTATTCCTCCCACTCGCTCTCATGTCATCATTACCTCTAAATCATGATCTAATCCAACCGAAACGCTTGCATAAACTTTTTCCATCCAATAATACATCCATTCACAGGAATCCATGGTTCAAATCCATCTGGAAAATGGATTCCGTTCATCTGAATCGTCCTCAACACATCTCACACAAATATATGAGATTTATAAACTAATCAGATCCATTCTCCTTAACCAACATCAAACATTGGTTGCATCAAAATGTTCAAGGATCTAACATATCATATTGTTGTTCCATGATACGTTTGTGAAATGATCAATTAATCGGTTTTTGTTAAACCACATGCCAAATGGAGAACACCTACATTGAACAATTAAAGGTAGTAGAAAATAACAAATCATGAAAAATATTAACAAACCATGGCCATGATTGATTATCCTCTATTAATTTCATTTATAATAACGAAGGAAGAAAAAATAAATAAAAAACTTCTAATTTAATATATCTACAAAATATTCCCATACTGCATAAATATCAAACCACATATTAATATGTTTTTGGATCGGTATGGTTTCATCTTAGGAATTTTTAATGGGGTCCAAATCCAAATGAAACACTCACCCTATATCGATTTGGTTTGAATGATGATGAGGAATGATCAATAAATCTCTTTCATTGGAAATATCTATTTAATCGATCGAACGTTGATCATCAATCTATTATTGTCTTGTCGTTTCTAGATATAATTATTAAGAGCTCACTTCAACGGTCCACTAGTGTTTGAAAGGATATGTGGCTAACACTGGGATTCTAACCTAAGTTGCTTCAATTGCTTCATCAACAATGGAAATAAAATAAATTCATTTAATTATTTTATTCAATTTATTCCAATGAACTTTTTTTCACAATTAACCTGCATTGACTACAGTTTAGACATTCTTAGGGTAATCCTCACTTTATTAGCTTAATGGGGACACTATATTTCTTTTTATAGAATCCACTTAGACGTTATTCATGTTTTTCAAGAAAATCACATGTGCATGCTATTTAATATATTATATAGATTTCGATCATTTATTTGGGGAACTCTCAGCTTAGGAATCACATGTTATCATCATGAATAGTCTAAAAAATAATCCATATAATATTTTAAACTGATACACTTAAATTCAAAGTCATTAAAGAATATTATTAAAGAATTATCCTTGTTCATTATTGGACGATAATTCCGTAGTCATCTGACATGAAATTTTTCAATGTCGCAACTATAGGGTCCATTCCATGGAGATACTGAATTTGATTTTATAATGGAAAATAGATACTAGGACTTAATTTCCTAGAATTGGTTTCCACAACACTAAATTAGATTGGTCTGATGTGCCTTTTAATAATCAAAATGATTGAACCTCAATAAAAATATTGTCATGGAATATTTGGGACCCTCACACAACAATGTGAAACTAAAAAAATCATTGAAAGATACAATTCATCAGATCTAGAAATTCGTTGATTTCAACACTTTAACACCACAATATTTTATTTTATGATTATTTTTGTTAATAATCTCCAATAACATTAATTTTCATATAACAAAGAGTTTAAAATAGTGATATAATATTTAATATAATCATTATCATTGGAATACCAATTTCACAGTTATGAATTTTAAAATAAATAATTACAATAATAACCTCCCCTATGAGAGTATAAAAATTCTCTAGTAATCACATTAATGAAAATATGACATATTTAAATAATGTAATAATTAAATAAATGTTTTAAAAAGTATAAATTTTGTGTTTGTATTTTAGTAAATCACAATTTATTTCCAATTTAATAATTAAGATAATCATCAAGAAATTCAAATTATAGATTATTAAATTAACATTTTTTTAATTAAATTTATTGGATAATTATATGTGATAATAATTAAGCTTTCAAAGTGTCATAAAATTGTATAAAATATTCAAATAAGTAATTTTTTTAAATAAATGATGATTTTATTTCAAAGTTAAATTTTTCATATTTGTATAATAATATTAAGAAAATGAATTAAACTTTTTAAATATATATATTAAAAAAATATTGTGAGTTTTTTTTAGTTTTCTAAAATAATTTATTTTTTGTTCAATATTGAAATACACTAATTAACAGTATTTAGCTATTTAATCCAAATACATGAATTTTTTAGTCATTATTGATGAACAAACCCTTCAGATCAATCTAAAGTTCAATAATTAATGTACATATTCACAATAATCAACATTGTTTATTGTATAGAGTAAAATTAAAAAATAATGAATAAAATAATAAAAAGACACCCCTCTGTTCCACTATAAATACCACACCACACCACCTCTTCTATTAATATATTCTAAGACATGGAGAATCATTATAATCTTCTCAATTCCTCTATAAAACCTCTTCTAAACATTATTTTCTTTCTAGTCCTACCAAAAGAACATTTCCATGTTTTATAAGGATGTTCTCAAGGAGATTACTCTCAAGTGGTAAAACCTTCCCTATTTCTCATTTATTCTATTTTATTTTCATATCCTCTCCTAAACTCATCTATAAAAAGTGTAATAGTAACTCCAATATCATAGATATACTATAATTTTATTTTGTTATTGTAATATCCATAATCACATCTCTTCTCTTATCCTTTTATTCTAAAACAGAAAAAATCATCTACAATGTGTTTATTCACCACCTTCGTGATTAATGAGTTTCATTTTTCATTACCTCCTTCAAGGATTTTCATAAATAAATTTTTTTATTCAAACCTGGTTATAATATGTGTATTTATACTTTTTTAATTTATATAATCACCATATAAACACAATATTACATTAAATGAAACTAGTTCGTGATGGTCGTAAAAACATTGAAAATAAATTTACACATTTACAGCAACATTTAATCTAATGAATCATCCTCATAACATATAAATAATGAAATACGGTAAAATTTAATGTCAAGTAAATTCAATAATTCTATATAATTCAACATCAAGAAAATTTATTACCATTTGAATATAACTCCCATAATCATTTATAAGTGAACCATCCATAAAATTATGAAACAAATGCTACCCAAACAAAAAAATGACACATTTTTACTCATCATAGATTCTATACATGAACTAAATGAAATTATAATCAATCAATTAAATATTAAATAGTCTATTTAATTAGTAATAAATTTAAATAAAATTATTATGTAAGACATTAATTATACGTTCATAAAACATTCAGATATAAGGTAAGTGATATCTTATCTCACTTTTATTTCTCCGAGATATCCTTTTTTCCACGTATTTCATGTTTGGTGTGTCTGTATAATTCCCCTTGATATATTATGTCATTAATATAATATATTTTATTTTATTAAATGTCTCATATGATGATCATTAATTTTATGAGGTAGAAATTTTGACAGTTTTCATAATGGTATGTGAATTATTAATCCAATATACGTTATTGTGGTTAAACAAATAATAAAATGATTATTTAAGGATCCGATTATGTGTAAAATTAATTTTATTTATCTTAATTTGAATTTATATTTACTTTATGTGCATATATAACTAATATAGAAAATTTATACATTTTATTAATTCTCACACTTTCTTTTAATAATAAAATTTTATATTTTAAAATATAATTCAAATATTTTATTTATGTTATTTTGCATGACGGTTTTTTCTCGCATTCATGAATCTGTAATGTATTTAAGAATCCATTAGATTGAATAAGGATATTTCCAAAAAATTATTTTCTTTTATAATTACATAGATTTGTAAATAAATTATTCCAATTTAAAAATGGTATTTATCTCAAGAAATTTAAAATGAATTTTAAAGAGTATTTTGATCTACGTAAACACCCTATGTTGAAACTAATTCTTAATTGAGGTTTTTCTCTTATAAAACCACATAAAATATTCAATTTACTTGTTTATGATAATTTTGATTAGGATGTATATCTTGATACCATTCATTATAATACTCTAGATAATGTATGATTATGTTTACTGAGTATTTAAATTATTTAAATTGAATTTTATTGTTTCAATATGAAATTATATATTGAATATGTTGCTACCTTTTCAAATGAATAAGGGATTTAACTTATTATGTGTTTGATGGGGCTCACTATTTCCCCTCAATGTATCATAGGTCTCATGAGGCAAAATAGATAGGTTTTTTGTTGAGGCCTTACTTGTTTATGTCGATATCATGGTGAAAGTGTTAATGGTTTGATTATGATTCCCCTCAGTATTAATTAAATCATTATGATATTAGTTATTGATAATACATATGTTTATTTTACTAGTATAATATCAATTGGTATGTATCATTCTCATGTGATTATTTATATTTCTTTATTTGATTGGCATTTATTCCTTCCATATTATGATCAAGATTATGTTTTAATTATAATTGTTTTAGTTGTTCAATATGTATTAATGTTTATGTTTATTTATTATATCTTGTATTGTATTCAAACAATTATTGAGAAAATTTGATCTCCCCTTTCTTGTTTTTTATATTGTATTAAATTGTGGATATTATGATTAACAAGCACAGATGATCTATGATAATATGGGTTTTTCCAATGGAGTTACTATGTTGTATTTCATTTCAACTTGTAGTTTAAAAATTATGTTTGAATCTTGTTTTATAAATCTACTACACTAAAAATTTTACCTTAATTTGACTTCATTATTTATTATGCCACTATAATAAATTAAGGCATTAGTTCTGGTCTACTATGTATGGGGTATTTAAAGTTGGTAGTAGAGGAATATTAGAAGAATCATTTAAAACTATATTTAAATAATTTATATTTTAGATATGTAACTCAATAACTGGGTTTGAGAATATTCCCAAGGTAACTAAACATATGGTTTTGAGATTAGTTATAATTTAAGTGTTTCAGTATTTTTAAGATTTTGTAATCTAATATATTATATTCCATTTTTTAGAAATATATCCTAGTGGAAAAAATGAAAATTGAATCAACAAATATATTTCATGATGTAGTTGGAGCTAAAACTATAGCTAAACAAATTATAACTATACAGGGATAACTATCACGGGTTTTGAGAAATAAACTTACTCGCATGGTGAATCCCGGACGAAAATGTTCTGTAACAATAATAGAAATCGTAATATGAGAACATCCTTCATCATTAAATGTAGATAAAATAATTTATAGTTGAGAAATGTATACATTCCTTAGATAATATATTTATCTCTCTTAGATGTAATTAAAGGGAGAATTTCTTCATGGGTTTTTATTGTCTCTCATGTTATGTGGTTCAGTGGTGGTCATTAATTCTATACACTAAGGAGAATGATGAAATTTTAAAATATGGAATGGAATGATTTTAAGGAACATTTCATTGAAAAATAATTACATCAAGAACATTGAGTAGATATGTAGACTCATTTACTGAGTCTGAGAAAAAAGGATGGCTCTATGTGGTAATGCATTTACTATTGGGAAATCTATCATATTATGGTAAGGAAGAACTATATGAAACCTCACATTAATGGATTATTTTAAACAACTCACAGAACACAATATTAGATAATGATTTATCATTATTCTAGATATTATCAATTTTATTTAAGATGGAAGATATTCTCGGGATATCATTTAAAACATGTTATGAACCATAGAAGTTTACAATAAAACCAGTTGGACTAACTAATTCATCCTTTGAATCTATGGATCTAATGATGATATAATTAAAGTAAAATCATGATAATTTTAATGCGGTATTTATTGACGATATCTCGATGTAATATAAATGTTTTGTGGACCATGATAACCACATATATATATTTTTAGAGTCTCTAAGAATAAAATTTTTATATGGGTAATTTAGAACATGTGAATATTATGATAAAAATTATTCTTTTCATAGCCATATTGTTTACATGGATTGAATATCAGTTGATCATGTAATGTAAAAGGTAGAAAAAGAATTAACTACAACGATGAACATAATTGTGGTATATTGTTTCATTGGATTAGAATGTTACAATCATTTTTTTTGAATATTGTGTGGTTATCTAGCAAGTTAACTATGAATAATCGTAATGGAGGATCATTATTTTTAAAAATTAATGTGGATAATTCATTTGAAAATTGAGAATATGATTAAATTATTATCAGATATTGAATATACGATGTTGGATTTTGTATTTATAGTAATGCATCGTAGTAATGACTAAATTATATCAAAATATAGACTGATAGATTTATTTCCTATGCATTGAGGTTGTTAAAAACTCAAGAATAAAATTATTTGACTCATGATCTTCAGTTATCACCCATAATATTTTATCAGAATATATTGTGATAGTATATTGATTGTGTTATATGTGATATATGTATATATAAAATGAGTTTAAAAAATATCTTCCCATAGAAATAACTCTTCATGAGGAAAAGGTGGTGGCTTTAGCTAATCCATGATTGTGATTGTTCAATAAACGACCACATGTGGAGGTAAAATAACGTAGAAGATTTATTGATTGTGAACAAATATGGAGTTCTAAAAAATTAATATATAAATAGATCTTATTTAATAGTTCAAATAATGATGGAAATCAGAATTATCAAGTAAGGTGAAACATCACAAATTTTTCAAATGGTTTCCAAACTATCATTATTACAATAGAAAAAAATTTCTTATCCTCTTGATAATATCACTAAAAGAAAAATAATGATGAGAATTATTGGAAATTTATATAATTAATATATAAATCTGTAATTATTTAAAATGGAACGAGTTTTTTTATTCCATATATCCCTGAGATAAAAAGTGAAACACTAAATGACTCTCATATATCAAACTATTCTATACTCCATGGTAGCACTATGTTGTATATAGACCCAAAAACACATTTTTTTGTGGGATAATATGAAGGAATTTTTTTTATTTATCATGATATTTTGTTTGTAAATAGTTGATGTCTAATAGAAAACATCCTACAGGATTCATGTAGACACTACTTTTTACTATATGTTAATGGGCATACATTACTATGTTTTTTGTCAATAGATTGAAAAATATACCATGATGGAATGATGTAATATGAGAAATTGATGATAGACTAATTAAATCCACACATTTCTATTTTATCTGGGAGGATTTTCTACTAGTTATCTTTGTTTGACTCTATATTAATGTTGTTTTAACAGTTCATGGTGCACCTCTATTGATTTTTTCAGAGACTTAACCTTGTTTTACATAAAAATTATATACTTGTATTTAGATTTCATTTGATATTGAGCATTAATTGAGTAATTCATATCAACCTCAAGCCAATGTATAGTTTTCTTAGACTATAGAAACTTTATAAGAAATTTTGAGATCTTGTTAACATGATATTCATGGTTTGTCAGATCAGAAATTACTATTGTTATAATATTCCTTTAACAATATTTTCAATTCATGTATTCAAATAAAACCATACAAAGCATTATATGGAATGATTTTTTTTCCCTAACATGATGGGATGATGTTGGTGAAAGGATATTTTTATAACCAAAACCTGTTGTGGAAACAGTAGAAAATGTAATGACTATTCATACCCATATAAAAGTAGATAAAATTTGGAAAATTATTTATTATTACTAATAGATATTTTCTTTTCAATTCCAAGTGTATTATCATGTTTTTATGAATGTATCTCCATATGAGGATTTTATATGATTTATAATGAAAGGTAAACTATGACATATCAAAATTGCTCATTTTGGAAACTCTATATAGAATTGGAGTTACAACTTATCATTTGAAAATGTAACATTTAATTTCTAAATTAAATGACTTGTTCGGAAAAAATTATTAACGAACTAAATTCCAAACCAAACACATGTTCTCACATCTAGATGAATATAATTAGAACCTCATTTATATTAATTTTCAGAGCCGTTCTATATTATAGACCCATTATGAATATGTATTGATGAATTAGATTACTTATATTGTAATAATACATTATACAAATACTAAAATTAAAGAGATGGTGGGGGAAATGTGGAAAATATGATGAAAAACTGCCCGCATATTTTTTTTGGAGAAATTATGAATTTTTCAGATGAAACATTTGATGGAGGTGAGAATGTAACACCCAAATATTTTATCACACATCTCATTTAAATTTAATATCTTGGATAAAATATGTTTCATGAAACATTGTGTTTAAAAAGATGGCATACTATTAAATATTAACTAGACTAATGTAATAGTAATATGAATTTTAGTAATAGAAATATTAAAAATTATAATAATAACCTCCACTATTATATTATATATAAAGTTTAGTTATCTCATAAATAAAAATAAGATAATTTTATATCATGGAATAATAATATAAATGTTTTCAAAATATTAAATTAAGTGTTCGTATTATTATGTAACAGAAATTTTTATTTAAAATTATATAATTAAAATAATAATAATAAACATAATTTATTTTAATAATATAGATTAAAAAATTATTTTTTATCATTATAATTATATAATAATTGAATGACACCATAATCAATTGTTTAAATTTTCGCAAATTATGTTCTAATATTAAAATATTTATTTTTTTAAAAAAGTGATGATTTTATTTAAAAATAAAATTTTACATATTTAAAAAATACATTTCATAAAATGGGTCCAGTTTTGAAATCTACATGTTGATAAATTGATATAGTTACTTTTTTTTATTTTTATTAAATTGATGATTTATTGGTAAATAGTGACATATAATAATTTACGGTTTTGAACATTTTAATCCATATTCATGATTCATGGAGTCATTTATAATGTAGTAACTTAGTATTTTGAACATAAATTCACTCGTAATTATAAATTGTCACTTTATTCAGCATTATTGATAGACTAGAGCTAAAATAATAAATATATTAATAATATAACCTAAAAAACCAACTATACCACTATAAATACCACTCCACATAACCGCTTCTCCCCACACCATCTATATAATGGATATTTATTATATTATTCCAAATTACTCTCCAAAACCACATCCCCATGTTATGGTCTTTCTAGTCTCATAAAATTACAATTTTCATGTTCCTTAAGGTCGTTCTCAAGAAGACAATACTGAAATGGTAAACCCCCCAACTTTAATTTTTTTATTTTCTTATCTCACCTAACATTGACTATACAAATTTTAATGATAAAAAAATGGTTATTAATATATTATAATTTTATTATTCTAATTTAATATCCACCATCAATTGTCTTCTCATGTCGATTTATTCTAAAAATGGAATCATCATCCATCAGGTATCGATTCACCACCTTCCTAGATAATGAGATTTCATTATTCAGGACCTCCATAAATGTTGGAAATAAAACCATTTTATGGTAATTAAATATTATAAAATTTTTATTAAAAAATGTTTATTGTTTTATAACTCTTATATTAACAAAATCCTAAATTAAAAAAATACTAGTTCATGGTGGTCTTAATAAAATGCCAAAATATATGAAGACATTTTCATCAACACGTTGTCTAACGAGTCATCCATGTTCCATATAACCAAATGGTATATATTAAAATTTAAACATAATTACATTCATTATTACTCAATGATTTCACATTTTGATAATTTATTATCATTTTATATTAAATACCATATTTATACAAAAGGGAACTGTCCATAAAACAATAAAATGAAACCTATATGAAAAACAAAAACATAAAGTAAACCCATTAAAATGGACGTAAATGAAATTAATTAAATTATAATAAATCAATATTCTATTTTATAGTTTATGTAAAAATTAATTTATTAATTTAAATTTATTATATAGGAAATTAATTACAAGTCCATTAAATTTTTGGACATTAGGTAAGGGTTTTATCATCTCATAATTATTTCTATGAGACATGTCAAATTCAACATTTATTCCTTCTGTGTTGTGTATTTATACATACCTTTTATATATCATATAATGAATATTATTATGTTAATATTATTAAATGTTTCATTTGATGATCATGAATTTTTTGTGGCACACAGTTCTATAGTTTTCAAAGTTTTATTGGAATTACTTACAAAATTTTCATTCTCTAGGTTTAACATCTTCTCCAATTATTATGTCATGATATGACTATATAAATATAGATATTTTATGATCTTATATTATAATTACAGTTATGTTATGTGGATATAAATCTAATAAAAATAATTTATTCATATGGTTAAAGCATTTACATTCATTTAAAATTAATTTTTAAATTGTTTATTAAAAATTTAAAAGAAATATTTTTTACATATAAAAAATGACTGGTTTTCCTTATTTCATTAATCCTTAATGTTTTCAGGACTAATATTCATGTTTAAAAGGTTGTTTAAAAAAAATCATTTATAATTTTATGAAAATTTAAATAAAAGTCTCCAATGTATGAAATATTATTTCAATGAAGGAATTATCAATAATTTTTTCAATGTATTTCTCATCTATGAGAACTACCTCTATTAAATATCAAGATTAATTGATGATGATTTCTTATTATACCATATACCATATTCTATTTAATGGTGTCTGATCATTTTGACTAGGGATGTACACTCATTATACCATTCAACATATTTCTCGAGGTAGATTATGAATATATATACTGAGTGGTGAAATTATATAAATTTCATAAACTATATTCAATATTACTATATATGTTAATTATGTTTCACAAATTTCATATGAGGAATTACATGGACATTTTATGTTTCATGTGGTCCCTCTATTTCCCTATGATGCATCGATATGTCTCGCGGGGAAAACTAGATTGATTTTTGTCTCAGGACTACCCATTTCTATAGACTTCTTGGTCGAGTCCTTAATTATATGTTTATGTCCTCCAACATTATGAATCCTATCATTATGATGTTAGTTATTTATAATCCACCTGATTATTTGACTATTATAATATCCATTTATAAGTATAATTCTTATGTGATTATTTATATGGTGTGATCTGATTAGGTTTTATTCATGTCATATTATGAACAATATTTTTTTAGAAACATGTTATTTAGTAAATCAACTTCCGTTATTCATTATATTTATTTATTATATCACCATCTATATTCATACCCTTATGGAGTATCCAAACTAAACTATTTATTATGATATATTTTTCTATTGGATTCCAAAATGTATATTATGATTGGAATTCAACGATAATATTGGATAATAGAGGTGTTCCATGGTTGTTGAATTGTTTAATTCCATTTCATATTTTTTTACTGAAATTATATTTATATATAGTTTTTCATATCATCTAATCTAGTCAGTAAGTGCGATTTGATTTTAATTCTTATTATGGCAAACTAATAATGTACAATACCAGCACTAGGCTGTTGGGTTCGAGGAATTTAAACACATTATAGCTCATATTTGAGATTTTATTCAAGATAATGTATGGATTGTTTTTCCTCAATTATTTGGACATGATGTCTAAGACATTAGGGTATTTTTTGGTGGAACTAGAAATTTGAGTACTTCCACAACACAAATCATATTACAACTTGAAGCCATGTGTGCATGGAGAGACAAAAAGACTAAAAACCAACTAGAAACACAATAAATCCCTTAACCACATCATAGAATTTATTTATCAAGGATAATCTAGTTAGTTATAGTAGGCATGATGACATGGATTCATATTTAAAATTTGGTGGTAATTCCAACATAATTTATAAAAAAATTAGAATTTAATTGTTCTCCTTTAAATTTAATATTATCTAATAGTTATTATTCATGAAGGGGGTTTTCATTTTAAATTCAATATTAAACATTTATTTTATATATAAAGGGTTATAGTACATATTTTTAAAAGCGTATTATTGAGAATAATGAAGAGTGGAGTGATAAAGAAGATGAATTTATAGATATGTACTCTACTATGAAGATTCTATGATTTTCTAATATAGAATAATATTAGATGAATAGGGTTATTGAAGATTTTTTATTCATCTGTTGGGCCTAAAAAGTAATAAACCATCTTATTATATGAATATTATTATAATAAACTATATATATCTAATGCAGCACAAGAAAAGTGGAATCGAAATTATTTAACACACTCAATATCAAAGTGGAATTCTATTTGGTTGAAATATCTTCTATTGTAAACTAAAAATTTACTATTGTTATGTTTGTCTTCCACGAGTGTGAGGGATGTAACAAACCATATTCTATAGATGTCAAATCATGATATTAAATATTATTCCCTACTCGTTATACTCATATAATGATTCTTGTGGGTAGTGTGATCAGGTCGGAATCCTATTAAAACCAAGGATATGACTTTTGAGATTGAGAGGTGAACCTTGAAAATATATTATGGAAAATATTTTTGGTGTCTATTAGTTATAGTTTTATAAATAATCACTACATCATAAAATGTGGTGAATGTAATTTCAAATAATTATAAATATATTATTGATATCATATTTACCTCCCCTTATCCCTCATTTATACCCATTTAATCCAATTGGGGTTATACTTGTGGAATTAATGTGACGTTTCCCTTTGATAGTGAATAATTGTTTGAAATTTTTTTTAAGGATGAATTTTTCATTTATTTTTATTATCTATAATAGATCATTTAGATTACGTGAATAGAAGTGGAATTCCATCACATTATGGGTTAATCATTCACTTATAAAAATAATGAATTTTTCCTTATATGTTCTCTATCTGTTATGTTCTATTGTAAGTCACAATTTATGGTTTTTCTATATAGGATAATGGAAGTGGTATGAAAAATAATGATAATAGAAATTTAGAGAATTATGTTGTGAAAATAATGTTATTCTATCAAAACTATTAAAAATTTAGTTTTTATAACCTAATAGACTCAAAACATCTAAATCTATCTTTGATAAAGGTTATAATATCTATCATGGAAATAAAATAGTAAATAAAGTTTTATTTAATTTTATATAATTATTTATATAAATATTCATATTAATTATATTAATCAATTAATAGTTTCTTTGAAATGGTGAATGAATTAGTTTGAACCATTAATGTCTATGTTTAGATTTCATATGATGTTAGTATAGTATAAAATATATTACATCTCTTATATCTTAATCATGATTACAAATTAACTTACATGTATGGGAAAGACATATTGATATTTCGTTTCTTGATTTTTATACTAAAAAATATATTATGAAAAAGGGAAACAATGTTCTATTTTACATAAGATAATGGTTGGGAAAAATAGCTCTTCTAAAATAATAAAAACTCAAGAAGTTGAAGGAAACTATTTATATTGAAAAAAAAATTTCCATATTATTATTACGATTTATAAGAGAATATTTATAAGAATTTTTCTCTCATATCATGAAACATGAGAATATGTAATGAGATGTAAAATAGAAACCGTGCGTTAATTTGTTTCTGGTGTGGAGTTTTCGGATTACGCAAACAATGATTAAATGTAAAACCATTAATGATAGTTAAGTATAAGGAGATATTCATATAATATTTTAAAATAAATACAACAAGATAAGTTTTTGTATAATGATAACTTTAATATGTTCATTAAATTATATAAGGTAAAATTATTTTATAATGAATTTATAAATAATAAGAATTAAGGTAAACATTGATTTTCTTTTAATTTTTATCATGTTAAAATATTGTACATTCATAAAGTTAATGGTGAAAATATTTCCAGTTATTAATTAAATTATGAAATTATAATATATTATGTTACTTAGATGTAATTCATAATTGTTATGTAATTAAAATAATGTCTCTAAAAATTTCAAATAGGATAATGTGTTAAAAATGATGATATAAGATAAATATTTTCATAGTAATGATACATTCATTGAAAAAATATCTTTACCATTGATGTTAAATTGTTAATGAATATTTATGGTAATGTGATAAAAAAATATCATTCTGTAAGACATATTAATGAAGAAATAAATGTATTTTTATCATTTATAGTAAAACACTATAAAAAAAGGGTATGATTTCAATAAGTGTAGTTCAAATGTTATGAAATAAATTTTTGTAGTTGAATTTTTTTTGTATTTGTGTAAATATAAATAAGTATAATATTATTCATTCCATAAATATAGTAATAATTATAAAAAATTAGCAGTGAAGAAAAAAATTCATCAAGGGGGAGGTTGTGGCTAAATCAGTTGATGTTCTAGAATCTAAAAATTCTAGGAGTACCATGTTGAGTAAATAACATGTTACAACTGATGTTTCTAAAATATTAATAGAATGTATTGATATAAATATCAAGTTACTTGGAGTTCCATAAAAATATATTTCAACAAAATATAGTTAATATTTGTTAATCTGTGAATTATGAATGATAATCATCAGAATTTGGGCAATATATTTTATTGAATTATAAATAGGCATTCTATGGACAATGATGATATCATGTGATCTCATTGAATATGTAAAGTATGAACATAATCATTAGAAAACATAATAATCAATATATGATTTATGAAAATAATTGATTTATAGGGTGGTAGTACTATCAATATAAGGATATTCAAAAACTGGTTATAAACTATGGAAAATTATCATAAAACAAGTGTGATATATTTAAATAAATATTTATAATATGTAATCAAATAACTCATAATAATAATTATTCTATTATCATTTTATATCCCTTTGAAATTTTCCTTTTAGATCTCAAAATCATAACAGGAGTACTAAAAAAGGAAATGAGTGGACATAAATTTTGGTTGTAGCATAAAAATCAACTAAATAGGAATGTCCCAAGATCATAGATATAAGATTATCATATCACCTAAAAAAAGTTTTAAAAATATTATATTTCATTATTAAGTTAAATTAAGATTATTGACCTTTTTGAATGATGTATCTATCAGGATTGATTTAGTTGGCTCTATAGTTATTGGAAAGGAAAATATGAAATCCAAAAATATTGGGTTTTTAATTAATTGAAAAACATTATCCAACGTATTTCATTGATCTGTTAAAAAGGAAAAATAATTCTTAAAAATGTTATATTTTTCATTAAGAATCCTATATGTGGAAAATTTATTCAAAAAGTAATGTAGTCTATGTGAAAATTATTTCATGTGGTCTACATTAAAAAATCATGAAATCAAAGTATAAATCATATAAATCAATCCTTGAATCAAAGGCCTTAACAAAATATTCAAGAAAATTAATTTCATGAATCAATGTAAAATATTAGATGATATATCATTTCTGAAAATAGAATGATAATACATTTAAAAAATATTTGAAAAGGATAATATCATTTACTTCATACAGAAGAAGGTATATATTAATTATACTTAAATATTTGAGCTCATTCATTCATATTTGTGTGGTACCAGGAGGAAAAAATAAACCAATGTATATAATGATTTTAAAATCTTCATTGATTACTTATATCATATTATATGTTATACGTTTAAGAGATAGAAATCAATGTATATAAAAATGAATTAAATTGTATAAATAAGTGTAGATAAATATTGTAGTTTTTCTCTAAAGAATATCTATAATAATAATAAAAATTATAATATATGTTTTATGGATGAAGGTTGTCTTTATAATCATGGTTATAAAAAAACATACTGTATCATGAAAATCACACAAAAATAGTGAGGATGAACGTAAAAAAGATGATTTTGTTAAGATTGAATTCAAAATAAAACATGATAACAAAATATGGATGTTGATGAGAAATGACATGGATATAAATATAATATAACTGTTTATCACTATTCTAATAATTAAATAAAGAAAATAATTAATTCTATATATGTGAAATAAATGTAACAATAAAATAATTAAATTTCACCTAATAGCACAACTTCTAAAGGTGATTTTAATGTTATTTCTATTGAATTTTTTTTGAAATTATAGATAATGTAAAACAAAATTTTAGATTTATAGTTAATATAATATCATTAATACATTTCATTTACTATGGAATAAATTTATTCAACTTGTATATTGATAATAATAACTATTTAATTTTAAAACTTTATTGGGGATAATGGCCATCATGTTCAAACTATTAGGATAATGAAAACAAATACTGTCACTTTTTTATCTAAAGTTCAATATAGAGATGTAGAAGAAGTTAATAACATTTAATTATTCAATCATAAAATTAATTATGGAATTTCACTGATCGATAATAATGTTACATTGGAATTGGTACCTAATCCTAATGAATGTTAAACTATATAAAAAATGTTGTTATAGAAAAATATAAATGATAATGTTTTTGTTATTTTTAAACATCTCATGGTATGTGATATTTATATTGGATATAATTTATCAATTAATTATTATAATAATTCTAGTAGACAAGACATTTATATTAAATACTATTTCATCAGGAAACATATGGAGTGAAATGAGTTAGAAAGTAATTTATTCGAAAACATTAAATTATTTTTATGTGTTCTCCATGTGATTTAAAAATTCATAGTTTTTGGATTTGAGGATGATATTTTCAAATCAATCACATCCTTATAAATTCTATGATATGGTTGATCAGTCCCATATCTCCCCATATATTTAAATATTCATGTTAATATTATTCAAAAATGATAATTTTAATCTTTCTTAATATATATCCCCATGAGTTTTTAATGGGGGGATATTTGTTGGTGAGTATCCATCATTATGTTTCTTATGTTAGTGGAAAAAATAAATTTTAAATGTTTTTGTAACAGTTTAATATTTATATTTCATAATTTCCTCATGTTAGTAGGATTTTAAAATTTTTTCTTGACGTATGTGAAAGGTTGTGATGATGATGTACATAATGGTGTTATAATTTTATCATAAAATGATTTGATTATGATTTAAAATATTTAATTTCTTTATAACTGCAATTTTATGGTCAACAATGTATTATTAATTCAATGTTATGGTTTTCTACACATTGTTTAGTAAATTTAGTAAATAAAATTTTGAACGGTGATCTATTTATGGAATTTTATATTTCTTTGTGATTAATATTACTTGGATGAAAATAAAATCCAATGTGATATAATGTTGTGACCAAGAATTGTTGTCTTGATTTAGTGAGATATTAAAGAATGATATTGAAGGGTATTTAAATATTTTTGGTTGATTTTATTTATTAATAATAAATATCATTTAGACCTCCATTTGTTACATGGTAAAGACTCATGGAGATTAATTCAGAAAATTCTTAATCCATACCAATGTGATTAGTTTATCAAAATAATAGGTCATGATTCATGTGAAATAAATGTATAGTAAAAGCATATGCACATTCAAAATGATTGAATTTTGGAATATAATTTTATTAGATAATAATTCATGTCTCATAGTTAATTTCAATTAAATATAAAATGGAAATTATGTTAGACTACACTGTTTCCGTGGTGTTAATGTCATAGAGATGAACAAATTAGGCGTAGGATGAAAAATGTCATACAGGATCTCATAACACATAATGGGTGTCTAAAATATAGAAGAAGAATGATTATATGTGTCAATTTTATAGTCAAACTGATTTCACTATAATAATAATATGGTTTTAGAAAATCTGGGACCTCTATATAATAGTGAATGTCCATGATGTGATTCATGTAATGTGAGAATTCATTGGATTCATAAAATTTTAGACCTCCATATCAGGGCTCAAATTATGCACCATAGTCATGAGAATTTTTCGAGGAATGATTCAGTGATAATTATCTACTCCATATATGATATTATATTAGTTTTTTGTGGATCTAGAAATTATAGCACCTCTATGTGTCATCTCATATTCCAGTCTACAACATTATGTGGATGTTAAGTGAATCCCACTAAAAACTGACAATTTAAATTGTAATTGATATAAACGCAAGGTAAATGTTTTTTAGGGTTAATATATTTACATCATGTTGGAATGATATCATAAATGAATATTAAATATTTTATCGTTTTCTAATCGATTTTAACAAAAAAAATTAATTTACTATTCAAGATTATAAAATTAGATGATATAATGATTATAAATCCTCATGGTGACTTGAATTTGAAATTAAAATAAAAATAAAAATTACTTAAATAAGGTTCCTTTGAATATATTTTAAAAATATATATTATTATATATGAATAATACTTTAGAGAGAAATAAGAATAAGATATCCCAAATATGTTATTTATAGAGAGAGTTATTTGATTATCCAATTTAGTATAATGGAATTATAAAAATAAGATTAATGTAGTTGTGTGTGATGTTTTGTATATAGTGTGAATAAGAAAATTACATATATTCATTTATGAAGATTAATATAATTTACTTATTGTAGTAAAATTTTATTATATGTGAAATATTTCAACTAACTCAACAATATAAGAATTCTTTAATAAGATGAATAATTCACAATTATTACCCAAAAAATTAAAATAATTAATTTTAAGATGTACTAGATTGAGGTATTCACCATGTAATAGTTCAAAGAAATTAAAATGTGACATTGAAGGTTATACCCCACTCATTAGTCTGAAAAAAGGATTGTAGTGGGTATCGTGATCCTAGAGGAATCCTTATCTCACAAAGGACATCCCATCAAACATTGGTAGAAAAAAATCTAAATTGTTTATCCTACCTTATGATGGTTTGGGTTTTATTTTTTTTAAATCATCCCTACATCCTAATATGTGGTTATGGTTATAGAAAAATAAATTTAATAAAATATCATACCCAATATTCAACCATCATATCTGGTGAAAAGACATTAATCATGATATGGTTATACATAAGAAGAAAATAAATTAGACTACAGGATTTCTGAGGCTAATGTAAAATATTAGACTTAATGGAAAAACACTCATTTAGGTTCCTTTAAGAGGTATGAAATAATTTATGATGTCATGAATATGGTACAAAGACATGTTCCTATTTATCGATTTCATGGATATATTTATAGTATTTTCAATCAATAATTATAATATATTAACAATTATGATATAAAATATACATCATTAAAATAGATTCACCACTCAAAATAATAAATTTATGGATATCATTCAAATAATTTTTACTAATTATTTATTCAAATGAATATTCCACGATGAATTTAACTAGAATAAAATAGGAAAATCAATATAAATACAATAACAAATATTATTTTTCCAAGAAATAAATTTCATCATTTGGTTTACGAAAATTACTGTATTATAAGTAATTTTATAAGGACTCCCAAATATATCATTCAGACAAACGCTTCATGGAATTTAATTTGGAATATTTAGAAATAGTAAATTAAATCAAATATAGATAAAACTAAAATATATAATGTTAATGAAGTATCCCATGTAATGGTTTTTGAAAAAAGAACTTAATTATTTATATTAGGATAAAAAATATAGAAATAATTTAAAATAATTATTTTTTCAAGTAATGACATGTTAAGAAAACATTTTTGTTAAAAATCGATGTAATAAATTATTATGATTTCAACTATGATGAAATGGTCAATCCTAATTATATTTAAGATAAATTTTATTCATAAAAAATATTTCAAACATATGTATGGTTTAAAAATTATGACCTAAGGGAAATATGTTTTCTATAATAACACACCATCATCTACAAAACAAAAAATTTATATATTCCCACTACACAAATAATGAAATTTTATAACTGTTTGTGAATTATTTTGTTTATTATTTATTTATATTTTGTAATTAATTTTTACTAATAGTTGTAAATAATGATTTTACATATTCTAATGTTTCATTTTTGGAGTAATTTTTATATATTCAATATTGTTAAAATTCTCATTTTTAGAGTAATAGTAGAATCATATTTTATTGAGGAACAAAAAATGGTGTTACATGGGGTATTATTTACCTATTTTTGTGTTAGTGTCAATATTACAAAATATAAAATGAAATTATACCTTGATAAACAATGATAATTTCATTATGGAAAAGAGGAAATAATAATAAAATTATTGATTTATTAATTTTATAATTTCATCTTATTTCATCTTAACATTTAAAATATGTTGAATTTTACTAGACGGTTATTAAATTCACGTTGAATATTAATTTTATGCTCAATAAAAATGGTTAAGAAGTAAGGGATTATTTATATAGCTCCAAAGGATGTATCACCATCATCCGAGAAACGAAATCAATGATTGACTAAATGAATTCATGATAATCATTAGTATAAATTTATTAATATTAATATAACTATTTGAGTATGGATATTGTTTTTAAAGAAGGTATCTAGTAGGCCTTAAAAATTTTTAAATTTTTTTTATTCAGTAATTGTGGTGTGAAAGTGTTTTTGAGATAATAGGAATGGTTTCATAGTAAAAGTTGAAAAATTGGGACTGTGTATATATTAGGAAAGTGGGTGAATCTAATGGAAATAATAAATATATATTTTCGTAAACATCACTTTTCAATAGACATTTATAACATAGTTGCCTTCTATGTTTTATTGATGTATCATTGGTATGTGATGATATCACTCATAAAAATTATGTGACAATGAGCCCAAATTTGAATTATTTTTTTGAAATTGGATTGTAAATATAAAATATGGTTTTATCAGTAAAAGATGATCTTGAAATTGAAGCTTTATTAACTATTATTTCTATATGTAGACCGTAGTCTCTAATATTTTATGCATGGAATATACTGATAAATTTTTTGACATTTTATTTGTGAAATTTACATCTCTCACTTGTAGAAGAGAATATTTAAATGTAAATAGTCATTTTCACAAGTGGGATTTCCATCAATATTCATGAAATTTTTTATCATTTGTTGATGTGGAATAATTATTAAGTAACATCCACCTATAATATTACTAATGCTATCAATGAAATGTTGTTTTTTATTTTGGTATTCAATGTGATATGGGGAGTATGACAAAAAGTAATATTTTTAAATATTTATTACCTAATAAATTTTGGTTGAATATTTACTTTTTATTTGATATGAAATAGGGTTTGACACTTCATAAACACATTTGAATCACCTATAAATCAACGTGGCATTAGATAATATCATGATATAAAAAATATTATTTGGATTTCTGATTTTTCTTATAACGAATACAATGGGGATATTATTAGAACAATAATGGTGAAGTTGATGTGGTATATTTATTCCAAAATTATAAAATGAATAAGGGATGGAATCATAAGGTATGGATTCCTTCCAATGATTATTATACAAGGAGAATATAAAATTATCTGAAGTATTGTAATCTTTCATTTAAACATGATTACATTAATGATGTGGAAGTGAAGATATTATTTTTTATCATAATTTTGTTGGGTTTTTCAAACATAATGATTCAGAAAAAAATCAAGAGTTATAGAATTTGATTTTATGATTGGATAAAAAAGTCAAAAATTCATATAGATCACTTGATAATAGACCTGTACATGTGAGATGCCCAAATAATCAATGTAAACACATGATTGCGGACGAATAAAATGCCGCTAACATTTTTTTTATTCTTATATATTAAAAATGTTATAAATTTAAACTCACTATTACATATACGAATGTATATTACCTATTATTAAATAAATTCATCTATGTATCCCTTAACTAACATGTATATACCTCATGAAATATAGAATATAATATAAAGAGAAGAATGAAATATTTCAATAAGGTTCTCCCTATCTTAGAACAGCTACACTATTTGGTGATCTATAATTCACCACAACTAATTCCTCTCAACTAATTATTATACTATCAATTTAATGATTATGTTATTTTATTATACAATACCCACATTAAATCCCACACAAACACATCACCTTTTTATACATTCCAACATCACTATTGTAATGTCTCAGACCTAGATTCCACTCAATAATGCCCTAAACCCGGTTGGTTACATGGCCTCATGTCCATCTCCCCAAATGCTAGAGGCTGCCAACTAGAAGGAATGTACTATATGTGTTAGTGGGAAGACTATTCCATAATTTCATAATGAAATATAACATAATCAATAACATACAAGTTGAAAAAGATTTATAATAACCCTAAAATAATTAAAATCCATAAGACTGGAATATATAAAAGAAATTAATGAAACCACCTCAAATAAATGATATCTGTTATATTCCTATAATAAAGAATCCATACATGTATAAATTGAAGATATACAATACATGTAACCAAAAGTAAAAAAGTAAAAAAAGTACCCTTCTAGCTCGCAAGCCTTATCTTAGTCCCATATTCCCATTCTCCAAAGACACATTCAAGAACCAATAGTAGGTTTCATCCCTTAACCATACCTAAAATCATATAATATTCTATTATATAAGTATTATATAATCAGTCCAATGATCTTTATATGATAAGTTTCATTTAATTTCCTCTGATACAAATGTAATCATAATCAGTATTGATTAAAAATATATAAAATCATAAACTCCTTACCTCAAGTTTCATATTTAATGTTATGTGTTTATATCTCATCTTCTTCAGTATACCTCCTTTAAAAACAATCATAAAGACCCTGAGATTGTTATTTTCTAATGTAATAGATCCATTTTGAAATTGAGAATATATTTGGATAAGGCTTGGCCATTCTATGGGGATCAATGTGGTGTAACGAAAATAGAGGTGTGATGTCCTGTTATATTAAAAGAAAGTGTCACAAATTTAATTTTATTAAAAAAATTAATATATTATTATTCAAAATTTTCTTAACACTACTAGAAATAATGGCATTGGCGACGGGGAATTTGCGTCGGGATCCCGTCGCTAATTGGCTTTTGCGACGGGCCCCCGTCGCAAATAGCCCGTTGCGGAAAACGGCGTCGCAACAACAAGTATTTGTGACAGGCCCGTCGCTAAAGGTATTATTTGCGACGAAGATCCTTCCCGTCGCAAATATCAGTTCGTATATTTGTAAAAAAACCTTTTAAAATAGTATTTGCGACGGGCCCGTCTCAAAAACTATTTTCAAAATAAAAATAAAAAATATTAATAAATTATTTTAATGAATATAAGAATAATACTATTTGCGACGGATATAGTATCCCGTCGCAAATACTATAAAAAAATTATTATTAATATTTTTTTATTAATATAAAAATAATCCAATTATAATTCAAAATTAAAAAAATATTAATAAATGATTTTAATTTATATAATAATAGAATTATAATTCACAAATAAAAATATTAAATTATTAATAAATTATTTTAATTAATATAATAATAATAGAATTATAATTCAAAAATAAAAAATAATGAAATATTAATAAATGATTTTAATTAATATAATAATCGATTTATAATTCACAAATAAAAATAATAAATTATTAATAAATTATTTTAATTAATATAATAATAGTATAATTATAATTAAAAAATAAAAAATAATAGAATATTAATAGATGATTTTAATTAATATAATAATATTAGAATTGTAATTCATAAATAAAAAAATATTAATAAGTTATTTTAATTAATATAAAAATAATAGAATTACTTTACATTCAAATATTATAATAATTCAAATATTACAAAAAAATATAATTAAATTATAATATTATAAAATTTTAATATATATATATATATATAATTTAATATTATAAAATATAAATAATATTATTATTAATATTAATATTGTTATTTCAAAATATAATATTATTAATATTTTATAATGAGACTGAAACTACGAATAGAAAAAAATTCACATTTTTATTTAACAAACTTTATAACATAAAATAAAACTCTAATCTGAAGGAGGGGGGAGGGGGGGACGGGGGATCTGCAGATGCTGGTGGACGAAACGCCATCCCTAAAGCATGAGTGGGTCAGTGCATGTACTCCATCGGCTCCTGGTGCTGCTGCTGTCACCGACTCATCTGCTCCTCGTACAGCTGCTGCTGGCGTTGACGCTCCTCCTCATGCTGTTGTTGCTGCTGCTGACGTATCTGCTCCTGTTCTTGTCGGAGACTCTCTATCAGTGCAGTATGAGATCGCAACTGATCCTCATATTGGGTAGCAGAAGAAGATGCACGTGCTCCTCTCGAGCTGGATGTCGACATCACTGCACTGCTATAATAATCTCTGGGAGTCAGTTGAGAGCTGATACCAACTACCCGGCCCTTCTCGAAGGCATACTGGGTGGCCTGAATCCATGCTGCCTCATCAAAATGACGACCAATGGTCTGATCTGATGACCGGCCTGACTCTCAGGTCGGGTCTGTGACGTTGCGGCCTCATATGTCTCTTATAGTTGCAATTTAAAATTAAAATTTTGAACATATTATATGCAGTTAATTTTTAAACTTGAAAACAAATAATACTGACCACGATGTGATGCTGATGATCACCTCTGAGCTCCCCAGTAGCAGGATCACTATACATCTTCCGACATACGTCGTACTCCATAATATCGGGGTGCTCAACATCCTATAAGAATAAAAAATAAACTGTTAATATTTATAGTTATATATTGTATTTATAAATAATGTACGTACCAGATGCTGTCTATGAGTACTGAAAATATGACTCTTAGCTCGATGAGTCACCTCATGTCTCCCCTGATTCTACATCCCCACTGATGATCTCATCTAAAAGGCATCACTCAAGCAGTGCGCACATAATCCATCCCATACATGGGATGAGATGTACTCTGCTCGGTGTGCTCTACATGACTCGTCAAAATCTGACACTCCTGCTTTCTTCATGGCATATTTTCCTAAATTCTGCAAAAGCTGACAAAAGAAATCACGCATGGCCACCTCCCATGCCTCGTGGATGGCGTCACGCAGGGTATCCTCAATCAGATACCATAAACCCTACAAATAAATCAAAATATCAAGTTAGAAATGAAATAATTTTCAAAATAAAAATTATTTATTTATATACGTACCAACCAATGGTCGAACATGGCCTGCTGCACATCATTGGGAATCTTCTCCCATGTGGTCCAAGGCTGAGAGAAATAGTTGCGCAAAATAGCACTTCCCTGTCCGACTGCTATATGTAGAAAACTGTAAAAATAATAATCATTTATTATGTGAATAAATTAATGAAATCTTAGTCAAATCCATAGGTTATCAAACAGGTTATCACACCTCCGTGTGCGTGGATCAAACCCAAGATGTCGACGTAGCTCGGGGACGGGGTCAGAAATCATCAATCGTGTAAGACCGCGCCCCCTCCGCGTACTCCCTAGAGCGCCTCCAGGATGAGGGTCATCTGCCAGCAACTCATCTGCATCGAAAGGCAGGTCAGCATCCGCCAACTCACGAAAGGTTTCGTCGTTCATCTGAAACAAAAAATGTTAATGTTGTTAGAAAATAATTGATAATTACTATTATATATACATATATATTAGTTATGATTGTATATAACTACCATGGAATTCTATCAGTGTTCATCTTCATCATCATCTTCATGTATTTCAATGTCATCTTCATATTCCTCCTCAACATCATCGATATCCATTTGAGTTACAGTTTCTTCATCTCTTACCATTCCAAATTCATATGTGACATCATTAACATCATCGTCATCACCGACTCTTAAATGTGGGGTGTCATCATCGATACTCATGTGTCTTTGTAAAAAAGATTGATTTTCAGTACACCCTTGAAAAACTTCAATTCTTTTCACATCAGTGAAATCACATTCACTTTGACTAAACTGATTGTCTCAGATTTTGATTTTTATTATACTCCACCAATCAGTCAAGTCTCTTGATGTAGCACAACACTTTGTTTAATAAACTTGATGTGCCTATTGAGCCAAAAAGAATTGTTCATTTACTGCGATAACACTTTTACATTTAATATCGATGATTCCATGAGTCGGATGAACACGCACGCCTCTATCTGTATCCAACAACCGACATTTGAACATGGTTATGTAATGTTGTCCAAGATAACAGAGTTCAATGATTTCATCACTTATTCCATAAAATTCGACTTCATTTTCCCGATTATGAGATCCTTTCAAGCTAACTCCATTTTTCAATGTTTTTTTTGATTCCCCATATTCATGTGTTTGAAATCGTAATCCATTCACCACATATGCATTATATGTTTTAACAAGTGTGGAAGGTGGGTTACTCAATATACACAGTCATTTGTCAATTTTATCAGCATGTCGAGGCACCTAAAAAATTGTGAAATAATTATCAATATAATAAATTATACATTGAATGAGTTGCTAAAAGATAAAGAACTTATGTTACCAGTTTTTGAAACCACTAAGAGAAATTTTTCGGTCAGCGTTCTTCGAGAGAAGCTGCTGTAATTTGTGGAATTTTTTTATTGATATGATTATCATAAAACCTATAAAAAAAGTTATTTACTGTAACATAAATGATAGAATAAGTGATAAAAACACTTACAATACAACTGAAGTCATCTCTTCACAGTTGAGAAGAACATACGTATGAGCTCTGTGATGTTCATCATATGAAAGCCAGCGTTCATAAACTCCACCAAAACCACGCTCTGGCTGGTTGAAAACAGATAATTGATTGTCTATTTCATTAATATTCCTCTTATTCCATCCCATTCGGTTGTGTTTTGAAGGATACTCAGATTCAAAATAATGGGAGCAGAAAAAATATATTTCCTCTTGCAAATAAGCTTCTACAATAGATCCATCAACAGATTCTTTGTTACGTACTTTTCTTTTCATTTTTTGCATGCATCATTCAAATGGGTTCATCCATCAAAACTGTACTGGACCTCCACATTTGGATTCATATGGAAAATGTAACATCTAATTTTCCATTGAGTCTAAGAAAGATGGCAGAAATATTTTTTCTAGTTTACATAAAATTACAACAACATCATCTTCAAGTTTACATAGAGCATCATAATCTTTTGTAGCCGCACAAATTTCCCGAAAAAAATGAGACATGTCTATAATAGACTCCCAAATCATAGAATTCAACAGACCTCTTAATCCAATGGGTAGATGTCTTTCCATTATAACATGACAATCATGACATTTTTATCCAGTAATATGACCATTCATTACACATCTACCCAAATTGGAAGCACAACCATATGGAAGTCTCAAATTTTCAATCCACTGACAAAATAATAAACGGTTTTCCTGAGATAGTGTATAAGATGCTTTTGGTTTCAGTAACCTTTCTGTTCTGACAATCTCAAACAGTTCCAGTTCTAGACGCCTGCAAATTTGGGCAAGAACTAAATGTGCATTTACACTGTCTTTGCTCTTTCCTGGTGTATCCAAAACTGTATGAAACAAATTATCAAAATAGTTCTTCTCAATATACTTGACATCCAACATGTAGCGGACCAACAAATCAGACCAATATGGAAAATCCCAAAATATTCTATGTTTAATGCAATTGTGTTCTTTCCCAAAATGAGAAATTTTATGTTGGATTATTATGGGACCAAAAGTGATGGGAGGTAATGAAAATACAACTGATTTTAACTCCAAACCTGATAGCATTTTTGGAGGTCCATCCCTTTCAACTGTTCCTTTTCTGAAATGAGATCTGTTTCTGCGAAGAGGATGATCAGCTGGAAGAAATCTGCGATGACAGTCAAAATAACAAGGTTTCATTCCATGAATGAGCATAAATTCTTTGTTCTCTCCCATACAGTAAGGACATGATTTCTGACCATGTGTACTCCAGCAATATATCATCCCATTAGCCGGGAAGTCAATAATTGTCCACATCAATGCTGCTCTCAGTATGAAAATCCATTTTGTATCAACATCATATGTACTGACACCAGTACTCCAAAATAAAATTAATTCATCAATCAAGGGTTTCAAATAAACATCAATGTTCTTCTTTGGATGTCCTAGAATTAGTAAAGTCAAAAAGATATATGGCTCCTTCATCAATATCCATTGAGGTAAATTGTACGGAGTTAAAAAAACAGGCCAACATTAATATTGACTACCACAAGATCCGAACGGACAGAAACCATCAATGGAAAGGCCCAGTCGAACATTTCTAGCTTCTAAAGTAATGGATGGGTGCACTCTATCAAAAATTTTCCATGAATTACCATCGGCTTGATGATTCAAGCTTTTATCAGTTGAAATATTCGCTTTATGCCATGACATCATTGTCGCTGTATTCTTAGACATGAATAAATACTGATGTCTGGATGTAAGTGGAAAATATCTGAACTGTTTTACAAGAATCAAACCAGACTTCCCATGTTGCCCTTCTTTATATCTCAGTTGCCCACATGTGGGACAACTATCAAACGAGTCATTTTCCCCAGAATATAAAATGCAGTCATTTGAACATGCATGAATCTTCTGACAAGTAAGTCCTAAATTTAGATCCAGCCTCTTACTCTCATAGTAAATTGCAGGAAAAACATTTCCTTTGGGTAACAGTGTTTTAAGCAAAGAAAATATCTGGTCAAAATAGGTGTTTGACATTCCGTCATCTGATTTGATAGCCATAAATTTTGAAACTGCTTCTAATTTTCTCATCGTGCAGCCAGGATATAATGCATCCTCAGCAGACCTCAACAACGCATAAAATTCAGACGGTGCCAACTCAGGATTTGAAGCTATATCAGACGTAGTTTCTGTATGTTGAACAGATGAACCTGCAACATCATGTACTAAATCTTGAAACCGGGGTGGATCTGGAATCAAGTTGGTATCACCTACTCTGGAACTACGATCACCATGTTGATACCAAAAAACATAATCTGGTTGAAAACCAAAATAAAAGAGATGTCCCCCCACTTTGTCAAACGTGTCAAATGTTCTCAATGCACATTTTCTACAAGGGAATTTTATTTTTCCTTATAAATAAAATTTTGGATTTGATGCCGCAAGTGATAAAAAAGTCTCCACACCCTCTATATATACTGGATTTAAACCAGAACCGTTTGGATTTCTACATTGATTTATCCATATGCGGTCATCTAATAATGACTGTTGACGACCTCGTTGTTCCAAATTTTTCTATAAAATATAAAAGCATTACTTGTTTTGAATAATTTGTTAGAAAAAACACTCAAGCAAGGATAATTATAAAGTTTACATCAGACACGACTGACGAAAACTTTTTATTGAGATTGACCTAAAAATTGACCCTTTAAGAATTGAATATGTTGAGAATAAAGAAAAATCTGTTAAAATATTGATAATTTTAATATTATATAAATTTTTAATTATTTTAATAATACTAATATTATTTTTTCATAAATATTAATCATATAATAATATCATTATTACATTATTAGTATAATTTATTATTAATATTAAAATAATATAATTTTCTATATTATATACAATTCTCCTTTCATCCGTGTGTTTAATATTCTGTCTCCACATGTAATATTTGCATTCACTTTCACCTCTCCATTGGTGAGTAGGTTGATAATTTTGAAAACGAATGCAAATATTACATGTGGAGAGAGAAAACACACAGATTAAAGGAGAATTTTATATAATATAGAAAATTATATTACTTTAATATTAATAATAATATATACTAATAATGTAATAATGTTATTATTCCTAATTATTGGTATATATTGGTAATTATTGGTAAATATTGGTAAATATTGGTAAATTTTGGTAAATTTTGGTAATTATTGGTAATTATTACTAATTATTGGTAATTATTAGTAATTATATCTAATTATTCTTATTATTGGTAATTATTCATAATTATTGGTAATTATTACTAATTATCACTAATTATTGGTAATTATTATTAATTATTACTAATTATTGGTAATTATTGGTAATTATTTCTAATTATTAGTAATTATTGGAAATTATTACTAATTATTACTAATTATTGGTAATTAGTGATAATTAATACTAATTATTACTAATTACTGTTAATTATTGTTAATTATTACTAATTATGGGTAATTATTGGTAATTATTATTAATTATTGGTAATTATTGATAATTATTACTAATTATTGGTAATTATTACTAATTATTGCTAATTATTGGTAATTATTGCTAATTATTACTAATTATTACTAATTATTGGTAATTATTGGTAATTATTACTAATTATTCCTAATTATTGAAAATTATTAATAATTATTACTAATTATTACTAATTATTGGTAATTATTACTAATTATTACTAATTATTGGTAATTATTACTAATTATTGGTAATTATTACTAATTATTGGAAATTATTACTAATTATTTGTAATTGTTGATAATTATTGGTAATTATTACTAATTATTGGTAATTATAGAAATTATTACTAATTATCGGTAATTATTACTAATTATTGGTAATTATTATTAATTATTCCTAATTATTGGTAATTGTTACTAATTATTACGAATTATTACTAATTATTGGTAATTATTAATAATTATTGGTAATTATTACTAATTATTGGTAATTATTGGTCATTATTGGTAATTATTGGTAATTATTGGTAATTATTCGCAATTATTGGTAATTATTACTAATTATTACTAATTATTACTAATTATTACGAATTATTCCTAAATATTGGTAATTATTCTTAATTATTACGAATTATTACTAATTATTGGTAATTATTGGTAATTATTTCTAATTATTACTAATTATTGGTATTAGAGATAATTTTTACTAATTATTACTAATTATTGGTAATTATTGATAATTATTACTAATTATTGGTAATTATTGGTAATTATTACTAATTATTGGTAATTATTGGTAATTATTACTAATTATTGATAATTACTGGTAATTGTTACTAATAATTACCAATTATTACTAATTATTACTAATTATAACTAATTATTACTAATTATTACTAATTATTACTAATTATTGGTAATTATTATGAATTATTTGTAATTATTACGAATTATTGGTAATTATTACTAATTGTTGGTTATTATTACTAATTATTACTAATTATTCCTAATTATTGGTAATTATTACTAATTATTACTAATTATTTGAAATTATTACTAATTGTTGGTAATTATTACTAATTATTAATAATTATTACTAATTATTACTAATTATTACTAATTATTGGAAATTATTACTAATTATTACTAATTATTACTAATTATTGGTAATTATTACTAATTATTGGAAATTATTACTAATTATTGGAAATTATTACTAATTATTACTAATTATTACTAATTGTTGGTAATTATTACTAATTATTACGAATTATTACTAATTATTACCAATTATTGGTAATTATTACGAATTATTGGTAATTATTACGAATTATTGGTAATTATTATGAATTATTGGTAATTATTACTAATTATTACTAATTATTCAAAATTATTGGTAATTATTACTAATTATTACTAATTATTACTAATTATTAGTAATTATTGGTAAATATTCCTAGTTATTGGAAATTGTTATTAATTATTGGTAATTGTTGATAATTATTGGTAATCATTACTAATTATTGGTAATCATTACGAATTATTACTAATTATTGGTAATTATTGGTAATTATTTGTAATTATCCCTAATTATTGGTAATTATTACTAAATATTGGTAATTAATCCTAATTTTTGGTAATTATTCATAATTATTGGTAATTATTCCTAATTATTAGTAATTATTCCTAATTATTGGTAATTAATCCTAATTATTGGTAAATATTGACAATTATTTGCAATTCTTGATAATATTGGTAATTATTGGAAAAAAATATTGACAAATATTGACAAATATTGGCAATTATTGAATACTGGGAATTATTAGTAATTATTACTAATTATTGGTAATTATTATAAATTATTACTAATTAATGTTAATTATTTCTAATTATTATTAATTAATTCAAATTAATTTTAATTTTTCATAATTACTGCTAATTAATTGTAATTATAACTAACTATTTTAAATTAATTAGTGTTTAATTGTCTCTAATTACATTTAATTATTAATATTTAATCATAATTATTTCTAATTAGAAATCAGAAAAAAAAATTCCAAAAATTTAAACATAATAAATATAATAAATAAAATAAATATTAAATTTAAATTCAGATAAAAACCTTAATCATTATGTCAATGTTGAGCCGCTGTAATTGTAGAACACCAACAACTGAATCCTCGATGTCGGAAAAATGATTTTACAACTGAAAGTCGTAAAAGATTCAGAAAGGAAAAATTGGAACGGCTGAGAGTTGAGAGTGGGAAAATTGTAATGGTTGGAAGTATTTATAGGTTAGATTAATTGTGACAGGCTTTTTTGCGACGAAAAACCCGTCGCAAATAACCCTGGCCGCATTTAATTATTGGCGGCATTAAAACGGTTATCTGCGACGTGGCCCGTCGCAAAAAACCCCTGCCGCCGGGGTATTTGCGACAGGACTGCAGTCCCGTCACAAATAGTCTTTAACCGCCGCCGGTTATTTTTGACGGGCCTGCAGCCCCGTCGGAAATAGTCTTTCACTACCGTCGGTTATTTGCGACAGGGATAGAACCCCGTCGCAAATAACCTTTGCGCGGTTTGGCGCACATTTCACACCAAACTATTTGCGACGGGTAAAAAAACCCGTCGCAAATAACAGATTATTTGCGACGTGAATAGTTGCCCGTTGCAAATACTCCTTTGCGAAAGGTATTTGCGACGGGAATAATTTCCGTCGCAAATACCCCGTCGCTATTACTGATTTTTCCCGTAGTTTAATTGTGAAATAAAGATGATACATGTTTGAAATAAATATATCCATTTTTGTTTAGATAATTTTTTTGGTCACATTAACCCTTATATTTATATTATAACCCCAAATAACTCTTTTTATCATAAACCATAGTAACACATTTTTTAATCATTAAGGGTTATAAATTTACACATGTGACAAATTATATGAAAATAAAACATCAAGGGATGAAATGGTTATCCATATCTCATTACCCTTTTCCAATTTCCATATATTATGGTTTTTAAATCCCTCCAACATTATATTTTTATTAAAAATTAAATATGGGAAGTTCCCCATACAAAACAAGACAATAGAGGTCTAAAATAATGGATTCACAATGCATCGACCCTAACAATGTTTCTTCATATCTGTGGATGAGATTCCAAGGTGGAAAACATAAGACTTTTGTCACCGGTGGTAATCCTGAAGGACAAAAAATCTCTATTCTTGTTCCCCTTACGCCAAGTGTGACTAAGAATCACTTTTGAATCCATAAGAATCTTTCATTTGTGAATATTACAGGCAATGGATAAATGAATGTGGAGAATCCCTTGTGTCAACATGTGATGAATAGTCAAGTCGGTTTCCACAGACTCAATCATAAGGTTATTGGGATGGAATAACTCGATAACTTTCAGCATTTCATATTCCTCACCATAAGAGAGTTTCCCAATGTAAATACATCAATGAAATCCAGTATCACCGCCCATCAGGAGTTGAAAACCACCCCTCTACTAAAACCAGACACACATGTCCCATCCATATCGAGCTTCAGAGCACTGTCTAGTTGTTTCAACTACACCCAACATCCCTTCCTGTTAACATGCATTAAAATGGGGGTACATTAGTTAACATTGATGAAAATCATTAACAAGGGGACGATCTCCCAAACCATATCAAGTAGGATCAAATCGTCCACGACACTCCTAGAATGAACCACCAGACCCATCTGCAAATAGCCCGTACTCCCAGGTCATTTTAGGTTGTGAGAGCTCCAATGACTCCAGCATCCCATAATATTGATCACCACCCTTGAAATATTCTCATATACATTGTTTTAGGTTTTCGAGAACCATGAATAAATAAAAGACACATTCACGACCACCCTACATACTCATCTGAAGGCCTCACCCAGGAAACCCCAAATTGTCGCCACCAAGTCGCTGGTGATGAAAAGGATATCAATCAACTCTTATATTGGAATCATACACAATAATAATTTTGATGCATGTGAAATCCCCTTGTGCTTCACCCGATCATCCATCAGGGTATCCTGATTCCAAATATGCCAAATATGAAATTTATATTTCACTAGAATATCATTTCACCAAACATCATCATTCCAGATATATAGTAAACCATGAACCAGATTCACCGAACGATACCCCTTGGTCGAGAACATCCAAGAGGATGACCCAATGAAAATATGTTTATCAGAATCATTGTTCAAGGAGATTCCCTTTAAAACAATACGTTGATTTTGAATGAGAATGGCCTTAATAATTGACCTGAAATTGCTAGACTGATCAAATGTAATCTTCAATGTCCGACAACCTAGGAAGCCAAGAACTGGACCTACCCAATTATCATTCTAGAAATTAATCTTCTCACTACCATCTAGACATTTGGAGTGTGTAAAATGAACATATATATAGCTAGATATTTTGATCCAAATACAACTAACCACTCAACATCCAATGGTTAGTTGGTTTCTTTATCGATTTATAATAATCCTTCTAACAACGATGTGTTCTCTAGAAAGACCCAATAAATCATACCTTTCATTCCATGCATTTCCACTCATACATTTCATAAATTTAAATCGTAATCGTAGAACTATCTGGCCCTCCATTCCTCTGAGGTCCATTGTATTTTCCCTCATTATGTGAATCCCATATGAAGCATGTTAGCACCATTTTTATGTTGTTCGTCACTGCCTTTGAAAAGATGATAACCGATATCACATGCATGAGAATTGATTAAATATCACAATTAACAAACGTAATACACCCCCCAAAATAAGAAATAATTATTCTAATTTTTAATGTGATTTCTAATTTTCCCAATGATCCCATAAAAGTGTTTAGTTTGGACCCTTCCCCTCACAATAGGAACTCCAATATATTTCATCAGGAATGATTTTTTATGTATCCCCATCCCCTCCTAATTTCTTATTCCCCCTCATTCCAGAAACCATTGTGATATAAACACACTAATTTTATCCCAGTTGATTGACTCACCACTCCACTTGCAATACATTTCCATTATCATGTTAAATTATCTAATTTTCTTCATGTTACCATTCAAGAAGAACAACATGTCATGGACAAAGAAGATATGTGAAGTTCCAGTAGTGTTCCCTCTACCACGATATGTCTGAAGCCTCCCATTAAAAACTTTTCCCTCAATATATCTACTAATATTGTCTTAAACTAAGCTAAAATGACTGGGAGAAAGAGGGTATCCCTATCATAGACCTAATTTGTTCTTGAAGAACCAAAACCAATTCCGCATGACAGAAATATCAATCCAGGGAGAGCTAAAAATTCAAAAAAAATGATCCACAACCCCTATGAGAAAATACATTTTTAAATCATTTCATAAAATATTATATAAAATAAAATAACATTAAAATCAGTCCCTCATATATTCAATTAATTTGATTTTTATGCTTTGAATAGAAAAATATATTTTGAATATAGACCCTATAATAATAATTTAACCATTATAAATAACAATAAAATTTATGAAACACCATAATTCATCCAAAAAATATTTCTTATATTTTTCCTTTAGATTGTTTTCATACCTCATGATAAAGAATGGTATTGGTGTTGTGTAATCATTTAATATATTTATACCATTAGAAAAAATTAATTATATGTTACTATATCAATAAAAATGTTTTAATTTTGAGAATAAAACCTTAGAACTGACTATAAACTCCTTTTATCCCTTTGAAAAAATATTATAATTTTTATAATATAGGACAATGACATTATTTATTTTTCATTACAAAAAAAATATATATAAGTCATTATCATAGAATAATGTGTACTGAAATCTATAACATTGAATATTGGATGAGGATGGTTGAATCCTAGTAATAAAATATACTAAAGAAAACATTTCTAGTTATTTTAATGCCTTATTACATAGTTTTAACGACATTGTTCCATGTTTACATTTTCTATGTTAACAAAAATTTTCCACGTTAACTATTCATAATGAATAAAATAAAAAATCATATTTACCTAATATCAAAAAAATAATTACAAATATGGATTACCTATTTCAATAATAAATTTATACATGTGGAATTACTAATTTTAATATAAATTAAAAAAATGCAATAAAAAATTGTTAAAAATGGTTATTCTGAGTAAAATTTTTCTTATATAAATTTCATGAAGCTTTCTGATGGAAATAGAAATAATTATATTATAATAAAAAAAATATTTCATATATAAATTAACAAAAATATCATAAAATAATGGGCCATTTAAATTATGTGATTTGATGAATTTAAATTATTATATTTGAAAAATCATAATTTTCATTACCCACTAAAAAATCTATAATTTATGATTTACCGAAAATTTTCATCAGAAGTTAAATTTTATGTTATGATTTAAAAAAATTTGTTCATTTTATAAAAAACATAATTCAATTTTTATTTTAAATTTTAGTAATATTTACACACACAAAAAACAACCAAACACATTTTTAAAAGAATGATTATTTTTTAGCCATAAAAAGAATTTACTAAAAATTAACATCTAATTTCCTAAGAATAAATTACTTATTATGTATTTGATTAGGAAAATTAGTCAAATATTTTACAATTTGTTTTCCTATAATCATACATTCAAATTCAAGAACTATGATATAACAGTCATAATTAAAATTTATTATTTATATAGTATATCACAATTAGATCAAAGATTAGTGTTGACTGATAAGAAATATAAAAAGAATATAATTATATTAAAATAAATTTTTAGGTTGAAAAAAAATTTTATGTATCATTTTAATACATAATAGAGATATTGGGAAGTTCCTTAGTGCCTTTGTTTCTATATTTAAGGTTGATATTTAAGGATCTTTGTGACACATCCCATTAAATTTTGGTTGTGTCATTATGTTGTGGTGGGAAGTGATCACTTATGGTCTTAGGAAATTAAATCACCTGAAAAAAACAATACCACCCACAATTTTTTGTAGGTAATATTAGTGTTTTACCTATATTTTTAGTTACATAATATCATTTTTGTGTGTTATGTGGTCTTCAAAATAATTAAATATGAATGTATTTTGTTCTCTCATCATATTCTAAAAGTAAAAAAATGAATATAAATAGATTTACTCTAAGTCTATGAAATGAAAATCACATATAGAAAATGTAAATTATATATTTTAATTTAAATTATGATTAGGATGTAACAATGATATGTTTCCTAGGAGTTCAGTTCTGCCTTTAATGTGATGGAGGGGATAGAGATGATGCTTCTTAATGATGATAATGATGAAGGTAGGTAAAAATTGTATCATATCACAATGGAATCCTTATTGTTTCAACATGTATAGTATTCTCAGTGTGGTTACTCGGATGTAGAGGCTATATAAGAACACATTCATCATGGTGTTTCTCCTAAACAGAACTCATGGGATGACAAACACTAGATATATTTCCAATAGATGATGTTTATCTATCTGTGATGCATGAAGATGTCTATCGTGAGCTTCAAGAATCCAAAAATGTAACACATCACTATGAATTTAATATGTAAATTTATTTATGGAGTATATTTTGGTTTTATATAGTGAAATAGACTATTTTACAATTTATAAAAAAAATGTTTGTTCTGCTGGCAAGTGAAGGTCATGGGTAATATTCATGGATGGTTTCTAAAACCCTTTAATGTTTTCTAATAGATGTTAGAAGAAATATGAATGAATATTTATCATGTTATGTTGGTTTTTGGGAGGATTTAATATAATATTCATGTTATAATATGATTAATTAATATATTGTGTTTACTGGTTATTATGAAAATTAATCTTTTCAGATTCTATAGAGAGGATATTTATGGATTAGATCATGATTTTATCATAGGATACTGAGAATAATCATGTTATATTAGAATTTCATTTTTACCTTGTGAGTCCAGGGAAGAATATAGCATTCATTTGGCCCTCAGTTTCACCAAAAAACTAATTTCCATCCTGAAATGTTAGGGAATACAATGTGAACCATCACAACAATGGAAGCACATTCAATTCTTAAAGTTCTTGTAAAATGAATCAACCCTTTATTTTGTTTAAATAAAACAATTAATATAATTAATCAATATTCATTGATTCATTTTAGTCATTTATTGGGTAACCCTATTGATACCTATTATATTTGAACGTGGTGGACAAGTCATTTTTTCTTCGTTTAGATGTAGTGTATAATATGACTGATAATATCTGGAATATTAAATTGTAGATAAAATTTTTTTTAGATCTTCTTCAATCATGTAATTATAGGGAGAGGAGAATAGTATATTATTATTTTGTATATCATCTGATCTTGGGGGTTTTCCTTCAAAAATGGTGTTGTCAGTTTGAATGAGGATGAAATTGGTCTCCCTAGTTTTATTGGACACTCGAGTTTCTAGAGTTTTTCTATGAGGTGGAATATCTTGTGGAATAATCTCCATGGTTAGACATGGTTAATTTTGTATTCTATATCTCATAACGTCATTAGTAGGCTATTGATGAATCCCGTGTAATTTAATGGGGGATAGAATGATGTTGAGGGTGATGTGAATTTCTTATTGTTGATGGAGGAGATTCATGATTTTATGAGGTTATTAATATCTATATCGATTTATTGGTTTGTGTTCTATAGAGGAATGATAATTTTTAAGAGAGAACATGTTAACATGATTTATAGATGCACATTATTTATATCAATCAATTCAAGTATTCATTTATCATGATTTTTTACATTCTAGATTATAGTTTATTTATGGACCACATTATATTCCGTATATTTTTCACAATTAGAATTATTGTAATTTTAAGGTATCACCTAGATGGGCGTTGGAGGTTTTTGTGTTCGTGATATTTTAATCTGTCTCACATTCAAATTCTTGAGGATGATAATCATTTATTTGCTATCTAATGTAATATCCTAGAAATTCACAAACTATTGCATAGTGTATCTTAGGATATTAAGGCTCCCATGGTAGGCATGTGGAGGGATGGGCTGTTTGTAGATGGAATTTTAAATATATTAGTTATTATTTGTATAAATCATATATCATGGTGTGAGATAATTTGTAATGAAATAGTCAACTATATTTGCGTTTTGGAACAATTCATGAACACTGGTTCATGGAATTAATCATTATTCACATTTTTCACCATTAGTTCTTGAGAAAAATCTTATAGAGTCAAATTTTTTGTTCTTTTTTCCATGATTTGATTCATGGTGAGGAATCACTAATTCATATAGTCAATGACCTCTGATATTTAGGATCCATATACATGAATTTTAGAGCCAATTTGAGTCAAATATTTCTTTTCAAAATACTCTTTCCATGCCATATATTTGGGGGTTTCCTTGTGCATTCATGGTGAAAAATAAGTTTTCATATCAATAATATGTATTTTATATCCGAACAATATTTATTTTACCATAAAATTTATATCAATATTTATTTATTTCTCTCAACACATGCTAGATCACAAATTATTTTAGTTACCATTTTAACACCTTCATTGTGGATCTGATCCGTGGAATTTGGATATTATATTTCATAAAATCTAGGTTATTTCCATTCTTTTTCTTATTTTTTACCTCCATATCCATAATTTTTTAAATGAATACTTGTAAATATGGTTTGATTGGGTAATTGATAGAGTGAAATTGATGTTGATCCAAAGGATTAGAATTATGAAATGTGATCCTTAAAATTATTTTCAAAAATGGAAAAATTTCATATACCAACGGTTTGGAACCATTTCTATAGGCCTCTAAACCATTGGTATAGCCTACACGAACAGTTTGGGAAGCCATTGGGTGATTTGGCATGGGGGAAGACCTATCCCAGTGGTTTGGAAGAAATAGTTGGGAAAGACCTACCCAAATGGTTTGAAAACTGTTGGTCTGGCACTTTCCCATAGTCTTTCCACACGGTTTGGAAACCATTATTATAGGTTTTTCCTGACGATTTTCCAAACCGTGGAGATTGGTCTTTACTAATGGTTTTCCCAAACCATTGGGATATATATATATATATATAATGTTCCAGTGGACGTTTGAACCCACAACCTTTACATTATATATCAATGAATTTACCACTATCCTATAGTTTCATTTGTGAATATATTTGGATAAATATATCTATATATATTTATATGTAATTTTTATATTGATTTATTTGACAATATTCAATAAATGTACTCATAAAAAATTAGGTTTCCTATCCCAACGGTTCTCAAAATCGTTGGGATAATTCTTTCTGAATGGTATTGACAACCATTGGTATATATAGGTCTCAAAGTACCCTTTCCCAAAAAATTTAGTAAACCATTGAGAAATGTGTCATCAATGTAACCATTCCCAATGGTTTTGAAAAAACTATTCGGAAAAGTAGGCCATTTCCCTACGGTTTGGGAAAACCATTGGGAAATATGGCCTCAATGTACCCATTTCAAAATAGTTTTGACAAAATGTGTTGGGAAAATTAGACCCTTTCCCAATGGATTAGGAAAACCGTTGTAAAAAGTGGCCTCAAAGTACCCTTTCCCAGCATTTTAAGAAAAACCATTAGGAAAAGTGGACCCTTTTACCATGGTTTTGGAAAAAATATTGGTAAATGTGTCTTCAATGTACCCTTTCTCAATTGTTTTCAGAAATAGTTGTGAAAATTGTACTCTTTCCCAATGGTGTTGGAAATACATTATGAAAAGTGGCATCAAATTAACCTTTCCCAACAATTTTGGAAAAAAAATTGGGAAAGAGGACATATACCAATGGTTTTCTTAAACTATTGGTATAGATTCATTGTTATATGTTGGATTTCTTGTAGTGTTTCTTGGTGATCAACGTTCACATTCTATATTCTATCATAGCTACTCAGGAAGATTTTGATTTAGGTATGTGATTTAAGATTTCTCCTTAAATTTTTAAATTTTTTTATATTTAATAATTTTATTTCTTTGGGTAAAACATATGATTTTTTATGATGATTTAAAATTAAAAATACTAAATTTAACAGATTCTATATGTGTGAATTCATATATTTTACTAATTTACTTGATATTTCATTATTGTTTCATTTCAAGAAATTAAAATATGTTGATATTTTCATGTGTGGAATTTTTGGTTATGTGATTATGTATTATTATTATATATTTACATCATAACCCACATATCATTAATGTTTAATCACTTATATATTGCAATGAATCGGTTTTTTTTAAAACATTAATGTTTTGTGAACACGGTCCTATAAGTTCTAAGATGTAATATAGAACCCCTATTTGAATGAAAATTATAGATGTAATTTTTTATTTAATCCACTATTTTGTATTATAATTTTTCTTGTCTTGTTCATATATTGTATTTTTATCATTTGGTTTATTATATGATGTGGGTGGGTGGTTTGGATGTTCATTATAATGAGATATGGGGATGGGGATATAAGAATTTGATATTTTTAGGAAGGATAATTGTTTTCAATTGTCAGTTATTAAGGAATGATAGTGGAGATACTATGATTGATTTTTAATTTGGTGTGATTCTTGTAAATATAATGTGGATGGGATTTTTTTTGTTCGGTTTTCTTATATATATTGGTATCGGGAATAAATTTTACAAAAATGACCTTACATTGCATGGGCAGTGCATTGTATAAATATGAACTATAAATTAATTAACATTACATTATTTAAAGCTTTAATTGATGGGAGAATATGTGGTAGATTGGTGATAGTGTTTTTCATTAATCATATAGTAACATTCCTTATTTTATTTAATTTTAATACTTGAGATAATCTTATAATAGGTAAAAACTACATTACAAGACTATTTACCCATGCTCATCATATTATTTTAACATTCTAATAGAAATTATTTATTGTGATATTTAAAAGTAAATTTCATAAATTTTAGAAATTAAATATGATAAATTGATATCATTTTTGGATTAGTAAAGTCATATTTGGATTAGTATTTTGTTTTGAAATTTTTATTAGTATTTTATATTTTGTTGAATATTGAAAAATAATGACTTATATGAACCATAATTTCATTTTATGATATAGATTATTTTACAAGTAATAATTATTATTTTATTTTAATATAATATAAGATAAGTTTTATTAAAAAAATTTATTCTTTCAATTTTAATCACTATTAAATTTGATTCCAGTATAAGTCTATTTTTTTGCTTATAAACACAATTTTCAATCAAATAGTTTTTTGTTTCACTTTTCCCACTTATATTAAAATTTATTTCTACTATATATTCATAGTGAATTTTTTAAAACATGTATCATATTTGGAATTATGAGGCTTAAATTTTATATTGGATTAATTATGTTATTGGTTATTATGAATAGAAACCATCGTAAAAGAATTGATAATGATAATGTGGTAAAATGGGTAAATTAAGGTAAAAAGATATTCATAAAATCAAAACCTGTAATCCTAAATATTATTGGATCATGCTATTTTGACACATATTTTATTCTATTTTAAATTAAAATATTTTACTGACAACAGACCATGATTAAGAAAAATAAAAAAATATTAATGTTAGTAATAATTATATGTCTACTCTCAACTCAATAATAAAAGGAAACAACTTCTCATCCTTATTCAAAAAAATTACCACTCTATCCCTAGAAGTACCAATAATGTCCCACCCTTAATACCTTTTTCACATATTATATGTCTTGTTGTCACTAAAAACCCAATCAAATATGTCCTAATTTTTAATCTAATAGAGGTTTTCCAATGAATATATATACCTCTTAACTGTGTTCATTTGTTTTTTAATTCATAAAAGTCATTGAAAATTGTAATAACCATGTTAATATATTTAAATATACATCTATAATATACTTTAATTTCATTATGTTTTTTCTACCACACTTTTCATCTTGCATCCCATCATATGGGAAATAAAAACATCACTTGTACGTACATGTGGACTACCATATCCACAATGTGATGTATATAATTTTTAATCACCACTTCAAATATATAGTCTTAAATATGGAATTAATTAATATATAACATTTCGTTAACATTATTATATCTCAATTAATATAATACATTATCGATTTTATTACCTTTCTACCTATTAAACAATGATAAAATTTCTCATATGAATATGTGAAATACCACATCTATGAAACAATGATATATTTTTTCCTTTACCACCTAAAATAAATTGTAAAATTATATATTTAATAAATAAATATGATATTTATTTAATTATTATGATTATATAATTTTAAATCTTTATATACCATATCTTAATTTTATTCATAAAAAAATGGAATCATAAAAAGTTTTTACATAGATACTCTCATCTTCAGGAAATGATGTATTAAATTTCATGGGAATATTTTTAATGGAAGTTTATAAAAGTAAATTTATTATATTAACAATGAAATTATAAATTTGTTAATTTCTATAGTTGTTTATACCCATACCATGGTAAAATAACAATAATCGTCAAACCAAATCGTATATGTAAAATAGAATGACAATTTCATGACTCGTGCCTTGGGGCCAATGTCGTGACTACCCCTAGCCCGCCTTCCATAGGCCAGGGGCTGGTGACTAGCACCGAAAAGGCATATCCTTAAAACTGGGAATGAATTTACGTAACAACCTATAAACTCACACAACCATGCACATTTCAAGATAAAATCACAAAGTAAACTATATAGAAAATAGAGTGAGTACAGAAAGTAAAAGGGGCCGAATAAAAGCCCAACTGGAAAGTAGAGGTAAAACTGGAATGTACTAGTAAAACAAGGAAACAGCTCTTATGAACACCCTCCAAGGATCCTACATGAAGGGTAGGTACGACTCTCAAAAGATCCTCTCTACAGTACTCCTCATCTATGGTCCACCTTGGAGCAACCTTCAGTCCTGGTACCTTAATCATCATCCAGGGTTTTCCGTCGTTTTCACTTAACACAACATAGTGCAGGCGTAGCCTATAAAGAGGTGAGTATTACAATACTTAGAATGGACCCCGAGACCCTTGAAGGTCACTAAAAACTCCACAATGGAAAAAACTCAATGCATTGAAATAATAGTCAACCCTACTTAAGTATATGCCCATACATATACCTAAATTATCATGTATACCCATCTAATTCATGAGGAAACATAAGTCCCAACTCACTATCTGAAAAGCTCAAATTTCCCACAATGGAAAGAATACCATGAAGGTAACACCACAAAGGTATGTACCACAAAGGTAACACCACCTAGAAGAATACCACATAGGTATAACCAAGATGACAGGTACCCCAAAGGTAACGACACACAAAAGATTACCACAAAAGAATCACCACGAAGGTGGGACTCAGCTCACAATAGGTATAACAATAGTAAATTGATATAAAGGATTAGTCGAAGGATATATCATTTTACTCTGTTAAGTAGAACTGCTTCGGACCCACACAAGATCTATATGTAACTAACCCATGTTGACCCACACAGGATCGGTATGCATAGACCCACACAGGATTTGAACCATATAGGATCTGTATGCACTGACCCACATAGGATCCTTGAGCGCTGACCCACATAGGATCAATATGCGCTTACCCACATAGGATCCCTGAGAGCTGGCCCACAAATGATCTTATAGATGTTGAACCACAAAGGATCAATGTTCTTTCTTCACATACAACCATCCATAGGGTTCCCACACTAAGCATGCCTGATTACAGGAGGTTCCTCACCTCAATCCATCTGTCAATACTTTTTCTACCACGATGTCCCACTAAGATGTATCCCAAGGGTCCTCGATGTCAAAAGGAACCAAATGAAACTGACATCGTGTCAATCAGACACCAGGTCTATAAGTTATTATCATTTTTTATCTGAGTGCCCAGTTAGATTCGGGTTTGATCCAACCCGGCCATACTCTAACATTATCTAGAACTCTAGTGTATTATACAAAAAGTCCATTCTCAATCCATGGATTCTAGTGTCGTAGACGGTTTGTCAAACAGATTCTGGAATAACTTCTTATGTCCACAAAGGAAAAATTGGGTCCAGATAGGCCCAGGTCCAATCTAACCCTGTCGGACCAACCCGGCCCATGGTGACCTGACTCGGTTTGTGGAGACGTGACCCGTTTTGGGTCTGGCCCTGTTGGCCTGAGCCTTCAGTGGGCCAGGCCCGTTGGGCCGTGGTCTAGCTTGGTGCACGAATGGGGAAGCCCGGCCCGTGGGAACGACCCGCTGGGCTACCCGGTGGCACGGCCCGGTGGCGCGGCCCATTGGGGAGGCCCGCCGGCACGGCCTGGCAGCGCTGGCCGATGTCGCATCATTCCAGGTAGCGTGGTATTCCCAAGATGGTGTCGAAGGGGGAGAATCCCCCCTTCCATTCAGAACAGTAAAGGGCAGCACCTTAGGTGCTTCCATGTCACCACGGGACCTGATTAGGTCCCACCGAACTGGTACGGATGTCCGGTGCTCTGGATTATCCACCTACCTATGGCACAGTCGTGCACCGCTGCTCCATTGTGGATAGCCGGGTGACGGCTACTCTTCGTCCTCCTATGAGGCCAAGCAGGCACAGTCTCCTACTCTGGCAGGGAGGACACGTGCAACCGCTTCGGCACACGGTGTGTTGGCATGTCGGACCCCCATACTCTTTCGCAGGTCACCACATTTTCTCTCTTTGCCTAAAAAATATAACGATTACATATTCACATTCTTCGGGTCATGGACTCCACTTCTATATGTCTCCCTCAAAAAATTATATTGTTTTCAACATCGTAATTTATTTGGTGTTGATGAACAAATGAAGAACGCGCGGAGACTCAAAAAAGAAAGAGGAATGGTTTATGTGTTGGATGATGGCCATGTTTGTTTGGCCCTCAACATTTTGAATCCATAGTATGAATAAATCAACAAAAATAATATTTGTTCATAATTAAATTGAAAACCCTTACCTCGATTTTCTGTTGGAGGTGGCACGAGTAAGAACACGAAGTCGATAAAGATGGATGTCGGTGTTCATCACTACCACAAGACGCTCCAAGGTCGGTTCATCGTACTTCGTCCAAAAGTCATTTTTCGTTGGAGGATCTCCTTTTTTGGAGAATTTTCTCCTATGGTTCTCCCAAGCATTCCCTTTATAATGATTTCCCCCAACAAGAGAAAATGAGGTGCCATGATTAATTAAGTAAATTAATTAAACCAATTAATGTTGGCAGATTTAATAAGGGGAATTACAAGTGTTAACTAACAATAAAGAGGGATTTCAAGGTTCGGATGGTCCCCAAAACTAAATTCAAATTTCTAGTTTCATGTACGTGTAGTCCCCACCACTAAATTCAAAAATTATATTTCATTAAAAAAAACTTGTTTTCTTCATTTAATTATTATCATTTTAACTCTCCCTTGAAAAAACCTAAAAACTAACATTCACCATTGACCTATTGTGGTTGACATGAAGGCCTCTGTAATCAAATATCAGTGATAAGAGTTCAACGGTGCACTCAAATTAAAATTCTGAGCACCGATGTAAAGTGTTACTAAAACCTTCTCACACATTTACTGAACATACCTAAAAAAATTTCAGAAATTTATTCTAGGCTCTCCAGGCCTTAGAACCATGCTCCATCAAATTTCGCAGACTCATAATATTTCCATATAATTAATAAAAAAATTACATGGAAATTTTTTGGTCTTTACATTCTCCCCACCTCAAGGCTTTGTGTCCCTAAAATCCACAAAAAAAACTAGGGAAACAAGTGGAGTAATGACTATGAATCTGAGCCTCATGCTCCCATGATCTCTCCTATAGTTCTTCGTACTGCCAATAAATGAACTCCAGAGGTATTAATCTCCCATTAATGACTCTCTCATGACGATCCTCAATCTATACTGGAACCTCTGAAAACATCTCCCCATCGTCGATGTCCAGTTCACCGTGGTTGATGGCGTGAGATGGGTCATGTACATATCTCCACAGTATGGATATGTGGAAGATTTCATGCACCTTATCTAAGTGCGGTGTATGGGCTAGGTGGTATGCCTCCTCAACAACTCTGCAGAGGAAATGAATGGCTCTGATGAACCTCATAGATAACATGCCACCCCGGTCAAATCTTTGCAAACATCGATGAGGTGAGACCCGTAAAATGACATTATCACCATCCTCGAACTATGGAGGTCTCCATCTCCTGTCATTGTAATACATGTTCCTGCTATGTGCAGTCTTCATCCACTCCTAGATGATCTTCACTTTTTCCATGGTAGCTCGTATCATCTCAAGGATAATGAGTGCTGACTCCCCTGGGTTAGTCCAGAACAAAGGTGATCTTTATGTTCGATCGTACAACACCTCAAATTATTCCATTCCAATAGTGGAGCGATAAATTTTGTTGTTTGTGAAATAAACTAAGAGAATGTGATCCTCCTAGGTATGGCTGAAATCAAGGATGCAAGCATGCAGCATGTTCTCAAGGGTATGACTGGTCCGCTCTGTCTGACCATCTGTCTGAGGATGGATGGCAGTGCTCAACCGAAGTTGTGTCTCGAAAACTTCCTAAACATCCTTTCATAGCCAGGAAGTAAAATTTGCATCAAGTTATAAGACAATCATATATTTAACTCCACGAAGTCATAGAATCTGTTGTATGTAGAGGCATCCCAAGATCTCTACTGAACCCTGCTCTTCGATAGGTTGGAAGTGGGCCGACTTGGCCAGTCGGTCAACGATCACCCCTATGGAATCGTATCCCTTGGACGTGTCATATCATTATGTCAATTGAAATTCAATCCAACTTCCACTATGGAACCTATAATGTCTGAACTATGCCTGGTGGAACCTGGTACTCTACCTTCACTTGCAGACAAGTGAGGCACCGTGAGACAAATTTGTTTACTGCATTATTCATTCCTTGCCACCAGTGCTAACTCCAGAGGTCTTGGTACATCTTCTCTACACTAGGATGTACCGCTAGATGGAACCTATGGAAATACCTCAACAATTCTTCTTGTACTACCAAAGGTATCATAATACATCCTCTAAAGATGATGACGTTCTCCCCAACTTCAGAAAATCCATCAGGTGCCTGTCATGTGGGTATCTGAGTATGTGAGCCTCGAAGTCAGTGTCCCCATGTTGCGCCTACCTGACTTGCTGAAGGAGTGGGGGGGTGACTATCAGAGAATGATGATTAATTTCTCTATATGTATCCATGTAGGATTTCTCCAAAAAGGCTAGCTTCTCCATCACCTCACTCAGAAAATGTATACCATATCTCTTGCATAGTGAATCTGCTACTACGTTCCCCTTACCAGGAGTATAGACTATCTCAAAGTCATAGTCCGGGGGGAACTCTAGCCATCACCGCTGTCTCATGTTTTGGTCCTTTTGAGAGAAGATATACCTCAGACTCTTATGATCAGAGTAAAATGTAAAACACTTTCCCATCATGTAATGTTGCCACATCTTCAAGGATAAGGCCACTGCTGTTAACTCAAGGTCATGGGTATGGTAGTTATTATCATGTTGTCTAAGATATCAATACCCATCAGTGATCATTGATAGATCCTACATCACGACACATCCAAGCCTGATCCTTGATGCGACGCAGCAGACTACGTACCAAACTCCTTCCTATGGTAGCCTCACGATAGGGGCACTCTTCAGTCTCTTACTCAGATCCTTGAAACTCAGCTGGAATATATCTAAATACACTAAGGGTTTCCCCTTCTTCATCAACGTTGATAATGGTGTCGCAACTCTGGAAAATTTAGGCACAAACCTTTGTTAGTAACTTGCCAAACCCAGAAAACATTGCATCTCCATCACACTCATTGGTGGGTCCCAAGAATGAACAACCTCAATAGTCACTGGATCCACTGCAACTCCAGCCTCTGAGATGACGTGTCACAAGAATTGTACACTTGAAATATATAAATAGAACTTCGAGAGCTTACTATATAGATTTTTCTCTTGAAGTGTGTCCAAAACTATCTGCAGATGATAGGCATGCTCCTCCTCTGTCGCTGAGTATATCAAGATGTCGTCGATGAATACTACCACAAAGTGATGAAGGTAAGGAAGGAAGGTCCTATTAAGGAGTCGCATGAACACTTTTGGGGAGTTGGTTATGCTGAATGGAATAACTATGAACTCATATTGTCTATACTGACATCTGAAATACATACTCTTCACATAATCCTATCATAACCTGAGTTGGTTATAGCCTGATTTGAGGTCTATTTCAAAAACCATCATGGACGATTCATCTGATCAAAGAGATATCCCATCCATGGGAGTGGGTACTTGTTCATCACGGTCACCAAGTTTAGGTGTTGATAGTCCACACAGAGTCTCAAACACACATCCGCCTTCATGGTGAACAAAATCAGGGGCTTTCCAAGGAGAAAAACTAGGCATAATGAACCCCTTTCCCTACATGTCCTCCAGTTGTACTCACAGCTCTTGAAGCTCTGCAGGAGCCATCCGTTATGCTGGCGTAGATATCAGTATCATCCTAGTGTACAAGTTGATATAAAATTCCCCCTCTCTATGAGGAGGTATACCCATGAACATCATCTAGAAAAATATCACCGTACTGGACCAACATTACAGTATTTCTTGGACTCTCAACGTCAACCACTCAGAGGGTATGTCCAGCCAACTAATATGTGATCAGTTGAACCCTCCTCTGGGTATGTCTTTCTTATGCTGAAAAGGTTCCATTATTGGCGGTGAAAAAAAACGTGGTCCCGTCCGTGTAGACACACCACACTTTCCTACTAATACAGTCGATCTGAGCATGGATTGTGGATAACCAGTCCATAACCAAGATGATGTCATAAGTCCTCGATGTTGCAGCTAGAAGATTCATGTCGAAGCTCTCACATCCTAGAGTAAGCTCACACTACCACCACCAGTTTGTAATCATTTAATCTCCTCCCATAAGTGTCTCTAGCTATAAGGATCGATCAAATGACTCTACCGGTATCTCCGAGCTCCGAACGAGGGTCATGGCAATAAAAGAAGGAATGGAACTTGTGCCTATAAGTACTGAAAATAAGGTGTAGTAGACACAAATCGTACTTCATATCATCATTGTAGGGCCATGTTCATATGCCTTAGCTGCCTAGAGGTGAACTTTCCCATGTCCACATTCTCGCCATGGTAGGGTTGGGCCACCTTGAGGTGGTTGTGGTAGAACCTTTAATTTCATCCCATCGTCTGTTGCACGACTATATCCTCTTCCATGTCTACCTCCTGCCTGCGGACCTCCACGATCGAATCTTTGCCACTTCCTAGGCGGTCCTTCGACCATCTTATAGTCATCTATACGGAAGTTACGGTAGTCACGAGCCATGTGACCCTACCTGCTGCACATCTAACACCGCATGTTCCTCACCTATCCAGGTTTGTCTCAAGACTCCCACCCAACAAACCTTGTATCCTATGCGCATCCACTATTTGGTCTGGTCCACTTGGACCTCTTTGTCATTTTCCTGCTACACGGTGCAGATGACTCTTCTGTGTGACGTCCGGTGGAGGGTCTCGTTGCAGGTGAATTCTGAGCAAGGAAACCCTCAACTAATAACGCTCACTCTAACACCCCTTCCTTATTCGGGATTCTGAACGATATCATCGAATCTCTAATCATATATCTGAGCTCCTTCTCGAAGGACTGGGCCCTGAGGAAACAATCCCCCGCCATGTCATTGGAGTAGCGTGATAGGTCGGTGAACCATGCAGAATACTGAGCCATAGACATGCATCCTTACTGTAAGTGGAGAAGCTCTAGTATACGCACTGAGCATAGGTTCACTTGGACGAACTCTTCCCAAAAAAGTCTCTCTATGTCTATCCATATAAGACTGACCTTGTCATGAACCCAGAGCATCATGTTCCACCATCTGACCACTACTTCCTGAAGAAGAATGGTGACAATGATCACCAAGAGATTAGATGGTGTCCCTACTAGTCGAAAGACTCTAACCATGACCTCCATCCAATCCTCAGCTGCCTATAAATCTGTCTCCCCTTGGATCCTCGGTGTCCTCTAGCACTGGGACTCATGCAACATTCCCAATTGTCATGCAACCTCTATTGATGGGGCCACATTAGCTTCCCAATAGGTAGTGGTGCTACTGGTACACCACCCGATGGTACAACTGTCGTAAGGGGGCCTTTCAACGAAGCCTCGTCGCTCGGTGGGCTGTCATCACATACTCTACCCAGATCCCTATATGGCTGTCTGCATGGAGGCATCCTGAAATGAAATAGTTGTTCCACGATTAATAAGTTTTACCTTTTGAGATGACTCAAAGAGTTCACATGGAATAAATTTCAAATACACACACACTATCAGTGTTTTCGTGCCCAGAGTCATAAATCAGAACGCAGGGTTCTGTCGTATGGATACGAAGACCTCCGCACAAAAAATGGATCCCCTAAATTGAAAATCACACACATTACACTTAAATCCATTTCGTAGTCAATAGATCAGAGTTTTAGTTCTTTGTTAGAAAAAAAATCTTCTGATACCAATTTGTCAAGAACCGTCCCTTGGGGCCTAGGTCGTGACTACCCCGACCCCTCCTTCTATATGCCGATACTAGAGACTAGCACCAGAAAGTAATATCCCTAAAACTGGGAATGCATTTCCTTAACAACCTGAAAACTCACACAACCATGCACATTGCAAGATACTATCACAACATAAACAATATAGTAAACATAGTTATTACAGTAAGTAAAATTAGTCAGAATACAAGAAAATCATGAAAGAACAAGTAAAACTAGAATTTACAAGTATAATTGGGTAATTGCTCATGTGAACACCTACTAAGGATCCTACAAGATGAGTAGTTACAATTCTTGAATGGTCTTATCTACAGTACACCTCATCTAAGGTGCACCTCTGAGCGACCTCTAGTCTCGGTACCCTCGTCCTCAATTAGTGTTGTCCATCTTCAACACATAACACAACATTGTGCGGGTCTATCCCATGTAGGGGCGAGTATAACAATACTCAGTAGGGACCCCGAGACACCCGAAGGTCTCTAAAAATTTCACAATGGAAAAAAAATGAATAGAAACAATAATCAACCCTACTTAGGAATATGACCATACATATACCTAAGTTGTCAAGTATACCCATCTTATTCATGAGAATCACAAGGACCAATCATTAGCGCAAAGCACAACTGTTCCACGAATGAAAAAACACCATGAAGGCAAGAACACAATGGTAAGAACAACAAAGGTAATGCCACACAGAAGAATACCACACAAGTATAACCACAATGTTTTGTACCACAAAGGTAATGCCACACAAAATAATACCACACAGGTATCATCATGAATGTAATACTCATCTCACACTCAGTATAACATAAGTATAGAAGTAAAAATGATTAGTCGAATGCTGGATAAGCTTTCTCTATTAATTAGAACTGCTTATGACCCACACAGGACGAATCGGTAACTTATGCCTACAGACCCACACAAGATCTGACCCACACAGGATCGGTATGCGCTAACCCACACATGATTTTTGAGCACTGACCCACATAATATTGCTAAGCACTAACCCAGAAATGATCATTATGAACTAACCCACAGAGGTTGGTGGAGTGCTGACCCACACAGGATCTGATAGATGTTTACCCACATAGGATTGATGTTCTTTCTTCACGTACAACTCGCCATAAGGTTCCCGCACTTAGAATGCTTGATTCATGGAGGTTCTGCTCCTCATTCCATCATTCGAAACATAATCTTCACTAATTCACACTAATATGTATCCAAAAGGTCTATCACTTCAAAAGGAACCCAACACAACATACGGTGCATCAATCAGACGCTTGGTCTCTATGTTATTAGTGTTTCCGGCCCGAGGGCTCAGTTGGATTCGAGTTTGATCCAACATGACCATACACCAAAATTATCCAAAACAGAAGTGGAGTATACCAAATGGACCTTCTCAATCTAAAGATTAGTGTACCATAGACGGTTCGTCAAACGGAAGCCTGAATCACATTTTATGGCCACAATGGCGAAACACTGTCCAGATGCGCTAACCCACACATGATCACTGAGCATTAACCCACACAAGATCTCTATGCATTGTCCCACAAAATATCTGATAGATGTTTACCCACACATGACTGATGTTATTTTTTCATGTACAGTAGGCCACAAGGTTCCCGCCCTAATCATGCTTGATTCCAGGAGGTTCTGCTCCTCAAGCCATCAGTCGATACAACATTTGGGATGATGTCTTAAGAAGAAGTATCCCAATAGATCATAATGTCAAAATAAACCCAAAAAAACTGACGGCGTGTCAATCAGACGCCCAGTTTTGTATTTTTTTAGTGTTTCTGGTCTGAGTGCCCGTTTGGATTTAGGTTGGATCCAACCCGGTCGTAATAAAACATTATCCAAAACTCAAGTAGAGTATACCAAAAATACTATATCGATTCAATGATTCTAGTACTGCACAAAGTTCATCAAACAGATTCCCAGATTATATGATATGTCCACAAAGGTGAAACTAGTTCCAAATGGGCCTGGGTCCGGGCCTACCAGACCTGGGACGACCCAACCCGGTCCGAGTCTGGCCCAGTTGGGCTAGGCCTCGGTGGGTATAGCCTTCTAGTCCATGGTCCGGCCCTGCCCGCGATGGGGGTAGCCTGGGTCGGTGGAACAACTCGGTGGCACGACCCAATGGCACAGCCCGCAAGTGCGGCCAAGTGGTGTGGCCCACTGGGTAGGGCGGTCTTCCTGAGTTGGCGCAGAAGGGGGATATCCCCCCTTCCATTTCAATCTTTAAAGGGAATCACCTTTAGGCACTCCCATTTCATCGCAGGACACGAACGGTTCCCGCCAAATCTCTATGGCTGGCCGGTACTCTAGAATGTCCTCCTCCTAGCGGTGTAGTCACATGCCGCTGCTCCACTGCGTCCGGCTATGTGCCAACTGCTCTTCGACCTCCACCGCGGCGAGCAGCCGCAGTCTCCTGCTTCAGCGGCGTGGACACGCGCCGTCGCTTTGCCACGCGGCTGACTGGCATGCCCCCCTCCACATCCATGGGTCACTACATCTCTATTCATTGAACAAAAAATATAACGACCACATATTTTATATCCTCAGGTCGAGGGCTCCACGTCCATATTTTGCGGTCAACAAATTATCTTCTTTCCAGTCTTGTTAATTATTTGGAGGTAAAGAACACATGAAGAACATTTTGAGAATAAAAAAGGAATAGACAAGGTTTATGTGTCGGATGATGGCTCTATTTCTTAGGACATCGTCATTGTGAATCCATAGGATGAAGAAATCAACATCAATAAGATTTAATCAACATTCAATTTAAACCCACAGCCTCAATTGTCTATTGGAGGTGGCGCGTGGAAGAAGACAAAGTTGATAAAGATGGAGGTCAGAATTCTTCACTCCCACAAGATGCTCTATGTTCGATTCCTCATTCTTTTCCCGGATGCCGTTCATCATTGGAGAATCTTTTTTGTTGGAGAATGTTCCCCAATGGGTCTCCCAAGCTTTCGTTTCCCAACGATTTCCCCCAACATGAAAAACGAGGTGACAATATTAATTAAGATAAGTTAATTAATCCAATTAATGTTGGCACATTTAATTTTGTGTAATTCGAGGGATAAATAAAAATAATAAGGGAGTTCAATGGTTGGGGTGTCCCCACCACTAAATTCCAATGGGAGGATTCAATCTCAGGTGGTCCCCACTACTAAATTCAAAAAGAAGGATTCATTAAAAAATTAAAACATGTTTGTTTTATTTTATTATTATTTTTAACTCTCCCTAGAAAACAAGAGAACTAACATTCACCCTTGACCTACTGCGGTCGAGTTGATGCTATCCTTTAGCGAATATCGACTCTGCTAGTTTAAAGGTACCATCAGATTTCAATTCTGATCACCGGTTCAAAATTTATGGAAAATCGCTCCCAAATTTAGTAAGCATACCTAAAAAAGAAAAAAAATCTATTTCGGACACTCTCGGTCTCAGAATCATGCACCGTTAATTTTCTCAGACTCATAATATTTATATATAATTAAAAAAATACATAGAAAAATTTGGGACTTTACAGACTCACACTCAAAATTGAATTTTACATCATGTTATTGATAAATCGATATGATAAAATTATTAATTAATAATTAATAGAGGATAATTATATGATCTTTATATATTAAAACTTACATATTTCATTATACATTCATTATTTTTATAGTTTGTAGGAATTATATATATTTTTGATCACTTTCTTAATCAAAAAATAGAAATTTTTTTATTATGAAAATATAGCTTCATTTTCACTTTTTGGATGAGTATATTTTTACAATCTATAGTTATTAAATAAAAAATTTTGTGGACATTCCAGTTAACTTTTAAAATATTAATAATTTTATTTTTATAAAATAATTAACATTATTTCAAAACACTAAAAATTAATTTTATTCTATTTTTTCTGTACATGTCATTTTATTACTTTGATAAAAGTAGGAGAAGAATGGTTTTTAATGTTTATTTCATGACTATATTTTCTCACCATCATAGGTTTTATTTGATATCAATATTATTCTACACCTTTAAATGTATTTTCCATTATAATATTATACCCTTTATTAATGGAATTTTTAGTAATAAACTTTTATTAAAATTTTTTATTTATTCATTCTTCAGAGATTCATACCAATGTTTTTATAACTGTTTCTTTACATATATATAATTATTAATTAAATATTTATATTTTTCACATGTGATATAATCAAATGACTATAACCTCCTTATGTATCTTAAAATATGTTGATAGTGTTGTTATATTTTTTACTGAAAATTTTGTATATTTATTATTCTATTTTTCCAATATGAATATTTATATTATTTATGTATTATGTATTATTAATTTCAATCAATATATTTGACATAGTAAATAATGATTGTGTATTTATATTAGATATCCCCTCAATTCATTTAATGGTCTCATAATTAAAAACAGATTTGGTATTATAAAAATTAGTTACCTATATTGGAATTATTCCTTAAGATGAGCCCTTGATAGGATGACTGTGATATCTTCTACATTTTACAATTGTGAAACATGTTATAATTGTATATGTGATTTTTTATGTCATTATGTCATACATGGATATATCCCCTTTCAGGATATTTTATAAATATATATATAAAATATTGTTAATTTTTATCTCGTCCATATTTTTGGTTTTATTTAACAATTAACAACGTTTGATGTTTACATTCCCTTAACGTGCAATTAATATCACCATTTAATATGATTTATCTTAGGTAAAAAATAAGTGATCATTGAATGATTTAAAGGATATTATAGATTAATTGATATTTTTTTAATTAAAAAATTATGTATTATTTTATGTTTTTCAATTTAATGTGACAAACATTTATGTTTCCTATCACTCAAGAATACTAAAATTTCAAATAATATTATACTAAACATATAATATTTTTTTACAGTTTAATAAGATAACAACCTTATATAGTTTGCTATATTCAGGGTTTTATAGTTGTCACCCTGAGGATGTTTAGTGAGAAACTTATCAGCAATTTATAGAAGAACATATTATAACATAATGGGAATGTTATGATAATCTTGTAACAAATTCAAAAACTCTAGTAGAATATTTTATATATAGTAATTTTATATTATTATTCAATATTCAAATTTTTTTATGCTAGTCTCATGTTTTTTATTCATTAGATATAGAACCCATTCAAGGAAATAAAAACCATACCAACACTAATAATTAATATGTTGATTTTCGTCATGATCAAACAAATGAAGTTGACGAAGATACTTTTGGAAATGAGCATCCTATAAATATATTGGGTTAGATTACACATGAAAATACCAATAATCATTCACATATATAATAACCTTCTAACCCCCATAAATGTGTATCGATTTTGGACTACTACATGTGACATAATCCTCAATCATTCAATGGGTAAATTATTCCATTATTTATTGATAAATGGGCCAGGTCCTTAGAGATTGTAATTAATTATTTAGTTTGTAATGAAAGTGATGATGTTAATATAATAGTGTATATTCTAAATGGAAATATTGATCAATGGTTTTAATTGATCCATAACAACAAAGATGTTACTGACACCTAATGTATGTAATATAGTAAATTTGAAAAAATATCCTTTGAAAAATACTTTCTGCATGGGAAATAAAGTGATATAGAATGTAAATTAAATAATATAATATAAAATGATGTTGAAAATATTTATTAATATAAATAAATGTTCAAAAGGTATTCAACAGATAACATATGTAATCTTTGAATTACATTTATTCCATTATTTTGATGGATAAAACCAATCTGTTATGGGTGTTAGTTCCTCAATATTTTTTTATATAAGGATATAGTATCAGTTGACCTCAATATAGATAAATAACTTTAAAATTATTATATTTTCTAATGAATTCATGAATGACATTTAAAAAGATTATAACTCTATAAAAAATTCATTTAAAATGACGAATGAAAGGGTGTAATTTCCAGTATCTAATAGTTATGGAAAGAAATGTTATGGAATAAGTTTTAGGGGAATATGAGTTTGTTTTAGGTTAAGTGATAAAGTGATTTAAGTAGATGATTATAATGGAAAGGAAGAATACTAAAATGTCTAATGCATAAACTTTTTATAGATGGGGAATTACTAAAATGAATGTATTCATTGTCCTAGTAATTTAACATAGAAAATAATGATATATAAATTATTATCTTATTATAATACTATAACATATTTTGAATGAAAAAATGACATGATAACATTTACATTAATCATAATATCAATTATATCTACTTATTTTTTTATTATAGTTCTGAAAAATATGTAGTATCTTATATATCTCATGAAATCACTGATTTATTCCCTAACACTATATGTAAATTGTAATTAATGAAGACAAATAATGGTAATCTTATTATAATATCGATATATTGTGAAATATGGATTCATATGAATAGATATACACTAGTTGTAGTCTTTATTATCATACCTATTATTGTCTTTGAAATAATACTATGTATATATTTAATTTTAGTGTATAATAAAGGAATTTATTTTTGAGAGGATATTACTATTTTTAAATGTGCTATAATGTACATTTAATTTAAGGGAGAAACTTCACTAACAAAATCATTTACATATCCACCTCCAATAGCACACCGTAATGAAATTATTGTATAATCGGAATAAAAAAATAAATAAATGGGGAATAAATACTATGTTTTACATTTTTTTATTATTTTCGATTAATAAATTTATATATTTATAGAATTGTTATAGAGACATACAGTTGAGGTTGATGATATTCTTTCTATTGAACCCATAACTCAAAAAAATAAATATGTATGAATTCTTGAATAATAGAACCATTTTAATTGATAAATTTAATAAAATTAATTGATGATTTGTGTGATGAAGGCTCTATACACTCTATTTTTTACCATGTGCGTCCCCTACACTATTTGAGATAATGAAGGATTTTTATATGATTATGTTCTTCAACTATATTTATATCAATTTAGTTACATTAATGAATAAATAAATTTTCCCATGTGTTGATGGATTATTTGATCAATATTAAAAATTCATAATATTTTTCACTAATGAATCATTTATTTGGTTATCATCAATAAATGGCGATGAAGGGTGATATGGAAATATTTTTATTCTGTATAATGTATGGTTATCATCTGTTTACACTAATACCCTTCAGATTGACTAATTCACCTTATATATTTACTTATCTAATGAATATAGTATATAATGATTGTCTTGATAACATCATGGTGGTAATCATTGATGATATGATGATATACACTATCATCCATGAAGAGAATGGGAACCAAATGAAAATAATTCTCAAGGGTCTAAGAGAAAAGAAATAATATGGGAAATTTAGTATGTGAAAAATTTCGATCAAGGATGTTTCCATTCCAAGACATATAAACACCATGCATCAAATATTTATCTATCCTAAAAACGTGGTTGTCATAGAATGGACCACAATGAAAAATACAACTGAGATATGAAATTTCCTTGGTCTAGAAAGTTACTATCATTGAGTTTTTAAAAAAATGTCATGATAAGACAAAACATTAACCACATTTAAATATAAACAGATTAATATTACATAGTCAATGGAGTTTTAAAAATTTATTTACGAGATAAGGTTAATATTTCATAATCCACCAATATTGAATTTTATATTAAGAATGTAAAGGATTGTAATATATTGTGATACATTAAAGAAATTGATGTGCTTTATCCTCATACATAATGATAATGGATTTTCATATGAATCAATTTCATTAAATATCCATTAGTAAAACTACATTTCTCATGATCCTTAATTTCTAGTTATAATATTTAACTTTATGATATGGAGGCACAATATATAGAGAAAATGATTTTACATATATACTAACAAAAAATGTTTGATGTACATTTTCACTCATCAAGAGATTAAAAATAACTAAATAAGATGGTTATAACTAATCATGTAATATGATCTATAGGTACACTAATACAATTATAAGTAAAATATGGTGTTTTTTATTTCAGTATGAGGTGCTATGGAGTTCCATGTGTGATTATAATAAAAAATAATACAATATATGGAAATTTATTAAAGATTGATATGGTAGTTTTTAGGAATGACGAATAATTAATACGTTTCCATGATGTTAGTGATCCAAGTTTATTATTAAATTTATATGTAACATTTTGATGATAATGTTTTACAAGGGTAGAATAATGTAGTTAATGAAAGAAAATTTTTATAATCCATTGATAATGAATGAGTGTTGATATTTGAGAAGAGTATATCTGTAATATCTATATTGTAGTTGAAACCTAGATTATAGATGAAACACATAACTAAAATTTCTGTATACACAATAGTAAGATAAATATGTATAGGGATTATAGATAATAGTTATTGTTGGATGGTATAAATTGGGTACTTTTTCATTATATGATTAAATTTTTTGTGTTCTTGGAGTTAAAGATTTAAAAACCATGATAAGGGGGTATAAACATCATTTTATACCAATATATATGTGGGATAATATTGAAATGGAATTTTTAAAAAAACACCTTGTATGAATTATTCAATATCTGTCTTTCTTGGTTGGCATACTCTCTCTACAAATTTTATATAAGAAAATGAATATCTAGACCATAAAACCCTTTCTTGGCTCTATATTATTTAACATGGGATAATTAATGATGAAACTCAATAAATTTTATCTTATCATGACATTCAATTCACATCAAAATTGTAAAACAGTCATTATGAATTTATCAATACCAAGATACATATGAGAACCACCTATCAACAAAAACTGATGGAATGCCTGAAGAATGATTTAGATATTATAATATTTGAAGAAATATTTTTCACATAACATTCAAATTATATGAGATATGTATCTATAATTAGTGTAGTTTCCTATACCAACACTCCTAATGTTGGTTCTAGTAAAAAAAAATATATAATCACTTTGATACCATCTATAAACCCATATATATAACGTGCTCAAAAAACAAAATCATTAATGATTATATCATCCCTTACATCCCAAATAAGGTTTTTTATATTTTGAGCTTTCTTGATTTATGATAAATCATAATTTAATAATTCTAATGTCTTTATCCTAAAATTAATAATTTTTTACAATAAAAAAACTGTATAATTCATGATAAACCTTCAACATCTACCCGAAAACCATCCACACATGTTATCCTTATAGAAATGTTACATGTATTACTTTTCATCATAACCTGGTGAATAGAAGTATATGAAATGTGTGATTTAAAATTCATTGAATGGGGAACATATAAATAAATATTTCAAAAACATAACTGAATAATAGAAAATATAAAATGAATAAACAATATTTTTTTCAAAAGGTTATTCCTCGGTCAAAGATCATTTCAAAATTTATTAAAAACAAGAAATAAAGCAACATGAATCTGAAATTGGAGATCTTATTACAATTATTTTCATAGAGATGGATAAGATCAAAAAGTAATTCATAGTTCCACATAACATAATGGTTGATTCCCTTATTAGAACTCCATCACCCACCATGTTCACCTCTAGATAGGAATGTGTAGAAAGTTATCTAAGCTCCAGAAGAGAGGTAAAGATAATCTAACAGTGCACTCTGAGAGGCCATGAATGATGAACCACACCATTATAAATATCTTATACATTGGTGGTGGAGTCACTCTTAATCCAAATGTTGTTCCATCCTTTTATCTTAACAATTTTTATAGCATAAATCACCTCCGAAATTTATGCCCTTAGGAAAGAGGTAATCTTATAGGTTCCAATGAAACAACCCTTGCAATGCCCATTAGAGTCCCTAAAAATAGCCTCACAGCCTAATAGACATGGATTTTCGATAGAAGCACTATCAACATTAATTTGGATCCATCCAAGGAATGAGAATTGCCAGAACACCTCAAACACGAGCTTTTCCTGGTTGTAAATGTGTTGGATTCTATGAAATTAGAGGATCACAAAGTCACCAACCAGGTTGTCACAATGAGATTTCTGAATCGTAGAGGCATCCCTAATGGATATATGAAATCACGTTCGTCCTTTATTAAGGTAGAATGAGTGCATGTTGTAAATAATGGAGTTTCTATTATTCCAGATAACGTGGAGGAGCTCAGAAATGAGAGATAATAATATATTTCAGATTTGTTGCAATGAGGCATGCTCCACACAAAATTTAGCTAAGAGGAAAGAGTGTTAGGGAGTAACCATATGCAACAAAAAATGTTAGTAATATAACTCCAAAGAGAAGAGTCCATATCACAAGTCAAGAATAAATTATTTCTGTCCTCTCTATGATGATGATATAGGTGGAATTTATAGCAATGTAGGACACCAAAAGACTAGAGACAAACGTCAGTAGGAATACAATTGTGATAAATGTGCCAAAAAATATTAAGTCTTGAGGACTTAATCCAAGGTTTATCAAGAAAATTCAATAAGAATAATAAGAGTTAAAGCTATTGAAATAATGGTTTTATAAGTTTTGAGAGTCATCAATACCATTGTCTGAGGGTTCCCAAATAAGCAAATCATTTTCATTTGAGAAGGGATAGTCATCAACAACATGATTGAGGTAATAAGGGAGATCTAAATTATTAGATTGCATCACTTCCATTATGTTGTAGTTGATTCTTTCTGTAGAGGTGTTAGATGGAAGCATGTCAATGAGGGGGTTCCAGACCAGTTGTCAGTATAGAAGTGCATGTTGGAATTCACACTAACCATCCATTCTGAGTTATTCATGATATTGACAATAGACTTTCTGATGGAATTCTATAGTGATGAATTAGAATAACTAAAGATATATTTTTTACATTTCAAAAAAACAATTTCTATGAAAATATATGGATTCATATTTATTGTTGATCAAATTCTAAATGAGTCTAGCTTGGAGAGAATTATTAAAAAGGTTGAGATTTTTGATACCAAGCCCACCTCTCTCAAGAGGTTTGAAAAAGATAGACCAGGGTACGGTAACAAACTTCCGTTCAAGGATACTATATGTAAAAACAATTTTTTTAATGTAGGTATTGATTTTTTTAATGAGTCTAATATTCCACCTGTAGATCATTCGCGAGTAATCAATTTTGGAGATAATGGTAGATTTCACAATGCAGAACCGACCAACCATGGAGAGAGATTTTCCTTTCTAAGAAGAAATTCGATTATTGAACTGATCTATAACGGCATATAAGTACACTGATTGATTCCTACCCCAAAAATACGGGAACACCCAAGTATGTAAATGGAAATGATCCTTCTCTAATGCCAAAACACTCTATGATAACACTTTTTATAGAAGGAAGGATATTTTTTCCAAACAATACAAATGATTGTTTCCAACTAATGGATTGACCTGAGATATCATCCTAGTGTTATAGGGATTCATTGAGGTAAAGGATATTGCGCTTCCCACCATTACGGAATAGAAAAATGTCATCTATATAAAGGAGATGGGATGGAATAGTGAGGTTTTGGGCTGCCTGAATAGGTTTGATTTTGTTTTGATAGACAAGAGAAGTTAGGAGACGACTATGAAAATCCTCAATAATGGAAAACAGATGACAAAAGAGGGGATCACCTTGTCAGACTCCCTTCGAGTAGTTGAAATAACCCTTGGGGATCCATTGATAAGGATTGAGATAGAGGTCGAGTTAAAGAGGGAGTTAATACTACTAATGAAGACATCATTGAATCGAAATCCCTAAAGAACTTTAAAAATGAATCTCTATTTTATTGTATCAAATGAATTTATAATGTCATGTTTAATAGCGATATTGCATCATCTAGAAGCTTTATTAAGTGATTTAGAACATTTAAAGGCCATGAAAATGAAATCTTGTATTGATCAATCATTGATGAACCCAAATTGGTTTGAAGAGATGATTTTAGTACATAGGGAGAAATGCATGATTGAAATTATATATATGATGATTTTTTAGAGGGAATTGATGAGAGAAATTGGACTGAATAAATGGATTTATAATGCATTGGCCACCTTGGGTATTAAAGTGAGAAACTAAACATTGAGACAAAAAGGGAGGTCGCCATTAGTGAAACAAATCCTAACAAGCTTACATAAATCTTTTTGAACAACCTCACAGTGGTGTTGAAAGAAACTATTGTTGAAACCATCAAGCCCCGACGCACTGTCAGGGTTGAGGCTAAAGATAGTGAGTTTTATTTCATGGACTATGGGGGTGACCAAGAAGAAGAGTTTATCATCCTCATTGACCAAATTCGGAATGATCCCAGGAAGGATGTCCTTGTTAATTTTTTCCCATTGAAGATTGTGTCAAAATAAGAGGCCACATGATTAGAAATGGCTACTTCAGAGCCATAAACGGTGTCATTGACTTTAAGAAATGACAGAGGATGATAGACATTCCTAGCCCATTTATGTGATTTGTATAATTTGGTGTTACGATCACCATCAGAGAGCTATTTAGTTTTGAAAACATGTTTTCTGATGTTTTCCATGATATTCATAAGAAAATTGAGCATTATAGAGATTATAAAATAATTTTGATAGTTAGAGGAGAAATCAAAATGAGTCTCATTATTTTGAATTTGATTGAGGTCATTATCAAGGGTTGATATGTACTAGTCAATTTGTTTCGATTTAGCCCCACACCAACCCCTCAGGAAATATTTGAGATGATTAATCTAAGGTACATATGAAAAAGAATCTGAATGATGATTCATAGAATCCCAACAGTTTTGGATAAGATGTACGAAATCCAAGTCCGCATAACATGAATTATTATATTTGAAAGTAATGCTGGACTTCACTCTTTTATAATGAAAACTATCTTGAATAGAATGTTGGTCTGAGTTAAGCTTCAGTAAGGTGATGCTAGAGAAGACATCCCAAGAATCAAGACCATGTAAATTCACTGGAGCCCTTTCATGTTTTCTAGAAACAATCCTATTATAATATCTTCTGTACCAAGTGAATTTGGCCCCAGTAAGGTTAATTTTAATTAGGATACATTCCTCTATCGAGGCTCTGAATATCTGGATGAAATGGGAGAGTAGAAGGACCAAGTTTCTCATTCAGAGAAACAATAGAATTAAAGTCTCCAATCACCAACCAAGGATCATGGATGGAACTCGCTAAAAGAAAGAGGTCATGAAAAAGAGGTGTACGATATTGGTATCTGTTCATAGAATAATCCAAGGTGAAATATGTATGTAATCAATCATGTTTAAAGACACAGGTGATAATCTTGTCAGATAAATTTTAAACATTAACATCTTTTAAAGAAATTTTATAAAAGATGCAACGAGATTCTATATCAATACCATTATTATAATCATCGAGAAAGTTATAACATGAGGCAAAATGGTCATGAATTTCGATGAAAATTTATCTTTTGGCTCCACAAGAGTAATGATTTTTGGATCATCTATCAAAATAATTCTTTTATGATCTGAAATAGTATCAGGTTTTACTATATATTGACTTTTCCAAAAAATAACATCCATTAAGACCTACGCTTGGAGTGGTAGCCCCTTTTTTTCTTTTTAGGACCACTCGAGACTTTGTTCCTCGTTGATCTTCTATGATGTGAAAAATAGGTTGAGATAGTCTTCATATCCTATTTTCTCATAAAATAATCCATGAATTTGTTAGATGCACCTAAGTAAACAATTTAATTTATTCTATCATGTGATTTAGGAGACTTGGTATTGTTCATGGATCCACCATCTGATCCTAGTGTTATATTCTGGTTTGGTGGAATAGTAGGTAGCAAAAGTATGCCTATATTCCCATTATACATGATGGGTAGATAAATATCAATTTGGATATTTTATTTTTCCAAAATAAGTTACAATTGAGATGTAGTGCATAAATAATGAACAATATGATTTCATACTGCTAATTAATGATCATGAATTGGGACTGGATCAATATAAGAGTTCATACCATGAGAGTTTTTCTGGACAGTTTGAAAAATATGCTCTTCTACCAGAACAGACACAAAAATTTCCTTTTTATGCATCAATATAGCATGAGTTGTGTCTGGAACATCAATATCTGGCTGAACCGGTTGCCTGGGAACCTTCGCCCGTAGGAGCTCTAGGGAACTCCCATTCTTCCCAGGGATCTGGCCTCCATTCTTCGCAAAGATCAATGAGTCTATTTCCATAGGATGGCTGATGACCTCAAGAACCATCTGTTCAATATCTTCCAGAATGGGAAGATCAATTTCATCATTTTCCATATTCTCGACCTTCTCAGCCAAGGTGCCACCCGTTCTCTCACCCAAGAAGATATCTCTTCTGACCCATACTTCCAATTTTTTGTGAGGATAAAGAATAATGGGCACTGTGTACTTGATCTTCTTCTTTATCTTAACCTTAGTCCACCAATATCCAGTTGGCTGAACAACCATTCATTAAACCACACTACATTTCATAATGTAGTGACCAAATATCTTTTAAAACTCACAGTAAAGTGGAATTCTCTCACATTTAACTCTGATATCAGTGTTGATATTGTCCGCATTGAAGGTGATGACCTACAAGAATTTGGAAGATATTTCCTCTTTGACCATAACCCTCATATAGAGTCCAATATCAGAATTAAACGTATATTGATCAATATTCAGTAGCGTACCTATGAAAGAGGCGATGTCATTGAGAATTTTGGGGTACCATAAGTACATGTTGGGCCGGTGTAAACGCTCCCAAATCTGAACCATGGATTTTTCATGAGGTATTCATGTTGAAGTCATAGTCCGAGTCAGAGACACAAATAACAATCATCGTTAATTGAAGTTTGCCTATCCTTTAGACCCGATCGATTTTCTCTTGAGACTTTAACAACATATGGAAATAACCCTTCCGAATTGAAATCAGTTTCCAGTTTAAGAATCCCCAGATTTGACTAATCTGTGTTTTCAGCTCCGAGTGGACCAAGGTTTGATGTTTAGGTCATATAGGGTAATGGCTATATAGTTATTTCAATATCTAAAATAATATAATAATAATCAATTTAAAAAGAAAAGGTATAATTCTGGAAAAGGAATATACCACTAGAGAAAAAACCAAAACATAAATGGTATTTTAACATAATGAAAACACCCTCACAAAAAGAATTCATTTAATTGTATCAGAAAACAAGGGTTAAATATTCATATGATATGATAACAACAATTAAATCCCAAAATGATCAATACATATATATATATATTCAAGAAAAAAAATCCTAAATCATTAAACATGTTAATGTATATCCTTTTTAGAAGTATTTTTATCATCATATGTAATATAAAATTACATGTAGATTTTAATGTTATCTATTTATGAGGAAATGAGAAGTATTTAAAAAAAATAAACCATAAAATTAATCATCAACAGTAAATCCTTGAATATACCTAAATTTTATCATGTAGATTAGTGGAGAAAAATAAAAAAAACATATGAATGTTAGTGTACAAATCCACTTTTATTACATTGAAAATACATCTACTTAAATATCACATTGTAAAATTAGTATCAAAATATATTTCCCCACTGGTGGTATAGAATCTATTATATAAAAGAATATTATGGTTATAGAACCCAGAAAATGAATAATGTTATACATCATGAATCAATATAACAAATTGAAATGATACTTGAGATACAAATATCCCTTTTGAGAAACATACACCTTGAATTATGAAATATTTTAAAAACTTTTATTTTTTTTAGAAATGTAATATAATATAAAACAAATATAATATAACATAATATAATCAATTTGAAAAATATACCCATATTTTAATTCCATGAAGACATTCATAACTCAATAAATGAAAATTTAGTAACCAAAATTCCATACAATCGGGTTAACAACTATAAACAATGTCATTTGATGAAAAGGAACTGATATGGATTTATTTATCACATGAACAATAAAATATGTGATAAATATTCATCCATTTTTATTGAATAAAAAATTAAATGTAAAACATGTTTCCTAACGAAAAAATGTCTCAATGATTTATAGTTGTTACAAAGCAACATTGCTTCTTGAATTAAATTTCAATAAAACCCCTGAAAAAATAGAGAATGTAATTAAACTAAAAAATACAATGATTAAATAATAATTCATGATATAATTTCTCAAATATTCAGTATATAGAACTGATAATGGAAATTAGTTTCATAATACCAAACATTCCTAAAATAGTGGTATTTAAGATTAAAACCCTTTTATCCGTCCTGGTTTGATCTATACATACAAAAAATATCCTGAATGACCAAATTAAGTTCATTAAATAAATACCCAACTGATTAATTCATATCTATATCCATTTAAACTATTTATTTCAAGTTAGTATATACATATATATTAGTTATTTTTAACTTATTATCAACAGTCAGTGCCAGTAAACATTATTACATTAAACGAGTTATCAAAAAGAAGTTTTTGTATCTATTAATATTCAAATTTCATCAATATAAGATAATATAAGGTACTGGAATAAATGTTTTATTTTATTAATAATGATATAATTTCATTTCATAGTATTTTTTAGTTATGATCCATTATGATAAAATTAGTGATGATCATGTTTTGGTGATTCGTAATGAATGAAGGGTGGCTTCTGAATTATTGAGTTAAATAAAAATTTAACATTAACAAACCAAAAAATCATTATTTAAATATTTCTATTATATTATTTTTTTAAATAATTTCACAAATTCATCCATGAAATAAATATATATTATTTTTCATGTAGGATGTGAAATCGACTCTAATATGAACATACCACGTTTAATGAAAGATTATGAGGTGTTATAGTTATATAAAAAATATAAAAAACCATAATGGTATTAATTGTTTACTATATGTTTCATGTATTAAATTTTAATGAATTACATATTTAACATAATTTATTTAAGTAATTACTAGAAATAATTGATAATGTTCCTCCTAATATATCATATTTAAATGATTGAATTAATGATGATTATTTATTGATAATTTCATTATTATGTTTCTAATATTTTAATATAAACCATAATGATATTAAAAAAAAATAGTTTATATTAATTAAACCACTCTTGGTACATGTTATTAATTGTATTAATTAAAATAAACATTGAAATAAATCATTTATTGGAGGTGCTTGTTACACAAACACAAGGTTGACAATTTCATTTTCCCTTCAATAAGATAAATTTATAATATATTATATCATTTTAGAATATTATAATATGTCTAAAAATAATAATTTTTAATATAAATATACACTACTAAATGTTGTGATAGGTGGTTAAGAAAAAAAAAGATGGCTTTTGTGGAGGGAAATGTCTACACACACAAACACGAATGTCATTTCCAATTTTCATAAGGGGTAAAGGGAAATTTTGATTAATGATTATATCCATATAATTACAAAACTAATATATAAACAATAAATATTTCATTACATAGGTAATTAACATTATGATATTGTAATTAAGATATATTATAAATAAATGAGGAAAAATTGATGGTCATATTGAAAACTTTTTGATTTCCTCAAATATCCCTTGGACATTGATGACATATGATAATATCTATTCACTAAAATATCAAAAGATATAAATATTATTATAGTGGAAGGAAAATCAAAGGGTTTCAAAATAAAGATAATTTTTTTGTGTTGTATAGATGTTTTGGTTTTTGGGCCATTTTATATATTTTTAGAATGACATTTTCTAAAATATTACAACTAAATATAAATATATATCATGTAAAACAAGACATTTCGATCCAAAAATAGAAAATAATTGAATGTAGGGTTATATAATTTCAATAATCCAAAAAATAAATTTTAAACATTATTTAAACTAATTTTACTCCATTTAACTATTAAATTATTACTTTTACCATTTTAGCTTTCACAAAGGTGAATTGTATTTAACTAAGGTAACTAATATTTATGAAAAAAAATTAAAATTAATATTCTTAAATATTTTAAAACGTATGATTTAAAAATTTAATCCCCCATAATAATATGAAAATTATAAAGGTGATAAAAATTAATTTTTAAATCACTAATGTATAATGTAATAAAAATACTTTCTAAAAAAATATCTGATGTTATAAAATATCAAATATGGGTTTCGTTAATTGAAATATTTTTCTTTTAATTATAATTTCTCTTGTAAAATACGTATTTTTTTCTTAAAAAGGTCTCATTTATTTGTAATAGTAACTAGAATAATAATAATGTTGAAAAAGTCAATTTATTAATAAAAAATTCAACTATTCAGCTTAAAATCCATCTTTTTAAGAAAAAATAATTTTTGATTTTCAATAAAATATTAAAATTATTTTAAAAAGTTAATTTCAAAAAGTTAAAATTCATTATTATAGATATATAAATTTTATATACAAAATGAGAAATAATGGAATTATATTTTAAAATATATTTTTTTAATGATATTCATTCTCATTCATATTTCATTTCAATTACATATTAAAATAGATTTAGAAAAATTTTTATATCCAATATATTTTCTCATAATCAATCAAAATATTCTTTGAAATATAATATCATAAAACATAAGAAGATCATATATTAAAAAATATCATTTTAACAAGAAAATTATAATATTAAACATTTTAGTCATAACAAGTGAATTTAAATCATATTTAAAACAAAAATTATTTTAAAAAATATTTCAAAAATAGGTTACTCATATTCATTAAAACATATTCAATGACTGTGTTTTAATGATCTATACTTTTTATTGTTTTATTTTAGTTTGTTGTTTTGTGCAGAATATTAAATTAAAAATATTTAATTATATAAATTTAATCATATGATTCAAGGTAGTACATTATCCCCCACACCATTCAATAAATTATGCACGTAAAATCTAAATCATAATGTAAGAATAATTTTTGTTGGGAATGAATAACTAACCAGACATCACTAGATTATCATGGGATTATTTTTTATGTTGAATGAGATTAGTTATTATAAGTGATTTATAAAGAGAGATAACCCATTCATATTTTATCTAAGAAATCGAATAAGGATGTAAGATCTAGATCAATAAGAAATAACATCAAATGAACAATGATAACGATTTATATTATAATCATACCACTAGATTATTTATTTATATCATAGTATCAAGTATCTGGTGAAGACATATATAATATAGAACACAATCAAATAAAAATAGAAAACTCATTACTCGCTACATTATTTTTAGTTGTATATACTTTTACTTTTTCACATAGTTATTTATGATTATATCCCACATTAGCACTAGGATTGAGAAATTGAGTAACATAATGGCGAATATTATTTCTATTGAATAAACGTATTAATCTCGTTTCAAATTTAATATTACAATTTTGAGTTGGATGAAATTCAATTCCACACATATAGAATTTTACAATCCCCTTAAAAAATTATCCAAACAATTATTAAGACAATTTGGAAATAATGAATTTTAAATCTTCATTCAATCATTAAAATTTTCACTTAAACTGCTATGAGATTCATTCCTTCTCCTCATTTTTGTTTTTTTTTTGATTTTAAATATGTTAACACTGATAATCATAATTTATTATACTTGTTTTCACATAATAATCAGATTTATCACTCCAACCTTTATCCCATTATGTTTTTTGTTTAGACAATTCTTAACTTATCCATGGAATTCATTTTTAACTTTGATCCTTCATGATTCATCCATAACTAAATCCAAAATATTGAACATGATTCTAAATCATTATAATATAATAAATGTAAATTACCAAAAAATCCCCTCATGATGTCTCACTTTATAATAATATCATTCATTTCAATAGTTTTTACAACTCAACTTATATGTGATTAATTTTAGCCTATATAACTATCTGTTTAACTATCTCATTCTTCATTCAACCTAGGTTTCTTTATGTGTAGTTCTCACATACATCTCAACCTAAGCCACAATGTGGAGATCCCCAATTTCCATAATCATTCATAAAATATTATATATCAAAAAATAAATTGAAATCATTTATACCAAAATCCAATATACCCATTACTCTGGAAAGATGATATAAATTTATTTGTACATGTGTTTGAATATATATGTATAAATCATTCTTATGGATGGTACATTTAATATTAGTATATATAACTTAAACTTATTTAAATAACTTATAGTGGTTAATAAATTCAATGTGAATTTACCAAATTATATCAACTTGGATTTTAAAAAAAAGTGCATGGTCTGGCCACTTTTTCATAAATGAGGTGATGATCTAGTTGATACCCATTCCACCCCATTAATCATTATTTCCCAAGTTAAATTTTTTAAGGTTCTTGAGAAATCTATTACAAATCATGGATACACTTATATTATCAAGACATGGATTGAATTTTATATATAATAACATAACATCTACATTTAGAAAAACATCAATATGTTATCCTATATTGAAAATTATTACTTATTATTATCCCTTTGGTTTTGACTAATGTTTCTTCCAATCCCGTAAAAAATATAAATTATTAACATAACATTATAACATTTACATTACTAAATGTTTATAAATTCCATTAAAAATTTGATCAACCTTAAATTATAAAATATTTAATTATCCTAATCATCATTTTAACTTAAAAACATATCTAAACCATTATTTGATATTAATTTTATCACCCCTGACCCCCACTCATATATCGAGAAGAATAAACAAAGATTTTACTTACTTGCATTGATTGCATCTATAAAATAGTGAATATTCAAATCCTAAATTATAAAATAAATAATGATCATTAAATCACTTAAATCAAAAATATATTTTTGATTTTAAAAACATAAAAAGTTATAAAAAACCTGAATTAATAAATAATATATCTTCTTCAACTAATTAAATTTTTTTCCTCTATATATGAAAATACATAATCTATCTTATGTATTAAACATCTCCCAAAAATCATTCCACATGTACTGTCTTCATAAACATGTCACAAGAAATTATTTTCTTTATTACCTAGTTAATGGAAACATAATAATATGGTAAAATAAAATCCTCATTAAGGGGATCATGTAAGATAATCTATCAATATCATGACCTTGTTATACATAATAAGGAAGGAATAAATAATTCTAAATGTTCCACAATCAATTTAATCTAATATAATATTATATCCATGATAATAAATGATACCATGGATAAAATAAATTAATAATCTCATACTGATTGAATGTATAATGGATGATATAATGTCAATAAGTCCTTATGCCAAGAAACTATAAAGATATGGAGAGAGGTATACACCAAAACCAAAAATGAATTTTCATATGATACGTTTTTAAGCATCAATTTTTTATATAATTTTTGTCCATATCCATTACTTAATATATACCAATTTAGTCACTATAAAAATAAATAATACCATTCATATCATTACCTGGGTCACCTCTTGCTGAATAAAAACATACGTATCCATAAAATAAAAAGTCAATAAAATAAATAAAAATTAAACATTTAATAACTGTAAATAATCATTATTAAGGTCGATACATACTAAACTAATAAATAAAATTCAATCTAGGTGGATATTCTAAATCTGATATTTTTCATAATGATATTTTCACACCATATAATGAAATTAATATATTGTAAATTCGATAATGGAATAAAATAATTTTAATTCATCTATATAAATAATATGCATGTCTAAAAAATAATATATCATTAATTAAATAAATAAAACATTAAGGGTGTTTACAAGAAAACACACATACAGTAACAATTATTTCAATGGTGTCACAAAAAATAGATCTTGAATCAAATTTCATGAATCCACAAGCTCAACCCCTATAAAAAAAAATATATATATATAATAGATGAATATTTATGGAACATAAAATTAATATTAGAAAATAAATTTCAACATTATAAGGTAATGGTTGAAAAATCATAAAATATGTTTTTTGAAATATTATAATTATTGATTTTAAATTTAAAATTTTATATACCATTAAAAGTTAACATTTTAAATGCAAACAGAAATGATTTTGAAACCATTTACATTTAAAAATAATATCTAGTAATAGATCCTTGTAAATTCAAAAATATTATGTTAGATAATATATGTGTGTTAAAAAAATAATATGATATTTAAAGGATAAATAATATTTTTATTATCTTTAAAATACCATTTTCAAAACAAATATTGTAAAAGGAGTAACAAAAAATAATTTTGTATCAAAATATATTTATCCAATTTGAGGTATATAAATTACCATAAAATAACATTTTACGGTGGGAGAACCAAATCATGGAAAAATATGTTCATGATGAAAAAAATAGCTTAATGAATGGATATTTGACCTATTAATATCCATTTTGTTAATAGTACTCATTTAAGTAAGAAATTTTTAAAAATGATAATTTCTGTTCTAATAATGTAAATTCATAAAAGATATATATAATACCATAAAATATAAATAATTTGTAAAATACAAAAACATTTTACCTAAAATATAATGATTACAACAAAATGAATTAAAATCAAAATACCAAAAGTCATTAAATATGTGTAACGAATGATTCAATATCCAAATAATGAAAATGACCTGGCATGAATTAGTAGTTCATGTGATTAAAAAATATATGAAAAATATACGTCTATAACATCCTAGGTAAATAAAGACTAATACATTTTCATATTTATTTATATTTTTGAATTAAATATTAATTTTCCATTAATGGGGATTAAATGTTTGATGACATACTTGATAAACAACAATAGGTTAATTTGAAATATTAAATTTGACACAATGACGATCTATACTAAAAAATATGAATATAATATTATTATTTTAAATGGTAGTTAACACATTGCCATTGTATTGGTGATAATGAATAGAACTAACTAAAATATGATTATACATATTTGATAAATTTCTTAAAATTTATCCAATAAAATATGTAGGTTTAAAATGCGAATGAATCTAATATTAAGCCTAAATAATTTAATATTCATTTAATGGTCGATATATAGTCTGTTGCTAGAGTACCTATTTTAAATCTAGTTTTGGCACATTTATATGTACTTTTTGGAAAATTAACATTCTTCTTTATAATGAAAACATAAAAATTTTCTTTGGTTAAATTTTTTATATTTTTCGAATAAAATTCTTTTTTAATGAATAATGAAAAATACTGTATTTTAATTCAAAAATTCCTTATAATCTAATTTATTTATATGGAAAGGTTATATTTTTAATTAGTTATAAGATTTAATTAGATTACATTTTTACCATTTAATCTAATGTTGGTCATTGGAAGAAATTTCACATTGTAATTGGATATAAACAAGTGTCAATATTTTGAGAGTTATTATTCCTTAAAAACACGTTTTTTGTTTTGACAACATGAATTAATTTTAACTTTATTAATGAATCTTCTCTGGTTTAAATTCGGTAAAATAAACATAATTTTTCAATTTAGAATATCAAATATATAATAGTCTGATTTTTTTGGTATTTTTCTTAATACCTTCAATTTTTTTTGAATAGTTAAATCACTAAGTAGTTGTAAGAACCCCTATTTTTCATTTAAATGAAATATTACCACTTCAGTGAGTTGAATTTTGTAAATACAACATACATTATTGTTATTAGTAACTAAAATGTGGTTAAATAAGATTAAATTATTTTTAGTTAATAGTAACTTTTGACTTTTTTTACCGTGGTTAATGGTAAATAATGTAATTTATAATAAAAAATATTATAATCATATAAAATTACCTTCAAACATCTCAAAACCATATTATATGATTCGTGGCTAACCGAGAAAATATTTGGGTGAGACTTTTGGCCTTGTAAATCCTCATAGAAATGATAATGATATTGATAACTTTTTATGTAATGTAAAAAATAAAAAAATAATAAACATGAATTGTTTTACTAAAACAATATTAACATGGGGTTATGTAATAGATATATTTGAATATAAATAATCATCATATAGATAAAAAATATTCCAAATAACATGGTTTATTTTAATTTTTAGTTATCAACTAAATAAAATTATTTATGACACAATAATGATGAAGTGTTTAACTCATTAATGAATGATTTAAATAAATAAGTTTATAGTGATTAAAACATCATCCAAAACCTATCTAATTTTTATTGGATAATATTATTTCGAACAATATTCATCATATATTTGTCTTTAATGAGTTTTATACCTTTAGAAACTGAATATAATTATATAATAAAATAATATTTTCAATCATTCTTAAAGAGCCACTCCTCCCCTTATAAAAAGACCTCACCTCTAACCCATTACCACACATCTCAAGCCCATTTTCTCATCCAAACACTACCCAAATAATCTGTAATGTTCTTTATCTTCTACATAGAATACTTTTTATAAGCATAAGGCACTTCATGAAATATTTTTTGTTCAAACAAAATGGAGTTACTCGATTTAAAGGTAACATCTTATCTGAAGTCATTTTGGTTTATTTTCCATGTCTAACCCCATAAAATATTTTATTTCTTTATATTATAATAACAACAATATAATTAATATACTAGGTTTTTCCTATAGAGATATATCAAACTACACTTACACACGCCTCCATATAATGGGTAAAGAATATACTATTTCTATGGACGACGAACTATTTCCTCACGAAATGATGATTGTTCAATATTTTCAAACCACCACTTTTGGTGGCCATTATGATGGGACTGTATTTATATATGATATATATTATTTTTATTTTTTCTCTATTCTTATGTATTTTATATTAATATCCTACCTTTATGGTTTTCATAAGGGGTAAACACGATAATTTCATTTGAGGAACTGCGGACTACTGCCCCCTTAAAGTGATATGAATCGTTCATGAAAAACATGGAACACAAAAAGGATGAAGTTACTGAAATTAAATATGATATTATACTGAAATTATAATATACATATGTATCATTATGTTTTCATTCTATTAAAATACGAAATTGAAATGAAAGTAGTGTTAATGTATACGCACTACTTACCTTCTTAATGATAGATGCTTTTCATTTCTTATATCCAAATGTTATTAAATATTCTGAGTACATATATATACTGGATATATGTGATATATATGATATAGAAATCATTTATAAAATTTTGGTGATAATTGAATTTTGGCCACATTAACATCTTGTAACTATAAGAAGTTCATTTTTGACTAATGTACCAAATATCAACCAAACCACCATTATTAACTTAAATAATTTCATAATGATTATAACATTGTAATAAGTGATATTAATGGGATAATAAACATTCAAAAGGTTCTTAAGAGAGTATAAATTAACTTTAGTTTATTATTCTTGAGATTAATGAACAAACGGGTCAGGTCAGACACAATGTAAGGGGTTTGTTATCTCACATTTAATTCCATGATATTTCCATTGTTCGCCACTTATTTATTGCATGTGGTGTATTTTTTTACATGCATTTGATATATATTATCAGGATTATATTTATATTTAGGGTACTATGTGATTAGTTTGGTTGATAATAACTTTTGATCATACAAATCAATTGATTACAACGTGGTAAATGGGTTTTATATCACTTTTTATTATCGTGAGATTCATGCTATATTTGTAGAAATTTCATTTGTGTCGTGTATGAATATCCCATGATTTTACTATTTTTGTAATATAATTTCATTTATGGGTATTTTCATCTTCATTGAATGATCCTTCTTTCATGTGGTTTATGTTTCATAAAGGGAACATTTCACTATTCTCTTCTAATAAAAGACCTATTTTATGTTATGTCTTTTGAATTTTTATTTTCTTATGTTGAGATATGTTCTTTTATATCCTTATTGATTTAAATATTATGTCCATGTGTTGAAAGGTTCTTTTCTATGTCATCGAATCATTTTATGAATTTTTATATTACGTGGTTAGGCTGTCGAATTTCAGTAAGAAATCTTCATATCCCAATTTCAATTCTTTGGGTTAAACATCTACATCTTGATTATTTCATGCTATGAATATCTGGGAGTGTCCTCTAATTTTTTTACACTTAATATCAAAATATATTTATTGTATTAATATTTGTCACACATAATTATGTAATTTATCTGTTCTTAATTTTAGTATATGATCTTTGAATGGGACTTTGACTCAATTTACATTACATTGAGACTTATTTATTGTTATAGACCTGTTCAATTTCATATGTTGTATATAATTCCTTTAGACATATTATATCATAAATATCCTTATTATCCTGATATTGTATGCTTTATTTAATGTTATTCCTCATTTATTTATATTCAAGCATCTCTCATTTTATAAGGAACTCTTTTACTTAAATATCATTTTAAAAGTTTTAAAGATTTATTCTTATAAATATTTCTCATTAAAGTCTATTTTTTAAAAATGTTTTTTAGGATTTATTTATATGAACACTGACGTTTTAAAATGATAATACCTTTAAATGTTTATCAGTTGTATGAGACACTTTGATTAAAAAATATCTTTATTAAATATTTTAAATGGTTTCGAAAATTGTTTTATAAAGTATTGATTATGTCAATATCATTAAATGATATATAGTGATTCCAATGTGGAAATGTAATCTTTCCTTTATTCATGTGTTATGTGATACAAATATGTTATGCTTATTGGGAATTGTTTACGTATACGGGTGGTTCTGTGATAAACCTTGGGCGCGTGGGCCCAAGATAACTACTTAATGCATTACGTAATGCGACTCAGTTAAGTGTGGATGTTTATCCTATGATATTTAGGGAATATCTTCTGATGATTATTCCAAATATAACTACCTATATAGTTTTGAATGCTAAAATGTAGGTATGTTATGGATCCCACATGTTAACTTTAAGATTTCTGTTTTATATGTGTTATTCATAAATATTATTATTTCATGAGGTATGTTATGACCAAAAAATATGGTTTCAGTGATTTCTATTTTCTGATATGGTAAAGTTTACATTCCTTATTTTTTAACCCTTAATAAGATTTTTATGCTCATCCCATGTTTGGAATTTTTTTTATAAGACATAAATAAAAATAGGGAAAAGGATGGGATCAAGGAAAATTCATCATGTCTAAAACATAGAACTAGACATGTTGTTATTTAAGAGTTTTTATTTTATGAAAAAATGGATAGTATGTAAATGTGTCTACTTTGTAATTTTTAGAAATGTAATGTAATTGTTAATGCCTAATTCTCTAAAACTCTACGCCTTCAAAGATTCTCAATACGAATTATCCATTTAATTCAAGATTATCTATTCTTTAACTCTGGTCTTTATAATAAATATGGATATTCAATAGAACATTAAATAGAATACAAAGTGCATCAATTTAACATGTATAGTGGTTTTAATACTGAGAGAGATATCCATTTCAACTTGAGACACATTTTAATTAAAACTGTGTGAAGATATTGGGATTGTAATTTAACATCAATTACCATGATAATATTATAATTCATGATAAAATATATCTAAATGGGAGTATAAACATAAAATAAATTAATTAGGTATATAAACCAAAAAATATCTCAAAGAGTGGAATTTGAGAAGAAAACCATTACCTCGGTCCTGGTTTTTGATTAATATACACATAATATCATGAATGATTAAAATATGGTCATTAAATAAATTTAAAACAGCCTTATTTGATTTCATAATTAATGTGTTCATTATTGATATAAAATTATTTTAAAAAATTACATATTTATATAATATTATACCATAAAATAAGTTTTCATTCTCATAAATCATATAAATTCATAGTATTATTCATGTATGTGGTTAAAAAGTGCCCAACTAAACCAATCACAAATAATGGATTTTAATAAATTTAATTATTTACAATATCAATATAATAGAATAATAGTGATGTTATACGGTGGTCATTAGTGTCATATTTAATTATTTTATGTAAATATAAATAGGATATAAATTATTAAAATTCATTTTTCACATAAAAAGATCATATGCCTCTTATTATGATCGTTTTAAATGATTAAAATAACGAATATAATTTATTAATCATATAATTAAAAATAAATAAATTTTTTCATGTCATCCCTTTAATGAAATTATAAAATTAATATTTATCTGTTAAAGCAATTATTAATACCATCCATCAATGGTGTTAACGAATGGAAAAAATGAAAACCAATTATTATATGGAGGAGGTAGTCCACACATACAAATGGTTAATGATTTCATTTTTCATAGAACAATAGAAATGTATAATATTTTTAATTATTTAGTAATATAAAATATTTTATTAATACCATAATAATTAATTAAATTTGAAATTATTATCATTTATTAATAATAGTTATGTAAAATGAATAACTACATTTTGTGGTTATGGTAGTTCATGCAAACCAAAAAGTATATTTTGTTCGATTATCATAAGATGAAAAGGGGAATGGGGTTATTGATTATTAACATGGAATAAAATAGTAATTATATAACCTATACATTTTTATTATATATTGATTTGAAAATTATAATTGTAAATGAAAATGGTAAGTAATGCGGATTTGAAAAAATGATTACTCAAGCCGTGCTCTTTGGGATTTCATTGAATGAACCCTTAGAAGTGATAGGAAATGGGAAATATATTGTGACCAAACATTCAAAATATTTAAATATGATTATATTCAAATATAAACTAGTAGGATTTCATGAGTAAAATGACTTTGTATACTGGTATTGATGTGGTGGTTAGAGGACCCTTTATAGGTGTAGAGAATAGAATATTGGTAAATATATTTACTCAATATAAGTGGACAACGTGTTAAGAATGTCAGGTGGCTTAAAAATAAAAAATAATTTAGTTGATAGTGATATTTGGTTGGTAATATATCATCCAATGAAATATATTAGTTTTTTATCATATATAATGTCTTTTAAAACATTAATTATTATAGTTACTATTTTAATTTTTACCATGAAAACTAATTTCTACCTTAGGTAACATATAATTATTTCTTAAAAATAAACGTTATTACATAATAATTTTTTAGTTATTTAAAATTTTAAATCCTTTTTGTAATATATTATTTATAAATTTGATATATTTATATTTAAAATAATAAATGTAAATGTATTAAAATAAAATTTTCATTGAAATTTTTCTTAATCAATAAAATATAAAATATGGATTTATGAAAAATAATCAACATTTTTAAAATTATAAACACTCTCATAAAATATATATCTTTCTCTTATAAAATGGTTTCATAAATTTTAAATTCAAAATTTTATACTAATAATTTTATAAACGTCATTCAATTTCTAAAAATGGTATTTTCACTAATTAATTAATTGAAATTTTTATTAAAATCCCAGAATTTCATATTAATAAAATATTACAATAATGATTCAAAAAATAATTTTCCTTTTTTTCAAAATATAATTTGAAAATAAAAAAAATTACTTTAAAAACAAAAAATTAAGATATAATGACAAAATATTTTTATAAGAATATATTATAATATAATCTATTTAAATTATTTATTATTATTTAGTATTTATATTTTTATTAATAAAAGTATTCAAATAAATAAATTCACCATTAATAAAAATTTCGTGAAATATAAATCATAGAACATAAAAAGGTAATACTTGGAAGAATATATTTTGAAGAAGAAGATGATCTTATTAGTTTTATTCTCAATAATAGTATAATTTCATACATATTAAATGTTTAATTTTTTTATTTAAATTAATATTTCTTATGGTATTTTCTCATATACTTTTGTAGTAATTTAGAGGCTATTTTTAATTGTCTAATCAAATAACATTTTCATTTTAGTTTGGGTTGTTTCATCTGGTAGATCTATTCTTCCTTAATATATTTCATTATTGAATTCAGGTTGAATTGTATAACTCATTGTAATGTAAGAAATATCAAACAAAAATATTTGGGTATGAAGTTATAGAATATAATATAGAATCCCAAGAAATTTACTGGATATAACTATGAAATTATGAGATATTAAAAAACATATCAAGAAAGCTAAAAGGTAGAAAATGTTATATAATGATAAGAAAATGATGGATCTCAAAATTGATTTCGGGGTCTTTTCTTAAAAAATCATTATAAATGGAAAGGAGTTATAATATTTGAACAAAATGGATGTTTAAACTCTTTTAATATTGCACCATTTGAAATTTTAGAATGAATTCGTGTTATGTCTTATTGATTGGCTATGCCACCCAGCATCTTTAAAGTATATGATGTCTTCCATGTTTCATTTTTTATTAAATAAATGTTGGCTAAAATGAATGTCCTCAACCCTAATGTTATTTTTCTTGGGACTTTTTTATATTATAAATATCAGTCTAACTAACTCATTGAACTATAAATAATGTGTTAGGGAATCAAGAACCTCATTCTATAAGAGTATTTGGAGAAATTAAAAACAATATGAGGTTGTATGGGAGACTAAAAATTAATGAGGAAGGACTACCAAAATTAGATTATGAACTAAAATTTATCAAAATTTCATGGATGAAATTAATTAATTATGTTAGAAAATAATACATACGATTTTCCTATTTCAAGGAATCATTGCATCACTAGACTATCTAGCAATACACATCATATAATTTTTTTATTAAAATACAAAATATTATAGTTTATATTTGTATGTAAAATATATATATATATAATTTTTTAATCTGATAAATATTGATAACATTTTTTTTAATAATTTTGAATTTACGCTCGGGTGATATTTTTGGATTTATCTGGAAAAGCATATTTTTCATTGAATAATGAAAAAATGTCGATTATTGAAAACTATAATTTTTTTATTATAAATAAAATTATTTAAAAGTACCATTATTTTTTAGTATTTTTTAAATGTAATATTGTACCACTTTTATTAATGATAATATAATTAATTTTACAATAATTTTCATTACATTTTTTATTTTTTATAAGATCATTTTTAAGACTGAAATGCATTTTTTAAACTACCTTTAATTTTGTTTTGAAAATATACATTAAAATTTATTTTAACCAATTATAGTAGTTTAGTTCTGATAAAGATCATATTTTTAGTATTTTATTTAATATTTTGAAATTTTTTTTGTTTTATTTTTGTAAATATAAATTTTATCCTAGGTAATATTGATATCACAACAGTAAAGGGGTAAATGGTTTATTTATCGTAAAAATTGTTATATGGTCAATAATTCCGTATTAATTATTATTTTACGAATTCATTTTTAACCATATAAACATATATTATAATTTTTTTATTTCCACATGAACATGTGTATGACACTTATAATATATAAAAGGTATGAATAAATACATGTCTATCACTCCGCTCACTTATTGAATTACAAAAAATCCCCTAACATATTGAAATATTAGAGAGCTCCATATCAAAAAATAACCATAAAACCCCATTATAAATTACTTCATAATTTCATATAGGTGATAGTCTCACTATAATACCAACCTAAGAATCCATAATGCTTACACCAGAGAATGTTTTCCAAAGAAGTTGTATAACTCTTTAACGACATCCTTTATGTCTATTTTTTTATTCTAAAACCTTTAATCTGATTTCAACTTTGCTAATGATATATCATAAGTATCCTAAATATATGTAAATGTAATCATTTTTGTGTTATAACACAATTTCTCCCACTTCCCCATCCTATTGAAAATTAAAGCACAACATGTGCATGTATGTGGAATACCACTACCACGATGAGAAAAATTTATTTTTTTTCATTACCCCATATCATGGTTAGTTATATTGATTTAATTAATTAATATGAATTATTTTTATGTATTTTTATTGAATATTTTAATATGACATATTATTTAATTATTTACCCTATCATTTGTTGAAAAATTATAACATCACTCGTGTCTACTAGTGGACTACCACCTCTATAAAGCGAATTGATTAATTTTTACTCATCACCTATAATGGATGATAATATGGGTGGATTTCAGGAAAAAACAAGATATTTTTATTCTGATTATGATTCTATAAATTTAAACAATTATATACTTCAGTTATTTTTCTACCATTGTAAAAATTTATACATTTCAATTATATACGTATGAAATATTATCTCCAAAAAAACCAAATTTTAATGATTTCTTATGGTAATAAAAGTTCATTTAAATTTTGAAATTAATTATTATAACATTTTTAATATTCATTATATGTCAAAATCATGACTAAGTTGCAGGGATCATATATTTCAGACAAAAACATCTATCAAAAACAGAACACTCAAATATAGATTTTAAATAATAAATTACTATCAAATGGATTAAAAAATTATTAATTTTTTTTTTATGAAATGATAAATCAAAATATATATTTTTTATATAGATCAATAATAAGTCTAAATTTATTATAAATGATATTAGTGATTTTCAGTTCAAACTGAGGTCTGAGGTAAGGGTTTATATTACAATCTCATTCATATTCAGGATTCTGTATATTTATGTTTCTATAGGGGGTTTATATAATCATTTACTCTAAAAATCAATCCAATATTCTAACAAAAATTTAAATATCATTTTGTGTCTATTATTTCTATTTTCTCCATCATTGGTTATTTTAAAATAGGAAATTATTTTTTTAAAGATAGCTGACTATATTTATTTTTATACTGTAATAATTTTCCTTCATTCCATGTTTTTAAAATTATATTTTATAGATATTTGAATCCACATACAAAAAAATTATAAAAGTATTTTTTTAAAATAATTTTCTTTTATAACATAATTTTTTTAGAAATATTATTATTTCTTCGCCTAAAATAAAAAAATATAGTTTTAAGAATATTGGAAAATAATTTTTTTAAAATTTACGGCCTGATAAAACATTGAAACTATTATAGTCATTATTTATTAGCATGATTAATATATAAAATTATATAGTTTTTCAAAAATAAATAAAATTCCTATTAAATTAGAAATTTTTCTATTTAAAGTGTTTTAAAATTGATATTTCTTCTTTTTTCAAACATAAATTCAAATTTTTTATAACCTTGTTTTCATATATACAATAATTAAATAGTATTTATTATGATTTATTAGTTATATAGTCAAATGATACAATTCATCATACATCTATTAACGTATTATGATCGTTTTTATTTAATAACTATGAAAAATATTTATTTTTCATGTGATAGTTTTTCAATATTTATGTTTATGTTTATTATGTTATGTATTATTTTTAATTTTATCTATATGATAAATACATTGTAAATAGTAGGTGACATGTTGGAAATAATATTAGACATCACATCGATACATTTTTGGGTCTCAGGAGAACAACAATATTAGGTATTTGGCATATTCCTTAATAATTTATATATAATGTCCTGCTAGTGTACCTTGTTGGTAGAATTATAAATTTCAGAAGTATGCATTTGACAATTATAATTTTTTTTATTATTCATATAATTTTATGTTGTTATGTAATTTAAAGATATATTCCCTTGCCAATATATTATTTTAATTGGATATTTCCTTAATAATTGAAACATCTATATTATTCATGTTATATTTATTTCAATATTGATAAGGTTTTATGCTTTCTGATACCAGGAATCTATGCACAAAAATTATTAATTTATCATTCCCCAAGTACAAGGTTGAGAATATTTAATGATTTCATGGATATATTTAAAATAATAGTGTTCTCATTAAAATTTTAAATTTTATATCATATTTTCAAATTTAATGTGAGGATCAAATTTGTTTCTAGTATCTGAAGACTTATCATCTATTCAAACATATTAGATGTGATATAATGTATTTTTTAAAATGGTATAATGTTAATAACCTATTATATGTTACTTAATTCATGGACTCACATAATGGGTTGGAAGATGATAAATCTATAAATATTTTAAAATTTGGACCAAAATTTAATTTTATTTATTTATGTGACTATTTGTATGAGAAGTATGGGCTTGTTGTGGTATAGTGAATGAAAATGATAAATAGGTGTGTAGAAAAAGTTAATGGTGGAATGTAGATATTTTGTTATTATGTGTTATGAGATTTTATAGTTTTCTTATGTGGACCCATAATATGGGATTTTATGTGATCATACATTTTGTAATTTTATTTTATTTTATATGTACTACACCAAGATTCTATAACAATGTAGATAACTAAATGTTTTTAGATTCTGGTGTTTCCCCAACATCCATGTTATATAGTGAACAAGGCTATCTAACCCATCATCCCTAATCTATCTCCAACAATAGTACAAATTTAGGATGGAATAGTTTGTGTTGGTTAATATTGATGATTGAATAGTTTGTGTTTAGGAACAGTGGCACTGGAATTTAATGATAGAATTTTGGATATGATGTGTAGTGAGGGTCATGCATGTAATTATTTGGAAATGAAATTGATTTATATCATTCTCATGATATATTACAACACTAGAGATATGATATCTGGTGGATAAAGAAATTTTGATAAAAAGGAATGTGATTATAGACTAATGTCCCCACACGATGTTGGACTTTGGGAGTAGCAGAGATTTGAAAAACTATAGTTCGACTCATATAAGTCTTATCCTAGTTATAAAATGGTTGATATGAAAGGTATTGGGGGAAAAATAATTTATCATTAGGTAAATATATAAGAAAAATTATGGTTTTGTGGTTTCCATGAACTTTAATTAGTTCTTCTATTAGTACTAGTTCATAATGTGATATTTGAAGAGTGAGACATTGTGAGGTTAGGTGATATATTACATAATATGGGTTATGTGATTCAAGTGATTAGGCAGTAATAATAAGTATAATCCCCCCATTTTTTCATGGTGGTTTTTTGGTATTATATTACTAAGTATTCATGTTTTTTTGAACCCTTAAAATATAAACCAAACATCTATTCATTGAGCATGTTTTAGAGACCTAGATTGACAACTTATCATTGTTCTCATCATTGTTGAGGAGTTTTATACATTGATTTTTATTGGTATTATTTTTTATTATCATTTCCTTATGTTACATATCATGAATTTTAGGATTTTATTTTAATGGGATCATGGATTAACTAATATAAGGTGGTGTTGATCAGTAGTTATTATCCTATTTCTTATCCACAAATTCATCTAATGAGGGTAATGACTCGGAGAATGTTTTTATACCTGCTGTTGTAATTCCTAACATGGGTTCTATTTGGGGTGGGCTCCGGGGGGTTACCCTATCTTTTATTTTTAATCTAGGATATGTACCAATTGGTGGGGGTTGTGACATTGTTCATGATTTTTGATAGAGGAGTTTTTAGTTTCTTAACTAAAACATTTTCTCCAAAATTTCAATTTAATTAAAAAGAAGGATAATATTTTACCTTCATTAATTTTATATTTTTTATTTTACTTATATACATATAGTTTTAATTTAATTTTTATTTTATTTTATAAAATTTGTAAATTTTTCATATGAAATTTTATTTGAAATAATTTTATATAATTTGTATTTCTTTGTGTAAATTTTCTAAAATTTTATTTTTTCAGAAAACTTTTTTTAAAAAAAAAGTAAGTTTCATTATTTTATTAATGAATTTAAAATTAAAAAATTTATTTAGACTAGTTTTATTTATTTCTAAATATTTTTAATAAAACATTAATATTTATTAAACAGAAATTAAAATAGTTTTCAATCATTTTTCCACTATTAATTTCAATCTATATTATTTTGTTTTTTCCATATATATTATTTGAAGATTTTTTTCATACTCATTTTACCTTTTATCTTTTTTTAAAAAATAATATTGTTGTTTATCTAGTTTATAAATAAATAAAATTTATTTTCATTAAATATATTAATTTTTATATTTTATCTTTCTCTTATTTTTTTCTTTTTAATTTGATATATATTTTTTTAACTTTTATGTTTTTTATTTTCTGTTTTCTTTTTATACATTTAATTATAATAATAAAATAGAGATATTATATTTTTTTATTAATTTATTTTACAATAAAATGAAATGGTGGTTTATTTTTTCCATTATTAAAATTTTTTAATTTAATATATTTTTTAAAAAAAATTTATTCATTTTTTATTTTAAATAATAATTAATTTATTTGTTTTTTATTTATATAATTTAAAATTATCTTTTTTATCCTATTTTTAAAGGTTTCTCAAATAAAATTTCCTATCATGTTTTTTAATTCAATATAAAACAATCTAAAAAATTGGGGTTTTTGTTATTTTTTTTAATAAAATCATGATTATTCATCATTGTTTAAAATTAATTTTTAGTAAAATGATTAATTTAATCTTTTTTAAGAATTTTTTAGTTTTCATTTTTCCATTAATATTTATTTCATATTTTTTAACTATATTTTATTTCTTGACTATTTAAATTTATTTTAATGGAAAATAATTTTTTTATGATTTATTTTAAATTTAATACATTAATAAAACTATATTTTCTATGATTTATTGATTTTTTTTATTATAATAAATATTTATAAATATTTATATTTTAATATTTTTTCTCACTAATTAACGTGAAATACTTTTTGTTTATATTTATATATTTTTTTAGATATAAGAATTTTCATTTTATATTTTCTCGTTTGTTTAATTATTATTTTTAATGTTTCTCTATTTTATATGAGACTAATGTGTTTCACAAATTTTTAGAATGTCTATACAACATTTTTTTATATTTATTATTATTTTTCAATATTAAAGTGTTTTTTTATTTTTTTTGTTTAATTAAAAATAAATATTTTAAAATTTCAATTTTATTATTTTTTTATTAATTTCATATTTAAAAATATAAATATTACAGGTTTATAAATCATTTATTAAAACCATTATTTTAAATTTCTTTCTTTCAATTAATTTGAACATATAATAAATGAATGGATTCTATTTTGTATTTATATTTTAGCTTATGATTTTTTTCTTACTTTTTATAATTATAATGAAATTTAAATAAACGTTTAAAATATTTATACTTGCTCGAAAATTATTTTTTAACAAAATTTAGTTTTCATTTTCATAATATTTTGACAAAAAAAATGTTAATTAAGAGTATTTATTCTGGATCTCTTAAAAATCTATTATACATTTATAAACATTTTAAATATTTTTCAAATTATCATTCTTAATATATATATTTTTATTCTAAACTATTATTATTTTATAATAATACATAGTTATTAATGATTTTTTAAATCTATTTAATATTCATAAAAAATTTTGTATTCTTTTTAAAATATTACATCTTTGAAAAAATTATGTTTAATACAATTATTTTACATCTTTTTAATATTTTTTTTGTTTTTATGTAATCCACTTCTTGATTTTTTTTTATTTTTCATTACCTAATTTAATTGTTTTTATTTTTTATTAATTTAAATTAATCCAAAAATAAAATTTTTGGATGTTTTTGATTTTTTTTAATTACAGTTGTATTTTCATTATTTTTTTATTTCATTTGAAAATAAGATAATATTTCCCAATACCTTCATTTTTAATAAAATTCAAATTTGTAATAAATATATTTAGTTTATTTTAAAGTGATATAAATATCATGGATACAATTTTTTTCTTATTTTTAGACATGTTATTATTATCTTATTTTTTATGGAATCATGTATTTCTTGATTTTAATAATATATTTGAAAGTAAATTTTTTTTTCCGATTTTTTAAAATGTATCATTATTATATTTAATGTAAACATTACCAGATATTTTTAATTTATTTAAAATAGAAATAAAAATAAAAATTTCTTTAATTTCCTTAACATGTTATTTTTTGTGAATTGTTTATATTTACTTAAAACACAAATATATTTTTAAAATTTATTGTCCTTTAATTTTTGTTGGATTATTTAATAGAGAATATTTTTAATAATTTATTTTAATTAATTTGAATAATAATATTTTATAAAATGTCTTCTTTTTTTATTTTTCTATTGAAGAGAGTTCGTGTTGTTTTTTATATTATTTTCAATGTTAAAGATTTTTTGGGAATTTTTCAACTTATTTATTTTTAATATTTCATAGTATATATTTTTTCTTAATTTTATTAATTTAATCCACAGAAAATAAATTACGATTTTATTGTACATTTTTATATTATAATTATTATCATTTATTTATTAATTTATACATTTTTAATTTGCAATTTATTTTTTATTACAATGAAAACAATTTATTTATTGATTTTCTAAAAAATATTTCAATATTAAATCTATTTTCATATTATTTTTAAGGATTCATGTCTATATCCACCCTCTCCCCATGATCTACTATAAGGATTTCCTAATTTACAATTGTGACATTATCCTTATGTCCTCTTCCAGGTGGTGATTACTGAAAATTTACGTGAGATCTAATATTCTTGCATTACCATTATTCCTCAGAATTCCAGTTCCAACCTCCAAGCTCCAGTCTATAATATAATCATTTTCAACTTGTAAACCATTTCTATTCAATTTATTTTTGTAATAACTCCCCCATGATTTATAAGTGTTACTATCTAATCAATATTTGTAAATTTAAACCCAATCCTAGTACCTTTATGTTTTATAAAAATATTTATTACCATGATATATTATATTTAATATAGATAGAGCATGAATGGTGAATCCTAGTCCCTCGGGTTGTGTGTTTTCTTATAAGGTCACAATAGTAGACTTGTTGGATATCTCAATTGGCCTTATGGAATTACATCATCTCTTACATCTAATGTTCATAGTGTCATTAATGATATGAAGTTCTCGAAGATAAAAATATTGTCCAAAATGGGGATATAGTGTGACTCCACTACCATTGTTCAAACCATTAAGAATGGATCCTTTAACATCCCACCACATATTGATGAACTAGGTACATAGTTATAAATTCATAAATTAACTTCATTATAGACATAATTATTGGGAGGATAACACAATCATGAACTATAATGAAAATAAATTTATGGTGAGAATGATTTTGGCTGGCATGAAAAGTTACATGTAGAATTTACATATCACACACAGTGAATAAGGGAGTGTCCTTTATTGAGGTGTTGTCTATATTCTCATATCTAAAAAATGTGGAACCAACCAGAGTATCTAATATCAACAAACAAGATGGTGAGGTATATTTAGTGGTGTAATATCAGGAATCCCTTCAATAATGTTTTTACCTCAACATGTTTTCACTTCTTGGTCATGTCTCCTATATAAAATAATAGAAACCATTTTCTTATTATTTTTATATGGCTTTAAATTCTCACTATTGAAACATTTGTGACAAGGGAGTCATCTCATCTAGTAAATTATACTTTTACATAATCTTTAGTTTCAAGAAGGATCAAAAAGCTACTTAGAATGATGGAAACTAGAACATAAATCTAGGAGTTTTCAAAAATTGGAATGGGATTTCAATGTCAATTTTCTCACTCAGAGCCAATAGATTTGAAAAATATGGATCATACTCCATGGTCTATTATGGTTCTATGGGAATCTTTGAATCCTTAATGAACATACTTCATTCATAGGAATTATTATCAAACAAGATAATCAAAATTAAGAAAGGGAACTCGAGTTCAATGTTTGAATCCTTATAGGTATAAATCTAGAAGATAATAATCCAGATATCTTAACTATATTATCCAATGGTCATAAATTTTATATCAATTTTGAGTATGAACACATTATTTCTTTATTTGATGTTTGAAAGATAAATGCTATAATATTTCCAATGATATGGTGAAATAGAAGAATGTGTTGTTTTCACATAATTACAAGCATTAAAAATAGATTTTTATTAACTATAAGAATTAAGGATTCAAATTTGAGATTTGAAGTCCATAAAATAAATCTATAGATAATAATCCTTGTCAAGAAGATTTTAATTTTAGTTTCACATTTTAATAAAAAAACTCGAGGGAATACCATTCTAAAGAAGAAGATAACGAGAATAGTTCATACGAGCAGAATTCATATCTCCTTAAAATCCTAATTTCAATGGTGACTATTGTGAAGGACACTATGTACACCGATGAAATAACATTGGACTCCTATATTTAATAGGATATCAAATGTATTTTCTATCTTCCACAAAAAAAATAGACCACCATATAATTTTAGTCTCGTAAAAGATAATGTTCTTGATTTCCATTTATCATCATGAAAATTTTGTGTTTATTTAGGAACCATAACTAGATCCTCTTACCCATAAATTCAACAAGAACCTAACGACTACATACCAAAATGATATAGACCCTATGGAAACTCTAGAAATTATGGGTATCCTATCATTAAGGAGAGAGAAAATTCTTTAAAATAAATCCATATTACATGGTCTTTATATTGGCTAATGTACCAAAATAGAATTAAATTTTGATCACTCTGGATACTATGGGAACTAATCATACTGTGAGAACACATGATAGACTAAAGGAAATTGATTCTAAATCACTGTTTCAAAACAGTCCAACTCATGAAAGAAAGATATGTAGGCCTTATAAATCCTCCAAAATGAATAATTCTTGGAGGAATGAAAAAATGGGTGCAAAAAATGAAATCATAAATGAATTTTATTTATTAAAACTACCATGATCTATCATATTTTGAAACAACCCCCCCCCCCCTTATACTTCATATAAATATTTATAATACTTCTCTTATTAAGTTGGATGGACCTAAAATGATATTTTATTCTAGGATAAAATGACTTGACCTCATGAACTACCACATTGATGCAATTACTAAGTAATTGACCTATGCCAAAAAAAAATTGGTTAATTACATATTCACCCATTTATGTTCCCTCATTAGTTATATCCAATGAAAAAATGGACACAAATTGCTTTAAATGATTGGGAAGGCATCATTTTTTCTATGTCATTTATGCTTATAATAGAAACTATTATAATAGAAGACTATAGTATTATATTGATTCCTTGAATAAGACAATCAATGTACCTTGGACCATGTTGAGATAATTTCACTCAATTATGGATGCTAATGATAAATGTGTAACTATGAACAAATCTATTTATTTCAGAAAATATAGATATTTCATTGAATTCATATGATTCTTTAAAATTATCAAGGTTGGGGCCTAATACTCCTAGTAAAGGATACACCTCAATGGGAGGGTAAATGGTAAACACAATTCAGGTATTTCTAATGAAGTTATCTATAATATCATGGACTTCATATCACGCACTTCCATCTCAAGACTCATCTTATATCATCACCCAATTTTGGTCAAAATTTTGATTAAAGACCTCAAGCATACCATCCCTTTTAGGTTTAGTTATTTATGAATGACTCTTTCATATTTTGGTAATCATAATTAGGGAGTCTATATCTTAATTATCTACAAAACATATTCTCTTACTTGGAACCTCTAGATTAAAATACTTAAGGGGAGTTGAAATCATGGTTCAATGATCAATTTATCACCCCTCACAATGATATTACCTCTCTGGAGGCCTCCCATAAGTAAATTCAATAAAAATAACATGTAATGACTTCACTAATTGAATTATTTAAAATGATGGGGTTTCCTATAAACAAAAAAACATTTAAACTATATGTGAGGGTATCTATATAGAGACATTAAACCCCAATTGGCCTAAATAAGGTGACTAAAACTCTATGTTTTTTTAACTCTCCTAAATGAGTAAGGATGATCTCCGAGCCTTTATACATAATAAAAAATGGTGGCCAAGTCATGGGAAATATTCATGCACTCACAAATTTTGTATATTCCCACTATATTGACTACTATAATGGATCCCTCACAAACTTTGACCTGGTTGATGGAATAAATCATTATTATATTAGTCAAGTGGGAAATTCCAGGATCCCTTCATTTCCCTAGGATTCAGATATTAGGGATTCCTTTTTTCACACATGTATATGTTCTTTGGTTTGGATGGATTAACTAAATTCTTCTTCCAAAATTATCTTTAGATAATCCAATATGATGTATTATCATACTCAAAAACTTATTTAATGGTTGCTTTATTCCACATGAGTTGAATACATACATAAATACCCTTATTTCCAATGGTGTTCATCTTTTCAAGTTTGTTGATGTGGTCAACTCCAAATAATTTTTTATTGAAAAATACTAGCTAACTGATTGCCTATTTTCTACAATAATATTTTATCTCCAAATTAGTTTGGATTCACAATAAGAATGAACATAATTTATTTTATCATTTAATCCCCTGAGTTTGATAATCTAATAAAAAATCTCATCATTGGGTAATAAATTTCAATTAAATATTATGTTAAAAAATAATATGATGCATAATACTTTTATTTTTCAAGTCTTATAATGATTCAATTTTTATGATTTCTTAATAAAATGTTCGAAAATAATAATGGGTTAATCCTAAGTTTAATTTCTAATCAATGGATCCCTTAAAGGTAATCTTACATTACCAATAGGTATTAGGAATGAAAACACCATCAATTTAATTATATTCCATATCTCTAAGGAATAACTCTACATTCTCATTTCAATCTGGGTGAAAAAAATAAATAATGAACTCAATCTAGGAATGTAGAGGGAACTTTTCTCCATCACATCTATTTTATATAGATGAAATTGTCCTATTAACAAATTGTTAAAAAAATATAAGGGTAGATGTAAAAAATACCTCTTTTATTATGATTAGAATTCATGCCAAGAGATTGGATGAAAAATATATTTTTTGAAACTATCAAATAACATCTCAGTTGTCATGACAATTAACATAAACTTATTTCATGGAATTAGAGATTCATTTTGTCCCATTATCTATCTAATTTTTCCATATGTTTTAAAAGGTATTTTTTATATTACTTTATTGGTAATATCTGTAAAATTAGAATTAATATTTCCTCTGTGAAAGTTAAATGTTTTCCTTTGGATGGTTGAGTCTCATGGGGGGAATCTGTCATTATCTCAAAATGTGTTTACTCATTAATTTTATATGTATGTACTAGTACCCTAATCATTGATATTGATATTTCCACTAAAAAATCATATGGATTAGAATAATTAAAAAAGGTTGGATAGTCATGGTTTCCTAGAATAAATGTATAAAACTAAATGATAATTAGGTTATGGTAATCAACAATATATTAACCATCAATAAATATTAAAAAGAACACTTCAAATAAAAGATAATTAATATTAACTTGTATTATAATTGTCTTCATTATGATATATTTATATGTAATCTAAAAAATGGGAAAATCAATTGAACTGATTATTCATTCTAAAAATACTTCAACACTAATTTTTCAAGAATTACCTTACACACTTCCTTGATGGTCTCCAAAGACAAATACCTTATATTCTATACTGAGAACTAGACTGGGGATACACTATGTTATCTTTTATATAGTTATTATTTGATCATGGATATAGAGGCCTCAATAAATTATCATTTGGAAAAATCTATTGATTACATTAATGAGGAAAAATGTGTGTGTTATAATATATTTTTCCATGCTGTCAAAGGACATCATGACATGGTAACCAATTTAAAATTGAGATCTAACCTCAAAAATTGTGGACAAAAACTTTTTTTAACAGACTCTAAATAATCCCCTATAGATACATAGGATGACCATGAGGTGCATTATGACCTCTTGGATTATTATTTTATTGAATATAGCATAGAAAAGGCATTAGATTAACACGTTTATATATAACTATGACATATCACAATGATCCTTGTGTGGTCTATGACATCCAAAATCAGATAATATTGAGAATCACATCCTATGTTTCACCACTAATTCAATAACATTGAAATAAATCTTTAAATTGATTGAGTTACAACTTCCTCGGTTTATTTCTATATAGTAAATCATTAAATACTGATTGGATCTACCTATCTCCCATCATTTTCTCAATCTTTATTTAATGGAAATTGTTGAACTGATTTTCAATATTTGGAAAGCCCAAAATAATTAGATACATGATCATGTACCTATTTTTCTCTATTTATATTAATTACTCATTTTATTATGAATCCAAATAGCACATTAAATTAAGGAAGAAGTAAACAAATTTAGTTTTCTATATTCCCATGGATGGGTGGCCCGTGAACATAGACGAAAGGTCCTAGGGATTAAAGTCCATTATATGTGTATTGAATGAACATTTTATTCCCAAAACCTCCATTGTTTAATAGTAATACTATAATACTCAAGATAATATAGTACCTATTGTTGTATCGGTGCTACTACAATACATGTTGTTGTACCGGATGCTAATGCAGTAACATCGATGCTATTGTTTCACTACAGCAATAGTTCACTTCTATAGGAAATCAAGAAATCTCTCCATCCCAATTTTGTACTTTGGTCTATTGGATTCTATCAATGATGAATATCCCATTTAATTCAGTATCATAACAAATAAATTCTTGAATTTTTAGTCCTTAAGACGGTAAGAATCAATTGAAAATTCTGACCTCAATATGGTATACATCTACGCATTTCCAGTCTCTTATTTTATGTTGGATTAAAATAAATATGGGTTGTTCATCAATAAGAAACCCAGGGGAATTGGGTTATGGTTTTGTCTTTGTAGACAATCATAGGGATGTCTTGTGATGCCTCCACACCCATAAAAAACTACCACGTCTCTTAAAGATGAAATTTTTGTTGTCATCAATGTGACTGAGAAGGCAAAAAAATAAGTCTAGAGATTCCTTTGGCTAGAAACAGTCTCCACCCCCATTGTAAAGGATACCATGATGGGATATATTCCATTCTATTGTAAGATAGTTTGTTCATTGGTAAAATTATTGAATTTCCTCTCATCTATTGACTTCATCATTACCCATGACTATGGCTATGCTAATATACAATTATTTGACCATGAAAATAGTGTTTTTAACATTAATGATTTCATTTTGTCAAATTATATTTGAGATGATCTATTCCAAATTGTACATAGGGATATATGTTAAACTACCCTCTTTAAACTCTTGTAACCCTACCTTATTTGATAAAATATCCTTCTTCTTTTAGGGAGGGGTGTCATATTTATTTCTAAAAGTTTTGGTTATTTTAATTTATTAATTATTTAAAATAAAATATAATTTATTTTTTATTTTGAAAATTTATTTTTAATATAAACTAGAATAGTTTGTTATTTTTTTTAATATTAAAATATACATTTTTTTAATTCATTTGAAATTTAAATATTTTTTAATTTTTTATGTAATCTCTTTTTAGAATATAATTAATGTTTTAGTTTTATTTAATTTTTCAACATAAATTAGTTTTTGGGTTTTAATAATTTATTAAAAATGAAATAATTCTTTTTGATTTATTGCATTTATCAAGAAAATGAAAAAAAATATTTATTTAAATATAGGAACCTCTTATGGTCGAACCCTTTTATTAAAAAATGGATCAAAAAGATATGTTCCTTATGAAATATGTTTACGTAGAAAGCATTACAAGAATAAAGGACAAGTGGAACCCTGCTTAAGAAATGAGTGGACTAACAACCCATTGATGACAGTGCCACTTAAAACCAACCAATGAATCAGGGATATGACTATGGGAAATAAAATGCTAATCTAGCTACCGCCATTTCCACCGCCAAAAGCCACAAAGGATCATTGTCATTTCTTGGTGCCACCACATTTCTCCACCTATAGGATGCGATGCTGCCACCATCACATGTGACTTAACTAGGCCACCCATGCAAAGCCTCTGATACGGCAAAAGAAACCACATAACTATGATAGAAGCACTACTTACTAAAAGAACAAGATCAAGCCTAATGAAATGATGAAGATGGATATGTGACTAGATCTGCACCTGATCAGAATGAATAAGCTATATAATATCCACCAATGCATAAGAAATCCAACACATTATAATAGAAACTCAATATATTGTGGAAACCCCATCATAACGAAACCAATTTGAAAACAATGACATATATCCAATGCCAAAGATAAAAACACCAAAGCAAATACCACCACTAGAAAAAAGAGAAAATTATGATTTGACCTGAGAGACCATGGTAAAAACCAAATTAGAAGCTATGAGTACTCGATAGAAGCTGATATATTAAAATATATATCATACAATATAGTTAAAAAATAAACAATTCAAAATACATCGATTTAAAACAATTGAAAATGAATATATATAGCATTCAAATAAGAAAATAAATGATCATAGATAAAAATAAAAAATAATAAAATAATAACAATAAATATAATAATGAAATTAAAAATAATAATTTAAATGGAATGAAAAAAAATTCAAGAAAATCAAGAGAAAACTCTTTTTTTGGAAAACAAAAAAATATATAAATATAAAAAAATATAAATAAACAACAAATATATTTATTCCACTATAAAAAGTAAATATTAAATATAATTTTCTGATATTTCATTTTTGTTAATGGAAAATTAATGAATATATTTTTTTATAAACTAAAAACAAAAAATATTTTATTTCCAAAAATTAAAAAATATAAAAAAATTATTTAAAAAAATATAATGTAAAAAATGATTCAAAAGGATTATAATTGAAAGTTAAATATAAAAATAAATAAAAATAATAAATATAAAAACAACATTAAATATTATTTCATTTTCAAATAAATTTTAAAAATAATTAAAACTTTTTTTTTTCAAAAAATTTATAAATAATAATAAACTAAAAAAATAATAAATTTCTCTAAAAAAATATTTTACTTTGATGATAAATAATAATAGTATATATAAATGGGTTTGAAAAATTACAGAAACAATTACAAAAATATATAATTTAAAATAAATAATAAAAAAGATAAATATTGTTATCTAAAAAATACACCAAATCAAATATTTATAATTTTTTTCCATTCAAATTAGTTAAAAATATATATAAATAAATCACCCTCTTAAAAAATTAAAAAAAAGTCCAATTATTTCACATTATAATAAATTAATAGAAATTATTCAAGCATGTTGATTGAAGGCCTCCATACCATTATTAGAAAATGGAAAAAAGAAGAATGAAGGGAGAGAATGGAAAAGGTGAGATATAGGGACCTGACCACATCTATAAGGAAGGGGAGATAAATAAAATAGTTTTTTATAGAAAAATACATAAATTACTAATCAAACTCATCATTTTTAATACTCTTAAACTATGACATAACTTGATGAATGTTCCTCGAGAACTAAATGTAATATATCTCCCGATATAGATGAATTATATATTTTGAAGCCTTCTTTGTAAATATTGTAGTCACATTCCGTGGGATGTTAGAAGAAAAAAATCATCAATAAATTTATTATGAATTTTATAAAAATATGATTTATATATAGATAATTTTTTAAAAATAATGAAAAAAATTCATTTAGTTTAAATAAATAAATAATGACCTGAAATCGATAATTTATTTAAGAAATGGAATGGAATAGATAAAACAATGATAAAAAGATATGAATATATCACTAATAATAAAACATAAAAGAAAACCTATAAATATATTTTCATTTCATATAAATTAAAAACTAAATTAATGTTATATTTTTTTGAGAAGAAAATTATAGTGAAATATTTATAATATTATTAAATAGATTTAATAAATTTTATGAAATCATTTCTCTTATAAAAATAAAAAAAATCGGTTACTTTAACATAAGATTAATAATGTAAGAAAAAAACAAGCTTTATCGAAAATTTAAAAATACAAATCATTATAAAATAAAAAAATGAAATTGAAAATTTGGTATTTAAGTAGAGGAAATTAATTTAATAGTTTTATATTATTTTAAATTACATTATATAAATTAAAAAATATTTATAGTTTAAAAATAAAAAAGGTAAAAAAGTGGAAAATATATAAATTTTGTTAAAATATAATTTTTTTTGAAATTAATTAAAAATAAAAGAAAATATATATTTATTTAAGATGTATAATAAATAATATAATTAATTATATTTTTATTACATATAAATAGGAATGACTCAAATTATTCCATTAAATAAATAATAAACTACTAACAAATTACAAAAAAAGTGATAAATAATATAGTGGTTTAAATATTTTTTTAATTAATAAATATTTTTAAAAATAAAAAGAAGTTATACTAATTGATGTAAATTAAATAGAATTTAAAAATGAAAACATTTGCAATAAAAATTTATATTTTAACTTCAAATAAATTAAAAAATCAAGAATATTTTTTCTTCATATAAAATAATAAAATATGAAAAATTCAATAAAATATATTATGATTTGATAAAATAAATTAAAATTATGAAAAATATTATTCGATTCCAAATATTTAAAAAAATTCACTGGATAAAAGATAAGAAGATTAAAATATTTTTTTAATTTAATTTATAAATTTTTTAAACAATTATTCAATTAAAAACAAACATACTCCATAAAATGATTTCTAATTATACAAAGTAATGATAAAATATTCAATCTATCATATTGAAAATATAAAAAAAATTAAATTTATAAATAATATAAATTATCTAAAATATTAAAATTAAAATGAAACTAAATAAAGAAGAAAATTCCATCTATTATACAATAATTTTAAATAAATTAATATTAAATTTATGAATAACACTATTCTAGAACGAAATAAAAAATAAAAAATAGGGGGATCTATAAAATATTTCATTGAAATAAAATTTTAAAAAATTAATATAACAAAATTTTCATAAGATACCAAAAAATATTAAATAACTGATTTCCCTATTTAAATTAAAAAATACATCATGAAACATATATTTAAAAAAATAATTATTTAATCATATTTTATATTCACGTAATTTGAAAATTAATAAAAACATTATTTCTAAAAAAATTATAACATGTAAAAAATGGAAATAATAATAAAAATATATATATTATAAATAAAATAATAATATTTATTTCATAAAATAAACATAAATTTAAAAATAAAATTTTAGTGAAAAATGAAAATGAAATATTAATGAAAATATAAATATTAAAATTTATTTACCGTCATATAAATTGAGAAAAATAAAAAAGTCTATGTTTTTCTAAAAAAATAATATATTAAAATAAATAATGATTTTATTTTTTAAAGACATTCAAATAAATTGAAATAAGTTTAAAAAATTACACTATCAAATAAGGAAATAAGAAAAGAACTAGTTTAAAATCTAAATAAATAATTATTAAATATATTAGAAAAGAATAAACAATGAAAAACTTTATTTTAATAGAATGGAAATTGGAAACCAAGAAATGTATATTTTAATTTCAATTCAATTAATAACAAATTTTTCTATTAAAAATTGATAAAATTTTAATAAAATATATTATAAAATACATTTTAAATCAAAATAAATCAATAAAATTATTAAAAAACTCTATTATATGAAAAATTAAATAAATATTTTTTAAACATATAAAAATATTTCAAAAAACTAAAACTAATAGAAAATATTATAAATTATTTAATAAATTAAAATACTATTTGGAGATTAAAATAACAAAATGAAAAAAAAATATTTTCTAATAATTAATAATTTCTTATGATATTTGAATGTAAACCATTCCAAATAAAAAATTGAAAATAGATGTGTTGAAATAAGTGAGAGTTTATTGGTTCATGTATAAAAATACATTATATTTTATAAATGAATGTTAATAAGATCATTATATGAATGGGAATATTGTATATATTCTTAAGTCTTTATCGCTTTCTTTGGTACTACATTAACAACCATGTTATATATCATGTAGTTTCGAAAAATAGTGATATACATCTCTGACATTTGTTTAATGATGTTTTTCTAGGATGAATAATTGTTCCACAAGATAGTATAATATTTATATATAACGAGGATACCCACTAAGATAGAATCACTCACAACCAATGTATAATATCATTTAATTTTTCATGCATGATTTACTAGATAAATGATAGACTATATTTTTAAGTCAAAGGATATGTTAGATACAATTATATAGGAAAATAGAACACTTCCTGAATCCTATGTGGTTTCTAAATATTCAATTGTATCCCGTTGGATAAGGATAATCTATCATAGCTCGAAAAACATTGTCCTTTATGTGAGGTGATATAAGTGCAATCCAAAAAACATACATCATTTGTATTGGTTTCATAGAGACACATGAAACAACATTATGTATAGAAATAATCAGATCATTGAAGAAGTTATTTATGAGACATATTTCTATATTTAAATCTATTTGTATATCTCACCGAATAAGACTATAAATCACCAAAATATTCTTGGAATTCTCATAAAAATGGATGGAATTAATATCTTTTCAAATGGATTAGAAGATCAATGAATAATACAAAAAAAAGAGATTAAGCATTTTTTATAAGAATTTAGATCCAAAGAAATTCAATAAATGTGTAGATCTTAATCATGGTATCACAATTAGATAAGAATCGGCAAAATATGAATATCAAAACCTTATTGGTCATTTTACTTTTCATGAAGAGGTGAGATGAAATATCTCACCCCTTCATATATTGTACGAAAACAGAGGGAAGGATCGTACCTAATAAAGAAATATGATCATTAATCAGTAACTAGTTATGCTATTTTATCTATAGATTAATATACTATGAAGGATGAATAAAATATTTATTGAAAAGCATCAAATGTCATGGATGTTATAAAACTACATCACAGAGAGATGTGTAATACATCATGGATTTTCAAACAATTTTCTTCAACATCAAATCAAATATCTATTGAATGGGAAACCGTAAAATATTCTTTTTAAATAAATTTTAAAAATATAAATAAAAACAAAATTTTATTAAAATACTTATATAAATAATAACCATCTAATTATTCTTCTAAAAAAACAATAAAAAATTTATATTGTATGTAGAAAAACAATTAACTTTTTTTATATTCTATTAATTTGAAACTATCATGTAAATTAATTGTGTAAATAAAATAAGAAAATAAAAATAGTTAAATAAAAATAAAAATATATAAAATATAAACAATATATAAATAATAGTATGATAAAATTAATCAATAAAAAATGAAAAAAGTAAATAATAATGAAAAAATATAAGGGTTGAAAAAAATTTAAAAATTTATTTACATTCAAATAAAATGAAATAAATAATAAGGTAAATTGTTTACTAAAAATTAAAAACATTATTTAATTCATATGAACAAAATTATAAATGGTAAAATATTAAATTCAAATAACTTAAAATAAGTCATGAAAACATTGGTTTATCGATGAAGACAAAAGAATAAATAAAAAAAGATTAAAAAAAGAACAAATATAAAAAAATTCATAAAAAATTAAATATGTTTTATAATTAACAGAAAATAAAAAGTAGAAAAAAATATATATATATATATATATATTATAAATTCAAAAACAATGAAAACATATTATTATTCAAAATGAAAAAATGTATAAATAAAGATTTAAAAAATATATTTAATATTAAAATAAATATATCAAATTATAACATATTGGAATATATAAAAATTAAAATTTTACTTTTATAAGTTTATAATAGATAAAATAAAAAATAAAAAATATATTTCAAAATATTATAATATTTAAAAATTTATAAATTAATTGAAAATAAAATAAAATAAATAATAAAATTAATTTATTATTAAAATAAATTCATTAAGATATGAAAGGAAAATCATTAGTAATTAAAAAATGATAATAATGATGTAGAAAAATGAGAGAGTTTAGATTTTAATGTATAAAAACCCCCTTTAAATTTGAGAAATGAAAATGCTTGTGGTCATCACATAAATAGGCATATCATAGAGACTCTTGATTCTTCCTAAAATTCATCAACAATGCATAAATAACCATTTTACCTCCCCTATATATGTGAAAAATAATAATAAACATCTTTGACAGGTGATACAATATTTTCTTCTAGTTTTTGTGAATTTGACATTGGATAGTACAACATTTACACATAACCAGGTAAACTACAAAATAGAATCACATTAAATGAAAATATCAAACCATTTCAATTTCTACACATGACTTTGTAAATAAACGATTATCTATATTTTCGATTAAAATTGTATTTTTTATACTATGAAATAGAAAAATTACACACACAAAATAATATTTTGTTAATGAATATTCCCCAACATCCCACTGGCCCAAAGAATCCATCATGTCCCAATAAACATTCACACTAATTCAGTGTGTTATTATTACAATCCACCTATGATACTTGATTTTAACATTATTGGTAGGAACACAGGACACATAAATATTTCGTAAATTAATTAGAACATTTACAAAATTATTCATGGAACAAGATTTTCTAATAGATTCCATTCCAATCTATATATGAATGAGCATGAGAATTTCCCAATGATTCATGGGATTCTCATCAAATCAGATGAAATTTCTAACATTCAAAATATAAATTAATCCCACTAAAAAACAAGTATAATGAGATTAAGAATTTGAAGAATTATATTTATAGCCAAAATATTTTACATGAATATGGAGATCGCTATCCTAGTTACTATAACACAAATCAATTGGATGTGGAAAACCCCCACTAAAGGCATTCAATATCTAGAAATTTATATAAGTGAATCATAGAGATAGGTGAAAAAACATTTATTTGAGAACTCTTATCTTCATATGCATCTACAAACATTGATTCTTATAACTTAAATTATACCTCTAACATGGAATAAAAAATAAAAATTGATTAATGGTTCAATATAAGAAATATGTTCCACAAAATATCTAATATAGATATCGTCCTTATAATTAATAAATGGGTAACTACTCAAAATATGGTATGATAATAAGTTAGATACCTAGATGTTTAAATTTTAGAATCGATAGGGAACCTATTTTATAGGTATAAAAAATATCTTTATGAACTCCCTCAAATATGGCCATACCATTAATCCATCCAAGAGAATTCTAAGCTTGAGCATCATATTGATAAACCCAGAAATGAGGATGTTGCATGGAATATTCTAATTCTAAAAGTGATTTTAGAAGAAGTTAAAAATTAGAGACTCATTAAAGAGTTTTATAAATTTTATAATGAAATCATCATATTCATGGGATTTTATCAAAATAAAATTACAGTATGAAAAAACAATTTTCATATATAATTATTTTTTAGGTAATGTTTTTATTGTGATTTTATGTCACTCTAAATTTGTTTAAAATAAATGTGTATATATATATATAAATAACAAACAAATATCAATGATATAATTGATTTCAATAAAAAATGAATCTAACTTGAGATAGATAATTCTCCTGCCAACAGGAACATTTTATCCTGATTTTATACGAAATTCCATCTAAATAATTGTCATTAATCATTCAAGTAAAAAATGAGATTACAAATTAATTTAAAGAAAATGACTCAATATTTTTCCCAAAGTTATCATGCAATGTAGTTTCTCCATGAATACATTAACTAATTCCTATAAAAAAGGAATGATTTGTGCTAGTGGATAGTCTTAACTAAAACTATTTTACAATGAGGACAAATAATTTCCACACTATTAATCGATTTATAACCAAATAAATATGAAATGTATATTTAATCTGAGAAAATATATAGAACATTATAAAGAACCATTAATTCCACTTCATTTAGATGTAATATTCTATTAATGTCTTCTAAAATTCCAAAATAATAGATAAAAGTGGATATATATTTCAAACACTTATTGTGCATCACATATCCCCTTTAGGTGGTTCATTAAACAAACTGAAATCCACAGACAACTGAGAAGATCAAAAATAATGTTGATGAATGTAACTGAGAATGAATTTCAGTAAAGAACATAATGTAAAAAATCTATTTTTATAGAGCTAAAATATTTGGAAATTTCAAAATTATGGGAAATGTTTGTAGATATGGATTATCAATGAAGTATATTGGAATATTCAAATATAGAGTAATGAAAATATTGATTATTTCTTCATATAATAAACTTAAACTAAGTGCAAGATATGATATGGTTAGTTGTGTGAAGAAGTAAATTTTCCACAACATTGCTGATAACATTAGGTATGGTGTTAAAAATAACAATATATCTTAATAAAGAATCATCTAGGTCATGATCAATAATCAACTTAAGAAAAATAAATCAAAAATTAGTATCATGAGAGAGAAAATCAAGTCTAATTATGTCTTGTTCTTTAAGGGACATATCGTTTTGTAAAACATCCCATAATTTCATAAAAATTTATTGAAAACGTTCTGATAATTTGATTTTTCGATACATAAAGAATAGAGGCCATGCTTCTCTTATTTTTCAAAAGGGATAACATTTTAAAAATAATTATATATCTTTGACATAGAATAAAAAATGACAGCATTCATATTACATAATTCTAATTCAAACTGGTTAAAGGAAAGGGGCATTTAAGTAATAAATAATGTCATAACATAGAAATATATCATAATATATGGTTTCCTCATTTCCTATAATGGACGATATATTATTTACCATACACTTTTCCTTATGAATCAGATTAAACAATAAAGGGTTCATAACACCCACCATGATCTATTTATAATTCAACTGGTCATTAAGGATTATTTCCTATGTAATTATTAGATAATAATTATTGTCTTGTATCTATATCTCCTTATACTGGTGTAACTCTTTAAAAATCATAACTTATATATCATTCATCTCATCTTCAGCCTTCTAAATTTTTAGATTAATATTTTAGTTCCTAGAATTTTTCCGTCACATATGACCAAATTAAAAAACACTTAATATTTACTATAATCCATTTAAATAATTTCCCTCAAAATTAATGGCCATTACCTATTGACTAAGTACATATATATATTAATGAAATTCCAACAATTATTATACTTGAAATGAAGATAAAAATTTCCAGGAGATAACTATAAATTTAATATTAGTGGGATGTTGGCATAGTTAATTTCCACAATGGACAATCAAGATAATGAAGCATTTACTCCCCACCCATTAGGGAATTAAATTTTATTCCTATTTTTCTAGGATTACTCCCATAAATTTTTTGTCTTTTCCAGGTGAATTTTCCTTCTTTCGACTAAATTTATGAAATTAAATGTTGGAAAATTGTGGTTTCATTATATAACAAAGCTTATGAAAGGATGTTTTATCCATTTCTCTTACTAGGGAAATGTATAATGTTAAATTCAACAATTGAAATATAATTAGAGGATAAGGTATCATAAAAGGATAAAATATCCTCTCAAATAATTAGTCTTCTGAGGTAACAATTATTCTCATAAATAAAAGGATCCATAAACATATGATTATCCATTCTAAATCATAAATAAATGTGTTGTTTGACCTACATAACAACATGGGTATCCAATATAACCCTTTTGTAGGTTTCAATGATTCTTAACAGTATAAACTATATTATTTTATAATCAATAAAAATATATCCAAGAGAAGAAAAGAAAAACATATTATAGTATTTAGATTAGACCATTAGCTCAGAAATACCAATAATATCTAGATGATAGTTCATAATAAAATGTACGTTGGTTGAAGTTGTATAATCAGTTCTCATCACTGGACAATTTTAATGGAAGAAGATCATTTTTATGGGGATTAAACATGGATAGGGATATATTATAGGTTCATTGTCTCTTGTTCCCCCTAACTACTTTATAGAAGAGTATCATACAGACATAACTAGTCCCCTTTTATTGGTGTTTTCCATACCTAAAAACTCATTATGATATCCTTATATTATTTTTATTCAACATTGATGTCCTTAGTATTAGTATATGAGTTAATATTATTTTCACTAGAGTCATCCAGCTCCATAAAATATAATTTGTCACCTATATTCATTAATAATTTTATAGAATCATCTTTAGTCTGGTCTTATGAATGTCTATTTGGAGAATAAAATTCATTCTTGTGGGGTTCTATTTCAACATCACCCCTAGAGCCAATGGGATCTCTATTTGTAGGTTCATTTTCTTCATGGAATGTAAGATCACATATATTTGGGATATCTATATCAAATATGATTGATTTATTTGTATTACAGATATCCATGACTACTCTTATTGTGGAGACTAGTCCTCCCAATTATTATCCACTATTAGAGGATGAATGTATACCATCACATCTTAGTGGTATGTATATGAATGTTTTTCATTCTTATTATGTCCAATGAGTTCCATATCATTAACATTCATCTTCTCACCTTCAATCACTTATTTGTATGTAATGTTCGAATAGCCTTTATGCTATGACCTTACTCTCTATTAGTACACACCACACCATGTGTCTCTTCAACCATGATAACACCTCATTTCTTCATCTCATAAATAAATATTTTGTTCCCATGTTATATGGTTAGTGGTTCCATATGATTATTAGTGTATTAATTATTAGAATGTTTATCCACAAAAAATATAAATCCTATTGATATTAACCCTTTATCCACCTTTTTCAAATCCTTATCAGAGGAAAGTGTTTTGAATTTATTATAAATATCATGACAAATAGAAATTAGTTGATCCGTAATTTTTTAATCATTATTGACTAAGGTAATTTATTTTTACTCACTCTTCATTCCAATTTTATTTCCATTAATGATTAGGGATATAGATTGTGGAATCTTAGAACCCATAATCACTCCCTCAAGAATGTGTTCATAGTATAAAATCTCACCCTCAATATTATGCTTATCCATTTTCATTGGAACACCCACACATGAGGTAATTTTATTGAGAATTATTTTGTGTGAAAATAATAAATTAAATCATTAATTTTAATCCCAATTTGGTTATCGACTGCCTCTAGGTGTATGAGATGAATATTATATCCCACATAGATAAATGAAATACATATGGTTTCAAAATTTATATTCCCAATAATCATAATAATGTTATGATCCTATATTATATGAATAATGTTGTGTAATAACCCATTAATAATATGATTAAATTCTAATTAATTATGCCCAATAAATTATCCTTCTTTGATGTAAGTTATATAATTCTCTAGGGATTTTACCCATTAATATAGAAGATGCCTCTTACTGGGTAAAATGTAAATGTTAAGCCTATAATGTGGAACCTCCATATATTCCAAAACTAATTTACCATCTTCTTTAGATTTATAGACTATGGGTACTAATGTTGGTTCCTCCTTAGGGGAGACCTATGTATAATTTTAATCATTAGTAAAAGATACACATCGACTATATGGGGAATAAGTTCCTCCTTAGTATAGGAAATTCACTATTATTCAATTCATACGATTATAACTGATTATAGGATGAGTTTCAAAACGAATTTGCAGACCCCATGATAGGTAAAATGATTCAATATATCACTAGAAGACCTAGTCGAACAGAGATGTCATAAAATCACTATTTTGTAGCACTATAGACTGTACCATTATTCACTTGATCAAAGTAGAGTATCCCTAGATTTTATATTTAAATATATTAGTAAAATAACTATGTTATTTCAAAATAAAAAATAATGTTAATCATATGTATTTAGGATTACAACACAAAAACAAGTCACACACCCAATCAACAGAGTGATTCCACCCATATACGACTCCATAAACAATGTGAAACACCTTGTAGATGTATTTTATTACTATTAATGTTCTTAAGGAATGCTTTCTTGATTTCATGGAGGTCCATAAAAGAGATCACCATAGGCACATTTGATCCGCAAAGAGTCACACATAGTCGACTACCTATTCATTTCATGAGAACCGTTATTCTAGAAAAATCAATTTATGTTACTCTATCACGATGTGGTAGGTCACCACTCCATCCCACATTGGAAATCCGTGTAGATTTAGGGTCAGTTGAATGGATCAAACACAAGAATTAATCAATAAACAAACTCACAAGGTTACACATTAATCTATTCATATTGATTCATTTTTTAGGTGTGTCGCTTCATCTTAATGGTCAGACAATCAATAGGATCGCAAGTCAGCACTCCATATAAACCACATCCATCAATGGCCGTCTCTTGATGTCCATCATCCAACCATGAAAGATCGACCCTCAATCTCATATCATATATTTGAGTGGGTAGACGACAGGATGATACATTTTAATTCATTAATAACCTATTATAGTAGTTTACTCATTGTCATATGTGTATTGTCATGTCATGTTTCCGGACTAGTAATACTATATAGTCTAGCCTATTCCTATTATACTTTATGGATTGCAAACATGGTGACTGATAATACAAATATCATTATAGACCAATGCCTAGCCCAATATCCCAAATTGGGTGAGTAGTACTTGTATTATACTTCTTGCTACAATTTCTACTATAGTACCTAAAGTTATCCTTCCCCCACCTGAATTTAAATAAATTAAAAAATAATATGTTTTTTATATTAAAAAAGTAAATCTATTCAATAAAATACCTCATATTCAAAAAATTATAAATTAAAAATAAATTATTATATTTAAATAAATAATTTAAGAAAAATAGAAAAAAATATTTTGATTTTAAATATAAATTAACTAAAGAAATAATATGTTCATTTAAAAAAAATATAAATAATAGAAATAAGAAAAAATAATTTTAAGTAAATAATATTATAAATTTATTTCAAGATCAAATAAATAAAAATAAATAAGAAAATATATATTCTAAATAATATATTAAAAAAATTACATGGTGGAAAATATAAATTTATAAATTTATAAAAACATCAAAACAAAATTTTATATTTTAATATATTATAAATTTATGAAAACTTATATTCTATGTAAAAAGGAATAAATTGTATAAAAGATAAAATATAGTAAAAATAAAATATGTACAAAATAATGATAAAAATATGACAATAAAATTTATCATCATTTTAAAAATATTATGAAATATATAAGTAATTTAAATGGTGGAATAAAATAATGAATTCAATAAAAAATTAATCTTTCATATATATAACTGACCAATAATATCAATCAGGAATTTATTATTTCTATATTCATTTCCATTTATTTTGGTTTTTTCTAGAAACACCCAATGACTGAGAAGACTAGACTCGGTTGGGTTTTTCATGTAAATCCAAACATTTTTTTTATGTAGGAGAAATACATATCAAGAACCAATTACATAACATTTATTAGTTTCTAATAATATGTCTTGAATTGTGTAATGGAATGATAATTTTACACATCGTGACAAGGTTTCACATCTTGTAATGGTTAAAATTAGGATTTTTAATCTGAGATGATGTTTTTTCCAACGACTTTTCTAATTTGTTGAATTCAGGATGTTTAGTGAGTACACATCATGAATATATCATGGTTTATTTTTTATAATCTATCAAATGAGTGATTTTTCTTTCAGTCAATGTTCATCTTTTCTCTATCAAGACATCAGAGGTCTTGCCCAATATTCAAGTGGTCTTTGATCCTTCTAGGTCATTTTTTAATGATTTATCACAACTATTATTACAATTAATCTAATAGAAAAATAAATAAATTTAATTCAACATTACATTGGGTTACTATAGAGAAATTTTATGTCGTTGGGATTCATATTCAAGATAGATTGCTTTTTTATAGTAGTCCTTGGCAGTTTCTTATTTTTCCTTGTCTTTTTTAATGTTGATCAATTTCATTCCAATCTCTATTGTCAATAGTGGATAGGGTTCCATCATTTTTTAGGTAGTTTGATACACATAATGAGTTAATTATTGTAATTTATTATTTTTATTTTAAAATTCCTTTTGGTTGTTCATTGAATATATATTATTTGTGGATTAAATGATTTATTAGAAATGTGCACATTTTAATACGGGGTTCTATAAAAATCAGGGATTTCACAGCATGTCTTTCATATAATTTAAGGATGGTGATTTTGATTTAATGTTTTTTTATTAAACACTAAAGCATATGATATTGGATTTTAAAATTTTATCTAAACGTTAGTCATTGTTTTGAAATATATTTTTTACAAAAATTTCTTATTGGGAACATTGGGTACTTCTGGAAATAGTCTTGGGTAACCCTAGTAGGCCTGGAACAAATATGGTTGATTATTTAACCTTGTATTGATTCTCTGTTGGAGTACATCTAGGATTTTTTCCCACACACTATATTTTCATTTAGGTGGTTTAATATGTTATATTGTATGATCTATGTAATAGTTATAGATTATTGTAGCATGTTGGGTCCTCTTATTATCTCATACTTCATTTCGAGATATTGTGGATGTAATGGTTATTCACAAAGAGACATATTAGTATTGTTTAATTCATATTTCATTGTTTTAATCTATTTTTCTTGGATATTATATATATTTTTCTATGTCATTTATATAAATTGTGGTCTTGGATAATGTATTTTTTTCTATTCAAAACCTATTTGTATTGTTGTTGTTTTCCTCACCTTATGATGGTTGGATCGGGTTGATAGTTAGTTTGACCTGGGTTAGTTCATTAAAAATTAATATCTTTAGGTAATTTGTAGCCCCACCTGTACTAAAAATACATGCTATTTTTTCTGTGTCTTTTGTAGAAAAGAGTTTGGAAAATCCATATTCATGTAGTAAATGAGAGAGGGTTTCTATTGAGCTCATATCCATGTCCGAACATGATTTAACATGGGTGTTTGAACATTTTTTTTTCATGTTAGAGACATGGTCATATAATCAATTCGTTTAAAATAGATATGATATTTATTTAAATGAAACTATTCTTTTTTAATGTGTCTATATTCGATTGATATAATTTCGAGAAGATTAATATTCATGTTTATTTAATGCATTGATATAGATACCAGATGTTGGCCCTATTATTTTGGAATATTCATGGGACTGATTAGGTCATTAGCTTATTGTTTTTAGAAAAATGTTATAGTAATGCCTCTTCCAAATATATTAGAGGAATATATGAAAATTTTTTCAATATGAAAATAATACAGTGGAATTGTAACGCCCCGGTACCAAAACCAACCCAGAGGCACCCTGTACCTGGTTGCTCGCATGGCCTAAAGCGCATTTCTCCAAACGCCAGAGGCTGCCGAAAAACAGCGAGGTACTTGGGTGTGATAGCGGGGAAATGATTCCCTTATTGGCAGATTACATAGCAGAAGAGAAAAACAATAAACAATTGCAGAAGCTATATGAATTCCATACACAAGTGAACAATAGACGACTAAATATGATAAACTGAAAGATCACATATATATATATATATATGATTCTTGATCCATATGTCTAGGAAAGCAGCCAAACAAGTCACAATGCTGGAAATACAACAGTGCTAAACCAAGTACAAAAAAATGAAAAATAACTACTCCACATCATCGCAATCCATATCATGGTCCCTTTCTCTCTTACTCCATAGCAATCATGTACCTGAATTATAAGAGTGCTTTCCCTTGTCCATATCTGCCACAATATAGTCTGTTTGGGCCCAAAAGAATGATCCAAATAGGGTGTGAGACTAAATCCTTGTAGGAAACCACCCAAAGATCTATGCCTAATAGTTAGTGAATATATGAAAGTTAAAAGTATAAGAAATAGTAAATAGGAACATGATGAATGATAAACAATCAACAATTACAATGTCAAGAAACTACTAACAATTAGTAATGCACAACAGGTAACCCTCTAGGAAGTACTCACATACATCCCCTCTGGTCCTACCTACAAGTATCAACAACCCTTTGGACGGTGCACTCATCCTAACCCTTCTGGTTTGGTCATAAGAAATTATAAAGACTCTCTGAGGAAGCACACACATTCAATTCCCCTTATAGTCTAGGGTAGTCAAGAACTCTCTGAGGATTCTTGCACAGTCAATTCCACTTATAGCTCCATGGTAATGGACTCTCTAAAGAAGCACACTCGATCAATTCCCCTTATAGGCCAGGACCTTAATAGACTCTCCGCAGAAGCTCATACAGTCAATCCCTCATATAGCCTATGGTAAACAGGTGATTCAAACCAACAAAATAGAGACTCTCTGAGGAATCTCACACAGTCTATCCCCGTATAGTCTAATGTAGTTCAGAACTCTCTAAGTATGCTCTCACGGTTTATCCCCTTATATCTCAAAGTAATCTGAAGCTCTCTGACGATGCTCACTCAGTCAATCCCCATATAGCCAAAATCTCAAAGACTCTCTGAGGAAGCTCATTCGGTCTATCCCCTTATAGTCTTCTACACCTTGTTTCCGCGGCCCTATGTAAGATAACGACATAGAAATAAAATATGACCAAAGTAGACTCATAGAACTATTTGGATAATAGTTCTACAACATATCAAGCATGTCAGAAACATTCTTCCATCCTGCTACAAGAGGCATGGACACAGATAATGAAGCTAAGGGAAAATTGGACCAAACGGTCATAAACAGAATAGGCATGGACATAACCTCCAAACCATAGCACTAAAACCATATTCAAAATAAATAATCCTCTACATTGTAATACTAGTAAGTCGGGAATACAACATGGGTAAAAATGGTAAACACACAATACCATGTTTAAGGGTATTGGTGATATTTGCACATTATATTCAAGGACTATTAACAGAAAGGCAGAAACAACATACCTTTGGGTTTGGAGACCTAAATACGTGAACCACGATTCTTGGTTATCTTTATAATGTCGACTATCTACGAAAAAACATAAAATTTTCAACCCATGATAACATGGAAAAGAGGAGGAATTGGAAAACAAATCTCAAGCAGTAGAGAGAGCATACCGAGGTGATGCCAATGCAATCGAAGACGTTCAAATCGGAGACCAGATTGAGGATCAGGGGCTCGGAGAAGGATCGCGTCCGTATGGGAGCTCTTGGCCAAATGATACCTAGAATAAGATCGGTATGGTGATTAGACATGACCCCGGTGTGTTTAAAGAAAAAAATAAAGTACACTGCATGTACTTTTGAAGTACACAACTTTTAACCTCCTTCTTCGTACTCCGCTTTAAGCGGCCTTCAAAACGCCTTCACGCAGCCATGTGCTTGGCCGCTACACAGCCAGCATGTGGCTGCCTATGGCATGCAAGTACACGACATGTACATATTAATTACACAGTGTGTACATTAAAAATTTCCAAAAAAATTATTCTTTTCTCAAAAAGAGACCAGAAAAGGATAATCATTCTGGAAAGAAGATCTGGATTCTTATAAACATCCCCCCTTAATGAAATTCTTCCCCGAATTTCCCTAGAGTATCATTGAAGAAGGAACCATGAAAAACTCTAGCCATTGTGATCGTACATCAGCCTCCCTCTCCCACGTTTCGTCCTGTACCTGCCCTTGATGCCATAGCACCCGTACCAGAGGAACAATCCGATCACATATAACCATTGTATGGAGATTGAAAATCCTGATAGGATGCTCCTAGAATGATGAATACACTTTTAGTTAAACCTCATTAGGTTGGAAGACATGAGACGGGTCTGTAAAGTAACACCGGAGCTGAGAAACATGGAATGCATTGTGTATAGCCAGGTACATCTGAAGAAACTACAACCGATATGAAACTTTCCCAAATCTCTCCAACACATAAAACATCCCGACGTATCTTGGTGAAAGCTTACCCTGTCTCCTAATCCTTATATGTCCCAAACATGGTGCGACAGAGAGGAAAACCATATCCCTGACCTTGAACTCCAGAGGTCGTCTCTACTGATCAGTAAAAGACTTCTGTTGAGACTGTGCAGTAGCCATCCTCTTCCGAATCAACTCTATCTACTTTGTGGTCTCCTGAACAAGATGACGTCCCAGGAAAGCTTCCTCTCCTTCCTCCTTCCAACATAAGGGTGATCGGCATGGCCAACATTACAAAGCCTCATAAGGTGCCATCTGAATAGTTTCATGGAAACTATTCTTGTAGGAAAACTCCACAAGGGGTATATGCTTCTCCAAAGAACCTCCAAAATCCAAAATGCAAGCTCAGAGCATATCCTCAAGCTCCTTAATCGTATGCTCGGATTGGACATCTTTCTAGGGGGTGGGAAGTTGTACTCAAAAGCACCTGTGCACCCAAAGCCTTATAAAGCCCCTGTGAGACACTAGAAGTAAAACGTGCATCCTTTTGTGAAATGATGGAGTGTGGAACTCCATAAAGACTCAAAATGTAACAGATATAAAGTTGTCCCATCTCATCAACACTGATGTTCTCTTTGATCATCAAGAATTAAGAAACCCTCAAAAGTTTGTTGATAATAACCCACACATCGTCGTTCCCTCGAGGTGACATTGGCAACCCTTCCACGAAGTCCATCACGACGTCATTTCACTTCCAAAAAGGAATGGATAAGTGATGTAAAAGGCCTTCTTGTCATTGATGCTCGGGTTTCAGCTTATGAAAAGTAGAACACTTCATTACAAAAATAGCAACATCTCTCTTCATACCTGGCCTCTAGTACTGACGGTGTAGATCACAATACATCTTGGTGAAACCAGGATGAACTGGACATACAGAGGAATGAAAATCCCACATCAGCTCCTCGTGTATATCTTTTGGCACCCATATGTGTCCCTAGAAATGCATGATCTCATATTCTCCTACATTCCATCCAGGAATAGGGTCCCCTCCTAACACACTCTCCCTTAGGACAAGGCCTTTAGAACCTGATAGCAGCCTCATTCGAACTCGATCATGATGAGTAGAGGTAACAACTACAGAAGAACGAAAAGTCTACCCCTATCTGCCGTTCACCTCACAATGAATCTCAAATAACATAGACATATGCTGCCACTCAATGCTGGCCTCCTGAAATACCTTTATCTGGGTCCTTTTACTCAATGCATCAGCCACTGTGTTGCCTTTCCCAGGCATATAAGAAAGCTCAAAGTCAAAAGACTATAGGTAATCAACCCACCTACACTGTCTGAAATTAAAATCATGTTGTGTGAAAATGTAAATGAGACTCTTGTGGTTGGTGGAAACAACAGTATGATCTCCCAAAATATAATGTCTCCAAAAACCTAAGTCGTGAACAACAGCTGTCAACTCCAGATCGTGCGTTAGATATTTCATCTCATGTGGACTTAACTGCCGATACATGTACACAACAACTCCATCTCCCTGCATAATCATATCTCCCAGAAAAATACTTGATTCATCGCAATAGATATTAAATCACTTAACTGGCTCTGGAAAGGCTTGTATCAAATCTAAATTCAAACTCATTTTCCACTCCTAAAAGGATGACTAACAAGAATCTGACCATAAGAACTTCGCACAATTCTTGGTCAGACCTGTCAGTGGGGATGGTAAGCGGGTAAAGTCCTATATGAAGCGTTTGTAATATCCATCCAGCCCTAGAAATATCCACACCTCAAAAACATTCTTTGGCTTCTCCAAGGAAACTACTCCTCTCATTTTCTCTGGGTCCACTGATACTCCTATCTCTGAGATAAATGAACCAAGAAGTAAATCTTACCTATCAAAAAGTGGCACTTCGATATTTTTGCATAAAGATGATGCTATCTCGGTGTATTCAAAACAATCCTAAGATGGGTAACATGGTCTTGTTGAGAGTGAGAGTACAATAAGATATCATCCATAAAAGTCACCATGAAAGAATCCAGGTAAGGATGGAACAATCAGTTCATCAGTGCGATGAAAACTGTTGATGTGTTCGTGAGACCGAATAGAATAATTGTATACATGTATAGACCATACCTACTCAAGAAGGCTGTAGGAGGTATATCTGATGGTCTAACGTGAAACTGCTAATAACCAGACCTCAAATCAATCTTTGAGAACACCCTGGATCCTTGATGTTGATCAAGGTGTTCATTGATATTTGGAAAGGGATATTAGTTCTTGACCGTCAACAGGTTAAATTTCCAATAGTCCACACAAAGCATGAGGGTATTGTCTGCATTCTTTGCAAACAGGATAGTCGAACCCCAAGGAGAAGTACTGGGTTAGATGAAACCCTTTGTCTGAAAATCCTCCAACTACTTCTTGATATCCTATAACTCAGGTGTAGCCATCTTATAAGGAGTAATTGACACTAGTGTCACTCCTGACACGTGTTTGATAGAGAAGTCTACCGGACGATCCGGAGGAAAACCTGAAAATTCTTCTGGAAAGAAATATTTGAAATGATCTAACACTGCTAGAATTTCTAACAAAAAAATACCCTGGTCATCTAGATATAGAATGGAAATATTGGTTGTGACTCCTCCCAACCCATGGTACTCAGGTCCAGCTCCGCTAGCCTGTACATCCCATTTGCCCCAATGAAAATAGATCCACCCTCTGGTGATATGAAACTCACCATGCAACGATAAAAATAGATGACTACTTGGAAGGGAACCAACCAGTCCATCCATAGAATGACATCGTATTCAGTCATCTCTATAATATAGAATTCCCACAAAAAGTGACATCCATCAACCACTAGAGGGAACTCTCTGCACGGAAGTACACTGGCCTTTCTAGTCCCCAATAGTGTGTCTAGTGTCAAGATATCGAAAGAAGAAAATATGCAGATACCAAGGCTCTCCAAAAAAGGGACAGAAAAAAAATAGGATGCCCCTGTATCGAAAGGAGAAGAAGATAAAAATGAGGCTACTAAGATCCCACCTTGAACTGTGGAGGGTCCGAGATCCTACTCCTATTTGGACTGCTCCACTGCAATATTCTGGCCTGTACCACGGCCCTGTGACCCCGCCTGACCACTTTGAGCTGATCCACCCTATTTTCACTGATATAACAGTGACTGAAAACCAAGACCTTGACCTCCACCATGTTCCAAACAGCCGGAAGAACTCAAGTTCCCTGACTAGGGAGAAGCTGATGGCGCTGCTCCTAAACGAGGATTCATAGAGGAACCCCTTTCACTAGATGGTAATGAGAAGAACTGACAAAAGCACAAAATAAGAACCATCTTTCTTCATGATCGGTACTCCACTGGGTCTCTCACGCAACATCGATTCATATTCCCACACTTTCCGCACTGGTAGCACACCACCTGGCTATAGGAAGACGCATCCCGCCTGCACTGATCTCCTTGAGAAAGCTCCCTGCAGTGCTTCCTATTATCAATGGGAGGAATACTAACTCTGGATACCTAACATCCCTGGCTCACTACTCCACAATCCCTCAGATTGTGCTATGTGATCAGTGCCTGGTCGATGATAGAGAATTTCATATTCAACCTGAATATGTCCACCTGGGAATAGATCTCCTGCATGAGATCGTCCACAATCTTCTTTACCAGGAAAACCCATCACATATTGTAATAGGTGTGAGACACTTCTGCTCGGTGAAGCGATAGGAATAAACCATCACAGATTGAGTACAGTGCTCCAAGATCATGATCTCTCGGGCTCGATCATCCCTCAAGGTCTCGGGGTAGATGTAATCATAGAAGTTCACTTGAACTCCTCCAAAGCCATATTTTGATAGCGTCCCGCCTGATAGATGACATCCCACCACATCTTGGAAGAGTCTCAGAGCATATAGGTCAAGATATTCACCCTCCTCTATGGTGGTACCTCGAGATTCTTGAAGATCATCAGTGTGGATTCAATCCATGAATCTGCAGCCTGATGTCCTCCTTCCCTTAAGAAGGTGGATGGATGCTGATGTTGGAAAACCCAGGTCAAATCATCCATCAATGGGGTAGAAGGTGGCTCTACCTAGACGGTCTGCATCATCCTTAGAAAATCCTTCCTAAACTGTGCATTGATTCCTAAAACTGGTATAACTGCCAGTTCCAAGGATGGAACAATGGGAGGATCTACAGGAAGCCTCTGATCTGCCATATCTAGCCTCTGATCAGTACCCTGAAACTGGTGTTCAACTGGAGGACGTCTAGGTGGCATGGAACTGCATGGTCAAACTCACACCTTAGATTCAAGATTATCTAGACTATAAACTGGAAAGACAGAAAGGAATAGTAGAAGAAATATAATCATCTTTCGCAAAACATCACTACACGGTGTATACTTCTATTCCATTGTGTGTTCCCTTAAGTCATTTACCTGGGTGTGTTCATCTACATAAAAAGGTCGTGTAACACCCTAAACACACGGTGTGTTATCCCAACACATGGTGTGTACTTGAATCTTCTTCCCTACCCGATTCCATCTATATGATTAACCCACACAGCTCTCTTAAGTAAAGAATACACTACGTGTTTAAGCTAGACACGACATGTGATAGACAAGCATCACCTGGCCCGTGTTGTTAGTAACACAGCTGGCTACAAGGAATAGAAAACATGGCGTGTTCCAAAAAAACAAGGTGTGCATAAGAAAAGATAAAACTGACCCGTGTTGTTCATGAAACGATCGGGTACCTAGTACAAGGCTACACGACGTGTACTACACAAGCCTCCCCGACCCGTGTTATTAGTGACACGGCCGAGTTCATGGCTCAGAGTACATGACGTGTTCCAGGTGGACACATCGTGTATCTCTCTACATTCAACACGGGTAGACACACTGTCACTATAACACGTCGTGTACATGCCATAAACAGCGTGTTCTTGAATGATTTTTCATAACACGGGTCCCTGCCCACATAGTCAGTGACACGACTAAAAACTACAAGGCGTGTATTCATAAAATACACGCCGTGTATTCTGGGTGTTTCTAGGAAATAGCCTCAGAAACTGCTCCAAAGCCCAGAAAACACAAATTAAATTTCCAAATTCTGATCTGTGAGTTCCCATACCCCCGCGAATCAAGGTTTTCGCATCTTATACAAGTTGTAACAAAGCATACAAAGCAAATTTTGACAACTTTTCAGTCCCTGAGGGCCCATAAATCCTCAGTAATTAAAATTTGGATTTCCTTCACAAAAACATTATAAACAATATCTAACAGTAGCATAGATTCTATAAAGGAATCTAGGACAACAGCATGCATATTCTATATAATAGTGATCACAACAACATGAAATTGCTAATGCATCCTAGATGACATGGAAAGAATGCATGGCATGTGAATTCTAATGAATTCATATATGATGCATGAGGTGGCATACCCTCATCTAATAGAGTTGAGATATAAATAGAACCTCAAAAACAACAACGGTAACAGCACAATGCATGTGAATCACTCTAGGTGATATCGAATCAATTGTAACTTGGAAAAAACAGAAAACTATAGTAAGCGAGGTAGATTAGATTTTCCCTATACACATGTTAGATACTCTCACGAACAACTTATTACCAAGAAGGCAATCTGTCCTATCCCTGTCTAAGGGATCCAATCAGTAAGTCAATATAAAATGAAATCCTCTGATACCACATTGTAATTCCCCGGTTTTGGAAGCCACCCAGTGGTTCCTCGTACCCGGTTAGTCACATGGCCTCAAGTGCATTTCCCCGAACACCAGAGGCTTCCGACAAGTGGCGAGGGCCTTGGGTGTGATAGTGGAGAAACTATGCCCTCATTGGCTGAGTACACAGTAGAAGAGACAAACAATAAACAATAGTGGAAGGTGTAAACAATACATACACTAGTGAATAGTGGAAGAATATATCTAATAAACAACAGAAGCACATATATACATGATTCATGAAACATATGTCTTGGAATGTAGCCAATCATGTCACAATGCTGGAAATACAATAGTGAAAAACCTTGTAAAAAAGAAAGGAATAATAACAGCTCGTCAGCATCGCAAGCCATAGCTTGGTCCCTTGATCTCCAGCCTCACAACAATCAAGTACCTGAAGTAGAAGAGTGATTTCCTTTGTCTATACATGCAACAATATAGTCTGTTTTGGCCCAGAAGCATATCCCAAACAGGGTGTGAGACTAAATCCCAGTAGGAAACCACCCGAAGATCTATTCCTAATAGTCATTGAATACATGGAAGGTAAAAGTACATGAAATAGTAAACATGAACATGCTGAATGATAAACAATCCACAGTTATGAAGTCAAGCAACAACTAAAAAGTAGTAATGCACAACGGGTAACCCTCTGGGAAGTACTCACATCCATCCCCTCTAATCTTACCTACAAGTAAAAACAACCCTCTTGTAAGAGAACTCAACTTAACCCCTCTGTTTTTGTTATACGAAATTATAAAGACTTTATGAGGAAGCACACAAAGTCGATTCCCCTTATAGTATCGGGTAGTCAGGAACTCTCTAAGGAAGCTCGCACAGTCATTTCCCTTATTTCCCTAAGGTCAAGGACTCTCTGAGGAATCACACTTTTTCAATTCCCCTTATATCCCAGGTCATTCATAGACTCTATATGGAAGCTCACACAGTCAATCACTCATATAGCCGAAGGAAAACATGTGATTCTAAGCAACAAAACTGAGACTCTCTGAGGAAGCTCACACTGTTTATCCCCGTATAGTCTATAGTAGTCAGGGACTCTCTGAGGATGCTCTCATGGTCTATCCCCTTATATCCCAAATTAATCCCACTATCTCTGAGGATTATCACTCAGTAAATCCCCATATAGCCTAAAGATAAAAGACACTCTGAGGAAGCTCATTTGGTCTATCCCCTTATAGTCTTCTACACCCAGTTCTCACGGTCATGTGTAGGAAAATCGAATAGGTATAAAATATAACCAATGTAGAATCACATTACTACTTGGATAACAATTCTACAACATATCAAGCATGTCATAAACATTCTTACATCCTACTGCAACAACCATGGACACAAAGAAAGCAGCTAAGGCAAAACAGGATAAAACAGACATAAATAGAACATGTGTGGGAAGAACCTCCAAATAATAGCAGTTCATCCATATTCATAATAAAAAATCCTTTACACAAGAATACTAGCAAGGTAGGCATACCACTGGGGTAAATATGCAAAACACAAAATACCTTGTTCAAGGGTATTGGTGAAATTTTTACATAATATTCATGGAAATTCAACTGAAAGGCAAAAACCACCTACCTGTGGGTTTGGAGACCAAAATACTTGTAACAAGAGGTTTGGTTCTCCTTAGAAGGTCAAAGATCTATGAAAACGGATAAAACTTTCAACTCATGATGACATAGAAAAGAGAAATAATTGGAAAATGAAGATCAAGCAGAAGAGAGAGCTTACCAAGGAAATCACAATGCAAATGATGGCGGTTGAATCAAAGATCAGATGGAGGCTTAGGGGCTCGGATAAGGATCACAGCCATAAAGGAGCTCTCAGCTGAACGAGACCAAGAAGAAGATTGTTCTGGTGATTAGACGCGACCCTGTTGTGTTTAATGAAAAAAAAGTACACTGAGTGTAATCTCATTTTCCGTAATCCGCTTTAAGCGGCCTCCAAAATGCCCTCACAAGGCGGTGTGCTTGGCCACTACACATCCAGCACTCGGCTGCCTGCAGCAAGGAAGAACATTGAATGTATTTTGAAAATTTCCAAAAAAAATTCAACAATTCTCCAAGAACAACTAGAAAAAAAATCAAATACCTGAAAAATTATCCAGGGTCATACAAGACCAGTCATTTTTATAAGATACAATCTGTAATATTTAGACTCTAGGAAACACGGAAAATGGGAAAATGAGATGAGCCGTGTATCATGGCTTAGAATTTAAAATGAATAATACAACTTTATTATATAGTGACAAAAAAGTATTAATCTATATATTGTACTTAGTGGATAAAGATGATCATAATATTATTTAAGACTCCTAATGAATATAATATAGGTATTATGATGTAAATGATTGAGGGACCAGTAAGAAGATGGTTATATTATACTGTCCAATATAAGTTTCACGAGGATCATACCTGGATTTAATTCATGAAAATATTCAACCAATTGCATACCCTAATACATTACATGTTATAATGACTTAATAGTTTCTATCCTCAGATCTATCAGATAACACTGTTCTGGGGTATTTAACCCTTTTATTGACTTGGTGTACCTTATACCATATATTGTCACAAATTAGTACCTTCAGGAATGATAGTTTGAGCTCAGATTGTGGTTGGATATTTGGTTGATATTGGTTCACATGTGACATAAATATTTTATGGATGTAGTCAAAAAAATATTTGTTTGAGGTAGACATATATGAGATCGGGTGGTGATTTTATTCATGATGTTATTATCCGCATTGTATCTTCTTCCCAAAAAAGGAAACACAATAGTGGATATTTTTATTTAGGACCAGTTCTTGGGGAGTCATCAAGATAGTAGCTGGTTTTTTCCCATTAGTGTGGGTAACCTAGTCATACCAAGGCTAATTATGTAAAGGCTGCCAAGACATGTCCCTACTCTAGAAAAATGGCCGTCTGGAATGTTTTTTTAACAGGATGTACAAAGGAATAATGTCTTGATCCACATTTATTAATGTTTCTCTAGTTTTCAAGGATGTGTCCAATGGTGTTGGTACTATCCTCAGGCTAAGGGGGCTGTTTATTTGGATAAGAATGTTTAGGGAGGATCTGAGATAGGTTGTCTTGATAAAGTGGAGTATGTATCCAATTAATCTGAGGTAGATTCGGCAATAGTTGGAGATACAAATTTTTATTTCATCCTCACTGATTGTAATTTTTTTGATATAGGTGATAATAATTATTCTATATCATTAAATCTTGTTTACTTGTTTGGATTTCATTTCGAAATAAAATAGTTCATGTTGGATCTTTCCATCACATTGGGAAATTGATCCAAAAATGGTTTTATGTGTCCCTAATTTTGGGTGTTGATAGATTACATTGGGGTGGATTGAGAATTCGTAGATATCGATCATGACATCATATAATTAATTATATACATGGATTAGATGATCAGTGTTATATACCATCTACAATGATATCACCATAGATTTATATTATTTTTTACTAATGGGGGTGCTCATATTTTTCAATGTGAGTGGGACTCTAGATCCTGAATGGCTTGCTACGTTGTTCTTTATGCTTAGGAAATATCATGTCGAATCTAGGATTGGTTTCCTGATAAAGATTATCCTTGCTTATGATGTCATCTACCCATGGTGGCGTGTTCATACCCTGAGTAAATTGTTGTTTATTTATCTAGTCAACCACCGAAGAGGGAGGTTGGTTTTTATATAACAGTTTCCTGATAAGATGGTTATTTCCAGACCATATTATCATATAAAACCTATGATGTTGGTAGAACAGGATGTCCAACATGATGAACTAGTTTCAAATGTATTTATTCATCATTGGTTGTAACTATGGTCCCCACCTACTCACGTTTATAATAAAGAACAAGTAAGTGTCAAACTTTTCATGGATTATCAAAATTTGAATCGGGTGACTATTATAAACAAATAACATTTTCATAGGATTGACAGTCATTTTTATCAACGTCATAGTTCATAATGGTTTTCAAATATTGGAATCCACTCAATGTACTAGCAGTTGAAATATATAGGGGATTATATATGTAATAAATTGTTTAGGATCATCTATAGGAATTTTTTTGGTTATTCTTTTTCGTCTTAAGAACACTCCATTAGAATTCATGGATTTGAATAATAGAGTCATTCATCAATTCTTTGCGTATTTTTTTTGTACGTGTGGATGATATTTTTGATTAATATAATTCATTGGAGGATCATATACTCCAATTGGATATCATTTTTCAATCATTAAAATAAAATCATATATATGGTATGCTTTTGAGGTGTGAGTTTTGGATCTAGGAAGAGAAATTCCAAGGGTATGTGATATAAATTTGGGGTCTGTCACTAGATCTAAAGAAAACACATGTAGTTATGTCATAGAATTATCCTAGAAATGTGTTCAATATATTACTATTTTTTGGATTTTCATTTTACTATAGAGGTGTTGTTCATGATTTTACCAAGATCACATATTTGATGATAGATTTAACCCGTAATTGTGTAAATATTGAATATGATAAAAAATGTCAAAGATTATTTCGCATATAGAAGGTGATGATGAATTATTACCCCATATTTTTTCTTTAATAACTAGGCCCAGGTTATCACATTTTTTAGTATGTTTCTAGTTCATGTCTGGTATGTGTCAATATATATGGGAGACATGTCATGAATTATGGCTCTCTTTGGTTATTTCATCATGAGAATAACTATCATACCCCTGATCATGAGTAAAAAATACACTGCATTCACTCAAAACATGGCATAACTATCTCTTTTGGGATAAGATTACTATATTATTTATCATAAGACAATGAGATATTTTTTTAATAAAAGGTATATGAACATGAAAAAAAGATAATAGGTGTATTATCTACACAATTTTTTTTTGATACTATATAATCTCATGGGAAATGAAATGTGGATAATGATTAATTAAGAAAAAATTTCCTGTAAAAGCAGTGAAGAAATCAGAGAAGGAGTGAAATTTTATGGGGTTGATTGTAGAGACAAGATTCATATTGAAAGTTTCTTGTGGAAATGTGTTATTTGATACGATGAATTATGGATAATCTTTTAATGAATGAGTTCATATCGATCGAATGATATATGCCTAGTGTTTTCATTTTAGTAAAATCATTAATGACATGTAGATATTAGGGAAAGCTATTTCATTCATATAGGAGAGATATTTGATTATGAAATAGGGTGGTTGATACTTTTTTTATAAGGAAGGTTCTTATGGATAGTGGGAACTGAACTTTTTAGTTTATACACCATAAAAATACCAAGATGTATCATGACATGATATGTAGGTATTGGTGGTTATGGACGTGTTGGTTGATTGGGGATTTTGTATCATGGTTTATTACATTTCACTTAATCAAGGTAGAACATCATGGAACTTCTCGGTTATAGTACTCCATACTCATTTAGGTGTGGAAATGTAATGAAATTTATATTGATTTCATCATTTGTTTTCCAATGACTCATACTGGGAGGAAAGTGATTTGACTGATGATTCATCCACTAACGAAATCATATTATGTCAACCTATTAAAGAGAAAAAATATGTAGAATAACTTGAAGACATATATGGGTGAGGGATTGTTTGACTTGATGGATTTCCCTATCTGATTAGATCTGAAAGTGTCCTTGGTTCAAATCCATGTTTACAATGGTTTGCTTGAGGATATGAGATCAAAATTAATATTGAGAAAAAAATATTCTCCACAAATGGATGTGAATATAGAGAGGAATATGCAGGTTATATAGGATATATTAGGGATTTTGTTCTTGATTTTGGTGGATATTGGGGAAAAAAATTTATCTACTCATGTTTTCTAATAAAAATATTAAATTTAATTCAATGAAGATGTATCTCTTTGTGGATTTCTATGGGTGACAATTTAGATCCCCCTTTGTTGAGTAGATATGTGAGAGTGGTCATTGGTTGGGTCGATTCATTTATAGAACACAAAAGGGAGGGTGAAATTGATCAAAAATAGATTGATAGTGGAATATAGTAATAATAAATATATAAAGTACATGTTTATAGACTCTATGAGTTTATGGTTAGTGGTTCGGTATTTCATAGAGTTTCTGCTCACTTGGGACATCATTGTTTGTTTAAGAAGAGTAATTTCGCACTATGTTTTGTGGGTCCATTTTAAATATTTGGATGGCTGGTAATGGTTGATTATATATATGACTAAACATCTCATTTTACATCCATCCATGATTTGTTTCTAGTATCTCGTCTAAAATTTTATTTCCAGATCCATCCCATGTGATTGAGTGGGAGGATGTTCATCATGTGCCTGAAACAATTTTGGTTGAGTAGCGAGTTTAGAATATATATCCCCAAGAGAAGGTAATTCATTTTAAAATGATTTTATTATGTTGGGTGTTTCAATAATGTTTATGGGATATCCATGGTATGTGGGAGATGGAATTGTTGATGAGGCAGTAGTGTCCTTCACCACTTGTAGGTGCAGGATTTTGAGGACTCTTTGGGTAAAGAATGCATATATAGTGGGAAGATTGTAACATCTCATTACTTCCTTATAGGTATTTATCATATTTTATTTCATTTTCCATATTTTGGGTGCAGATTAGAACTCCTGATGATAGAAAACAATATAATTTGTTTGGGTTTTTTAGGATAATCTAAAATATTCACTTTGATCATGAGAAATACAAGTTAGGGAACATTTAGATGCCGATTATTTTTTTCTAAGAGGAAGTTGTCAATTGTATCATGGCATAAAAATTTTACTATACATGAAAAGGGTTACATCATGTGATGGTTAGTATTGTGATTTTTAATACAATACGATGAGTTTTTATCATCCTTTTCTTATTTGTGTTATTCATGTAGTGTAATGAATGCATTCCATGAATGACTCCAAATTAGTTATTTTAAGAAACCATAATAATGATAATCCATCCATTTACAACAATGTATTCTCTCTCAAGACCTAGGAGATATCCTAAATTATTTTAGGGATCATTTATCATTCCATAAGTTTTTAGTGACTATTCATCATTGTTGTTGTGGTGCATCTCTCTGAGTATGAAATCATTATACGTATAAAATTAATTTCATCTTAGTGGTAATGTTGGATAAATATATGATTCAAATTCATGGTTGATTTGTATTATATATTTATCCTTTGAAATTTTTTTCATCCTCTTCATTACAAGGCTAATCTGTAGTTTTTTAATCAATGTTTTTTATAGTGGATATGGGTATATCATTGTTGAGGTTAATTTTTATATAAAATTGGTTAATTATATAAATTTATTATCAATCTTCTAAATATTGTTTTTATCATTAAATTGATGTGACGGGTGTAATGGAGGAATTTTTTGACAATATATGTTTTAGAATAGTGTTTTATTTAAAATATTATTGTTCTAAACCATGTGATTGATGTAATACTAGGATGGTGGATTTGATTAAGATATGTATTTTCAAAGACTGATGTGTATTTTCATTTAATTAAAAATATTTTTTAAATTTTGAGAATGGGTTTGAATCGGATTTTTGACAAAATTTCACATTAGGAACCTTGAGTGTAATGGAAAATTGACATGGGTAACCATAGTGTGTGTGGCACAACTAGTGGCGATTTTGTGATATCTATAGACTATGGAATGAATTGTTGTTGTGTGGTACTATAATATACCCAGTGTAGGGGTCTTTTATGTCTTTTATATATTTCCATATTCTAGGTCTGAATATGAGGTTGTTTGGCATTTATGGTTTATTTATAGCACGACAGGTTATGTCATGGATTATTACTCATTTTTTAGCTAATGTTGTATCACATTGCTTAATATGATGGGTTATTTCATGGATAATTTATTACTATATTAACTTATTCTATTTCTATATGAATTCATGTTTTCCTATTTTTCATATCATATTCCTTTCATTGTGAATGTTAATGGAGTTATGATAAACAAGGGGAATGATTTACAAATGAGTTTGGATTTATGATAATTTGTTGTAAAAATATTTTTGTTTTAAAAGTCATAACTATTGCATTATTATTAGACCATATATAGACATTGTGGTAGAATCCCACTAGGATTCTCAATTACACCATAGTTTTTCCTTTAGATAGTTATAGATGATATATCATAGGATCCATGTAAAGGGAAGAGAATCTTATATTACATTGTACTCTCTTGTTGACGCATACATTAGTTTTGGATGGTTTGGAGTGGTGGTTAATGACATGGATACATTTTGTTCTTTTTAGATTTATACTTTCGTGGTTTATATTATTTGTCTTGGGTTATATGGATATATTTTTATCCATTTCTTCCACATTGAGATCTATTTATATGACTTGTTTATGTAATATTCTATACTTATTTATATTTCATTGTTTACATGAACATGTGATAGCTAGCTTAGTGGATGGTTTTGTTTACATGAGTTGGTTTGATATAAGATATCTTTAGAAAACTAATAAAACATATATTTTTTGGAAAATAAGGAAATAATAAGCATAAAACTAAATTATTTTATTTATGAAAATAAAAAAAAATGAAAATTATCTGTTAAAAAAATTACCTAAAGGGAATTGTCAAATAAATGTAATTTCAATTAAAATTTTAAAATATAAATATAAAACTTATTTTTTATATAATATAGAAAAGGGAAAAATTATTTTAATTTTCAATGAAAAAATAAAAAAGTGTAAAATAATAATTTTTAAAAAATTAAAAAAATTTTAAATAATTAAAAAAAATAAAAAATTCTAAATAAAAAATATATACAAAATATTAACTCAAAAAGTATGAAATATAAAAAATATAATTTTTTATCTTTAGATATATTTATAATAAATAGAAAATATATAATATAATAATAAAGAGATATTATATACAATAAATGAAAAAAAATATTTTGCATTCATGTAGATTAGAAAAAAAAGAAAAACACTTTTTTTATTGAAAATAATGAGTAGCCTGAAAAATTTATATCGCTTCATATTAAAGAGAAAAAAAGTTATCATTTTAATTGTGTAAATAAAACAAAAAAATTTAAAAAATTTAAAATGACAAACATCAAAGGATAATTTTTTAACAAATATATTTTATGTTGATATTATTAAAAAAAATATTTTTATTCTATATGAAAATGAAAATAAAAATAGTATTATGAGATATTTTAAATTTAAAATAAATTAAAAAATAAAGAAATTGTATTTATAAATATCATTATAAAAAGTTATTATTTCAAATAATTAATATAAAAAGGGATCAACTAAATTTTCAAAATATTACATATGAAAATAAATTAAAAAACAAATAAATACACAAACTCTGAAATTTTATTTTACTATATTATATAATAAAAAACCAAAAAAACAATATCTCTAATTATAAAAATTGATAAATAGTCATAAAAATATATTCCAAAATTTGACAATTTAAAAAAATAAAATAAATTTATTTTCCAGTAAATATATTAAAAACTAAAAAAATATCATTATTTGAAAAATAAAAAAAACTAATAAATTTATTATTAAAATAATAAATTAAATAAATTCATGAATAAATGTTCTATTAAAAAATGAAATAAAATAATTATATGTAAAAAAATTATTGAACAAGGTTTTAAAATAATTAAGAACATTATTAATTAAAAAAATTAATATAAAATTTAAAAAGAAAGCCATAAAAGTAATAAATAAAAATTATTTATTAAAAACATTTAAATTCAAAATATTATATTTTTTAATGTTGTATTCATAAAAATCATGAATCAATTGATTAATATTATAAAAATAAAAAAAATTAAAAAATACATATTAAATATTATGTAAATTTAGATATATTAAAAAGTATTAAAAATCTTGGTTTTATTGAAAGAAATTATTAGAATTTATTAATATAATATAAAATAGGGTGTGTAGTTCAATGAAACATGTTGTGTAACTCTTCATAATCATGAAGAAGTGCTTGTGGGAATACACTCCGTGTATATGGGTTACACATCGTGTAGTTCCCTAAACTATGTTAAAATTGCACATGGATTGTGATAGTCGTGTGGAATTCATATACTAAAACATGATTAAGATACACAGACATGGGGTTTGATAAATGGACACAAGCAAACTCCATGGGCAAGAGGCTGTTTATCTAAACACTCTGTGTAGTGTGGGATACACAATTTGTGAGGGACATGGTCTACTGATCCATGTAGAAGTGGTAAATGGACAGAGGCTGAGACATGCAGAACATGACGTGTCACTAGTATTCATGATTTGGACCCCTACATGGGTTGGAACCCATGTGGAAAAGATACATGGGTAGGTTCTAGGGCAGGCTAACATGTTGTATGTGCCCCGGTGCAAACTGTTTACTATTAGAATATCCTCTAGGGAACATTCACATTATGTATCTCCTTCACTAAGACCCATAATCAGTCTATTTTTTTAGTCTATCCTAATCCATTTTCCCCTTAGGATGTGATGGTGGCCCCTATTTTGAAATATGAGATATGAGGTGGTCAAAATTTAGAAAGACTCTTTTGTGGTGATAGTGGTCGGATGATAAAGATCAGTGTGATTCGTAGAGAGATACACTATGACTGTTACTCCCCTACTAGACTATAGTGTGGGTATTCTATGCCACTATTCTTAGGCATATACGAGACACCCCACATCGTGGGTGTGTTTTGGTCTCCTTTGGGTAGTTATTTCAGGGGTGTTACTCACCTGATGGACTATGGTGAAGGATTCCCTATGGCGTTCATGAAGATAGAGTATGTACTCCCCTCTTGGACCAACTACTGGTTCCTCTATCTATGGATTAAGTAGTCCCCTATTGTATCCGGGCATGGCTCCTCGATATTTCATGTATATATAGAGTGGGTACTCCATTATCACACCAGGTGAAAATCCTCTATTTTAGGAGTAAGTACTCCCCTCTCATTCCAGGGCGTGGGTTCCCCATACGTGTTGTGATGGTAGATTCGATACTCCATTTCCATCTTAGGGAGTGGATCCTCAATTATGTTTTCAATAATTCCCTACAATGTAATGGTGTGGGTCCCCACTGTAATCATGATGGAAGAGTTGGTACTCCCTTGTCCTACCAGGATGTGGATCCTCTAGTAACTCAGAGGTACTCACCTATTAGGTTAGGGTGTGGGTCATCTATTTATGAAGTAGTACTACCCTATCGTATAAGGGTGAATGTACTTCATGATTAGTACTCTCTTATTGGTTCATGGGTTGGGTCCTAGCTGAGGGAGTAGTACTCCCACGTAATTTATTAGCATGAGTGAGCAGGTTATCCATTGTAATTGTAGTTCCCTTTTTTTGTTTGATATAGTTACGTGGAGTGGTCCCTTAAACTTGATGTGTATGATTCCTAAATAGTATATAGTGATCCCTTGATGGACTCGGGTGAAGGATAATATTTACAACAGTGATAGAGGTTGATTGGGTTATTTAGGGGGAGTACTCCCTCATCTATGTGGTAGTGGAGAGTAGTGATTCCATTAATTCTCTCTCGTAAGAGATGATGCATGTGGTGCATATTTCTGAGTAGTGCTCTATAAACTGTGTGTAGTAGAGAGGGACATGCCTCTTTATTTGGGTTTCAATATCATTGAATTGGGATGATGTAACAATTATAGGACCTCAGGTGATGGGAATATAGTCTAACCTAGTAATATGTTTTAGAGGGATCACATTCTCTCAGACGTATCATTTAGAACTCTAGAGTTGTTAATGATGGAGTTCATCTCTCGAACGGGTGCCATCTTGGATGGCTGATCTCATGGAGTATTCTATCATAGTTTTTTGTTATGGATAGTGAATAAAGAGAAAATATAAGTGTTTTACATGAGTTTAGAGCCTCATGAGAATTATTATATGAGACGAATATATCTGGGTGATTTATGGGAGTCCTTGTGGTGATCTCACATGTTGGGGGTTACACCCTTATTACATCGAGAAGAACTATCATATAGGGGATTACCTCTAAATAGGTCATGAAAATTATTTAATTATGTTCCTCCCATTTTTCTTTTGTGTTTTTTGGGGCACCTACTGAGTATTTTTATTCTCACCCATGCACAAGATTTTCCCGTACATGTTTTGTAACTTCTGTAGACCACATACCTTTCAAAGGAATCCATGGAAGACCAAATTCTAGTAAACCGTATTGATGTAGATAGACTAAGGTGTTTACCTGAGCTTGGATGAAAAGTTATCTAGCAGATTTAGTTGATATTGATCCCCTACTTCTGAGTAGGTAGGAACCTTTTACAGTTTTCTCTTATGGGAGTTGATTTTCCCTTTTACACTTTCAGTACATCTTTTGTACTTAGGTAATGAGATATAGTTATTTGTTTTCATTGTTTTCCTTTTATTTTTTTCACATTTTAGTATTTCATGATCTTGGAGATGATTGTGTGATTACAAGTAATTAGGAAATTCCTCACATGTTAGTGACATGACTTTTTGGTGTGAGTCACTAGCCCCAACATCTTGGAGGAGGGAATAGGGAGTTATGGATCCGGTCCTGTGAGGTTAGGTCATGACACAATTCTACATGGATAAATAGGTTTATTTGGATTCTTTAATTTTAATTTTTTTCATTGTTATATTGCAACATCCCAGGTAAATAAATAATATTACATTATAATGTTTATCCCAATTTGTGAATAAATTGTTAATATTAATTTAATGGGAATGATATACTCGATGGCTTACCCAATAAGCAACAATGTGTTCCTTTGAAATCTTACGTTGCACTCTAATAATAAAATAATTTTATTTTAAATGGTAGTTAACACCTAGTCGTTGTAATGACGGGAATGAACAGAACAAACTACAAAATGATAGTATATGTTTTTTCAAGTATTTTTACTTTTTACCAAATAAAATTCTTCTTTAGAATCGGGACATCAAAATTTACTTTGTGTAAATTTTTGGTATTTTTTCGATAAAGTTCATTTTTTAATGAATAGTTAAAAATGATGTATTTTAATTCAAAACCTCTTTTTAATATTATTTATTTATATGATTAGATTATCTTTTGGATTGGTTTTATAGTGAAATTAGAATATATTTTTACCATTTAATCCAATAGTGGTCATTTAAATTAATTTCACTTTAAAATTAGACTTAAACTATTGTCAATCTTTTGATATATATTCTTTCATAAAAACACGCTATTTGTTCTGACAGCGGGAATTAATTACTAAATTAATTAATGTAACTTATGTTTTTAGTTTTCTAAGATAGAAATCATTGTTTAATTCGTAATATCAAATATATCTTAGGGTGATTTTTTGGTATTTTTCTGAAAAACTTCAATTTTTATGAATAGTGGAACTACTAAGTGGTAGTTAAAGAAACTAATTTTTCGGTTAAATCAAAATTTAACACTTCTCTGATTTTATTTTACAAAATCTGACATACATGGTTGTCATTCGGAATCAAAATTTGGTTCAATGTGATTAAAATAATTTTGGTGAATAGTAACTTTTATGTTTTATTAATCGCGATTAAAGGTAATTAGTGAGATTTAAGGTACACATGATATTATAATAAAATGTAAATATCTTGAAACTTGTCCTAACCTTATTGGATGAGTCATGGACAACCAAAACAACCCATGGGTCTATTTTTGGGACCCCATGGAACCACTTGGGTAATATAATGACATTAATGCCTTTTATCTAAAGTAAAAGTAAAAATGACACTAACATGTATTGTTTTACTAAAAAATATTTTACATGGAGTAATACATGTCAGGGTTTTGACTATAAATAGTCATTTTAAATATAAAAAGATTTCCTACATCATAGTATTTTTTTTATAATTTTTTGACATTAAAAAAATTAACTTTTTTATGACATCATGATGATGCAGCGATTACCTCATTACTTAACGATTTAAATAAAATGAAAAGATAATGTAAAATATAAGACCTAAACATTTCAAAAACCTATTGTATGGATGGATTTCAAACCCATATCACCTTATCCTCGAAATATATCCTTTTGGGTCATTTAGAATCCAAAAATCATTTTATCATAAAGTTATATTTTATAACTTTCCAAGAGTGCCCTTCCTCTTCTCTTATAAAAGGCCCCCACCTCTACCACATTACCCACACATATCAAGCATTGGCTCGGCCAACCCCTGACCATTTCATCTCTTCACATCCCTCTCTTAATCAATGATGACTCACCTTTGGGAAGAATCCTTTCCAAGTAAGCCTTTGAGCTCAAATCAAGAAGAGTTGCCCGATTTAAAGGTAATGTCTTCCCTTGTGTTCTTTTGTATTATTTTTCTTCTCCAACACTCTAAACTATTTTTATTACTTTATTTTGTAACAACAACTATATCTTCAATATACTAGTATATTTTTATCTGAAGGATTCGATCTACACTTACACACACCTTCTTCTAATGGTTAAAGAACATATTGTTTCTTTGGATGGCGAATTTCTGTCTCACTAAATGATGATTGTTCAATATTCTATTAACACATTTCATAGTGTCCATTATGATGTAACTATATTTTATATATGATATATATGGTATTTATGTTTTCTATATGCTTCTGAATTTTATATTTAAAACATGACTTTATGCTTTTCATGTTGTGGAAATGCGATAATTTCATACGAGAAAGTGTGGACTACCGCCCCCTCAAGTGATGTGACTCGTTCATGAAATACATGGAATGTATAAATAATGAAATTAATGAACATATGTGACCTATATAACATATATATTATACTGGAATTATAATATATATATCTTGCAATTTTTTTATTTCCATTAATATGACAAAGAAATGAAAGTAGCGTTCATGTGTACGTACGGCCTACTGTCTCTATGAACAGTGCATTTCATTTCTTTTTATCTACAAATGTTATGGAGTATCCTAAAATGAATATGTACTGGATATATTTTATATTTAAATCATTAATACTATTCTGGATATGATATACTTATAACTACATAGACAATCATTTTCAAACAAGTTCATTTTTTACTTATGTACCAAACATCGACAAAAACGTATGATATGAACTCACATTATTAACCAATTATTATAACATTATAATATGTGATATAAAATGAATAATAATCTTTAAAAGGGGTCTTTATGAAATTATAAATTGACCAAAGTTTATTATTCAGGATTATAAAGAAATGAACAAGATATGTCAGACTTGAGGTAAGGGATCCAACCTCTCTCATTCTTTTTAAGTGCTCTCTTTTATGTCATTTCTTATAATCTCATCATTATTATATTTGGGGATGTTATTTTATATTAATCATAATTTAAATATTTTTTCATATTATGAGAGACCCTATTTGATCTCACAAATCTATTTTTGGATGTTTTATGTGGCGTCGTTAGGCTGCTGAGTTTTCGTAAGGGATTTTTCATCTCACTTTTATTGCTGTGAGATTTATGCTACATTTCCACCATTTTCCATTGAGTGGAGTATGTACTTCCATTATTGTAATATTGATGTAATATAATTTTGTTTATGGGTATTTACATCAATACTGTATAGTCCTTCTTTCATGGGGTGTATGTTTAGGAAATAACACAATTCAGTAAGGGAACCTTCACCATCCTCATTTTAAAAGATCTTTTTAGGTATTTTAATCTTATTATGATGAGATATGTTCTTATATATCATTATTGCTATAAATGTTATGTCCAAGTGATGAGATACACCTTTTTATCTCTCATCAACTCATTTTCTGAATTTTGATGTAATGCCGTTAGGCTGTCAAATTTTTTCAAGGGAACTTCTTAACCCAATTTTGATTCTTTGGGATAAACATGTACTCTGTGAATATGTCGTTATATGTATATGTGTTAATAACCTCTGATTGTTTTACACTTAATATCCACTTATATTTGGTGTATTTTTTTGTCACACATAATTATGTAATTGATTAATCCTTAATCCAAAGATACCGACTTTGCAAGGGACTTCCTCTCAATATCCTTTCATTGAGGCATATTTTTTTTATACACAACTTTCTTTTATATGTTTTATAAACCCCTTTGACATATAATTTCATTCGAAAGGAATATTGTCTATACGAAGCGTTTTAATAAACGAAAAAAAGTATGTTTCTTTTTAACGTACGCGGTGACAATGACCTTTCTGCCGTCATGAGTATTATTTGTACTTTAGCTTCCTTAACAAGCTATTATATTTTTTTTAAAGTAAATAAATACATATACTCTTTTTGGTATTGAAAATGGTTTTTATAATGGATTTTTTTTTGTCAATATATTTATGTGATATATTGTGCTTGAAATGTGGAAATGTTTTCTTTCCTTTATAATTGTTTATGTGTTATGATTTTATAATGGTACTTGGACATTTGACTGGTGGTTACGCGATAAACCGTATAACAGGTGGTGTCGTGAATACCAGGATGGGTGGTTATGTTATAACCTCCAATGCATTGGGTATGGAAGTTGGCCGTATGGCTATTCCATTAAGTATGTGTGGAAGTCGACTGTATGGTTATTCCATTTAAGTATGTTTATGTCTCAAGTTACCTTTATATGTTATGTGTTCTGTCTATGGGTTTTATTGTAATCTTTTGGTTAAAAAAGGGTATGTAATGGAATTTTATTCAGTGAAGAGTTTTTACTACTTCGTAAAGGTGAAAATTATTACTTTGGTAAACTATTCATGGTTTACTTTTTGTTTTGAAAAACTAACAGTTTTGCGTCTTTGTGTATCCTTTACTTGGATTTTATGCTCATCCCAAGTTTTTTTGAAATGATTTTCATAAGACAAGGGAATGGTACAAGATATGATTATAGTGTCAAGGAAGTGTCAAGAAAGAATCCATGTTTTATTTTAAATATATTTCCGTTGATGGGAAAAATGAATATTATCTTCTATGTAACCACTTTGTTTAAATGTGGAATGTAATGTAGGTTTGATGATCTAATTATCTAAACCTATAAACCTGAAAATATCATCAAGGTGAATTATTAATTGAATTTAATAATAAGTAGTGTTTAAGGATGGGGCCTTACAGTTGGTATCAGAGGTCGTTTTAGATAACTTTAGAGGTTATGGTATTCTCTAAGCATAAGTGACATTACCATAATGGTTAGGATTTCAGAAAGAGTCCTAGTTTTAGATAAAGTGAATGAGTATGTATATCTTAGTGTTTATATTCCTCATTATTACATGATGGTTTTTTTGATATACTCACAATGAAATTTCTATTTTTAGTAAGTGGGTGGATCTAACGGGAACCAAAGTGACAATGGGATTGAAGGAAACTGTGGTGGTTCTGTGATTAAGAGACTGGATGAAATGGGGGATTCAATGAGGAATCTCATGGTTATTCTAAACCAACTATCATGGAGTCATGATCAACCACATGAACCTTGGTGAGTTCTCTAATTAATCATGTATGAGATGACCAGCTCGATGTGGAATTTCGGGAAATAATTATAATGGTAACCATTAGGGTTTATATGATCCTTACTTTTGTGGTAATTATGGGTTACTATATGTTATGATGGAAAGTGAAAGGCATGAGGTAAAAATGAGGTTAAATTATGTTAAGGTTATTTTTGATGATTTTATCTCTTTTTGGGGAATGATTTTAGAATTATATAGTTTTGGAAAAAGGACAACATGCAGACCGTGTGACAACTCGTCGCGTCAGACAAAGCTGTGGGAATCGAACCCACAACCAAAGTGTGATTGGTATTTATCACCTACCACTGTACTACGTGAAGTCCCTGGTTAGTTTGACTAATTCTTTATAGTTAGATGATTTTATTAATCAAGAATAATTTTATTTTGCGTTATCTATGGAAATGATTATCCAATCATGGAGAATATGTGATTAGGCTAATTACTTTTCAATGCAAGACTTTAAGGGTAACTGATGTAGTTTGGAGATAAATTTTACGATTTATCTTGGAAGACTATGTGATTAAATACTTCAAATATTTGGGTTTCAATCGTAGTTTGGTTTACTTTTGGTCTTCGTTGAACTTTGGGTCTTGTTGGACAAATTTTAGAAATTAAGAATAGATTTCCTTTTTATAAAGGATTATCCTTTTTGGGTATTATCTGATCTCATACTAACATTTTTTGTTTTAGTTTTGGTTATTTTCTAAAGACATGGGTTGTATACAGTTCTATTTTTTGGATTAGGTGATTCTCTAGAAGTTGATTATTTCTCTCTTAATGTAAACAAGTCATCCTAAATACTCGTATTTTGGAGAAAATATGAGTTCGTGTAAGAAATCTAGTAAAAGGTGAAAGTCAACATGACAAGTAAGTATGTTTCCTTATGTTTTAGTTAAGCTCAAAAATAAATTCCTCAATGAAAAGTAACTCAAAAAATGTTGTCTGTTAACTTTTCCTACTGGGGAATTGAATACCGTTTAACCCATCACAAGATTGTGATTTTCATATGGTTAACTTTCTCCAAGACTTGTTTACTATGACTCTCCATCAGAACATGACCCTTTGTTTTTCCCCCATATCCATATTCTTATACTTGGAATCCTAGTATGGGTTAACTCGGGTAACCTTTGTACTTCTCTCCCATTCTTTTTATGTGATATTTTTACTGAATCTTGTTCCGATGTGGGAAATTCAATGGAGTTTCCAAGCCCAATTTTGAAATTTTGAGGATGCAATTTCCAAAAGGGGGGAAGGATGTAACATCCTAGGTAAATAAATAATATTACATTATAATTTTTATCCCTATTTGTGAATAAAATGTTAATATTAATTTAAAGGGAACGCTATGCTTGAGGTCTTACCCAATACGCAACAATGAGTTCTTTTGAAATCTTACGTTTCACTCTAAGAATAAAATAATTTTATTTTAAATGGTAGTTAACACCTAGTCGTTGTAATGACGGGAATGAACTGAACAAACTAAAAATTTATTATATATTTTTTTAATGTATTTTTAATATTTACAATAAATGTTAGAGGATCAAAAATGCGAATGAATCCAATTTTAAGCGTAAACATTCTAATATTCTTTAAAAGGTCGATTAACTACCTTTTGATGGAGAACCTCTTTTAAATCCACTTTTTGACAATTTTATGTGTTATATTTGACAAAATAAAATTCTTCTTTAGAATCGGGACATCAAAATTTACATTGTGATTTTTTTTTTGTATTTTTCCGATAAAGTTCATTTTTAATGAATTGTGAAAAATGTTGTATTTTAATTCAAAACTACTTTTTAATCTAATTTATTTATATGATTAGATTATCTTTTGTAATGGATTTAAAGTGAAATTAGAATATATTTTTACCATTTAATAAAATAGTGTTCGTTTTAATTAATTTCACTTTGAAATTGGACTTAAACTAATGTCAATCTTTTGATATATATTGTTTCATAAAAACACGCTATTTGTTCTGATAGTGGGAATTAATTATTAATATAATTAATGTAACTTATGTTTTAAATTTGGTAAAATAGACATCATTTTTGAATTGATAATATCAAATATAGCTTAGGGTGAATTTTTGGTATTTTTCAGAAAAACTTCTATTTTTGATGAATAGTGAAACCACTAAGTGGTAGTTAAAGAAACTGATTTTTTGTTTAAATGAAACTTTACCACTTCTATGATTTTATTTTCAAAAATCCAACATAAATGGTTGTCTTTAAAAAGGAAAATTTTCTTCAATGAGATGAAAATAATTTTTGGTGAATAGTAACTTTTATGTTTTATTAATCGCGAATAAAGATATTTAGTGTGATTTAAGGTACAAATCATATTATAATAAAATGGAAATATCTTGAAACTTGTTCTAACCCTATTGGATGAGTCATGGACGACCAAGAAAAACCATAGGTCGATTTTTGGGACCTCATGGAGACACTTCGGTAAGATAATGACATTAATGCCTTTTATTTAAAGTAAATGTAAAAGTGACACAAACATGTATTGTTTTACTAAAAAAAGTTTACATTGAGTTATAAATGACATATTTTTGACTATAAATACTCATTGGAAAGCTAAAACGATTTACTACATCATAGTATTTGTTTTATAATTTTTATACATTAAATAAATTAAATTATTTATGACACTATGATGTTGTAGCGATTACCTCATTATTTAACAATTTAAATAAAATGAAATGATAATGTAAAATATAAGACCTACACATGTAAAGAACCTATTTTATGGGTGTATTTTAAAACCTTATCACCTTAGCCTCGAAATATATCCTTTTGGGACATTTAAAACACGAAAAAAAATATATAATAAAGTAATATTTTATAACTTTCCAAGAGTGCCCCTCCCATTCTCTTATAAAAGGCCCCCACCTCAACCACTTTACCCACACCTCTCAAGAATTTTTCTCAGCCAAACCCTACCCATTTAATCTCTCCACATACCTCTCTTAATAATTGAAGCCTCACCTTTGGAAAGAATCCTTTCCAAGGAAGCCTTTGAGCTCAAATAAAAAACAGTTACTCGATTTTAAGGTAATGTCTTCCGTTGCGTTCTTTTGTTTTATTTTGCTCCTCCAACACTATAAACACTTTTTATTCCATTATTTTGTAACAAAACCAGTATAATCAATATACTAGTATGTTTTTATGTTAATTATTAGTGCTACACTTACACACACCATTGTCTAATGGTTTAAGAACATACTTTTTCTGTGGATGGCGAATTTCTACCTGACGAAACGATGATTGTTCAATCTTCTCTTAACACCTTTCATGGTGGCCATTATGATGTCACTATATTTTATATATGATATATATGGTATTTATGTTTTCTATATTCTTCTTAATTTTATATTTAAAACATGCCTTTATGCTTTTCATGTTGTGCAAATGAGATAATTTCATACGAGAAGTGTGGATTACCGCCCCCTCAAATGATGTGACTCGTTCATGGAATACATGGAATGTATGAAGTATGAAATTAATGAAAATATGTGACCTATATAACATATATATTATACTGGAATTATAATATATATATCTCTCAATAATGTATAATTCCATTAATATGACAAAGAAATTAAAGTAGCGTTCATGCGTACGTACGGCCTACCGTCTCCATGAACGGTGCATTTCATTTCTTTTTATCTCCAAATGTTTTGGAGTATTATAAAATGAATATGTACTGGATATATATGATATTTAAATCATTAATACTATTCTGGAGATGATTTACTTATGAATAAATGGACAATCATTTTCAAACAACTTCATTTTTTACTCATGTACCAAACATCGACAAAAACGTCTGATTATAACTCACATAATTTACCATTTATTATAAAATTATAATATGTGATATAAACTGAATAATAATCTTTAAAAGAGGTCCTTATGAAATTATAAATTGAACAATGTTTATTATTCAGGAATATAAATAAACGAACAATATAAGTCAGACTTGAGGTAAGGGATCCAACCTCTCTCGTTTTTTAAAGTACTCTCTCTTATGTCATTTCTTATAATATCATCATTCTTATGTTTGGGGATGTTATTTTATATTCATCATACTGTCATTTTTTTGTTCATATTATGAGAGACCCTATTTTATCTCATAAATCCATTTTTGGAAGTTTTAAGTGGCGCCGTTAGGCTGCCGAGTTTTCATAAGAGATTTTTCATCTCACTTTTATTCATTTGAGATTTATGCTACATTTTACACCATTTTCCTTTTAGTGGTGAATGTTCTTCCCCTTATTCTACTCTTGGAGTAATATAATTTAGTTTATGGGTATTTACATCAATGTTTTATAGTCTTTGTTTCATGGGGTGTATGTTTCAGAAGATACCCAATTCAGTAAGGGAACCTTTCACCCTCCTCATTTTAAAAGAATTATTTAGGTCTTTTAATCTTATAATGATGGGATATGTTCTTATATATCCTTATTTCTATAAATGTTATGTCCAAGTGATGAGATACCCATTTTTATCTCTCATCAGCTCATTTTATGAATTCCGAAGTGACGCCGTTAGGCTGTCAAATGTTTACAAGGGAACTTCTTAACCCAATTTTGATTCGTTGTTATAAAATTATACTCCTTGAATATGTCATTCTACGAATATGTGTGAATAAACTCTGACTGTTTTACTCTTAATATCCACTTATATTTGGTGTATTCGCTTGTCACACATAATTATGTAATTGATTAATCCTTAATCCAAGGATACCGACTTTGTACGGGACTTCGTCTCATCCTTTCATTGTGGAATATTTTATTTTATACAAATCATTCTTTTATATGGTTTATAATCCCCTTTGACTTCTACTTTTATTCGAATGTAATATTTTCTATATGAAGCGTTTTACTAAATGCCAAAAAGTATGTTTCCTTTTAACGTACGTAGTGACAATGACCATTCGGCCACCGCGAGTATTATTTGATCTTTTGCTTCCTCAACAAGCTGTTATATATTTTTTAAAAGTAAATAAATATCATAAACTATTTTTGGTATTGAAAATGGTTTTGATAATGGATTTTTTATGTCAATATATTTCAGTGATATATTGTTCTTGAAATGTGGAAATGTTTTATTTCATTTATAATTGTTTTATGTGTTATGATTTTATAATGGTACTCGGACATTTGAAGGGTGGTTACGTGATAAACCATATGACGGGTGGTGCCGTGAATACTAGGACGAGTGGTTATGTTATAACCTCCAATGCATTGGGTATGGAAGTAGCCCGTATGACTATTCCATTAAGTTTGTGTGGAAGTCGACCGTATGGTTATTCCATTTAAGTATGTTTACGTCCCAAGTTACCTTTATATGTTATGTGTTCTCTATATGGGTTTTATTGTAATCTTTTGGTTACAAAAGGGTAAGTAATGGTCTTTTATCTAGTTATGAGTTTTTACTACTTCATAAAGGTGAAAATTATTACTTTGGTAAAGTACTCATGGTTTACATGTTGTTTTTAAAAACTAACGGTTTTCTTTCTTTTTGTATCCTTTAGTGGGATTTTTATGCTCATCCCGGGTTTTATTGAAATGTTTTTCACAGGTCAAGGGAATGGTACAAGATATGAATATAGTGTCATGGAAGTGTCAAGAATGAATCCATGTTTTATTTTAAATAAGTTTCCGTTGATGGAAAAAATTAATACTATCTTTCTATGTAACCACTTTGTTTAAATGTGGAATGTAATGCAAGTTTTATGATCTAATTTTCTAAAACTCTAAACCTGAAAAGATCACAATGTAAATTATTCATTTAATTCAATAATAAGTAGTGTTTATAGCTGGGGCCTTATATACATCCTCAATAATAATAGAATTATAAATTCCTTGAATAACAGTACATGTATTTTGATGTATAAAATTTGTTTCATGGTAAATAAAATTCATATTCACATTGATAGAAATGAGGTGACATATAAATTACATATTGGGTAGAATTTATGTCAATTTCAGTATAATGTAAATCAATTTTAATGATTGATTAATATGTTTCACTAGTGGTACATTGATCAAAAGTATCAAAATGATACTCAATGTTTTCTGTATAAATACTAGAAAAAGATCCATTCATAAGATGTTCAGAAATTTATAAAGAGCATTCAATTTCTAAAAATAAATATTAACTTATAGAATCATCATTACAAAAAAAATTTAGATTTATTAGATTCATAATATTCTTCAGAACGAAAAAGATCATTTTCAAATGAATATCAATTTTAAAAATATCTAGAAATCAGTTAGCTAGAATAAAATTAGAAAATAACTCTTTGGAAGACTAGTCCATCATGTTAACATGGTGTGAAAATTGGTATTCCCTTGGGTGTCTCACAGAATCAATTTTTATTAAAAATTAACCATATTACCTCTAAAAATTAATGAAAAATTACCTTAATGAAAATAAATTATTCCATTAACGGTTTTAATGAATGGGCATTCAAAATTTAACGGTTCTTCTGAACTAAAACAACCAACTTCCATGAAAAACATAAAAAATCAAAAGGTAAAACTAAATCATTTACTCTAACAAACACATAATTGAAGTGCATTGTGTTCCATTTGTTGTCAATGAGGCATGAAGTTGTCTTGGAATGAATGGATGTCAAGGAGTTAAGATGTGAATGTCAAAGGATGTGATGGTGTTGGTGATGAAGAGAGAATGGCCATAGTACTAAGATGCATGTCACTTAGGAGATTCACTAAGTGACATAGGAGATGATGGTTGAAACATTCTCTAAGAAAATCTGACGATTTTTGAGCTGTTCTTTAAGTTCCAAGAACTTGTATCAACTGGATACAAAGTCACAACAAAGTTAGAAGACCATGCATTGTATTGACAATGCATGAGGAGAGGAAGATGATCCATTCACACCTCCTAAGTGGATGAAGTGAGCTGAAGAAGTCCATGCACTATCACTTAGTGAATGAGAATTAGAAGAAGATCCAATTGATCTCTGATTAGATCAATGAAGCACATTGAAGAATTTTATGTGATTCCAGAGCTCGGTTGATGAAGAATCTTCGGGAATTCCCTCCTAAGTGAAGATTATTTGTTTAAGAAGAATGGAGGAATTCTAATGAAGAAGAAGAATAGAAATGTGGGAGAAGAGAAGAAATGGAGAAGAAGAGTTGTGGCACATGGCATTTTACACTTAGTCCTTATACAAAGTACTTAGTGTTTAAGTAGGCAAAAAATATGCCACCAAGGGCCAGCCTTAAGGGTTCAACCCCCAAGGCACATGTGGGCCTAAGGCGCCACGCCCAAGGGGGGATCCCATGTGGCCAGCCCGAGAGGCAGGGGGGCCGTGTGTAAGCCCCCGAGGACACGCGGTGGTGAATCCCACGCGCCCGAGGTGCATGGTGGGCGCTAGAGCGCGCCCGCAGGAGCAGAGAGTGGGCGCAGAGCGCGCCCACAGGGAGAACACGGTGCGGGGCGGCACCGTGGAGGGAGAAGATTCAATTGAGGGTGCTGGGGGAGCGGCATATTGATAAGCCGTGTGAAAACCGCGAGAGGTTTCGATGTGGGATGCGCAAAATTCACCCGGAGTAAATCCAGGCCGTCCGAGCGATCTCACGCTTGATCTGCGCCGCACGATCCATCCGCGGCGCCGCGATCTAATCCAGGCCATTGAAGATCTGATCCGACGGCCCCAGCATCGTCTCCCACCTTCGGCCATGCAGAGCCTTCCCGCGAGCCGCCACTGAACCAGGCGCCTTCCCGATGACGGATTTCGAGTTCCCGGCCACCATTGCCGAAGCCGAAGGCTCCATTAAGCTCGTCTCTCCACACCGAACATGACCATGCATTAAAATGAGCCTGCATGCAACAAAAGAGAAAATTCGATGAAGGCCGAAGCAACCGGAGGTGCGAGGCCCGTGGTTTGTGCTCAAAGTATTTAAACTGAAGGCATGCATGCGTTCTAAGTCGCATGCACGTGAAGAAGACCGGAGAAAAATAAGGAAAGAACCCGCGGTGGAAACTGAGGAGAGAAACGAGATTTTACAGAAACTTGAGATCCGAAAATCTCGGTGGTTCAAGATTTTTCTCACGTGGATAAACCACCTCTGCCTCGCCTATAAAAAGAAGACCACAGGCGTTGTTTAGGCTTACTGATCCTTTGTTGAAGATCCGGAGAACCGTGAGTGCACCTCTGCCTCGCGAAGACGAAGCCCCGCGCACACTTGCGCGGTGAGATCCCTTGCGCGCACCCTGCGCGGCTGAAGTCCTCGGTGCCATCCTTGGCCCGAAGGAGTCCCTTGCGCGCTACCTTTTTGCGCGACAAGAAGAGGACCTCCTGCCCGCCACTGCTTGCGCGACAGGGAAGGTTAGGCAGCACCCTTGCGCACCGCTTTGTGCCTTGTGCACTTGCGCGCCTTGTGGATTGCGCGACCCACGGCCAGTGGCAATAGCTCGGCTGTGAAGAGAAGGAGGGGCCGCACCCCTTGCGCGCCTCACTTGAGTAGGAGTTCGGGTTGAACACACCTTGTCCGAGACATACACTTTGTGTGTGTGCCAATGAAGGTCGTGGCCTTGCCTCGTGTGTGTGCCAAGTGGAGAAGAAGAACTCGAGGCCATGTGTGTGCACAAAGAACAACACCAAGTGGTGTGTGCCAAGTGAAGTGGAAGACCACACTTTGTGTGTGTGTAAGAATTGAATAATCCATAGTCTTGGTTGTGCATTTGAACAAAGAGGAACACATTTTAAGTGTGTGCATTTGAAGAGGCCGAGGGTTGTGACCTTGTGTGTGCACACATCGAAGAACAAATTAAAAGAATACTAAAGTGAGTGTGTGCAACAAGAAGAGGAGAATAGGCCAAGTTTCAAGTGTGTGCAAAATGAAACAAGTGTGTGTAAGGAGACAAGTTGGCCGAACCTAAGTGTGTGCACTAAGAAGTGTGTATGCACTTAGAAGAAATAAGGAGTGACCCACACTAAAGTAAAACACACTCTAAGTGTGTAAACAAATTGAACTAAGTGTGTGAAGATTGAGAAGTAGGTGTGTGCTGAAAAGAATTACACCCTCTGAGGGTTTACTGCACCAAGAAGAGAAGAAGGGGAGTGCATGCATGCATGCATGCACGTGCACACGTGAACAAAGCTAAATCAGTGGTGTGCATCTGAGGAGTCCAAGACTTGAAGATTCTTGAAGAGAGAAGCCAGGTCATCCTGAAGAAGGAGATAAAGCCTGAGCTAGACGAGAAGCCCTGATCAACCACAAGTGATCAGAAGAGAAGAGCAAGGCCAGCAGCCTTTATCTCAGGCTGCTGAAGTTACTTGAAGACCTTAAAGTGAAGAAGAGCTACTCGTGTGACTCGAGGAGCCAGGAGAAGACCCTGTGGGACTCAGGGAGAAGAAGTCTTCAGTGGGATTCTGGAGCAGGCCAGTGGGACTCTGGTAACACTGTGGGACGCAGTATAAAGACCCTCCTGTGGGACTCAGGAGAGATACAGTGGGACTCTGTATCGACCATTGTAATACTAACAGATTATAATGGGAGAATCCATGCTGGGAGAGCATGGAAAGTATGTAGGCCTTTTGTGCTGAACCTTGTAAATCCTTGTGTCCAGTGCCTTTACATTTACTGCATCATTCGTGGAAAGGTGAGAGATACAAGAAGAGTGGGTCGAGGCTTTAACCAGCCATATAGGTTTAATTGATAAAGAATCAATTAGTAAAAAGTTTTAAGGGATCACTGATTCACCCCCTCCCCCGCTCAGTGATTCACACTGATCTGGGCACTTCAATTGGTATCAGAGGGAAGGTTACCTCTAAAAGATCCAAGGGAGTCTTTATGGAGTGAAGATTTGAGGAAATGAGTGACCAGCCTCAAATGGAGATATCTGCCAAGACTCAGAAAAATAGAAAGAAGAAACAGGCAAAGAAGATGAGGAAGAAGGTTGTTGCAATCAGAGAAACTCCTTCTATGAAAAGAAATGTTAATGTCACATCAGATGACAATTCCTTTTATCATTCTTCTGATGAAGCCTTCTCTAGCTGTGATGAAGATGGAAGAAACAGTGATCTTCTAAATGCAATCAAATATCTTCAGAAGAGAGTCCCCAAGAAAGTTGCAATGTGTATAGCTACAGGCCTCCTTGATCTTCAAGAAGAAAAATTACTGCTAGAAGATGAAGCCAATTCTCTGGAAGTCCAATTGGCAAAAAGGGTTGGCATAACCAACACTCTCAGAAAGCAGGTAAATGCCAAAGATGAAACAATATCTCTTTGCAATGAAAGATATGAAGATACCTGTGAAGAATTGCAAAGGATCTCTTTTGAGAAAGAAATATTTTTGATAATGATCAAAGATGTTTTCCATGCACTGGAAAAGAGGAACAAAGTTTCAATGAATGTCAGAGATGCTCAACTTGAAGAAAAAGTCAAATTGGTGAAGGAGCTAGACAACTCATTGCTTGAATTAAAGAAGGTGCATGAAGACCAGGTGAAACAACTGGTGGAGAATTGGGATGGAAAGCTAAGAACTGTTGAGGATGAGAAGAACTCCCTCAATATGAAATGCTTAGAATTTGAGGTGATATTGAAAAATCAGCAATCACCCAAAGCCAAAGCCTCCCAGTCAACTGAAAGGAGAAATGTTGCTACTCAAGTGAGCTTTGAGAAGGATGATTCTAAAAGAAAGACATCCTCTAATAAAAGGGCAACAACTTCTAAAAAGAAGGTACCATCCATCCCATCTTGTACTGATGCTTCTAATTTTGTTTTCACAAAAAGTTCAGGATGGAAAAATAATTCCAAACAAGTATGGATGAAGACAGTAAAGAAGCAGAGCTCTCCTGAAACAGCACAACAGGTCAAGAAAAGTACCCTACAATCAGAAGAACTGAAGAGGTCAAGATTCGTGGGACAATGCTGGTGTTGTAACAAGTATGGGCATTGTGCAAAGGATTGTTGGTACAATCCAATGAATGCCAAAGCACAGAGGAAGACCATGCCAAGGGGGAGCAAGCCAGAAGGAAATAAGCAGCATCCACAGATCCAGAGACATCTGTTTACTGCTAACAGATTTGGATTGATTGACAACATCTGGGATGTTTGCAAAAGTGGTCAAAATGATACATGTCAATCTCCAACTATATCCAAAGATGAAAAGAAGAGAAGATCACTGAACCTAGCTAAAAAGGAATCCTTGGGAAGCAAGAAGAAGAAAGCTGAAAAAGCTCCCAAGAGGATGTTGAAAAAGGAAGAGAAGTCCTTGGAGTCTAAATCCAAGAAGGGTGAGTCATCTAGAAGGACCACCAAGAAAATATGCTTCTACTGTGGAAAGAAAGGTCATACCATGGATCTTTGCAAACAAGCCATGGAAATAAATAGAAGCCAACTGAACTCAAACAGACAATCAATCCAAAAGAAGCAGAAGGGATTGATTGAAAACAAGTTGCCTAAGAGAGGTAACTTGACAGCATCAAAGGAACCGTGTGGAATATCCAGAACTGAGGCCACACTTCCAAATGATTTACTAGTCATATGGCCAAATCAGTTGCAACTTGCCAGAGAACTACAAAGAGCTGAAGATGAAGCTCTGGCATTTGCTAAAGCAAAAGGGAAGAAAAAGATTTCACATGAAGATGGGTTGAGAACCACACAAGCACAATCATCAATGAAGATCAAATGTGCAAGTGTGAAGACTGGTGAAAATGGGACATCTCGGTTGAGAGAATCTTCTCAACCTTGTTGTTCACATTGATGAACTAAGGAAGTTCCATCTTATTCCCTTATACTTCTGGTATTTACATGTGCTAACATTGTAGGGAATTGAAGATGATGATCATTCTCAGCTGGAGGATGGTTTGGAAGGAATGGAGTGCACCCCTTGAGGGGGAGCCTATCTGGAGAAGATGATATTTTGGGATTTAATATCATCTTAAGAAAAGTGAAGGTATTCCAATCATACTTTCATCCCTTGTTTCTTAATTGAGTTTATCTTGTCAATTAAGGAGGGGTATGGATTGAAGACAAATGGATGAAAGGGGGAGCTTTATCTTTGCACTGAACTTTCTAATGAGTTTTGTGAAGTTGTGCAGGATTTAGCAATTCATTGTTATATCTGAAAAATTTAAAACCCCTAAGCATGATCTCACATGTATAGTGAATGTTGGACAGCTTTGAATTCCTTGGTTATATCACTCTTGTTTTCTACACCGGGTTAGCCCAAGTAGACTTAGAGATGATTTACTAAAGGTTCTTTGCTAAAGAGAACATGTGGCATCATCCCTCTCTTAGTGATTTTCAATAAAATGCATTTATAAGGGAGGAAGAGATTTTTTGAAAGTGAACCACACCACACCTTTGCATTTGATTGCCAATAAGGGGGAGAAATATTGGCACACATATTGACCCATTCATATGTGCTGAAGGAGTGTATTGACAACAAATACAAAGGGGGATATTGAAGTGCATTGTGTTGCATTTGTTGTCAATGAGGCATGAAGTTGTCTTGGAATGAATGGATGTCAAGGAGTCAAGATGTGAATGTCAAAGGATGTGATGGTGTTGGTGATGAAGAGAGAATGGCCATAGTACTAAGATGCATGTCACATAGGAGATTCACTAAGTGACATAGGAGATGATGGTTGAAACATTCTCTAAGAAAATCTGACGATTGTTGAGCTGTTCTTTAAGTTCCAAGAACTTGTATCAACTGGATACAAAGTCACAACAAAGTTAGAAGACCATGCATTGTATTGACAATGCATGAGGAGAGGAAGATGATCCATCCACACCTCCTAAGTGGATGAAGTGAGCTGAAGAAGTCCATGCACTATCACTTAGTGCATGAGAATTAGAAGAAGATCCAATTGATCTCTGAATAGATCAATGAAGCACATTGAAGAATTTTATGTGATTCCAGAGCTCGGTTGATGAAGAACCTTCGGGAATTCCCTCCTAAGTGAAGATTATTTGTTTAAGAAGAATGGAGGAATTCTAATGAAGAAGGAGAATAGAAATGTGGGAGAAGAGAAGAAATGGAGAAGAAGAGTTGTGGCACATGGCATTTTACACTTAGTCCTTATACAAAGTACTTAGTGTTTAAGTAGGCAAAAAATAGGCCACCAACGGCCAGCCTTAAGGGTTCAACCCCCAAGGCACATGTGGGCCTAAGGCGCCACGCCCAAGGGGGGATCCCATGTGGCCAGCCCGAGAGGCAGGGGGGCCGTGTGTAAGCCTTCGAGGACACGCGGTGGTGAAACCCGCGCGCCCGAGGTGCATGGTGGGCGCTAGAGCGCGCCCACAGGAGCAGAGAGTGGGCGCAGAGCGCGCCCACAGGGAGAACACGGTGTGGGGCGGCACCGTGGAGGGAGAAGATTCAATTGAGGGTGCTGGGGGAGCGGCATATTGATAAGCCGCGTGAAAACCGCGAGAGGTTTCGATGTGGGACACGCAAAATTCACCCGGAGTAAATCCAGGCCGTCCGAGCGATCTCGCGCTTGATCTGCGCCGCACGATCCATCCGCGGTGCCGCGATCTAATCCAGGCCATTGAAGATCTAATCCGACGGCCCCGGCATCGTCTCCCACCTTCGGCCATGCAGAGCCTTCCCGCGAGCCGCCGCTGAACCAGGCGCCTTCCCGACGACGGATTTCGAGTTCCCGGCCACCATTGCCGAAGCCGAAGGCTCCATTGAGCTCGTCTCTCCACACCGAACACGACCATGCATTAAAATGAGCCTGCATGCAACAAAAGAGAAAATTCGATGAAGGCCGAAGCAACCGGAGGTGCGAGGCCCGTGGTTTGTGCTCAAAGTATTTAAACCGAAGGCATGCATGCGTTCTAAGTCGCACGCACGTGAAGAAGACCGGAGAAAAATAAGGAAAGAACCCGCGATGGAAACTGAGGAGAGAAACGAGATTTTACAAAAACTTGAGATCCGAAAATCTCGGTGGTTCAAGATTTTTCTCACACGGATAAACCACCTCTGCCTCGCCTATAAAAAGAAGACCACAGGCGCTGTTTAGGCTTACTGATCCTTTGTTGAAGATTCGGAGAACCGTGAGTGCACCTCTGCCTCGCGAAGACGAAGCCCCGCGCACACTTGCGCGGTGAGATCCCTTGCGCGCACCCTGCGCGGCTGAAGTCCTCGGTGCCATCCTTGGCCCGAAGGAGTCCCTTGCGCGCTACCTTTTTGCGCGACAAGAAGAGGACCTCCTGCCCGCCACTGCTTGCGCGACAGGGAAGGTTAGGCAGCACCCTTGCGCACCGCTTTGTGCCTTGTGCACTTGCGCGCCTTGTGGATTGCGCGACCCACGACCAGTGGCAATAGCTCGGCTGTGAAGAGAAGGAGGGGCCGCACCCCTTGCGCGCCTCACTTGAGTATGAGTTCGGTTTGAACACACCTTGTCTGAGACATACACTTTGTGTGTGTGCCAATGAAGGCCGAGGCCTTGCCTCGTGTGTGTGCCAAGTGGAGAAGAAGAACCCAAGGCCATGTGTGTGCACAAAGAACAACACCAAGTGGTCTGTGCCAAGTGAAGTGGAAGACCACACTTTGTGTGTGTGTAAGAATTGAATAATCCATAGTCTTGGTTGTGCATTTGAACAAAGAGGAACACACTTTAAGTGTGTGCATTTGAAGAGGCCGAGGGTTGTGACCTTGTGTGTGCACACTTCGAAGAACAAATTAAAAGAATACTAAAGTGAGTGTGTGAAACAAGAAGAGGAGAATAGGCCAAGTTTCAAGTGTGTGCAAAATGAAACAAGTGTGTGTAAGGAGACAAGTTGGCCGAACCTAAGTGTGTGCACTATGAAGTGTGTATGCACTTAGAAGAAATAAGGAGTGACCCACACTAAAGTAGAACACACTCTAAGTGTGTAAACAAATTTAATTAAGTGTGTGAAGATTGAGAAGTAGGTGTGTGCTGAAAAGAATTACACCCTCTGAGGGTTTACTGCACCAAGAAGAGAAGAAGGGGAGTGCATGCATGCATGCATGCACGTGCACACGTGAACAAAGCTAAATCAGTGGTTTGCATCTGAGGAGTCCAAGACTTGAAGATTCTTGAAGAGAGAAGCCAGGTCATCCTGAAGAAGGAGATAAAGCCTGAGCTAGACGAGAAGCCCTGATCAACCACAAGTGATCAGAAGAGAAGAGCAAGGCCAGCAGCCTTTATCCCAGGCTGCTGAAGTTACTTGAAGACCTTAAAGTGAAGAAGAGCTACTCGTGTGACTCGAGGAGCCAGGAGAAGACCCTGTGGGACTCAGGGAGAAGAAGTCTTCAGTGGGATTCTGGAGCAGGCCAGTGGGACTCTGGTAACACTGTGGGACGCAGTATAAAGACCCTCCTGTGGGACTCAGGAGAGATACAGTGGGACTCTGTATCGACCATTGTAATACTAAAAGATTATAATGGGAGAATCAATGCTGGGAGAGCATGGCAAGGATGTAGGCCTTTGGTGCCGAACCTTGTAAATCCTTGTGTCCAGTGCCTTTACATTTACTGCATCATTCGTGGAAAGGTGAGAGATACATGAAGAGTGGATCGAGGCTTTAACCAGCCATAGAGGTTTAATTGATAAAGATTCAATTAGTAAAAAGTTTTAAGGGATCATTGATTCACCACCTCCCCCTCTCAGTGATTCACACTGATCTGGGCACTTCAATAATCGATAACATAAGCTGCTTAAATAAACATTTATTATCTATATAGATGAAAATTATAGATCTCTTATGATCTCAATCCTAGATATATGAAATGATATAATATGACTTCACATTTATGGAGGCTCTAGAATATAATATTGTATAAAAAACTGATGATTTCCACGGAAACATTGGACAAAAAACTACACGGATCCTTTCATTTAATAATTAAATCATTTATAATCATGAATGATATAATTATTCCCAAATTATATTTCTCAACACACTTGAACATACTTATTTATTGAAACATCCGTAATGAATCTTTCATAAAGAGGGATTTATTTCACAACATCTAACTATGGGATGTTATCCTAGAATTTCCTCAATGTCTCAAGAACTTCCTTTAAAAATTAAATTTCAATATTGTTATGAATATGAGGTATGATCAAAGAATAATGTGTAAGTTCCCTATATAATTTATTTTAATTATAATAATTTCTTTTCCATTTGTAAGCACATAATATGTTTCAATAATTACGAATGGAATTTTCATGTTGGATTAATTTTTTTGATTAATATTTATTATTCCAAAATTCTATGGGTAGTGGGTTGTTTTTTTGATTAATATTTATTATTAAACAATTATATGGGTAGTGGGTTGTTTTAATGACTCTTTAGGGTGTAAAAAATATTATCAGATGTTTTTACAATTACATCTAGTGGTTTTAATAATTCAGTAGGTGATTGAAATTCATTTTACAGTTTTTAATTTTTCTAGGTTTTTTCTCAATTTTATCATATTGGGGATTATGATTCTCAGTTTAACTTCTCAATCTTATTACACTAAAATTTTCACATCCTTTTTAGTTCACTACACATTAAGTTAGAAAATAAGAACTTCATTGATTTTTTAAACCACTAATTTCAATTTTTATTTTACCAATTTTCGTCAAAATATTTTTTAGAAACTATTGTTATTGTTGTTGTATAATATATTATTTATTTTAAAACATTTATTTTATTTAGAATAATTTATTTTATTAACATTTTCTTTATTATTTTATTGATTATGAATGTTCTTGAAATTCCAACTGCTTTTATTTATATTATTTTTTTATTCCTATATTTATTATCGAAATTTTGGCACTAGATATTCAAATTCACCTGATGAGTATGCCAAAATAAATTTTTCTAGTGTTTGTTCTTGCCTTGATTAAAATATTGATTAGATAGAAATCACATAGCTTGGAAATTATGATTAGGAAATTTACCTTTTGTGTTGTTCATGAAGGATTTCTCTAAAAAAGTCATATTAAAATTTATATATATATATTTTAGAAATGTAAATTCTATAATAAAAATTTTTTTATAAAAAAAATGGACATTGAATTTTAATAGTATAAATTAGTTCTATTTGGGATCGTAAAGTAGTGGAATTAGTCATCAGTTTCTCTATCATGGTCCTATGTTCACTCAATATATTTTCAAAAATTGCTATTATCAGAATTTGATGTGGACACATCCATAGCTAGATTAACATGACTGAATCCCATAGTATCAAACGATTTTGAATTTTGGGAAATAGTTGATATAATATTTCTATCAAATATTAAATTCTTATCATCTTAATCTCCTCATGTAGTAGCATCCATCATGCCATATCCCTTAAAAATAATCCTTCTTAGAAATGTTTGATTATGAGATGGTGAGAAATATAGTGGTGGGGAATCTAGAGTATAATTTCTCAAATATCTCTCAATACTCGTGTAATGTATCCAATTGAATCTTCCTAATTCCACATATGTCTTTTATTAGTAAGGTAGTCCTAGAGGCGGTGAAATAGTTTTATAGAAAAATTATATTCAGTTGATTCCAACTACCAATGGATGTGGATTATGAATAGTAAAATCACACTTTTTTCAACTTATCTAATTCAAAATGAAACTTTATCAACTTAACATTATCCTCACTCCTCTGGTTTTTTTGTGATACATGGCATGTGATATTCGTGCATGCGCTTGTGAGGGTCCTCTCTTTATAGACCATAAAAATTTGGTAGATGATGACTCACTTTTGATTTAAGATCAAAACAAGGGGATAATTTAGGATAAGCAGATAAATTTATTATGTTCTCAAAAACCAGGAGCAGCGAGCTCCTTCAATTGTATAGGCTCATCAATATTATATATGTTTCCATATTATTTAGTTTTAAAGTATTTTTTTATGTTTCTTTTTGTGATTTGTTTATTTTTCCTATGATATAAAACTCTAAAACTTGTTTATTTCATTTTTATACTGTTATATTAACAATATTTTATAACTTTTTTTCTATGTTTTTTTGGTTGTTTAACAGACATAAGTTTTTTTCAATATATATAATATAATTTTTTTTAAACATTTTTATGTAATGCTGAAAATATTTTAAATTTTTTTACTTTGACCCCATGGAAGCCTCCTCAGACATGGAACCAATTGAGGAAATTATGTTTATGTTTCTTTTTAAACCAATATCAAATTTAATAATCCTATAAACTTTATTAAAGTAGTAGCCATGGTTATATCCTATCGAGACTTCCCTATAAGAAAGATTATATCATGATTTATTTTATTCATTTAATACTACGTTTTTAAATTTTTAGGGATGAAAAAATATTGACAAGAAAAAAATAGTTGTAAAATGCATACTATGGAATTACTACTGAAATTAAAAAACTATGATTTACCTATAAGATAGAAACATCAAAACTGACATGAAGAATAATTATTAGAAAAACTAGAGATTCATATAGATCAGTCAATCATCATTGATTTTAATAGATTTCACAACTATAACTCTCAATAATGATAAAGAAATATATAATCATTAACATTAGTAATTTATTTAATTTTTCTCTACAATCGATATCTTAAAAGAAGAACTCCTTTACAAAGGATTCGATTAATGCTCACAATGTTCATCGAATTCAATGAAATGAAAAACACTCATTATACTCCTAGTCTTTGATCAATGATTTAGAAATTTATATAGTGTGGATCATATTTAAACTCTAACTCAAATAGTACTAATGAGTCAAAACCATTGTTCCTGAACATCTACTAAAAAATGTTACATACACATAATTGATGATTATTTTTAAAATTGATAGAATAATAGAACATGAAAAAGTGATCACATTTAATGTTTTTTGAAATTATTTAGGAAATAAAATTATGAAATTAATGAAATTAATACTAAAAAATCATCATGTGAATACATTAGAATGTTCTATAGGAAATTTATCTAGACATATTTGAGGATCATAAGTACATTTCATTATCTATCTTAATTGTCTTCAGAATTAGCATCATCTTCCAATAATATCTCATGCTTCCAATCATATTTCACTAATTCTGACATCATCAAGAATCCCCATAAATGTTCTGCCTACTGTATGAATCTATTCTCCCATTTTTTCCATTATACCTTTTTTTTATTTTTTCTAAAAATGTAAATCAACATAATATTTTCATGTCACCTAACAGTCATTTCTAGTTCATTAATTTCCAAATTGGCCATTTCTAAAAGACCTAATATGTCAATATGTTATTCAATTTATAATATTATACGTGTATGTGCACGTTATCACACCAGCAAAAAATAATGTAATTATTTAGAAACATATTTACTTTTCCATCCAAAAATAAAATTAAAGTAGATTAAACAACGTGACTACATAATGGGACATCGAAAATATGATTTATTTATCAAAATACTCAAACTATGATCTCATGATTTACATCATGTTAGAATATCACTAAATATACAAGAAAAACACATCTTCATCATATATAATTATTTAATCCATATATATAATGATTAACATCAAATGATATATCATAGATGGCATAAACTAATATTAACCACCATAATATTCATATCCTGATATTGTAATCCAATTAATGAAAACAAATCATGTCATCAATATTTCCAAAACTCTACCACCGATCAGTATTCCAACCCAGATCAACCTTCATCATAAGAAAAGATTATGAATTGTCATATAATTAATTATAACTACTTCATTAATTAGACTATTGAAAATATGGGTCTTCATTTATTAGTCTTCCAATGCACTAGTTGAGTTTATGTGTTCTAGGAAAATAATAAGTTTGGTTCAATGATATCATCAATCATGAAAGTGGATCAACTCCTTGAATTAATCATCAATGTAAGTGGTTAGACATTGAATCTAATGACTCTTCTTCTTAACCCTCGGGCTCAGTCCTTCATTGGGTTGTTTTCTTTGCCGTATTTCCCAACTTGGTATCATGTCTAAGCGTGAATCTATCCTCAAAACATTGATCATCAATGATGAAAGAGATGTTCTTGGTATTAATTTATGGTCGTCAACATGGTAGTGGCTCAGCATCAGGTTATCTTAAAACTCAATCAAACCTTATCTTTGAGAAATAATCATATTTCAACATCAGTCGTTTCCAGAAAAAGCATCAAAGCTAGAATGCACTTCAACAATAGTTCGAAATTATGTTTTGATTCATTCCTAGATGGTGACCTCATCTCCTCTTCAATATTTATCACAAAAAATAGATTATACACAAAATCAAAATATCAGATTGAAACACATAAAATAGGGGGTTAATTATGATATTATTATGGAAATGATCATATATGACCTATTTTGATCTCTATTTGTACCAAACATGCCTCATCATTGATTCCATTCAAGCTCGGATTCTTTCCTGTAATAACCCATTTTTCTGATCCCTTCCTCTATAAAAATCTATTGTTGGTAATCTTCATAGGCGTGATTCTTTCCCAAGATATTTCCAAAACATCAGTTCCACGAAACGGTGGCACAATGACGGTTCCACCATCTAGGTCGCACACCGAGAGGGTGACACTACATACGATGTATAACGAAACTACCGGCATTGTTACAGTATCCCTCACCCTTCGCCAATAATTCATCAAGTTCGTGAGTATTCCAGTTTCACCCCAGTAATGTATATTTTTATGTAAAAGTGTTTTAATACCCTATTCAAATCCTATTAAAGTAGGTAAAAGGTGTTTTAAACCCCTAAGAGTCCAGATACTCTTCATTACAAAAACCTATAGATTTTTTACTCGGTGTCACACATTTCCCTATGATTTCGAGTTTCTCCCATGTTTCATTTTTTGTATTTCTTTTGAAGATATATATTAACTAACAGGTATTAATTATGTAGGATCTAAATGATACTAATTGTAGTATAGAAATTATAATGTAGATGCTCAAATACTAGAGGGGGTTGGGTGAATTGTACACATTAAAAGTTCCTTTGGAACATTTAAAGTTGTCAGTTTTTAATAAGGTTAAACAACATTGATTCACACGACCTCTTAATTCTATAAACTTCCTAGGTTACATAAATATTATTCCGGAAATATTGTTCTGGAAGTGAAACATACAAAAAGTAACGAGAAAAATAATTCAACCATATAGTGTTTAGAATCTTGAAAATCAGATTATACAAATAAGTAATGGATTATAAGAAAGATATACATACCATAATAATCTAAATGCAGCGGAAAAATAGATTATAACAATAAAATGTAAAAAGTAACAAGTATGAATTAGATTAACCCAAATTGAAGGGTATCCAAAAACCTTGGATAAAGGTCCCTTGATTTATACTTTCAAGAAAGTTAGTCCTACCCACACCAGGGTATGCCCTCAAAACGAAGATCAGTGTCTCTCATTCTATCCCTGAAATCCCTCGAACATCAAGGTAGTCGGCACCTCTATCTTCCTATCCCCAGGAGCCATCAAACATTAAAATAGTCGGAACCTCTATCTTCCAATCCCATAAAGACCTTGAATGGACTCAGAAAAATTTAGATATGCATGAAGAAATTCAGAACAAGATGTTCTATATGAACAAACCATGAAAGTCTCTCTATAGAAATCAATTCAGCAGCATGTAATTTATAGAGTCATAGTAAAATCCATTTAGGTTTTGTGATATTTAAAATGAGCTCCTATTTATAGGCACATCATCAACGATTATCTCCCTCCTCCAATGGTCATATTTTTCATTAAATATTGGAGGTACCAGTACATATGTAACTCATACAACGGTTAGTTAGAAACTAAATGTATGGCATAGTTTTATAACGATATCAAGGATTGACAAAATAAGGTTTCTGAACCAAATTATTTTTTCATAATGTAAGGAAAAATAAAATATCAGAGTCTAACCAAAAATAAGATTCAGAGTCTAAGAAAATGATATCCAGAGTCTACAAAGTATGGATTTAATATTATGTTTTTTAGGGAATTTTAAGTTAGAAATCAATAGACATCTAAGTATGAACTCATAAGATCATAACCTAAATTCACAGTCTGAGTTCATAAGATTTTGGAGTCTGAACACATAAGAAATCGTAACCTGAATTCATATCCAGAATTCATAACCTGAATTCTTATCTAGAATTATTATCCTGAATTCAAAACTAGAATTCATTACATGAATTCAAGACCTGAATTCATATCTGGAATTCATATCCAGAATTTGTAGTCAGAATTTAAAAGAGTTTGGAGTATGAATTCAGAGATCTCGTAATCATAATTCAGATCTTAAAACAGAATTCTCTATAGTCAAGTATTTATAGGATTCTGAGGATTTTCTTACAAATCCTAGTTTACACTTAGACGAAATATAAATAGTGAAAAAATGTGATAAGGATAAATTTTCCTTGGGAAAGGAAAATTTTCCTTATCAAGTAAAAATAATGTGTAAAATAGAATTTCCTTAATAAAAGATGTTTTTTATTTTCAAAACATGAAGGAATGGAAAAGTCATAAGGAAACCCTATTGAATCAACAATCTCCCGCTTTTGGGAAAGAACCACCATCCTTACGTAAAAAAATTAAAGGCCTTAGAATTTATATACACTTGAAAATAAAAACCTATATCCCTTTACTTATGGATCACAGTGAATATGACTTACTCCCTCATAGGCTTTGGAACCACTAAGAATTGTATTCTGATTTTCGGAAAGAGACTTAACATTTTATTAAATAAAAAATCTTTATGCTGAAATCTCCCCCTCAGATGAACTCCCCATTACATAGGGAACTTAGTATTCTTTTGAAAATTCCTTTCTCCCCATTTCTAATTTTAAAAAATGATTATAGGGAATGTAAAAGAAATTATGGTACCTGAAATATTAGTACTAGACAAAAAAAATCAAGAAACCAAAAATTTTATAATTGTTGGAAAAAAATTACACAGGGAAGGAAAATACATCAATATATCGGAATTGAGTCTATCATCCTTCGTTCCACTTGGGAAAGAACTTCTTAAATATGGTATTTAACATATTTATCTCTTTATGATCCTCATATTCTCGTTTTAGAAGATTTTCCTGAACTTCTGATTTATTTTCTAAGGAGTAAAATCATTCTTCCTGGGCCTTGAGATCCTCTGCCTAAGACTCCAACACTTCATCTTGCGTTGAAAGCTTCTCCTAAATGTCAATTATGTAATCCCTTTCCACCTTCCAATTCTGAGCAACATTATACTACCTTAAATTTAGATCCTTCACTACATGCATCAAAACATTTTTTTCAATGGTTAACTTTTCCGCAAAGCTATACAAGATATCCTTGATTTTTCCATCTTCAGTTTCAAATGTTTCTTTGGAATTTTCCTGAAACTCATCAAGAATCTGCATATCATAAACTATTTTCATTGACCAAATTTTCATCTTCTTACAAGATCTCTTGTGATAATCACAACTGATCGGAAAAGATTTGATATCAATCTCTATATTAACACTTGTGTCCATCACCATGGATGTAGAATTCGATTTCTGATTTAGAGTGAGTATTAGAATTTGGCATCTGGAGTCAATTATGGGAATATTTGAACGGTTCGAACAAGATTCTTCAATGAATGAACAACCGAATCTTGTCCAAGGGAGGAATATTATAGATTTGAGGCTTTTCTTTGGTGAGTAATATTTTTCTATATCAGCAACATTCCTCATTGTAGAACAAACATCATATTTTTTATTAACCATTTCTTTTGAAGGTGTATTAGTGAAGACTTATTTTCCATTATCAGGTTTCAATAAGGATTCCTCAACCAGAGATTCATGTTCAATGTAAGGAAACTGAAAAATTTTATCTTCATTGACCTCTTCCCTTTCAACTTGTGCCTCAGCTTCCTATGGTTGAATATAATCAAGATTTGAACTCTCTTCTTCAGACAGCTTATTTACTTCTTCTTCAATTTTTTCATCTTCACTTTTCTCATCTTTCTTAAGTGTAGCATGCTTTAAAATTCAGATTTAGATGTTAGGATTGAAAACTTCTCAGATGGACTTTCTTTCTCATGGAAATCTTCTACTTGATTAATCAGATGTTCATTAATACCCCTGCAAACTTGTTCTTCTTCAACATCTTATTCTTCTCTTTCTTTGAAATTTTAGGGAGTAATGAATTTCTTCCGCGATGTCTTGGGTAAAGCATCAAATAAGAATGATTTTACAACTAGATTATTTTTGGAAGATATCTCTGTAGATTTCAACATGGATTGCACAACCTCTACCTCAGAAAAATTTTTCTTTTGATTATTTTCTTTTTCGTTCTTCTGAAGTTCATCAATAGTCTTCTCTTTCCATGCTTTTGATTCATGATCATCCAAACCAAAACTTGGATCCCCTTCTTTCTTATTTTTCTTCTCTTCTCTAAACTTAGCTATAACCACATCTTGATAGTCTATTTTTCTTCATAGGTCTTGGTGGTGCAGATTGGTTTCCCTTTTCTTCAAATTCCTTCATTTTACTATTATTGCCTCTTTTTTTAGATGGTTCAACCACCTCCAATTCTTTTTGCATGGCATTAGCTTCTCCCCGGGGAAAGTCATAAAATTCTTCGGATTTGTTTAAAAATCCAATGTTCATCCACTTTAATGTATCTTTACTAACTAAAATAACTTTTCAATTCCTTGGCATCGAGCTACAAGGAATTTTAAAATATTAAAAACACCGAACAAATAGCATTGAATGAATTGCTGGATACATAATGATATGTTCTCTCAAATATCCATTCTTGATATTATCTATCGTAACTAGAATATTCTTAATAAGATTAAACTCTCTTTGGTTCACCATGAAATCCAAGATATACATGTCACTCTTCTTCAATTTCTCCTTTTCCCCTTTTCTCGGAATTATGAACCCTTGAAACCATAATTCAGGAATCTGTTGATTTGTATATAAGTGGGCATTATTTGGAGTCATTACATCAGAGATTCGAAGACATTCCAAATCCTTCTCCTTAAAAGAACTTCCATTGTCAGCAGGTAACATATGGGAACAGTACTCAGCTCCCCCCTCGTATGAAAAATCGATTAGGCTTGAAGACTTGGTATAAGAAAGTGAATATATCTTAAAATAAGATATAAAGGAAAACACACTTCTATCATCTTCCTTGAAAAATCATATAGTTTCATAGAATTCAACTATCAAGTCCAAATATACTAAATCATGAGCACCTGGTATCGATATGCAAACACATTCCCATCCATTCGTCTTAATGTTCTTCGAGATAATTGAATCATACAATGAAAAGAAGTTTGGATGCACCAATATTTTTCTATGGACCTAACAATCTGAGATTGGCTTGAAAGTAGACATGTATTTTTGAGAATATTCTTTAACAAACATTTGGAATTGAGAAGCCCTTAAAAATCCAGAATGATCTTATGTAGAAGGGAAGAACATCAGCATGCGAGAGCGTGAGATTCATTGTGGGACGAGCATTAGGGGGTCCTTTATATAAGAGTTTTAATTGATAGTTCACCTTTCATGCTCAATCCAACAGAAGAAAGACTTCTCAAGTAGATCTAACGGCTGAGTTGGGATCCGCCGAAGGAAATTTGGTCCAATATGATATATTGAGGTTTTTAAGATACACAATCGGATTTAAGGAAAATTAAATATGAAAATCATAAAACAAAAGGTAATACCGGCAATAAAAGGATGATTATGAAAACTCAGGAAAGAAAATAAACCTTTTAGAGTGTTAGGGGAATTATTTGTCACGAGGTAAAATTCTTCTTGAAGAACATTGAACTACAAATAATTTAACTTTGAATATATTGACTATAAAATTTTTAACTATGAAAATTTTGACTACAAACATTTTAACTACAAAAATTTGGGCTACGAAAATTTTTCCTATAAAAATTTTAACTACAAAAATTTTGAAAACAAAGAAAGCAGAAAACAAACTTAGATTACAATGAAAAAAAATTCCAAACAAAATACATTAATTAAAAAAATATCTATTATGAAAATTTCAAATATGAAAAATTTTCCTTCAAAAAAATATCCACTACGTAACAATTATAATATGAAAAAACATTGTTATGAATTTTTTTTCACTATTTAATAAGAATATATACTCCCACTATGAAAAGGAGTTACATACTGTATGGAGATGGATTTTAACAGGAAGTCAACGTGGAGGATTACCTTACAGTTATCATTCATAACTTCTGTTTAATGTATTCAAATCTCTCAGAGGGTAATGACTTTGTGAAAATATTATCAAGTTGATCTTGCATTCCTATGAATTGAAGTACAATAACTCCTTTTATTTTGATAATCTTTTCAAAGATGTTTTTGTTACCAGTCATATTCCGGGAACATCCACTATCCATGAACTAGGTATTACTATTGGTACCTTCTTTATTTTCATGAAAATAAAAAGTTAGGCATTTGGAATCCAAATATGCATGGATCCGTAAATTTCAGAAAATAAAACATTTGGCACCCACATTTTCCTAGAAAAATTATCTTTGTGAAAACCTAATGACTGGGTTTTATTTATGGAACTATTTTTTTCCCAATTCCCACCACACTAACACTTAGTGAAGAATGGAGCACTTTGAGGAAACAAATTATTGTTACTGAAAAGAGGATTAGAATGGTTATAACCAATACCAGATCTATTTCATAGAATTCATATTTGAGAATACATGTTATCAAAATTTTCCTTACCATGGGTAATGTTTCACAAAAACATCCTCAATGAAAATATTTTTGACATGAGTTTAATAACCATGATCTTAACTTCAAAAAAATATGTTTTGTAACTAGAGAAAGGTCAAAAACATTTTTCTAATAAATGATGTTTCCTATATCCTTTGAAGGTTTATCCTTATCAGAATTTACTTCCTAAATGTTTTTTGTAATTCATTTGAAATCAATATTTTTTCCCTCAAGATCTTTAGAAACATCTCATACTTACTAAGTAAGAATATAAATCCTAGGGTTTTCCTTATTAATATTTTTCCTTACTATAGAATTTTCATTCTCAAAGAAGCATAGAAAACCTACAAAATTATGCATAGGAAGGTAAAATTTTATCTTCATCAGAATAATATTCTTCATCCAAGGATTCATAGTACATATTATCACTATAATTAGCATTCAAGGACACATTAGTAATGGATTCAGCATTGTATACATTATCCATTAAAAAGGGATTTTCTATAGGAAACTTTGTTAGAAGTCCAAGAATCTTCTATCTAGAAGATTCATACTCAAAAAATTATTTATAGGAGTCACCAACACTAGCACTCCATTTTTCATTGGATTTCAAAACATTCTTAGATTTATCTTGGAAATACTTCTTCCTGTTTCTCTCAAAATTCCATTATTTTCTATCTTTATTCTTTACCAGAGGTTAATTATTCCTTATATGTCCAGCTCATTTGCATTCGTAACAAGTAACTTCAGAGTCATTATTGTCTTTCATTTCATACTTCTTGTGTCTAGATTGGATGTTATTCTGTCCAACAATCTTGTTCATCCTCTGAGAAATATTGGCTAATTCATTTTTTGAAGATTCACTTCCACTAGATTCGGATTGTATAACAACCTTCGTAGATTTAGATCTTGTAATTCTCTAAGGATTCTTGGATTTAATATGATTTTATGTGGTTTTAAAAACAACACTTTCATTCCCATTCTTATTCATAACATTATCAATATCTATCTTCATTCTAGTTTCATGTTGAAGAAGAGTTCCAAAAAGTTCATCAAGAGAAATATGAGCGAGTTTTCTATTTTCATCTATAGTTATTCGGTTGGACTCCCACACATTTGGAATAAGGTATATGATCTTGTCTATGAGAGACTCATCATATAATCTTTTCTCACCCATTTATTGTAGACTATTTTCAATAGTCATGAATCGTTGTTGCACCATACATATGGGTTCTCCATATGGAAAGCTAAAACCATGATACTCAGCTATAAGCATGGCTCTTCTAGTTTCAATAACATTTGAAGTTACAAAGTGGGTAACCTCAAGATTGATACATATACAATTTTCTTCATCAAAAGATTAAATATATATATATATATATTTCTAGTCATGGAACAATGTAGAGTATTTCATACCTTATAATAAAGTTGATATTCATGCTTCTCTTGGTTGGAGAATTTACTAACGTCCTTGTCAGGAATTTTGTATCCTCCAGTAAAAATGAAAAAAATTTCTACTTTATTTCTAATCACAATGGAATTCATACGATCTCTCCAATATTCGTAAACATTACCATCAATGATCTGTGGTATAGTACGAATGAGATTGACTATTGAGTGAAAATTTATTCCCGTAATCTTAAGAAACTACCTTTCCACACAAAAACTAGTTAATAGAAAAAAGTTCATAAATAAAGATAATAATTCCTATCAAGAAAGACTAGAACAATGAAAACATAACCATGGAAAACATATATGTGAATTTATGTATTTCTAATACCTCCTATGATAACAATTTTCATATTCGTATAGAGTTTGATGTAGCCAACCTCTGATACCAAATGTAGGTTCAGAATTATATTGATTTTAGTATCGAAATGATAATATAGATGCTAAAATAGAAGAGGGGGGTGGGGTGAATTTTACACATTAAAAATTAATTGGAAGGTTTAAAGTTGTCAGTGATTAACAAGGATAAAAAACATATATTAATAAGACCTCTTAGTTCTATAAACATCTTAGGTTATAGAAATATGGTTCCAGAAATATGGTTCAGAAATTGAATTTTATTAAATGTAACAAGGAAAAGATTCTACCTTAAAGCATATGGAATCTTGCAAATAATAGTTTACATAGATGTAAGGATGTATAAGAATGATATGCTTTCCTAAAAAATCTTAATGCATCAGAAAAAGAACTTGTAACAAGAACTAATAACATGTAACAAGTATGAATTTTTTTAACCCAAAGATAATGGTATCCAACAACCTTTGATAAAAGTCCCTTGATTTATACATTAACTTTTTTTTGTCTTACCCAAACCAGAGAAATCCCTCAATAAGAAGATCAGAATCTATCTTTCTATTCTTGTATACCCTCGATATTTAAGGTTGTCGACACCTCTTTCTTTCTATCCCCCAAATCCCTCAAATGTACACAGCAACATTCGAAGTCGCACGAAGCAATTCAGAAAAAGATGTTTAGTATGCACAAAGCATGAATTTCTCTCTCTAGAAATCACTTCAGCATCAAGTAATCTCTAGAGTCATAGAACAGTCCATTCAGGTTTTGAGCTCTTTCAAATGAGCTCTTATTTATAGGCACATCTTCAACGGTCAGCTCCCTCCTCCAATAGTCATATTTTTCCATAAATCTTGGAGGGACCTGTACATATGCCACTCAAACAAAAGTTAGTTAGAAACTGAATGTATGACATCATTTCATAACTATATCAACGATAGAAAAAATAAAGCTTCATAACCAAAATAATTTTTCGAGATGTAAGGAAAAATAAATTTTCAGAGTCAAACCAAAAATAATTTTCAGAGTCTATAAAAATGATATCTGGACTCTATAAAACAAGGATATTTGTATTCTGGTTTTCAGTGAATTCAGAGTTAGAATTCTATAAACTGTAGAGTCTGAACTCATAAGAATTTGTAACCTGAATTCGTATACTGAATTCACATCCGGAATTCATAACATGAATTCATATCGAGAATTCATATCCTAAATTCATAACCTAAAATACTAACCTGAATTCATAACTTGATTTTGTATCATGAATTTGTATCTAGATTTCATAGTCAGAATTTAGAAGAGTTTAGAGTCTGAATTCTGAGAACTCGTATTCATAATTCAGATCCTTAAACAGAATACTCTATACTCATGTATTTATAGGATTACAATTATTTTTTTATAATTCCCCATTTACACTTATATGAAATATAATCAATTAAAAAACAATGTAAGGATAAATTTTCCTTGGGAAAGGAAAATTTTCCTTATCATGTAAAAACAAAGGGTAAATCAAATTTTCCTTAAGATAAGATGTTTGTGATTTAAAAAAAAGAAGGAATGGAATTGTCAAAAGAAATCCTAATTACTCAACAAACTCCACCATATCTGAGGAGAATTATTAAATATTAATAAATCTCGATGTGTGAAATTTCCAAACTATGTGGTCGATCCACGATATGACTTTCAAATAATTCGAAATCATCTCCCTAATTTCAGATCTTTCATTTTATTATGTCAAGATCCTCTCTACATAATTCATTTCCATTGTCTAAAGTACCCACTAGAGACTTACTCTAGAGACGAATCATGCGCTCGTGCTGGAGCCCTTCCCGCCCAGCAATGGAGCCCTTGGAGTTCATTTCCTGCATGTCGTGCATCCCCAATTCATGGCACAAGGAGAAAAAATTAATCATTGATCATCCATGTAGGGGGTTTCCCCCTCTCTTAGTAATGTATCATGCACGGTGGGTAAAATAATTTCTACCTTAGGATGTGGATAAAACCAATAACACCCCGAGATTTTATGAGAAATATTATTTTTAATTTCTTTCATATCCTCTGTTTTATGCTACACCATATTATCTTGCACTATACGCAACACCGTATTAGCTTGCAGTATATAGAACACTATTCTTGGATCGTGTTACACACAATTTCATTTTAGTTTGATAGTAGTTATTCTACACAACATTGAGTGTATATATGTATATATATATATATATTAAATGTATAAATGAAATATGGTTGGATTCTATTATACTCAACAACAAAGGTGTCAATCACTAAATGAAACCCTAACTTGGCTTGCAATACATGCAATCACAACCTTCCCCGATAGCGTGTGTTGTACGCAATACCGGGTTTCACTAAACAGTGATATGTTATTAAAATATTATATAAACTAGCCGTTATGAATAGTAATACCCACATTTTAAAATTTTATAAATTTTATCTTTCAAAATTGAATTCCATTTTGATTTCAATTATCCAAATTATCCTAGGGTGAATTTTTTGTATTTTTCTGAAAACATTCAAATTTTGATGAATACTGAAAACACTGAGTTGATATTTAAAAACCGAATTTTTATTTAAATAATTATTTATTTTATTTAAATTTATTTTAGTACTAAATAGTTAAATTATATATATAAGTCAAATTTAATTCATTGGATTCATTTTATAATAATTTTAGATATATAAAAATTATATGATATTTTTACCGTCTTTTACCCACCTCCTAGGAGAATTTGAAAATTTTCATAAAACATAATTTTACTGCTTCTGTGATTTGAATATAAAAATTCCGAAAGACACAGTTGATATCAGTAAGTAATATCTGGTTCAATGAGATGAAAATAATATTTGTTGAATTGTAACTTTTTACTTTTTATACCACGGTTAAAAGTGAATAGGGAAATTATTTATAAAAATGATATTATTATTACCCTAACACATGCCCTAATTCCATTGGATAAGTGTAATTGGAACAAAAAAAACCATATGAATAAAATATGAATCTCATTGGACCACTTGGATTATATTAGGACATTTATTATTATGTAATTCAAATAAGAGTTAAAAGAGTTTAAATCAACGTTTAATAATTAAAACATTTTTCATATAGGGTTATACATAAGATAAATTCGACTATAAATATTATTTATAAATATAAAAATATTTCCTACACAATGGTATTTAATTTATAATTTTTAGATATTAAATAATTTAATTTATTTATGACACAATGATGATGCAGTAATTACCATATTAATTAAATATTAAAATAATTGATATTATAAATAGCCAAATAAATGTAATTTGAGACTATTCATGAATTACACTAATTTTATAGGTTAATATGAAATAATATAGTTGTTTAGATGATTTTTTTTCGAAGTAATAATGTTATAAATTTAGAAAAAACAAAATACCAAATAGGGTCAAAATTGACATAAATTAGTTTTTAAAATAAATATTATATTATTAATTAATATAATGGTCCTAAATATCATTAGATCGTCCGAAAGTCTTATATAATAATATATATGACATTAATGAACCAATTGGTGTTCGATTTGCAGTTTATAGTAAATTTATTAACTATATAGTGTAAAAATACAAGAAGACACGGTAAAAGTTAAATTATTTAACATAGAGTTAAATCTAAATGATAAGGTTAAAATGGTAACATAATTTCGTCTAAAACTGATTAGTTGAGAGTATTTAGACCCATCCCAAACCTAGCCACGAGATAACTCACTTTGGAGCCATTATAAACTGAATATGTATTTATTATAAAATAATATTTTAATATTTTCCTAAGGTGCCCCTCACCCCTCTTATAAAAGGGAACTTCCTCCCTCTCCTCTTCACAACACATTTATCTGTTAGGCTCGGCCAAACACTACCCATTTCTCTTCTTCACTTCCCTATAAAAATTATAGTGGTTCTGTTATTCTCAAAATTACAACTCTAGTCTCTTAAGACGAAGCTTCAAAGAGGTGTGTCGAAGAAGAGGTAATCTCTTCTACCGATTCATTCAAGTTTATTTCTTCTTGAACTTTCTCTTCTTTAGTTGTTTCATTGAAGAGTAATAAAATCAGTGTCACTAATATACTTATATGATTTTATAAATATTATTCAACTCCATTTCACTTTTTATCCATCCTCCGGAAAAAGAAATCATTGCACGTGCGTACGTACAGAATACCGTCTCCACGCCGCGGTGTAATCAGTTTTTCCACCACCACCTTACATGGATGGGTATAATGGTGTAAATAATAACTATATAAAATTATTATAACATCCTATTGATTATGAGATATTATATCATCCAATCCATTTCTATTCATTAATTATGGGAACAATATCATCGCCCGTGCGTACGTATGGACTACCGTCTCCACGAACGCGATGAGATTTATTTTCCATGATTAACCATTCATGTATGATTATAAAGTATATATAATAAATAATCATGAAATATATTACATAATAATTATATGGTATTTATATATATATATATATGTTTTATTTACTTAATTTCACTCATTTCAATAAGGAAACAAAAATAGTGTTGATGAGTATGTACGGCTTACCGTCTCCATAAACAGTGAATTTCATTACATTTATCGATCTATCATATATATTTACATGCTAAATATATATTATATATAAATCATTTTTTACATTATGTAATTAAGTAAATCATGATATATGTAATTATATCAAGAACAACAAATCAAAACACGTACGATAAATGAAACGATTTTACCCAAAACGTTGCTTTAACATGGAATTTACAAAATAACGGGTAATAAAAAGTCATAAGTGAACCATAAATGATATCATAACAATGAATATGATTCATTAATAAGTCAACGATATTATTTAAACCATTATAAAGGAGGATCAGATACATATGAAGCATATCAAACCTAAGGAAAGGGAAAATCTCACAATCTCAATTTTTATCCGATATTGTTTATACTTCGATATTTACTAGGGAATATTTTTCAGCCACATCCATGTTTCATTAATATATAATCTTATTTCTATTCCCCTAACATTTTTTAAATTCTATTTTACCTTTTTTTGAGTTTTTAGTAAAAGATATGAAAATAATCTTTTTTCATTTTCAGTACTAGATACATTTTGACTTCTTCCAGCCAATGTATGAGAAGAATATTTTTTTAACTTATACGACATGAACGGATTTTTATGATTTCATATAAATTTATTTCCAGGAATATTACTTTACATTTTTTCTGGTTTATTTTTAATTAACTTCTTTTAGTTTAAAATTTTCTAACGTCGTGAGAAAGGAAAATGTTTTAGAAGTATAAAGGATATTTTCATCAGGAATGGAGTTCAAGCGTTTTATCCAAATTCTTTTCCATCTAAGATATTATAGGGGTATACTTATATCTATATTAATACATTTATTTAATTATGTTATGATGAAATTATTATTATGAATTTCTTTTACCTTTTATGGATTATGTTATGATGGAATGATGTTTAAGAATCCCATTTTTATTACATGGGTTATGCTATGATTTATGATTTTGTGGCACACATAAGAATGGTTTCATTATGATATGGATGTGACCAATATCTCCCTCCAATGAATTGGGTAAATATTTATATCTAATGAGATATACATGGCTGGAAGGACAAGTTAATTTGGTTCAGTGATACATGACTGGAACGAGGAGTAAAATCATTTCAGAAAGGGACTTTGTCCACAATAATGGTCTTGGAAGTAATGGCGTGGATAATATGGAAATAATAACATGTGATTAATGGTTTTCCAAAATTACATGTTTTATTCCAATGCTATTTTATCATGATTGAAGTTCCATTATGACCTATGCCTTATAAACTCCCATGTTTTATGTAATTGCTCAAGATTTTGATGTTTAAACATTTTGTTCGTGTTTTTATGTTCAAATGTATATGCTTTGTTTTATTTTATCCATTCATACACTTTCTGAGCATTTTAGATCACCCTTTATATGTTTTCGTTTCCCCAGGATATAAAGAAATGTTTTAGGTAAGAAAACAAAAGAGAAAGATCTTTATTGGAGATGTTGAAGATCCTTCACCTTGATTAGAAGATTATGTTCCGAGTTTCCAAAGACACTAAACTATTACGGTCTTTAGGTGATTTTTTTTGTATTAATTATTTCGTAAAAGTAATATAATTTCAATGTATGTATTGTATGGGTCTCTAAAGTTGGTATTAGTGGAGCGGTTTAGTTAACCTTTGGAAACTAGGATGAGAAAACATTAGTGATATCCCTAGATATATTTCTAAGATATGTCTAGGGATGTCTCTAATGTTAAGTATAAGTATAGGTTATAGTTCTAGAATTACGGTAATGGTCATAGAATTAATCCTAATATGTTATATATTGAAGGTAATCCCCCTTTATTATGTTTTTTTCCATAGAATGATTTATTCTTCTCATGCTATTCTTTTTGGGTTTTAGACGATGGATAGAACCCGAAGGAACCGTGTTGATCAATGTAATGGACAATGTAATGATTTTCCTTCTAAACAAACCAATGTTATGGGAGATTGAGTGAAAAATCGTATTTCTATACTTACACAATATATGAATTATTTTGGACTTCCAAATTAGCAGAGAAGGGAACAATATTCAACTGAGTCCTTCATGATGCAAGGTCCACCATATTTCAGCGGGTCTTCTAATCCACTTGTTGCAGAACAATGGATCATTACCATTGAAAAGATATTTTCCATAATTCACTGTTCAGAACATAAAAAATTCATTCTAGCTGTTTTCCATTTAGAAGGTCAAGTCGACCAGTGGTGGACTATATTTAAGAATACAAGGCGCCATGATTTAATTGAATCAATGGAATGGGACAAGTTCAATAACATGTTTTTCAATAAGTAATTCCCTAGTATTCTTTGAAAAACAATGGAAAATTATTTCATTTAGCTTAAGAGAAAAGATGATAAATCTATTGGTATATAGAAGGAGAATATTACAAGGTTTGTGAGGTATGCTTCTGGTTTTATCATCCGTCCTGAAAGTAAAGTTGATCAATTCATCAGGGGCATAAAACCAAGTCTTTGAAGAGAAATAGTTATAAGAGACTTCAGTAGCTATAAGGAAATTGTGTGTTATGCTATCAAGGTAGAACTGGAATTTTATGTTACATATCTATCTCATGGTTTTGACAAAAAACTAAAAGATGGAGCTCAAGGAGAAATATGATAACAATTGTGAAAAGAAGAATAATTTTTCATTGTGCTCAAAGTGTGGAATGAAGCATGGTGTAGATTGTATAAAAGGTAATAGAAAATGTTTTAAGTGTGGAAAAGAAGGTCATCGAGCAGTTGACCATTGAGGTAATGTGAAAAAAGGTAGCTAATGGCGTGAATAGAGAAATGACCATAGAGAATGCTCCACCAACACTTCAATGGTTCATGTGAATGGAAATGGGGCATTTTGCTAATCAATGGCCTAATCCAAGGGTTAATGATGATCGAAGTGAGCAACAACTTATGGAAAAGTATAAGGGGAAGTCACATGGAATCACTATTTTTGATGTTGATTATGAAAATAATGTTGAGGAAGGATTAAGTGTTTATGTAATGGGATTTCAAAATAGTATCATGGAATCCCATTTATGGTATCGTAGAATTTTCGGGATATCTATGTATTGGTTTTCAATAATTATATGGTACAAGTAACCATGAAAAATGATTGAAATATTTTTGGAAAGAAGATGATATGCACATAATGAAGGGATAAGGAGAAAATAATATGTTTGTTAGTATTCATGAGCTCATGATTTATATAAGGACAAAATGATATCATGGTTTGAATATATAGAATTGTTGGGATTTTTTTTATGTTGATAGAGTTAACTTTTGACATCATTCATGTTTTCACAACGGTTCTATGGAAATTAATTTTTCAAGAGAATACACTATTAAGGTATTCAAAAGTTTCTAATGTGATCAAAAAGATATACCTTATGATATATGAGGGATACATGATGGTATTCACATGCTTGTTATATGACTTTCTTGGTAATTTTTTTCTTCATACTCTGATATTGGACACAAGTATCTTGGATAAGCCAAAATATTAGAAAGGATTATGTTGAACATAAGTTAGTATTTTTTAAGGACAGAACATTTTTCGATATTATTGATGGAAGGTAATAAAAAGGTCGTTTTAGAAAAAAGGACAACCTATAGGATGGGAGACAACCTGTCGTGTCGTACAAGGCTGTAGGAATCAAACCAAAAAATGAAGTGTGACAGGCCTTTAATGCCTAAAACTGACCAACAGAAAGTCCCTGGTTAGTAGAAACATGTTATATTTTATTAAGCGGTATGATAGATGATGTATTAGTCTATTTTTGCAATCATATACGATTAACCTCACTATAGATGGACTTATGTATATTTGATAACATTTTATCACCTTTTGTTTGAGAGAAATGGAATGACCCATCATTCTATCACATGATTAGCTAACACTTCAAGAATGAGAAATTCAACTTCATTTCTTTAGGAGATGAAGTGGAAATTGTTCAAGGCATGAACAACAGTGATATTATACCAAACTAAAGTATTTATTCTAATTCAAATTCTTCAACTCTAGGGAAATGATATTGAAAACCCAAAATGTTTTCCTACTGTCCTCATATCCGATGAATCATATGATACCTTAGATCATCACAAATTTATGGATTTTTGATTGTTGGATTTCTCATAGCCATGTTCTCTACCACTCTCCATCAGAACATGATGGTTATATTTCTTTTCCATATCCATATTTTCACCTATATTCTCCTATGTGGAAACACATTGATGAGTTTCTTTTGGTATCCATTATGTTTCTAACGTTCCTTTTTAAAAATATGTCTTAGTTTTCCTTTTTATGATGTGGGTTTCATTGAAAGATACTCTCAAGTATTAAACCATTTATAACCCCGATGAATTTCAAGGGAGAAATTCATTTTAAGGTGGGTAGAATGTAACACCCATAGATTTTATAAAATATATTCCATTTAATTTCTTTCATATCTTCTATTGTACGCTACACCGAGATTATCATGCGCTATACACAACACTGTATTAGTTTGTAGTATACGCCACACATTTCTTGGATCGTGTTACACACAATTTCATGTTCGTTTCATAGTAGTTATTCTACTCATCATTGACTTTATATATGTATATAAATATATATATTCAATGTATAAATGAAATATAGTTGGATTCTGTTATACGCAACAATAAAGGTGACTTTCACTACATGCAACCCTGAATTGGCTTGCAATACATGCAATCACGACATTCCCTGATAGTGTATGTTGTACGCAATATCGGGCTTCACTAAACAACAATATGTTATTAAATTATTATATAAACTAGCTGGTATGAATAGTAATACCCACTTTTTGAATTTTATTAAATTTTATCTTTCAAAATGGACTTCATTTTTTATTATAATATAGAAATTAGCCTAGAGTTAATTTTTTGAATTTTCTAAAAACATACAATTTTTGATAAATAGTGAAAGCACTGAGTAACTATCTAAAAATAAACATTTTATTTAAATAATTATTTATTTTATTTAAATTTATTTTAAGCCAAATATTTACATAATATATATATATATATGTTCAATGTCATTAATTTGATTCATTTTTTAAAAATTTTATATATATAAAAATTATATTGAAATTTTTACCTTCTTTTACCCACATCATAAGAGCATTTGAGAATTTACATAAATCATATTTTACCACTTCTGTGAGTTTAATTTCAAAAATCCAATAAATGCGGTTGATATCAGTAAGTAAAATGTGGTTCAATGAGATGAAAATAATTGTTGGTGAATAGTGACATTTTACTTTTTTTACCATGGTTAAAAGTAATAGGGTAATTAAGGGTAAAAATGATATTATTATTACCCTAAAACATGTCCTAATTCTATTGGATAAGTGTATTTCGACCAAAATAAACCTTAGGAATAATATATTAACCTCTTTGGTCCACATGAATTAAATTAAAACATTTATTATTATTTATTTCAATGAAGAGTTAAAAGAGTTAAAATCAATGTTTAATAAATAAAACATTTTTAATATATGGTTATACATAAGATTAATTCCACTATAAATATTAATTATAAATATAAAAATATTTCATATATAATGGTATTTTATTTATAATTTTTAGACCTTAAATAATTTAATTTATTTATGACACAATGATGATGCAGTAATTACATTATTAATAAAATATTAACATTATTAATATTATAAATAGCCAAATAAATGTAATTTGAGACCTTTTATGAATTATAATAATTATTTGGTTAATATGAAATATTTGGGTTGGTTCAAAGAATTTTTTATAAGTAATAATGCATTTATAAATTTAGAAAAAACAAAATACCAAATAGGGTCAAAATTGACATAAAATAGTTTTTAAAATAAATATTATATTTTTAATTGATATAATGGTCCTAAAAATAAATGGATGGTCCAAAAAGACTTATATAATAATATATCTGACATTAATTAACCAATTGGGGTTCGAATGGTAGTTTATAGTATGTTTATTAACCATATTGTGTAAGAATACAAGAAGACACAGTAAAAGTTAAATTATTTAACTTCGAGTTAAATCTAAATGATATGGTTAAAATGGTAAAATAAAATTGTCTAAAACCTATTTTATGAGAGTATTTAGACCCATCCCCACCCTAGCCTTTAAATAAGTCACTTTGTAACCATTATAAACCGAATATGATTTTGTTATAAAATAATATTTTATGTTTTTTCTAAGGTGCCCCTCACCCCTCTTATAAAAGGGCACTTCCTCCCTCTCCTCTTCACAACACATTGATACTTAAATCTCGGCCAACCCCTGAACATTTCTCTTCTCCACTTACCTAGAAACATTATGGAGGTTATGGTCTTCTTAAAAGACCAACTCTAGTCCCTTAAAAGTATTTTTACAGGAGGTGCGTCGAAGAAGAGGTAGTCTCTTCTACAAATTCTTTCATGTTTATTTTTTCTTCAACTTCCTCTTATTTAGTTGTTTCATTTAAAATTAATAAAATAGATATCAATAATATAATTATATGATATTACAAATATTAAACAACCCCATTTTATCTTCTATCCATCCTACGAAAAATGAAATCACCGCGTGTGCGTACGTACGGAATATCGTCTCCACGCCGTGGTGTAATTAGGTTTTCCACAACCACCTTACATGGATGGGTATAATGTTGTAATGAATCAATATACATGGTTATTATATAATAGTACTGATTCTGATATATTATATCATTTAATCTAATTCTATTCATTACTTATGGGTATGATATCATCGCTCGTGCGTACATACGGACTACCGTCTCCACGAACGTGATGAGATTCATTTTCCATGATTAACCATTCAAGTATGATTATAAAGTATATATAATTAATAATAATGAAATATTTTACATAATAATTATACTTGATTTATATACATATATGTTTCATTTACTTAATTCCTTTCCATTCAATAAGGAAACAGAAACAGCGTTCATGCATACGTACGGCCTTCCGTCTCCATGAACTGTGTCTTTCATTCCATTTGTCGATCTATCATATATATTTATATGCTGAATATATATTATATATAAATAATTTTTTACATTCTATAATTAAAAATGTCATTATATACGTAATAATATCAAAAACAAAAAATCAAAACACGTACGATAAATGAATCATTTTTACCCAAAACGCTATTTTAACATGGAATTTACAAAACAACGGGTAATATAAAGTCATCATTGAACCATATATAATATAATAACAATTAATATGATTCTATAATAAGTCAAATACAATATTTAAATTTTTATACAGGAGGTTTGGATACATATGAAGCATATCAGACATAAGGTAAGGGAAAATCTCGCAATCATATTTTTTTTCTGAGATTGTTTATACTTCGGTAATTACTGGGGAATATTTATCATCCACATCCATGTTTCCTTAATATGTAATATTATTTCTATTACCTTAAAATTATTTAAATCCAATTTTATCTATTGGTGAGTTTTTAGAGAAACATATGATAGGAATCTTTTGTCATTTTCATTACGAGATACTTTTTGACGTTTTCAGGCCAAAGTACGAGAAGAATGTTTTTTTAACTTAAACGACCTGAACGGATTTTTATGCTTTCATATAATTATATTTACATGAATATTACTTTACATGTTTTCATGTTTCTTTTAATTAAATTATTTTAGTTTAAAATTTTCTATCGTCTTGAGAATGGAAATTTTTTTTTGAAGTAGAAAGGATATTTTCCTCAGGAATAGAGTTCAAGTGTTTTATCAAAATTAGTTTCCATCTCAGATAATATAGGGTTATGTTTATATCTCTATTATTAAATTGATTCGATTATTATATGATGAAATTATATTTATGTATTTCTTTTATCATTTATGGATTATGTTATGATTGAATAATTTTTAAGAGTCCCTTTTTTATTACATGGGTTATGCTACGATTTATGATTTTGTGGCACGCATAAGAATGGTTTCATTATGAGATGGGTGCAACCTATATCTCCCTCAAATTAATAGGGTTATGATTTATATATCATGAGATATACATGGCTGGAATAGCAAGTTAATAAAGTTCAGTGATACAGGACAGGAACGAGGAGTAAACTCGAATCAGAAAGGGACACAGTCCACTAAGATGGTCTTGGCAGCAATTCCTTGGCTACTATGGAAATCATAACATGTTCATAATGGTTTTCCACAATTACATGTTTTATTCCCATGCTATTTTATAATGATTTAATTTCAACTATGATCTATACCTTACGTACTGCAATGATTTATGTCATTGACCAAGATTTAGATGTTTAATCATTATGTTCCTATTTTTAAGATCAAATCTATATGGTTTGTTTTATTTTCTCCATGATTACCCTTACTTAGAATTTTAGCTCACCCTTTACATGTTTTCTTTTTCCCGGGATATAAAAAATGGTTTTAGGTAAGAAAACAAAAGGGGAATATCTTGATGGGAGATGTTGAAGATCTCGCACCATGATTAGAAGATTATGTTCCGAGTTTTGAAAGACACTAAACTATTACGGTCCTTGGGTGTTTTTTGATATGTATTAATTATTCTGAAAAAGTTATGTAATTTCCATGTACGTTAAGTATGGGTCTCTATAAAACAAATCCTTAAGGAATATAATAAATAGACATTAATGAATGAAGGGGTGTTTGATTGATGTTGATGCTCATATACTCATTTATATTTTCTTATATGTTGTTGATTTTTTGGTCTTATGCCCTCTAAAATTAGTGGTTGTTGGTTATCCTTTCTTGATCACTAATGAAAATCTGCTTCTCTGTATAAACATGTGATTTAATGGATGTAACATGGATACTAGTTAATCATGTAAATATTGTTCATAAAATGTATGACTATTGTATATGAATCCTTCTGTGATCACACTGGTTTACCAAATAGTAGAATGAATCATAATGAATGGTGTGGAAAAATATGGAACCTTTTTTTCTTTGGTCTGTTTATATGTGTGGTTTCCCTCATTGATGATTGTGGGGTGATGTGGATGGGGAGGAGATTTATTGATGTTCATTTATGGATTGTGAATTTATGATGTATGTAGGGTCTTGGTTTGGTTCCAATACATTAAGGGTTCTCATTGATCCCTTTTGTTGTTGTTACATTACATGAGAACCGGGTGTGATTTCATAAATTGATGCTTTTATGTTTTCCGTCCATTGATTTCTTCTCTTGTGGACCTATTTATTAGTTTCATGGTAGTGATGAAATACTTTTAAATGGAATAACATGATAATGATAATAAGAATGGTAGATTTTATTTTATGGAATGGGTTTTTCTCTGTTTTTGGTTGTTGGGTGTGTGTGTGTGTGCATATAGGAATAAAAATGAGGGTAGTTGTGCATAGAAACCCTTAGGTTGGGTTGATTGTTTGATATCATATATGTATAATGTTTAGTTTTTATTTATTTCTTATACGCACCCTACCCATGTTGATAACATCATGTTGAACACCCCCATTTCATGGGGAAAGAGTTTTTCATAACATTACTATCAGTGGATTCTTAATATTTGAAATATACTCCCTCTCATGGGTATCCCAAGACCCATTTACGAAGGCTTTGAGGGATTGAGGTCCATTATAACCCATGATTATATGGGCATGATATGTTTTGGTTGTTGGCCTAGGTGTGTGTGGGAAAGATTGTATCACAAGTTTCTTCGAGATGAGGCCTAGTTGTCATCGGTCATGGTAGTAGTTGTTCTGGACCAGGTGTCTATGGGTGTGGTTATATATGGTTTTGGTGTCCTAGGTATCTTCGGGTGTACCGGTCATTGTTCTTGCCCAGGTGTTTTTGGGCGTGGCTACATATGGTTGTACTAGACTAGGATTCTGCGGGTGGGATGCAAGGTTGTGGTGGCCCAAAAGGTTGTTGTTGGGGTGGCAATGGGACTATAGTGAAAATGGCGGGGAGGTCTAACACAAAGGATGTATTCAATAACAAGTGGGAAAATTGTGCGGGGTGCCCAAATATTTTTGTGATATTACTATTAGATTACCTCACATATGTTATTTGGGGTGTGTTCCTTGATGAGGTTGGGTTGACAGTTTTACTTGAAAGGTTTTTTTGGTTACCTCTTCTTTCTCATGGGAAATTTGAATTCCTCCCCACTTGTGCAGGAGAGATTTTTGTTTTACCTATTGAGTATACTTTTATACTCAACCAACATATACAAAACTGCTTTCAAGTTTCTTGGAGGAAATCGAGGATAGTGATGGAATGTACTAGCTCGGACGTTAGGATACTTGATGTTGCTGCTTTCTTTTGTTTTTGTACTTTACTATAGAGTTTTATGTTTCTTTGTGTTGGTTTATCATTGAACATGAATCTGGGAATGAGTATTGGATTTACTTTTACCTTTAGTTTGGGAGTTGTCTGGTATTTTACCATCATATCTCATGATCTTATTTAATAAAAAGGGTAATTCCTTCCATCTTTACATGAGATTTTATACCCATCAAGCTACTGGCCACTATGGGGCATATTGAAGGTGGGACTTGGGGGTCATTATATCTCCATCAACATGAATAATGAAGGTTCTATTAATTTTAGGTGTCCCTTTCCTCATCATGGTAAATGTCGGTCATGAGAGAATGGTATTAGAGGGAATGGTATATAGATTGGATGGATTTTGGGGTTAGGAATAGTGAGGATTTCATGGGGTGGTAGGGAAACATTGTTAGGAAATATTGGTGAATGAAATAGGGTAAGAAGACCAGCAAGGGAATGGGATTTTGGGGCACTGTGATCCGATGCAATGACTCTTGACCTACCGAATGACCAAGTGAGGATACACTAATTGTTGGGTAGAGACACTAGGAAAGGTAAATGAATCATAATTACTTTCCAAATTGAGAGTTTTGGGTGTTTTGTAAATTTAAAATGAATAATGAGTTTATGAAAAATTTGAACGAAATCTTCTACACTAATCGGGATTAGGAATTCCTTATTTACATTGTGATATGGAACCCGTAATACATCCATGATTAGTTCCTACAATAGAGTCCTAGCGGGATGATCTGGCTGATCAGCATAGGGCTTATCGAGAGGAGGAGGATGATCAGTCACAGAAGATGCTCTGTGACTTTTAGCGGTAGACCCTTGGGAAGTACAGTGGCAGCATCTCAGACAAGGAGACAGAGGGTAGACATAGGTAGATAGTGATAGATTTAGTTTTATTCATGCAGTGATAGAGTACTAGATTCTTCAGGTTGTGAGTAGATGTGGTGTTTGCAACATTAGTGGTGGATTCTCTACCTCAGGGAGTATAGGGATGATGAGGTTTTGTGGACTGACTTCGAGAAGGATTTCTAGGTGGAATTATTTTCTTCCATGATAAAGGATGAATATAGAGAAGGGTTTATCTCACCACAAAAAAGAAGTATGATGGTGAGGTAGTTAGGGATAATGTTCAAGTATATCATTCTCTTATCTATTTACCTCCTCCATGATGAGGAGTCATGGGAAAATTTTTTAGGGGAGGTACTCTGACTCTCACTTCAGAATGTGGTTCCTCGGTTCTCTCTATAGACATACCTATATGTTCAGAAGAAGGATGAAGTGGTGGTTAGGATGCACATGCTGGGAGGTGTTACACATGAGTAGATCCAGTTGATCTCATCTAAGGGGAAGGCCAAAAGCAGCATGACTCCAGCATCGGGGCGATGAAGGTTTCATTCTATGGGGAGTAGGCCTTACAAGATCTAGTTTTGTTTTATTGGTCCTTGCCTTTTATTTTCGGGCCCAGTACTGAGGTGATCTATATATAGATGTATTCGGATATCCAAAACTAGTTTCGAGAACGAATGTTGTATAGTGGAGGTGAGAATGTTCAGCACCCTCCCTAGCAGTAGTAGTTTCCATCCATGCCTTTTCAGCTGCAGCACTAGGGGCAGCGAGCTCCCGCTCCACTGAGAGAAAAAGTTTCTAGAGGAGGCTGACCTAAGGGCTCTCCTCAGGGACCTCAACTAGGGTGTGGTCGGGGAGGTGGTATATATCATAGAGGCATAGGATCTGGACATGGGTTGTTTCACACCATAGAGGTAGCATTTTAAGCAGGGCTAGAGGTCGTTCGATGTATGATCACGTTTTTAGAACATTGTGTGTGCCTCGTTTTATATAGGAGCTTCACACTATTTTTTGTACCTGTTTTATCCCATGACTTGGATTTAAACGTATAGGGACTCTGTGTGCCCCTGGTTTTAAGTACCCTAGTTGGAGGTTAGACTAGACTGTTTTATTTTTTTAGAGGATGCAGACTGATGTTGGGGCCACATCAGTCCAATGGGGATATCTTCATTCTGCAAATACAGCAATATGATATAGTCCTATGTGTCGAATGGTTGTTTTTTGTGAACTCCAATATTGTATTCTTCGAGATATGTTATGTGTTATATGATGTGGGTATCAAGCATATAGATTTTTTTGGTGAGCGGGGTTTCCAAGAGGGCATCTAGTGAGTGGGTCGTTTTATCTCATTATTAGTTTTGCTATCAGTAGAATCAATAGACTCAGAGATGGTGGAATTTCCATGGTTTTTCAGTGAGTACTTGGACATCTTCTCCATGGATGTTGTGAATCAACCCCCTCGATGTGATGTTGAGTTTGATATAGACTTACAACCGGGTGCATGTCTGATTTTAATGACTCTCTATCGGATGTCACCTTCTGAGTTGTGGGAGTTACAGATTTAGGTCGATGAATTCATAAAAAAGGGATTTATCTGATTGAGAATATCTCCATGGGTTGATCTAGTATTGTTTTCAATGATGGCACATGGTGGTCTTAGGCTATGTATAGACTACCAGTAACTGGATCATGTGAGAGTGATGAACAGTTACCCCTTCTGAGGATTGATGGTCTTTTTTATAATCTAATGTGGGCAGGATGGTTCTATATGATTGAACTGTGCTCTGAATATCACAATTTGAGGGTGATGATGGGTGACATCTCGAAGACTACCATTAGGGGCAGATATAGGCAAATTGAGTTTGTGGTAATTCCATTCAGCATTACAGATATACTAGCCGTGTTCATGGGGTTCATGAACTCTATATTCCATGAGTATCAAGACTGGTTAGTAGTGGTGTTTATCTATGACATCCTAAACTACTCAAGATCAAAGGAGGATCATGCGAAGAATATTTAGATGGTTTTGGAGGTCCTTCTTCACCACCGTCTCTATGATAAGTTTTCCATGTGAATGTTTACGACACCAGAATTACTGTTCCTTGGATTTGTGGTGTCCTAGTAGGTAATAGAGCTGGTCTCGTCGAAGGTAAAGGAAGTTATTTCATGGGCGAGACAAAAGAACGTGGAAAACGATTACAATTTCCTAAGACTAATAGGTTACTAATTAAGGTTTATTCCTGACTTCTCTCTAGTTGTAGGAACATTGAAATCCTATAACAAGAAATACTAGGCCTTTATTTTGAGTGAGAAATTCTAGGAATAATTTATTTATCTGAAGATGAAGATGTTAGTGCCCGAGGGATATGGTTTCAGGAGGAAGGGGTCACATTTGAAGTGTTCTATGATGATCCATTCTAGGATTGGGGTGCGTGATAATGCTGTAGAAAGGCCCGATCTCTTATATGTATAGGAAGTTATGTCCTCATAAACAAAATTATGCCACCCATGAACCGAATCTTGAACCATTTATGTTTACACTAATGTTTAGGTAACATTACCTCATCATAGAATGCATCATGGACTTCAGAGATCACATGATCTTGAGGTATGTCTTCTCATAGCGAGACCTGATCTTGCGATAAAGGTGTTGGATGGATTTTCATCCAGACTGCCACATCGTGATCTCCTATACATCAAGAAAGGGGAACATGGAGGCTGATTCCTTGAGTAGGATTCTACATAAAGATGTGGTTCATGAGTCAGCATATTCGTTTCATGAAATTGAAGAGTTGGATACCTTTCATCTTGATGCAATTGTATAGGATAGTAGGGGCTTCCTATTTCATGTGACAGAGAAGACTTACCTAGTATAGAAATTGGAGAAGTCTCAATGGGAGTACATAGAGGTAGATGTAATTCATGATCACAATAGCAAGGGAAATGATTCAGAAGGATGGTCTGAAGATTTCCAAAATATGATGATTTTCTCTGCGAAGTTGTTTTTCTTGGTGACGATGAATGAGAGTGTACTCGTAGTGTTCCATAACTCACAGATCATGATTCACCCAGGAGTTACCAAGATGTACTGGGGCCTTAAGAGTCATTTTTTGTGGCATGGGGGGAAACGTACAATGGTGGAGTTTTTGGGAATGTGACTTGTGTTCCAGTAAGTAAAGGACGAGCACCGTGTTCCTATCATTTTGATGTAGACATTAGAATAAATCGAATGTAAATGGTAAGACATCTCAATGGATTTCATCATGAGACTAAACAGTATTCAAGGAGGCTTTGATACAATCGGGGTTGTGGTAGATCAATTGATGAAACCAGCTTACTTTATAGCGATTAAGGAGTCGATTGTCGTGGATGCTATGGAGCAAAAGTACATGGGCGATGGTGTGCAGTTGTACAGAGTTCCTAGAACCATCGATTCATATTAGGATACACACTTAACATCCCAATTATAGAGGTGATTACAATGTTCGTCTGGAATATATATATGCATTATCACTGCATTACACCCTTAGACAGATGGGAAGATAGACAGGACCCTCAAGACATTGGAGGACAAGCTGTGTGAAATTGTTATGGTCTTCGGAGGATCACGAATGTGAGACATTAAACTGGTAGATTTTTCCTACAATAATATTTATCACTCAACAATTAGAATGGCTCCATTCGAATCCTATTTTGAATGACATTTTCCTTCACCTCTGTGCTGACCAGAGGTTGGGGAGGGATGTGTCTGTGGACCAAAGGTTGTGAATAGAATGATAGAGAGGGTATTTCTTGTGTGATAGAGGATGAATGTGGGTCAAGACCAGTAGAAGCCGTATATAAATCATAGGAGGAGACACATTGAGTTTGAGGTTGGGGACCACATGTTCTTAAAGGTATCACCTCGGTGTGGGAAACTGATGTTCAGTAGGGAGATTAAGCTATCTCTTTTTCTCATTTGACCCATTGAGTTGTTGCGACGTGCTTATGAGGTTTCTTACCAGCCAGCGCTAACACCACCCCTATAGAGGTTCCATGACTACTTCGATGTGTCTCATCTTAGTTGGTATCCACACAATAATTTGAACATCCTTGATTGGGGAATGAAGGATATCAAGGACAGTTCAACATTTTTGGATTGAAAAGAATGAATCGAGGATGATGAGGAGAAAGTGATTTTTGGGTGGACCATTCCCCTGGATCATGTGTTTTGGAGGTGTGGTTTCCTCGTGGAATGTACCTAGGAATGGCAGGCACAAATGCTTGCCTAGTACCCAGATATTTTTTGGAGTTTTTGTTTTCTGCTTACCTTTTGCATTGCTATGGTGTAATGCTTAACCTTATTTTCTATGAGATGTACTATTTTCCTTATTCTATGAATGTTTGTAAATTACTCACTATGGGTAGGGGTGGAACCAATCCCTAATAAAGACATATTAAAGAGGATGTGATTAAACCTATGCGGGTTGGTCCGTGCCACCGAAATCGGATAGTTTCTTGACATGGGGGAAGGGACTCCCTAACCAATATGTATGGACTATGAGACCATTATATGAGTGTGTGGTTTCATGGGGAGAGGGGCAGTAGAGCTCTGACAGTTGATCCATATGAGGGAGAGGTGATCCTAGGATGTCATGGAGGCATGATTGTGAAACCACATTGTTTCCCCAATTGTTCATGAGATAGATATAGATGAGGATTACTCTAGATAGGTATCACAGGGATTGTTGTTAATAAATCTTATTTCTCCGGTAAGTTTTAATATCTCGAGGACGATAATTTCTTGAGAGGTATCTGATGTAATGATCCAATTTTTTTATCCCTTAAGTTGTGGAAATAATGTGTTAGTAGTGTTAATAGGGGTGATTCTTGCTCATGAGTTTTCCAAAAACTCAGTTCCACCAAACGGTTCCACTAGAATGGTGGCACACTAAGACAGTGGCACCACTTATAGTGTCTCACTAATCTGGGGGTATCGTTATAGTATCTCCCACCTTTTTCAAATTTTTCTTCCAGTACCTGAGTTTTCCAATTCCTCCCCAAGAATGTAATATTGACATAAAAGGGTTTTAATACACTTTTCAAATCCATTTAAATCTGGTAATTTTTTTAAACCCACATATTTCAATAGATTGTTCATTACCATAACCTGGGTCCTTTTTACTCAGTGTCACACCATTCCTCGGGCGTTCTAATTTCGGCCATAATACATGGTTTCTCTCTATTTATAGTATATAAATTAACTCACAACTGTTATCTATACCATCTCCAAAGAGAATTATTAAATAACTATTAATCTTGATGTTTGAAACTGCACAATCACATGGTCGAACCATGATCCGACTTTCATGTTCGTCGAAATCGACTACCAAATTTTAGGATTTGGCCTTGTCTTATGCTAGGATCCACTCTTAATAATTATTTTCCATTATATAAATTAAAATCTAGAAACTAACCCCAGAGATAAATCACGCATCCATGCAGGAGCCCTTCCTGCCCATCCTTGGAGCCACTGGAGTTCTTTCCCTATAAGTAGAACATTCCCAGTTCTCGGTGCTAGGAGAAAACATCGATAGATGATCATCCAAGTAGTGTTTTCATTCATCTCTCCTTAATGTGTATCATGAGGGGGGTGGCGGAAAATTTTTCCCTCAGGACATGGATGAAACCAATCCTCAATGAAGATAAAAAACATTAATGAATTAAGGGAGTTGTGGTAGATAGTAAATCTTTTGTACACTTTTATCTTCTCTTATATTTTGCAAATTGTATGGTATTATTCCCACTAAAAATAGTGGCCACTAGTGGTACATTTTTGCGCACTAATGTACATATTTTTCTCTTTATAAACATGGGATGGAATGGATGTAACATGGAAACTCATTAATCACATAATGTTAGTTGATTGAATGGATTCCCAATGAATTTGAATCTATATGAGATCACCCATGCTAACCAAATGGTATGATGAAAATTAATGAATGGTGTGGAAAAATCTGGAAACATCCAAACTCTATTTGGTAAAAATGTGTTGTTTCTCCCATTGATTCTTCTAGGGTGATGTGGATGAAGATATGATATCCAATTTTTCAGTTGTTGGTTTGTGGATATATGATATATGTCGGGTGTTGGTTTGGTTCCAGTACTTTGAGGGATCTCAGTGACCTGTTTGGTTGTTGTAACTTTTTAAGAGAACAAGGCGTGAGTGCTTAAATTTATGCTTGGCTATTTTCCATCACTTTTTTTTCTTGGCTTGCAACTTTGGATGTTAGTTTCCTGATAGTGAAGGAATACTTTTAAATGGAATTACTTGAACATGGTAGCGAGAGTGAGGTATTTTATGTTCAGCAATGGTTTGTACTCTGGTTTGTGGTTGTTGTGTTTGTGTGGACGTTGGAATAGTAATGAGGGTGGTTTTGCATTTAAACACTTAGTTTGGGATGATTTTTTGATTTACTATATGTAAAATATTTATTTTTAGTGTTTCTTATACACACCCCACCCATATTGATAAATTCGTACAAAACACCACCATTTCATGGGGAGGGTGTTTTCTCCATCATTCCTTTGAGTGGTTGGTTATTTTCTCATTTTATGCTCCCTCTATTGGGTAGGAAAATTCTCTTCCTGATGGTTGTGATATAATGTGGTCCATTATTTACGATGAATCTTTGGGTAGGGTGCACTGTGGTAGTTGGACCGTGTGTGTGTGGGTAGTTTTGATTCTCAAGTGTCTTTTGGAGGAGGACCACATGTCTTCAGGTGTAGTGGTGGTTATTATGGACTAGGTGTCTGGGGGTGTGGTTATCTATGGTTGTGGTGGAATAGGTGTTTCCAGTCATAGAAGTGGTTGTTCAGGCCTAGGTTTCTGCTTGAATGGTTTCATAATGTTGTGGGGGGCTATGTGTCTGTTTGCATGATGTGTGTTTGTGGTGGCCCAAAAGGATGTTTTGAGGGGTGTAGTTGGACTACTGTGAAAATGGTGGGGGTTGTATGACACATATTATTTCTTCAATAACCAGTGGGAAAGCAGTAATCGGTACCAAAATATAGATTTTCTATTTCTATTACTTTACCTGACATGAATTTTTTGGAGAGTGTGCCTTGGTGAGGCAGGGTGGATAGTTTTCTTTACTAGGTGTTTTGGTTATCACTACTTTCTCACTAGGCATTAGAATTCCTCCCCAATTGTGCACACTTTCTTTTAGTTTTCCCTTTTGATTATATATGTATACTAACCCTACACATATAATACAACATTATGGTTTCGATGAGGACTTCAAGAAAAATGTTGGATCGTACTAGATTGGACGTTGGGCCTATTAATGCATATATTTTCTTTTCCTTTAGTACTTTCATATAGAGATTTAAGAACCCATATCTTCTTTCTAGGAATGTTTCTGTTTTTATGGTCGTTATTGAGAAAAAGAGGAAATTCTGAAAATTTTCAATGTACAGGCCGTGTACTGCCTTTCCACAGAAGGTCGTGTGCTGGCTTTGTATTATCCACACACACGACCGCGTAGGACTAATTTGGTGGCCGCTTAATGTGGAGTACGGAAACAATTAGTATAGGCTGTGTACTTAAAAACTACAAGACATGTATGTTTTTTTCATTAAACTCACCGGGTCACGTCTAATCGCTAGAATGCTCTTCGTGTAGGTCTCGTTTGACCGAGTGCTCCGTACGACTGAAAATCATCGACGATCCCTCAAGTGTGCATCTTTCCTTTGAATCGATCTCTTTCGGTTGCGTTGGAATCGCATCGGTGAGCTCTCTCTTCTTGTTGATCTTTGTATCATGATTCCTCTTGTTCCTCATATTATCTCCCATTGAAAATTTTAGTGGTTTTTTAGGTCGTCGGCGTTATATGGTGATTCGAGCTTTGGGTTTCACTTATATCGATCTCCAAACACTGAGGTATGTGGTTTGTGATTTGAATTGAACATCCTTGATAATTGTGTGCAAAATTTCCAATACCAATTAAATGGGTATTTCACGTTTAAGGTTTTAGCCCTATTATTGCCATGTTATGCTAGTATGCTTGAGTAGATGAAAATTTATTGTTAATAGGGTTAATTTTTATGCTTTATAAGTGTTTTCCCATGAATTATTAGGTTGTTTTGACCTTTGCGTCAAGTTTTCCTATTTGGATGTTGTTTACTTTTCCATGCCTTGTATTCTAGGATGGTGTGACTGTTGTTCTGATATGCTGAGATGTTTTAGACTGCTATCCAAGTAGTTCATGAGGTTTTATTAGGTTAATACATGCTTCTATACATGTTTTATTTACATAAGGCCATGAGAACTTCGTGTATATACCATAGGGAGAATGGAAATAAGGGTTTCTCCAGAGTGTCTTTATAAATTACGATGTGAGACCACAGGGGGAATTGACGTTGAGTACATCCTCAGAGTTTCTGTAGTTCCTCAACCCTGCCACAGAGGGAATGTGATGTCAGTGCTTCCCTAGGGCAGCTTTAGTACCGATACGAAACTGTAAAGAAAATTGACATTCAATGCTTTTCCATAGAGTCAATGCGTAAGCTAAACCAGATGGGTTAGACTGATTGTACTTCCTAGAGCGTTTCTTGTACTTGTTAGGAAGGACCAGTGGAGTTATACTGAGTATGATTCCCATAGGGTTACCTATTTGATTTCATCTACTTGTTTAGTTGATGTTTGGTATGAAATTGTTGATTGTTTACTATTGATTACTTTCATGTTTATAGTTCCAGTACGTTTACCTACCATATACTCACTGACTGTTAGGAATAGATCTCATGGTGGATTCCTTCTGTGATTTAGTCTGACACCATGTTTGGGCCATGCATTTGGGCCCAAACAGATTATATTGTTTCAGGTATAGATAAGGTAAATCTCCCTTCTACTTCGGGTACTTGACATGCTATAGAGGTAGAGAGAATGTGACCAAGTTATGTCTTGTGATGATGAAGATGTCCTTATTTGTTTCTTTTGTACATTTGTTTGGTACTGTTTGTATTCCAACATTGTGACTTGTTTGGATACTTTCCCAGAAATATGTATCATGCATCATATATATATGTGGTCTAGATTATTATTTCATGTTTATATCTATTTACATTTATATGAAATATTACTCCTTCTACAATTGTGTATTTCTTTCTCTCCCACTGTGTACTCTACCAAGGAGGGAACAGTTTCCCTACTATCACACCCAAGGCCCGTACTATTGGTCGGTAGCCTCTGTCTTTCAGGGAAATTGTGCTTGAGGCCTTGTGACCAACTGGGTACGGGGCACCTCTGGGTGGATTCCGAAACTGGGATGTTACAAAGTGCAATTTGAGGAATTATTTTATATTGACCTACTGTTTATATCCTATAGTCAAAGATAGGGAAAAATAAGCACTTGGTAATAAGCTATACCCTAGAGTAGCTAACCCATGTCTAGGGAAAATCCAACCAACCACGTTTATTGAAATTTTTCTATTTTTGCAAGTTTACAGTTGATTTGATTTTCACTATTGGGTGACAAACATTCCTTTTTCTATTAATGTTGATGATATTGAGTTTCTATTTTTGTTACAACCTGATGAGATGAGGGTATTCCATCTCATGCATCATACAGACACTTGCTAGAAATCACGTGTCATGCATTCTTTCCATGACATTTAGGGTGAATTAGCGATTTCATGTCTTTGTGATAGATGTTGTGTATTATATGCATTATGTTGTGATATTTTCCATGATAAAATACATTTTTTTTTGATAAGGTATCATTTGTGTAAGGTTTTGTTTGAATGAATACCAAATTTTGGTTCTTGAGGTGTTATGAGCCATCATTGACTGAAAATTTGAGGATCTTTGCCTTTTTATCCTTTTTATAACATGTATAAAATGAAAAAAATTAATTTTCAGGGTGTATGGGCCCTCTCGGAAAAAAATTGGCACTTTCAATGTTCATTTCAAGGTTTTTCTAGGTTCCAGAGTAGTTGTTGAGGCTTACGGTCCGAAATAACCCAGAATACATGCCTTTTTTTATGAATACACGGCATGTGTTCTTCTATTCAGGAAGAAATAGTTTTTTCTTAAGTACATTCCATTTACATTATGTACACTCTGTGTAGTCTCTAACTGTGTTATAGGTATTGTGGGCAGAGACACGAGATAGTAAATTTCTTGTAGGAACACGTCATGTACTAGTTGAAGATGCCATGTAGTCTGACCTCGGTTCCCATCTGTGTCATGAACAACATCGGTCGGTGTTATCTATCCACATGCACTTCTTGTACATCTAGAACATGCCATGTAGTGTGAGACATGGGTCCGGCTGTGTCACTTACAACATGGGCCAGATGAAGCTTTTCTAGTACACCCCATGTCTGCCTTTTACACATCGTGTAGCCTTGTCTTATGAGACCCGTGTGGCTTAACAATGTAGAAGGACTCAGGAAAGGAAAAAGGATTCAAGTACACGTCGTGTGTTAGGGAAACACGCTATATTTTTGGGGTTTTACATGACCAGTCTAGGCAGAAGTACAATCCTGTGTAATTGACTTAAGGAAACACGTCTTGTAGTCGAAGAACACATAATGTATTCATGTTTTGTGAAACTTGAATGTTTTATTCCTCATGTTCCCTTATTATGATTTTAGGATTTATCCCCTTTCAATCCAGTTTTAGGCTGTGCACTTGACCTTACAGAGTCATGCCACTGAGACATCCTACAGTTGTATGTTAGTTGCCAGTTGGTGATCAGACACTGGACATGGCTGCTCAGGAACTACCTACTGATCCTCCAGTTATGCTAGTCATGGAACCAACCACTATACCTGACATAGATGATAATTCACAGTTCAGAGAGGGATTTTAGAGTATGATGTGGACTTTTAGGGAGAACCACCTCCTACCCCGTGGAAGGGTAATTTGACAAGGGTCTTCTTGTAGAAACATCCACCTACCTTCTCAAGGGATGGAGGACACCATGCAGTAGAGTCATGGATAGAATCCATTCTTATGATCTTCAAGCATCAGGAGTAACCTCTAGATAGGAAGGTCATTCTCTCTACCTACATGCTTTGGGACTCATCCATGAGGTGGTGGGTAGTGATCTCACAGGCGGGAAACCCGCAGGTTATGGCGTACGATTAGTTTCAACACATCTTCTATGAATAATTCTATCCAGGGACCTTGAGGTCTGATCAAACCTGAGATTTTATGAGTCTAGATTAGTGTACTCTTTCTGTTATGGAGTGTTCCTCCCGCTTTACGGAGCAGTAGTACTTCACGCCTATTTCTGTACGTGATCAGTTGTTCATGGAAAAGAAGATCGAGGATGGTCTGAGGCACGACATCCCATCATAGGTGAACATCTTCTGGTTGACTTCTGTCACATCTATCATTAACCAGGTGTTGATCAGAGTGTGCAATATGAGATATTACAGATTTGTGAGCTAGGATGGCTCGACATCTAGAGTAAGCATCCCTCCTAATGACAGCAGGAAGCGTCCCAGGGAGCCTTCACGAGGTGATCCAAGTAGGTGAGACACTGCTTCTGGAAGCCAGGTGGTGTGCTACCAGTGTAAGAAGAGTGGTCATACGAGGCCACATAGACCGAGAGACCAATTGCAGTGCCAATCGTGTGGAAAGTTTGGTCATATTTAGTGCTTATATAAGATCTTTTCACTAGTAGCTTGTGACAGAGATTCTTTGATGACTCCGTGCACTGGAGCAGCGCTACCAGTTTCTCACCAGTATGGGAACTGGAGTTCTTCTGGCCGTTCGGGCCTAGGTGGAGGTCGTGGTGATGGTGGTCAGTCACCGGTCTTTCAGCAACAACATGGTGGATCAGCTCAAAGTGGACATGTAGGGTCATTGGGCTGCAGTGCACGTTAGACATTTGCAGTGGAGAAGACCCAGCATGATCATGATCTCGGACCCTCCACAGTTCGTGGTATGATATTAGTATCTTCAGTTTTATCTTCTTCTCTCTTTGATACTGGGGCTTCCCATAGCTTTATATATGTGTCTATTGTGGAGAGCCTCGGTCTATGCATAATATCTTATGCTGATAACTTAATGATAGACACTCCATTGGGTACAAGAACAGCTAGTGTGCGTCGTTGTAGAGAATTCCCTCTAGAGGTCGGCAGTTGTCACTTTTTATTGGACCTCTATGTCCTAGATATGACACTGATATGATGTCATTATTGGGATTGAATGGTTTGTTCCCTTCCAAGAATTCATCAAATTTTATCTCCGCAGGGTGAGATTCATATCACCGGAGGGTGGATCTTTTCCTAATAGGGGTGAATGGGTTGTCCATGTGAGAATAGTAGGTCTAGAGAATCATTTGTTAGGAGGAGTTACAACCCAGATTTATAGTTTATATCTGGATGATTAGGGGACTTATTAGGTATACTTTCCTATAGTAGTGGATCATTTTAGGGATGTATTTCTAGAGGACTTTTAAGTATTCCCTCTCGAGCGCGAGGTAGATGTTTCTATTGGGCTCTTCTAGGGGCGGAAACAGTGTCCATTCCTCCTAATTGTTTGGCTACACCTAAGTTGTAGTAGCTGAAGAAGCAGTTGGTGGAGTTAAAGGAAAATGGTTTCATCTGACCCAGTACTTCTTCTTGGGGTTCTCCTGACCTATTTGCGAAGAAGGTAGGAGGTACCCTCATGCATTGTGTGGATTATCAGAAGCTGAACCAGTTGATGTTCATGAAACGATATCCATTATTGAGGATTGATGACCTCTTTGATCAGATTCGAGGATCATGGGTGTTCTCAAAGATTGACATGAGGTCCGGTTATCACCAGTTGCATATAATTCCATCTGTTATACCTCTTACGGACTTCCAGGGTAGGTATGGTCTATACAAGTATATGGATATGCCGTTCGGTCTCATGAATTAGCCTGCAGTTTTCATTGCACTGGTGAACTGAGTGTTCCATCCATACTTGGATTCTTTCTTGTTGGTCTTTGTGGATGATATATTGGTGTACTCCAAAACTTGACACAACCATGCCACAAATAATTAGATTGTTATGATTACACTATTGTAGATTCAGTAATACGATACGCTCTCAAAATGAAACTTTTGTATGGATCATATTCACATTGCGGGACTTGTTATCTTGGAGATTTGAGTATCAGTAGACCCATATAAAGTGAGAGAAGTAGTTTTTTGGGAGCAGAAGAAGAATTTTTTTTGAGGTAAGAAGTTTTATAGGGATAGTTGTATAATACATATGCTTCATACATGACTTTTCACACATAGCAGCACCACTGAAAGGTCTGACTAAGAAGGGAACAATGTTTTTGTTGTCAGATTATTGTGAATTAGCCTTTTAGGAGATGAAAGGGAGGCTGAATTCAGCACCGATACTAATCCTGCCAGAGCTAGGCAAGAGCTATACTATCTACTATGATGCATCAGGTATCGGGCTGGGAGGATTTCTTATGCAGGGGGAAGGAGTCGTTGCATACGCATCTCGGCAGTTGCAGCCACATGAGATGAACTACCCGACACCCGACCTCAATTTAATGGATGTTGTTCATGCCTTATGCAATTGGAGAAGTTATCTTTTGGGAGAGAATTTTGTGGTTTTCACCAACGACGAAGTCTCAAGTACATCTTCCATCAGCAAGACATGAATATGAGACTGCGCCGTTGGGTCGAGTACCTTCAGACTTTTGACTTCAAGATTCCTTTTATGCCAAGGAAGGGAAATGCAGTGGCCGATGATCTGAGTTGGAGAACTCAGATATTGGTAGTTCAGGAGGCCAGTAGTGAGTGGCAGCTTATGTCTCTATTCTCGGAGATGCATTTGGTGGTGGCCGACAGATAGGGGAAGATATTCCTTCCTTCTGTAGCGGTTACCTCTTCTCTACTTGATCGAGTGAGAATGAGGTAGCTATCAGATTCATAAGGCCTAGTCCGAAGGGAACATGTGTGAAGAGAGGACCCTATTCCTAGATGGACTGTAGTCATGGATTAGATCATTCAGTTACACGAGCGTGTATGGGTGCCAACATATATACATGAGGAGAAGATGCATGACTTCTCTCCTCAGTTTGGGCAGTTCATCCTGGTGTCACCAAGATGAATAGTGCTATACACTCTCAGTATTGGTGGCCATGTATGAAGAGTGATGGTTCTCGTTTATTAATGTTGTGTTCAACTTATTAGAAGGTGAGGGAGGAGAATCATTGTTCAGCAGGGATTTTAAATCAGTTACCCATTCCTGAGGGGAAGTGGAATGAAGATACGATGGAATTCCTGACCTGTTTTCCGAGGTCGCCTCGAGGGTAGGACGTAGTTTGGGTTGTCATTGATCGGATCATGAAGGTATCTCAATTAAAGTTGATCAATGATACCTTCTGTGTTGATGATATAGGATGGTTTTATATCCAAGAGATTGTACTTCTACATGGAGTTCCACACTCTATTGTTTCAGATAAGGATGCACATTTTACTTATTGGGTCAGGATGGGTCTTCAGACGGATTTGGGTACACAGGTATATCTAAGTGTAGCATAGCATCCCCATACATATGGCCATTTTGAGAATACCATTCAGTTTCATGAGGACATTCTAAGAGCATTCATTCTGGATTTTGGAGGATATTGGAAGAATCATATACCTCTTTTGGAGTTTTCCTATAACAATAGTTTTCATGAAACTATTGAGATGTCACCTTATGAGGCTTTGTACGATAGGCCATCCCGATCACCATTATGTTGGATAGAGGTAGGAGAAGCACCTTTGCTGGGAACTCGTCTTTTCAAAGAGTCCATAGAGAAGATAGAGATGATTCAGAAGAGGATGGCTACTACACAGTCTTGACAGAAGTATCATGCTGATCAGTGGAGACGACCTCTAGAGTTCGTGGTCGGGGATCATGTTTTCCTGCATGTCACACCGAGGTTGGGGAAAAATTGTATTATGAGACATGGTAAGACTTAGACGAGGTATGTCAGGCCATTTGAGGTGTTGGAGAGAGTTGGCCCGGTTTCCTATTGGTTGCAGTTACCTCAATGGTACCGAGTTATGCACGACGTCTTCCACGTTTCTCATCTCTGACGTTACTTTCAGACCCGTATCATGTCTTTAATCCGGAGTAGTTTGAACTTCATGTAGATGACTCATTCGAGGAGCATCCTATCAAGACTGTGGATCTCAGTACAAAGGTTCCTCATGTCCATTCTGTGTCTCTCGTATGAGTTCTATAGTAGCACGGGCGGGTACTGGATGATAATTGGGAGAGGGAGGTCGATGTGCGGGCACAGTGGCCAGTGTGGTTTGGGGTTTCTTCTTTTATGCCTCACTAGTTAAATTAATGGATGAAATTTTTTAAGGGGGATGTTTTTAATAACCCGGATATTCTTTCCAGGTATGTTTTTCCATTTCTGGTCATTTTTTTAAAAAAATAGGAAATTCAAAATATTTTCAAAGTACAAGACATGTACATTATGATTACACTTTGTGTAATGCCTTTCCACAGAAGGCCGTGTGCTGGCCATGTAGTAGCCACGCACATGGCTATGTGGGAGTGAGTTGGAGTCCACATAAAGAAGATTATGGAAACTATAGGTATAAGCTGAATAGTTCAAAAGTATATGCAGTGTACTTTTGTTTTTACATTAAACACGACAGGGTCATGTCTAATCACTAGAATTCACTTTCTTTAGGTATTTTTCGACCAAGATCTCCCTACGGCCGTGGATCATCGACGAAACCCTAAGTTTGCATGTGTCCTCTGAATCATACACTGTCAGTTGTGTTGGAATCACATCGGTGAGCTCTCTCTTTTGCTTGAGCTTCGTTTCATGATTCATCTTCATCCTCATGTTATCCTTCGTTGAAGATTTTATACTTTTTTTAGATATTTAGTGTTATAAGGTGATTCAATATTCGATGTTCACTTATATCGATCTCCTAATGCCGAGGTAGGTGGTTTGTGCATTTTTTTTAACGTTCATGAGAATTATGTGCAAAATTACCAATACCCATGAACGGGGTATTGGGAGTTTACCATTTTAGCCCAATTGATTGCCTGCTATTCTTTTATTATTGATTAGATGTTAATTGATTATGAATAGGGTAAATTGTTATGATTTGGTAGTTTTTTCCAATGCATGTTTTCCATGATCTGTCCTTTGGGTCTAGTTTTCCTGTTAGGATGCTGTTTACTTTCCCATGCCTAGTATTATAGGATGGTGTGACTGTTGTTCTAATATGCGGAGATGTTGTGGATTGATAGAAAAGTAGTTTTTGAGGTTTTATTAGTCTAATATGTGCTCCTATGCTTTCTAGACATACATATGGCCGTGAGAACCTTGTATATAATCCATAAGGAGAATGGACCTAAGGGATTCTCCAAAGTGTCTTCAAATAATTTACTATGAAATACCACATAGGGAATTAACATTGAGTGATTCCTCAGAGTGTCTATAGTTCTTCAACGTGGTCCATAGATTTAATGTTACGCAAGTGCTTCTATATAGTACCTTTAGTACCGATACGAGACTATAGGGGAAATTGATGGTGAGTGCTTTCCTAGAGTGTCTATGCTTAAGCTGAACCAGTGGGGTTAGACTAAGTGTACTGCACAGAGGGTTGCTTGTACTAGTTTGGTAGGACCAGAGGGGATATGTTGTGTGTTCTTCCTAGAGGGTTACCTTGTGTATGCTACATGATTTTACTTGTTAGGTAGGACCAGAGGGGTTAGACTGAGTGTTCTTCCCAGAGGGTAACCTATTATTGTTCATTTTCATGTTTAGTTACTACTTGGTTTGAAATTTTGGATTGATTACTATTGAGTACTTTAATTTTATTGTTCATGTAATTTTACCTACAATATACACAATGATTGTTAGGAATAGGTCTTGTGGCAGTTGCCTACTAGGATTTAGTCTCACACCCTACTTGGGCCATGATTTTGTGCCCAGTATGATTATATTGTTGCAGGTATATATAAGGGCAAGTGCCCTTCTACTTCAAGTACTTGACATGATGTAGATCCGAAGAGAGTGGGATAAAGCTATGGCTTGTGATGTTGAGGAGTTGCTAACTTGTTTTTTTTGTATTTTGGTTTTGTACTGTTTTTAATCTAGCATTGTAACTTGTTTGGCTGCTTTCCTAGACATATGTATCATGAATCTTTTATATATATGCTCCAATTTTATTATTTATAGTTTACTGCTATTTTACTTTTGTATGGATTACTACTTATTTTTCTATTGTGTATTTGTTTTTCTTCCACTGTGTACTCTGCCAATGAGGGAATAATTTCCCCACCATCACATCTAAGGCCCTCACTACTAGTCGGTAGAATATGCTATTTAGAGAAATTTGCTTGGGCCATGTGACCACCCGGGTAATTGGCACCTCTAGGTGCCTTCATAATATTGAAGGCGAGACTCAGGGGTCATTATCAATCCTTCAACTTGATGAATGATTGATTTTTTAGTTTTATATCCCTATAATCATCGTGGTGATGGATGATTGTGACATTGAAGCAATGGATGGAGTAAGTCAAAGAAAATCATGGATCCTCCTTAAATATAATACCAATATGGTTCATATTCCTCAATTGAGAAATATGACCGAGCTTTCTACATGAATTCGGATTCAGTTTCATTGGAACCACCGAGCTCAATCCTATCGTCTTTGGAAAGCTGCATCGTTCATTAAAATTTTTCCAATACAAAATTTATCTTATATGAAATGGTCTCAATCCTATTTATTCTACCTGAAAAAAATAATTCAATTTTACCAGTGTTTTTCTTATATCAAAATTTCTATTTCTCTAGGTTAGTAGCACAATAATAATATTTGAATCCAAAAATATATATATATATATTGATTATCTGCACCATAAACTATCAAACGGGAAAAAACTGAAATTTCTAAAATTTCACTCATATATTTGTGATTTTAGTATTATCTTATGCTGAATAAATTTAATTCATTTAGATGCATCCCTTCTCAAAATATATTATGTGAATAGTGTAATTTTTAAATGAATAGTTGATAAAACAATTCCAAAATTCAAATATTTAAATTAACACTAATCACAACTATTTCTGATAAATTCTAAAGAAGGCTGGGATAAATATTTTTATACAAATCCACTAAAAAATAATATTAACTATCCAAAAATTATTGACAATGAAAATCATAATTTTTAAAAAATTATATAAGTCATTAAAATTGTATATAAAAATTTAATTCAAAATATTAATGATTTAAATAAAATAAAATGCGTGAAAAAGACTAAAAAATAAATTATCATGATGATTAAATTAATGTACTTATAATTGATATTTTAAAACAATGTTAAAATAGAGTTATGAAATTATATAAAAAAATATCCAACGAAGATCACTGATAAATGTAATTTATTTTTTTATCACAATAATCAATAATTTACTAATTGTCTTTGAATAAATAATAAAAAACAAGCATAAAAAAAAATTAATATCAGATATATAAATAAAAAATTATAATTATCAATACAAAAATATAGTTTATAATTTTCAATGATAATTTAATAAGATTACAACATTAAATAATTTTTTTATGTAATCAAATTTATTCTATTATGATTGTAATTTTCCATAAAACACATTAATTTACCAATATTTATGTAAAACATGAATGAAATAAAACCATGCCAAAATGTATACATTGAATTTTCAATTTATAAATTATGCTTGTGAGTTGGTGGAATTTTATATTAGTTACACTCATATCGATTGTGTCTTATATATATTTATGGATGAATTTTCTATGAAATTTATTTATGAAAGGATTCTTGATTTCTATTCAGATTGTAATAATATGGGTCATAAGATTTCATGTTTTACAAAGAACTGATCCTTCTCATTTTGTGCATTCGATTTCCATGAAGAGAAGGATTACAAGACCAAAGAGAATATTTCATTGTCGGGGTGTCCCATAATCAACCACATATGATTAAATCTCACTATGACCCACAATATCATAGGAATTCTCCATCAAAACTTTCTACAAATGTATCTAAATACCTTATTGTCCATGTTTTCCCATATTCCCATGTATAATGGCCTTGGGATGAAATTTCAGAGGAAAAAGAGAATTCATGTTATATGATATGTATCAAGACATAATTAGGAGACACTATTTTAATAGAAATTATGTGGATATTACACCTATGGATACTATTAATGGAAAATCATAGAGTCAGTATGTTCTATATTGCATGGTCTATATGGTATTATTTTAGTAGTAACTTCTAGCCACTACCAAAGGTAAAGAGAAAAAATGGTGGTTTTTTATATAAGGAAGTCCAAGAATCCTATATACTAGCATAAAGTACATCATGATGAGGCTAGAACATCTATAGTAATGGTTTTATCTATAGTGCATGGGGCCAAGAATAACTAGGAAAATATAATTTCTATTTTAATTATTTATAGTAACGATCATGTTAGTTCAGTAAAGGTCTATTATCATTACGAAATCTAATATAGTAGAGGGAACATACAACAAGCTTACTGACATGTTTTATGGAAATTATATTTCCATAGGGATTAAGAAAAAAAATTTATAAGTGTAAACTCTGCAAGGTCATATGCCACAATATACTACACATTCTCTACCAATGATTAATATATCTCATATTCGTTTTGACTATTAAATGAGAAACACTAGACCAAAACAACCTATATTCACTAGATTAAATGATACAACCCCATCTTCTTCTCATGTAAGCATAGAGGTTCTAAAAATGTATTATTTTGAATTACTTTCCTATAAACATATAGAAGAAGAGGGTCAATGAAGTCATGGTGTATATAAAGCTGTATATGGATTGAATGATTCCAATGATGAGCGTATTGAAGTTGGTGGTGGGAATTGGTAGTGGGTCCAGGCATAGAGAATGGGCTTGCATCCCCATAATATGGGTTAAAGCATTCCTCATCAATGTTTGTGTACCCGCTCTTAAACTACATAAATGTATCTTTTATTGTTCTCATGTTTTCTATTGAATGAGGGAATAACTGGTTTTTTTATGAACCAATCCTACTATTTTGGTCATCCTATATTTTTTTTAAAAAGGGGTTTTTTCCCATCTAATTAAAAATTTACGAAATTATAAAAAACACATTTTAATGAAAAATGTTGAATTAATCTAGAAATATTATTTAAAATTGTACAAAATATACGAATATGAAAAAATTTAATATTTTAAAAAAATTGGGATAACATAAATTAAAAGAAATAATAAAATACAAAACCTGTATTTAACATTGAATAAATTGAAATAATCTTGAACTCGGTTTCATTAACAAATACTAAAATGTTAAAAAACATAAAATTTAGTTTTTCTATCAAATGAAATAACGGGAAATGTTCTCAACCTATCTAGTAAAAAATATGGAATCAATTATTTGTTTTTCTTTCAAATAAATTACAGAAAATAATTATCCACTTAGGAGATGAATAAATTAAAAAAATATATTACGTTGAAAAAAATTAATAAATTGAAGTCAATATTAAATATAAATAAAAATATTAAAATACATTAATGGAGGGGTATAAAATATATTTACATTAGGTATTATTAAATAAAAAATATTGATAAATTCATTTCTATTTAAAATTAAAATAACTAAAAAATTAAAATATAATAAAATAAAGAAAATATGAAAATTAATGTAAAATGAAAAAAAATATCTTTAAAATAAATTATTAAAAATAAATAATATATTTACAATGTTAAAAAATCAATCAAAAAATAATTTATTTTTTTACATTTAAAAGATATAAAACATCATCATATTATTAATTTTTTTTTGAAATTTGATTAGAATTTATTTACTAGAACTTATAAAGTATTTTTTATTGTTAACCCGAATATCCATATCATTGGTTAGTTTATTTAATAAATTGATTACAAGATTTATTTTTCTAGAAAATCCATTAATGATTATATATTTAAATTTGATGAAGATATATTAATTTAGGAATATATAAGAAATGGTATCCTAAACTATATGATTTTTTCATTTTTTTGTAATAGAGAATCCATGCATATTAGTATGTATCTCAAATATATTGAGAAACATCAAGTACATCACTATTTATTCTCATTTTATGGAATTGTACTCATCAAATGCAAAAAATAAAATAAATCAAAAGATGGTTGGCTTATATTAAGATTCATTTTAAATGAATTATAGAGGATAAAAGTATTGATCGTTTTTTATTCCCTATGAATTTTCAAAATCATTACAACACTTTACTTGAGATATTTTCAATGTCTTTGTTATCAATATAGGAGATTTTATTTTGGTATTTCTGTATAAATGGAATATATTTTTCTCCCTAATTGAAGAATATTTTTTACGCCACGGTGGATAATTTTTAAAAATTACATGCTCGAATAAAATATATATTATATATTATATCATAAAAGATTCTGTTTTTATATATACCAATCTCATATAATTCATTCCTGGTGGAAATCACTCTAATATTATAATATCTAGAAACATAACACATGATTTGTCTATAATAGACATTATTAGTCTATATGGTATGCATAAAAGATGCAAGATTGTTTGTTATATTCCATTAAACAATCGAATGTTGGGAATTATTATATATCATTATCATTTCACTAATTGTATAACAAGATCAGTTTTCCATCCTATTTTTTCCATGAATCTGTATTGATGTGTATGTTTCAATATTTCTAATTGACTTCAATTGTGTTGCTATTGGAGATGAATTATTTTACAAGAAGTCAATTTTGTCCATGTCATTCTTCAATTTTTGTTTTCCATGAAAGAACATGGGGGCACTCATTAGTTATGTGTGGATGGGAGAGCTAAAATGATATTCAGATGGAGGTTGTAGGTTTTTGATTTATTGAAAAAGAAGTGTTTCCTGGATCTGGTGAAAACCAAAATAAAGAGAATCATTTTTTGATTCCAATGGATTGAAGTATCTACTCAGATGATGTGTGAATTTTAACTTAGGAGGTTGGGGATTTTATATAGAATTTGATTGCTAGAATTACTACAGATCACCCAGTTTTGTGTTAGAAAACAAAGGAGATCACAAACCAGAATTTAACACATATTTTACCTATTGATCTCAATGTTTTTGACATATATAGAGGATTATTCAGTAACATGATGTTGGTGTACGCAATAAACCATATGGAGTTTCAATAGAAAGAGGCACTTGGGGCTGCAAATGAAGCAATTTTTGTTATAGGGTATGGTGTTAAATTAGTTATTCATAAATAATGAGGGAAGCATTCGTCGGCCTGCCCTACCAATAGAGGCATCAAGGACTGGGTTCTTGTAACATGTCAGGAAAGGTCACGAAGGACCTATCTGGTAATACTCATTAGAAATAGAGTTTAGAGTTTAGTTTTATATGGATTGGTTTATAATCAAGGGGATGAGACCATGATGGAAAGGGTAGAAAAACTGTAGAATAGAAGAGGAATCCCGACAATGATCAATGTAATCATGGGACAGACCTATGGATTAAACATCAAGACATGCTTCGAGATATGGCATTGATAGGGAGAATGAAATTGGTTTACACATACTTAGGAGGAAAAGGGGAGGAAGGTTAAAAGGGATTCATGGTGTCCCATTGTCCTTAATGGAATAATGTCTTAAGGTAACATGTAGTATTGTCAACGACATATTATACTGAAAAAAACTTCGGTCAAAAGCAACAAGTTGATGGATAGTTAATTCATGTCTCAAGATAAGTAATGAAATTCGATTATTCTGAGTGAAAATCATGAGATGGGTTTTTGTGTTGTAATGGAACATAAAAAGGAAGGTTACATGGGGGTTGATCTGATCCAGGAATAGGTGGTTCCTAATGGTATAGTGAGGGTTAAAGATAAGTTGGATACAGAAAAAAAGAGAAGTAAGGGATCTCATATCAAATTCCAATGAATAAATAGTAGCATTGAAAATTGAGATCAATGGTACCCACATGGATTTGAATACGATCTACAAGCGAATGATGCATGAGTACCTCAATGAAGAACATTGCTTATGGACACAAGAGAACACCTCCATTTTTAAACGTTGCTTCACTGAATTTATGATTGGTGTTGAATTGTTTATATTCCATTGGGACAAGATGGACTATAGATTTGAAGACCTCATCATGGATGATACTGACATAATGATTGATGACCTATAATATATTCCCTATTATGGTAATGATTTGAATATACTTATGCTTGATTTTATCAATTCAGTTATTTATTATGATGTCAGCTATTAACCTTCCCACATTCAGATAAATTTCATAATATATCTATAAATGTTCTTTGCATAACATATAAAGTCAGTTTCAGTCATTGCATGCCTCTTGAAAAGTTGTGGAGGAGTACTAACATTGGATGTTGAAATAATAATCTATATTACTATTTTTTTCTTATAAAAAGAAGATGGCTGGGATTCTTATGTATTGAGAGTGATTAGATCTTCCTCTTTTAATACATAAGATATTTGAGTTCATAATAAATTATTGAAAATCACACCCTGTTTGTTTGTGTGTCTTATTTACATCATTGGAATAAATATTAAAATATATCATGATTATTTTGAAATATAAAAATCATGTGTATTCCCTTTATAAAAATGTCTATAATATCTCCTCGGTATTTATTTACAACTCTTGAATACAAAGTTTCCATGTTTAAACTATTGGAGGGCATTTAGTTCTAGGATTTATTGTTTTTTCATAAGTAAGAAATAAAAAAAATAAAAAAAATTAAATTTTAATTTTAGTAAATAAAATTGTAAAACACATTTTCATTAAAAAAACTAAAATAAAATAAAAATATAAAAAATAATGAAATAAAAGTATAAAATAAAATAATTATATAAATATGAAATTTAATAAATATTTTTAACTTTGAAATTTTTTTTACTTAAAATTAAAGCCATTTTTTCCATTTTAAATTTATTAAAATTTTATTATATATATTAATTATATATAATTTTTAATTTAACAAGAATTTAAATAAAATTATTCTTATCATGATTTTATTATAATGTATAATAAAATATTAGAATATCTTTTCTAAATTTATATGCCTTTTCTCATCTTAGTTTTTATCACAATTCTAAATATAATAACAATAACCATAATTATTATTATTATAAATAGTTTAATATTAATTTCATTTAATTTAGATTTAATTAAATATAAAAACCAAGAGTGCCTTTTCTTTATTTTCATATATGATATTTTTAAGAATTTTTTTAATTTAAATGAAACTAAAATGTAAGATGTAAAATATTTAATTTTTTTCACTCTTTTGGTATTTTTAACAATGTATAAATTCTTTAAAATTTTTAATAATATAACATAAATAAATACATTTTTTCTATTTTTTAGTACATTAATTGAATTATTTTTATTCAATTTATAATACATTTGAATATAAAATAATACATTTTATTAACTTTTACAATTTTATTTATTTAATGTTATCTCTTTTATAACATAAGTGAGGTTTTTATGATTAAAAAAATTAATTATTTTTCCCATTTTCTTGTTTTTGATGAAAATAAATTTTCATTATTTTTTTTCATATTTCAATAGAAAATAAATGTACAACAGAATATGATGGGTTATACAAATAAAAATAATCGTTGTCAAATATGTAGAATGATCTGGTTTTAGTTTTCACTATTATACACATATTCTTGGTGAATTGATGTCTACCTCCTGGATAAGTAACTATCCTCAATGACATTTGTTTTTAAGAGACCCACATATACCATCTAGTGATGAATAATAAGTGTCATATGTAATGGAAAATATATTGAATTTCTAGGATAAGTCCCGATAATCCGCCTATTGGTTCGGTTAATATATTTCTTCATATTTGATAAAAATATTTTTTTTTGTATTGTGTGGTAGTTTTTTTAGAAAAATAAATCTTCTTCCTCTTTAGAAAAATTGAAAACACCAGGTGCATAAATGTTTTTTTATTAAAAAAGGGGTAAATTATATAATTGTTAAATATTTAAAATATTCATAATATTAGATGGACATAGTTTTATTAAAAATAAATAAATAAAAGACACAATACAAAATACAAAAATCTCGACGAACATATATCTATTATAAAAAAAATTGAATACTATTTGTATAGTTTGGAAAAAAATATTAAAAATTATAAACAATATCTATTGTGACAAAAAAAATTAATACATTTTACTATTAAAAAAAATTATAAAAATCATTAATCCACTAGAAAAGGGGGAAAGGAAATAAATATATTAAACAAATTAATATTTAAACAAATAATAAAAATAATAAAATATAGAAAGATGAAATGAAATCCAAACTCTTTTTGTTACATAAAAATTAAAATACCAGTGAAAGACATTATTATATTAAAAATAGGAGAAGGGGGAATATAAAAAATATTTTCATGTATAAAATATTGTTACCAAATTAATAAAATCCATTATATAAAGGTTGAGAAAAAAATAGACTGAAAAGGCCTTATTGTGTAAAAAACAATAAAAATATGAAAAAATGAATGAAAATAATTTTACATAGAAAAAAATTTAGAAAATTCAAACACATCCTTATTTTATAAAATAGAAAAAAATATTAATTTATAAAAAATGTAAAAGAAAAAAATGTATAGTTGAAAAAAATGACATGACATCCAAAAAAAATCTTATATTTTTAAATAAATTGAAAATATAGAAATATTTTTTTAATGAGAAAATATTAAAAATAATAATTATATGAAAAAATATTTTATAAAAAAATATATTTAATGAATACATGAATACATCATTATGTTAGAAAAAAATAACAGAAAATAATCATATTTAATGAATAAAATGTTAAAATATGTAAAATTATAACATAGAAACATTAAATATACTAAAAAATTACATAAATGAAATAAGTTAAATCCCAAATGATATTTTTAAATTAATCAATTCAAATAAAAGAACATTTCATCAATAAAAATAATTTAAATGATAAACAAAACATAAAAAAATATTTAAAAGTTATCATTGTTTTAAATCAATTTTCGAAAAAAATAGAATCTTTATTTTGTGAAAAACAGAAAAATAAAAATATAAAAAAGTAAATTAAATATTATGATAAATACTATACCAATAAATTGAAGATACAATTTTTTTAATTTCAAATAAAATATAAATGTAATGAGAAACCAACAATGTTAAAAATAAATAGTTAATAAAAAAATATAAATAAAAATACAAATATGAATTACAAAAAATATCTTAATTTTCAAAAAACTTAATTCCTTGTAATGATAAAAGAAATAAAATATGTAATAGTAAGATCATGAAAAATAAAAACATGAGGAAAAATAATACAACGACAAAAAATGAAGTATAAAAAATATTTTTTACAATTAATAAATTAATCATTAAAATATTTAGAAAAAATAAGAATTTATATTTTATGTTGGAATAAAATTAAATAAAATTAAAATTATATTCTATTACAATATTTGAAGGAAGAAAATTAAAAATTTATTTAATGTTTATAATAAATTTGAAAAACAATGTTATGAAAATAAAAAGATGTAAATAAAGATAAATTAATTTACATTAAAATATTTTAAATAATTATGATAAAATATATTTATTTAAAAATTCAAATCAATCAGAATAATTAATATTATCTTAAAATAAATTATTAAAATAAAGAAGCAATTTACTTATAAAAAAATATACACATTAAAAAATAATATACTATCATTAAAATAAGTTAAAACAGATTCAAGATAAAAATTAATCTATTAAAGTCATATTAAAAAATAATGGACATAATATTTTTGAATGAATTTAATGAAAAAATATAAATAATCATTAGTCTATTCGAAAAAGAAAAAAAATTGTGATACGTTAAAATAAGTTAAAAAATTTATAATACTAAATAAATGAAAATAAAATAATAATAACATTGAATAACAATGTAATGACCGAGAAATTTCAAGGATTTTTTTTCTTAAATACTTTGGAATTATACGGGTCTTCGGTTTCTGACGGAACATGATTCTGAGGACTGCTGTGCCCAGAATAAATTTCTAATGTTTTGTTCGGGTACGTTTAGAAAATGTACGTGCACGTTTTTTATATCTTTTTGAACTAGTGCATGGAATTTAAATATAAGGACACTTATGAACTCGCAGCACCGATATTGGCTTAAGGGGACCTTTACAGTAGTTGCGTTTTCTCGGGTGGAGAAGTTAATTTTTGTGGTTTAATAAAAAAGGTTAAATAAAATTGTTGTGAACAATTTTATTTATCATGGGTTGTTATATCCTACAAGGGGATGTTATTGGAGGTCCCACATCCAGATAACCTCTCATGAGAAAATATTTGTGAAGTGGGGCCCACATGAGCCTTAACTAATCACCTCCCCTCAACTCGCCATCAACACCCCCTTTAATTAATTTGACAACTCCCACATAATGAATGAGAGATCTCTTCACCTCCCTCTCTATCTCTCTTTAATATTTGCCAACACCTTTTAATTAATGAATTTAACTCTTAAATTATTTAATTAAAGTGTTTGAATTTTTTATTACATGTGTGAATAAAATAATAGCCTTAGCTATTATTTTAGTTTGGCACTCATTGTGTTGGGATAATTTTGGGAGAGCTCAAGAGAAGAATAGGGTTATTCGTTCAATGAAGAGCATTGTTCTTCAATGATGAACAACTATGACAAAGAACGCGAGGGATAAAATCACCTTCCTCCACTACTTCAACCGCGGAAAGGAAGGAGGAGACACTGCAAGAATGCTACCAACCACCCACTTCCTCCAACATTGGCGGAACGACACTGTTCTCCGAGACTCATGACCACCGAGACAATCGTCTTTTTCATCTCGTCGACGAACAAACCTTAATCAAGTTTGGGGTTTATAGACCCATGGTGGGGAGAACTACTATGTGAGGAGGCAGACCCGCGATACTCGATAGGAGGAGTACCTCAATAGTCTATGGTTAGTGAGTAGCACCTCAGAGTGGAGACATGACTACAGTGCTCGACAGAGGTGGAGTTCTCCAGCAGCCATGGTTTCGACATCATGAATAAATGATGGTTTCAGATGAGTGAATGACATTTGTGTTTTCCTGATGATTGAGATGTATTACTTGATAACTTAGGTATATGTTTGGTCATATACCTAAGTAGTGGTTATCCATTGAAATCATCCTTTGTGGTTATCCTGGTTCGTTTTTGTGAGACCTATAGGGTCTCAGGGTCCCTACTATGTATCGTTATACTCACCCCTGCACGGGCTATGAACGCATCTCATTGTGTTGGATGCAGATGATGGACAACGCTAACCGAGGCTGAGTGTACGGGGACTGGATGGTTCCCTGAGGTGGACCTCACGACGAGACGGTACCCAGAAGAGATGTACGATTGTAGAGAACTGATGAGGCTTTCTGTACCTACCATTCAGGTAGGATCTGTGGTGGACGATTCAGGAGCTACTAGGCACCTTTTAGATGTTTGCCTTTTTAGTTACACATGTTTGTCCATTCCATGTACTGTTCTGTTGGGCTTGTATTTCTGGCCCACTTGACATTTAGCATACTTGTTACACAATTTTTACTTAGTGTTTTCTTCTTCATGAACTCTGGTTGTGTTTATTTTCAGTTATAAAGGCAATTCCTTCTGAGTACTTGGGATTTATGCCTTTGGTGCTAGTATCAAGCCCCTGGCCTATGGAAGGCAGGCTTGGGGTAGTCACAATATGGGCCCTGGGGGATGGGTCCTGACAAACTGGTTTCAGAGGAGTTAGTTCTACCGCAGAATAGAGGACTCTGATATTTATTTTCTGTGAAGGAATAGTGTTATGGGTACCGAGTGTGGTCTTCAGTTCAGGGAGTCTAGTGTTGGTTTGGAAACTGACGTATCCATACACCAGGACCTTGACTACTGATTTTTGAGTTACTGCATGAAAACACTGATTGTGTGTGTGTTTCAAAAGTTTTCATTTATGTCAGCTCAAACTAGGTCATCTCACCATGTTTAAATAATTTTACAGTGCCACATTTGTTCAGGATGCCTTCACGCAGACAGTTTGTTGGAGTTCCGAGAGAGTACCCGATGAAGGACCACCGAGCGATGAGGCTCCAGTGCATGGCCTTATTACAATGATGACACCTTCAGGTGGTGTACCAACATCACCACCACCCGTTGGGTATTAGATTCGACCAGCCGTACTAGTGGACGATGCACGCCGACAGAGCGTGTTGCATGAGTTCCCGTAGTAGAGGTCTCCGAGGTTATGAGGCGAGACAGATTCCCAGGCAGCAATGGACTAGCTAGAGGCGATTACTAGAGTTTTCTGCCTAGTTGAGGCACTAGTAGAGAAGATGTTGATATAAACTACTAATCTTTTTAGTGAGTGACCATGAGGATGGTCTGCATATTGATGAGGTTTCGGTACTTGGACAGTTTTCGGGATGGTATCTTCGGGCTGTGTGCCAACTATATCACTACCCATTGGTCTGCAGACATTACAGATGATACCGATAGAGGACACATGTAGGATTAGTTCCTTACATGTTTTTTAGCACCATATATCACTCAATCTTCGAGGCGAGCCCGACCCACATGCGGCTGAGGACTGGGTTGATGAGGTGGTTGTGAGTTTTCTAGAGACTATACAGCTTCAGCAGGATGATGTGATGATAGCTGAGTATTCATCAAGGCATACTGATCATTCCTGGTACTCGATGAATATGATATGATCAACTCATTAGCACTCAGACCTTTGAGCGAGGTGTGTTTAATGATATCCGAGAAATATCATTTTCCTCTAAAGCATCCGAACTTATATAAGGTTGATAGAGAGGACCATTGTGGTTGAACGATCATTGGCTGAGTGGATATAGCCAGTGAATGTTAGCAGTGAGAAGCATTAAAATGGCGCCAGTCTCAGAGACATGAGCATGTAGAATGTTTTGAGAAGAAGAAGTGTTTAGGAAAGATGAATCTGTAGGTAAATAGACATGGAAGTAGAGCTAATAGAGAAGCATGTGATGGTGAACATTTCGACATGTTACAACCACCCACCATTGTAGTCCTCGCCAGGCTCAGGGGGCGGGAGGGGAGGGGAAAATAGTAGCTGTATACGGTCAAAGAGTTTGACCCAAGGACTCTATGAATGATTAGAGGTACGGTCTGTGTCTATAACTAGCTGTCGTATCAATAGACATAGGTACCAATCATTCCTTCATTCCAAGAATCTTGACCTAGACCTAGAGATTGCTATTAAGTCGTTGACATGATCCTCACATCTGGAGATACCATTGGGAGGAGTCTAAATAATAAAATTTACACCAACGGTGTGATCTGACCCTTGAGGTGAGTGTTTTGGTTGGAACCTCACGGTGGTAGCGTCGAGGCCTTATGACGTTAGTTTGGGTATTCACTGGGCAACCACACTTCATACACAGATTGAATGTATTAGAAAAACAGGTTGTGGTTTACATACAACGTTGGGATGGGTTTTTCATGGTCAGGAAAAAGGAAACCCCGGGCTGTATTGGATGGAATCATGCATAAGTGGGTGCAATCGGTCCCTCATGAGTGGACCAGACTTAGATTTGTTCCAGACTTCTCCAAATTAGTTTCACCTCTTTCAGAATTGACGAAGAAGGGGAAACCCTTCAAGTGGTTAGAGAGATGCCAGTAGGGCTTTCAAGAGATGAGGCGGAGTTTGACCTGTGCATCCATCTTGAGGCTACATGAGAAGGTGTAGATCATCTCGGAGCGGATGAAGACTGCACAGAGAAGAAAGATGTCCTATGCTGATAGGAGGTAGAGGACACCTGAGTTCGAGGATTGCGACCATGTTTTCCTTCAGGTCTCACCTCGATGAGGTCTATAGAGATTTGGATGGGGTGTCAAGTTATCTCCATGATTCTTCAGACCATTCCAGGTCATCAGTAGAGTAGGCGAGGTGGGTTACCGCATGGACCTTCCTTCTCAGTTGCATCATGTGCATAACGTCTTCCACGGACCATAGTTGAGGAGATACGAGCACGACCCGACCCAAGTCATTGATCACAAGGAGCTGGACATCGATGGTGGGGAGACATTCACAGAGGTCATAGTAGTGATCGAGGATCAAAGGGAGCAGGTCCTACATGGACAGTTGATTCCCCCGGTGCGCATTCGCTGGCAGCACATGATCCTCTATGAGAGCTCATGGGAGAGGGAGGTTCAGATGCGTGATCAGTACCCTATTTTGTTTCCCTAGTGTGTGTTTTAGCTTTACGGGGACGTAAAGACTTGAGGGGGGGGGTAATTTAAATACTTAATAAATTTCAGGGAATTTTATTATTAAATACTTTTTAAAATTACCAGTGTTTGGTTTCTGACGTCCCTTGATTCTGAGGCCCGATGTGCCCAGAATCAATTTCTAATGTTTTTTTCGGGTACGTTCAGTAAACGTACGTGCGAGTTTTTCTATATTTTGAACCGGTGCTTGGAATTGAAACTTGAGGACATCGATAAACTCGCAGTGCCTGTATTCTCTTAAGGGGACATTTACCACAGTTTCATTTGCTCGGGTGGAGGAGTTAATTTTTTGGGATTAATAATAAATTTAAATAAAATTGTTGTGAACAATTTTATTTATCCTGGGTAGTTATATCCTACAAGGGGAAGTTATTTGTGGGGACCACATCCACATAACCTCTCGTGAGAGGATATTTGTGAGGTGGAGCCCACATGAGCCCTAACTTATCTCCTCCCCTCAACTCCCATTAACAACCCCTTTAATTTAGTTGACAACTCCCCCTTAATGAATGAAATCTCGTCTCATCACTCTCTCTAATTAATATTTTCCAACACCTTTTAATTAATGAATTGAACTCTTTGATTAATTAATTAATGTGTTTTAATTTTGAATTACTTGTGTGAATAAAATAATAGCCTTAGCTATTATTTTAGTTTGGCACTCGTTGTGTTGGGGGAATTTTGGGAGAGCTCAAGAGAAGAATAGTGTTCTTCTTTCGACAAAGAACACTATTCTTCAACAATGAACAACTCCGAAGAAGAATGAGAGGAAGACGATCACCAGCCTCCATTACTTAAACCGAGGAAAGGAAGGAGGTGACGCCGTAAGAACACTACCAGCCTCCCTCTTCCTCTAACGTTGATGGAACAGCACCGTCATCAGCGACGCCCAACCACCGTGAAGCCCGTCTTCTGTGGCTCGTCAACGAACGAACCTTAATCAAGGTAGTGGTTTGTAAAATTTAAATTGAATAATTTTTACCCCGTTGTTTTTTGATTTTCTGAATTGTCATCGGCCAATTCATACTACCTAAAGGGGAGGGTGCGGGCCGAATTCACACTACCTGAAGACCCTCCATAGATTATTATTTATTTTCGATTAAGACAATGTTGGGAAGGTGGCGGCGAGTGTATGAGGTGTCCGCGCGTTGGCCACGTGCTGTAGAATAGTGGCCCACAATCGTGGGATGCTTGGCCGAAGGAGAACCGGCGAGCTAAAGTCAGGTCGGCCCAAGGGAGACTGCATCACCACAAGGGGAGCCGCGCTGTGGAGAACCGCGGCCCGCGGTCCACATGCCGCTTCAACGACGAACCAGATGGCTCATTAGATAGTCGGGATGAAGGAGCTGTGACACTTTCAAGTGTCACGCTGAAGGACTATGGCCCTCTCGTGCAGGCCGCTCGTGTCAGGAAGACCGGCCGGCTTCGGCCAGCCGGATAGGAGGGCGGAACCACCGGTTTGAGAGACCCCCCCCCACCCCGCAGTGCTCGGCAAGCTAGTCCACACAAATCCAGCGACACCGCGCCCCGCCGGGTCGAGCTGACCCCCCGGCCGGGTCGGACCCGCCAGATTGGTTCGGGCTGACCCGCCAGCCCACTTGGCTTGACGGGCTTAGCCCGATTCACATAAGCATAAATAACATAAACACCGCGTGTCCGATCGACACGCCGTCTATGGTACTGATACCCTCATGACTAAGAAGTCCCTTTTTGATACTCTAAGTGTGATTTGGACGAATTTGAAAAAACAACCGGGATGGTTTGAAACCAATACCAACATGGCCCTCTGAGCGGAAACACTTATAACATAAGAATCAGATGTCTGATTGACATGACATCAACTATGTTGGATTACATTTGATGAGATGATTCTTTTGGAATATTACACATGAGGTTTGGATGAAGTTGGAGTATGGTCAGGTTTGTTTTAGCTTAGAAACCAACCGGGGACCTGGAATAGAAAAACCAATAACTCTCAGACCGGACGTCCGTTTGACGAACCGTGAGTGGCATTGTCAATCTTGGTAAGAAAAATTCCCTTTTATTATACCCATGGGATTTTGGGCTACAGTTGAGATATGGTCGGGCTGGTTCGTACATGAAACCAACCAGTCCCCCGAGATAAAAAAGATAATAACTCACAGACCGAGCGTCCGATTGACGTTCTGTCTGTTGCTTTGAGACCCATATGACGTGGTTGTCCATTGAGATCATTCTTAGGGGGAATTCGTGACACTTGTAGTATCGACCCGTAGCTCAAGGAGCGAATCCTCTTGGATATAATCAGACAGAGTACATATACCTAGTAGTGGCTGAGACCTGATGACTGCTTGGCCGATCCATTTCAGAGTGACTTGACTAGCCAAGTGGGGAGCAATACTGTGTGAGATGGCAGACCAATGGTGGAGGACTACTACTTTGTGAGGCGGTAGACCTTCAGTACTCGATATAAGATGTACCTATGTAGGCTATCATAGGGAGTGATACTATGTGAGTCGGAAGACCTGCGTTACTCGATTGGAGGAGTATCTCAGCATTCTAGGGGTTGTGAGTAGCACCTTGGAGTCACGACATGACTAATGTGCTCAATAGAGGAGGCGTTCTCCTGCTTCTGTGGTTTCAACATCATGAATAAATCCTGGTTTGAGCTGAGTTAATGACCTTTTTGTTTTCCTCATGATTGAGATGGGTTACTTGATAACATAGTTATATGTATGTGCATATACCTAAGTAATGGTTATCGTTTGAAATCATCCTTTGTGGTAATCCTTGTTGGTTTTTTAATACCTAGAGGGTCTTGGTGTCCCTAATGAGTATCTTTATACTAATACCTACATGGGCTAAGCCCACACCTCGTTTTGTTGGATACAAATGATGGACAACGCTGACCGAGGTTGAGTGTAGGAGAACTGGACGATTCCGGGAGGTGGACCTCACATCAAGATGGTACATGAAGGAGACGGACGGGTGTGGAGCACTGAGGAGACTTTCTATACCTACCATTCAGATAGGATCCGTGGTGGAAAATTCAGGAGCTGTTAGGCACCTTCCAGCTGTTTGTCTTTTTTAGTTGTACATGTTTTTTCCTTCCATGTACATTACTGTTGGACTTGTATTTCTGGACCCCTATACATTCAGCATATTTGTTACAATTTTTTTACTTACTGGTTACTTCCTCTTGTACTATGGTTGTGTTTGTTTTCAGTTATAAAGGCAATGCCTTCCCATTACTAGGGAATTACTCCTTTGGTGCTAGTCACCAACCCCTGGCCTATGGAAGGCAGGATTGGGGTAGTCACGATACAGGCCATGGGGGACGTGTCCTGACTAAATAAGTATTAAATATAATGTAATAATGTAATAATGAATACTAAATATATATATTTATGGAAAATTTAAAAATATCAAGAAAATCATTTTTAAAAATTTGATATTATAATATGTGAACTATTCACTTTCACATAACAACATATAATAAAATTAAAGAACTCTTGTACACTTATAGTTATAAATAGAAATACATAAAACCAAATATAAAAACATTATTCTAGAAACTGTAAATATTTTTTTTTAAATTAAATACAATATATTTTTTTATTATAAAAAATTATATAAAACGAAGGATGAAAATCATTAAAAAAAATAAAATTTAATAAAATTAAAAAATGAAATAATTAATGATTAATCTACTACATTCAATAAAATTTTAAAGATATTGAAAAAAGTCATACTCTGATAATTAAAAATAAAAAAATGGTGGATGTGGAAAAGGTAATGATTATAAAATATGAAATTTATAAAAAATAAAAAATTATTTATATAAAATTATTTATTTCTCTATAATGATAATTATAAAATTAATAAATTGAAAATAAATTTATATAACTGTATACAAATAAATTATAAAATTGGGAAATAACAAACATTTATTTTACTATAACATAAATTTAGAAACAAGAAATAATTTTTTTAACAGTCTATAGCTTCCCAACCAATTATATTTCTAATTTTGGTTGTTAGAGATCCCAAAAACCTGTTCAGATATTTAAGGGTCATGGTTATGATAAAATTCAGTGTTTTAGGTAGTTATATAGTATGATGGTTTTTTTATTACATGGATGTTGGAAATTGTAGAGTAGAGCCTTCAAGATGTGTTGTAGTGGTTTGCAGGTGATATTATTTCTTTTTTCTATTTTAGGTTCCTTCTTAATAAAAAATTCAAATATGTTGTGGAATGTATTTTTTAGGTTTGGTAATGTAATATTGTTGATATAAAAAATATAATACCCTTGAACCATGACCATATATTTCTAAAATAATGTTAAAAAAATTGAGTTCACCTCATATATCCATCATATTTATATTATTTCCATAAATTATTTTCATTTTCTAATATGATATTAGGAGACCTACAAAACCCTATTTTCTTTTATTTTATCATACAATTTATAAATTGGTTTTAGGTGATCTGAGGTGAGTTCCCTCTATTTCATTCTTAGTTATATCCTCAGTTTTTCTTGGGAATTCATATATGTGGTGCTTATTAGATGTGGTATGTTGGGTATCTATTTTTGATATGGATGCATTGTGTATTAGGTTAATTAAGGGTTCTATTATATTTCTATGTTTGTGAAATCATATATCCCTCTTGTTCAACATATTGTGAAGCTTTGGATGAGGTAGATGATTTATGAAGTCCCTTATATATTTTATAAAATATTTAATTAACATGATTATTTATTACGTTTTATAGAATAGATTTTTATAATGAAAATAATGAACCAAACAAAATTAATGTTTTTTGAAAGGTTTTTTTATAAGGCTTTATGCATTTCCATGATATTTTATCGGTTCTTTTTTCTTTCTTCATTATTTTTTAAAATAAAAATATTTTGTGCTAATAATTATATGTGTGAATATAGTGATTTATATACTTTAGTCACCTATCATAGATTTTTAGTTACTTTAAGATGTTAATTACATATATTTTGTGGAAATTTGATATTGGAATGATACATCTTAATAAATAATTTTGTTTTAGTAATGATTTTTATTTAAATTTTATGTAATGTTCTTGATATGGTGTGAGGCCATTTTGGGAATTTGTTATGGCTAATTAGAGATTTGATTTTATGATAAGTGGGTTTGTGATTAGTTATAATATAATGAATAATGGGATGATTGTTTTGGGAAAGTATGATATTTGTTAGGTTATTAATGTGGGTTCTGCAACGAAGATGTGGTTACCCTGATTTGGTTGAAAATGTGGAATATATAGACTGTAGTGGGACAATGAAATAACTGTATATTTTTGGATTACCTTCTAGTTTCCTATTAGTATCACAATATAACAATTAATGAGGAAGTCTTAAATGGGTAAGGATGGAATTTATTTTAATGGTACTTATAAATAAAAAAATTTGAAACAGAAAATGAGTGAGAAATGCTATAAATTTACATAGTAGATGGATAAGAATTATTAACAATTAAATATACAATTTTATCTTTTAATAAATTTAATAATTTTTCAGAAATAATAAAATATGGAATTGTATTATTTTACGAATAAATATTTAATTAGGGAAGAATATTTGGATTATTTTTGATTGGAATCTTTTTTAGGCTATGGTGTGATTTTTGATATTGGTTCTTGTCTCTGATGATGGTAGTACAGAAATAAAGGCATGTTGTGATGATTTGGTTTTTTGTGTACCTGAATTGTTCAGATTAGGTGTGGATATATACATATACATTATTTTCTAATAATATATATGAATCTGACTAGTTTTCTAAGATCATACTGATGAAAATATTATTTTTTCATGTATATTCCCCAACATCCATGTTGGTTAGGTTGAATGGTTTTCTACCCCATTTAACCTCTCTATATTTGAGTATATTATATTGTGGTGTTTGTATATAGTTGGGGTTATACATTGAAGGAGGATGCTACAATTTTTTATTTCGTTTATATTCAGGATACCCTATTGTGTTTGATATAAATATGATGATGATAAGATGGATATGTAACATGTATAAAAGTGGTCACGAATGCTGGAAGAGGGAACAAGGTTTTTGTCTGTCATATTCATGATATAATTATATTATAGTAATTGATGTGCAGATGAGATATGGATATTTTTTTTGGATATTAATGTTTAGATATGGCTTTGGAATGATGCCAACATGATATGTTTGGCCTTATAGGAGGATATGATAGGTAGTTTTATGGGCATACCGACATCAAATGTATATAGAAGATTTTGAACACATGATGTGTGACATTAAGGAATAAAAATAAAAATAAATATGGATGTTTTTTCATGGTTTGTTTTGTTACATTCTTAGATAAAATCTAATTATATTTTATATCTGACTTTGTGAGTGAGACATTTTATGTTGATGATAATTTCATCATGTATGTGTTGGTTTGTTATATTATTTATTCCATGAATCATTAATATGATTATTTTTCATAATACTAGGAGGACTTGGGTATTATACAACCAAATATACATTTTATTTTTAACCCATTATATATAAACTGATTTATAGTTTCTAGGGAGACTTTGGTTATTGTGATGAACAATAATATCTTAGAGTATGACGTTATCCTCAGATTCATTGCTTTTAGGTTATCTTGATAATTTATTTGGATACATATATTTATTTAAAATATTTATTCATTCTCTAATTATGATGGATCTTGTTTTATTTATATTATAGTGTCTATTTGTAGTTTTATTTATGTATACATTAGATATATATATGAAATTCCACCCATTTTATTATTTTTTAACCTTAAGGAAAGTCAAAAATCCATGGACTATTAGATGTGGGATTTTAGGGTCACTGTAATATAAAATATAGCATAACAGTTATTCATAGTTAGTGTGGAAGATGATATAGTGGTTCCACAAATAGATTTATAATTACTGTAGTGACTGGTGATGGAAACTAGATATAACTGTATGGGATGGAAGGTTGATTTTATTTTTGGAGCCTAGCTCATTATTTAAAATAGAGAGACTAGCTGAGATATATGATTTATGGAGAACCTGTTTTTCCATAAAAGTACACTAAATTTACCAAACAAAAGTGTAATAGTTTTTCATATACGGTAGTGTTGTATGAATCTTACAAGGATAACGTTTTTTATCTTGGATTTGAATTTGTAATGACATTTAGAAATTAAATTAAATTAATTAAATTAAATTTATTAAATTAAATATATGTAATCAAGATTAGAAAATCATTATTATATTTTTATATATGTTTTTTGGTAATTGTGAGTTTATAGTTCATATATTTAGGATATATTATATGATTTGGTGGATTGTGGATGGAGGATCAGGTTCAAAATGATTATATTTAGATGAAGATACATTGTGAATTCACAAATTCTAGACTAGTGAAAATAAATAGGAATTTTTGGGATCTAGACATTGATAATGGTTACAGGATCTTGATATTTCATTAACATTGATTCATTCCAGTTTGAAGTAAAATGTTATATCGGATTTTATTCATATTTTAGGAGTAGTTCAGTATTGATGGATCATATATGATGGGGGTGGATGGAGGATGATTTTTTATGGTATGAATCAGATAACAAGTTATTAATTGAGATTATATAATTGATGATGAAGGAGGAGTAACGGAAATAGTTCCCTCCCTCAATTAGTGGATAATAACTGTTCTATAGATCAATATTAGGTTTATGTACCCCTACTTATTTTCCCTTAATATTTTTATAAATTAACATTCTATAGTTCTGTGTGTTGAGGAAGAACTATGCTCTTTTATTTGATATATAGTCACACCCATTACATTTCCAATGTAATTAGTGTGGAGAAATTCTAATATCATAAAGTGTTTTCATGATCAACTAAGTTCATCTTGAGTTATATTCCATAAAATATCCTTATGGTGTAGATATGTTGTTTGTATATAACATGTTTTCGGGTAATCAATGTTTTAATCCACATGGATTCGACCTAATAGTTTCTTTTCATAAACTTTTCTAGGTATAATATGATTTTTTCAACTTCTAAGAGACTATAAATTCAACTTGTTCACTTTAGGGACAAATTTAACTAAAAATGATTGTGTATTAACATTCATTGGGATAGTTATGAAATATTTTGGTCAGCTTGTTATCTATTACAATTTTAGTTGTAACAAAGGCCATATCAGTATAAGGGGGAGAAAGATTTTATTCTATATAGAATAGACGGAAGGGGTATAGGTTATCCGCATGATATTCACATCCATACTGATATAATGAAATGTATTTTTGTTGATTTGGAATTTAAAACCAAGGTATAGAGGGCAGATGTGGAGAGGTTCATTCTATAGATGTAGTAATTATAGAGGGTCTAGAGATAGTTTTATGTTCAATTAACTTATTATTAACTTTAGTTTATGCATTATATTATTTCAAACTCCTTTACTCCACCAACCTATGATTGTTATATGAGAATGATGGAGATGATTATTTTTGTTTTACTTCTGTTTAGTATAATATTTAAGTATTATAAGAGCATGATTCATGTGTTCTAGTGTCTATATAAAGTTATAGGGAAAGGTCATTCATAAATATTTCTTTTTCTCATTTCAATACAAATAAATATTTGCATTTTTATAATTAAAATATTATTGTATGTTTTCATTGTTATTTATTTCATTTATAGATGTTTTTTGTTCTAAAATGATAGGGATTGATATGTGGCATTGATGGGGATCCATGTCCATTAGATGGGTAATAGATTATTGGAGTGGTTATTTTCAATATTTTGTTTCCTTTTAATTTGGTTTTGATATACATTGGTTGTGGCATTCCGTACTATCAATGATGATATTATATTTTTTTATTAAGGTAATTGTGACCCTAGAACCATTACATGGAATAATGTTTATGTTACTATTTCATCATTGTTCATCCATGATTTTTAAATATCATTATAATAATAAAAAATTTATAACTATGGAATATACTAATTTAGATTGAAAATATAATGTTGGAAGGTTCTATCTGTCCCTTTGTTTCACCATTATTTAAAATAATTTATTTTCTGAGAAGACCAATAATGGTTTACGACTTTTCATAAACAAATGGATGATGAATTATGCTATGGTCCAAATATGTGACTGGTCCGAGTTATGTATATACATATTTCATCAATTTAGATGATAAAATAATATACTACACAATAATCCATTCCCATGAAATAATAATTTTTATTATCATTGAATACTCGATGCATAATCTACTTATTTCATGAAATATCAGAAACATCTACCATAATGTTATTTTAACAAAAAATTCTTCTTAAAAAAATCAAACTTGATAACTTTAATTAAAACATGAGGAAAATGGAAATCTAAAAATTAGTTGTATCAGATTTTCATTAATGGTAATCATGATAGTTATCAATTTATCATCATATTCCATAATAACGTAACAATAAGGGTATAATATAATGATAAATTTTTATGAATTTCATATGTAGGCAGTCATGTATCATAAATCACGAGTTATAGAATAAATAATTATCATTTCAAATGTCATTAGTTTTAAGAGTGAGGAATCATAATTAATCACTAATTATATATAACATTATATCATAATCAAAATAATATGTAATCATAATTATGGAAGGCTCATAATCATATAAAATTATATCATTAGTAATGGATTACTTTTGTTACCGTCATCACGTACTAGAAAATGTCTCATATGGGATTTGGATCACATTACGACATATTTTTATTCATGTAATGGGTTTACATTCGAAAACATTTAATATCATCAAATTAGATATCAATAATTGACCAATGCATTTGAGTTCTCTATAATTTAAATCCCACCAATTACAAAATGGAAATAAAATATATTTTTATGTTATGATCATAAAATCATTTATCTCTTCATCATAGTATAAGAAACCCATGGGTTTGAAATGGGTTTCATAATATCTTCCTTAAAAAATAATAATCAAAATTCATTAATGTAATGAATGTGGATGATATCATAAGATCATATCCCCCATGATGAATATGAAACATCAAATGATATTGACACGTATAAAAATATATTTAAACTAGAATGTGGACATTTCATTGTAACTAGGAAAATTTCCCTTCCTTTGGATATAGTTATAAAATTAAAATATTTAATGAATATTGATCACAATATATTTTTTAAAATATACATGGAATCATGAAATGGAATATTCAATGATAATAATGTTCATGAAGTTGGGAAAATCTATTTATTTGGTAAATGTTAAAAAAATATTCATTTTATAATTTTTCTAGAAATAAATAAATAATTTTTTGAGAGAAATGTGTAAAAATTTATTTATAAAACAATTAAGGACTATATAAGTCTTTGTTTTATTTGAATTTTAAAAAATCATTTGATCATTGTGAGGAAAATTCAACCAAATTTTTTTAAACATTAGGGACATGGAAAAAATAGTTCTCTGGCTAAAAAGGAAATAATGTTGTATTTTCTTAAAAAATTTATCAATATTTTTAAGTACCAATGGGAGGGGAATTTAAGAAAAACATGAAAACCACAGAAATGACTAGAAGATTTGAAAATTTTTGGTTTAAATAGATAAATATAATATTATACCCCCAACGATGATTCATGATTAAATAACACAAATTAAAAATCAGATTATAGCACCAACCCTTTCCATAGTTCTTAAATTTATCTAGAAGTGTTATTAATATCTTTTATAATAAATATATACTTATCATTCATTTTATCTAGATATATATTCATATTTATCGTATAATAAAACATTCTATATAAATAAAAAATTATCTATTTATTTATATATCATTATAAAAAATCAAAATTTTGGGAGTTAAATGTTATGTTTCCCATGAATGTATTGTTTGATGGATCTAATAATTGTTCATTATTTATGATTTAATAATATCTATTATATTAACAATATTAAAGGTATTATAATTATTATTTATATGAATTTATATAACTTTTCATATAAGGTTGTGTTAAAAAATTTATTATATCGCTTTTTGGGGATTGTAGTACATACACAGACACACCTAAAGAATGTTAAATAATAAAAAATATTTATAGAATAATAATAATAGTATAAATAGAATATATATATATATATATTAATTTAATCCATCCATATTAACAGCCATGAATATTTGATAATAAAAATCACATATATTTTCATGGGTGTAGTAGTATACACGTATGCTCGAATGGCTTTATATTTTCTCATAGAAAAGACATGTGGTACAAAATGACCATATAATCAACTTAAATTTTTTTGTAATTTATTTATAATAATTTACATATTTTTATATAATTATATACTATTTAGCGGAATTTAATTAATAATGAAGCACAAAATAGATCGATAAATAAAATGAAATCTTCTTTGGGAAACTTAATTTGGATCCCAAATTAATCCTTCCAAAGTTGTTATTTTAATAATATAAATATATAGAAAACATGGTAAGGAATTTTTGGAATACATTTTTAAGGTTATAGACTTAGTTTTATGCACTATAAGTTTTGATGGTGTGAGGGAAGGTGGGCCTCATTTTAGAAGTGATGAGAGATGATCTTTTGTTTATACTTACAATATTAATATATAATAAATTAATATTTAAATGAATGTAGAACAAAAGAAACCCAAATTAAAATATACAATAATTTTGTGTTAAAATAACTTCATCAAATCAAATTTATCTATGTTTAAGAGAAATTATATTCCTTATCTATATAATTATCCCTCTTTAATACATTTAACATTTTCTATGGTGACAATGATTTTCGATGGTAACTATTCATTATGACCAAATATGAATATCATAACATTATAAAAATTTAATCACCTAGTTAAAAATATAAAAACATAATTTATTTAATATTTTCAAAACTACTAAAAATTCTTCTTAAAATAATCATGCAAAACAGAACGATAATGATTTTTATAAAAATGAATTTTTATGTATAATCATTTTTTTATTCTTATTAATTACCTAATAAAAATATTATATGAATGTTAATATATTTTAATTAATATATTTTATAAAAAATCATTATAAAAATTCATTAATCTGTGTCAATTTAATATACAATGATAAAAACAAATTGCTCTCAGAAGATCTATATTTAGGAAAAAAAATCCTTTTACCATGAAATGATTTTATTTTCCAATAGAACTAATTGATAACCAATGAATTTTTTTTATTAATGTGTAAATAAAATCTATTTATTTTTATACAATAAATTATTATTTTTACATGAAATACATATTAAAAAAATATGTCCCATAAACAAAATATTTCAAAATAGTTCATTAGGATCAACAATATTTCCTATGTGTTTTTTTAGAAATTATTCTTATTTTAAATACCATATAATGTTAGTGGATAAATTATGAAGAATAAATATTAACATTAGTTTAAGGTTATTTGGTTAATTTTATTCCAATTTTTTTTTTAAATTGTAATATATTACAAAATCTTAGGATGATATATTATATAATGATATTTCAATTTCAACATCATTTTTTTCTCACTCTAATATTATAAATTATAGAATCCTCTATGTCATCACATACTCAGTTTCCAATGTCGTTTCTTAAATTTTTGAACCATTCATATAACATTATCTAGGTGAGTAGTCATATTTCGTAGTAAATTATCCATATGATCCATGATTTATACTAGTTTTTATTCATTAGAAATATATTTATCTAATTGTATGACCTCTATATTCGGCACATATGATGTATCATTTATTTTCATCCTCAAAAGAGATATATAGAACACATCACGAAATTGGAAAAAGGTTAATATGAATCACAATGTGATATGATACCGTGCATATATGATTCAAAATCTCATAGGGAATGATATACATGTGTATTTACCTTCCATTCTTTCTAAATAACATAACATTCTTCAAAGGTGACATTTGAAGGAATTTCGTATCAAAATATTCTCTATGATTGATCTCAATAATGACTATTATCACTACATTAATTCTCTAATGTTGATATTCCTTGATATGATGTTAAATATATCAAACCTTATCTTATATTTCATCAGATACATTAATACATTATAGATTTTGGTCCCCAGATTCATATAAAAATTCTGGAGTTCTAAACAATTTTCTATTGAGGGATTCATAAGGATTGAACTAAATATATAAGTGATTGATATATCTTCATGCATATTATATGGAAATAATTTGTGATCTAAACCACATGTTAAATCTGTAATAATTCCCCCAACATATCTTCAAGGGTTTGAATGCTTCAACTATACTGACCAACTATCTAATGATGAAATGTGAAGACAAATATCAAATCAGTATTATAGTCTTGGTGAATATTCCTGTTTAATTTTTTTAAGACACATATATCGAAATATAGATGAAATTGGTACAACATGATACATTATAACTTATTTAATTTAAAACATCGATCACTGATCAAGACAAAAATATTCCTTGATAATAATTAAATATACTTATTATATAAGTGTATAAACTATGATTAAAATAGTATTATTCCTTTTTGATAACATTGGGGTTCCCATGATGATATATATGGTGAAGTTTTTTCATTTACACTCAAATATGGGAAGTGATTTTAACATTCCCTTATAATTCTTTCTCTAATCCTTAACATTATAATATACCAATCATATAAATAAGTACTCCCTGAAAACAATCATTATGTTATCCCAACAGAAGTTCTCTTTAATATCATTACAAAACCTTTTACTTCAATGATGAATAAATAATGATGATATATGATATTTATAAAATAAATACTCTTTTAATTCTAGTATGGAAGAGAAATACACAATATTCATCATATTTATCATTTAATCACTATCCTTAATAATCTTGGGTACCTTCCTTAACATCTATTTTATTTCCAAATCATCATTATTCACCTTTATCACCAATACATGAATATAAGGTTGAATATTTATCTTATAAAGATAATTTATCATTTATTTTTGATTAGAATGTACAAAATTTGAAATTTATAAGATTGGATCTCCTTTAATCCTCACAATGTACACACTAATATAATAAATCAAACTCTAATCACTATCCACCATGTTCCCCTTACTAGTTTGGTAATGTATTGAGTAGTAAAAATTGTTTATCAGTTAAAAAATATCCTTTAACAAATATTAATTTTTTATATAAGTATATAATCATAAATAATTTATGACTAGTATATATGTATCACTATATTCTATAATGTCAACGCCTTTATCTATTCAAATAAAAACCACCTCTATCAATTCTAATTCTAGAGATGGGTAATTCTTGTCATGGGAATTCAATTAGAAAAAGGAATAACCTACTGCATTGTTTTTCTAGATAATGACACATGTTGGTCCCTTATTTAATGTACCAATATAGATTAGGAACCCCTCTAAACTATATGTTATTATAAGTAAAGGAACTAAACAACCATCACTTTATCTCCTTGAAATTATCTTCAAATTCATCTATAAATAGAAAATGGGATTCATTCCACATAATCATGGTTAGTGGATTTAATATCTATGATAATTTTTTCACAATTAAAATATAATTTCGACCCAACCAAAGAAATATACATATTTAAATCACTATTGTTTATTTAGGATAATTATAAAAAACAATTTATTTGAAGGATCAACCAATATCCTCTTTCTTGTGATTTTATAACCTATTAATGATACATTAAATTTCTATAATTCACAGTTAAAAAATATTCCAAATAAATTTTCCTTACCAAAGGCCTTAAAACCAATATTCAAATAATAATCATGTAATTTCATTGTTGTTGAACATATGAGAATATATTCTATAAATACTACCATAAATTTAGTAAGGTAACATCTGAAGTCACTATTAATTTGATCGACATGAATAATAGGTGTTTTGGTATTTCCAAATGGCCTTACTATAAATTCATAGTGACCATAACATGCATGGATATGTCTTCATTTTTTACCCTAAATTTCTTATATTCTTATAAAAGTTTTACTTTTGGAAATTATTTATCTCCTCATAACTCATAAAAATTCAATATGGGTTAGATGATCTTTTTTCTTTATGTTTTTCATTTTATGTTCAGAATAATCAATAAAAATATATATTGAACTATATTTATTCTTAAAAAAATTGACAGGTTCACAACATGAGAATTAACATGGATGATAAAATCCCCTTATAATCTTCTCCAAGAGTTTCTTCTTTAATTTATAGAACTCAATCAATGTTGGTTATAAATAGTATATAAAATACGAATAGCCTAAGATATAAATGAAAATGAAAACTCAATTTTTTAATGCAAGGAATACAAGTAAACTATTTTAGAAATACATCACCATATTCCTACATATATTAAAATATTTATTATTGAAATCCCCCCAAACTATTTAATATAAATACATACCTGAATAGATAATAAAACCCATTAAATGAATGATATTTCTATAGTAACTTAATAGTAATCCTCAAACTGATAGAGAATTATTTTTTTATTTATAATATGAAATGTGACTTCCACACCTTATCAAATGATATAAATTTTACATAATTATAAATAATACATTCCAGAAGATAAAATTAAATTTAACTAGAGGAAGAATGAAAAGATGTATATTATGAATAATCCTATTAACATTTATCATATAATATATATATTCTTATGATGAATTCAGTATAAAATTAAAAGTCTTCACCAATAATTCAACATATAATATTTGAGGTGGTGATATTATACTCCTAAAAATACTTTTAGACAATAAAGAGTTGGTATCAATATAATTAAATAAGATATTTTCTATTTTTTAGTGAATGATAAATGTACTTTTAAACAGTTAATTCATGTGAACCACGTCAATATGTTTGATCAAATGATCTTTACCTTTTTCCTTAGGCATAATATATTTTCAACACAGATTTTTATTATTGACCCTTATAATCCTGAATATTTTAGATTAATTCCCACACTCCATTCCATAGTAGCATTAGATAATTGGTGGTTTATTTAGTTATATATTCATCTCATTAATTTAATTGTATTTATTCTTTAAATGAACTCTATAATTATTTTATTGATATAATTACATTATAGATAGAAATCACATTCCACACCCTTTGAAAAAGTATTTGTGTTCATATTTTTACACATATGTAATTAAAAATATTTGTTCACTATTTATTATGAATGTTTCCTCAAAAAAATTCAAATTAATATTCTAATATGAACTATTAGAGTATTGAGAATCCCCACAATTCATTTCAACCATTATATTTTAATGAATCATTTATTAATTTCTACTAAATTCTTTTTATGTATAATTCCTTATTGGGAGGTACTTTAGCAACATAAAAATCACGAAATGTTTATTTTAGGATTCATGAAAAAGAAATAAACATAGAATTCAAGTAATTTCAAATTTTAATTATTGATCCTAATAAATTTATCAGAATAATTCTCATGATATAATAATTATATTTCCATTATAATTCAATGATTATGGGAAATTAATATACTAAAAAATACCCTCTAAACATCATCATATTATTTGGAAACAATTCCTTCTTCTTACCTTATATTCTTAATGATATTCAACAATTGATATACTTACCATTTCAATTGATATAACATCATGAAAAACATTCCATGCACCAATAATTATAGAATATATAATATCATTTCAATGGTACTAATATAATTTTTAGAAATTATTGTACTAGAGGAACCATGGAAAGAAGGTGGATGATTCCCCATGAAATACAGAATCTTGTGTCTGTCTATCCTTTTATTATTTATAAGATTTCTATGATTTGTGGTTGTTTGAGGATATAAGAATTGTTTATCACTACATATCCCATTTTATTCATTTTTTCAAAAGGAAAATCACTTCATTATTCACGAAAAAATTATTAACATTATTTCTCATGGTTCAAGCCATTCATTAAAACCAAAAGTAATATTTTAAGAACAATCTATATTATCATAGTTGAAAATCACATTAACATGAAAATAATTACTGAGATGTCCTAAATTATGAATCATTTTTATCAATATATAAAAAATATAGGTTTTCCGTCTATATTTTTTTTTCTTCCTAATATGTATTTGGATATATCCTTATATTATTCATAACATACCATCTTGTATTACTAAAACCTACTATGATTCCAACTAAGGAAATCCAATGAAAAAAATATACTGATATCATTGGTTTAGATGAAAATTTATTAAATCATATATTAATTCAAACCAAAAACAATATACAGTTAATTTATCTAAATACTGGATATAGAAACAAATTACTTCATGATAGAACATCAATACTTTCCATTATTTTTCTCTCTAAAAATATCATCCTTGTATATATCATTATTAATAACATTATCCATAACATGGAGGAAATAGAAACATAAGATAGGGTGTTATTAGATTATTAGTAAAGGTTAACATGTAATATATAAAATTATTATAATATTGAAGAATAATATATTCTTATGGTTATTAGAGAATGACAAAAAATAATTTAGTTTATACCCAATTAGTCTGAGATTATAAATTAAGTGTCATGAAAATATGATTATGTATTTTAAAAGACACAATTATTAAGTATAAGGAATAATAATTTACAATTCATGATCTATAAGAGAATAAAATATGTATTTTAAAATTTCATATAATTTTTGGAATAATTAAATTCATATAAATTCATTTCATTAGTGATGGATCTCTTCAAAGACCGTGACCACGTTGTAGAAAATGTCACATAATGGATTTGGTTCACTTCTCAACATATTTTTATCCTTGTGATGGGTTCAATGCCCATCCTCATTCATATTATATCATTATATATAAATAATTACCCAATAAATATTAGGTATATATAATCGTCATGTAATAATAAACATAAATATGTGTTCCATATGATTATAAAAATATTCCTCATTTTATCATAGCATAATTTACCCATTGGAAGGAAATAACTTTAACGATGTGATCCTTAAAAAAGTATCATCATAAGTCAACCAAGAAGGGAATTGGATGGTTTTATAACATTATATAACTATTTAATCATATGAATTACCAAATGATGTAGACATATTATAAAAAAACCCTTAAAATTTTATTTTAACTTATATTTTAAAATATAGAAAATATCAATTTCATTTGGTATCGTTAAAAAATTCAAAAAATAATAAGATAAATATTTTCATAGAAAATATCCATATAAAAATTTAATGTAATCCTAAAATCAAAGAACGATTATGATTCTGCGAAAATCCATTTATTCAAAAACCATTAGAATAATTATTCCATTCAAACTTATTTGTAAAAAGTCTTAAATTGCCTATTCAGAAAAAATTAAAAATTTATTTTTAAATTTATTTATTATGAAACTAAATATAGATGTATTTGACATAAAATAAACATTTCTTAAAGAATATTGAATTAATTTATTAGATTTCATAGAACATGGACATGGATGAAAAATTCTTCCACTAAGGAAGATATAAGGTTGGCTGATCATAAAAAAAATATTCTCAACCTTTTATGTATCCAAGAGTGGAAAATATAAAAAATACATGAAAAACCAAGAAATAAAAAATATTGAAGAAAATATATTTGTTTTGAGAGTTATATATCTCATTATTTCCTTAAATTATAATTAAGAATTAATAAGCACAATTTAAAAATTAGATAGCAACATAAATCCTTACCTTTGGTCTTGACATTATTCTTAAATGTTCTTATGATTCTATAAAGAAAATTTTTATTTATTAAATATATATAATTGGACAATATTATTACTTATATTTTAATAAAACATAACCTCATGATTTCCAATTACCCATTTATTAACAATTATTCAATTAAATCTTTATTTGAGGAGTTATTTAATCGGTTTCCCATCGAGGTTTTGGAATAACTATTCATTTCCTCACACCAAATTTATGGTTTTATAATAAATATAATATTATTCATTTCACATATATAATATATATTTATTATATAAATTTTTATAAACATTTATATAAGTTGGTATTGAATAATGATGTACATCACTTCTTTGATATGGTAGTATGTACGTACACACGAGTAATGATTTCATTTACGAATTAATGGAATGATGGTAAAATAATTAATAATATATTTTATAGAAACCTAAATGATTCTTAAATATAATATATACACTTTATATCCAGTTATATTATAATCCATATGTGAATGACATGAAATACAACTCACATCTCTTTGTGGAGGTAGTTGTTCACGCGTACGCATGAACGACATTATAATTAATCATATGTTTGAAAGAAGGTTTAATTTTTTTTAATTTACATAAATATATTTAAGTATATTAATTATGATTTTATCAAAATTTAAATATGGTTATATAATTTTTATATTATGTTATGGTAGAAAAAAACACGAAATTTTAAGGTACATACAACTACATATTATTTAGAGAACCTACAACAGATTACAACTTAAGACTTAAATGGTTGTTCTTTTGGGAATAAAATTATCTCTCTTACATGTGGAGGTGAGTAATAATGATATTTTTTAGGTTTTTGTTCATAAAAATATGTCCAAACATTTGTTGGAGGGAGGGGAAGATGAACATCTTTTGAAATTGAGGGGAGTGTCCCTCTTATAAATAATAAGAACATTAAAATAAAATATAGATGCATTAAATTTAGAACGACACTAAGGAAACCCGAATATTAATATAAGATATTTTTTGGTAGAAATAATTTCAATCATTCACATTCTGATATGTTTTATAGATATTTTTTTCAAAATCTCTATATTCAATCAACTAATTAATCTTTTTATCCCTCTCAGTGGTGAAAATGTTGTACCTCGTTAAAAATTCATTATGAAATAAAATTTATAAAAGAAATATTTATATCTCATAGTAAAAAAATATTAAAATAATTTTGTCATATTTAATTTATATAATATAGATAATTTCATTTAAAAATATGAGGGAACTATTCAATCAAATCTTTTGTTAGAAAAATAATATTTAAATAATAAAAATTAATTTATTATTATTACCTACATAATAAAAAGAATTTATTGAATGATAAAATTTCTTGTTTTATATATTATAAAAATATTTTATTTAAACTATGATAAATTTAAATTACTATTAAAAATATATAATGTAAGCATGAAGGTAGTTATTCAAAAAAAAAATACATTGAAATGATATCATATTAATTTATAATCACATGATAACTAATGAATTCATTTTTCATATCTATTTAAGAAATATTATATATATATATATATAATACTATGAATTATATTAAAAATCAAACATATATGAGAAATAAAATTCTCAAAAATATTTATCTCAATACAATTCGTTATGGTCAATAGTTTCTCCAAATTGAATTAGAAATTAATCGTGACAATTAAATGTCATTTATGTTCCATATAATCAGCATAATATCAAATTTAATAAGAACCATTTTGAATAATATATGGGGTTTTTTCTTTAAAATCTATCTATCAAATTTATTTATTAAATAGATATATATTATTAAATCTTGTGGTGTTAAAAACTGTTATCATGTTTCAATGATTGGTGATTTTTTCACCAAGGTGGTGATATCAAATATGTTTTCAATGACCCTCATATATTATATATTTCAAAATATGATGATGGAGTTTGAGGATTTATTTAAAATCTATTTTAATGTAATAGATGAATCTAAAATTGGAAACTTATTTACCATAATTATTTGTTTAGATCCTATTTAACCATATAATGTGAAATAATGTATCCACATCAACAAAAAAATAATTTCCCTCTAGTTTTAGAATAAGATATTCAGTCATACTAAGATTGATTCCCAAAGATAGAAAAAAAAAATATTATAAATCTAAAAAGGGTCACATATGAAGTACTTTATATTTATTATAATTTTTAAATTTATAAAAAAATAATAATTTATTTCCATAATTATCAATATAATAAAATGGAATTGAGATATAATGAAAAAAACTAATGAATAATTCTATGTGGCCTATTAAAATTATAGAATTTTAAAAATATATTGGATAATGAATATGTTATCTAATTATTTTATAAATATTTCATATAATTTATAATTTGGAGGATTTGTCTTTTCTCAAAAATATAGAATAACTAAAAATTAAGGATAATGTTTCTCTCTAGTTATCAAAAAATGATATTCTATTTAGTCAAAAAAATATATTAATTTTTTATTTTCAAATGAATCCAATAAAATTATCAACTAAATTACCTAACTTTTACATAATAAGGATATCAATGTCATCAATATCAAACTCTATTAGAAGATAATATAACGATCATAAAATATACTTTTCCTTCTAATTTTTCAAAAAATAACTATTATAGATAATCCATCTTGAATAAATCATTATTTTGTTACATGAATACATATATTCATTCAAAATATTAGAATATATAAAATAATTAATTCTTATTCTATGTTTCTATTCAAAAATTATTTTTTGTGTAATGAATTTACATTTATAATACTACAATATAGTCTTCATAAAAAGTGTTCCTAGATGGATTTATTAAATTTAAAAAACTATTGATCCCTATACCCCTATCTCAAAATTTTAAAATCATTATCCTACATGATCTGAATATGGACTTTTTTTGACAAAAACTATGACTATAGAATATCATATATAATAATATATTTTTAATGTGTTTTAATGGCCATTTATAAATAAAATAAGAGTAATGTAACTTAGACACCATAAAAACAGTCACTAAGAAAACTATAAAAATATATTGAGTTATTTATCCATTGTGGATGGAAACTAATGAATAATTATTTTAGTTATCATAGATAAATAATATTATTTGGATTAAATCCAAATTAGTAGAACCCCCCTATATGTAAAACGTACAACCTCTTCCTCTTCCCCAAATGTTCTCTTTTATTTATACTTTAAACCGTTATAAAATCTATTCCAAATGAATATATGATACATAAAACATTTCATATTTTACATTAATATCATATTATAATTCATTAAAATTACCTTATTATTTTTAATTTTTATTTTACATCATTGAAAAAAAATAAAAAATGGTCATTTATATAAATTAAATGAGTTGGGTGAACTATAATTGTGGGATATTAAATTGGATTAGTACTTGTTTTATTCCCATTTCAAAATAATAAGACCAATATAATCTCTGGTAATATAGAATGATAAATATGACAATGTATCAACTATTATATCTCGTTTTAATAGTAAAAATTATCCTTTTGTAGATGCATCAACAAGAACAAAAATTAAAAAAGAATTTGAAAAATTCAGGAATTCAACTTATTAATTGATCAATGGGAACAAAATTTTCCAACACTATAATGTTAAAGTATCATATTAATAAGTTAAAATTTTTCATGGAATCATGTTTTAAAGAGATATTCTATCCCCTGAAATTCCTCATTACCAAATTTATTTATTCAATGGTTTCTATATAGATTCATTTAACCTTTCTCTCTTATATACATAAAAATGTATTATTAAATATATTCTTGTTGATGATAATTTTAATCATTATTTTTATTAACAAAATTAAAATATTATAATTATATTTATCTATGGAAAAATTTATATCCTTAAAATTTCATTAAAAATATTTTCTTTTGTAATTACAATACAAAATTGAATGTTCAAACAAGTTATTATATTTCCATTCAAAAAAATTAACTTCTATTAAGTCATCTGCAAAAAGGTGAAAATTACCAAATATTATTGAATGATCTTATTATTATTGATTTATATTATAGGTGTACTATCCATATTAAATCAGTGACAGGTTTCATTATTTCATGGAATTTCATTCAAGATTGTATATTATTATAGTCCAAAATACATATAATTATATCATCATGAACAATATCCTACACATTTTTAGACTTAATTAATAGAATAATAATAGTAATAAAAAAACTAATGTGTTTATCCCTATTATATATAGTTGGTTTATTATTCCTTATATAATAAAATTCATATTAAACTTTCTATTATTCTAACATTTACTAAAAAATAGAATTCATATTTCAATATTCCAACAATTTAATTATTATATATTTTTATATTTTTAAACTTAATATTTAATATATATATATATATATATATATAGATGGTTTTAAATTCACTATTAATATAATGTAAATTCAAATCAATTTTATAGTGAAAACCTAAATATCTTCTAACTAATTTTTATCCTCTATTATATCATTATCAATCGAAGTGAAATAATTTTTACTCAAATGTTTTATATATGTTTTAAAGAGTTTAATTTAACATTTAACGACTATATATGATTACCCTGACATGTATAATCCCACATATCCATAACAATATCTTTACAGTAAGGTTGAGAAAACCATGAATTATAAAATCTTCGATGTATAGGATTCCTACCATCCCATTTTTTGAAAATTTATCATAATGTGATGATATTATTGCTTCATTATAGTTTGGGAATTGTTAAAAAATTATCGTAACTAATATATATTTAATTAATGAAATTTATAAAGTAAATAATAATAATAATAATTTTAAATCTCATCATATTATAGGTTTACCTTCCACATAAAAGATAAACCATAAGTAAATAATTTACCTTTATATATTATTTAAATCCAAAAATAGTAGTTGAGATTAATATCATAAAAATTTTGTTTTTAATAAAAATAAACATATTGATATCATTAGTGATAATAAACACATATCCAATTAATTTAATGATATGTTAAAAATTAGTAAGGTTACCATATTAACATCATGACAATTTAGAAAATGTGTAATTAATTTTTATACACACGTATCAATAATTATGATTGATATAAAAACATAAATTAACTAAAATACTACTATACCTAATTTAGCTATAATTAATATAATTAATCACATCTTAATCGTAAGTATAAAATACTTTGGTATAAGTTTATTTCTTGGCGTAAAACAAATTTTCATAAAATACCATTTTTAAGAAATAAATGTATTAATATTAATAAATTAATTTAATCATTATTTGTTAATATTTTTAATGAAATTTATATATTACATATTCTATATAATATTTAAACATCAAAAATATTCTTTTTTACAAAGTAATTAATGGAATTAAATGAACATATATTAAAAAAATCATTTTTTGAAAATTGGTTTTCCTTGAATTTTATGAATTTAATTAAAATTTAATTGTTTCACTTAATAAAATTGAATATATATTAAAATTTACTCAAAATTTAAATTTATAATAACAATATAATTTAATATCGTCAACATAATTTTTGTTCATTGTGAATAGTTATAATTGAAAAAAAATTATTACATCGGTTAATGATAAAACATGTTTTCTGGGGGAGAGAGGGATGGTTAAACCATGATAAATTGGTAGTATTGAAATAAAAACAAATAAAAATTAAATTCTATGAACATATTTTTGAATTATATTAACATGAATATAAGGCCCTGGCCTTAAACCTTACTTAATATTGAATTAAATGAATAATTCACATTGAGGTTATTTTCAGTTTTAATGTTTTAAAGAATTAGATTTTAACTATTACATCTCCAAAGATTACAAAGTAGACACTTCTACTAAGTTTCCATAAAATAAAAACTTTTAAAAAGAATCATGTCTAGTTCCATGTTTTAGACAGCCTGACATTTCCTTGATCCCATCCTTGGCCCTATTCAACTTTATGTCCTGTGAAAAACATTTCAAAAAAACATGGGATGAGCATAAAAGACTCGAAAAGGGATACACAAAGAATGAAAACTGTTAGTTTTTTAAAACAACAAGTAAACGATGTATACTTTATCAAAGTAATACCTTTCACTATTAGGAAGTAGTAAAAACTTTTCACTGAATAAAATATCATTACTTACCCTTTTGTAACCGAAAGATTACCATAAAACCCATATAAGGAACACATAACATATAAAGGTAACTTGAGACATAAACATACTTAAATTTAATAACCATACGGTCGACTTCCACGCATACTTAACAGAATAGACATACGGCCGACTTCCATAACCAATGCATTGGAGGGTATAACGTAACAACCCATCCTGGTATTCACGGCACCACCCATCATATTCTTTGTCACATAACCACCCGTAAAATGTCCAAATACCACCATTACATATAAAATATTGAAAAGATAATCATTTCAATAAAAAAATGCCATTTTCAATCAAAATAAGTAATTCCAAGATATTGAATTAATCAATCCATTTTCAAAATTCATTTAAATGAGATTTTTGAATGAAAGTGTCCCATTACACTTTGAATCATTTATTGGAATTATTATTTTAAAACATTAATTTCCATATAAATAAATACTGAAAAACATTTTTAAAACATGTACCTTAAAGATAAAGAATTAGAAAATTAAATATTTAAAACATTTAAAACGATATTTTGTTAAAGATTTTTTTAGAAAATGATAGACTCTTGAATACAAATAAATGCAGAATAACATTTAATCCAAACTTTATAATATCATGATAATATAGGGATTCATGATATAATATTTCAAAGGGCAGTATACACAACATATAATAGTGAATTGGTGCATAACAACAATGAAGTCTCAATAGAAATGTAAAATGAGATAAAATACATTATAACGAAGGTATCCTTAAATTAAGGATAAATCAATCACATAATTATGTGTGAAAAATATAAATAAACCCAATATAAGTGGATATTAATTTTAAAACAATAAAAGGTCATTAAAACATATTCAAAGGATGACATATTCAATAACTACATGTTGAACCCAAAGAAATCGAAATTGGGTTAAAAAGTTCCCTTGGTAAAATTAGACAGCCTAACGGCGTCACATAAAATTTTACAAAAAGGGTTGATGAGAGAGATAAAGGGTATCTCATCACTTGGAAATTTTTTTTACATAAATAAGGTTATTGATGAACATATCCCGACATAATAGTATGTGAATTAAAAGACATAACAAAAGAAGTATTTTAAAAAGAGGAGGGTGAAAGGTTCCCTTACAGAATTGGTAACTTTCGAAAAGTACACCCCATGGAAGAAGGGTCATAAAATAAAGATTTAAATACCCATAAATAAAATTATACTACACAATGTGTATAATAATGGTCAGTACATACACCATTCAATATAAATAATGGGAAACGTAGCATAAATGTCACGGGAATAAAAGTGAGATGAAAAATCCCTTACGAAAACTCGGCAGCCTAACAACGCCAATCAAAACATCCAAATTGGATTGATGAAAGAAAATAAGGTCTCTAAACATATGAACATAAAAATTACAGTTGGAGTAATATAAAAGAACATCCCAATCATAAGAAATATGAGCTTAAATTGAATGACCTAAAAGAGTGTACTTAAAAAAGAAAGAGAGGAGTAGGATCCCTTACCTCGGGTCCGACTTGACTCGATCATTCTTTAACATCCTGAATAATAAACATGAGTTAATTTAAACTTTCTTAAGAACCTTTTTCAAGCTAATTATTTCTTTATATCACTTATTTCCATGTTATAATCATTATGTAATCATTTACGTTAATAATGTTTGTTTTGTCGATATTTGGTTCTTAAGTCGAAAGTGGACTTCTTACAATTACATGTTGTTCATGTGGTAAAAGGTTCATTATCTCCAGAGTGATATTCAGGATTTGGATATCATATATATCATATATATCCAGAATATACAATTATTTATAATATTACATAATAATTTAGAGGTTATAAATGAAATGCACTTTTCATAGAGACGGTAAGACGTATGTACGCATGAACGCTACTTTCATTTCTATGTCATATTAAAGGAATTAAAACCAAATGAGAGGTAAGTATATTTTACTTCCAGAATTATATTCATCATTTGTATGTAACATAAATAATATATAATAACTTTAAATCCATCCTTTATGCATCCCACATATGGCATTAACGAATCAAATCACTTTGAGGGGGCGGTAGTCCGCACTTCCTAAAATGAAATTATCGTGTTTACCCACAATGGAAACCATAAAGGTATGATACAAAAGAAAAATACAGAAGATTGAGTAAAACATAAACATATTATATATCATATATAAATATAGTGACATCTTAATGGCCACCATTGAAGATGTTATATGACTATTGAACAATCATCGTTTCGTGAGGCAGAAATTTCACATCCACAGAAACAGTATGTTCTTTAACCATTTGATTTAGGTGTGTGTAGGTGCAGCTCTAATGCTTATTATAACAACATACTAGTATATTTAAGTTACTGGAGTTTTTACAAAATAAATTACTAAAAAGAGTTTAGGGGGTTGGAGATGCAAAATAAAACAAAAGAACACAAGTGAAGACATTACCTTAAAATCAGGTATCTCTTTTTGATTTGAGCTCGATGGCTTCCTTGTAAAGGATTAGTCCCAAAGTGAGGCTTCAATGATGAATAGAGGGATGTGGAGAGATTAAAATGGGAAGGTTTTTTCCGAGCTAAAGGCTTTAATGGTGTGGGTAAGGTGGTAGAAGTGGGGGCCTCTTATAAGAGGAGAGGAGGGGCACTCTTGGAATGTAAGGAAATGTTACTTTATTTTAGAATGAGTTTCGAATTTTAAAGGTCCAACATTGATGTGTTTCGAGGTTAAGGTGATAAGTGTTCGAAATCCTCCCATCCAATAGGTTTTTGACATGTGTAGGTCTTAGATTTTACATTGTATTTTCATTTTATTTAAATCGATAAATAATGAGATAATCGCTGCATCATCATGGTGTCATAAATAATTTACTTTAGTTAATGTATAAAAATTATTAAAAAAATACAATGATGTAGTAAATATTTTTATCTTTCCAATGAATATTTATAGTCAAATATCAGACTTGTATAACCCCATTTAAAAATTGTTTTAGTAAAACAACTCATGTTTGTGTCATTTTAACTTTTACATTAAATAAAAAGATATTAATGACATTTTCCTTCCAAAGTGGCTCCATGGGGTCCCCAAGTTGACCCATGGATTTTTTGGTCTTCCATGACACATCCATTAAGGGTATGACATGTGTCAAGGACATTTTATATTATTAAAACATTATTTTTACCTTAAACTACACTAATTACATCTAATCGCGATTAAAAACATAAAACTTACTATTCACCAAAAAATTATTTTAATTCCATTGAAACACATTTTATGTATTAATGAAAACCATGTATGTCGGATTTTTGATATTAAAAACACAGAGGTGGTAATATTTCATTTTAATGGAAAATCAGTTTTTATAAGTACCACTTAGTGGTTTTGACTATTTATCAAAAATTGATGATTTTCAGAAAAATACCAAAACTTCACCCTAAGCTATATATGATATTCTGAATTCAAAAATGAAGTCCATTTTACAAAATTTAAAACATATAAGTTACATTAATTGGTTTAATAATTAATTCCCACTGTCAGAGCAAATAGCGTGTTTTTATGAAATAATAAATATCAAAAGATTACCACTAGTTTAAGTCCAATTTCAAAATGAAATTAATTCCAACGACCACTATTGGATTAAATGGAAAAAATATATTCTAATTTCACTTTAAAACCAATTAAAAATATAATATAATCATATAAATAAATTATATTAAGAAGAGGTTTCGAATTAAAATACAACATTTTTCTCTATTCATTAAAAAATGATCTTTATCAGAAAAATACAAACAATTTACACAAAGTAAATTTTGATGTCCCGATCCTAAATAAGAATTTTATTTTGTCAAATATAACACATAAAATTTTCAAAAAGTTTACTTAAAAGAGGTTCGCCATCAAAAGGCGGTTAATCGACCTTTTAAAGAATATTAGAATGTTTACGCTTAAAATTGGATTCATTCGCATTTTTAATCCTCTAACATTTATCGTAAAAAGTTAAAATATTTGACAAACATATATAATCATTTTGTAGTTATTTTTAATCATTACAACAGCTAGGTGTTAACATAAAATTATTTTATTATTGGTGTGCAACGTAAGATTTCAAAGGAACTTGTTGTTGTGTATTGGGTAGGCCATCAAGCATAGTGTTCCCATTAAATTAATATTAACATTTTATTCAAAAATAGGGATAATTATATAAATTTCATATTTTTTATTTACCTTGGGTGTCACATACATCCCCCCTTTAAGGAATTGCGGCCTCGCAATTTTAAAATTGGGGTCGAGAAACATCATTGAAAGTCCCACATCGGAACAAGAGTTGGTAAAACAATCACTTTAAAAGAAAGAAAGAGAAGTACAGAGGTCACCTAAGTTAACCCACACTAGGATTCCATGTAGGAAAACATGGAAATGGAGGAGAAAACATAGGGTTATGTTCTGATGGAGAGTGATAGAAAACATGTTTAGAAGAAAGGTAGCCACAAGAAAATCACAAACTTGTGATGGGTTAAACGGTATTCGATTCCCCAGTAGGAAAAGTTAATAGACAACATTTTTGTTTTAGGTTACTTTTTATTGAGGAATTTATTCATAAGGAAACATAATTACTTGTCATGTTGACTTTCAACTTTTATTACATTTCTTACACAAACTCATATTTTATTCAAATGATGAGTCTTTAGGAAGACTTGTTCACAGTAAGAGTACTATAATCAACTTATATAGAATCACCTAATCCACAAAAGTGAAATATATACTTCGCATTTCTATATACTTTAACCAAAACCAAAACCAAAAAGGTTAGTACAAGATCATATAATCTAGAAAAGGATAATACTTTATAAAAAGAAAATCCATTCTTAATCTCCAAAATTTGTTCAACAGAACCCAAAGTTCAATGAAGACCATAAGTAAACTAAACTATGATTGAAACCCAAATATTTGAAGGATTTAATCACATAGTCTTCCAAGTTAAATAGTATCATTTATCTCTAAACAACTTCAGTTTCTCTTAAAGTCTCGTATTGCAAAGTAATTAACCTAATCACATATCCTCCATGATAGGTTAATAATTTCCATAAATAACCCAAAATCAACTTAATCTTAATTCACAAAATAATCAAACTAAAAAGAAGCAGTCAAACTAACCAGGGACTTCACGTAGTCCAGTGGTAGGCGATAAATACCAGTCGCAGTTTGGTTGTGGTTTAGATTCCCGCAAGTTTTTCCGACGCGACGGGTTGTCACACGATCTGCGTGTTGTCCTTTTTCCAAACGATATAACTCTCAAATCATTCCCCAAAAAGAGGTAAGATCATAAAAAATAACAATAACATAATTTAACCTCAATTTTATCTCATGCCATTCACTTTCCATCATAACATATAGTAGCCCATAATTACCACAAAAGTAAGGATCATATAAACCCAAATGGTTCTTTATAACTATGTCCACAAAAGAACAGATGACTATTCCTTGAATAAAATTTTCATATATCAAACATCAGGGTTACACATACTATAAAAAGTCTTCTAATGTAACACCATCTTCAAAAGAGACTTAATACTCTTAATAATTTCACCATCACTCTTTTAGCCCTTATATGTCGACTTCTTACTCATTCAAAATTTTTCATGATCCATTAACCATTCCTTCCCAACTTATTCTTAAATACTTCTTTCCTACAAAAAAATCATGAATCATACCCTAAGATTCCAAAATAGGAAAACAAATGTTATGAAATAATCCATACCTTTGACTGGTCATTGTCAGTTTCTTCATCCTCAATTGGAATGGCATTAGGTATTGATAAAAAAATATTTGTACGATCTAGGTGATCACATTCCCGAAACTTCTTCATAGGACACATGTTTTCATAATGATCATGCAAACCACATTTAAAACAATCAATTGATCCCTCAGAAATAACTTCTTTCCCTTTCCTCGAGTCATTTGGATGCTTCCTTTTTCCATGGCAGGTTCTTGATTTATGACCTTAATTTCTACATCTATAGCATATTTCTGTCCATTTGAAACATTTTCCTAGGTGTTTCTTTCCACATCTTTGACACATAGGTTTTTTAACAAACTTACCTTTATGATTATTACCTTTAGTTCCATAGGGATTTGTTTCTCGCATATATGATGACTTATAGAAATTACCAAGGTTTAGGTGGTCAATCATGACTCCAGATAGTTGGTTGAGGATAAACACAAGAGTTCTCTTGCAGCTCCCATATCATTCAGTTGCTCACTCCGAAAACTGTCACAGTTTCCTTCAAATCCACTGTTACTTTGGTGTCTCCTAGATCCAGCCATTTACTAAAACCAAAAAGTTCAGTGTGACTATATCAACAATACCATCATGTAATAATGAGGAAGATAAAGACTAAGATATAATTACTCATTCAATTTATCTAAATCGATGACTCTTTCTGAAATCCTAACCATTATGTTAATGTCACTTATGCTTATATAATACCGTAACCTCTAAAGTTATCTAAACCGACCTCTGATACCAACTGTAAGGCCCCGACCATAAACATAACTTAATATTGAATTAAATGAATAATTCACATTGAGGATATTTTCAGCTTTAGAGTTTTATATAATTATATCTTAACTATTACATCTCCAAATATTACAATGTAGACACTTCTACTAAGTTTCTATAAAATAAAAACTCTTAAAAAGAAACATGTTTAGTTCCATGTTTTAGACAACCTGACATTTCCTTGATCCCATCCCTGGCCCTATTCAACATTATGTCCTGTGAAAAACATTTCAAAATACCTTGGGATGAGCATAAAAAGCTCAGCAAGGGATACACAAAGAATGAAAACTGTTAGTTTTTTAAAGCAACTAGTAAACCAGGTATACTTTATCAAAGTAATACCTTTCACCTTTAGGAAGTAGTAAAAACTCTTCACTAAATAAAATATCATTACTTACCATTTTGTAACCAAAAGATTACCATAAAACCCATATAAAGAACACATAACATATAAAGGTAACTTGGGACATAAACATACTTAAATGGAATAACCATACGGTCGACTTCCACACATACTTAATGGAATAACCATAGGACCGACTTCCATACCCAATGCATTGGAGGTTATAACGTAACCACCCATCCTGGTATTCACGACACCACCCATAATATGGTTTATCAAGTAACCACCCGTAAAATGTCCAAGTAACATCATTACACATAAAATATTGAAAATATAATCATTTCAATTACAACATTTCATTTTCAATCAAAATAAGTAATTCCAAAATATTGAATTAATCAATCCATTTTCAAAAATCATTTAAAAGAGATTATTGAATCAATGTGTCCCATACAACTTTGAATATTTTATTAGAATTTAATTTTAAAAAATGAATGTCCATATAAATAAATACTTAAATCCAATTTGAAAACATGGACATTAAAGATAAATATTTAGAATAATAATTCTTTAAAACATTTAAAATGATATTTTGTTAAAGAGTTTTTAACAAAATGAGAGACTCTAAAATAAAAATAATCACGGAATAACATGTAATCAAAACTTTATAATATAATGAGAATAAAGGGATTCATGATATAATATGTCAAAGGTCAGTATACACACCATATAAGAGTTAATTGCTGCATAACAACAATGAAGTCTCAATAGAAATGTAAAATGAGATGAAATCCATTATAAAGAATGTATCCTTAAATTAAGGAAAAATCAATCTCATAATTATGTGTGAAAAATATAAATTCACCCAATATAAGTGGATATTATGTGTAAAACAATCAAAGTTCATTCACACAAATTAAAAGGATGACATATTCAATAACTACATGTTGAACCCAAAGAAATCGAAATTTGGTTAAGAAGTTCCCTTGGTAAAACTCGACAGCCTAACGACGTCACATAAAATTTTACAAAAAGGGTTGACGAGAGATATAAAGGGTATCCAATCACTTGGACATAATATGTCATTAAATAAGGTTATAGAAGAAAATATCCCAACATAATAGTATGTGAATTAAAAGACATTACAAAAGAAGTCTTTTAAAAATAGGAGGGTGAATGGTCCCCTTACCGAGTTGGGTAACATTTGAAAAGTACAACCCATGGAAGAAGGGTCATACAATGAAGATGTAAATACCCATAAATGAAATTATACTACACAAAGTGTATAATAATTGGCAGTAAATACAACAATCAAAGGAAATAGTGGCAAATGTAGCATAAATGTCACGGGAATAAAAGTGAGATGAAAATCCCTTACGAAAAATCGAGAGCCTAACAGCGCAACTCACAACATCCAAAATGGATTGATGATAGAAAATAGGGACTCTCATCATATGAGCATAAAAATTACAGTAGGAGTAATATAAAATAACATCCCAATTATAATAAATACTAGCTTAAAAGGAATGACATAAAAGAGTGTACTTAAAAAGAAAGAGGGGAGTAGGATCCCTTACCTCGGGTCCGACTTGACCCGATCGTTCTTTAATGTCCTAAATAATAAACATGAGATAATTTCCACTTTATTAATAACATTTTTCAATTTCATTATTCCTTTATATCACTTATTGCCATGTTATAATCATTATGTAATCATTTACGTTAATAATGTTTGTTTTGTCGATATTTGGTTTTTAAGTCGAAAGTAGACTTTTTACAATTACATGTTGTTCATGTGGTAAAAAGTTCATTATCTCCAGAATTATATTCAGGATTTGGATATCATATATATAATATATATCCAGAATATACAATTATTTATAATATTACATAATCATTTAGAGGTATGAAATGAAATGCACCGTTCATGGAGACGGTAAGCCGTACGTACGCAAGAACACTACTTTCATTTCTATGTCATATTAATAGAATTAAAACCAAATGATAGGTCTATATATTTTAATTACAGAATTATATTCATTTCTATGTCATATTAATAGAATTAATGTGTTATATGATTGTTGAACAATCATCATTTCGTGAGGCAGAAATTCCCCATCCACAAAAAGAGTATGTTCTTTCACAATTTGTTGTTGGTGTGTGTAAGTGTAGCTTGAATAATTATTATAAAAACATACTAGTATATTGAAGATACTGGAGTTGTTACAAAATAAATTAATAAAAAGTGTTTAGGGAGTTGGATAAGCAAAATAAAAAAAGAACACAAGTGAAGACATTACCTTAAAATCGGGTAACTCTTTTTGATTTGAGCTCAAAGGCATCCTTGGAAAAGATTCTGCCAAAAGTGAGGCTTCAATGATGAATATAGGGATGTGTATAGATGAAATGGGCAGGGGTTGGAGGAGCCAAAGGCTTGAGAGGTGTGGGTATGGTGGTAGAGGTGGGGGCCTTTTATAAGTGGAGAGGAGGGGCACTCTTGGAAAGTAATGAAATCTTACATTATTTAAGAATGAGTTTTGGATTTTAAAGGTCCCACATTGATGTGTTTTGAGGATAATGTGATAAGGGTTCGAAATCCTCCCATCCAATAGGTTTTTGACATGTGTAGGTCTTAGATTTTACATTATCTTTACATTTTTTTAAATCGTTAAATAACGAGGTAATTGCTGCATCATCATGGTGTCATAAATAATTTAATTTAGTTAATATCTAAAAATTATAAAAAAATACTATGATGTAGGAAATATTTTTAGATTTACAATGAATATTTATAGTCAAATATCTGATTTGTATATTCCCATTTAAAAATTGTTTTAGAAAAACAACACATGTTTGTGTCATTTTTACTTTTACATTAAATAAAAACATATTAATGTCATTTTTTTCCAAAGTGGCTCCATGGGGTCCCCAAGTTGACCCATGGATTTTCTTGGTCGGCGATGACACATCCAATAAGGGTAGTACATGTGTCATGGTCATTTTATATTATTAAAACTTTATTTTTACCTTAAACTACACTAATTACCTCTAATCGCGATTAAAAACTTATAAGTTACTATTCACAAAAAAAATTATTTTAATTCAATTGAACCACATTTTACTTATTAATGACAACAATGTATGTCGGATTTTTGAAATTCAATACATAGAAGTGGTAAAATTTCATTTAAACGGAAAATCAGTTTTTATAAGTACCACTTAGTGGGTTCACTATTCATCAAAAATTAAAGTTTTTCAGAAAAATAACAAAACATCACCCCAAGCTATATTTGATATTACGAATTCAAAAATGAAGCCTATTTTACAAAATTCAAAACATATAAGATACATTAATTAATTTAATAATTAATTCCCACTGTCAGAGCAAATAGCGTGTTTTTATGACACAATAAGTATCAAAAGATTACCACTAGTTTAAGTCCAATTTCAAGATGAAATTAATTCCAACGACCAATATTGGATTAAATGGTAAAAATATATGCTAATTTCACTTTAAAACCAATTCAAAAGATAATCTAATCATATAAATAAATTAGACTAAAAAGAGGTTTTGAATTAAAAGACATCATTTTTCACTATTCATTAAACAATGATCTTTATCAGAAAAATACCAAAAATTTACACAAAGTAAATTTTGATGTCCCGATCCTATAGAAGAATTTTATTTTGTCAAATATAACACATAAAATTTATAAAAAGTGGATTTAAAAGAGGTTCTCCATTAAAAGGCGGTTAATCGTCCTTTTAAAGAATATTAGAATGTTTACGCTTAAAATTTGATTCATTCGCATTTTTAATCATCTAACATTTATGGTAAAAAGTAAAAATATTTGACAAACATATATAATCATTTTTTAGTTAGTTCCCATTATTACAACAGCTAGGTGTTAACATAAAATTATTTTATTATTGGAGTGCAACGTATGATTTCAAAGGAACTTTTTGTTGCGTATTGGGTAAGACATCGAGCATACCGTTCCCTTTCAATTAATATTAACATTTTATTCACAAATAGGGATAATTATAAAAATTTCTTATTCTTTATCTACCTGGGGTGTTACAATAAAATTGAATTCATGGCCATTTGCATCCATTTTCTCATGAATGTTACCTTAAATCATTAAAATCATTTAAGAAATTCCATGTGTCTCCCTCCCCTCACATATAAATGTGAACCCCTTATACATAGTTATTATAAAAATTTGATATTTCTATAAAAAATTATCTATTTAAAAAACTTCCTATAATAATTTAATCTATTTTAGAGCTTCTTATATTTTCCTATGACTAATCCTTAAATGCTTATGTAGTGATAAAAGGAGGTGTCTCAAAGAAGAGGTGTATAATTTAACTAAGATCATTCAATTTTATATCCTATTACATTTACAATATATATATATATATATCATTAATAAAATATAATTAATATAAATATATGTTGTTATCATTGTGGTATAACCATTTACCACCTCTTCTCAATCCAATTAGAGATGAAAGTATCGCTCGTTTGTATTTGTGGACTTGCACCTCCGTGTAGTGATACAACCCATTATACACCACCATTATATTTGGTTTATTATTATTATATATAATATTTATTTAATAATAATTATTAATAAAATTGTAATTAACATGTAACATTCTTTTATTCCATCCATAATAAAATTTAAAAGCAACTTGTACACATGTATGGACTACAATATTCACATAGTGATGTAATTCATTTTTCATCACAAATTAAATACTACTGGTTATAAAGATGAACATAAAAATTATATATGGTATTTAAATCAATACTAAAATTCTTAGATTAATTAATCAGGTTCAATGTGAAAGGGAAACAATAGTCAAACCAAAATATACATGAAAATGATGTATCTGAAAACCAAAATAATGATAATAATGAAAAATTATTAATGAATGATTAATAAAATGTTACATGAAAACCATATATGTTATAATATAAATTATTAAATTTTCAAATAATTATAATAATTTTATATTTACTATATAAGAGGGTATATAACTTATGAAGAAATGTAGACATGAGGTAATTGTTTTTTTCTACGACTCATTTTTATAGGGATTGATTATGATTAAATTTAATGGTGATGAAAAAATATTATATATACCTCGAAATTATTATGTTTTTATTTATACATAGTTTATTTATGTATATTTAATTTTCCTTTCATTTTACCTATTTATGTAATCATAATAATGAATAAAGGATTTTAAATAAAACTTACCTTATTTCTCTATTAAGTTGATAATATTTACATCAAATTCAATATTTTCTTTAAAAATATTTCATGATTATTTTTACTATTATCCAAATATTAATCAAATTATATTTTACCCATACTTTACTATCAATAAATTATTTTAATGGAATATTCCTTTTATTTTTAATAAAAGGTACTTCTTTTTTCATATGAGCAGTGTGAATAGAATTTTTGTTTCGAAATACACCACATGAACAATGTGATAAACCATCATGATTAAAAGTTTATTATTATATTATTTTATATTTTCCCTTATATTATTCAAAAATAATGTTTTCCTTAATTATTTGGAACTTTTTATATTCTAAACAAATGATATCAAATAAAAAGGTGTATTTTCTGGATGAAAGGATCTAGTGATAATTTAATGTTATTTATATCAATAAAACCATACATTGATGTATCATATTATTTTCTGAGGATATGATCCAATGTTATCATCTTTATTATATCTATATATGGTTTATGAATTAGATGTTGTTTTTTATGAAAACACTATAATTTCCTTGGATTATGATTTGATGATATGATGCATGTTTTATGATCTTATATTATACATATGAATGGTATTCATTATGTGACATGTGGTCCTAGAATTTTATATCCCACTAATTAATTAGGTAAATACAGACATCTCAGGATACAATAATGTTTATAAAGGGGACTCAACTCAGTATCAATAAGGGACATTGTCATGTATGATAATCTTGTTAATGAATATTGAATAAATAACTGATGGAATGAGGTGTAAAACCTATCCACAAGTATTTATTTGGTATACACCCTCGAATATGTAAATTATTTAATATGATTATTTGATTAAAAATAATTATTACGTATTCTTATGATATATTTTCAGGTTTCATGATTTATTAATTTTGATTTCCTTAATATTTATGTCTTATGTAACTTTTTGAAAAGACCATACACAATTTTTGATGATTAAATTTGTTAGACTATTTGGGTATGATTATTTTATATCTTCATCATTTTTTGATAACATTATGATTATCTTATACTCACATAAGTTCATTAATTGAAATCTAATATGATTATAATTATAATTAATATAATCTCACCATATTTTATGTCTCCATCATCCTGGTTAAAAATAATTGTTTTAAGTATTATATTTATATGAATGGTTATTTTATGAACATAATTAGAAAACATGTTTATTTTTACGTACTATTTTTTAATTCAATTTACTATAAACACTAAAACTCTATTTTTCTAAAAATGTATTATTATGAAATTTATTGAATATTCATTAAAATTATGTTATATTTATGTATTAAAAGAATTAGTGGATATATTTGGTATCAATAGAAAGGTTTAGTATCTTATGTAAACTATGATGAGGAAAAATTAGTGGTAACCCTTATAATAATCCTATTATTAGGAGAACATACTTATTTATGGTATGGAATGTATTTTGGTTTCCTTAAACACACCCATCCCTGTCTGGATAATACAAGTTTATGTTGTTTTGTAGAAGATGTATATATGGGTGATAAACATGAAAATTGATGGTTTAGTATATCTTAAACATCATTCCATTACATGTTTAATTTTTCCATTACTATGCATCAAGGTTGACACTATTAGGGGGCTTTCTTATTTTAATTTAGATATTATTTACAATCTATTTGTAAAATATTTTAACATATAATGACTATGGATTCCAATGGTCCAACCTAAGGTGTCCTATATTGAAAATTTGGTTTCATGTTTTTGATATTCTATAGATTATTTTAATCATTATTTGATTTCCCACTGGGATTATTATTTCATATACTATGAATTTTTGTTTTAGTGAATGGTAGTAACATGATGGAATTATGTTGATATTGAATGTGATGGAAATAAAATTGATTTCCCCACTATGATTTAGAATATAATCAGATATTGAAGGAAATTTATTATTTTTATTAACATCAAACTTTCTATATCCATGTTTAATTTTGAAATTTCAAATATAATAGAAAAAAAAATTTAATTATTATAACTTCCTGTGGAAAATTTCATATTTTTTAACTTCGATTTTGAATCCAATAATTTCTAGGAAATGGATATGTACCACTAAAATGGTATTTTGTATTATCCAGTCCATAAAATATGAAACGATTATCTTAGTTGTTTATCATTGTGATGTTGGTGTATATAAACAGTAGACACTATTAATAATATGAGGACACATAATGAAATTGACTCCATGGATTGGGTTGAGTTTAGGAGAATATTTTTCAATAAATAATTTCCTTATATTATTCATATTTATATAAAGAATAAATTAAATGATCTTAAGTAAAATGATGGTAAATACAATTATTCTTATGGGGAAATTTTCATAAGACTTATGAGGTATTCTTATACTATTATAATTGACCATCAATTTTCGATAGATTCATTCTTAATTTTCATTCAACCAAGTATATAATGGAAATTATCAATAATTTACATCAGTTGATATGAATATACCATTCAATGTTATATCAAGGTGGAAATTGAGATTAGAGTCACCTATAAATATCATTTGGTTTATAAGAAAATAATTATGGGATTCAATTTAAATTTTATTAACTAAAACAATGGTGTAATGATTATTATTATTACTTTATTAAATAATTTTTGAAAGAAGCATTGTGGGCAGTTCATTATGTGGAATGGTAAATCTTTTATGTCTGAAAAATAAGATAATCATGAAATTGAATACCAATTAATTCGAACTATGTTATATAATGATGTTTATTGTGGGAAATATCCATAAAATTCACTAACAACACTCCAATTAGATAATTTCAAGAGGATTGACATTATTTTAACCAGTTCTCAAATTTGATGGTTTATAATGATTGGCGACATTACCAGCCTCATAATCATAGATACAAAGGGGATATAATGTGGAAATTATTGTTGGTATGGGGTGAGATAGATATGTTGTGAATGGTACACATAAAATCCACCCTATAACTTATTATGTATTATTTTACACTATATCTACTTACTCTTTTAGGTCTAAAACATTTTCTAGGGGTATTACATTACCACCTCGATGAATACATATTGAAATGAGAGATAACACTATTAATGGTATGATGATCACATCAAATCACAATGAATCATACCAAATTAATTTTTTTTGGGAATGTGCTTCATTTAAATGTTATTATTTTGATTATTGTTTAATTTTAAATGATTTTGGGAATGGATTAGATTTATTTATATAAACACCAAATCAATTTCCAATGAAGGGAAGGTATATTTCATATTATAATACAACCTATGATTATCTATAAAGTAGATATAAATGTGAAATTCCAATAGATATTACATCAATTTAATTGGAGTTTATTCCAAATAAATTTAGTTATTTATCTCATAGGGTTGGGTCTAGTATCAAAATATATGATATTCCTATTATACTGGTGTTGTTTAATGACTTTTAGGAAGAGTTTCCTAGTCTTTCTACAAATTGTGATGTTGTGTTTTCAATAGAACCCATACCCAATAAAGAACATATTTCAATTATTTTTTATAGAGTGACCAAGACTTTTTTATGAATTAATGAAGGATAAATAAGAAAATCCGGATAAGGGCTTAATTTGGGAAAGTTATTCACAATAGATTTCACCTATACATTTTTAAAGAATAAATATTTACCCATGAAGATTTTCATTTATTAGGTATAACTAAACCAGATCATCACCATGAATAATTATCCTTTTCCCCATATTGATGATTTTTACCATATAATATAAATATATCATTATTTTTTCAAAATTGATATTCAATCTAGGTACTATGAGTTATAGGTAAAAACTGAAGATATCTGCAATAAATATTTCCATTCATGGTATGAAAACTATAAATATATAGTGATTCTATTTTTCTCTACTAATATGCCAACTTTTTTCATGGATTTAATCAATAAACTAATTAGATATTACATTAATCGTATTTAGTACTGCTTGTAAACAATAATCATACATATAAAAATGTATGAAAAAAATTGATGATTTTTTTAGGATTTTACAGATGATACATAGGAAGGATAATTTGTGTTGAACATTTTATAAGTGTGATTTTTTTTATATAATACTTAATATTATGGTAATATAATCACAATAAATGGTATATTAGTGGATCCAACAATGAAAAATTTAAAAAAAAAATTCATAGACTAACCAGTATTAGTAAAATAAATTTTTTTGGTATTGGATAGATATTATTGACTATTTATGAATGATTTATAATGACCATCTAATCGAATCACTGATATAACTAAGAAGGGAGTTATGTTTCATTGGACTGATGAGTGTAATGAAATTTTCAAGGAACTGAATAGATTGTTGATTAGTGAACATATACTCACAACACCCAATAATGGATATGGATTATTTGAGTTAATGTGACATATAAATTAATGGGATATGATGTGTTCTCATATAGATTATATATTGATATATTATTCTGTATTCTAATTGATGTTTCAAGATTCGAATTTACCTAATCAAGATATTGTGTTAGTAATTGTCATCACTTCATTAATGATATGGATGCATAGATTTATATGGAATGGTGTGGGATATATACATATCATAAAATGATAAATTGTATATTCAGCTTAAAATAGTTGAATATACACCAATAAAGATAGTATGTATTATTTCATGACTATAACTAATCAATACTCTACCACACTAGGAATGAAAATTTGCTGGATGATGCTTTATGTGAAAAGGATTATTCGATATTTTCTATTATTAGGAACATATAATTCTAGTATTTTTTTTATGTTGATGCACCATTATATTTGATAGAAGAGGATAAATATTATCTTTTTCAAATTAATTGTAAGACTTAAACCATATAGTGATTGAAGTGGTTAAAAATTTGGATTTAATTCTATGAACAATAGTGAGAAATATGAATGAGTTTAAAATTAATTTTTAATGAATGATATTTTATAGTAACCATGTCTGTGTCCTATCAATACCAGATTTGAATATGGAATTATGGGAAGAATCTCTATGCTCATTATTAATTATTCACACTAGAAATAAAATGATTTATTATGATAAAAATGAGTATTTATAGTGGGGAATAATTACCTGAGATATTTCTGTTTATGTATATTGTTTGGTGGTATGTTATCAAATTATAATTTTGAGATATAACTCTAAAGGTTTTTACAAATATTACACAACTAAAATGGAAATGGGAAAACATCACCGTGCATTTTGTTATCGGACCCCCTAAATAATCTAAACCCCCTAATGATGTTTTTTATAGTTAATAAGCTTATAATGTTATTTAAATTAATTTATATAACATAATATTTTCATATTCATAAACCTTCAATGATATACATTAAGGATGTGGTAAGCTTATATGGGGTACCATTGTTTATTGTGTTTTACCCATATTTATGGTTTACCTCAATGTTATGGAGAATTCATAAAAAATCCCTAGATATAGAGTTCATGTTTCAAAATTGGTTATCATCATAAAGATTTCGGTCATTCGGAGAGGACCATTTAATACCTGGAGTGTCAGTTGATATCATTTTCACATGATTTTAAATGTGGTTGGAATCATCACATTTCTCTAGTCTAGTTTTCTTTCAATAATAACATTCACTCAGGAATTCAGATGGTTCCATTTTAATTCATTAATAGAAATAATTATACAATACTATGCTAAAGGGATTAATTTGAAAAAATAAATGTATTTTTACATGATGAAGAAGAGGAAATGACCGATATGGTTATATCCATTCAAGATTATATCATGGAAAATCAGAGTTGAAATAATTATTATTCTGATAATTATCGATGAGATCAAGATTTATATATTAGTGGGATGGTTTTTATCTTAATTTTTATATTAAATAAGGTAATAAGATTCATATATGGGTAAAATATATTACCTATGTATGCTGGTATAATTAATATTATTGATCGATTAGGTAGTGTAGATTATCACTTGAACTCCTACCAAACATATCTCTACATCATGATGTGTTTGATGTATCTTCCATAAGGAAGTATATAACTACTCCATCATATGTAATGAACTCAATGGTTATAATATTGTTCAATAATCATTACTAGGATGAGAAACCAAAATAAATATTGGATATTAGAGATACTTATTTTTAGAACAAGACAACTCGACTAGTAAAAGTTAATTAGAGGAATAAAAAATATGAAGAAGTTGCATTAATAACCATGGATTTGATGAAGTAGATAAATCCCCATTTTTTACCAGATTGATAAATTTTTGGGTGATAATTTCATATAAAGGGGGTATAATGTAAATCTTCAAGATTATATATATATATTTATTTTAAAATAAATCAGGAAGTATTCAATAGGTTTAATTACAAGAAACCCTTAGTGTATATAAATTGTGATATAGTAAAATTTTATAACTCAGAAGCTAAATAAAAAAGAAAAATAATAATAAAAACCACTTAATAAAAAATATACATATTAGTTTTGTTAATGAAAATATATTGACTAATTATTAATAATTATGCAATCAATGCTATGTAAAGTCAATTTATTGTTTGAAATTTTATTTTTCTCAAAAAATTAGTTTCATTATATTTTTATATGTGAATGTTATAAAAAAATTCAAAACATATTAATATTTTTTTATAATAAATTAATATAATTAATAAAATCATTATTTCAATGTTATCTTAGTGTGAATTTCAGATAATTTTATAAAAATATTTATTTTTTCTGGGGGTAATGAAGAATACCAATTTCTATAATCAGGGAAATTTCATTTTAAGTACATGTTCCATTTTGTATTGAATTTGATAATAAATTAACCTAATTCCAATTTAATTATACATTATAAAATTTATTACATATGAACAGTCATTATTATTAAATTTCATAAAAACTAATTTTTGGTCTAATCAAGACATTTTTTAAGAACTATTTTTATTTATTTATTGTGTTTTTATATAAATAAATTATTTAATATCTATTGATTAATGGTTTCACTAATATATATATATATATATTAAATATAATATTTTAAAATTCATTTTATGGTTTTTATAAGGAAAATAATGGAATTAAATTATGTTTTATTTTATAAAAATCATTTTCTTAAAATGAATTATCATTGTTGATTATGTGATTAATTAATATTTAATTCTTCAATTATATAAATAAAATATAAATACATAATTAATTTTTTTTAATCATCATAATTAATAAAATTTAATATTTTTATCATATTATTTTCCTTATTAAATGTTAAAAATAATAATTTTTACTATCATTAATGTAAAAAATTGGATTATCAGGGGTGGGGGTGAAACCATTTCATAAGTGTAGTATTTACACCCAAACCTATCAAATAATTATTATTTTTGAATATATTTAAACATTATATTTTCATAAATATATCCTAATCCATTTTGATCCACTTTTCAATGAACGTGACCTTAAATAATTGAAATATTTTGTGAAATTAAATGTATATCCCTCCCCTCAAATATAAAATGGAAACTCTTACACTCTCTTATTCAAATAATTTGATTCTTATATATCAGAAAACTACACAAAAAATATTTTATATAATCCTTTTTAATCTTATAGATTCATTTTTCCTCTTCAAACCAAGGTTTTAATTATTGGGGAGTATCCCAAAGGAGGTCTCTCAAATACGGGGTATATATCTTAACTAACCACCTTAAATTTTATTTATTCTATAGAATCCTATGAAAATTATATATACATAAAAAATAATTAATATATTATTATCAGTACTTTTATATGTTATTATCATGATGGACAACCATTTATCACCTATTCTCATTCCAATGGGTGATGAGAGTATCACTTGTCCATACATGTGGCCTACCTCCTCCACGTTGCAATATGACTCAATATCCTCCAACATCAATCAGGGATGGTTATAATGATATATTTAATTTTATATATTATGTTCATTTTATGATAATTATTTAATAATATGAATTAATATTTAACATTATTTCGTTACATTTATAAGAAAAAGTGAAGATCACTATTGTGTATGTATAGACTATCGTCAACACATTGTGATGTAATTGATTTTTCATAAAATATTATAAAATTGTTATAAAGATCTATTTAATGAATATATATTTTATTTATATCATTATTATATTTCTATAGATAGAGGAACCATGATTAATATTCAAGGTCTATCACAAATGAACATAAACATACATTAATGATGTAGTAGTTAACACCCAAAATGACGATGAGAATGAAATATTATTAATAAAAGAGTGATAAGATGTTATAATTAAACCATAAATGTTATTTTAATTATGATTATAGTTATGTTATATCAGTATCATAAATTATAATTTATTATATAGGATTTGAGAGCACATACGATGATATTTAGACTTAATATAAGGGTTTTATGTATAATTTAATTTTTATATAGATGAATTATGATTTAATTTTTTAATGTTAAATTTTTATTATATATATCTATAAATTATTTTATATTTAATTCTCATATAGTTACATTTTTATATTTCTTATTTTCCATTCATTTTACACACTATAAGTACTCAAAAGAATGAAAGAATTCTTTTAAGGAAAATCGACCATGTTTATCTCTTCGGTCGAGATTTTTTTATCTATTACCTATATTATTCTAAAAAAATAAAGAATGTTTTAAATAATATACATAAGATTTTTCAATTCATTCATACATATTTGTTAAATTATATAATAATATTTTAGATGAATCATTTTATCATTTTCCATGAAAGGTTCTTCTAACTTTTTTTTAAAATATAAAGGGATTTTCTGTTTTAATGTACATCGCATGAATTTTTTTCCCTCCATCATGAAGAATATATTATTTGATTGTTAATTTATATATTTTAATTATTATTTTATAATGAATTTATTTATAGAATATTTTGGAAATATATAGTTTCAAAAGAAGTTATTTTATATAAAAATAGTGATTTCCTTGAGAAATGTTTTTTTATTTTTAATGTAATTTTTCACTAAAACTATCCTTTATTGATTCTAATTATTTAAGGGGGATGTGACGCAGTATTATAATATTTATTCATTATCAATAATTTTTATGATTAAGATGATAAAATATTTAGGAAAATCATATCATTTCATTGAGTTATGAATGGATAATAAGATGAATTTTTTATAGTCATATAGAATACATATGTATGGATTTCATTATGTGAGTTTTGACCCTAGAATTTTATTTTCCCATAGTGGGAGTATTGTAAATATATATTTTATCAACTTATGTTGTGACTTAATCATGTTTATTATCCATGGGATCTTTATATTCTTTCTCTTGATTAATTAATTTCATTAAATCTGCGGATTCCATCCACATAAAATTAACTTTTTATATATCAACCATATGTTCCCAGAAAATATTTATAAATCCACCTTATCCTGAACATATTATTTTGAATGTTATGATGGTTTTAATAAAATCAATGTTATATGTATTTTTATATATAATTTTACTCAAATGCATTTTGTTTCCCGTGTTTATATACACCCTTTAATGTTGTTTGGGTATTATGATTACATTAATTTCATATGAAAAATTATTTTTCATTAATGATGGTATCACTCTATTAGTTATTGTTTTAAGCCCCTTTAATTAAACATATATAAATTTAAATTTCTACAATTAAATATTTCAACAGTTCAAAATATTATGGAATACAACATTATAATAATTTTAGAAAACATGTATAGATTTATACTAAACATTAGCCAAGACCTATGATACATTTTTAGTAAGTGTAACATTATATAATAGATGATCATCAATAGTTATTTCAAAAATTATTTTATCATAGAATCCCCACATACCTTCCATCAAATCCACATCCCTCCTCAACTATTTTCCAAGACATATAACATGATCATTCATGATTTAGGGATACCCTAATATTTATCTCAATATTTTAAGGATTATCAATATATGTGAACTTTATCATTGTCAAAATGTATTAAAGTTTATATCCCATTCATAGGCACGGAAATATCATTCCTTTGGATTTAAATTCCTAAGGATATATGTATATTGGAGATCCTTTAAAGACATAATTATTAAGTGATAGTGATCTACATCAATTAAGATTAATATGTAGTTCTTGATCTTCCATATTGAAAAAAGCAATAACTTTAATTCCCTAACTCAATTTTTTTTATTTTAATGTGGAAAATACTATTAAAAAAATAATATAAAATACAAGGGTCCAGTCTACATGGTCTAGTAGTGATGTAGTCCAAGGTAATAGATCTTAACAAATAAAACACATTCATTTGTCAAGGATCCTTTGAAAAAAAGAAATAAATATTGGTGGAAGGATCACCTCTTCATTCTAGGTAGTTTCCAGTAACATTTCCCTCTCTACAAGCTTGTTGAAAATTGATAATATGGTTGATACATCTCTTTTATTTGACAATCATATAAGAATGATTCCATATACATTCCTATTTTTCCCGTTAAATCCCTATGAGGACCCAGAAATCTGACTCCGGCACTATGATACTGATGTTATACAATCTTCCAAGATGCAGAACTATTTCTAGAGCTCTATCCTACAATTCCAATGAATATCCCAATATAAAAAACACATTGTATGATAGGAACACTAAACCATTAATATTCTATACTAGTACACAAAAACACTTGGATATAGAGGTGTGGGAACCATAGAATTTGTGATTTAGTCAGAAGTCAGAGGCCTCCCATTTGATCCACACACTTGTAGGTATCTTTCATCGAGCCTCCATGGAAAAGAAACACACAGTGCCAATTTTTACATCACGACTAATGAACCCACACCATAATTAACTTCCCTAAATCCAACACAATGCATATAGAATGTGTATTGTATTAAAAAGTAGGAATTTTAATTCTTCACCTTCTAAGTTCCTCGAATCCCATATTGCATACAATGTCGTGGTAAAAATAACTCTTTTGATCTTGTGTTGAACCCCCTGAGGATCTATGCTCTAGAACTAGGATGACAAGAATGACATAATGTCTTCATTTCTACTCGATAATCCTCACCCCTACAAATAAAACTCATAAGATCAGTATGCCAATTACATAAAAGAAATAAGTTCTCAATATATTCTGAGTGGGGCTATACGGAACATTTTCATATTAATGATATTTATACACATTCTTTTGAATGTTTTCATAAAGGGGTAACATTTGATTTCTCAACCACAACAACATAAAGTTTATACATATAGGGAGATCCTTTTACCATGTATCCAAGATCCATTTTTACTGCACAAGGTGATCTCATAAAGATCTGAAGAAATGAAATATACTAAAGCGGCCATACATGAAACTTGAGAAAACACATTTTTTAGGATTATCACACATGAATATATTATAGTGGAGGTATTTTTGATGAGTTTCTGACATCACACTAATAATCCTAGGAAGGAGATGAGATTCTTGAAAAGATACTATATTCACCATTAAATCATTTCATGGCCTTGTATTATCTGTCATGACCAATATTATACATCTTATCTCAGAAATGAGGCATAACTCAATAATTTCTTTAATCAAAACATTATTTTATTTAACAAATACATTCATATGCTTTCATTTAGAAATTATTCGACACTTCCCTATATGAATTATAAGAACTTTAAAACCAATAGTGTGATTCTTTAAATTATTTTTAAAAATTAATCCCTTTTTTTATAAACAAATTCATCATTTTAAAATTATCCATAATATTTCCACTCTATTGTTTTTCCATATCAAAATAAATCAATAATGATACATATTTATGATAATAAAACCCCAATATCTACTCACATCATAGCTTGACTCGATTTATAAATATTAATCACAGTGGTCTAAAGGAGGTCTCAAGCACTCCTCCCCACATTCAAGTGGATGGAGACATATAGTGAGGGCCAAGGATGTGTCCATGGAGTGACTATTCCTTGATGGATGAGTAAATTAATAGAGGAAAGAAACAAAATTCAACCATATTATGAACTAATCAGAGTATATAAGTAATATATATAAATGTTTTAATAAATAATGAGAATTAGTAAAGGAATGAAAACCCATGACAAATGTACAACACTGATCACCCACTAGATTTTCCACTTATACGTGAATTAATAAATGAAACAAAAATAAAAGGTAAAAGGATATACATCACACACTGAGATTCACTATCTAACTGAATTCACATACATGTCCATTCTATCATACTTTTCCCATACTAAGTCCTAAGAAATCCAATGTCTTTATCCAACTGAGCATCTTCTCTAGTACCTTAGTGAAATGGAATCTTGATATGGGTTTCAACATAAAGATCAATAAGAACCACCTGTATAGTCCTATAAAATGTAATTATATTAATTTTATATATATGTGAGATAATCATAATTATTTTAATAAAATTAATAAATAACTGACAAAAATACACTAAATAGACAATGTTGAACCACAATATCGATGTATACCCTAGTCGGACCATTCCAACATTAGCTAGCACCAGAAATTTCATTGATAAATCTATGTCACAATATGGGATAAATTTCTAGTATGAGAATCACTCATATTTCATTCCACTATATATGATGTAGGATTTTATATATCAGTTTAAAGTCCTATAAATAAGGCATTGATATGTGTTTTACAAGACACAATCTATGTGTTACTAGTAGAACATTGATGTCTTCTTGGAGATTCCTAATATAGCACTATTCTAGGTTATTAGGCCTCAATTCAAAGGAATATATGACATTGGAACTAGGATAAATCCCTTAGGAGGGATCCTTTTTCATTATTTAAGGAAGACTCTCTGGATCCAATATAATAACATAGTATCAACTCAATAATTAAATCAATAACCTATTCCCACATAATTATGAGAAATACAATTTTGGTTTGTATACCATTTATTTTTAGGAGTATCCCATGAATCTATCAAGGAGATCATAATCAATCATATTGTATGTTCGAAGCATCTAATTCTCAAGAGAAATTTGGCCACCTAGAAGGATATGGCATCACATTGCACATAGTGAGAAATGAAACCTATCAAAAATGAACAACGATGGGATCTGAGATGAACTCAATAACCTCCTTGGAAATCCTTTAGTATGGATGAGTTTCACTGACACCAATACTTCCAATAAGGGTAACATTAAATAAAACAAGTATTATATGATATATACTAGGATGATCCTCTCTGAATCCCAACTATGCTATCCTGTCACCTAAGGCCCATATGCCGAGTTCTAGAATGAACACCTAGAAATCATATTTTTATCAATAACAAACATTTGAATACATAAATAGATAGTGGGTTTGTATGAATTCCTAAACATTCAGTATTTTTATAACCCATTGGACATACAAGTTTTATATGGATTATAAGGTGTCACATAGCAGAATCTATATCCAAACCCATGATTGAATCTCTTAGGAAATTTCAATTCTAGGCAACCCATTGCATCCCCCCTTGGTAAATACACTAGCGAGGTTTCCCTTATGGGATACTCAAGTTCATCATATAAGAAGACACATTCCTCATTGGAGAATGCAAATATGTGTATAAGTAATGTACTCCATCTTGGTGTACTCTAGGATATGTTCATGGTCATATATCAACACCTAATCCACTGGGATGTCACATAGAAAAACATCAAAAAAATTGTAGAAAATTTCTAATGAGGTCACCAAATTATGGAATTGGTATCATATGTATCATGGACCATCTCAGTTATCAATGTCACTATTGGATGATATACTCACCCAATCCAGTAATGGAATACCAAATTTTTTTCACCCCATGGCTATTTAATGGTTGTAATATTCCTCCAACTATAGCCTCAACTCAATAAGGGATCTACATGGAACTCCTTCCCTAGGGTCTAATTATTGGTCACTCAGGGCCATGTAATAATGTTAGTGCACATTTTTTATCATAACTAATGGTATCCATCCATTTCAATTTATCATATTTATTTAATTACACAAGTCATGGAAATTTATTTTAATTTTTGGGAATCATCCTCATGGGTGACCCCAAAAATTCACATAATTCAATATATAAGAATAATTACAATAATTTATGTACAAAAAACCACCTACCTCTTAAGATTCATTTTATTTATTTTATAATTGATGAAAACAGTTGTTAAGGATTTACATAGATCATCTAAACCATAGAGGGTACTCTCTCAATACCAAACCAACAAAAGTTAAATAATTAAAATTACATTATAATCATTAAATTAAAATAAAAAAAGTAATAATAAAATTAAAAAATAACTACAATTTCATAATGTTGAAAACCTAACTGGATGATCCCATCACACAAAAACAACTACTTTATTTTTACATTCAACCTATTACATGTCCTTATACATGAATCATGCATAATACATGTGAAAAAATTCTAATAAAAACACCAAAAATTTATAATTAAATCAATAATGTTTGAAATGTATATGAAGGATAAAAAAGAGAACATTAGAGGTAAAAATATTGAAATTCCTACCACAAATCAATGGATAATGTTTTCAAAATCCAAAATGATAAACCACATTGAAGGTGAATGGAGATTTAAATGAGAGGAGGTTATATCTGGGTCACATATGAGAGAGGGATATATAAATTAGTTGGTTTTCCACTTAATTATCAAGTGGGGAGATGTTAGATTTCCCCTTTTTAATGAGGAACATGGTTTTCCAAACTGTACACCTATATTATCTGAGGAACCTATCCATTCATGGTTATGTTGGAAAATTTAATCCAATTGTTCCGATTATTCTGTTGAGCTCTACCACATATCAAATCAATGACAGTGAGGATTCTAAACCCTTAAATGTATATATAAACCATTGTATCAGGTTTTGAGACCATTAATGTCCTATTTGGACTTAATAACTGAGTTCTTAGACTACATACCCTGATTTTTTAAACATTCCATATATTTTTTGGCTCATCTATTGGGGTCATATTACCTTTATTCGTGGGGAATAAATTCATTCATAGGTCTTACACTCAAATTTTTGTTATGGTTTTGAAATTTAATCAATTATTACAATGAAATTTTATTCTTAATCATATATAGAAAAATAAATACATAATTTATATATATTCAGATATAAGAAATTATGATTATAAATAAATAATTAAAATTACTCACATATAAAACATACTTATTAATATATAATCATATATATATATTTGGAAAATAAATTAACAAAAAATATATAAATATATAGATATATAATAAAATGTGAAACAAAACAGTAAAGGGGGGTGAACATGGATTTTTTGTATATGATGGAGGTCAAGGGTTTGAAACTCTCTGAAGGTAGGGGCACATGTTGGTGGGTCAAATTATATAAATAACTGATTACTGGGTGGTGAAAGCCCTGATAGGGGGAGCACAGATGAGTTGTGGGTTAGGAATGAATTTTTTTAATACCCTTTATTCATGTTTTTTGTAGAAATTTTAAATCCACCCTTAATTTCACTATGAAAACATTAAAATAAATGGGACATAGATAGTGAAAAATGCTCTATGAAAGGACCATTTTAACATCATTTTTTAGCACACATAAAGGTGGAATTTAAAAATGGTTTTTAGCACTGGTACACGCATCAGTCCTTTCACAACACTCAATTTATGAGTATATTTTATACCAATAAAGTCCAATTCTAGATCTATTAAAATAAATTTTTTAAGTAATTTTGCTACATTAAATCACACATGGATGATATAATATTAGCCCTCAATTTCATCAAAATAATTAAATTCCAAAAAAACAGAACATATCATGGACACATCATCTTTTTCATGAAAAGCCATGGTTGGCCCTTACACTACACCCATATCATCCTTACAAGATTCTTAATGTGGTTCCACACTAACCACAACAATCAATTCAAGTGAAATAATGTTAAATGACCTTCTACTTATTATTCTAAAAAACCCTTGTCTTTTGATGCTCACACATCATCAATACCCCTTCATAATGCCTTTATACCAAGACACACTAAGATCATTCCAATTATTTTCACTAAATCCCACAGTTGACATTCTATGAAATCTATTGAGAAAACATCCCATTTTTTCTATCATCCAAATAATTCATAAATACATGGACATTCTAGACCCAATACCCTTGTATAGTCATAAGTAATCCTAGGTCCAACACCCACACATGGACTCCACCCATGTTTGTATTCAATATTAAACCTAAAATTAAATAATATATCTACTTGTAACCAATTCCATTTAACGAATTATATATATAATCCAAATAAACATCCAATGATTCCTATCATCCATACAATACATTTTTCACATTAGAGTGTCATAGACTAGTAAAAAATGTACGAAATCCTCACCTTAGGATCATTGTTATCATAATACAAATGAAACATATTGTCAATTACTATAAAACATGACATTTCCCACTCCAGACAAACTTTTTGACATCAGAAATAATGTGATCATTCTCACAATCTAATGAAAACATCAACAAGAACCATTTAATGCTTCCCAATAATGATCCCCATGTAATTCACCACATTTGAGCTCAAAATGAGTTTTATAACACATAAATATCTATTTGAGTAATCCCCACCATAGGTATTTTCTTATTGATCATTAAGATAAACCTTAATAGGTTTCATCACCAAACATATGGAATTCCCAATACCCTATGCTTACAATCTTTTCAATACCTGAATGGGATTGGACTAAATTAGTCATGTTAAAACACTCAATTAATTCTCATATTATCATGTATTATAAAGATACATTTATCATTTCATTATAGAATTATATAAATGATGTATATAACATTTATTTGAAACCATCAGTCATAATATTGCATACTAATACTCTCTAATTTATGATTTAAATGGTAATATCCAAAATGGGAACATGTCATTCATATATCACCCATCACCATGGTTGTACAATTACATACCGCATTATCATAACCCAACTCATACTCTCATGACCTCGATATAACTAATACCATGGATACTTTTCTACCTTGAACATCAAACATAACATGACATGAGTTCCCTGGGAATTGCTTGTCAAAATCAAGCACCATCCTTATGTCATAATTTATACCAGAAATGCCCATAACATGGTGTTTCATGGAATGAAATGCTCATATCATTGGTTTGAAGCATGTCAATCTAATCCACATGATCATCTACAACAAAATTCCATTTGTAGTCATAAACATCCCCAATGCTCAGAACTCATTAATAACAAAATAATCACTAGTCAACAAGCCTATGAACCTAAATGGTCCATCCCATTCAAACCAGTCTCGATACCTAATCATGCTAGGTTCTTCATCATAAAATTAATTCATCGTCATACATAGGTCACATAATTGGTAACACCTCACGTGCACTAACCTCCTCATGGGTGTAACTCAACAATCACTACCTCTAATGGAATTCAAAAATTTGAGACATACCCTCAAATAGGTTTCCGTTAACCATTCTAAATACTGGATTATTATGGTATATATCACAACTAAAGGCCATTATGTCTCCCAATAAAGTGCTACCAATAAATTCTCATATCCTGGTCACTAAGTCTGACCTCCTATCCCACATGTCTCTAACACAAGAACTATTAGAAGGTAATGTATTACATGGTAAAAATTGAATTGATATGAAGATCAATAAATATCAATATGTACTAAATTATATTTGTTTTCAAGTAAATGTTATAAAGGAAAACAATATTTATATTATACTTAGAAACCCATTCAAGTGTAATAATTTTAAAAATAATTACATAAACAGGATTGTATCATTATAAATTTTTTAGTTATCACATTCCATGTAATATAATAAAATTCCCTGAACCTCTCAAAGAATCCTCAAAAAATAATTATACATTGTGGGTCATGACATATAATTAAAAGGAAGATAATGTACATATCCTCACTAGGAATCCATATACCATAATATGCAATTAATTTTATTGAAAAGTTAAAATGTCTAGGTATCTATTATCAATAATCAAGATAATAAAACTGATAACTATAAACAAAGTTAATTTATTTAAAATATTATAGTATTCTAAATAGTAAAACTCCACGTAGGTTGTTATGAATAATTATTTTATTGAATCAAAAAAGGATACACCCACAATGGGTCTACTAGAATGTTGTTAACAAAAAAGGTCAATAATGTTCTCAAAACAGTCCCACTCTAAATAGCCCCATTCCCCTACAGACCTACATGATTTAATTGAGGGGAAATAAATAAAAAAAATGACCAACTAATGACTGTATAACCTTTTTTAGATTTGTTTGTATTTGTGTTACCATAATAAATTTACTTCATTACATTTTCTATATAGCCTGTTTTTAGGAAATATAAACATGGAGGCCCAATTAAGTATAATTTCCCCAAGAACATATATAGTAAAACACCATTTATGTTATTGTTACAGATTTAAATATTAATCAGTATTCATCAGTAAAATCTCTCATTATAGGTCCCATAACATGTTAAACATGCATTCCAAATATGATACATGAACAAATACCACTTGACTCTACCATTAAAAGGTAATAATAAATAAATAAAATCTACTATATGTTAGAAGATCAATAAAACATTACCAAATATGTAAATTGACATCACATGTGTATCATTCAAAGAGGAACTCGAACTCAAGGGTAACATCACATATCATGAACAATAATTCCATATCCTTGGAAACATGTAATTCATACCAAATTAAATGTTCTTGATGTTCCAAACTGATATCCATCATAGGTTTCAATAAATTCATTATAACACTATTTACCATATCCTAATACAGTAAAATCACCTAAATGGAACTGTTCTGATACCTCTTCTTCTGGATCGAGCCCAAATCACTATGGAATTAATGACGAGAATAGTTTTCATGAAGGAATAATGTATACCTACCCATACATCAGATACAATAAATTAACTAACACGGGTCTGGGGTGTGTTAAATGTGATGTTATACCCTCATATTAGAGTAGTAAAATAATAGAAATAAACATACATAAACCATATAAGTAACTAATCATATCGTTGAAGATAAAATATAAATATGTTGTAGTAAAACGTAAAAGTAGTATAGTCTTGAACATCCATGTCATGAATAAAACCATGATATCCTAATGGGATGAAAATACGTACAAAAATAAATAAAACAAAAAACAAATAATGGTTATAAGGAACTACTTACTACACATGTCTTCACTATATCGACAAACTCATGTACATATCCGAGGCATTCTATTTTATCTGTATAGGGTCCCAACTAGTCTTATTAATATAACCAATTGAGAATCATATAAGCTAACCATGTGTAATGGTGTCCCGTGTGGGTTGTGAGTACAAAACATTGTAGGAACCGCAAATGAATTCTTTTACATTTCTAGTAAATAAAGTGTATTCATAATTTATCTACACAATAGTATAACAATAATTATAATAACTATGATAAAAAATCTAAATTACAAATATCATTACAAGTTTCAACTACTACTTGATTCCAACCAAACATAATATGCCCAATTACAAACATTTCTCTGTGAATTAAATATCACCATAGAGGGATTCATGTTATTTCCCTATGACCACCCATATAGAACTACACTATATATGAAGCATGATTCTAGGAATATGATGGACATTGTTTAAATAAGTCAGAGAGGTGGATTTCAAACAACACATGTTGTGTGTAACCAATTTAACCCCAATGACAACTCATTATTTCAAAATCTAGTCAATGATTGGGCTCGCCCTTCCTTTTCCACAGAGAACCAATGCATTTGAACTAGGGTAAATCCCTAGTTGGTAGGACCCTAAGGAGAAATTTAAGGAATCTTATATGGATATAAGATAATAAAACAAAATATATTTAATAACCATCACAAATGTCCATTACTATACAAGGCTAGGAAATATAGTAGTATATCTCCAAATAAGTCATGATGAGTACTGTAGTCATATCTCGATCAGATCATCCTAAATCATCATGGATATTAGAATAACATTGTTATCATTGGAAATGGGGACACCAAGAACATTCTAGAATAACCTCGATCCTAGAAACTATGGAATCTTGAGACACACCAAATAATGGGGGATCTGAGATAAACTCAACTACCGCATTTATAATCCTTTAGTAGGGAGGAATCCAAGTGAATCTAGCAATTCTAATATTAGTAACATTCAATCAACTACTTCTCATAATATAGATCCTATGAAGATTCTTTGGGTATCACCACTGTGACATCAAATCACATTGGGCTCATATGAATTTATCTAGGAAGTATGTATCAAAATCATATCTAGACCAATAATAACTAATTAAATGTATAAATTTAGAGTTCGATTGGACTAATGCCTAAATAATCACAAATTTTATAGCCCCTTTGGCATACACATTAAGAATGGGTTATATGGTGACACCCACATCAATATCATCCCAAACCCATTATAAAATTTATCAGGGTAAGTAAACCGCTAAAGCCCCCCATGGGATGAATATGCTAACACACAAGGGATTTTTCCTTTACAGGATCCACTAGGTATGCACATATATATAGGAATACATATTGGGACCCTATGAAATATTATAGAACCATATGATTCTCACTTGGGATTCATTAGGTTTAGTTCATTGTTTAAGATCATAATCCAATGCACCAAGATTTCATGTCCCATGGATTCATAAAAATTCATAGTGTGTTGTTGGTGGGTAAAATGGATCTTTACATAATAGAAATAGTCTCTAGATGGATCATGGACAATATTAGTCATCAATCTTTTTATAGGATGGTCTACTCATCTAATATATTGTTGTTATATTTACGTTCATCCACCATAAGTCAATTAAAGGGATAAAATATCTCACCCAGTACATTTTCACCAATGATGGGGTTTTATTGGATACATGGTGTCTCAAGCGACTATGTATGATCGTTAATGTCCATGGAATGAGGTTAGTGTAGTTAGGTTGTTTGTGACCCATGGCGTAGATCCATTTTAATTTAAATATAAATTTCATGGAAATATATTTAAATAAAGGGATTCACCCTCAGGGGTGAGCTCAAGAACTACAATACTACCGTAGAAAGGTAAAAATACCATATAGTATGTATGGAAAACCACCTATGTCATAAAAAGTTTTCCATTTATTTTACAAGGGTTGGCAGCAGTTGTTAAGGTTCGTCCAATCTCATTTGATACATAGAGGATCTTGTCCAACAATCAAACTAAGAAAATATAATTAATTAAAAATAATTTACAATTAATTAATTAAAATAACCATTTTATAAAAAATTAATCAAACTAACTATATATTTTTAATGCCCAAAATCTAATTTAATGATATTTTCAACCTAAAACCTCAACCAAATTCATATCAGAAACACACAACACATCCTTAACCATGGATGAGGTGTAATCCCTAAAAATTATATAAATAAAAAAAATAATTCAAGCTTAAAGGATTGTTAAAATCACTTTGGATACCTAAATAAATGAAAAAATATCCAACAAAGGGAATATGACCTCCCGATATGTCCTATTGCAGGGAAGAGAAAAAGTCTCATTACTAATATATAATTCCACCGTGGTCTTATGGAATCATAATTTAAAAATATAGCTGGGGAAAAATAATATTAATGGAAGAAAAATAAGGGCACATTGGAGGTAAAAAGTGTGACATTCAGACCATGATTCATCGTATACTGACTTCAAAAGACACCAATAACTTCTCACTAAAATGTTTCAAAGTAGAGAATGAGAGATAATGGATTCCTAGGTCACACACGAGAGAAGGATAATTATATGAGATGATATACCTCTAAAACCAACTATGGGAAAAGGGTAAATTCCATACATTTAATGTGACACATGTTTTTTCTATATGGTTGTATGAACTTTCCAACATCCATGTGCCTCTAAAGTCATGGAAACATAAAAATTTCATGGTTATGGCGCACTTTTTAACAAAATATATGCCAACTATGTCATATGAAGGTATTTTAATATAGGTTCTCATTCGGTTTTCCAGCCCTCCCACATGATTTTCAAAAGCAATGACTATTTACAAATAGTGTGACATGGTTAGTTTTCACGAAGAATGCGCCAATCATGTACACAAGGAAACATATTTGAAAAACACTGACTTAAGGACTGAACCCTTGGTACACTCCGGAACCCTTCGAGATACCATTCAATCCACATTACACATCTATAAAATTCACTATGGGGAAATCAAACCTATAAAATTACATTTTCCTTCTTCGATCTAAAATTGACTCTTATAGAATTGGTAATTCTATTTCCTTGTGAAATTTCCTTCTCATACATACACATGATAATGCATCGCTATAATATTATCATCGTAGATCACTCTATGTAAATCCATCCTCTTAAATATTTTAAAAAGTATTCATTAAAATAATTTTTTCAAGATTTAATTCAATTTATTATAATATTTTTACATTTTTTTTATTACTTATTTTACTTTTCTATTTTTAGTAATATTTTCATTACATTCATAAAAAATTGTTCCTCAAAAAAATTAAAATTTTATTTTTTCCCATTTTATTATGAATGTAATTTAATTTAATTACAAAACTATATATATTATTGTCTTGGTTTAACTAATTTCAAGATAAAATGAAATAATAATATTTTGATACATTTTTATAAAAATAAATTTTTTTGGCATTGATTTTTAACTAATTTATTTATATATGTAATATATATCGTAAATTATTTTTTATGATTTTCATTTCATATTGTTTAAATTTTTCTAAATTATTTTTTATTATATCATTTACCCATTTTCCTCTATATAATTATAATAAATAATAAAATTATTCAAAATTTTAAATTATTATAAAAATAAAATAATTTTCTTAAATTTCCCTTTTGTTCGTATTCTTATTTTAATAACATATTTTTTGTTATGTTAATTAAATTTATATAATGGTGAAATAAATGATTTTCCCCTTTATGTGTAATTTTTTAACTGAATAAATTTCCTGTAAATTATTTTACTCAATTTTAATGTAATATATTTCCTTTTTCCCATTTTATTTTTTTTATAAGGACCGGTTTTTTCTAATAGAATTATTTTCGTTTTATTTATTTACGTTAATGTAAATTATATTTTCATACTGTTTCGGATTTTTAATTTTTTTACTCTTGGACATTGTCACAAAATAGTGTTCGTTTTTATTTATTAAATTATTTGAAAACAAATTAAATATTTGTTATTTGTTTAATTATAAATAAAAAAATATTCATAAATTTTTTAACTTATTTGAATAGAATATAGGTATTTTTAGTGTTATTTATTTATTAATCAAATTTAATTTTTTATTTATTTTTAGTATATTTAATTGGATAAAAAATTATATTTTTTATTTTTTACATTTGAATCATATTTATTTTCCCTATTTTTTAGATATATTAGAATTTAATTACTTTTTTTTTATTTTTTAGCTGCTTTTTTTTTCCTTTGGTTATAACGTAATTTTATAATTTTTTTATTAAATAAATTGATGTAAAATATTATATATATATATATATATTGTATTAATTTATTAAACATGGATTTAATTTTTTATTTTTAATTTTAAATTGAATATGATATTTTTATAATTATTTGAAAATACAATATATTAAAAGGATTCTAATGTCTTATTATAAATTATCATAAACTATTATTTATAACTAATTTTTAATATTAATGATAGAATATAAATTTTAAAAATATACTTTAAATTTAATTTGGAACAAGATAATTAATTATTATTTATTCGAGTTTATATTATTTCTTTCAATGATTTTAATTATTTTTAAAATTAATGATTACATTTTTAATATTTCAAAAAAAATTCAAATATATTTTTTTTCATAAATTTTTTCCCATTATTTTCTATTTTATATTAATTAATAATTTTTTATTCCCTATTATGAAAATATTTTCATAAAATTTCATAAGTCTTATATAATATATAATATTATTATATATTTCCCCGAATTATATTTCTATTTATTTTTTAATTTTTTCCATTTCATGTTTTCTAATAAAATGATATATTTCATGATATCATATTTATTGTAATTATATATAAAATTTCATTTAATGTGGATACTTTTCAATGGTAAGTCAGAGGCCCTTGATTATCTTTTTTCTAGACTTCGGATGAAGATACAAAATGGGAATCTCCCACTCCTCGGATTGGTTTGCATTGAGATCCAAGTATTCTACTAATTTTAACTATAGAATTCTAGTATATAGGGACTATTACATTAATTAATGGACTAAAAACAAGACCGGTTCCCCTTTGGTGGATTCCCTAATATATGATTATGTTAATTAGGATTTATCTCTCTCGATAACAGAGAAATTGAGAGATCTAGATATCTTGCCTGCTAATATCAAGGTTCCCGTGCATAACTAATTGTTTTCACCCAAAAATGTTTTTGGGTGTGGGAACGTGTAGTGAGTGGTATACATACATTCAAAATGTTTTATACATATATAGCCTTTCCAAATATGGATAATCATTGTCTTAAAAAAATGCACTGGTAATTCATTCGACACTTTTAATCTATGCTCATATGGTGTTTATCACATGGGAAAATCCTAAATGATCATTATTTTCAGTATTGTATAATATTGTTATACTCATCATGTTTCCACTATCATGAACACAAGGATGGAATTTATAATCATTAATTAATATTTTCAATTGTGTAATCAACATGGGGATATGTTTCTAGTTTATGTGTGATTTACATGGCTCAAACATCTTCAATAAAAGAATTAATCAAAGGTTGGTCTAACATATCCTTCTATGTTCATCTAAAAAATATTTATTTTGGATGATGTTGAAAAATTGATATTATTTATTTTTATGTCTAACAATAAATTGATACATGACAGGGTTATGTTTCTTCTTAAATATTCTTTGACACAATTTCTAGTAGAAACCAGAGATTAAAAAAATATCAAAAAGGATCATTCTATAATTTAGTTAATGATCATTATCTCTTATGGTGGAATTTAATTTTTTTGAATTTCCTTCCACATTAATGAATTCTTGATTGTTTTGGAAATCATCATTTTTAGGGAGGATTAAAATTAACACAAATTTTTCTTCAAGTGGTAACTCATGTCCTTTAGGGTTACAATTATATTTTTAGAGATCATCATGAGGATGTTTTGGGATCCATTTTTGTTTATTGTGAATTTTCATATTATATTTAGGATAAAATATTTGGTGTCATATTCTCCATTGAGAAAGCTATGAAACAGGGATGGAATTATCATTGGTTACAATGTTACACTTCAATTATTGTTGAAGACATCTGACCATGCTATGATCATATTTTGTGGATGCTAAGTACTCGGTGGATTATTTTCTCTTATGATCTCTAATTAATATATTTCATCACCACTCTTGTATAAATGGAATAAAATTCACTTTGTCATCGTATTTCAAACAAAATTACTAAAGGAATTGATCTATCTTTGTTAACTCATTTTGTTATTGATCCTTTTCTACTACATTTGAGGTTCACGTGTAAATTTCCTCTCTTTAAAATGGTGCAATTTTGACATTATTTTCTAATAAAAGAGTTCCAATTCTTCTCATGGTTTCATTTTCAATGAAAAATTAAAAATAGAATTAAATTTATGGATGATTTATTTTTTAATATAATGATGTTACTATAAAAGATTTTTGAAAAAATTTAATGGTTCAATATAATTTATAGTGGCCTCAAATATTTTATATTTTTAATTATTTTTACATTGAATTTTAATCAAATAATGATATTTATAAAATATTATATAAGTTTATTTGTAAAATATTTGTTATACTATTTCATCTTTTCTAACACAAAAATGTTATAGATGATTTTTTTAATATTTATTTAGATAAAAAAAATTGTTTTATTATATTATTCCTTTCTAAGATTAATTTTGAAATAATAATGAATTTTTTTTTATTTTCCATTTCCCCTTTTTAATATTTTAATATGTTATTTTTTAATATAATTTTTTTTAATTATTTAATTTATTATAAGTTGAATTTTTTTTATTCAAGGACTTTTCCATTTTTCATATTTCTCTGTTTTTTATTTTTTATTCACTTTTCGTTTTCTATTTCATTCTAAGCTTTTATACATAGTAATTTATTATTTATATTTTATGTAAATAAAATTTTAATTCTATTTGTAATAATTTAATTTCAAGGGAATTAATTGAATGGGTTTCATCCATTTGGTTAACTTTCAAAAGAATATAATTTGTTCTTGATTTTTCAATATATTTAAATGAAAAATATAATTTTTTTTTGTTTTTTCATATATTAATTTTTATTTTATTATTTTGTACTTATTTTTTAAACAAAACAAAAATTAATAATTTTTTTACTTTTTTTTTTAATTTAAATAAATATATTTTGATAATTTGATATTTAATATGTTTTTTTTTCAATTTAAATATTTTAGGTTTTATTTTCTATTTTAAGGTTGTTTTTAGAAAATTTGTTAAAATTTTATTCATGTAAAATAAATTCATGGGTTTTGAAAAAAATGACAGAATATAATTCCCTATAAATTTGTTTCATTATTTCAAAATCAAATATTATTTTAATATTTTATTCATTTTTCTTTCTTATTCTAAATAATATAAACATTACTTATTTATTTATTTAATATAATAGATAAAAATATATTTATATTTATTTCATTTCCTTCTAATTTTTTTAATATCTATTTTATATTTTTATATTTTTTTTAATACATCAATCTTATTGGGTTCAGAATCATAATAAATTAATCTTTTTTTTATTTTAAATATATTTTTTATTAAAATATAATTTCCCTTGTGCTTTTAATTTTTATTTTAATTATATATATATAATAATGGAATGAATCATTTCAATTTTCGATAAAATTGATGTACACATATTTATATACTATAACGCTTGGGTATAACCAGGTGTAATCTTGTGTTACCAAGAACTCCAAATTACACACTGGTATACACAGACACACATAACTACACCAAGATAACCCTTGTTTCACATTCATTTAATGGAATATATATACATCTTGAACACATACATATACATGGGAATATGTCGGACCATACAGTTATAATCAAGTGGATATGGGTACACATATCTAATCCCCTAAACATATGGGTACATGAGTATACATGTTGTTTTAGGTTAGAATATATAGATAATCATGAGTACATAATATTCACCCTACCTCACACACCAATACCTAGGTGAAAACTAACATACATGGGTATATGATGGTATAAACAGTTAAATGTGAGTTCAACCAATTGTACATGGTTATAGTAGTCTATAAAAGGTTATACAAAGGTATATATTGATTGCGTTAGGTACACTCAGGCACACACTAATATAGTTGGGTTCATATAATTACATGCATATGATAAAAGTGTACATGAGGGCATGCACCTAAAAGTATCGTTATTCAAGTGAATAGGGGGGGGTACATAATACTAAACCCATGTACTCATGGGTACATGGTAGTTTACGTTTTTCTACTAAAGGAAACCTAACAGAAAATAGTATATATATATATATATATATGAACATGAGCTCTTTTCTAGTATAGAAAACTATAAATAGGTATATAAAAGTATACACATGTTCACACAGGCACACTCGAAATGAACATGTACATATGGGTATCTCAGCTTTAGGTGTAAACCTATGAGGACACCTTCATATATTTGGGTAGACTTTTAGAATTATGGATATATTTATATATTAAGATAAAAATGATTTTTGATAGGTACTCTTGGGTATACCATCATATTTTTGTGTACACTGTGGTATATATGAGTATAATTGGGTATAAGTAGTTAAATATTTGTATAGTTAGTTTAATCATATAAACACACTAGTATATATGTGCACCATTTGGTTCACAGAGGTACACCTGGGTATACATGTGTGCATTAGAGTTCCCATGGGTACTCTAGATAACCCAACGTACATAATCATAAATGTGGGTACACCTGATTATATGTTAATATTATCGGTTACACATAAGTATATGCTAGTATGCTCATGTACATGTCGGTATAACAAAATACGAACATGCACTCCAATGGAAATGATCTTAAATTGGGGTACATGTGTGTACACATAGTTATACTACATACACCCGAGTATACTTGGACGTATACCCATACCATTGTTTAGATTCTATTAAATTAAATTAGATTTGAGTATGAATGTTTACATGGATGTACACCATAGTATTCCTCCATTCACATAGGATAATCCCTGTAAATGCTGGTATACATAGGTATATGGGATCATACAAGGGTGTAAGAGATACAAGTAGATACACATGGGAATAATCACGTAAATATTGTTATACACATTTATATATCGATATGAATAGATATGTGCAGGTACATTTTTTCAAACCCTGTATGATTTTTGTATGATTGGGCTCACCAAGGTATACTTATATAATTTAATTTATATGGATATATATGAGTATTTGGTTTTAAACAAGAGTATAGGAAATCACATATGGTTAAACGCAACTACAATTTTTAAAACACTATAATACCATAGCAGACATGGGTGTACATGAGTACACCAGGTTATAATTATTTACACTAGTGTACATTGTACACACTTGATACACATGGAAAATATCAAACCAAATATTAATTAGTATAACAATATACACCTAATTACATGTGGTCATTTAATTGATACACTATAGTAGAAAAGTTTATACATTATTACTCATGAGTATATGATTTTATAGATAGGTAAATATCAATAAACTCAATTACACCTAGGTACATGTGAGTATACACGAGTATATTAGGGTTCACCCAAAGACATGCGACTACATGAACATACACACTGGTACACAACTTCAAAAATAAGTCCACAAGGCTACATGAAGGTATAATTAAGTACTCATTATTATATTAGTATAAAAATGGGTACACCGAGATATATGTAGGAACACATGGGTATATGTAAATATTTGATAAAAAAATTTATTCCTTAAAAAATATTTTTTAAGTTATGGTCACTCCCCATGAATCAAGATTGTAAATTTATATTCTAATTCAAATTTACTCAACTATAAAAGTAATAAAAAAGTTTGAGTTAAAATTTAATAATTATAATACACCTTTAGTTATTTCCCCAACATTTTATTTATCATAGTTAGTATGTCATTTAGATCAATTAAAAAACTTATTGGTGGAAGCTATATTTTTTAACATATATTGTTCCTTGATCATTTTTCCATAATTTTACATTTTTAATTTTTAGATATGTAATTAAATTAAATTTTATTATTTTATTTAAAATATAAGGAAATACACTATCAACCAAGTAGTTTACAATTGTTGAATACCCTGGTGACTCAAGAGTGGGAGATGATAAGTTTTTAGTGTGAAATTTAGGATTTAGGATTTAATAATGAAAATAATTTCTAATTATACTAACTTGATCATCCAAATGGTTTTATTTTCTATTTCTATCATTTACCTCAGGGTCATTCTCTTGGATCCTTAGGATCCATATTTTCCCCAACATTTGGAATCAATTTTATTTTTCATGAACAATAAAGTTGAATGGTCTGTAAAGATAATGATTTTGAGACCAAAGATATAGAGTCAAAATATATCTAAGTGAAAATTCATACCTTGATGATCCTTTTTTAGTAACTGTTCAATTATAATGAGATGCATCTAATATTTTTATGGAAAAAATGATGATATCAGTAATTGTTTCTCTTCTATGAATAATAACATCCCCAGTGGCCCAATCAAAATCATCAAAAATCAATTCAAAGAGTATGAACTAATCTGAGGAATTTATTATCAGGGAAGATGTCATAAAATATTTGAGTCATATTAAATTTATCCTGAAATACTCAGATAATTGAAATGTGACATCAGTATATAGTAGAAGCATGGGAGGGAGGGAAATGATAATAAATTTATAGATGAATCATCGCTAAAAACAAGAATGACCAAGGAATTAATAGATGTATCAGGCTAACGTGGGTTATAGAATAGATTGGATCGACATAATTTTAGTTGGATCGACATGATAAACCCCTTGATAAATTATTTTTCCAATAAACCAATTTTCAATCATTATGGGGCATCAAAAAAATTTAACACAATGTTACATTTGAAGTTGTTTTGTAGGACTATATAGAATGACTATAAAAATGATTAAATTGAATAACCATAAATGATAAATTCATACATGAATACACCTCCATGGAAATCTCAATGAATTGAAACATGATAATCATAAAACACATCTAGAATGTTTCATGACAATTTAAAAGGATAAAAGGTATTCTTCTATATGAATATATTCCAAAGGATGAAGTGAATGTTGACTTTCTTAGTCCTTAGGTGAAATAAGTAATTCTAAGTATCTGATGTATCCATTAAGAAATAAATAATCTGAATTTATAGCTAAAATTTATTGAAATCCGTCAATGAAATTATATCAGTGTTGATCCTTTCATTCTTCATCATTCAATTTCAGATAATCGATGCACATGCACTATTTTATCACTCGAGTTGTTTCCACTTATCAATGTTAATTTTAGTCAATAGCTATCCCACCCTTAATAGGTACCAAATAAATCATACTAACTCATGAACTATAGAAAATTGTGTAAATATCACCGGCTTGAAAAATCATTGTCATATCTTCCATAACAACCTAAAATATGAGTGGATTGAGTTTTATTTGAGGTTGTCTCATTGGGTTGTATGATTCTTCTATATTGATATGATTCATAAAAATGGTATGGTTGATGTATGTTATTTCATATATTATTCGACATAAGGAATTTTTTTTCATCTAACACCTGAACAAATTTGTAATACTAGATACTATATGATTAGTATATATAATGGTAGGATAAGAGTGATAATAGAAAAGGATTACAGATATCAGGTGAGTCGAAACAGGTTTCAGATCAGTTTCATCCTTCACTTATGGAATAGAAAAAATATTAATAGTGGAAGGGATTCTGGTTTGCCATAAATAATACTCATCATTAATATCCATGGTGGATAAGTAATTATTAGTGGTGATATGGAATTACATAGAGTTTTCAAGATCCTAGATATTTAAGGAGTATAAAAATAATATTTCAACACAATCCTCTCCATTTTTTTCATGGTTAGTCATTGTGAAACTTTTATTAATTAATAACTCGATAGAATGAGAATAAAATAATGAAAAATGATTAAATTAACTTTCATAAGTTTCCTCAATATAGTGGATAGATAATTCATAGTGATCCTCTAATGGGTATCAAATGACTTGAATTGAATTGAACATGATGAATTAGTTACCGAATTCCATGGGTAAAATGACCACATTGACATCATTCATTGATCTGGGTATGAGAAAAAATTATATTCAAATAATAAATTGATATATAGAAGATTTTTTCTCACCTTCCATTTTAAGGACATAGAAATCATATTGGAATATAATATCATTGACCAAGATAAGTAAATCTTGTATTAATCCCTCAGGGGTGGCAGTGATTTGATTGGATTAATATATGAATTGACACATTGGGTACAAGGGACCCATACCTAGGGTATAGAATATGGATTCATGAATGAAATTTATTGAGACACCTATTTCTATGATTGCATCATCCATGTGGGAACTCCCTACATGAAAAAGAACCATAAAGGTTCTTGGATCTTTTCACATCATGGGATTAGTTTGTTGGGTGGAATATTTATTATTGTCCAAAAATATCTCCTATGGGTTCAAAATTATTTTAAAAACCATGTATAGTTTGGTTTTTTATTGAAGCCTAATGGGTATTTTTGAATTTAACTCGTCTAATCATGTTGAGAATTTCAGTATTGGGAAAAAAGGGCTTAAATGGCTATAGATTGCTGAGGAAAAAGAATTGAGTTCTTAATATGGATGGAAATATGTGAGGTATTGGATAATGGTTAATTTAATAGATTATTATTATTTTATTTTTTCTATCTAATTATTTAAAGTGTATTTTAAGGATTTTTCATGAGGCATTACAGTTTCCTTTCAACATAGAAGTGAAATTTAACTTCAATTACCCTTGGGTTTGGGTAATAGTTGAGTTGGGATTTTGGAATAATTTGATTTTTCTTATTGATGAAGTTGGAATGAATGTTGATTAGTTTCAATGTCAATGTTTTTAAGTCCTTAATAGTTTATAGAGGCAACATCATCAATAATTCATTCCCATGGTTACTTATAAGAAGAGTAATTTCCCATACTAGGATTTCCTAGATTTGGGTGATTGGGACTGTGCTATTAATTGGTTGGGAATTGATAAGGACCACAAGGATAGTGGAACATAGGAGTAGTGCGGGACAATTTATAATTTTATTTAGAATCAAATGGATAATGTTGTTGGATGTTACCACCACCATGAAAATATTGGAATTGGTTTGGATTTACACTAGGGAATTGAGTGTGATATGAGATAGGATTACCATACCAAAAGCCTGAGATATAGGTAGAATAAAATGGATCATAGTTGGGTTTTTTGGAGATCCTATTTAATATAACTAATTTTTTAGGGTCGGTGTTCTACTATGAATTTGATGCATTAAGATTCAATAGACCAAAACAAATTGAGGGATTTTCTTGTATTTGTGGACATCTGTTAGTTTGATGAGATAGACAGTTGTAGATTCTTCCATTAATGATATTTTTATGGAATAGATACTTTTGATATGATGTTTTTGGGTCATTGGAAACCAAATCAAGTCAATGCACACAACCTATATACTCACTCACCAAATCATTCATTATGCTGGTCCCTATAGATTGATTCCATTGTACATTTTTTACTTGAGTATGTGAACAATTATGGTATTACTATGTGTTTTCATCCATGTTTTTTATGATATCTTTTGTATATAAGTGTGTTTTTTCAACAGGATAATCCCCACATTAAACAACATGAAGTGTTTTATTCATTTCCAATATCTCTTCATTGATTTATTAGATAATAATTTTTCATGGATTTAGTGCTGTTGGAATTTTTTCTAATTATTTTTGAATATCTCCCAATTCTCATGGAGTGATTTTTTGGGGAATTGATAGATACGACTAATATTAATTAATATAGAATCCATTCAAGAAGTGGGGAAGAATTTATCTATGAAGAGTTAGTTCATTCAATTCCTTATTGTTATGGAACATGGAGAGAGTTAATAGATATATAAAATAGTTGATTCGAATTTGGAGAAAGGGAATGTTCAATGTTATATTTTTTAATTAGAAACCCCATAAGTCATAATTGTATATCAGAAAATATTGAACTCATTGAGTTGAACATGAGTATCCCCAATAGATAGTCCATTTAAATAAGGCAAAAGAAGAAGGAAAACATTTTTTCAAAATCGGCCTAGATATTACTATATTGAGTACTAAGGGGTTGGTAATTCATATCATATCATGTTATTTATTTATGATTTTACCTAGGATTGTCCATATATATTTCAATTGTTTGGTAATGGAATTATTATTGAGTGATTTTATTTTTTTTATTCTTCTAATTATGTTGGTTAGGAGTTCACACTATTTTTAGTTAAAAAAATAAGATGGATTATTTGGATGGCTATGGAGAAATAATAGAAATTTATAATGGATGGGAAATTAAGGTTTTTCATTCTGGGTTTTCATTTTTTTTATTTTTTTTATATTTCATTAAAAAATGATTGACTACTTATTGCACTATCCCCAACAATGGTTCTATTTTAATTACGGCTGATTGTCACCTATTCACTATTAAAATGAATGTTTTTCTGATATAATGTGTATAATGACTCTTAGACTAAATCCTTGGTGATGGTAATATTTTTGAAATTGATTATTTTTTAAAATTGAAATTGGGGGCCTGTTTGAAGACAATAAATAGAATAGTTGAATAATGAAGTTTGATTTAACAATTTGATTAATATTGGTGTGAATTCATTAATAGAGATGTAATATTATGGAATTGATGATATTATCAAAACATTTAATAAAATTAAAATCCACTTCCCAAGATGATATCAATCATAATTCCTATATTTTGCTTTTATCCACGACCGAATTTTGGTTAGAATAATTATGAATATAAATTTTTGGATGGTTAAAACTTTCTTGAACCCATGTGTATTTGTGATTTAAATAGATTTTGGAATTCACATGTCAAAAAAGAAAATTCAATAATCCATGACATATCCACATCCACATATACAATGTTGAATTAAAGAGCATGAACGAGATGAGAGAAATAAGTGTGAACCAAACACGCACAAATAAAGGGTGTAAAATGAACAATTTTTATTAAATATAAAAGTGGATCAAGATAATAGGTTTCAACTCTATTTAAAAAAATTAATAAACATTACTATTACATAAAAGAGGATCAATGAATATAATAGATGATGAAAATAAAACATGCATTAAAATAAAAATTTAATTACATTGGCACTAACATAATTATAATTAAAAACACATTATTTACAAAAAAATAATATAAGGTGGAATGGTATATCAAGTAGAAACATGATTACAGAAGGTACTATAAGCTATTCTTAAAGGAAATGATAATATATCCTCATAATTTATAATGGTACATACTTCTTAAAGGAAAAAAAGGGATTTTATTTATAGCCCAAGTTAGTGTTCTATTTTCCTTTAAAATACACCCATAATGTTGGCTCTACAATTTGACAATTTGGATAGTTGAATCTACACATATCATCTTATTAAAAGTTGTATACGTGGATGTGGAAATCCCCCCTTTAATTTTGGTTGATATTTGGCCTTTCTCCCAAAGGTATGGAAATTTTCCAAATCCATGTTCTCCTTTCCAGTTTTATGATGAATTTATTGAAGGAAAAAACGAGATTGGTTTTTAGGCTATGATGATACACTAAAATATGAAAAAATTATTATAATTATTTTGGATAATATGTATTTAATATCTCCTGAAAAAAATTTAGATGAGATGGACTTCAATCATGGGGAAAAATTCACGTATTATGGGCTCTTATCATATAATGGGTAGAATTGTGGACCGCACATTGATGCATAAATTATCAGCTTATTGGTTGGGTTAAATCATAAAAATTTAACGAATATATTTATATATATCCAAAAAAATATTATATAGTCTCATAATTTTTTTGATTATAGTAAAATATTCAAAATTGATCATAATGGTTGGTCCATTTTTCATCACATGTTTAGTGCTCCTTATTGTATGTCCATATGTCTCTTTAGATGGATGAATTATCAAAAATATACAATTGAATAATTTTTTTACATTTCAATTATGAGTACTAAAAAATAAGCACATTATTTGGATCTGTATATTTATAGATATAACAAAAACATTAAACATATGTGTAATTGAATGAATTAGAAAAATGATCTCCATATGTGTCTATTATATAAATATAATTAGTGATAGAAAATTATTAATTTTTTTATCATAAAATAATTGATGGTAGTAATGTGAAATCATAAATGAATATGTAATATAAAATACTTCTATTTCATATTTTTGATATACATATTCTAATGATTATTTCATGGATGAGTATTTTTTATGTATACATTTATTTCACTCTAATAGTGGTTATAATATCGCTACTATAAATTTTCAACCCTAGAAACTAGTAGGCATTTTCTAGAATATGGGTAGGTTTACCTGAGGCCTTTTGGTGTAAAAATCAGGTAATGAATTAGGATGATAGATGAATGTTCATTATAAGATGGAATTAGAGATATCTTCTTCTTGATATTGGTTGTTGGTAGAAATATGATCTTTTTATTCTATAAAAAAAATTATATGGTATCAAAAAGGTGTGTTGTGAACATCATTATTGATAAGAAGTCCATGTTTTCATGTCTTTGTAATTTATTGGACACCATTGTTTTGTTTTATTATATCTCAATGTATAATTAAATAGGGTTAATGAGAATATATGTTTTTGTTGTTTTAGGTTATTTGATAAATAAAAATAAGCTAGATTCCTTACTATGCTAAAAAAATGTTGATTTCATGTGAAAAGTGCCAATTTGTGAGGGATTTTACAAATGATATTAGTCAATTTTTTACTATGTACTCAACAATATATGTGATTTTTTCCATATATCCACTCTTTTGAATTTAACTCTAGTAAACAAAAGTTATACTCTATTGATGATAAGACTTTTGGATCCAATGGAATGTCATTTTCTGGTGATGGAAATGCATTCCCTTTTGCTAGGGACGTATGGTGAGCATTAATGATTGGTGAAGGATGTTGATTCCAAAATTCAATTAGTGGCTCAATGAGAAAATAAATACCATATAAGTGTCTGTATTAGGATTATATTTCCCTATGGTTGAGATTTCATTGATGTTATTAGTTCGAGTCAGTGGATAATGGATTTTTTTAATAACCTATGCATTTTGTTGGTTCATGTGTTGGGGCTTTATATTCCCTTATAACTAGGGTATTAGGACGGTGTGGTTGGAATAAAATTTAGTGGGATCTCAAGAGTATGCTATAAATATGGTTTTTTTTAAATAGGATCATTTGAGTATACATTATGCTAGAGATGTAGAGTACTAGGAGTGATATAGGTTTTAGATAGAATATTTAGTTGGCTTCATATACCTATTTCATGTTCTTCATTATTTGGATCGGTGGGAGAAAGGTCATTTTCTTATGATATTGGATTAGTGACTGAGTTAAGCTTGTTAATGAAGTTGACCTAGGAATGGTGGGGATTTCAATATTTTGAATAGGAGCACCATGGTTACATTTACATATTTAAACTAACAAACCTACGATTCATGATAACTAGTTATAGGGACGACATCCGCATTTTACTAAATCATGTCCTATTTGAGTGTGATATCCTTTGAGAGATTCTCAAAGAATAAATTATACATGAAGAGTATTGTAGTGGTTGACATGGATTTTGGGCTAAATACTTTATACATGCAGGCATGTTCGTGTCAGTTCTGTATAGTTCTTGTTGGAATAAAGTTAGGATTAATGAGTGATGTGTGGCTTTGTTGAGGTTTTTATATGTATTTGGATATCATTAGTAGAATTACCATTAGATACATAATGGTTTATTAACTATAGGAGTGGTGTTTGGTATGTAATATGTTGGGTAGGGCACCAATCTCATTTTTTATCATGAAATCTACATACTATGTTGTTGTTGTTTATCTATTGGAACTCAGTTGTAGTGTTTAGGAAATTTATAGACAATAAATTTGGTAGTGTAAAGAGTGTGGGACAAGGAGTTTAGTATTTTGATATTGAGGTGATGATATGATTACTCATAGAGTTGCGAGCATAATATCAGTCACAGTTGTCTATCCATTGTATTAGAAAAGTTCATTGCACTATAAGACTTGTTGATGGATGGTCGAGATAATATGAGTTGTGTCAATACTCAGAATGAGATCATGATGGTTGGTTGAACATCTAATAATCATAGGGTTAATAAAGATTATGGTCAATATTCTACCATAAGACACATCATTTTATGATTATATAATTTGTTTATATTTTAAATTTTTTCTCCCAAGTTGTTTTTGAGAGGGAAAATGAAATTTTACACAACTTGATGATGGAAAATAAATTTTGTGACCAATATATTGAACTATAAATAGGGTGTTTACCATATTATTGGAGTTTTATATAATACTATGGAGTTCAAATTTTCATTGAATGTTTAATATTTAATTATAATATATTAATTTATTCATGTGCATTCGGATGAATATATCTTCTATTTAAAGCATCATTTTAAAATTATTTCTCCATTTTTGAGTCTAAATTGTGGGGTTTTTCATTTTGATTTCCTCCTCCCCCATAGGTTTTCTCACATGTCCACCCTCTATGGTTCATTCTTGCAAGAGTGGGAATGGGAGGGATAATGGAGTTAAAGGGAGGGAGAAAGGAGGGAGAGGGAGGAGATCACATGATGAGCAGCTTGTTCATAGGTTAATCAAGACACATTTGTACCTAATGAAGTTCCAAGAGTGAAGATTTTAAATTTAATACCAAAAAGTAGTACATGTTATTATTTTATCACCTTTTACACTATTTATAAATTATTTAATGTTTTAAAATCCCTATATGTTATTTTTGGGGACCCGTTGAGGGATGAACTATGACATAACTTGGGAGGTGAAACACAAGTTTAAGTGGATTCATTGGAGATTTCCATTAATGAAATTCATTTTAATGACATGTAGTTTAGATTTAACCTAACTCATGTTCTTTATTTGGGTGTGGAGATTGACATAAGTGATATATAGATTATATGTTTTGTAAAAATTTTGTTATGGAGGTTTGGGTGTGTCATGGTACTCTACAAGATGCCCCATTGCGGGGAAAATGTCACGTACGATACATTGATATAACCTATGTTCTAGAGATGGATAGAGAACATATGGTTTACTTGACCTTACCACGTGTAGGATATATTCCATGTTATCGTATGTGAATTACATGACTTTTTTCAGTAAACAATATGTAGTTAATGAAAGTGCACATCGAGTGGACTGTGGCACATAACCAAAGAGTCTATCTATAGGTACATATTGTGTTCATAACGTACATATCCTTTGAAAGATCATTCGAGGTGTTCTTATTATGTCACCCTATAGTGAAAATTATTTTTCTAAGTAGTCGATTACGATTATTTTTTTCATAGATCACAATTGATGAATTCATTATGAATGTAGAGTACATTACGATGTTGTTTTAGATTGGATGTTAATTGGATAGATAATTTACATTAGGTTATGATTTAAATCATTCTATGTTTAGAGTTGTGATATGTGAGGTTTGGGTGATGATTGTCGTCTTATTGGATGACATAGATTTTGAACACCAAGTTAGTTTTTATCGAGGATGTTTTAAATAGATCAGAAAAGGCATGATTGAGTGGAATATATGAGGAGAACTTGTATGATTCATTGATGTAGATAATAGTTTCGTATGGTAAGATCAATTATTGTTTGGATCATGTGTTTTAGGATGAGATCAATTATATTGTTCGAACTCATTTGATGTTGTGGTGTGACAGATATAGTATGTTTTTATTGATTAGTTATTGAAAATAATGTATAGAACAGTCAAGGTTTTAGTTATCATTGGATTTTATGTTGTTTATTTATGAATTACATAGTCATTGTTATGAAATCCCATATGGGTGTGGTGACGGTTTTTTATTCCTTGAAGGTTCTATATTGATCAATGATTTGTCATATTCTATAGAGGTCAATATATAGATTTTTATCATGCCAATTTTTTCTTGTGGTTTGGATATAATAAAGGATAAAATCATAGGGTTTCATGTTCTTTATTTTATTGATTCAATTTTTTGATTGTTAATGGTTGTGGTTCGGTAAGGTAATGAGTGACCAATTGAGATTTTTTGCATCCAACATGGCATATGTTTTGATGGTTTTGATCAAAGGGACCATCAGAGTCTCGTGTTTTTGTTGAACATGTGAAGGGTTATTATATTTTCATCATTGGAAATGTAGGGTGTCCCTTTCTGACCATCATCCTAGACATTTTATACTATATATATCCATTGGACCATAAAATCCCCAAGATTTTTGTATGGTAATATTATAGGTTTAGATGATATATTAGTTTTGGTGATGTGTTTGACAGTTTATTGACCCTTTTTTCTAGTCATTGGATGAGTATGATTAAGAATGTTTCTACAAATTATTTTTTTGTGGGAGGATGCACTAGAATAAATTATACTAGGAATTATATATGAGATTTATTTTCTACTCCCCTCTATTTTATGACTATGGTTAGATGAATATTTAGTTATAATGAATGATTTGGATAAGGGAATCCCTCTCATATTCTAGAATATATTTTTCACCGACGATGGGATATATATTAAAGGTCACTAAATTTTTGGTAGACCTATATTAAGGGTTATTCCTTTTCAAAATTATATTTTATGAATCCAATTTTTATTGTAGGACGACCAGATTTTGGATATGTTTTCCTATAGATAATATAATTTCGATATCAAATAAAAAAATCATACAATCATTTTTGTATAGCCTTATATAGTTTTTTTCATCATATAATCTGATATGGTAACAATATATAGTTAATCATTCGTGACATTTATGTTGTTAACTATTTTAATGATCTATTGTGGATCTGGTGGATGTGAGTTTTGTTATGTGGTGGGTTGAGATACATAATATAATTCATATGGTGTGGGTCATAGTAGTGGTAACTTTACTTGTAGTACTAGACTTCATCACATGGGAATCCATTTTAGTTCATTATAACTATTTAAATGTTGTTTATTTATATTGTATTATTATTATATTCTAGGTGTTATTAGTTCTCATCTAGGATAGTTATATTACTTGTTCATGGAAATTGTAGGATAATAGATGTTGAGTTCCCCATTGTGGTTGACCTACAAAAAATTCTCACACCTGTATTTGGAAATCAATGTGTGTTCATACCTTATGATTTTTTTTCCGGTTTAGCACATCATTCTCATTGAATTGGGTGGAGGTCCATTCTTGTTTGATCGAGCTAAATTTATCTTGTGTAGGTTTAGAATCAGACATGATCGGATTGAACGTTTTAGAATGTGTTTTTGATATACAACTCATTGATAGTGTTAAATCATTGTATATTATACAATATATTTAATTACCTCAATTACATGTTTCGAACCACGCATATTACAAGTATTGTTATATCATTCTTTTAGTTGGTATGATTATATGATTCATATAATTTATTTATGTAAATATATATTAAAAATTATTTATTTTTGGAACTATAATTCGTATTTTGTGGCTGAGATTTGTTTAGTTTTTGTTTTATTTCACTCCGAATGAGGTTATAAACTCCAAAATATACATCTTAGACTCGCTCATATAGTTATTAACATATTTAATTTTAGGAGACACAGTTGATGTATTATGTGATGGCACACCAGGTGATGTGTGATGTCAACCAAAGGGGGTTCATTATAACACCAATTCTCATATAATAACCCTACACTATTATATATAACATTACAATATTTCATGTTTAATTATACATTAGAGTACAAGATAATGATCGTACTTCCTAGGGTCTTGGATGACTGGATACATAAAACTAAAAACATAGAACCAAGTAAAACAATTCTTTATATAATCATAAAATTGAGATATTAACATCCATTGTTCTCAAAAATCATCAAAGGGTTACCTAGGGAACAAATAAAGAAATGCACGAGCTAAATAACTGTGTATGAGAATAACCATAATAAAAAAATAATCAACACTTGGGATTATAGGCATGACATGATGATATAAAATGGAAGGTATCATATTGAATCATAACATATAAAAATGTAATAATATAATCATGGAGTCATAGTAATGTGGAAACAACATAATACATGAATTTATCCCAAGTCAAGGCTAACCTCCAAGACCGTGGCACATGGTAGAACAAAATAAGGCCACAAGACAAGACCATCACACATGGTAGCATAAGAGAAGGAAAAATGTTAAGACCATCACACATGACAACTCATGAGACTCAAATTTACCAAATTAATTGGAGAACAATATGGTCAAACCAATATAAAATTTTCATTAAAATGTTTTCCACATAAATAGTCATAAAAAATCATTCATTCATTGACATAAGGGTTACCCATGGGAATGAATGGGTACCATAATCATGTCATAATGAATAAAAAATTTGTGTATTATAAAAGTGTCCATGAATGAGAGGATCTAAAATATGCATGGAATTTCATAAGAGAAAATTTCCATGTATCATGGTAAGTGATGTGTAGTCGAAGTGACAACATGTATGAATAGTATTTATGAAAATTTTTCAATAAAACATTTTTTGTGGTTTTAAGGGAAATAATATAGAGCCTTTAAAATAGAAAAGGTAAAATCCTATATATAAAAATAGAAGTAAACCAATACAGTTTTCATAATAGAAATTACGGATTTTGTGAAGAAAATGGTGTCTTAAAATAGTTGATATAGTGAACATGAAATTTGGTAATAATTTGGGAAGTTCCCTCAAAAATGCTTTTCTTATCAAGAAGTATTGAGGGGTGAATCACTTAAAAAAATGTAAATAGATGAATGAAAAAAAGTAACAGTTATTGCTAAATGAATTTGGTACATGTTAATAAAATTCTATGATGCAAATAAAAAGATAATATAACATTATTTTGGTAAAAGAAAGATAAGGAAACAGAAAGAAACAAAGGAGGTTTGGGTAGAATCCCATAAGGATTATCGGAATGGTGTCAAGTGTACATAAGAAGGATTAATGGGAGAGAAAGGGGTTTCTCATCACCTATAAATCATAAGGATAGTATGGAAGAGGTTCAAAATATTACCCCATCATTACAAATTACACATAAAAGGGAATAACATAGATGAAATGTTTGAGTAAAAGTGAAATAGAGAGGATCCCTTACCTTACGTCTAATGGTGGTCTCCAAATGATATTAATGACATGAATAATCAAATTAGGGTCATTAATAAATTATCACTGAACAATTAATGTTTTTAAATGATTTATTATAACATTTATAAGTTCATTAAAGACCTTTTTGATGGGTTAAGTGGTACAATTACATTGTTCGGGTCTGTTTTGTTTCTTGATTTTTATGATCAATTTACTTATTTCCAGGAATGGAGAATCATGTCAAATAGGGATTTTTCTCTACAATTAGAGTTACATTTTTTTATTGGACATATATAAGGTTACATGCTTGTAAATTTAATTTGGTTACCTTTAGTGATGTTGAATCATTATATAAAACATTAGTGATATCCTTTTGGGTTTATTGGTGGTTTTTGATCACTATGAACATATTTTCCATTATAATTTAACATCATGTGTACTAAAAGATTATATAAACATAAATATTAATAATATTTAAATATCATGTTTCAACCATTAAAAAAATGGTTACATGAAAAAAATTGAATATGGAAAAAAATTGATAACCTATCGCCCTTGAATGTGGTAAATGAACACATATCATATAGTGTGTTTACTACTAGTATAAAAGAAGAGTATAATAAATATTATAATAAATTTTTATAATTTAATAAAAACATTATAGTACATGTAATGTAATAGATTTTTCAAAACATTATTATTAGGAGAGGTAATGATAGAAAACAAAATCAATGAACCTGAGAAGAAGGTAAAATAATTGAAAAGAGGAATTTACATACTGAATCAGTCTTGTTTGAGAGCCTCTTAAGGGAAGAGGATTTTGTCTTTTGAAAAGACTAATGGATTTTGGACGTGGGGGTGATCTTGGGGAGATAGATTGATAGAAATTAGAATAGGTACAAGGATTTATAGGAGTGAAGAGAATAGGTATGTAGGGGTGGTATTTATAATGGAGGATATGATGAATTTCATAATATTTAATTCATTAGTTTATTATGTTCCCTCAAGAAAATAAATAATGTTGATTACATGACCAAAAATAGTAATAAATTCACGTGAGTTTGAAAAAATTGGGATTATATAAGTAGAACATCATTAGTGGCCCAATAAATCATGCATTTAGCTGAATTTGCAGGTTATTGTATTTCACTATTCATAAAAAGTTCATGTATTTTAGAAAAATCCCAAAAAATTCACACTAATTTTTTTTTATGTATAGAAAAAAATATTAACTCATTGTTTGAAAAATAGTATTAAAAAATATTAAATTTAATTTTTCATTAATATCATAATTTACTGGAGAAATACTGATTATTAAAATATAACACATTTTATAATGTTTTAAAAATTACATAAGGTCATATAAAATTATCTTTAAACTAGAAGAAATAAAATAGATAATTAATGAACACATTTCAGGAAAATAAATTACATTTTGAATTAAATATTTAATTTTAATTAAATATTTATGACTTAGAAAATTAATAATACTTTAAATATGGTCACAATATCACTTATAATATAGAAAAAAAAATTTATACATTCATGGGTGAGGTTACTATTCTTTTGGATGATTTAATATTAATAAAGGTCATATAACTATTCATAAGGGTAACATTACAATTCATACGATTTAGTTACTATTCAATAAAAATTATGTCAGACTTATCGGACTCCAAACTTATTAATGATCACAACAGTGTATGTTAGAAATTTTAAATTCATATAAATGAAGAGAAAATATTATGTCTAATGGTCACATAGTACTTAGTATGTCATTGTTTTCAATTTAATGTGATTATATGACATAATAATAATAATAATAGAATTTCTATTGATTAATCATTGGGTCATTACAGCTATGTTTTAATGATTTTTGTATTATGGTTAGGTATCTATAGTAAATAATTTATTACTTAAATATAATATATATATAATTATGTATAATTTTATAATTTTTCAAAAAATTAATTATTAGAAAATGAAACATAAAAAACCTAATTTTAAAAGTATCATTTTATGGGGTTTTTGAAAAAAAATAATTTTTTGAAACATTTCATATATTATTTTAAAATATGATCATAATTCCATTATTTTTTATTCATAAGTTTCATATGAGGTTTTTCAATGAATACTAGTTACTAAATAATTCAAATAAATATATAATATATAAAAAATAGAAATATTATTCACTAAATGTCATTGATCATAAAAATTTGTATTAAAAATAATAACACCATTTAAAAGTAATTACAAAATAAAATTAATTTTAACATTTCTACTAAACTGCCAACCATAAAGAAATTCATACTTAAACCGTATTAAGAAATTTAAAAAAAATATATAATAATATTTATTTATTTTACATTAAAATTCATACTACAAGTGATTGAACCACAACACAAAGAAATGAAATAATAAGATTTTTTTTTGAAGAGAATAAAATGAAACAAGATGATTCAAGTGTAAATTTTTGTGTCCTAGAAAACCACCAAAAACAATATATGTAATAAAAAACAAAGCATGTTAAGGAACTTCCCAAAACACATCAAAGCATGGGTGACATGCCAAAATCTTATACATGTAACCAATATTACATAGTCCACAACTATATATATTCAAAACCTATTTAAAATAAATCAATTTCTTCTATTTTTAGGTTCTTTCATTGATTTTCAAGGATTCAATATCCTCCTACTAAGTGGTTATCTTCATTGTGTTCATGTCAATATCATTTTTTTTATGAAGTCCATGGACTCTATATTTTAATTTTTATACATATTTATTGGTCCATATTTGATTTAATAATTTCTTCAATACTGGATGATACATGCTTCTATAGAAAAAATTCAGAAATAAGAATGAATAGATTATTTAATAAAAATTATTATTACTTCCATATATGGTGTTATTCCCTAAATGATTTGGTGGTTACAAATAAACAACGTCAAAAATTGTAATCCATGTATGTTCATTCTATCATTACAAATGACTCTAACAATATAACATTCAATATTGTTTATAATCACATAATATCATAAATCTATATAAATACATAGAATCATAAAAACATTCAGACATACAGACATGAAATCATATATGTAAATCTAAAAATGGACACAAATACCTATATATGAACCATCCATAGGCATTATAATTCCTCAATCATAGATTCCAATTATTGTAATATATAATTTAGATATATTATTACTAAAAATACTATAATATAAAATTAATATAAATATAATGTCAAATAACAAAGGAAATATAACCTGCCAAATCCCTTTCCAAAATAATTATCAAGTCTTAAGTGTTTTGATTTTATAATTAAATTGAAATTGAATGTGAAAAAACAATTTCTGCAAATAATTTCAACTATTTTAAGAGATGAATGAAATTAAATTTATTTCGTGGATGTTCTCATAATAATATAATTTTATTAAAATTTTTGTATAAATGAACCTTTTAATTTTTTAGATTCATATTGATTCTAACTTTTATTAAATAAATCATATTCCAAATAATCCATAGTATTTTTATTATATATCACTAAAATAATTCTGTTAAACTATGGTACACTAAATTTCAATCTATTGTGAAAAATAATTACCAATGATACATTGATAACCAAAAAAACTCTCAATCACTTTGTTTATCCCCTAATATTCATTTTTTTAAATAACCAAAAAGGAATTTTATAAACATTAATGATAATATGATTATAAGTGGAAAATTAATCTATATGATAATTTTAATCATCCAATAAGATAATGAATACATCTACTCTTGATTTATCATTTCTTATGTGACTAATCACTAATGAATTAATGGGAATTATTCTAAATGGAATAATTTATCACAAATGTTCTAAATATAAAATAGTTTATAAGAGATAATCCAAAAGGTTACACTAATGAATCGAAGAAATTGAATATTTTTTAAACCGTATCCCATGTCCAAAAAAAACAGAGCTCCTCAAACCATAGATATCATTAAAATATGATGTGTCAAAATTCTCAGAAAAAATAAAAAAATAAAAATAAATACTATTTAAATAATTATATAGTAATGATACTCATTATTCTGTAAAGAATACATCACTTAAACATTCTCTATACATTATCAACCATCCAAATTTAACAAATCATTTAAATTTTCATGTTTTCAATTAATATATAATTCTATATTGATATTTCACTATAATAATAAATATTATTATATTCATACTTAAAATATTTAAAAATCATGAAATAAATATCTAATAATTTTCCATGTGATTTTAAATTAAAATATTTTAATCACTTTGATTTTACCATATGGGGTGTTTAATTACTATGTAATAAATGTAGTGAATCTTCATCCCTTCCACCCAGTCCATTGCAACATAATTTACATTAACAATCCATGAATCATACACCAAAAAATTACATTAGATTTTTTCACATTAAAGATCTATTATCCAGTAATTATAGATAATTACATAACTTAACCTTCATAAAATATTTCTATGTCTCACTTATTGATTATAATTATATCATGATAATAAATTCGTGAAAAATATTTAAATATATATTGAAAATTATATCTTCCCCCAAAAATCAATCCTAAAAATTTTCTTCTAAAATGTTCATTCTATCAAAAACATATTCAAACAAACTTATTTAATTTATTAAAAAATCAATATTCTCTAAAAAATAGACAATAATATTAAAACGTTGAAGTATTTTATCCAAATTCTTATAAAAAACATTTTTAAAAATTATGGAAATTTGGGTAATAAAATTCTACCACATGTGACATTTTACTTTTCCCTAATCATAATATAAAAATTAAATTTTATATAAAACACAATTTAATAGGGGAAACATTAAATTCATCATTATTATTTAAATAACAAATTATATAAAAATTATAAATGAGAAAAACTCATCCAATCAAGTGTAGTCAAATCAATAATCTTATTTGTATCCAAATACAAGCTTTATCCTTTTTGACTAATATTATTAAATATTAATCATATATAAAATTTATTTTATTAAAATTTTATTTTGTCATCCATGATTATTTAATTAGAGTTATGTTTTATCAAAAGTATATAAACTATATCCATATTCATGTAATATATCCAAATATCCACATTAGAAATTAAATAACACTAATTATGTTGATTATTGAAATCCTTATTCAGTGGTTCATGAATATATATTTATGATATATAAAATTGAAATCCAAAGAAACAAGAATCACTAATTATATATAATTATTCCAATCAATGAAAATAACCTTCATATATTAATTATCATCTATTAATTACAATTCTTGTTTTATTATCATTGTTTTAAAAACATGAACATTTGAACCAATAATGAAATTTTTTTTCTCAACTAAATTTCATTATTTTTTATTTTTTATTTTTTTCTAATGGTAGTGGAATTAAAAAATTAATAAAAAAGTGGCATTTTAATCATTCTTTTACTTACCAATAAATATATCCTTAAATTATTCCCTTTTCATGCCATTCTTCCACAACAATAAAAAAGTAATCCGAACAATAAATTTCATGAAAATTAAACATAATATTTTAATTACCCAATAAATTTCAGTACTAATTATAATTTCTATTTTAATCCATCTTACATAATGGAATATTAATGTATTATACATTATTTAGAATAGATCACAAAATAATTTAGATATAAATATGAAATTGTTAAAATATTAAACAAATAGAATCAATTACATAAAATATTTCTTTTAAATGATGATTCCTCAAAGTGAAACACGGTAAAAAATCATGTGGGTAAAAATACACCCCATTAACCCGTGAAGTAAATTTTTTTGACAATGTTTAATCATGTTTGAAGATATTTTAAACAATATAAATTATATATATATAAAAATAACTCTATTAAAATAAATTACAATTCAAGTATATGTTATATTTTTCCAATGATTATTGGATTGACATTGTTTCATTAATTTCCCTTGAATTTGATGGTGTTTTATTATTCAGTATATTCATACATTGAAAAATAATGCACATTATTTTTTTTAATATATTATCTATTTCTTTAAGTCTTATGAATTATTTACTACTTATAAAATAATTACTCGTATATATTACTCATTTATGGGGGTTTAAAGTGTAATCTTTAAATTTATAGAAATATCAATTATCAGTGCTTATATTATTTTTCATAATGTCACATATATAATAATAGAATTATAATATCTTGCTTCTATAGTTGGTGTCTCCTCCTATGTCAACTTCTCTAAAATTTAAAGGGAGGCCTGATGTCTGGCTGTTGTGTTAATGAATGAGATACCTATTAGGGTATTAAACATATTTTGATTATATATCAACTAATCAACTATATCACATGTAAGGACCAAACATAAAACATTACAAAATCTGGTGTTTTATTTCGAGAAATGAGTTTCAGACATATTAGCATATTTAAGAATTATTTATTTACATAATTAGATCATCACCCCTGTATAAATAAATATTATATCACAAAGTAGACACTACTACTTAGTATTTATTTTTTAGGAAAAAATAGAACACTTATGATATAATATGTTTTATTATCATGAAATTGATTCTCATTTTTCATCATTACCTCATCTTTATTTTTATATATCCATTAAACATTGGAAAAAACTTTATAAGACAAAATATGAGCAAAAAAATTTCATTATATGGAATAACAGAGAATGCTACTGGATAGTTTTGGATTTATTATAAAATATATAATTTTTTAAAATTAATATTATTATAAAAAATATTTTCATAAAATAAATGAACTTCTCTACAAAAATATTTTCCTAACGTAGATCATAATAAAAATTAAATGAAAAATAATACAAGTAATGGATTCTTATTAGTCATAAAAACTCATGGAAACATTTCCCCATAGTTAAAAACATTTACACATAAGAATTAGAAAATAATTTTATTTAATCATAAGGTCATTATTTTACATTCTAAATTCAATATATTTCCTTAAAATAGAGAAAAAAATTTGTTAGTAACACGAGAAATGTGACGAACCAAAATATTTTTAATGGAATTTCCCTTATAATTTCGTAAAACACATATATCATATAGATAACCCAATAAAAATATTATTTTCATCATAAAATAATAATAAATTAGTTATAATTCCAAATAATACTAGGAGACAACAAATAAAAAATAAATTAATAAGAATTGAAAAAAAATATATGCTCGATCTATTAGGATAGCCACACTCATGGAAATGATGTAAATATAAAACAAATAATGTTTTTAATATAATATTAATTTTGAATATTTATGTATAAATATACCCTAGGGATGAATTAGACATGAATTAAGAATGAATGAAATTAGTAGTATTTATATAAATTAAAGAACCCATATGATCGGTATATATACGATTTTTGGAATAGTAAATTTACAATTATTTATAGTAATCTAGCCATTAGAATAATAACCTCACATATGAGAGTATAAAATTCAATTTAGGTACATTATATATATAATTATATATTCATATCATTTTATAATTAAATTAATGGTTTATATATGGTAAATTATCTGATTTTTTGTAAGACATTAATATTTACTTCATTGGGTTATTTAATATAAAATTTACTTTTATAAAATATATTTATAAGTAAATATTATATTCTTTTACAATTATAATATAATTTTATGTTACCATAATTAATTTTTCAAGGGGTTATAAAAATGAATGTAATATTTATATTTAATATTTTCAAATAAATATTGATATTATTTAAAATTTAAAATATTAATTTTTAGAAAATCATTATATTAAATTGAATTTCATTTTTAATTATACTTTTAACATAATGGTTACGGTTAATTTTTTGTATTTTTCAATAATCGAGGAATATTTGGTGACTAGTGAAATACGATGATTTTCGAAATATAACACTATAAGATTCATGCATAAATTGTTTAACCATGGATAATGTAATCATAAATTATACATATCCCTCCTTCAGTATATATATTATTTCATTATAGTATTCAATAGAATTTATTTTCTTGATCCAAAATAAAAAATTAATGAATATAATAATAAAAAAACCATATCTTCTCATATAAATACCACCCCTCACCACCACTTATCATCACAACATATATGATTTGTATATTTTCAATATTCTCCCAAAGTTCATTCCCAAGACTCTTTTTCACATCTGTATTTTTCTGGTCTATACAAAAACTCAATTCCGTGTTCATTTAGGGATACTTAAAGAAGGTGATATTCAAGAGGTAACATTCTCAAACCATCTTTTTTAATTTTATTTATTCTTCTACCTTATCCTCACTCAATTAATCCATAAAATAATAATAATAAATAATATATATATATATATATATATATTAATATTATACTCTTAATTTAATTTATTTTATCCACTAATGTTCTCACATCCTTTTCTTCAAGGAAACTGATTTTTTTCCAAATTATAATGGTTTACTATCTTTTTGGATATGGTGTTTTCATTTACTATAACCAACTTCAAATATGGACATAAAACAATTATTATGGTTACAAAAATTTAATTTGTATAATTTAACTCTTTCATATTATAGAACTAATATATAAACATAATATTAATATAAAAAAAACTAGTTAATTATGATCATAACAATGAACAAAATATACTAAACAATTATCATTAATGTTTTACAAAATGATTCATACTCAAAATAGAAAAAAATCTAATTTATGGGACCATTTAAACATAGGGAATTTCATTAATACCTTAACAAATTAACTTATGGTTTATTATTCTGATATAAAAATAACACCCATAAATATACACAATTCAACCGACTATGAAGCCTGGAAACAAATTATCTAGGAATGATAAAATGATCCATTATGACTCGTTTAAATGATCATAAATAACCTTAATAAAATTAAAATAATTCAAGTATATATATAACAATTTCAAAATAAAGTAATTATTTCAAAAAAAAATTTAATCCAAGAAATTAATTGATTATAAATTATTAATTCACACATAAGTTAAGGGAACTCTTCAGGCATCCATATTTCTTTTGGGTTACACTTTATCTCTATTTGACTCAATTTATCCCTTCATTATTCTTTTTTAATTTTATTATAATTTTTTTTATTTTCCCAAAAAATATACATATCTCAAATAATTATTTTTTGTGGGGAATTATATGTTTTGAATGATTCCCTTCTAAATTCTTGTATACAATAATACCATATTAAATGGACCTTATCTTTTTCGTATCTTTTTTCAAGTACACTACGTAAAAAAATAACAATCCTCCAATAATTTATAAAATAACTAAATTTATTACGAAATCTATTTTTTTAATTTATCTTTTTATGTTAATAATTGTTATTCTTTCCACTTTATATACTCTTTATTCTTTTCCATAATACTATGATTATGTGGAACAATTCTAAATAAACCTATTACTTTTTTAAATTTTGTCTGCTGTTTTACTTAATGATTTATGATATATTATTATCTTTCATTTATTATTGTAAAATTATTATTTAAATCCTTTAATTTTTGTATATTATTTATATAATCAATTTGGTTATGCCCTACTACTATTTTACGATACCCATTTATTTCTATGGGAAACCCTTATGTTTATTCCATATCTTTAATTCAATATATAAAAAACATACACATGAACATGATATGATGGGTACACCGAAATATCAATACAACTAATTGAGAAACCATAGGTCTCATTATAAGTCAGGTATGGGATTAGGGAGTAAACTTAATCCATTACGAGACTTTATTCGTGATCTGATATAGTATTGGTAGTCAGCCTTGACTCATGTTTATGTAATGTTATATGTTTCTCCAACATTCTAATATTATCATGAAAAAAACAATCCGTGTTCCATATTTTATGATTCCATATGTTTATTCATGACCCATTCCTTTTATATTTTCATGATATAACTTCTAACACATGTTCATTGATTTATTTGTTATTCCCATTTTTATTCCCTTTCTGAGATTTTTAGCTCATCCCTTTTATCTATGTATTGCATAGGTTATCCTATGATGATGAAGAATCTAGAACGATTTCTAGAACATATTATTAATATTTATAAATAGAGTGTTAGTTATAGTGTCATGTTTTCTAATAATGTACGAATTCATTCAATGACGTTAGTATTTTTGATCCTTTTTTTCATGGATTTTTAAACTTAAAATAGAGTAATATTATATGTAAAATAATTTAGTATATATAATGAATAAATTTTATAATATATATATATATGTAATAACATTAATGGATAAAAATTAAAAAACATTCATTATTACCAATGTAATAACCTTCATGGTTAAAAATAAAACTACCTTTACTGTCAAAATCTATCATAAATTACCCCCATTACATTGGCGGGATATAACGGACCCACCGATCCTTGGTTTATATTGGAACAAACTATAATTTTTTATAATGGAACCAATAATCATCATAATAAATTTCCATGAACCATAACTTAATCATAGACATAAAATCATTCATTTATCAACATAATACACATAAAAATATTTTTTCACAAGTAATAAATTTTTTTATGATATTGAAAAATCTATTTTATTTAAAACCATTTTGAAAATAACTAGAAATATTTAAAGGGTGAATTTTCATAGAAAAAAACATTATTTTATTAATCTAATACAAGAATAAAATATTTTTTTGGAGATGGGAAAACCATTTACACCATATAAATTAAAATAAAACATTTCTTTTTTACATTGTAATGATAGAAAAAATTTTCAATTTATGATCTGTTTTTAAAAAAATTATAATATATTAATAAAAATACATTTATAATTCATTTTATTACTTATAAATACGTACATACATTTTTTTAATTATTGGGATTACAAGAGAAATATTTATTAAATAAATCTATATAATATTTAAATGTGGTTTTTGTTATAATATTTCCATTACCTTGATTGTAACTCATCTTGTATGTAATTTATCCTATTTATTTATAATATTATTTATATTATATATTTTATTAATTATTATTTTTTAGTTTAATATTAATATTATTTTCATGCTAATTTCAATTACTTAATCAACTAACTTAATGTTATACATTTTGATGAAATTCGACTCATATATCCAAAATGACTTTGGTATTTACTATATGATCAAGTGGGTAATTATTTAATTATCTATAAAATAATAAAAATGAGGTAAATATATAATCAATGTATCAATTTTACTTTTTTATCTCATAAAATATGATTATATAAAATGAACTACATTATAATCATAGAAAGGATAAGTCGTACATATACTTGAGTAACATTTACATTTTTCAATTATCAAGATGGAAAGAAGGTATGAATTATATTATCATTAAATAATGACAATTATATAATAAATTACATAATATTTTATTTATATATAGTTATATACACCATCAATGTGATGTGATAATTAAAAATGAATCACATCGCTTCGTGGATGTGTCATTCCAAACGTAAAAAATAACGATGTATTCATTTTTCAAGGAATGGAAATTTAAGAAAAAAATTTATATATTAAATTTATATAATGATGAATATGTATAGAATATGATTTATATATAAACGAAATAAATCATTATACACATCTGTGAAAGGATATGATTTAAAACTAATTAAACCACTTCACGAGGCTGTAGTCCAACGTACACATGAACGATGGTTTTGTTTCTTATTTGATGGATTGGAAATTATTATACATTATCAAATTAACATAATAACATATAATTATATGTTATATAATTATTTAATTTTATCAAAATGGATTAATAATATTTTAATGATTTGGGAGAAGAAATTAAACCAAAACATTTGGTTAAAAGATATACCTCTTTTTCAAAAAATCTATTTTTTTTACAAATTAATCGCATTAATTATGGAATTGTACCTAAAAAACATCACTACTATGAGGAGACGGAATCTTGAAATCTATATTTTGGAGTATTGGCCAAATGAAAAGGTTTTTTTGTGTCAATAAAACATCAGTGGTGGTTCCCTTTTAAAACTGATCGACGGGGAATTATTATAATATAATAACGTATTAACATAATATAAATTATTTATCATGAATAAATGGATGAAAATGATATAATTTAATGATATGATCAGTATGAGACAAATTTACCTCAGCCAATAATATTTTTCCATGATTGTAATTTTTTTATCACAATTATCTTTTAGTTTTATACACTTATTAACCATTTTTAAACATATTATAGTATCAAATATTTTATACTATAAGATCCATGAATGCTACATTAAAAGTTAAACTATCCATAAATGTAATATTGTGGACATTATCAACCATATACCATTAAATTTACCTATGATAATATTTTTAGTAATTTTAATTCATTTAATAAAAGATTATTTATTATTTAATATCTTTAATGTCAATTTTGGAAGAATTCTATTCATTTGAATTTGAAAACAACATGAAAATAATCTAGTTAAAAATTATACCATAATAGATTCCTAAAATTTATAGTTATCTATTGAATTAAGTAAATATAATAATCAATTTAAATAAATTTATATTAATTTTTTTAACATAATTTATTTTATATTTCTATTAATAGAATAAATACCCTGTCAGCATTGTATAATAATTTAAGGTAATTAATTCATCAATACAAATTATAAATATATTAACATGATAAAAAATAATTCAAAATTAAAATTAATATTTATTATAAAATATTATTGGTTATTATTATCGTCAAAATATATTATAGATGTTAAAATCAAGAGACTGATATTTTTGACATTTCATTTACTAAAATATTATAACGGTTCATATCATAGCCTAACCGAATAAATTGTTAATATATTCTAATATTTTAAGAATATAGACAAAATTAATCATAAAATGGACTAAATTAAAGTTTTAGATACATTTTTTAGTATTTATCATATTATTGATAACCTAAATTAATTGATTTACAATTACCGAGGAGACCAAATTTTACTATGTCTACCATTCAAAATGACCAAATATAAAAGGGATATATTTAAACAAAATATGAAAATAATGATTACCAAAATGGAATTTATTTTTAAATTTCTAATACAAATTATAATAAAATTTTATTTTAAAAAATAAACCTGAAAATCAAGTGGAATACTTGTTTTAAACATAATGAATTTTAAAAAATTCAAATGTTATTTTAAAAAATAAATAATAAAAATAATTACATAGAGTATAATTTTTTTAAATCCAAATGAACTATCTAAATTATTAAAAAATTCGTAAATAGTAGATGAATTTGAAAATACATTAAAAGAAAATATAAATATCACTTAAATCTGTATTTTTATTATTCATTGAAAACCCATTTTTTCTTAAAATTATAAAAACATAATAATAACATAATATTCTCATGATGATCTAAAAAAGTAAATGAATTTATTAATATTTAAATTCTATAATTTATAAATTAATATTTTAAATAAAACTGTCTAAATATAATGTTTTATTAAAATATATTATTTTCCTATTTAAAAATTATATAATATTTTTATAATGAATATAATTGAATAATTAATGAATACTAATAAATATAATGAATATTTATTTTATCATAACATAGGTTGTCACATTGTTTACCCCGTTTGTAAATAATTTCCTTTGAATTTTATTCATTTCTTAAACAAGTGGAGATATATTTCGCTTTTAGAATTTTGAGATTCTCATGCTCCATATTTAACCATATTGTTTTTCCAAAAAACCATAACTTGGTGAATCACATTATTCATCAACAGTTTGTATATATGTTCAATAATATAAATATTTTATTCCTCCTATTAAATCCTATATTCCAACTGAAATACAATAGTGAACAAAAATTGATATGAAAATGAAATTTATTTCCCTAAATACAAAAAATGAAATATATTTTTCACCTTGGATTTGGTGGTAGAGAAAATGATTTTAAAATAATTCATCATTATCTTGGATTTCATGTCTTCCAATATACTATGGTCTTAGCTTCCCCTTGTTATAAAAATTCATTGGACATTTATATTGAAATATTTTAAGAAAAACATGATAACCTACCTCAAAACAAGGATATTTCCACCAATTATCCACATAACTTTTTATCATTCTCATATAATTCATCAGAAATTTTCCATTAAACTATGTAATATTAACAAATTATTCTACCAAATATTTTCCCAATAACATTTTTTTTCATACTTCATCCCAAAAATATAGGGCCTGACACTGCTTTCTGTGTAATTCCTTAAAATGTGTCATTTCTAAACTAGAAAAAACTATTTTTATATAAAAACCCAACTAATGAAATATTTTGATCCAAAATTCCATGTTAATAAATTTAAATACAACCTAAGATGAATTAAAAGGTCTATATAATACAATAGGTATGAAAATAATTATCATTAATACACATTATTTCATTATTTTTATAAATATAATCAAACATTGTAAAAAATAAAAGATTGTTAATCCTAGTGTATATGTGATATTAGGTTAAAATATAAAATCAATTTGATACATTAATAAAACAAAATATTGAGAAATTTTTTAACATGCCTATAATGATCCATTTCTTATTTTAAATTCACGAGATAACTCATGGACACAAGTAAAAAAGATGTGAGCTATAAATCCAAGTATGGGAATAATAGGTGATTAAATTGACGAATGTATTACATGTTTGTAAATAGTATTTTAAATGGAGCATAAAATGGGTGAGAATCATAATCATCAATAATGGGTAATGATACAACATGATAAAATTAAATCAATATTTGAATGAAACAACAACAATTAAAATGTCGTATTAAACATAGTTCAAGGATAGCCATTAAGATATAATTACGTGGTATAATAAATATTAGAATTTATTATTTTTAAAATACAATACAAGAAATTTAAAATCATTAGAATAAAACACTTCTCTATGAATTATAGTGTTATATAATTTTTGGCGCACTTTTCAGTTTCATGTCATGTACATGCATATGTGTTCCACATAGATCTTTCCCACATAGGATCATATTTCATCACCTTTTCTCCCAGAAATAAGTGGTTTGTAATAAATAAATTTATATACCTAATAAAAAAATTGTAGTTATTTCTAGGTGAATACCATTGACTATAAATGGTGATTGTATTCATAATATAATGGTTTGGAATGGAAAAATCGCATAATAATTTCATCCGCAAAATAGGTGTATATAATGAATCATGAGTGGGATCAACAAGGGTGAAAGTGTTCTATAATAACATTTAAAAATCATGGGTGTTAATAGGGATATTTAAAAACATAATAAAACATTAAATATTTGGAATTAAATAGAGTAAGACAAAAGGGGTTCTTAAATAAAAGATGGTCATGGAAAAATCATTGGATAGTTTATATAGCATAACTGAGGTTCATAATGAATCATCAAAGGAATTAATGATATTTAAAGGGATATATCATTATATGTAAATAATTATTACAGTACGAGGTATGTTGAATAACATTTCATAACAATAGGAATTGGAGCACAAAATTCGTTACCTAATGAAATTTATTTAATAGAAAGGAGATAAAGATGATCCCTTACATTAGGATTGTAATCATGGTAGCTAAAGGTCGTAACAATTGGGGATAAGTGATAAATCATTATTCTACAATAAGTTAGATAGTAAAGGAATTATTATAGTTTCATATAAACATAACTAATTGGGATTCAAAAGGATATTTGAAAATAAGGTTGTTGAATAGAAAATAACAGTGGGAGACCCCTTAAATATATAAATTTTTCCCAATGTTTGGTTATATCGTCTTAATAGATTACGGTCTCATTGGAAGGTATCTAATGTGTGATAAATTTAATTTCATTTTAAAGTGTTTTATTTAAAATAAATGGGATCTTGGGAGGGTTTATACATAAAACAATATGGTAATTTTTTATTATTTTCCAAACTTAGGTTTCTGAATCTAGACAACAAAGTAACAGAAAACCCTAACTATCTCATTATTCGATACCATGGTTTCACCCATTCTGAATTTTTAATCATTATTTAATATATAAATGAACCATAAAAATTTTAATAAAACCCTTTGTGATGTCGATGTGATTCAGGATTAAAAAATATTGATTTTAAATACTTAATATATAATATACGTTTTGGATGATTCATTAATGGTTAAAAAAATTAATTAAATAAAATAAAAACATTATTTGAAAGGGTAAATATATATTTTGTTCTAGATGAATTTTATGAAACATATTATAACACTTATGGTTCATAATGATGTCATAATACATACTATAAATTTATAGAGTATTTAATTTTAAAAAAAATATTGAATATCTATAAATATTATTAAAAACAACCCATTATATATATTTTACATGATTATTACAAACTTAATTATTATATTATAAATATAATTACATAAATATGATAAATTATATATTTAATTTAAAATAACTTTTTTTTTTGAAAAACACTAGGGTTTATTATAATAACATGTTTCTAACTGAAAAAAAAATCATTTTCAATTTTTAAATTTAATTTAAAATTTATATTTAATTTATATTATTTAATTTATTATTTTATTAAAATAGATTAAATTTCAAGAATACATGAATTCATCAAAATGGTTTTCATAATTAGAATTTTATATTATCCAAAAATACAATTTATGTTTTGTTGTATTTTTTTCATAAAACACATTACATAATTATTTATAAAGTAAATTATAATTAATATGTATAATTATAATTATAATAATTCATAATATTTGGGTGATGATAAAAAACATGTTATCACACAATTTAACTACCCATGGGTGTGGTGTGCGAAAGTGATATTTTCATGGGGTGGATCAAAGAACACTGTTTAGGTAATGATCACGATGATTATGAACTTCTCCCACACATAGTTTCAATCATGAATTAGTAATTAAATTTATTCTTGGGCTTGGTAAATGTAAAATTAACGACAATATAAATCCCTAAAAATATTTTATAAATGGTTTTCATAGGATATGATCCAACTGGTAGAGGACATAAATTAAATTTTCTTTGTCAAGAGGATTTTGCAACCCATAATATATAATATCTCTTTAATGGATAAATGACCTATGTTCATGATTTATAATGGCATTTTAAATCTTATAGGATTTATCCAATTAAGTGCATGTGTTTCTTATAACTGAAATATATAATAGGGAAATTAATTCAAGAATTTTTTTTTTCATTAAGAAAATTTTACATTGTTACATTATTCCCCCTTTAATAAAATTATTCCTCACATATTAAAATTCATATACTAAAATACCTTATGGTGTTTTTATTTATTCACCTTTTATAATCCCCATGATTATTAATTAGACATTTGGTTCCTCTATAACACACTAATAAGGTTAGTTGTCATATTTGATATATCATTATCTCTATCTTCTATGATATTGATTGGATTCTCCTCATATTAAAAAACATTCTCCAATTGTAAAGCATACGTATTCAGTACACATGATGGGTCTGGTATGTACCTTCCATGAGGGATACAAGGAACACATCATCTAATTGATATATGATTGGTGGGAGTTCTAGTTGTTATGCCACTTCTCTAATGTGGTCAGAAATATAAATGGAGATTATGTACCTAGGAATATGATATTACTTCTTCAAAATCCTAATAAATTACTTCCATGATGATAAATGAATGAATAAATTTATCACCGAAATCAAACTACATTTCTGATTGACGATTCTCTACATCGTTTTTATTTCAAATTTGTGTGGATTTCTTGTCATGTTAAATGGGTTGAACATTTTATTCAATATCATGAATGAGATATGGTCTTATAAGATTACACACGCCAACATCGACCTAAAATAATGATTTCCAACACCTCTTTCGACATAGTGCCTCTTAAGGGTAATTTAAATGTTGGAATGTAATCAGTTGTTATATAAGAACACCGCTATGGGAAGGTATTGATCACAACATCCATATAAATCCATTGATATTGATCTCAACATATCAATTGATGTTCTAATTTTCCTTTGAAAATAAATATCCTTTTGAGGATGATAAATAGTACTAAAGATGAATTTTATATTCAATTCTTATTGAGTTTTTCTATATAAACTTATGATAAATCTCAATTATGGATCATATATAATGGACAGTGGAACTCCAAATGGTCTAACCAATTATTTTATAAATATTTATATATTATTGAGTATTTCAAGATAAAAATATTCAATGACTGTAATGAAATTAACTAACTCTGTAAGGAAATAAACTGGCACCCAGATAGAGTTATTAACTTAATGTTTCTTTGGGTGTCCTATGATGAAATATAAGATTATGTTTCATAATTTTAATTTTTATAGAAAATCATTGCATCATATGATTATATACGTTTTATTAATCTGTGAATAGTTGAGATACAAATAATTGAGATACAAACTCCACAATCTATCTGTTAATTTTATCCCACAATAAATTTTTTATTCAAATATTAGTATATATTATTTCGTCCTAGAATAATTGATAATGATGTCATATTAACATCATCTAGAAGTTCCCTCTTTAGATTTGGTTTTTCTGAGAAACTTATTTGGGTTCCATACCTTATAACACCATCATTATAATAGTTGAACTCCAAAATATATCTTACCTTATTGTATAGAGAATTTTCATCTTTTGGGTCATCATTGTTTTTATCAGCAATAAATGTTTGATATGTATTTACCAAAATGTGGGTTGGATGTCCATTTATTGTTCCTATATACATCCTTTTCATTACCAAGAATATTTGACCCCTTGAAATCGTCATAATGTATAGAGTTATAGGTTTTTTTAAATAGAGGATCTTCTAGTTTATTCATTTTTCCACGGTGGTAATGGATTGAACAATCATAGTCATTGATTATTTAAATCCACCACCATTTGTGTATGTTAATATCAATTTAATGTCAGTATATACACGATCCTTTTATGTTCTATAAAAATTTATATAAAACTACTCATCAATGATATAATGGTGACTAATATTTAATGAAAATATTTTTATAGTTAATTATAAATCATGAGTTCGGTAGTTCAACTCATGGATGCTTAATTTAAATATGGCATTGAATATCGATTTGTACTTGTTAGATAGAACACAACCCAATCTCTTTTTAGTTCGACTTTGAAGTTCAAAAATACACCCCCTAGGGTGAATTATGTGATAACATGTATTGAAACATGCCTCTTATTCACCTCATTTAATCAATAATGATATTCATTATTATAAACAGACATAACTATCCAATTATCTTTGTTAGTGGTCATGAAAAGCTTGAGATGTTCCTCACAAATCGATGATAGTACCCTACTAATCTAAGGATACTTAGAATATCCCTCTCATATATTGGAATGGGAAATCCATCAAATACATCTATGTTTGAAGGGTCCAAAAATATCCATTAACTATTACTGACATGCCCCATGAATGTCATTTTCTCAAACAAAAACATGCATTTACATCACTATACATTAAACTATTCTTTCAAAAATTACCTAAATAAATTATTCAAATACTCATAATGTTCCTCTAAGATTTTAGATTATAAAATAATATCACCAATAAAGACCACGACAATTTTGTCAAGGTAATATTGAATGAAAATACTAATCAAATCCATGAAGATTATAAGAGAATCAATGAGTCTAAATAGACTAAATATTAAATGAAATTGCGTGTACCATGTACAAAAATAAATTTTTGTGATATCATACTTCTTCATTGTTACTTGATAATTTCCTAAAAATAAATATATCTTAGACATATGATGGTCTTTACATAGAAAATATATCTAGAAATCAATCCATGGAAGATGATACATATTATTTTATGGAATATAGTTGATCTAATGATAAAAAATGGAAATCAAAATTGACAAATAATTCTTCTAGACGTAGAAAATTGGTGCACCCCATAGTTAATAACATGTGAATATAAAACCCTTATCAATATAAGCTTATAGTTTCTTATTGTTCTCATCATGTTCAAAAAAAGTCATTTAATTTATATTCTGATATATTGGAAGTAAACCAGGTAGAAGATCAAATTAATATTTATACTCTCATCTATGAGTATGAAAATAAATTCTTTTGGAAATACATCAACGTATTCCTTCAAAATAGGGAATATATTCAAGGTTAAAATTTTATTTTTTCTCAATCATTAGAGATAGACACTTTTTTATCGAGGAAATAACCTAAATGTTTGAGATATTAGAAAAAAATAATATTCAACATACACCTTGTACATTTATAGAATCGAACAGAGTTTTATAATACCCTGGCTAATTTCCTCATATAATAATCATGCCAGTCATTATTTTATTACGGTTCAAATCATTTACTTCCCCCAAACTATAATTTAGCATGAAAATTTTCAAAATATAAAAAATATAAAAAGGGAAATAAGAACATTGAATCGATTATTCATAAATATTGTATATTTCATAACTATTGAATTTCTATGATTCATTCTTATTTATCCATGATCTATTAACTAATATAAAATATTGTATTCATTTTTTTACCTTTATAATGGATTATAAGGATTTGTGTTTTTACAAAACCATATACATAAAGAGTGTAAACCCATTGAGTTCATAAAAACCCAATATATTAAACTAGGTGAATATCAAGTCCATGTCAATGCTCCATTTTAAAGGTTATTTGTCCTATGTACCTCTATTCTAGATCCACATCCACTTGTTGTATCTAGACATGTATGTATATTATTCAAAAAAACATAAAAAATACTTTATCAAAATTTATAAATGATTTATTATGGTTAGTTTTATTCCTTAGTCTTTTACAATATACTTCTAATAATAATCTAAAAAATAACTATACATTTCTATGATACCAACTTTTACAACACATGTCCTTAATACACTTTATATCATTACATATTACATAAAAGATCATTTAGTATAAACCAAAAAATTTGTAAGCCTCATATATTTTATGGATTAGTTACGTATAACCACAATTTTACAAATGGATAAAATATTAATGTTAAAATCATACTTAACATTCTTCCTATATTCATTTTGTTATTTAAAAATGAACGGAATAACTCAGGGACATACATTTGAAAGTGTTGAGCTATAAATCTCAGTAAAGGAAAAAAATTATAACATGATGAAATTTTGGCATACTAGTCAATAGTATTATCAATGAAAAATTAATGGTTATAGATAAATAATCTTGAGAAATGAGGTATGATACAACATTATATAATAAATGTGACAGGGTAATGTAGAAAAAACAGTATATAATACATCATAAAAATTGGTCAAGGCTACTATTCAACAAAACATAACATGGTGGAAAAATAATCATAATGGATTAGGTTTATAGACAATGTTGATTCATGTTATGTCCTAAGAATAATTAATTTCCCCATGATTTTGATAACTATATAATTATCGGTTCCCCCATTTTATTCTTATAATGTTTATAAATAAATACTCGACAAATACCATTCAACATATGATCATATTTCTCCACATTTAGCCAAATATCAAGTAGTTTTGAATAAATACATGGAAATACCCAATCATATAATGATATTTCTTTCTATGTGAGTACCCTTTAGTGGAAATAGAAATAGTTTTCACAATACAAATGTTTGGGGTGGAAAATTGTATGATAATTTAATGCGGCATAAAATGTGTATATAATGAATAATTAGAGGGAATAATGAAATTTAAAGGGTTAAATAATTACATGTACATCATAATGGTTGTAAATTTATAAGTAATACCATATTAAAACATGAAAAAATTGAATATAAAATCATATGACACAAAATTTTCATGAGTAAATTTTCCCCATTGAAGAATCACATGATAATTTCGATAGCATAACAGGGCTACATAATGAATCAATGGAGTTAATAAAGAGAGTTAAATGGGTATATTTTTGGGTTTTAAATTATATTTACAGTTTTAGGTATGATGGAAATAATATACCATCAATATGAAATGTAATAAAAAAGGCATTAGATAAATATTGTTCTTGAATAATGCGGTGAATGAGATGATCCCTTACATTGGGCATGGAAACGACCTATGTAAAGGTTATAATGAGAAGAGAAAATTTATATTTCATTATAATGTCATAAATATTATTTTAAATTTATATATATAAAGTCACTAAACATAACCAATTGGTATTGATAAGTTTAATTACAAAGAATGTACTAGATTGTAAAAGAAGAGATAGACCCTTAGCTTGATATGGTGTTTATGAAAGCATTTGAGGAGATTCTTGAGAACATTGAGGTACCTAGTGGGGAATCAATAGAGTAAAATAATAAGTGTAGCAATGTTTCAATGATTTTGAGTAAAACATAATGGTAGATTTTGTGGGTTTATATAATAAATTTGAGGGGAGTTCTTAATTATTTTCAAATACATGTTTTGGAGTCTATAACATAATGTAAACAAAACCATAAAACAAACCATAGTTTTTTTCCATATATTCAACCTATTTTGAGTGGCATTAATTATTTAATATTCCCATTAACCAATAACATTAACATAATACCCTTTTTTTGTAGAAGTTAGTCATGTTTAAAAATAAATTATTTTTAAATGACAAAATATAATTTATGGTTTAGATGCTTCATAAAGGGTTTATAAAATTTACAAATAAAATAAAAATTATTTAATTTCAAAGAAAAATATGTATTTATTTATTAATGAGTTTTATTTATTATATTAAATAAATTATTGGTCATTATTTTGTCTTAATACAAACCATTCATTTATAACGTATTTATTTTTTACTAGAAAATTTGACAATCTAGAAAAATTATGAAAAATTCACCAATTGAAAATTTCTACATGATGATTACAAGAATAATATAAATTAAGTAAAAATTATTTTATTAATAATATAAATTATCAATTGAAATTAAAATACCCCTTTATTTAAAACTACTATATTTTTTACAATAAGAGTATTCAAACACTTATAAAAATTACGTTTTAACATCATAAAATTATATTATAATACTTACTTAATTTATAAAAATGAATAATATTATTTTATTGAAATTTTATTTATTTCATGATTACATTAATTCATGAAAATGAATATGTTACTTGAAATTTCATATTACCAACAAATATATTTTTACTATTATCATAATAAAAAATTAATATTTATGAAACTCCATAATAAATTTTCGAGTAAAAAAGTAAAAAAAATAAAAAATATTTTATAAATTAATACTATTTTGGTCTTAATACTTGTGGTCTTGATTCTTAACCACTTATTTCTCAAGTTACCTCCCAAAGGGTATTTTGTGCAACAATGATATTTTCTTAGGGTGTTTCTGTTAACATTGATTGGGTTGTGATCCCGATGAGCTCAAGTGTCTCCTATAAAATATTTCATTCATACTTTAGTTATTGAATATCATCATGTGATTAGTCATTAGAAAATCATAGAGATGATATATCCCTAAAATGATATGATAAATGGGTTTTGTAGTGTATACTTCTATTAGTTGACACAATCACTTATTTTTTCATTGTTAAGAGGATTTATCATAACACATAAAATATAATAATCATATGATCACTATTCAATAACTATAATATCAATGTACATGATTCATAAAATATTTTTAAATATTATAGGATATATCCAAATAATTGAATGTGTATTATATAACCACATTACATAATATGGAAATTAATTAAATAAAAATTGTAAATTCATTTATTAATATGTGTGTCGTTATAATTAGACAATCAATGAGACTAATAATGAAATATTGTAATGAAATTTAATTTAGTTAATATTGAATTTTTAATTTACATAATATAACTTATTATAATCCAAGGATTATGGATATATACAATATATAGAGGAACATAATATAATTGTACTCTCCCCTTGAGATATAGTTGAGAATTATAATAAAAAGACATAATATCTCGAATGGAATAGAAATGTTTAGATTAAAATAATCATTATAAAATCATCCAAATTACATTATTACCTCATGATTTTATTGGTAGTCCTAATAGAAAATCAATAAAAATGTTTTCCCATTTCCATGCTAGCACTGGAAATATTTGACACTTCACATTAAATTTTTTTTTCCATTAACTTATAGAAAAGTCAATAATTTAATGGTAAAGTGAAAATTTTCTATTTACATTCTATAATTCTAGTAATACTCGGAAATATATTTTTCAACTTTTTACTTCCAAGTGTTATAGAATATTTGGAGTTATGATATTTTATCAAAATTTCTCTCATAAAATGGAAATAAAAAGGATAACATAATCATTTTCCAGATACTCTAACACCTCTTTCATAGAAATTAAAAAATGGAAACATACCATACATAACAGTTTCTAACCTTACCTATAATACAAGATCCAATTTCTGAGCATGATTAATAATTTATAACTAAGTCTATTTTACTGAAACCTAAAAAAAGGGGAAGACCATGAATGAATTTTCATAGGACATAATTTATAAAATCCCTAACCAATGGGCCATGTTCTAGATAAAGCATTTTTAACATTACATTATTTGATCGAATCAATGAATCAACTACATTGTCTAATTGACTTGAATAGTAATGAATTTTTTAGTAATATCCTTTTATCAATTCTATCGATATCTGATATCTAATTCTCATCTCATTATCCTTGAATATATACATTATAAATTTATGAGTATTATAAATTTGACACTCCAATCTATATAAATGATGTCTCTAGGATTTTAATGAAATCACTATAGGATCTATTACTTAGAATTTTGTTTCAATTTTTTTTCTTGTGGCATTAGTAAAAAAAATCACATCAAATTAAAAATTATGTATTCATCAAAACACACACTAGTCCTCTCAGTGAAGAATTATTGTAAATAAAAAATTCACAATTTCTGGATAATAGGGTAAAATTAGATAATTCAATAATATTTATTATATTCATGGAAACATTCATCATATTTCTTTTCCAAGAATAAACTAACTCCCATTTATGTTTAATTAGATAGAGGGATTCCAACTCATGGATTTTTTACATAAAACTCCATTAATAGAATGATAATCCACCAAAAATATAAATCTTAACAACATCATTTGGGATTTTCTTCTCATAAACCTGATTTGTTATTGTTGAGATCAACTATTATTCTCTCATTCATTATGATATGACAACAGAATGAAATTTATCTGGACAAAAGATCACAATTTTTAAATTTTCATTATAACTTATTTCCATTAAGGGATTTTAGAATAATCTTTTTATTTTATTCATTATACTCATTAAATTTTTATTATATAAATGTATAATCAATAAAAACCATGAAAATATCCAAATAATCATGGAAAACAAGATTCATAATATCCATAAATATAGATCAGTATTTTTTTATCCAAAATTGATCAGCCACTACCTGAAAATTAAAATACCTTATATAAATTATTATATTTCATATTTTGTCATCCTTCACTGTTAAGTTATGCTACCAAGACATGAGATCAACCTAAGAAAAATATTTTGTTCCCTAGATCTAATAAAAAAATTCATCTATATAATACAATTAATACTTAATCATAAGATTAATTTTATTCAGATCTCAATAATTAGTTTAAATCCTTATAGACCCATATTTCATTTTATCAAATGAAATTGGACAACCCTATTTTAATTTTCATACATTAATGGAACATTTTCCAAGAATATTTTTCAAAATATTATTCAATTCTAGAAGTTAAAATTGACCCATTTTATTAGAATGTATTGAAATTTTTTTAGCATCCATAATTATGTCAATAGTAAATAAAAAATAGTGATTAGGTATAATGTTTGAAAAAAAATCATAAAAAAATCCATGTATTCTTTCCATATATTCATATTTTTAGGCTACAATGTTCCATTATTTTATATATTATATTAAAGATAACTTTCAATTTCATTTTTAATAGATTCTTATGTTCTGTATTATTTTACAAAATTTATGAATTCATTTTATTATAAAAAAATAAATTTATTTCTCAAAAAAGATTCTATTTTATCTCTATAATCTATCTTTTCATGGTAAATAGTGACCCAATATGTACCTATAATAACAGTAAATTGTAATATGGTGAAGATTAGAACTTTTTTAGGTAATGTCTTTCAACATGAAACAAAATGAAGATTCTTATAATTTATTTTTTTCCTTAATAATTTTCCCACTGTGTTTTTAATATAATTTGTTGGATTCATTTCATGTCATGAAAATTTAACTTTACCAAAAATTATCTCTTAAATAAAATTATTTGTACAAATAAAATCAAATAATATTTTATCTGAATTAGAATACACAATAAATTTACTAGTTACTATTTTTTTGATGACCCATAATTTATTAAAGAATTTGCAAATGATTCCACCACACCCTTGAAATTATAGGTTTCCTACTTTGAATCATTCAAATTCTTCTTGAAAAACTCAATTTCAATATTAATAATATCATTACTTTTTAAAAAAAACTAATATCTGGTTATTGGAATTCAAATTTCTTATACAAAGATATTTTTTACCAAAATCACAAGATATATTCCCAAACATAACACAACCGAAAAACATCCCATATTTCATAAGGAATTTCCATTATTTATTTTTAGAAAAACTGATACAAACTAAAAAAATGGTTTTCCTTCCTTATGTTTTCTTTTATGAGTCCTTTTTCATTTCTTTCCACATTGACCTCTTCTTCTTCATGTTTTAGTAGAACACATGATCCTTGATAAACTCAATTTACAAATACTTAGCACATCTAACTATTGGGAAGGTATTTTCTAACCAATAATCTATGATTTATATTTATTTTGATGATACAAAATACCTTTTTTATTTTATAATTATGTTTTTTTATGTTAGCTTTATAGGAATTTGTATTTTGTTTTAATGTTTTAGCATTAGAGAATGATTCTGGAAAAACTGTCTTCATCCCTACATTATGATGGTAAGGATAACATTATCATACGGTATAAACCCTATGCAATGCTAAATTGTTTTCATTTGAAATAACATCCCTACGTATTGAAATTGGCAAGCTTATAGATATAAAACCCAATGTTGGAGTCTTAATTCATTGGTCATACCCTATTTTCGGGAAAGATGAATGTATGACTCATCAATTCTATGATCGAAATGAATGAACATATAGATCATTATCCCTATGATAATTTGTTCCCTACATTATGTAAAGATGAATGTATGGATAAGGAACTCTATATTGTTAGGAACACTATGGTACATGAAGTAACCATACGTTACACAAAGGATCCCTACACTACGTAGTTCAAACCTACCATTCCTTCTCAACAGAGAAGTACCTCAAGATGACATTTCAATATGAGATTACTGAAATGGTCAGGTTATATATAAGGACTGTTTCAAAGATCATTTTCATTATTTCAATGAACCGTTTTCATCAGAGAAATTTTTTGTTATTTCTATAGAATGTATCAACTGAATTGACCAATTTAAATTATAATTGTAACGACCAATTAGTCTATTAATTTGAATTTGGATTATTAATGAAAGGTATAGCTTTTTATATTATTTTTTTCAGAATATCTTAGAAAATATATATCTATGTGATATATTACTACTTTATTTAATTTCTATCATAGTGCTGAAAAAAACGAACAACACAGAAATATAACTTCACATTTAAGTCATACATATTGTTCATTATTCTACTATAATATCACTAATTATATTTGATTATATTATTATTTTATGATCATTGTGCAAAAATGATTTCTTCAAACAACTTCAATCATAAAAAATATTCTTTTTTGAAGAAGAAGACACATCTTGTTCCAGTTGCTTGTTTTTTGACCGTTGAAGATCATTATAAACCACATAGATAAATCTCTTTTGATTTATTTGAGTCTCAACTACTCACACTCAGTTTTTGTGGTGTGTTAGTCTCTTTTTCTATGCTTCGGATAACTAGTTAGCAATTATTTAACTTGTTGTATTCTGTAATGAGTCTTGTAATGGTGTCAGCTTCTTAAACTAAGTTATGGTAACATTGACTTGTGATAAGAGGACTAGACTATTGAAATTAACCATGGTCACAGAGTGAGTATTTGGTGGAGTGGGAAAGAAAATCATTTTTCCCTGAACCACTATAAAAATCAATGTTCTTTGTTTATTTATTTTTTTGCATATTTTTATAACAGAAGTAGAGAAATGAAATTGTTCTTAAAATAAATTTTATTTCTAAAGTTACAATTATAGAGGATTTTGAGAAGACATAATTCCCCACCCTCGTGTGTGTTAGTTTGCATATTATGAACAAAAAACTCATATCATAGGAAAGACATTGAAAATTATATACCAAGAAAAAATTTTTATAGTCTCTAAAATGAATGAAAAGTCTGATCATAGAGAATGAATGTCAATGTTTCGTGCTCCGTATTTCAATGGGGAAAATTATGGATGTTGTAAATCAAGGATTATTATCTATCTAAAAAATTATTTGATTCATATTTTACTCAAATATTATTACCCCATTTGAAATTCCGTACAAGCCATAAATTTGTGATTCTAAAATTGAATATGAATATGATATAAATTAAAAATCTATGAATTATATTATATATGGTCTCACTTAATATATACTAAATCATGTATAACAATTTACATCTACATATGAAATGTGGAAAAATATTACAATTTCTTATATATTATTAGATAATTTAAGTAAATTTAGGTATGCTACATAAAATCTAAAGCTCGACACATTAAGTATGTTTGATAGTGAAATAATTATAGAGAAGAAATGAAAAATTATATAAGTTATCAAAAAAATTACAGCCTTAGGAGATCTGATCAAACAATTAGATCAATCTTCGAAATGACGAGGGTACAATCATTTAAATGGAATGTAATATCTATTGCTATTCTATATTCATCACATGTAAAATATCTAACAATAAAATAATTAAAAAAAATTATTATGTATGAATCTAAAATGAAACCCAAAGTAAAATATCATAGAATAATTTTGAAATTTTATAATATTTTACTAAAGGTAACTTCTCAGAAGAAAAAGATAAAAACAAAATAAGAAAAAAGAAAGGAGAATAAATCAGATTCATCTGATTCTGAATTGGAACATGCTATGTTATCCAATAAGTTCAACATATTCTACAATAATAAAACCGGATTCAAAAAATCCTTCAAGAAGGATAAGAATGATTCAAAAGAAGTCGGAATCTCTAAATAGAAGAAATTAGGTTATATTATTCCCAACATTCCTTTTGTAAAAGATGAAAAGAGAAGGCCAATAAATAGAAATGATAAAAATGATTATAATGAACATAAAGACAGAAGGGAAATGAAATCCACATTGGGTGTTTCTATACAATCCAACAATTAATCAAAATCAAATACAAAAAAAAAAGAAAAATGAAATTTGAAATCCAATATGTGCTTTATAGATGATGTGGAGAAGGTACAAAATTATTACAGATCAAATTTTAATTATGCTTCATATTTTATTGAAAAAGTAAAATAGCTTTATTTTGTTCTATGTTTGAATAGAAATATGAATCTTTATTAAAAAATATCCATTAATAATATTCATAATTCATTTTAAGGTGAGAGATATAACCAACTTATACAACATTAATAAATAATTGAGAAATTTAACTTATCTTCCCAAAACTATGATGACAATGAAAAGAAAATATATTCTTTATTGGATGAAATAGAATCTAAAATTGTGTTTCTCTTGTCTTTACTATCCCGACCCATCCCCCGAGGCCTGAGCTGTGACTACCCGAAGCTCACCCTCCATAGGCCATGTGCTTATAGTTATCACTGAAAAAGAATATCCTAATAATGGGAAGGTATTAAGATTAAACATTTAAGATACACAATCCAAGAACAAAAAAAGAAGCAACCAAGAAGTAAACGGTTGTAGTAAAATGTTGGCTGAAAGTAAAGGTGTTGGAATACAAGACGAACTAAAAAGTAAAAGTATAACTTAAAAGGGAAAGCAACTCGTCCGTCATCCACCAAAGATCCTACCAGAAGGTTAGGTACATATCATATCCATAACACTCCACATTAGCATGTCTCCTCTGTGTACCAACTGGTCTTTGCTCCTTCAAGCCTTATATTGGTTGTTAATCGCATGCACAAGACATAACATGGTGCGGGCGAAGCTTGTGCATGGGTGTGTATAACAGTAGTCAATATGGACCCCGAGACCCCTAAAGGATTCCCAGAGTTCCAAAAACGAAAACCACAAAGAAAGACCTCAATCACAAAGAAAGACCTAAATCACAAAGCAAAAAAGCAATAGCCACAACTCAAACAAGATATATTTAAATCCCAGAAGTTTTGATGATTATTCGAGAAGCTAGATCATCTTATTCTATCGAGAGGAATTGCTGATGAACATACGGATTCTGACCCACACATGATCGATAGGTACTAACCCCCACCGACCCACAGATGATCGATAAGTAGTAAGACACACAAGAACCATATAGGATTTGACACACATAGGATCAGTATGGCCCTGATCCACGATGGGCCTCTCTAAGGTTGGTCCACATCAATTCACACCCTGTTGATCCACACAGGGTCACTAGAATGTTGATCTACACAAGGTCTCTAGAATGATGATCCACATAGTGTCACAAGAATTCTCATCCACACAAGGTTGATGGGTTCTAATCCATAAAGGATTGCTCAGTGCTGATCCACACATGATCACTAGGTGCTGAACCACGCATCATCGCCAGGTGATGACCCACACTGGATCGCTCGGTACTAAACCTCGTATGTTCCATATCCATCATTTGCCTCATTTCCATCCACTAGATTCCCGCTCATAGTACGCATGGTTTTGGGAGACCCGATCCTCCAGCCATCAGTCATACTTCAACTGTCACGATGTCCCATGAAGAAGTAACCTAATAATATATCACATCATAAGGTTTCCAATGCAAAATATGACATGTCAACCGGACACACAATTTGATTTTAATTTTCTTTTTAGTGTCGAGGGCCCTGTTGGATTTCTAGTCGATCCAACCCGTCCATACACCATCATTCCCCAAAACGATCATGGATTATTTCAAAGGAACCACACTATCACTAAGGACCTTATCCAATAGACGGGGCGTCATTCATATTCCTTGTCTATTAGTTGCATCAAATTCCATGATAGGGGGGTGGGTGTGATCGCATATCAGCCTGACCTGGCTCGGTCAGGCCTTCCTGAATATTCCAAAGGTACTGCTTACAAAATGGTGTCCCAACACAACTGATAGAGTTTTAAATGGACATTTTTGTTTTTCAATTACAGGTATTTCATTATTCGGGGACCGGTTGGGTCTGGGTGCTTTCCGACTCGGTCAGACCGGCCCGACGAAACAGGTCATGGGGTCCATATCACCACACTTGGGTCCAGCCCAGGTCGGATAGTGGTCCTGGGATGTGGGTCCAGCCATGCCAGCTAGCGGGAACAGCCTGTTGGGTGGGTACAACCCACTTGTTTGTGGGTCCGTCCCGAGCTAGCACGATCCTCAAAAAAGTATATTGTTGCATCCCGATGGCTGTACACTTTTGGGTACATTCACAAGGTGGTGGGGTGCTTCGCCACTTCATTAATCAGTCATACATTTGTCCAACCAATTTTTTCCAATGCGGTGTGGTTCGGGTCATGCCACACCCTCTTATTATGTCCTTTTGGCCATGGGAACCATCCTTTTCCTGCATAGTCGGCTTGGGCTGGCTACCCTTTTCCATCATGGCATGCGACGACACGCGTCTAGTCTCCTCTAGCCACTGAAATACGCCGCCAAAATGGAGAGCATGTGCTTTCTTCCGCGGGTTGCCAGATGTGCTAGGGTGGCCCATTTATTATGCCATATATAGTTATAGATCATCCTGGATACTGCTGTCATAGATTGACCCGCTATTTCATTTAGCCATCGTGTTGTAAAATTTTCTCTAAATGTTCACAAAAAAAATCTGTATAGGGTCTGAGCCTTTTTAATTTGGCATGCACCCTCTGGGTTACATGATAACAAGTGGGAGAGAAATTTATTTAATCAAAGAAAATATATAAATAAACCCCCTACCTGGATGAGACGTATGATGAAGAAAATTGACAGAACTCTTTCATCTTTGTCATCGGTTCGTGATTTGGTGGTGCTCTGCCTAGCTTTCCTAAACTGGTTGCATCCTCCAATAGGTGGTAATCGTGGTACTTTTCTAGAGCGTCGTCGCTTGGTGAATCCATTCCAACACTCTACCACAAGCTCCATTTAAAAAGTAGAGGGGATGGGTGAGTAACACAAATTGAATTAATGAGGTTCATTTAATAATGAAACATTCTAATTAAAATGGTGGGGTTACAAAATAAAGAGGATTCATTCCATTTAATGGATTGACATGTCGTTTGTCCACCACGACCACTCATCTATTAGATTAATGAATAAAAGTAATATACAATAACTTTTTTATTTTATTATTCTCTTAAATATCCCAAAACTATCTTTCTCTCTCGGCCTTATGCGGTCGAAGTGAAGCATCACTTAAGCAAATCATGGGGCTACAGATTCAATGGTACCCTTGTATTGTTAATCCAAGCACCAGTTCAATTGATAGAAAATGATGGCCACAAATTTACTGAACGTACCTCAAAAAAGTTGAGAAATTAATTCCAAGAACACAGGACCTCAGAATCATGCACGGTTAATATTAAAAGATTTGTAATATTTCCATATAATTTAAAAATACTCATGTAAAATATATGTCTTTAGATTATCCCCACCATTTGTCTTTTCATCCCGAAAGCCACAACATAGACTAAGGAAAAAAATGGGGGTATTGAGCATGAATCTGAGCCTCCTGCTCCCATGTGATCTAATGGAGGTTCACGTGTCACCAATGAATGTGCACTAGAGGTATCAATCATCCATGAAGGACACGCTCCTATCGATCCAAAATCTCCACTGGAACCTCCATAAAAATGTCCCCATCATCGATGTCCAGCTTTACCCAGTCGATAATGTTCGATGGATCATGTACATACCTCCTCATCTACGACACGTGGAAAACATAATCTGCACGACGAATCTATTAGGGAATAGCTATGTGATACATCACCTCACTAACTCTGTTGAGAACCTGAAAGAGACCGATGAATATCAAAGACAGCTTTCATCCCTGGCCAAATATATTCAAACCCTGTCGAGGTGAGACCGCTAGAAAGAAATTATATCACTCCTTGAACTCCAATGGTCTCTATCTCCAGTCAGAATAACACTTCAATCTACTATGTGAAGTCTTCATCCGCTCGTTTATGATCTACACCTTCTCAGTGGTAGTTGTACCAACTCTAGACCCATAAGTGTTGTCTCCCCGTGGTCTATTTATCATAGAGATGATATTCATGTTTGAAAGCACACGGCCTATAACGGTGTCATACCGATGGTGGAGTGAGAGCTATTGTTTTACGTGAACTCCACCAAGAGCAAGTGATCCTCCCAACTATGGAAAAAATCTAGGACGCAAGCACCACTCATGTCCTTAATTGTATTAATGGTCTGCTCTGTCTGATCTTCATTCTAAGGATGAAAGATGGTGCATAAATGTATTTGAGTCTCATATACCTCCTATAATCACTTCCACAACCGGGATGTAAAACGTGAGCCACGGTCAGAGACAATTTTCGATGGAACCCCATGAATATGTCCAATATCCTATAAGTAGATGTGTCCCAAGACCTCTACTCATCCCTACTCTTGGATGTGTATGAAGTGGGATGATATGATGAGTGAGATAACGATCAAACAGATGGAATCGGGCCCCCTGGATATGCGTGCAAGCCTAGTCTCGAAATAAATGTAGATTTCATCCCACATCCACTTCAGTTCCTCTAGTGGCAGCGCTAAGCCAGCTGGAACCTGATTCTCGGCCTTAACATGCTGACAAGTGAGGTATCATGTAACAATCTATACCCCTGATTTCATCATCCCTAGCCACCAGTGTTGATGTCGGAGGTCCTAATTCATCTTCACCACAATATAGTGTACCGCCAGAGGGGATGTATGGAACTCCCTCAATACCACATCATGTAGCACCACTGGTACCATGGTGCTTCTTCTAAAGAGGCTGACACACTCCCCACCATAAAAAAATACATCAGGTGCTTATCCTGATGACATTTGAGCACGCCAATCCTCACATTCAATGTCCCCAAGTTGTGCCTTCCTGAATCACTGAAAGAGTGCGGGATTGACCGTCATAGACTAAAGGTAAGCTTCTCCCTCTCTATCTACAATGGATATCTGCAATGCGTCTAGCTGCTATATCGCCTCACTCAGAAACTGTAGACCATACCTCCTTCTAATAGCATCTTCCACTACATTCCCCTTCATAGGAGTATAGAATATCTCAAAGTAATTGACCTGGAGGAACTCAAGACATCATCACTATCTCAGGTTTATGTCCTTCCATGTGAAGATATACCTGAGACTCTTGTGATCAGAGTAGACTATAAAACATTCTCCCACCATGTAGTGTCCCCAAATTTTCAAAGTGAAGACCACTCTTGCTAACTTCAGGTCGTGGGTAGTGTAGTTATTCTCATGTTGTCTCAGGTTTCGTGAACCATAAGCAATAACCACTCACTCTTGCATCAGAACACATCCATGTCTGGTTGTTGATGTGTCATAGTACACAACATTCCCAACACCCTCTATGGTATACTTGGTATAGGGGCACTCCTCAGTCTCTACCTGAGCTCCTGAAAACTGTGTTGGCATCTCTCCATCCACATTAAGTGTTTTCCCTTATTCGTCATCCCAGATAATGGTTCTGCAACTCAGTAAAATTCACGTACAAATCTTCAGTATACCCAGCCAACCCCTGGAAACTCCTCATCTCGGTCACACTCTATAGTGGATCCCATGAATGCACAGCCTCTATCATTTCCAGATCCACTATGACACTATCCTCCAAGATAATGTGTCATAGGAAGTTTTCTTATTTTATCCAGAATATGAACTTTATGATATTTACATATTGTCGGTTCTCTCAGAGTGTAATTAAAACTATATGTAGGTGTGTGGCATGGTCCCCCATCGACGTCAAGTAAACCAAGATTCCATCAATGTAGACCACCGAAAAGTTATTGAGGAATGGATTAAAGATCATGTTCATGAGTCCCATGAACACTGCAAGGGAGATGATCATGCTGAATAGCATACCCAATAACTCATTGTGTCCATACTGACATTTAAAAGTTGTCTTCTAAACATCCCCATCTCATACCCTATGTTGATGATAGCCTAATATAATGTCTATTTTAAAACAAAACAAGCAACCTTAAGCAGATAGAAGATATCATCAATCATAGGAAGTAGATACGTTTTCATCACGAACACCTAGTTTAGGAACTGATAATACACATGGAGTCTCAAACTACCATATGCCTTCTTGGCGAAAAAAATTGGGGCTACCCATGGAGAAACACTAGGCCTTGTGAATCCTTTACTCTGCAAGTCCTGATGTTGTTCCCATAACTCACGAAGCTTCATGGGAGTCATCTGATATGCTGGTGTAGATATCAGTGATGTCCTGGGGTATAGGTAAATGTAAAATTCTACCACTCTATGTGGAGGTAGTCATGAAACATCATCAGGGAAAACATCAGCATACTATTCAACCACTATTGGATAGCTCAGACTCTCAACATCAACTTATCTAAGGGTAAGACTATCCAACTGATGTGTGATCAACAACACCCTACTCCAGTTAAGTCCCTCTTGTGATGCAAAGATTCCCTTCTCACCGGTGAAAGAAAAATATGGTCCCATCCACACAGACACACCGCACATTGTGCCTAATAAAATAAATCTGAGCAAGGAGTGTGGATAGCTAGTCCATACCCATAATGAAGTCATAAGACCTCGAGGCAGCTACTAGAATATCCCTGTAGATCCTCTCTCCTCCTAGAGTATGATCATACTCATTTCACCAGGGTGTAATTGTCGAATCTTCTCCCGTAGGAGTCTTTAATTAAAAGGTTCGAGCCAATGAATCCAACTAAATATCTGTGCTTCGAACGAGTATTATGGAAATTAAAGATTGAATGGAACTAGTGCCTATAATTACTATAGATTAGGTGTAGTAGACACAGATCACACCCTTAATCTGCTCTGGAGCACCATTGTGATAGGCCTTAGTTGCATGTAGCTCAGCTCGTCCCTATCCACCAGGTCCACGTGGTCGGGGTGGACCACCTGGAGTTGGTGGCAGTATATCCTTGAACCATCATCCACCACCCAATCGATGACCTCTACTCTTCCAAATCCCCCACTCAGTACACCTCATTGCTTGAATCTTCACAATTGCCCCGGTGGCCCCTCAACAATCTGATGGCCGTCAGTGCGGCTAGTCATGATATCTGGAGCCACTTGACCCTATCTGCCGCATGTGAAGCATTGTATGCCTCCCAGCTGACCTCATCTGCCTCATAAGCTCCGCACCTCCGACCATTCATCAAAGGGTCATCCACTGTTGTGTCTGGTCTGCATGGACCACTCTTTCATCTACATACTACATGCCATATATGACTCTGATATGTGGTTCTTGGTGGTTGTCCTCATTTTTGTTGTCTTCTCTACAAAGAAAATCTTCATCAATAATTGTCCCTCCTGCACTCCATCATGTGTCAGGATGTTGGGAGTTACCATCGATGCTCTGATATCCATTAGGAGTCCCAATATTGAAGGTCTGAGCCCTAAATTAAGGGTCTCGTACCATGTCGATAAAGTATCATGAAAGTTCAGTGAACCTCGCCGAGTACTGGGCCATGGTCAGGCTACCCGACTACAGGTGTTGTAGCTCCTGTATATGCATAGAGTATAGAGTCGTTGGATCAAACTATACCCTGAAGAGGAATTCTAAATCTGTCAAGGTGAGGGTCGCCTCATTGTGCATATGGAGCATCAAGATCCACCATCTCCCTATTACGCCCTAGAAAAAGCGGGTGGCAAGGACCACCATCTGGTTAGCTGGTGTCCCTACAATGTAAAAAAACTATGGTCACAACATCTAGACAGTCATCAAATTCTTTTGGATTCTTCTCACCTAGGAACCTCAGAGGCCTCTTCCACTGAAATTCATAAAACATGGTTCGTCTGGATGCACCATATGCTAGTGGTGTTGGTGGTATTGGTTGCCTAATAGGTAGTGGTGCTGCTGGTACACAACCCGAAGGTGATAACGCTGTAAGAGGTCCCTGCACAGAGGCATCATCTCTTGGTGGGCCATCATAATTTACTCTCTTGGGAATCCTGAATCAATGTATATGTTGCGGCATCCTTAAAAGAAAATAGGTGCACGACAGTCAAAAATTTATACCTTGTGTGATGACTCAAATAGATCAAAAGTAAAAAACTTGTAAAACACATGAAATTACTGTTTTCGTGCACTAAGTCATAAATCAGAATACATGGTCCTGGTGTATGAATATGTCAGCTGCTACACTAACACTAGATTCCCCAAATTGAAAACCACACTAAAAACACTGAACACTATTTCTTCATTAAAAGGATCAGTGCCCTTGTTATTTGGTATAATTGACTCATGTGATACAACATTGTCACACCCCTTCCCACATGTCCCATGTAGTGACTACCCCAAACCTGCCTTCCATTGTATAGGGGATGGAAACTATCACCGAAAAGGCATATCTCTATAATTGGAAAGCATTGACTTTAAAACAATATAAAGACACAATCCAAGAACACAACAAGAAGCAACCACAAACTAAACTATTGTAGTAAAATGTGAGATGAAAGTAAAGGGACCGGAATACAAGACCAACTAAAATGTAACAGTACAAATGAGATACGGAAACTACTCCTGGATAGTCCACTGAGGATTCTTGTAGAAGGGTAGGTACAAATCACCTCCACAACAATCCACATCAACTTGTCCCCTCCATGTACCTCCTGGTCCTGTATCCCTCAAAACTCATCCTAGATACTCATAGTCTACATAAGACACAACAAGGTGTGGGTGAAGCTCATGGAGGGGTGAGTATAACAATACAAATTAAGAAACCCGAGACCCCTGAAGGTCTCCAATAGTTCCATAAAGGAAAACCAAAAAACAACGACTTAATCACAAATGATGATGCAATAGTCATAGCTTAAACCAGGTATAAGTAAAGAATGGTTGTATATATAATTAGCCAAGAATCATTAACATTTTATTCGGTCTAGAGGCATTGCTGCTGATTGTACAAAGTATAACCCACATCGATTGGTACTAAATTCCATTGACCAAAAAAATATTTGATCCACCTAGGATTGATAGGTACTAACCCCCACAAAACTCACACAGGATCTAACCCACAAATGATTGGTATGTCACTGATCCACTATGGGCCTTGCTAAGGCTGGTACTCATTGGGTCACACACAGCTAATACAGACAGGGATTCTAGAATGTTGATCCATATAGGGTTGCTAGAATGATTATCTACACAGGGTCACTAGAATGTTGATCCACATAGGGTGGCTAGGTGTTGACCCCCATAGGATCGATCGGTGCTGATCTGCATAGGATATCTAAGTGACAAGACACCCAAGATCACTAGCTGATGACCCACATAGGATTTCTCGGTACTAAACTCTGTATTATCTGTCTCCATCCTCCGCCTCCCAGCGATCCACTAGGTTCACGATCATAGTATGATTGATTCTTGGTGAACCGATCCTCATGCATCATTCAAATTTAAACTAGAACTGAGTCACATGAATTGTTACTCGATGATTCGTCATATCATAAGGGTCCCAACTCAAAATGTGACATTTCAACCAGATGCCCTGTTTGTAAATTAATGCGATTTTTTTAAGGGACCAATTGGATTTCGAGTCGATCTAACCTGGTCGTACTCTAACATACTCCAAAACACTCAGGGAGTTTGTTAAAGGTACCTCTATGTAAATGTGGAACTTATCACAAAGAAGTTGCTTCAATCAGATGCTCGATCTGTTAGACTCATCTCATTCCGTGAAATGGGGGATTGAGATGGGGGTGATCGTATCTCGATCTAGCCTGGCTCGGTTGGGGCTTCTGGAATATTCCAAAGTGACTGATTCCCTAAAGGGTTCCCAATGCCACAAACGGTGTGTCAAACGAACACATGGTTTTTTAGTTATGATTGTTTATTTATTCGGGGACCGGTTGGGATTGGGCCTTGTCCGACTTGGTTATACCGGCTTGATGTAATGGGTCCTATGGTCCACTTGACCCTGCCTGAGTCTGGCCAATTATGGGTAGGATCGTTTCACTTGTTCAGGGCCATCGAGGTCGGTCTGGTTCGGTTCGCGGTACTGGGCACGGTTGGCACAACCAGCTGGGTGGGGCTCGGCCCACCTGCACTGGCCCGTTGGGCGGTGGATCTAGCCCGACCCATGCCGGCTCAGTCCGCCCGACGACATACCATTTTTTCCCACAGGCGTCGTGATTGTTGGGTTGCTCGTCGGCCGGTGGGGCACTAACCCACCACATTAATCACTTGATTGTTAGGATGACCGGGTTTTACCAACATGGTGTGGTGGGGCCCACTCCCCACCCTCCTGTCGCATCCTTATAGACAAGGCAGCTTCTACCGGTGGTGTGTGGGAGCATCGCCCTTGTCCCATGCGGCCGACTCGGGGTGGTAGCCCTGGGCCTCCACGGCGCGCGACGTTGCATCACTTTCCAACACCCGCGGATGGCCACCACAGGTCTCCTCCTTCAACTACCAGCTGTCGCCGACATGGTGCGCCAACGGTTTCTTCTGTGTGTCACTGGACGTGCTACGGTGGCCCAGTTTTGACATCATTTCTACCTATGGATCTTCGGGGATACTGCCGTTATAGCGTGACCCTATATTTCATTTTTCTATCATGATGGAAAATTTTCTCCAAATTTTCTCCTCAATAAAAAAGCGGTGGAGGGTTCATGACTTTTTCTTTTGGCCCACACCCTCCACGTTACATGATTTCCAGTGGGATATAAATTTAATTCATCAAAGACAACTTAAAATTAAACCCTCTACCTAGATGAGATGTTCACTAATGACGATCGAAATATCACATTCTTTATTGTCTTTAGTTTTTCATTCAGTAGTGCTCGTCACGCTCCCTGATACCAGTCTCATCCACCATCTGGTGGCCATCGTGGAACATTTCCTTATCTTCATCACTTGGTGAAGTTGTGCCAACACTCTTACCCGAGCACCATATAAAAAGTACATGGGACGGTTGAGTAACACAAATGGAATTAATGAGGTTCAACTAATAATGAACCTTCCTTATTCCAACATTGTAGTTACAAAAATAAGGAGGATTCAATCCATTTAATGGCTTGAAATTTTGTTGGTCCCACCACTTCCTCTCGTCCATAGGAGGAAAGGATAAAATATAAATAAAATAATATTGTTGTTTTATTATTCTCTTAAATGTTCTATCAACCTTCTCCTGTCGAAGTGAATCCTCCCTGAAACAAATTTTGTTGATGTGGAATCAATGTTTCCAACATATTTTTAATCTGAGCACTAGATAAAAAGATGGAAAATGAAGCTCACACTTTTACTTAATGTACCGTAAAAAATGTTCAGAAATTCATTCCGATCACACTAGACCATGGAATCACACGCCGTTAATTTTCAAAAACTCGTAATAACTCAATATAATTATAAATATTACATGGAAAATCCAGGTCATTACATTATATGAAGTATAAGAAATCTTAAATAAAATCCTAGGAATTATTTTTATAAAAAATTAATGCTTTTTATATGATAAAACCATTGGAAATCTAAAATTTCAAATAATTATGTTTTCCCCAATTCAAAAATAGAAACATGATATTTTTCTGGAATAAAAGGGAATGTAACAAATAAATATTATTTGATAAAACCTCAAATAAGTGGTATTAAATGGGAATTTATTTCAAATAGGTTATCATGGTTTAATTATATGAACTATAGAAACACAAGTAGATCTAGATTCTTAGATCACTGCTAGCTAACACTACTAGAACCATGAAATTTGTGGTACCCAAACAAAATTTGATTAAATACATTTATAGATAATAGTCCAGATGAACAAAAATTTTATATGGTAATGGATAGTGGTTGTTCCAAGAAAATTAGTGGAGATCCATCAAACATTTATTCAAAAACTCAAATGAATGGAGGTCTTGTCACATTTGGTGACAATTCCAAAGGAAAAATAATTATAGTTGGAACTTTTGGAGATCGGAATATCATATCTATCAACAATGTACTATATATACAAGAATTAAGTCACAAATTGATAAGTATATCTCAGATTTTTGAAGATTGTTTCAATATAGATTTTTCTAAATATTAAATATCAGTTTTTAATGATATATTGATACTTGTAGGGAACCTGGAAATGATAATGGTTATACATTTGATTTAAATTCCTTATGTAAATAAAAGGGGATATGTTTAAATACTAATACAAATAAATAATGGATTTGGCATAGAAAACATTGATACAATATTATTTAAGATTTACATAGATTATATAAGAAATAACTAGTTTCATATTTTTCTAGTAAAAAAATTGACAACGACAAATTCTCGGATGCATGCTAACATAGCAAGAAACACAATTATTCATTCAAATATATTAAAAATTTTCTAAATCTAATTATTTATAACATATTAATTTTTATTGTTTGGACCATCAAGAGTATCAAGTTAGGCTGGTAAATTCTATGAGTATGTTTTAGTTGATGATTATTCAAGATTTACATTGGTATATTTTCTAAAACTCAAAAGTGATTTTTATTCTTTTTTAAGGGTTTTGTAAAAATGTTCAAAATGGAATTGGTGTTATGCTAATTTCATATAGAATTGATCATGGTGGAGAATTTTATAATATAAAATTAAATTAATTTATCTTACATTTGGGTATTAAACACACCTTTTATGCACCATGAAAACTGCAACAAAATTGAATTGTTGAAAGATTAAATAGAACTATTCATGAAATTTCTAGGGATATGCTAAATAAATATAGTCTTCTTGCCTATTTTGGGTAGAAGATTTAAGAATGACCTCCACTATCAAGAATAGAGTTTTAATTCGATATATTTATAAAAATACACCTTATGAACATTGGGATAATAGAAAAACTAAAGTAATGTACATTAATGTTTTTGGTTGAATTGTATATACCTTAAATACAAATGACACCCATGGTAGGATTATTTCAAATGCTTATGGAAGAATGTTTTTGGGATATTTTGCAACCCATAAATCTTATTGAGTGTTTATTTAAAATTAAATCATTATTAAAGAATCAGTTCATATGAATTTTGATTAAACTGGCCCTCTCAAGAAATGAAATGATCAAATATATAAAGTCACTACCTCTTCTGATATCCTGAGACTTTAAATCCATTAAAATGATTTTGATGTTGATATTAAAAATTTTCAATCTAGTTTAGAAGGATATTTGACTGATGAACCAGAAAGAGCTCATCCTAGGCAGGCTATAATCTAAAAGAACCGTCATTTTGAAAATGTTATAGGAGACCAATATATTGGAATTGATACGAGAATAAATGTATTAAATACAGTTGAATTTTCTACCTTTCAATCATTTTTAGAACCTAATACAATTAAATAATACAGTGAATATGAGATTTGGATGTTTTTAATAAATGAAGAGATAAACATAGTTCAAAAGGAATGATGTTTGAGAACTTGTGGAGAGTCCAATGAATTATCCAGTTATTGGAACAAAGAAGGTCTTTAAAAATAAAATGGACGATCAATGGATCGTAACCAGAAACAATGCTTGATTTGTATTCAATTGTTATAATTAGAAACAAGGTATCGATTATGATAAGGCCTTTTCTCATGTAGCTAGATTATAACAAAAAAAGATTTTTTAGCTTATGAATCTCGTATAAATATAAAATTTAAAACATTTTGATGTAAAATATTCCCTTCAAAATGGTTATTTATTTGAGGAAGTGTATGTTGAACAACCTACTAGATTTAAAAATCGTTAAAAACTTAACTATGTTTCTAAACTTATTAATGATCTATATAGCCTTGATAAAGAACTTATATATTGGTATGAAGGACTGGATTATTTTCTTTTGAATAATTATTCTACTGTTGGTTTGGATGATCCAACACATTAAATGAACTTTTCTGTTCAAATATTTTATTAGTTCAAATTTATGTTCATGATATTATTTTTGGTTCATTTAATAAAAAATTTTGTCATGATTTCTCAAAATTAATGAAAAAACAATTTGGAATGAGTATGATGGGAGATATGAAATTTGTTTTATGAATTAATATTTATCAAAACAATTATGGAATTTTTTTAAATAAAAGTATGTATATTATTGATTTATTATAAATTTTTGTGAGTTAAAACAACAAGACATATAAAACTCCCATGTGAACTAATATATGATATAATATAGATTAAGTAGGGAAAACAGTTGAAAAAAGGTTATATAGAGGAATGAATTTTTGTTTTTTATATCTTATATATATTAGTATAGAATTCATGTTTTCAGTATATCTTTGTTCTAGATTCCAATAAAATCCAAAAAAAATCACATCTAACTAATATCAAAAGTCTTTTTAGATATTTAGAAGGAACCATTTTTTTCATATCTTCTTTACACTAAAACATATTATTTTAATTTAATATCATATTAAATTGTTGATTTTGGAGGATTTATATTAGATATAAAATGTACCTTTGGAACCTATCACTGCATATGAAAACCCATAGATTCATGATCTAGTAAGAAACAAAAATATGTTGTCTTGTAAACTATTGAGGGATAATACGAATGTGCAAGCAGTTATTGTTCAGAAGTTTTATGGGTGAAAACCAATCTAATGTAATTTGGACTAATCATTAATATTATACTTATTTTACGCAATAATACTAGTTCTATTAATGTTTCTAAAAATACAATATGTCATTTTAGGACTATTCACAATGATACAATTCACTGTTTTCTATGATATCATGTTCTTAAAAATAATATATATTTATAATTTGTTATTATCGAATATCAATTTGAAGATATTTTTACTAAACCAATTCATAGTGATGTTTTTATTTTACTAATGAGGATTTTGGATTATTTTAATTCATGTGGTTATCTATTTATTTATTTTGAGTGGATCAGTTTTTTGTTTTAATATGTTTTATTTAATATATTTTACTTATGTCTTATTTAACATTTTTTCTATTTCGATTAGTTTTTTTGTGATTTCATTTTAATATATTTTGAATATAAATTTATTTTATTTTATATTGTCTTTTCAAATAAAAAATTTAATGAGAACATCATCAATATTTGTGAGAAAAACCGTTTTCCTTCTCCCATTCTATTTATCATATCTTACATGCCCTTTCAACTAACAGAGTACCTCTATATTTTATTTCTTATATATTGAAACCCCTAATTCATCAATCAATTCATTTTTGAAACCATTATAAATTGAAACCTCACGAAGATCATTTGATGCTGATTTGGATAACAATATGTATTCTTCAGTGAATGCTCGGAATGTTTTGTAAGAATGAAAATTAATTTGGAATATATATATTCTAAAAATTTGTTGCATTAGGAATCTATGTGTTTTTAAGGTCTTATTTAAAATTTTAGAGAAGATAAAATGCCAATGCTTTACGATATAGAAATTTAAGAATTTTTGTATGAATGCTTCTCTAAGTTTTGGTTTTTATGAAGATTAAATTATCTCAATGATTTATCATAATGCATGTCCATTATCCTATGTGGAAAGGGATTATATGTGAAGATATTTTTGTGAGGGGGAGTTTTATTTCCATTATTGAAACATTGGTAATAGAAGAAATGCATTTGAGGATATCATGTTTTATTTTTTTGGGACAAGAATAGTTATGAATGTATTTACCAAATAACATTCCAATGACCATCATGTGATGATGGAATTTATTTAATGAAGGATTTTCCTATGACCGAGGATATTGAGAAAGTCCTCTATCCATATATGTATATTATGGTTCTAATTATAAATCATATTAATTTTTTTCCTCAATTTCTGGTATGATATATAAATAACTATTTCCACTCATGTACCAAAATCAGATATTATTTTGATTGTATGATTATTTATATAATTCTACGAAAGAAGGGAAATATAGAAAAAATGTTTTTTTTTTGAAATAGGTGTCATCACAATAACACGTTGAATCCTATAATAGTAATGAAATGTTTTTTTGTCTGTAGTATCTCGTTCAACAACCTACTACCCATTTGAGCAGAATAAAAATAGAAACTGTTAGCTGCTGCTCAGGGTGAGTAAAGGGTTATCTATTCTATTAGTTCGAGATTCCATATAACAATGGAAGATGAAGTAACATCTAGGCAAGAATCAACATTTCAAATAAAAATAAAAATATTTTTGTTCATATCCCAGAATTTTTTATTGAAACTGGTGGAGGTGTGGATTCCACTCCAGTTGGTTAGAAAGTTGGTGTTAGTCGTGTTGATCGAGTGGTTGAGAAATGGAATATGAGACTATAATTCATGAACTTTAAAGGGAATATATCCTTAATGAGTGAAATCAGGTTATTCCTAATCCTAGTGTTTTGGGAGGTTCTAATTTGGGTGACAGACCAGAAGGAGCTAGTGATCTAATCATGTCTATAGATGAAGTTTATCAAACAGAAGCTAATTTTCCGGAGTCTTCTGATTCTGAATCTAATTATCAGGTTATAAATATATAGTTTTTAATTTTAGTTGTTTTGGTTTTATGAGAATAGATTGTGGATAAGAAATAAAAGATTGAAGATCCCAGAGATAATTCAGTACCCTGATCAGAGTATATAGCTTAGAAGCATCATTTTCCGGAATAAAAGTAAAATATTATTTTATTTAGAGATATTAAGGTGTTTATGGAAAAGATGTCACGATAATTTATTGGATTAAATTATGTTTCATTAAATATTATATAGTTTGATAAGTTTTAGGAAATGGATGATAGCGTGTTTTTGTCTGTCAGTGAATGAAGTATAGAATCTACCTCTTTCAATAGACACTTACAGAGATGCTCGAGTAGTTTGAGGAAATTAATTCTATTTTTGAACGATTTAATGACATTTTACACACTATTCAGTTTGATATAATTACTTTGACTATATTTTTGTAGAATTATAACGATCTGGAGATTCATCTTACATCCAATGAATCCTGGTTGGGACCAGTCATTAATCATTGTAAAGACAAGCTTACTCTTTCAACCAGTCTGAATAATTTTTGTATTATTTTATAAACATAAATTTTATTTATTTATTTAAGTTTTAAAATTAATAGATTTAGTTTATTTATCATAGGAAATATGGTTCAAAATACAATTTCCAAATATAGTCATTGATTTGGATTGATCCTAGCAGTTTTGTTCATTCCACTCCTTCTACATAAAAACCCACTTTTCTTGCTGAAACTGAACACTAAAGCCATTTATTTTGGAGACACGTGTTGGTTGAAAATTGTACTATAACAATCTAATGTATATTTAGCTTAAATCATTAACATATTTACTATATTTACATACTTTTATTTTAGTTAAATTAATTACTACTAATCTTAAATTTATATACATTTTACCGTATTCATGACCATTCATTTTTTATGCTATATTAAATATGGTCTTTTTAATTTATTCTTTTATTCGCCATTTTTTTGATATCACAAAATGTGGGGATTATTTGGAATGAAACAATTTCTAGGTAGATTGAGTGAATTTTTTAAAACCACAACAAATTATTTGAAATTTTTTCATTACCAAAACAGTTCTGTGAAATCAAAATTTTTTGACAAAATTTTTATATCAAATGTTGCCTTTTACAAATCCTATATATTCATTTATTTTTTCAAGGATTATGTTTTGGGTTTTGTAATCATCAATAATGGGGATATTTTTTGTCCTGGATTCTCTCAACCACAAACTATGATTTATAATGATTTTGATACTCACAAATGCACTTAATTGGTTTATAATGATATTTGTTAAGTTAGTTTTATAGGAATTTGTATTTGTATTAATGTTTATAGCATTATTGAATGATTTTACAAACACCATTTCGATCCCTATATAATACCGGAAAGGGTAACATTTCCTTATGTTATCAATCTAATTATATTCTAAACATTTTTTATTTGGAACAACATCCATATATGTATTAAACCGAAACATATAGATCAAAAACCATACGCTGGAGTCTGAATTAACAGTTCATAGTAAAAATTTGTTAATGTTGAACATATGGATCATCATTGATAAAATCAGGAAAACTGAATGTAAGGATCATCATAATAATGCTACATTGTTCCTTACATTAAATCAATAAGAATTTATGGATAAGAAAAGGTATGTCGGTTGGAACTGTACCCTACTAGAAGGAACCATACGATATGCGAAGAAACCCTTGGATATGTGAGGGGACCCTACACTATTCGCTACAACACTACATTGTGTTCTCAACAGTGAATTTATTCAATCCTCGTTTTCAATCCGAGAATACGACAATGGTCATGTTACATTTAAATACCGATTCAATGATCATTTTTATTATTTTGATGAACCATGTTCATCAGAGAAAAACATTCATATTTCAAAAGAAATTTATGACTCACCTCGTCAATTGAAATTTTAATTTTCATAATCAATCAGGCTATGATTTTAGATCTAGATCATCGAAGAAATATATGGTATTTTTTAAATATTTATCCTGAATACCTCAAAAAATATCTCTCTTTGTGATACATTATTTCTTTATTGAAAATATTTTATAGTTTTGAACACAACGAAAAACTCAAAAGGATGACTTCACATTGAAGTCATACATTATTTTCATTGTACTACTAAAATATCTCTAATTCTATTTATTTCTATAATTATTTAATAAAACTTGTGAAAAAAGGATGACATCTGACTTTTTAAATTGAAAAATAATATTTTTTGAAGAAAAAATTCATCATCTGTTAGATTCATTCCTCTACAACTGTGATGATAAACCTAAACTATTTAAATCATTATCTTCAGATTTATTATTGTTTCAACACCTTGGACTCAGTTTTGGTGGAGACTCAACTTCTTGTTCTAATATATGTATAATTACTTCTATATTATTGAACTATAAGACCTATGTAATTTGTCTTTTAGTGGTGTCAACTACCAGTACTCAGTTATGGAAATTCGGTCTTGTGATAAACGGACTAGAGGAGTGTCATTCACCAATCTCAAATATATTGGATTTGGTGGAGTGGAATATTTGATCATTGTTTCCTAAACCACAATTTAATATTTTTTTCATAATTTATGATTATCCAATGCATATTTTCATAATAGGAGAAAACCACTATATAAATCTCTATAAAATAAAATTGGTGTCTATATTTTAAATTGTGGAAGCTTTTGAGAATAAAAAATTACCCCCTCTTGTATGTTACTTTTTATATCCCAACCCAACTCTAACAAGTTTCTCATATCTTTAAAAATAAAAGGAATATAATTTTATTTGATATTTATGATTTAATAATGAGAAAAATTGTGTAATTTTACATTCATGATCCCATAAAAAATGTGGTATATTGATTTATAATATGGTTAGTTTTTTATCATTTGTGCCCCCAAATATCCCTCCTTTTTTCTAACCTCTATGAATTTTATTTCCTTTTATAATTTAAAAAACCTCAGTAAATTATTTCTCACAAAAGATTTTATTAAATTTATCCCCATATATGTTTTAAATCTCTTAAATTTTTCTATTTTTATTAATATTTTGATGATTGAATCTTTAAAATTATAAAAATCATGAGTTACCTTTTATTACCTGAACATCCTATGACATCAAATATCTATTATATAGATTCAATCCATCAATTAATTCACATGGGGATCATAAATCTAGTATGTGAAGGAGTATCACTTCCTCATTAAATTATCAATTATCAACATAATCCTACATTGTTAATTTTATTTCTCCATATTCCAACCATTATTGATGGATGATATGAAAGGATATTGTCTTTCATGAACCAACATACATCATTTTACAAATTTAACAACAAGAAACCATTATAAACAAACATAGATTAGATAAAGAAACCTGATAATATTATATTAAAACTTCATAAAGATATTCACATAAATTATCATCACCTCTAAAATTATATAAATCATTACTTTCATAATAATTTTACAGACTATGTTATATAAATTACAAGATCAAAAATTTTATTTAATTAATTCAATTTGTTACATTTGGGGATCATTATGTTTTTGAGTTATAATGAATTTTTCCATCACCCTTAAATAATTAAATATGAAATTATAAAGTGGGAACTTCCACATAGTATCTATTTTCCCCAAAAAAAACAAATACTTTATTATATAATATGTCCTCTTTTTCTGGAAAATCATTACAATTCTCAACATTTCCTCATCATTGTCCATTTCCATTATTAAAATCCTATGAAAAATATTTTATAATGTGGGATGAGAACCAACATATCAGTAATAGACATAAAGAGTAAATAATTAATTGTTTTATTTTATGAGTACTTAATATTAATTCCCTTTTGTTTAAATAAACTTTGGGTTCAAATTAAACATTTTCATTCCTGAGAAATCACATTCTCTTCCCAATTATTGATATAAAATATTTTATAGGAAACCATAAATGAAAATATACTCACAAGGAATCATAGAAATGTTGAAACTCAAGATGAATTCTTCAAAAATACATACATTCACTCTGAATAAGTATAAAATACAGATTTGTAAACATAAACATAATATCATACAATGTGAAATAAAATTATTTATATAAAAACAGTTAAAGAATAAATAAATCATGTAGGTAACATAACGAATATAATTCAAATCACCCATACATATGGAATAAATTTAATGGTTAAAAATGTAACAAACATCAATGTTACTAGTGGATATCCTTCATGGTTTTGAATGAAATAACATTCATGGTCATCTTCTAATATAAATCATTCCCAATGCGTCAGAGGGTTATATTTATCCCACCCACAATAAGTTTATAATGGGACTAGTGGTCTTTAGTTTATAACAGAACCACCTATAATAACAAATCATTCCTAATAAATATACCATATTCTTGGAATATAAAATCTTATTATTTTCCTCATTACAATAATCAAAATATTATTAACACTCGTACGAAAACATTTCTTGGTACTGAAACAATGGTTCTTTTTTAAACCCATTTTTAAAATTCCCAAAAACGTTATGGACATTTTTTATTTCAATATAACAAGATATATTTTAAATTATGTTAAAAATAAAATAATAGTTGTGGTGGTACAAAAACCGGGTGATGCCCTATTTGTAAAAATATAACATTTCATTTTGGATTTTGTAATTAAATCCAAAATTATCCATAAAATATTCATTTCAGAAAATATTTATAAAATAAAAAGAAAATAACATTTATAATTAATTTGTTCCCATATAAATAAATTGATAAAACAATTTTATGAATATGGAATTAGAATAATAATATTTAGAAAATAAATATTTAAAACATTTAAATGAGTATTTTAAAGTAATGTGTTTCATGCCTTCATTAATAATCACCTAGTACATTAATTATCACCTGGAATAGAAATATTGTGTTAGATATTAGATTTATAAATAAATTATTTCATCTTTATTATTCCAATTATGTTTATGTTATAATCAATTAAATATCAAAATAACTTATCTTTAGATGTTTTGTTGATATTTGATATATATATTGAAAATGATATCAATAGATTTTCTATGGTCAAATATATCAATAGTACATAATAATCTAAATAATAATCATGAAATAATTTTTATTATAATATTTAAATAATACTTTTAAAACCATTCACTAATAATTATTATGAAAAATGAACTATGGTATAATAATATTGATGGTATGTCATACTTATGCATTAGTGACATTTCAATTTTTAGAAGATAATGATGGAAATAATGAAATTGTTACACTATATTTGTAGAAGTGTAATTATATAATAAATAATATAATACTTCATTAAATACACTTTTATAGAGAACGTTTTTGATTTGGGGATGAAAAATGACTCACATCCCTTTATGGAGGTGCAAACCCACATGTATTCATGAACAATGATATTATTTTTCAAAGAATGGAAAGGTATGAAAATTTATTATGTTTTAATTTTAAATAATTTAAATTATTTTCCAAATATCATATATTCACATTGGATCCATAATTATAAATATTATTGAAAATGATTTAATGATAATGATCTAGATTGGTTCGTGAGGCCGTAGTCCCCCGTACACATGGATGATGGTTTTTTTACCATTTGATTAAATAGGAGATGGATATTTTTTATAATATTACCATAAAAAATATATTTATAAGGTAGATACTAACGCTATTATATGATTTTTTTTAATATTTTATTTATTTGTATGAAAAAATAAATAAAACATTTGGTTAAAGGATATACCTCCCGTTCACACAATCTCAATTTCATTAGACCTTATGCTCTATAAGGATCGTATTATTCTTAAACTATATTATAAATAAACGTCGATTCAAATTATGTAAATTGATTGGGGTATTTATTTTCTAAAAAAGGCTTTTAAATTTTAAATAATGAAGTATAAGAGATTCCATATTATATGTTTGGGAAGGGTCATTCTAGGAATTTAAAAAATAATTACAATAGTAAAATGTAATTTTTATGGAAAAATGTATCCAAAATTATATAATATGAATACATGGTGAATATTTGTAAAAATAATCTAATAAAAAAATTTTACCAGGTTAGAATAATTTTTACCCAAATCATTTGGTTTCAACATCCATGTTTACACTTTTGAAACATACCATGGCATTAATGTATTTACTTTAAAGAAGTCTCGTATGTCAATATAAAAGTTTAAATGTCACAAAAATGGAAAATAGAAAATATTATCATTTGTATACCAATCAACTGATTGAAGATAATATTTTTTAGATTTTTAAATCATTTAATAAAACATTACAACGTATTTAATATCATTAATTTAAATTTTGGGATTATTTATTTAATTTGACATTGAAAATAACATGAAACAATTAAATTAAAATATAATCAAATATGAATTCCATTGAAGGGAAACTAGCAAGATCGACCCAAGCTTGTGCTTTGGCTTGGATTCGATTCAAGTATCCTCTCCATTCATTAATCACTTAATTTATGTGTTCAAATCATTCCTTGAGCCCGTTCCTGAATAGTCAAATTAGATACTGGGAATCACTTACGGAGAAAGTCCAACAACACCATAAAAGTATGTTCTGTCGAACCTCTAGGAATCCAACATCGCTCTACGAGCCCGTTCCGGTGAACCTCCTAGTCACCCATACTCACTCTAGGTGTGGTATAGTCTGTCATCTGAACCCATCCCCATGATCCTATAAATATGATCCGGGTATCACGAAAGACATATCAAGCCCTGTTGAGTCCATCCATCACATCTCACACTAGATCCATGATTCACTCGGTATTTCAGTAACAATTGTCGTATGAGTCCAACCATGGTAACTCACATTGGTTCCATAGTTCACCCATGACTTTGTTTCACATTTTAATTAGTTCAAAAGCATTTAACTCACGAGGGATAACAATTCAAGAATTAGTATACAAGGGAAAAGGGAAAAACTCAATCCCATACCTAAAACCATTTCAATTAAAATTTCATCTTATTGAATTTCCATTCATATTCAATTACAATTATTAACAACCCATGTGGGAAAGATAATGCATGCCTCATAGGAATCCTGGGTCTATACCATAAAAGATCCATTCAAGGAAACCCACCCAATGGGTGGTTCCTGTCCATGGTGTACAACCTAACTCAAGTAAATACCATCCTTTTCAGGTTACCTACAACATGCTAGGAAATAATAGGGTTATATTTATGGATCAAGCGACACCCAAAAGTGGGTGCACGACACTCTGGCATATATAAATAGCTTGATATTCAGATAAAAGCACGAGACCACCTACCATAGGCTCGTACTAGATAGATCATCTAGTATGAGGCTCTGATTGGTCCAGGTTTGGATTAAAACTGAAGAACAGACGAAGAACGAGAAATTGGGGAATATGACCCTTAATCCAATCTGAATTCTTTATGAATAGAAGAATCGATAAGGATTAAAAGGGAATTGATGAATTACCATTACAGAACTAACAGGACAAATAGAGTTTGAAATAGATATCAGATGAAGAAGCTGGATCAAAATCCTCCAAAGCCCCATTTGAGAGCTCTCCCCTTATGTCCGGTTGAAATGAGGATTAGATTTTGGTTTTTATAAAAATATAATTAAATATAATTATAAATTAATTAAATTTCAAAAGATAGCAGGTCACGCGGTTTACTAACACGGCCTGGAAAACCGTGCAGAGACCGTGCAGACCATTCTGAAGGGTAAGGGGTGATAGCACGGCAACCCCGCACGGTTTACCCAAACCGTGCACTGGCCGTGCTCCTACTTCTGTTAAGACTGAACCAAGGCACATAGTTTACCCAGGCCATGCGTGGGCCGTGTGCAAACTGTGTGTCAGGCCATATCTAGCCTATTACTTGGTTTCGGGCTCTGAACAAGCCCTGGACACCCCCATAACTCCCTCCAACAAGTTAGTATTCCACATTAGGCCTAAACAGAAAAGTTAAACCAAAAAGAAAAAGGATCCTTACATCATACGAAAACCCATGTTCTTACAATCTTCCCCCCTTATAGCAATTCGTTCCTGAATTTCTCTTTGATGGGTGGTCATGATTCGTCTGCGAACAACTCTTTCTACTGAGCACGTACGTCGGCGTCCCGCTCCTAGGTCTCATCCTGTAAACGGTCGTACTACCATAGTACATGTATTAGAGGAACTGACTGGCCTTGGGGAACTGTCATGCTCCTATAAACGATATAAATCAGATGATCCTCAAAGGAGGTATCTACCTGAAGATCGACCTCCTCAGGCTGGAAGGTATGAGATGGGTCTGAATAATATTGCTATAACTGAGAAACACGGAACACATAATGCGTGGATTGGTACCTCTGAGGTAACTACAACTGATAGGCTATTGTCCCAACCCTCTCTAGAATATCAAAAGGCCCAAAATATCTCGGTGACTTCTAACACTATCTTCTGATCCTCTTGTGTCCCATCCTTGGTGAAACACACAAGAAAACCTGATCCCTGACCTCAAACTCTAGGGGCCATCTACTGCGATCAGCATATGACTTTTGACGAGACTGTGTGGTATTCATCCACTTCTGTATCAACTGAACCTACTCTGATGTCTCCTGATCAAGAGGCAGTCCCAATAGAGCTGCCACTCCCACCTCTAACCAGCACATGGGTGATCGGCATGGCCTACCATATAAATCATCGTATGATACCATCTGTATAGTCACATGATAACCGTTGTTATAGTAAAACTCAACTAGGGGGAATATGCCTCTCCCATGATCCCCCAAAATCCAGGACACATGCTCGTATCATGTCCTCAAGCACTTGTATCATACGCTCTAACTGACCATCAATATTAGGGTGGTATGATATGCTCAGAAGCACCTGTGTACCCAGCACCCTCCTGAATCTCTACCATAAACATTATGTAAAATGAGCATCCTTATCTGAAAGAATGGTGTGTGGGACCCAGTGGTGTTTTACTATCTCCCAGATATACAACCTTCCCTGCTCATCCACACTGAAGGTGTCCTTGATCGGCCAGAAATGAAAAACCATCATGATCCTATCAACCACAACCCACACACATTGTTACCTCTATGTGACCTTGGAACCCCAGTAACTATGTCCATTACTTAATCATCCCATTTCCACACTAGGATAGGTACCTACTGTAAAAGCCCAGGTGACCTCTGATGTTTCGCCTTCACCTGCTGACTAGTGGAACATCTCGTGAAAAACTAGCCACTTCCCTCTTCATACCCGGCCACCAGGACTGTCGATATAATTCATGATACATCATAGTGACTCCGGGATGAACTACCTAAACCGAAGCATGAAACTCCCACATCATCTCTTCTCTAAAATCCACTGGAACCCTTACACGACCATTGATATAAATTACATCATCCTAGCCTATCTTCCAACCAGGAGGAGGGTCCTCACCAGACACACATTACCGTAGAACTAGGCCTTCCGAATCTGATAGTTATCTCATCCTTACACTATCCAAGGAGGTAGAAATCATAGCTAAGGACGATAGAAAAGACTACCCTTGGATATTATGCACATCAAGATGCATCTCAGAGAACAAGGACATAAGCTTCCATTCATTTCTAGCATGTTGCACTGCATGTATCTGATTCCTCCTGCTCAATGCATCAGACACTACATTTACCTTACCAGGCATATAAGCTAGCTCGAAATCAAATGACTATATGTACTCCAGCCACCATCACATCCTGATATTTAGATCACCCTGATTAAAGATATATATGATGCTCTTGTGGTTTTTGTACACCAAAAAATTCTCTCCCAATAAATAATGTACTCAACAGATCATCACAAGAACAACTGATGTCAGCTCAAGATCGTGCGCCGGATAATTCCTCTCGTGTGGCCTCAGCTATTGAGATATGTACGCCACGACTCCGTCTCCCTACATCAACACTGCACCCATCCCAATAACTGATGCATCACAATAGATCGTGTAACTCTTTCCTTGTTTTGACAGTATCTGGACAGGTGCTAATGTCATCCTTCATATCAACTCCTTAAAGGCCCCTTCACATGCATCTGTACACACAAATTTCATGCCATTCTTAGTCAGGCATGTCAATGGTGCTGCTAATTGTGAGAAATCCTATATGAAATGACGATAATAACCAACAAGCCCCATGAAACTCCATATGTCAAAGAAATTCTTGGGCTGCTCCCAAGAAACCACAGCTCTAACCTTCTCTGGGTCTGTAGACACTCCTGTCTCAAACATAACATGGCCAAGAAGTGAATCTGATCCATCCAAAAGTATAACATAGTTATCTTTCCAAATATCTAATGCTCTCTTAGTGTATTCAGGATGATCTCAAGATGGTTTTTATGGTCGTTTCTATTTCGAGAATACACCAAAAGAACATCCATGAAAAACATTACAAATGAGTCCAAGTAAGGATGGAACACATGATTCATCAATTCCATGAAAACCGCTGGTGCGTTCGTGAGACCGAATGGCATAACCAGATACTCATATAAACCATACCTACTACCAAAAGTTATACGAGGTATGTTTGTAGGTCAAACACCACTTGGAGATACCCTAACCTCAAATTAATATTCGAGAACACCCTATCTCCTTGAAAACGATCAAACTGGTCATCTATCCACAACAAGGGATATCAGTTTTTAATCGTTAGTTGGTTTTGCTTCCGATAGTCCACCAAAAACCTAAGATTCATGTCCAAAATTTTCACAAAAAGTACTAGAAAACCCCACAGAGAAGTACTAGGTCAGATAAACCCCATTTCCTACAAATCATCGAGCTGTTACTTGAGTTCCTGAAACTCCTTCGTTGCCATCCTGTAAGGAGGAATGGATGCTATTGCATTTCCTGGCAGTAGCTCAATGGAGAATTCCACCTCTATCTCAGTAGGTAAACCTTAAAAGTCTTCAGGAAAAAAATCCGTGAATCACTCAAATACAAGAGGAAGGTTAGTCTGACTCACTCCATGATCATCTAGAAACAAACTAGTGATCTTGTCTGTCATCCCATCCATCCCTCATAGCTCTGTTCCAACTCATCTTGCCAAGAGATCCCACATGCCCTTAATAGTAAACACTAAACCCTCTAGTGATGTGAAAATCATCCTTTGGGAGTAACAATCAACATAGGATCGATAAGCTACTTGCCTGTCCATTACAAGAAGGACATAAAAACATGTCATTTCGATAACGTAAAGATTCCTGACGAAGTGACACCCTCCAACATCAAGGGGAACCCTATACAATGGCATACAACCTCTTCTATAACTCCTAGTGGTGTGTCTAGCGTCAAAACACCATCAGAGGACAACACAAAAATCTCGAGGCATTCCACTGAAGTTGCAGATATAAAATTACATGATGCACCAATATCAAAGAGGGCAGATTAAATAAAAAATGCTACAAAGATCGTACCTCTCACCGTAGATGGTCTCTCTCCCTGATCCTTGGACTTAGGCCGCACTGAATACATCTGGCCTGAACAACAACCATGTGATATAACCTCACAACCCAAAGCTATCCCACTCTGACGTCTCAGTGTACCATGTGCCTAGAAACCTCTTCCACAACCACTACCTCGGCCTGATCTGCCAGTCGCACCCCAACTCCTTGTCTGATGAGAATCTGATGACCCTGATCCTGCATATAGAGTCAGTGCAGACCCTCTATCGGTGGCTTCTGGTGAAAACATTCTACAGAAACTTTGAAGATGACCCATTTTTCCACATGATCAGCACTCGACATAGTCCCTCGGACACTGTGGCATCGTGTGTCCCTGCCTACCGCATAGGTAGCACCTCATATTTCTAACCATAGAATGGTTCTGACTGCTAGAATCATTGTGTGGATGATCCAGACATTGCTTCCTACTAACAGTCGCAGAAGTAACTGATTTCGATGCCGAACCGCCCTGGATCTCACCTCCAGCCTCTCTCAGGTTACGTTCTGTGATTAGATCCTGGTTCACAATTTCAGAAACCGTTGTAAACCTGAATATATTTACCTGATTTAAAATTTCATATCTCAGACCATCCTCAAAATGCCTCTCCCTCGCTAACTCATCGCCCATCAGGATAGGTGTGTAGTGCTCAACCTCAGTAAAATGGGTCAAGTATTCCATCACTGTTAATGCTCCCTGTTCCAGATACAAGAACTCCTGGGCTTAATCAGCCCTGAATGTCTCAGGATAAATGAAATCGTAGAAGGCCGTATTGAACTCTAACCATGCCATCTCTCAATGACGATCGGACTGGGTGATCATGTCCCACCTCTTTTTTTGCGGAATCACACAGCTTGTACATAGTGAGCTTGAACTCCTCTCTTGAGGCATCTTCAAATGCTCAAAGATAGCTAGTATCACCTCTAACCAGGACACTGCATCTTGTGGTCTTCCATCCCCGAAAAACATAGGCGGATGCTACTTATGAAACTCACATGTCAACTTTTTCCATAGTCTGGGCATTTCGAAGTGCTCCCTGAATGTTCTGTATAAAATGAAACAAGCTCTCATGGAACTGTGCCTCAACACCTTTTTCAGGTATAACCACTGGTTCCGTAGCTAGCACAAATGGAGTTTCCTCTAGTAGACCATGGCCTAGAATATCTGGAATGCGGTCTTCACTGCTCTCCCGATGTACGACTGGAGGTCTCCATGGTGGAATGACTCTGCAATTCCAAACACACACATCAGTTCAAAATTAATAACCAGCTTCAAAATCAAAAGGGCACAAGAACCAGGACAGGATCGTTCAAGACCTTCATAAAAAGCATGTCTACCCACAACATGCATCTAAATCCAGGACTGAATAAGGAATAGTCACCAAATACCACTGGAGTCACTACCACTTTCCCACTCAGAAGTCGGGTCTAGGTTTGGCTCAATTTTCCATAATCATTCTTTTAACATACCTTTTTTCAATAGATTTAACAAATGGTCCACCAAGTTCTAATCTCTGAGGCCCCATAAAAACTCATGAATCAAACCTTGATGCCCAAATAACCATGAAATTCATTTTCATTCATAATTTACATCCCATTGGTACGTCATTTCCCAATCCATAAGGTCCTATACTCCTTATGAAATAAAAGATGACGTCACTCTTCATTCATAGCACCCAATAGAACACAACAGTAGGAAAACATATCTATCAACTATCAAAACAGTATGAAATATCTCTCACAACACTTATCGCAATAGTATGCAATATCTGATGCATCCTAAATATCATGGAATAATGCATGACATGTGATTCTTAATAAGGTGCATATATGACGCATGAGATGGATAACCCTCATCTCATCTGGTTGCAAAGAAATAGAACCCACAATTATATCAATATTATCAGCAAAACCCATGTGTGTCACCCAGCAGTGAAATCAGAACAAATGTAATAGTAAAAACCAGAAACACAATTCCATACAAGGCAACTTGGATTTTCCATGTACATGGGTTTGCAACACCCGGGCACAATTTATTACCAAAGTCCCTTCCATTCCAACTCCTGTCTATAGTCACTAAATAATAAGTCAAATCAGAAAAGGTAATTCTTCTAATACCACTTTGTAATGTCCCGACCCCCCTTACCTAAAATCATATAATCTTCTTGGGTCCAAAAACATGACCCAAATAGGGTGTGAGACTATATCCCACTAGGCATCCACCGATGATCTGTGCTAAACTGTCAGTGAATAAATATATTGCAGGCTTTGTAATATGGAAAGCAGTAAACAAGGGAAACTAGCAAGACAGACCAAAGCTTTTGCTTTGGCTAGGCATCGCTTCATGTATCATTTCCATTCATTAATCACTTTATTCATGAGTTTAATCCATTCCAAGAGCCTATTCCTAGAATACTCAGATCAGAAACCATGCATCACTCAGGGAGAATGTCCACAAACACCCTACAAGCCCGTTCTGACGAACCTATAGGAACCCGACATCACTCTACAAGCCTTTTCTCGCGAACCTCCAAGGCACCCAGCCTCGCTCTAGGTGCAATATAATTTGTCATCTGATCCCATACCCGGGATCCTATAAATAAGATCCAGGTATTGCCCAATACATATCATGCCCTGTTGAGTCCGTGCATGGTATCTCACACTGGATCCATGATTCAATCAGCATTTCAGTAACAATGCTCGAATGATTCTATCCATGGAAACTCACATTGGTTCTATAGTTAACCGATCACTTTGTTTCACATTTTATGTAGTTCAAAATCTTTTAAGCCAAGAGGTATAGAAATTCAAGAATTTGCCTACAAGGGGCAAGGGGAAAACCCCATCCCATACCCGAAACCATTTCAATTACAATTTCATCTTATTTTATTTCCATTCATATTCAATTTCCATTTTTAATAACCCACAAGGGAATGAAAAGGCATGCCTCATAGGCATCCTGGGTCAAAACCATAAAAGATCCATTCAATGCAATGCACCCTAGGGGTGGTTCCAATCCAAGGTGTACAACCTAGCCCAAGCACATACCATCCTATTCAGGTTACCTACAACATTCTAGGTAATTACAGGTTTAAATTTCAGGTTCAGGCGACACACCAAAAGTGGGCACACAGTTCTCCGACATATATAAACAGCTTGACTGTCAGCAAAAATCATGAGACCACCTACCTTACGCTCCTACATGTTTTCTCGTCCAGTATGATGCTCTGATTCGTCCAGGTTTGGAAGAAAACTGAAGAATAGACTAAGAACCAAAAATTAAGGCATATATGCCTTAATCCAATCTGCATTTGTTATAACCAGAATAATCGAGAAGGATTAAAAAGGAATTGAGGACTTACTATTGCCGATCTAACGAGACGAACTGAGTTTGAAACGGAGATCGGACGAAGAAGCGAGATCAAAATCCTCCAATGACTAGATTGAGAGCTATACCCTTCTGTTTGGTTGAAATGAGGGTTAGATTTAGGTTTTTATAAAATTCTAATTAATTTAATTAAAAATTAAATAAATTTCGAAACCCATCAGGTCACACGGTTTACCCGCATGACATGGAAAACTATGCGAAGACCGTACGGACCTTGCTGGAAGGCAAGGGAAAACCGCATGGCCACCCCACATAATTTACCCAAATCATGAACATTCCATGCTTCTACCTTTACCAAGATTGAACCAAGGCGCATGGTTTCCCCGTCCTTGTGCAGGCCGTGTGAAAACTGTGTGTTAGGCTATTTCGAGCATAAAACTAGGTTCCGGGCTCCGAACAAGCCCCGTACACCCCCATAACTTCCTCAGACCAGTTAGGCATCTACATTAGGCCTCAAAAGAATTGTTAAACCGAATATAAAAAGGATCTGTACATTGTATTAATTCCCAAGATCTTATAATTTTAATATCAAAATAATGATATTGTCACTCGTCCGTACGTACGGACTACCGTCTCCACGAACGCGATGTGATTCATTCTCAATCATATCAATTCAAGTCTAATTCTCATTTGATGACTAAATTTTTATTAGGACTTGATATAATTATGTATATGAATAAGATACAACCTATCCTTAACAAAAACGGATTATGTAAGAAAAACTAAAAAAGAAAATGAGTAAGTTATCACCCGAAACGACGATAATACTAATATATTATTAACAAAACAATTTTAGAAGTTCATATATGATATAATAATTATTTATATGGTTCCTTTGTAATTGAATAACAATTATTTCACCATTATTCAAGAGTTTGACCTTCCATCGGCCCAGGAAAAGTATAAGGTAAGGGTTTATTTCACAATCTCTTCATTATCCGAGGTTATTTATACGTAATTATCTATTGGGTCCTCTTTATCATCCACATCCACGTTTCATAAAATTTTATTTTAAAAAATCTTACTATTTTACCGAATATGGAATTAAGTAATTTATACCATTGATGACTTTTTATATGATGTTTATAAAGGAATCTTTCCGTCATTTTCCAAACAAGTTCCTTGTTAACCTTTTTTGACAAAATTAAGGTAAGAATGTATTTTTTTAAATTATTCAAAAGGTGTGTCTATTTTCCCCCATTATAGAATTTTTTAAGATTCCCTTACAATCTTATAAAAGTATTTTTAAATAAAATATTTTATTTTATAATTATGTGACTTCTAAATGATTTAAAAAAAGATATATTTATCTAAAACAATTTTGATTTCATCTATGTCAACATCCTTTAATGGATTTTAATCTTTCTTGAAGTTGATTTATTATGATAAAAACTTCCATATAATATTGGTGGTTTTGAGATATGTATGACTGTTGACGTTTTATTTTTACACTAATCATGGTTTATAGAGAATGGGTTGACAATTCGTATGCCAGTTTAATATGAATGTTTATGTTATGATTAAATTTGTTCATATGAGAAATGAATTTGACTTCATAAGTGACGGGTGGAGCCCGCTATAGCTTCTTGATGAATCAGTATGTCGCATGAGACAAACTAGTGTCTTGGCACAAGGAATTGAAAAAAACATATTTGTAGTCTTGGTACAAGGCCTTGACTATGTGGTTATGATAGTCTGGCATTATGCATTCCATCATTATGAAAGTTTCTTGTGATTATTCAACTAGTAGAATAACAATGTGAATATGTAAATGGAATTATTTCATTTTATTTTTTCCATATTATGCTGAATTTCAAATATAAATTTTTTTTAGATATACATTGCTTCAAATGGTTATTCTTTTTTATGAATGTTTCCTCTATATTGTTATCCTTACTGAGCATCTGACATCACCCCATTCAATGGTTTATTTTTTCCCAGGATGTGTAAAATTATTTTATAAATGAACTGCAGGGAATGTATGAGTGGATATCAAGACAAGAGGTTGTTGTAGTTTTTTCACATTATGATGTAATGTAAGACTTATGAATATATCTAGTGATTCCAAGGCTACTAAACTAATCGGTCTTTCGAGACTTGATCTGTTGTGATCATGCCTATGATATGTAATAATGAACTGACTCTAGGTAACTGGGGTCGGGGCGTTACAGTTGGTATCAGAGGATGTTTAGTAAAAAACATGGAAGCTGGATATAGATAAACTCTGATTAGAGAACCTATACCTAAGATTGACTTTGAGGATTAGTATAGAATACATTTCTAGAATTTAGGTATTTTAGAGATTTTGTGAGTTTTCTAAGCAATACATACCTGTATGGATACACGCAGGTAGATGGTGCTCTAGCACAGATGTACTTAGGGGTAAAACCCAAAAACACGGCTTTGAGCTAGACTCGAACGGAAACTCGTGCACGACAATGGGCCTTGCAGGATTTTTGGTTATGAAACTCCCACGGGATATGCTTTGGATAATTCTGTTTTTCCTTAGAAACCATTATGAAGGATTTATTAATATATATGTACTGAAATAAATCATTTTTATGATTATGGATTATATCCATAAACTATTCAATTTATGTTATGTGTTTTACAAGTTTGGAATTATATATTTCGATTCATAAACTAATCTATTTTATGACATTATTTAGAAATGGAGCCCTGTGGAAGGAATGTAAACCGTATCAATACACCTAATCCATGTAGGTATATTCCTCCTAATTAAGATAATTATAGTAGAGCTGGTGATGCAACAGGTGCTGATCAGCTAATCACCATACGGGGAAAAATCACTCTAGTTATGAATAAAAACCTTACCCTTATAGAGCACCTTTATCCACAGCATGGAGGATCAATGTTATATTTCTTCATGAGGCAACAAAAACCAACATTCAATGGGATTAAAAATCCACTAGTATTTGATCAATGGATAAATTCCTTAGAGAAAATATTCCCCACTTTTGGGAGTAACGAAAGGGAAATAGTTTTCATTGCAGTTTACTGCCTCACTAGAGATGCTGATCAATGGTGGTCATTGATTTAAAATACGAAGAAAGATGATGAAGTATCAAGTATGGAATGGAGGGTGTTTAAAGATATTTTTTTTAGAAAAATACTTTCCTCCTGACCATCGAGAAGATATAGAAAGGCAATTTCGTAGTCTATGGAAAAAGGAGGATGATAATGTTGGAAAGTATGAGTCTAACATTACATGGTTATCAAGGCATTCTACCGATTATATACGTAACACAGGAAGTAAGATTTATCATTTCTTTGATGGGTTAAAATTATATCTTTATCGAGCATTAGTCTCATAATACATCCCGTCGTATGAATATATTTTCTCTTGTGCTATCAAGACAGAAAAAAATTTCTATGTCTTACGACTTCAAAGCAAAGAAAGAGAAGAAGAGATCCGTTGATCACACTGGAAAAAGAAATAAGGTAAATAAGGTAAAATTTGAATATCCATCCTACAATAAATGTGCGAAGAAACACCCTGGTAATTGGTTGAAGGCAATGGGATTCTGTTACAAGTTTGGTGAAAAAGGCTACCAAGCCTGATATTGAAATGGGAAGAAAGAAGATACCATTGTTCAATGCTACAATTGCAGGGAGAATGGAAATTATAAGAATTATTTTCCTAAGAGTTGGGGAAACATACCTCAGAAAAGGCCAAGGGATCATGTTCATACTTATGATATCACTACTGTTGAGGTAGAAACTCTAAAAGATGCGGTGGTAGGTAAATTAATGGTTTTCTCAAGTTTAGAAAAGGATTTATTTGATTATGGATCATCAAATTGTTTCATATCTTCCTAGTTTTCAAAGAAAATTATGTATTTCCAATTTGATTTAACAAGTGAGTTTTCAGTTAAAACTCCTAAGGGATGTATCATTGGTATAATGTTTTGTGAATCAGTTCACATTAGAGCATCTAAATGTTCTTTATCTGTTGATCTCATCATCATACATATGATTGAGTTGGATAAAATCCTTGGAATGGATTGGCTTTCGGACCACGCTGTGAAAATTTATTGTAACAAGAATGAGGTAACAATTTTTGATGATAATGATAAGGAACACCTTATCTTTAGAGTAGAATCGTCACCACCTGATTCTTATCTAGATCCACCACTATTTTCTCAACTAAATACAATTATTGGGGAGGAAGAGAATGAAATAACTATGGGTGAGAAAATGAATTTTCAAATAGAGGATGTACATATTGTGAAAGAATATGTAGATGTGTTTCAAGAAGATTTACCTGGACATCCTCCAGAATAAGAAATTGAGATTTCCATTGATTTAATTCCTGGATCAAGGCCCATATCATAGAACCTTTATAGAATGGCCATTGTGGAATTAGTTGAACTAAATAAACAACAAGACAAATTGAGTAATAATTTATTTATTCTCCCTAGTGTTTCTCCATGGGGATCCCCTATCCTTTTTGTTAAGAAGAAATATGGATATATGAGGTTATGTATCGACTACAATGAAATCAATGATATAACAATAAAGAACATGTATCCCCAACCTCACATTGACAATTTATTTGACCAAATACATGGATCTCAATACTTTTCATATATTTAACTTCGATCTTGATAACATTAGTTTTGTGTGAAGAAGGAAGACACTCTGAAGACAGCATTTCGAACTAGGTACGGACATTACGAGTTTACCGTAATGCATTTTGGATTGACTAATGCACCCTCTGTATTCATGGATCTAATGAAAAATGTTTTCAAGGAATATCTTAATGATTTTGTAGTGGTAATTATTAATGATATCATGGTATAATCCAAAATCTATGAAGATTTGCGCATTATCCAGAAGACTCGTAGAAGACATGAATTATATGGGATGTTTAGAAAGTGTGAATTCTAGTTTCTGAAGATTTCTTTTCTTGGCCATATTGTCACCAAAGATGGAATCTCCATTGATCCTTCTAAGACACGAGCATTCCAAAAATGGATATCACCGACGAGTATAACTGTTGTACGGAGTTTTATTGGTTTAGCAGGTTATTATCGACATTTCTTCCAGAATTTTGCCTGATTGGCTAACCCATTAATGAAGCTCACACATAAAGGGGTTAAATTTGATTGGACAAAAGAGTGTGAAGAATGTTTCGATGAACTGAAGAAAAGATTAGTCAATGATCCTATATTGACTCTAACTCCATAAAATGATGGGTTTTATATTTATAGTGATGCATCAAAGAAAGGAAATGGTTGTGTTCTTATGGAAAATGATAGGGTTATTGCCTATGAATCATGACAGCTAAAAATTCATGAAAAAAACTATCCACCTCATGATAATGAGTTAGCTGATATTATCATTGATTTGAAAAGTTTGAGACACTACCTCTATGGTGAAAAATGTGAGATTTATACTGATCACAAGAGTTTGAAGTATATTTTCTCACAGAACGAACTCAACATGAGGAAAAGGGTATGGATTGAACTAATAAAGGATTGCAATTGCAAGATACATTACCACCCGAGGAAGGAAAATAAGGTGGAAGATGCTTTGAGCAGAAAAAATCATGGAGTTCTGAACAAGATGAGAGTTGAAAGGGATCCTATTTTCACGGATCTAGTAAAGACGGATTTTGGAATAACTGTGGAAGGTGAAACATTAATGATTTTTCAAATCGTTTCCAAAACATCATTACTGGAAATGATAAAGTGTTCTCAAACCGATGATGAAGAGTTTTGAATGAAGATTAAAGCTATGAATGATGGGAGATTGAGTGACTTTGTGTATGAAGATAGAATTTTGAAATTTGGTAAGAGGCTTTGTGTTCCCGATATAAATGATCTAAAAAGAGAATTGTTGGATGATGCTCATAGTTCCAATTTCTCTATACAACCTGGGAGCAACAAAATGTATAGATATTTTAAGGAACATTTTTTGTGGGAAAAAATGAAGAGGGATATTGTTGATTTTGTGTCAATATGTATTGTTTTTCAACAATTTAAAGTTGTAAGGCAATGGCCTAGAGGAGTCATGCAACCTTTTCCTATACCTGAGTGGAAATGAGATAATATCATGATGGACTTTGTCATGGGACTACCAAAGACTCCTAGAAGGAACGATGCAATATGGGTCATTGTTGATCATCTTACCATGTCTGCACACTTTATTGTTATAAGAGAAGATATACCACTGAAACAACTAGCAAGAATATATATTAATGAAGATATGAGACTTCATGGTGTACCCCAATCACTTGATTATGATCGTTATCCCCGTTTATTTCAAGATTCTGGAAAAGTCTTCAGAAAGCCCTAGATACTGAAATTCGTTTGAGCACTGCCTACCACCCCCAGACTGATGGAAAATCAGAACGGGCTAATTAAACCTTAGAAGACATGTTGAGATCATTCTCACATGACTTTCAAGGTATGTGTGATCAATATTTACCTCTGGAAGAATTTTAAAGTAACAATAGATTCCATTTGAGTATTCTGATGGCACCATATGAAGTGTTATACAAAAAGAGATGGCACACACAAACCTGTTGGGAGGACGTTGGTGAAAGAAAACTCATAGGCCCAGAACTGGTGGAAGAAACAATGGAAAAGGTGAAGTTAATCGAAAACCACATCAAAGCAGCTCAATTTAGGTAGAAGGGCTGTACCAAAAACCAAAGAATGGATTTGGAATTTCAGGTAGGAGATCATGTTTTCATGAAGGTATCCCCATGGAAGGGAGTTATACATTTCGGTAAGAAAGGTAAATTGAGTCTTAGGTACACAGTACCATTGGAAATTCTAGAACGAATTAGGGTTGTAGCTTACCATTTGTAAATGCCGCCAAATCTCCCCAAAGTTCACGATGTGTTCCATGTATCACTATTGAGAAAATACATTCTTGACCCAATGAATGTAGTCACCTATGAGGAATTAGAACTAGAACACGATCTGTCTTACTGCGAAGAGCCCATCAGGATTCTTGATACATGAAAACAGGTGCTGAGAAACCGAACGAATCATCTGGTAAATGTTTTATGGAGAAACCATATGATGGAAGAGGCAATGTGGGAACCTGAGGAGATTATGATGAAGAACCACCCGAGTCTTTTTATGCAGTAATATTTTTGAAATTTTGAGCGCAAAATTATTTGAATAAGGGAGAATGTAACACCCCAAACATCCACGGTACACTTCTCATTGAATAATACAGTAGCGTGTGTTGTACGCATCTTCGAGTTCTAACACACATCACAACCAATCAAATGAGCCGTTGTGAATATTAATACACACTATTTGAAATTTCATAAATATTATCTTACAAAATGAACTTCATTTTTGGATTCGGAATATCGAAATTAGCTTAGGGTGAATTTTTTGTATTTTTCTGAAAACATTCAATTTTTAATGAATAGTGAAAAAACACAATGTTAGAGTTTAAAACCGAATTTTTATTTAAGTAATTATTTATTTTATTTAACAGTATTTTTGGTAAAAATAGATACATAATACCTATATATGTTCAATTTAATTCATTAGAGTCAATTTATATTAATTTTAGATATATAAAAATTTTATTGAACATTTCACTGTCTTTTACCCATCTCCTATGAGATTTTTTCAAATTCACATAAAACATAATTTTACAGATTCTGTGAGTGGAATATCAAAAATACAAGTTACATGGCTAATATGTAGGAGTAAAATTTTTTCCAATAAGATAAAATTAATTTTTGTTAAATAATAACTTTTTTCTTTTATTTATCACGGTTAAAAGTAAATAGGGTAATTAAGGGTAAAAATGATATTATTATTAACTTAAACATGTCTTGAATCTATTGTCTAAGAATTATTCGACCATAAACAACCTTAGGAATATAATATTAAACCCTTTGGTCCACTTGTATTATATTTGGACATTTATTACTATTTAATTCAAAAAGAGTTAAAAGAGTTAAAATCAATGTTTAATAAATAAAACGTTTTTAATATATGGTTATATAGAAGACAAATTAGATTATAAATATTCATTATAAATATAAAAATATTTTCTAAATAATGATATTTTATTTATAATTTTTAAACATTACATAATTGAATATATTTATGACACAATGGTGATGCAGTAATTACATTATTAGTGATATATTAAAATAATAGATATTATAAATACACTAATAAATATAATATGAGGTTTTTAATGAATTAAACGAATTTTATCGGTTAATATGAAATTTTTGGGTTGATTAAATGAATAATTTTCGAAGTAATAATACTGTTATGAGTTTAGAAAAAACAAAATACCAAATAGTATCAAAATTAACAAAAATGAGTATTTAAAACAAATTTTAATTATTAATTGATAATATATTCCTAAAAATATAAGGTTTGGCCAAAGGGCTTATATAATGATAGGTGTATGATTAATGAACCAATTGGGGTTCTTTTGGATGTATATATTATGTTTATTAACCATATAATATAAAAATAAAAAGAGACGTGATAAAGGTCAAACTATTTAACTATGAGTTAAATATAAATGATAAGGATAATCTAGTGACCAAAACCTGTATAAAATATATTGGTTGAATGTATTTAGACACCTAACCACCTAACCTCTAAATTAGTGACTTTTTAGCCATTATAAACTGAATATTAATTTATTATAAAACAATATTTTAAGTGTTTCCTAAGGTGCCCCTCACCCCTGTTATAAAAGGGCACTCACCCTTCTCTCAATTTCACACCTTCAAAGCCTTTTGGTTCGGCCAATACCTACCCAAATATTCTTTAAACTTCCCTAAATTCATCCTACAGGCCTTATTTTGATCATAAAGACAAATTATGAATCCATTTTGATCAAATTAAAAGGAAGAACCTGAAGTAGATGTAATGTTTTAACCACCCTCTTTCAAGTTATTTTCTTCTTACACTTATATTTTCTTTGTTATATCCATTCTAAAATAATAACTCTAGTATCATATATATAATTTGATGTTATTATAAATTTTTTACAACCATATTCAGTATTCTATCCATCCGTTGAATGACATGTCACCATACGTGCGTACGTACAGCTTACCGTCTCCAAATCGTGGTGTAATTGTTATTCAAAACATTATTATATGGATGGTTATGATAATGATGTGTAATTGAATTAAATAATAAATATAACATTATAATTATTCTGTATATATGATATACCATCCAATTATAATCTATTTTAATATTAAAAGAATGATATTGTCACTCGTGCGTACGATGAACTACCGTCTCAACGAACGTGATGAAATTCATTCCCTATCGTATCCATTCAAGTATAATTCTCATTTGAGGATTAAAAATAATTTTTAAGGAATTTATATCATTCTTCATATGAATAGGATACAAACTATCCATAACTAACACGGCTTATGTAACAAAACATATAAAAGAAAATGAGTAAGTTAACACCCTAAACGACGATAATAATAAGATATTATTAACAAAGTTAAGTTAGAAGATAATATATGATATCATAATTATTTATTTGGTTATCGTATAATTTAATACATATTATTTCACCATTATACATGATATTAACCTTCCCTCGACCACGGAAAATTACAAGTTAAGGGTTTATTTCACAATCTCTACATTATCTGAGGTTTTTTATACGTAATTATCTAATGGGTCCTCTTTATCATCCACATCCATGTTTCTTAAAATTTCATTTCCAAACATTCTTACTATTTTAAATAATATGTGTTTTAGTAATTTATACCCTTTTTTGAATTTTTATAAGATGTTTATAAAGTAATCTTCCCGTTCTTTTCAAAACAATGACATTTTTAACCTTTTAGAATTTTTTTTGTAAGAATGTAGTTTTTTAACTTATACGGTGGGTGCGGTTATTTTTCGCCATTATAAAATCATCGAAGCTTCCATTACAATATTATAAGAATATATTGAACGTAAATATTTTATTTTATAATTATGTGGCTTCTAAATTATTTCAAAACAAGAGATATTTTTCTCAAATAGTATTGATTTCATCTATGTCAACATCCTTTGATGGATTTTAATCTTATTTGAAGTTGATTTATTATGATAAAAAACGTCCATATATTATTGATGTTTTTGTGATATTTTTTATTGTGGATGTATTATTTTTATACCAATCATGGTTTATGGAGAAAGTATTGACATTTTGTATGCTAGTTTTAATACGAATGTTTATGTTATGTTTAAACCATTTCATATGAGGAATGAATTGGAATTAATAAGTGACAGGTGGATCCCACTGTAGCTCCTCGATGAATCGGTAGTTCTCATGAGACAAACCAGTGTCTTGGAATAAGGCATTGACAAATACTTATTTGTATTCATCGGACAAGGCCTTGACTATGTGGTTATGATAGTCTGGAATTATGCATTACATCATTATGAAAGTGGTTATTGATATTGCATGTGATTATTAGACTAGTAGAATAACCATGTGAATAAGTAAATGACATTATTTCATTTTATTTTTTCCACATTATTAATAAGTTCAAGTTTAAAAGAATTTTGGTTTAGTTATATAGTGCCTTAATTGATTATGCTTATTTATGAAAGTTTCCGTTATATTGTTATCTTTACTGAGCATATGAGCTCACCCCTTTCAATGTTTTAATTTTTCCCTGGATGTGAAGAATTTTTTTTATGAATGACCTACAGGGAATATATGTGGGGATATGAAGACAAGATGTTGTTGTAGTTTTTTTCACATTATGATTTAATGAAATACTTATGAATATATCTAGTGTTTCCAAGGCTACTAAACTAATCGATCTTTCGAAACATGATCTTTTGTCATCATTCCAATGGTATGTAATAATGCACTGAATCTGGGTAACAGGGGTCAGGTCGTTACATCCACAATAGATAAGACTACCTATGTTCAATGAACCCAGTAATATGGGGTCACCTAGTTGGAATTACGGGTCATCAACTGATAGACCCCTAGGTCATCAAGAATAGTGTTTCGCACTTTTCTTATTCTATAATACATCATCTGCATAATGTTATAGAGGGTAATATAGAACACCTAAAATTTTTCCTATTTTATGTATATAATAGTTGTAAGAATAGAATGACTGGATGTTGAACATGGTTTTAAAACTATTTAACATAGAACACTAAAAGTTAATAACTATTTTGGTTATAATATCACAATAGCTCTAATTAAATGGATGATTCATGATCTCATGAATTCGATCATGGATTAGGTATTAACATTATTTATGGAAGTCTGTTATTCCCACATGGAGAATAATTCTATTGTGGTCAGAATAAACCTACCCTAATGAGGTGTTTTTAGTAGGAATGGGACTACAACCTCGAGTCCCCATATGGAAACTGCCAAGAATACTTGGTGGTGTGGAGGAGATATGGTGGTCGATGCTCAATGTTTTCGTGATACTAAAATGTGTAAAAAATATTGGCATACTCGATATTTTATTTAACCTAGTGGTCTAGAAGTAGATGAGCCTATAATTTTGGTGGTAGATATTAAATTCCACCTTATGGTAACCACATGACCTAGTAAGAACATACTACATAAACATTCTAATCTAATATTCTAGGATGCACCGACAGAGAATGAAATCCATACCACATTTAAAAAAACATTCCAATGTTGGGACCACTCTGAAGTGTTAACTATTCTGAAAACTAGTTTATTTTCTCACTAATCAATTGATCTGGTTGGAGGATACCATATTGGAGATCCTCAATAAAAGGAGTTTTGAATCCAAGCATTTTCACTACAATGGGGAATACGAGAGTCAAAAGGAGTAAGAACCAATGTCAAAAGTGTTTACTGATGGCCTATAATCATCATATGGAATGATATGAGTGATGGGATTGTGATGCACTACATTAATGAATATGTCATTTTGTTCATGCTCTATAATAAATTTTTGCAAAATGGACAAGGAATTTTCTTGACCATTATGCGACCAAGGGACTTGAGTAACATCTATATGAGAAGGGAAATATGACATTATCTAGATATAACACTATAGTAGGGTATGATATATGGTCTCTGATTATGTAACCAATATTAATCAATATTATGACTAAATTAGAGTTTTCATTCACATTAATGAATGGAATTGTAATCTCAAGGGCAATCTGAAGACCATCGATGAGATTCTAATACTCATACTCATTCTTTGTTCAAACTACGTAAAATATGAATGATTATGTTAGGATAGTCTCTGTAGGGGTGATGGAGAACATTCCTAGTCCTACTATATTGACCATGGGATCATTGAGCCTCCTTGCAACTTTACCTATGGTGTAACCATCAATGTGAATTTTCCAACATTGAATACCCCGATCCACTAAGAGGATATCCCCATTCATGAAATTTAAGTTCATTGGAAATAATGTATTATCAAGTTGGTAAACTTGAAATTATGATAATGATTCACCCTTGATGTATTTCTTGGGAATGAAACATTTGTCAAATTGTAGAAGGATCACTTCCAAGTTAGCCATGCTATTAAGATCGAGTGATTTATGATATTATTTATCCATTCTACTTGGGATACCATATATATCTCATGATACTACAAATAATAATGCAAAATCTATACTTGAAAAAATATTACAGGGTATCTCTTCGCGATATAGGAGTATCTGGTATGTCTTTTGGGAAGCATGTGGGTGAGATACTAAAAAATATCATTCTACCCTCACTGCTCTTCTCGATGAGCATGGAACCAATGGACCATTATTGGGGGGTCATGTAGAGAACCAAAGGCTTTCCTGAGATATGAGGTATCAAAACTGAATGCTTAAGAAAATAATACTTTTTCCCTCATTGATGGTTAGTAATTCATCATCAATCTAAAAGAATATTCATTTATTCATGATCATTTCAAAAGGGATTATAATTTACTACCAAATTAGTATGGAACTGGTGCATATAGGATAAGTGGCCTTGGAAGCCACATATCTACCATTGGATTCATGGTGTAAGAATTTAGATGACAGAATCGATATTCTCATAGTTTACTATATGCCTCTTTATCTGGTGATGAAGACATAAAAAATTCTAGAGGTATCCCCAAATTCACATTTCAAGGGGTTTAACTTCATATGTTACGATTGTATAAAGATGAAACCATTATCATGTTCTATGAGATTGTCTAGATTGTAGTTGTATTTAACCACCAAATCATCCATGTATAGTTCCCCCAAAATCCTAAGAATCATTTTTATGATGTTGTGTATATACCGATGATAAGTCGATCCTTCATTCATTAGAATGAATGGAAACACTAGATAGAAAAATCTCCCTGTTGGAACAATGAATTTTGTTGACTACTCATCCTATGTTGCCATATAGGGTTTGTTGTACCTAAAATATTAATCCCTAAAATAGAGGACCATGAAACTGGATATTACTGTAATAAAAATATATCACTATAATTGTAAAATCATCATTTGGGTAAAGGAAGATGGATCTAGGAAGTCAATACAAACTCTGGTCTGTCCAATCTTCTTTCGGACTAGGGTAATGTTGGATAGGAACTTCTGGTACTATAAATCTCTAATGATGGTCTATCAAATAAGCCTATCCACCTTATCCTTATTCATGGCATCATTAGTGGGATTAAATTTTATATAAGGGTTTATAAACCTATGATGACATTGTGGGAGACCATGATGGTGGATGCTGACCTGAGGGTATTCTCTTGGAATCTCATCATCTCTCCATTTAATGTCATCACGGTGATTATTCATGAAGGACATGTATGGTTACTGATCATCTAGGGGAATAGCCGCACTGATCAGTGTTTTCATTTGATCTTGATTGGTACCATGGTTCATCTGAATCAACTAATTGATGGTGGTGTGGAAACTATCATCAAATACAGTAGCAGATTATTACAAATCCTATTAATCTTAAGAAGTAATAGAATTAGTCAGAGGAGGTAGTGTATCCCTGTTAGATGACATAGGGGTCGAAATTTATCTTTCTTTTTTGGATATTAATTCTTTATTGTGGAATTACCATTATGATGACTCCCTAGAAACAAATGTTATCGATCCATTTGCATCAGGGCTTCTTCTACAAATTCCATTCCTGATATCAAAGCAATAATGGCAGTTCAGCTTCATGTGATTTTTCCCTTATCTTCTAAACATGTAAGAGTGTCATGAAATGGTGTCCATAGGTAAAAACACACCATACCATATTGTTTTGGTGGATTCATGTATCGCTCAAGAATTCCCTACATATAAATAAAAAGTAATCTTCAGAGATTAATTCATTTTAGGTATGTTGTGACCATTTTTTAGAAATGAAAACACCTCCAAGATCCGGCGTTCTGATTTCACATAATGTTTCGAGAGAATGAAAACATCATCTAAGTATGTTCATAGACTGTGAATGTTTTTCATGCGATCAACCTATTTGGTATGATCATTCTTTCAATCCCTAATTTAGAAATCAAAAAAATTATTTTCAGCTTCAATGAAGTCTATGGGTGATGCATCACCTTAAAATATGCTTACTCGGCCATTGACAGAGTATATGGGGAACATGTGATATTTTGATGGGAATACAACATGAAGATGAATCTAGGCCCAACCCAATAATCCATTATAGGTGGTAACTTTTGAGATGTCCCTGCATTCTACATTAAATATCATGCATCAAAATTGGTTCTTTAACTACATTCTTCCACATAGTTTCTTTTAGGTTCTTACATATCCCTGGGTATTTATATATTATAGAATTATATCTACTTCCTTATTTCCACGATTTTAGATGCATATGGGTTTTAAGGATTTTAATCCAAGAAACTATGTTGACTAAGAATCTACATATATCCATTTCATTAAATTAGAATATGACATTCAACAGGAAAGTATACCCTTGTGTGAGGGTGCCCAAATATTCTCAAATGAAAAAGATAAAAACATAGAATCACTCTACATTAACCTAATTTGTATTGTAGGCCTCATCAGCAACTACCTCTACATAGAACTAGACGGGGTTTCCAAACAAATTTATGAGGGCCTTACACATCTCTTTTGATGTGAAGAGGGAATCAAGTATTGAGAGACTTTTATGTATTATGTTTTTTTAAATATGTAATAATTATAAAACAGAATGTTTTTTAATATAGTGGTATTCACTTTGGTAAGAGTCAAGATGGATTCCCCTAGCTGTACCACTGTGATTTTTCTAGTACTCGAAATATCCTATTGTTTACCAACTAAATTTCCCAAAACCACTTATGTCTGATTGTGGACAGGCTAAGGCCTACATCTGGATAGACATGGCCGATCAAGTTTTAGTCACATCTGATCTACTCTGTCATTTTTATGGTTGGCTATGATATAATATCCTATGGAGTAGGATGGGATTACTTCACTTGATGATATATATATAAAACCTACTACTAATTTTATTTAGTATTCATGTTTCAGTTTGATGTAATGAACTAGGTTCTCTAGCAGTTCTATCATCATCAATTTTTTCTCTTATAGAATTATTCGATGGTACCCTAAGGATTGAATTGATATTCGTCACTATAGAGCACTATGAAGCAATCTTTCAACTCAATGAATGTTATATTGTAATACCCATTCTAATCATCAATGGGAACCTCTAATGATGGGATAAACCAAGGGGACATTCCAACTCATGGGGAATCAAATTACCAAGTGTGTGATATGGATGTTTCGCAGGTGGGGGCTATGGTTTCCCTTGCACCATCAGTCATTGTTCTTATTAAATTTTGAGTACCATAACATATATGGATAATTATAATCCATGGGAGGCTTTGATACATCATGAGTTTTGGTCCAACATAAGTGGTAATGGATGAAACCATGGGAGAGAGTGACTACCATGCAATAAAACTTGTCATCCTACTTCTGGGTTCTGCAACTAGAATCATGATACCATTCACCAAGACAATTAATTTTACTGACTATATTAGGTGAGACAAGTGATGCATTGGATAGGATATATCTGAAAAATAATTATCCATTATACACTTGGTACAAGATCCAATACATAATCACACATCATTCCATGATGTTACTCATGATTATTATGTGGTATGTGTAATGGTCGCAGTGGCTAGTATGTCCATCTTCCTTGGGCCCCTACACTATGGAAACATCATAATACCTTTATTCAGGCAGCAGATGAAATATCCTGGAACATATGAATCCTTAAATGAATAGGTTTGGTTCCTTCTATTCAGGAAGGGTGATCTAGGATCATGGAACTGATGAGGGGCTAGGGCCTAATGTGAGGCTGGAGCTATATTCTCCCATTTAGGTAGCTACACAAAGAGAGGCAATGTTTTCCAGTTCTTCACTAGAAAATGATGATATTGGAAAGGTTACATTTCTTTACGTGGTTCTTCAGGAACAAGATCAAATACCATTAATGAAATAGGAGCCTCTATTTATTCAATGGAGATAGTCTCTATGTTTGTATCCCTTCTGGTTGTAGTTGGAAGAGGCAGTGCCCAAAACTATTATTCCTAATGCAAAGCTTCATCCAGATGTTGGGACTCATTATAAAAATCCAAAAACCCACTAGGAAAATTCAGATTTATATGGTTAGTGATCACCTCATTCTTGAAATTCCCCACACACATCACTAGAAGCTTCTCTTGATTTAGTGGAATATCAAGTGAATACGTAAGGCCTCTCCACTATGTGGAAAAAATCCACAACTCACTGAAAATTCCCTTTCATTCACATGACGAGGTGATAAATACATTACTTATTCATGATATTGTTGAAATTGATTATGAAATTATTTTATGGTCATCCGAACCAGTGATGAACCATATAGGTACCTTGCTATACCATATGAATGTTGGTCCTTCCAATCTCTAGATGAAGCACCATATCCTAGAAGCATCCTACTACTTTGGGAATCCCAAAATGGTTCCACAAAAATATATGAATATGGAAAAATGTTATAGTGTGCCACATATTCCTTTGAACAGAGAAAATATAAGCACTAGAAAATTCATGGGCTCTCGCATTTCATCCACCCATTTTAGGTATAACATTACATGTAGTTTAATCACCAAATTCATGTATCTAGCAACTCAAGGTTATTGGTGAGAGCATCTATCCAATCATCATGGTGAAAGAAAATATAAACATGTGGATTCATTACTGGTAATGAATAGAAATGATCTTAATCTCTGTAAGAAGCCTCAATTTCTTTTGGAGGAGTAGAATTATTGAGATCCCTAGGAGGGAAGTTATGGAAATTGGGGAAGAATCTAAAGACATAACATGGTATCTTCCCATAAAAATATACCTTTACTCTATCTAGATACATAGGACCATAACAATTTTCTAATGGAAACAGGAAAAGAATATCACACTACGTTGATGGAGGAGAAATGGTATCTCATTGGGAAACACTATAATTTGAGAACACATCCACAATGAGCTCATCAATGTTCCTTTATTACTATATGACTTAATGGAGAAAGGCTACCACTATGAGATCAACCTCTATTTTTTTCTGAAACCACAGATAAATCGTAGTTCCCAATATTCTATTTACCATTTTTGATATTATGGTAGGCTGTAAATGCCTTATATATATCACTAATGATGAGTTCATATACATGTTGGTGGCTCGAGACACCTACATGAGGGTCTGGTCTATGATATGCTACCCCTTAGTGTCGAATTTCCATATAAATCCCTACATTGTAATACCAATTACTATTCATATTGGGAATGACCATGTTATCCTTAATAATAATAGGTGGAAAACAATCATTGTCAATCGGTATGTTAAGATGTCGAAAGATATGATTGAAGTGGAGAGAAACATAATATCCCCATTCTATAATTTTTATATGAGAAGGTTCCTCATTTATAATATGGTGAAGCATGTTAGGGTTAAATAACATTTTGGGAGGGTATATCGATAAAAAGATAATGAAGGGAACTGAGCCACTATGGGTTCTTCTAACTAAACCCTTCGGTACTAATGATTGATATCTTTATGGTTACTCAAGCTTTAATAATATATCAACAAAGAATAATTGAGGTGTGGAATCATCACCATGATGTTATAGAGGAAACAAATGGTCTTGCCCTCAATGAGGGAATATAGGATGTCATTGCGGGGAGTCTCAAGTGTACAAATAATCATGAACAACTTATTGGAGGTCATGACCTCCCACATTACTTCAGGCTTAGATCCCTTTTCTGAGTTGGTCCATACTATGATCAGAACTGACAGAGAGAATGGTGTATCCACCTATATGGATCATTTCATAAGATGTATGGTCAGTGGATGAGCCACAACATGAGAGTCTCTTTGTTTAATGATAAGGTTTCTCTTGGGGGTGGTAACAACTAAATCATCACATCCATATAGAATGGGGTTTTTACCACTTACTTATGTTTAGGGGTGGTGGAATTTATTTGTGGATCATATTTATTTATATCCTAAAGTTCCTCACCATATGAAGGAGTCAATCTATATCATAAAAAATCCCCATTATCTTTGGTTGAGGTAGTGAAGGATACCAGTAGTGATGGGGTTGGACGGATCTTGAGCCCCCTAATAGGGGGCCAGAAATTACTCCACCTACATATACCTTAGGGGGGATATAGAGTTCCATTTTATTCCACCTTATGGTATAGAAAAAATCATTTTTGGTGATCCTCCCTATAACTCCGGTAATCTTAGTGGATGGTCTATTATCTATACCTCTATGAACATGAAATCTGAATGATAAATGAGGTTGATGATGACATGGTATTTTATATGAGTTTTTCAATTAGATAAGATTATTCTCATTTCGTCCCTTATATAGATCTTTATGATTGGGTACCTCTTTAGAATAGGGAGTAGCACCATGTTTCTAGGTTAAAGTATGTAGATGACCTTCATGATGGATGAAATGTACATGGGTAGGACCTCAATATTTATAAGTAGTAATGCAGATAGGACCTACATAATGTGGTCAATTGAGTTTATAAGACCACTTCTCTATTTGGTGATGTAAGGGGGAGGACCTCCACACTTTATCTCATTGTCTCAGTAACAATTATCGGTAGTTATAGTGATTGAAAAAGATAACTCATCCTATCGATGTGTTGGATGATATATCATTCTCAATCTAGAGAGGAAAAATAATTGTTCTACTATGGTAGGGATCTAGTGGGATGTTCTTGTAGTGGAAGGGGCCATTGATGGTGTAGAATTTTTTTCCCATTATTTCATTCATCTAAACCATCCCCCAATAGTAAAATAAGGTACAGCAAACTGCATCTAGTATAGTGGGTATAATGTCTAGCAGTTGTTTGTATTGACAGTATGATCTTTATAGTTTTTATCTATCCTTGTGAGGGACCTCAATGGAAACTCCCATTCAATATTCATGATTAGGTGATCTATGGAATCCCTATCCTCCTCAATTTATGTGAGTGAATCAAATGATCATAATAGTTAGAGGCTACCAAAGTAGTTGGTTTTTGGAATGGAGGTGTTTTATCCCAACACAGACCATGTGGAGGAGGCATCATGGAGGCATAGATGCCTCCACGAACTAGAGGGTCATGTGTATTAAATGAATGATACCATCTTGCTCATACCAGCATACCCGATTCTTAATCACACTCCTATGGATGAAATGTGAGGTTGATGTGGGGCATGGGTGACCAGTTTATGTTGTCATAGAGGATGTCACGATGAGGATGGAGTTTTATTGGGTTGACACACCAATGATTCCCCTAACCAAGTGTCCATGGGTTTTTACTGGCCTATTTCCTATAGCTATGGTGTCATAAGGGAGGTGGATTCAGTCCTTCGTACAGGTATATGGAACATGATCCCTGATAAACTAATTTTTCCAATATTCTTGATTTTGAGAGGGATTCATGCTAATAATGTCATAGATATGGAATTACCAGCCTTTGGTGTGTTAATTTATGGCGAATTATTTGATATTCCCACCATTGTATTGGTGGGACCTAACTAACATTTTTGTATACGAGGATATAAAAATCTACAGTTTCCCCAACACTACTAGTACCCATGTTTTATACATAATAGTTTCACATCAGGTTCACGATTTCTATTTTTGATGCTTTATATGAGGACAACATGTGCATTGACAAAATGTATGTCTTCACTAGAAGTTGTATCCCCATATACCCACATTCGAAAAGATAGTGACTTTCATCACTTTTATCGGAAATATCTACACCATGAACAAAAATGATCTTGATATGATGGTTCATCCTTCCATGGATTCCTCCTATTATTGATAAATTTATTTCAGGTCTCTCTCGATAATTTAATTCATGTTTGTGGAAGTCATTGAATTTTTAATCTCTTTATAGACACTAGTTAAATACATATATTATATCTTGATATTCTGATTTCATATAGATAGGGTAGAAAACAATGGTTAAGAGAGTTGTCATGTTTGACCTCATTGGGAATACTTGAATGTTGGGAACATCGGTGACATGTATTCTTATTCTTCGTAGGGAATATCATATGTGGAATCTTAAGGTGAAAAAATCAGGTATTCCTTTGATGATCATGATTTAATAATTCCAAGGTCATAAGACTTCTAATGATTTTTACATCAGGAATCCAAATCATATGATTGTTGTTGTTGTTTGGGTCAGGTAATAAGTTCTACATACGATGAATATGAATCTGTATATCTGGTTGAGATGGATGAAGGCATGAGTCGAAATTCTTATGGATGTAGGAATGTGATTAATATCTTATGAGGATAGGATAGATGAATCTCCCTATGAGAAGAATATATGAGGTTTTTACATAGAAGAGATTATGCCACACCTAAAAGAATGGGGAGAACAACCCATAAAAATAACATTATTTGTATAAGTAAAAAACCCTAAATGAGGTGTCTATAGGAGTTTTATCAAAAAATGAATTGAGGTGTATTGTGTTGGTGAATCCCAATAAGAAATCACCTATGATTACTATGGTATGTTACAATCAAACTATCGGGTCATCCACATGTTTATTTCTGATCCATCCATATAGGGTTGGACGAAATGGGTGTTCTACACAAGATTTATTGAGGTAAATCCTTAAAATAGAGCACTTAGGATTGCCATTGGACCTGACATCCCATGAGGTTGTCCTACAAAGAATAATTGAGCACCCCTTTAGGCACATCCAGGATGTGCATCCCTAGGAGGAAGCGCCTTCTTTATCATTGATCAGGACTCACCATGTGGTGGGCTTAAAAGGTTGATCTGAACACCCCATAAGCTATAGAATGTACATTTTTCCATTTGATCTGTCTCCTAGGTTTACCATTAGTTAGGAACCCTCATGACGCATGCTAAAATGTTAGATTTTAATTCCCCTTAAGGTTGATCCCTGAATTGCATCCCTAGGTGGGATCACCTATTATTACCATTGGTTGGCATTGAACCTCTTAGAGGCATCCCAGATATGTTATTTAGAATAAATTGATAAAAACCCATGGATTTTTACTCCACATATTAAGGCAAATAGAAATGACAGATCCATAGAGTTTAACATCATGTGATAATGGTTCTCGTAAAGAAAAGGTAGCATTAAAGAGGGATGGTGTGAAGATTACATGTGGATGCTACCCTTCATAAGATGATTACTCTTAGTTGGAATGCTGTGGAGATTATGAATTGAGTTACCAATGGATGATCGTATTCCATGTGAGTGGTAGAGGTGTGGGTTCCATCCCATGCAACTCATAAATAAGGTATCAAGTGCTTATGGAATATGGTAATGCATCATTTTTATATCATGTGTTGAGGACATTTTCATGAAATTTAATCTCAAATTACTAGGATATCTATTTTAAAAAATTTACCTCCAAAAACTAGACCATGGGTTGACTCAATTCTTACCGATAAGGAATACATGACAACCAATCATAATCCTCTTGATGGTACATTGCATTGGAAATTCCATGGAGTAGTGGAAATTTATGAGGTCCACTTTATAGAATTTATTCATAGAAGAAATATGTGTTAGTGAAACTATCAATATGTTAAGTGATAGGTGTGAGGCTTGTGGAACATATGGGGTGAAGTTAAATTACATAATAGTTAGTGGAACATGTCACATAGGGACTAGGGATGTAGCTGAACAAGTCATATAAGTGTGTAGGGTCTTAGGGACACATCCATCATGAAATAGGGATATCAAAATGGTATAACTATTGAGGGGTCCATGAGATAGGTTTTACAAAGACTAAGGACTTGAAGAGTGGTTATTCTAGATGATTTTGTTCATAATTGAGGTCATGTGTTCAAAAATAGTTATTATTTATGAAACAAGGTGACCATGCCTTGAGTGAAGACTTGATTTGGAATGGTAGTGCTTCATGATGCTTGAGTGATTCTTGAAGACTCATGATTGATGGTAGTCCTTATTCTTTTATTAAAATCATAGGACATCATAAAAATCGTCACCACATTAAGTGGAGGATTTCAAGAACACGCGTTCATGGGTTTCATGATGCTTTTCTACCTTGGATGACCCATTTTCTCTTTGATCATGATCCAAAGGAGGTTGAGAAATTGAAGGAGATTATGAAGCTGAATTGTTAGTAACAATCCATAAAATATCATAATGATGGTAGTACTTATAGGAAAGGATTTTCATGAATATTGGAAGAGTTTATAAAATAGGTTTGGTATTTTTTAATTGGCACAAATCATAGAGTAAAATTTTAAACTCGCAAAGACTCCATCAACCGTTTATGTAGCCACAAAGCACTCTGTGAATCTGATGGTAATTGCGTAGACAGTTACTATATGGCCTCCATACATTCATGGAGAGATATTATTATCTAGAGAGATATGTGTGATCCGAAAATTCATTATGGATTTGGGATTTGTGTATCATATCCTTGAGAAGGAATATGGGCTGTTTTGGCTCTGTTTCATTCCAAACTATTCGTACCTTCATAGTCAATCAATGTGGAATTTTTATTTCAGAATCAAAATTATATTAATGTAAAATAACATTAACTGGGAATATAAAACTAGTTTGAGAATAATTAAATGTGAAAACCATCACATGAATTTAATAGTGACCATACATACTCTAAAATGATGTCTTTAGAATAACAGATTCCTTAACTCTATGCTGAAGTTATCTGGACTGAAGGTTGATTTTTGAGAATGAAATATCTCATTTTAAATCAAAAAATATGTCTTAAAATTGATAAAATGATACATATTCATAATTAAAAAATCATTAATCTTCTGATAATTGACCTTCAACAATGGATCGCATAAGTATTTTTGGATAAAATATGTGGGATTCCACAAAGAAAAAACATGGGTGGATGAATCCTTTAAAATTAAATTTGTCCTGTGGATGTTCCAATTCCGTCAATTCCACTAGATCCATATGGCTTAAATTAGTTGATATCATATTCTTTAATTAAACTAAGTCGATCAAAAAATCAACATCCTAATCTGGATGAAGTCCAAAGAAATTACTTGGAAACAAGTTATGTAATTCATTAGCCACAAAAATAAAAACAACCCCCATAGATTCATTCCCCATGTTTGACCAATATAGAGTAAATCAAAAAACAAATTTCTATAAAATTTGTTCTAACAAGTCTATATTTAGGATCATACTCTTCCTTGAACACTCGGGAGTACCTATTAGTGGATTTATCAAATACACACAAATTATAAAAATAGGTATCTATTTTATGGTAAACAACCCAATCCATCCTGAGAATAACATTAAATTAACACAGATCTAGAACCATATCATCCTAACCTAGCTTGACATATGAATTTAAATGAGAACATTACGGGATAAAAAATTCTGACTTTTATTCTTTCCCTAAGTCTTGTTGAACTCCATAACAAATAGACTAATAAAAATGGACTTTTAAATGATTCATTATTAATGATGAAATAAATAATATAGTGGAACCATTATCACAAAAAAAACTAAACAAAATGAAATAAAGATATTACCTATAACTATTTCAAGAACAAAATTCCCTTCACCCAAAGAAAAATATACTATTTGAAACTGTATTATTCTAGATTCGTGAGGATGAAACTCTATAATATTTATAGAACCAAACTACATTGAATAGGATTTATATTTCAATGATATAATAATAATATATCGAGAAAAAAAATACTAATGTAACATCTGTAAGTTCCCTAAATTTCCACATGCATTATAATTTTTAGGAGGTGCTGGGAAAATACATCTCTTGTAACCTATCATTCCACGTTTTTAGAAAGTTAATGGATCACTATTATATTATTAAGAAGGTGTGGAATAATTTTAATTCTGTGATCCATTGTTACCACATATACATCACTCATTCTAGTTACTATTATTTATAATGGATATACTGAATCTTTTAATAGGTAAAATAGGAATCCTAGATAATCCTAACATTTATTTTAGGTTCATCACTTTAATCCAATAATTTTTACCACTTTTGTATAGGAGGTAGTATTTAGTGTATATATATATATAATGTCACATATATAATAACATGCCCATATAAAAACTCTCAGTATTCAACTTGTATCTAAATATAATTTCTTGAGGGAAATGAAACAATTTAATGAAAAGGTATACATACTCTATTTTTTTGAACACCATATTTTAGGGAGTGGGGATACATGGATTTATCAATCAACAATAATTAGTAAAAAATATTAATCAAATACTATCATAAAGTTATTTTTTCCAAATATTAAGCATGTTTCTCCTGAACCACAGTGACCCACCATCTCATTCTATAGCCTTCAAGATAATATATGATTAAATTTACATTTATAGGATATTTATTTCCAACAATGGTGAAAATAATTTGATCTTAATAACCTGTTACTCCACCACATTAGGGTCATTCATTCCTTGTAATTATGGTTTTTTATATAGTATAAATTTTTAGCATCAATATATATCCCATATAGTCCAATGTTTAAATTCTCTATATCATGATGGATTTGGAAAACCCCATATCCAATTACATATACCACTAAAAGTTTCACTTAATTAGGAATCTAATTACATAAGGGGTTGCCTTAGGGAACATCATCTGTAGAAACCTCCTATGTAACTCTATGAAGAGTTCTAGGGGTGTATGGAACTACATAAATGAACAATGATTGAATGACATACATGTCAGAAATCAAAGATTGAACTATGATAAAATAAGAAATGAAATAGGTTTCAATAAATACCCAACATAATTGACACTCATACTAATAACCCATAGAATCCTAAGGCTCATTATGATGAGTGGTTTTCAGGAACATGCTCATAACCCACCCCTAATACTATAAAATATGATATCATATCTAAAAAAATATCCCAATACATGAATGAAACTAGCATTTGATACTAATTATCGAAAAACTGACATGGTTCATCCCAGATCAAGACAACCAAGATATGCCATGTTAAGGCCGAAAGTGCATTAATTAACCCCATTTACTGGTGATATCAACCTAGGCGTCAATAACTATATTTGGGAATATTTTTTCCAATAATAAACCAAAATATTAATAATGGAATATATAAAAGAAATAAAATATGGGATAATAATGTTAGATTATATAAGAATGATAATACTTAGAAAATACAAGTTTTATTCCCAAAAAAACAATGTACATAATCTAAATGAAATATAATCACCATGTGATATGTTGGATAACATCCCACATTGTCACCAAAAAAATATACATCATTCTAAAATAGATAAAAACCACCTTCATTTATTTCCATTTTTAGAATTTATTATAAAAAATATGATCCTCACACACACTATGGTATGTTAATAGTGTAAAATAACCAGCCTTGTAGGACCATTCCAAGTGTTCCAAAAGATCTATTTTTAAAAAACCAATAATACACATTTAAACTAATACAAGGAATGAAATATAACATTACACAATTCATAATAAAACATGTAAATCTATCCCTTTATAATATCTTCAATATCATGTATAAACCATCCATTTTCAGAGAGTTTTCCAAGTAAAAAATTTATTATATAATGTGTAAATGTCCAATCCAAAAGGAGAACCATGTAAATTAATAATAGGGTAGGTTAGGTCTAGATTATCAGTGATCATCACATCTCACTGATCAATTGATGAAGTGTGAAAATATATATATAAAACATGCCACATAATAATAGAACACCCCAAAAAATTTTCCTAAAGTCATAACATATTTTTTTTATTGATTTTTCATAAATATATGTTAGGTAGATATAATAAATCTTATAATAGTAATATTAAATATACCCCCCTCATAAGTACAATTAGACATCATTTTCCATAACCCACACCAGGAGGAATTCAATTTCAATAATACACCACAATTAGAGAATTACAATTTAACAAAAAACATACATTTAGAAGATAAAATTTATGAATTTTTAATAGTACAATACATATTTTACAAATAAATAAGAAACTAAACCTATATAACCTTTTAAAAATAATTGAAAATAATTTAAATCAATAACACCAAATTGGAAATACCTTTTACAAAATAATCCCATACTTGGACATTTAAAAAATAATATATCTCTCATTAAAACAATTTTAAAAAACAATTTCAAATGAGAATGTAATTCTTATTTAATGAATAAATGATTTCATTGAAACTGCTCACAAAAATAGAGTATATATTATAATTTCCTAGGAACCTGAATCTATGAGAAATAAGAATCTTATGAAGTTACAATATATCATCAACCAAGGAATCTACATCATAAATGAAAAATTTAACAATATATAATAACTAAATGAAATAAATTAAATTAAAAAAATTATTTCTACACAATCATAATTTGAAAACCAATATATATCTCCTAATGACTAATATTCCTCCTAGTATAAATAGAAACACATATGAGAGTGATACAATAACTTTAAGAATCATCATGAGTGTAGAAAGGATGATCAATTCTCTCCCTCCAATCAGCAGAATTGAAAACCGTATGATGAAAATGAAGTTGAGAAAAAAATAGAGGGAAACCAAGACAACATGGTTCAGCCATCAACTTATATTGTTCATAAGAACAGATATCAATGAGATTAAACTCCTCTAAATGACTAGGTGTCTGATTAATCCATTATATATTCTAACCCAAAATATTTTATGGTGTTATTAGAGTTCAAAACACCCACGAGGGTCTCAATCTGACCACACCTATGATCGCAAAATGTTTTCTGACCACATTTTAGTTCATAATAATTAGTTTTTTTTACATTAAAAGCCCTCAATCATGGTTTAGTGGAGGTGAAACTGCATTTTAATCATAGGATGTCTCCCCACACCACACTTTTGAGACCACACAACGTACAACGTTTTGTTTTCCTATATGTGAAATATGACAATCTAAAAGCTCTAAATGGCATGGAATTTGGTGTTCTCTATCCCATTTTACAATAAGAAACTATAAAAATACATTTTAATCAACTAAACATTGAAAAAAAGTCCAAAACATCTTAAATGAAACATACTTCAAATTGGGATGTGATAATTCCACTTAGTATGTTCATGATAAGTGATATTTAAATGCTCATGGAACAATCATGATGATTTGGATAATGATATTGGTGGGTTCCCTATAGATTCAGATCCATGGAATTAATTTTTTAGTAGGGCTGAGAATAGTGTGTTATCAAATTGGTGGTCTTACATTTGGGTCTCATAACCACCTATCTTTTAGGGGCCCACAATCTATTGGTGGCCTTCTATCTACAATGGTGTGGTCAATCGTACAATCTATTCGTGAAATGATAGTACCTGCCACATGGTATATTAGTGGGGGTCTTATGGTGTGGGATAATTTGCTACTATCTTAGAGGTTCCTTCAATCTTAAAAGGAATTTCCAATCATATAAGACACATTAATATTTTAAAAGATTTCTTTATTTACCAAAATTATAAGTGTTTGGTAGCATTCTTTAGATGAAACCCTAAATATCTATGAACTGTGATATAGTAAACCATTATAATATAAAGATAAAATTAAATTATATAAATAGTAATAACTAAATTATGAGAAATATGTATAATGTTTTTAAATAATGTAAATGTATTGATTAATTATTCCTGAATAAGTACTCAATTTTTAGTAAAATCAATTCATGCTTCAAAAATAAGTTTTCATCAAATAAGTTTTTTATTGAATTATAATTCATTTATTCTTCTATTATATTTTTTTTATAAAATAATATAATTGTTTAATCATAATACGAGGATTATCATTGGTTTAATTTTTAGAATATTTCTTAGAATATTTATTTTCAGTGAATAATGAGAAATACCACTTTTTGTAAAAAGTCATTTATTTTCATATAGAATTACCATTATATATTTAATTTGATCATAAATATACAAAAATATACGTTTAATGATAAATTATCTAATAAAATAAATATGAACCATCGCTATACTTTATTTTGGCATAAGTTTTCTTTTAATCATAAAACACATTTTTCAACAATTTTTTTATGGGAGCAATGTGTTTTTATTTGAGTAAATAAAATTAATCTTTATTGAATATTGTTTTTAATTATAGTATTGTATTACATATTTAATAACATGGTATAACATTTATTTTATTTATTAACCTGAATTGAATGTTATTTAATTTTTATTTTTACATAATTATTTATTTTTCTAAAATAAGTTTTCATATAGGGTTTCAGGAAAATGTATGAATAAATTTTACAAATTATATGATTGAAAATAAAAAAAGTAAAAGTGAATTTATAATACCAATAATTATGATAATATTAATTTTTCAACCTATTTATTTGTTATTGTTTATAGTGAAAATATAATAATGTTGTATCCACAGTAAAGGTTAAAACAAGTATACCATGAGGGAAACAAATAGATAAGGGTAGTTTTACCATACACACCTATATAATTATTACTAGTTGAATATATTTATACATTATATTATCATAATTTCCATTACACATAAATTTTCTATCTATTCCCAAATAATGTAACCATATATAAATGCCTTTTTTAATAAATTACATGTGTGTCCCTCCCCTCACTTATAAAACAGAACCTCTCCTCCTATATTATTCAAATCATTTGTGCCTTAAAGATCAGAAATATCATTATAATAATTCATAAATTATTAATACCTAAATCACAAACATTATGTTATTCTCATATGAATAACCTTCAAGGTTTCAAGTGTACGCCAGATGAGGCCTCTCAAAGAAGAGGTATACATCTTAACCAAACTCTTTCTATTTTATTTCTTTACACACCTTCTCATAACATGTCATATCCATAAAAATATAGTTATTATAGCATCATAAACATAATTATATTTTATTATGAGTATGAAAAAAAATGTTTTTAAAATATTATCATTCAAATGGTATATGAAAGTGTCCTTCATGTGTATAGGCAGAATACCACCTCCATGTAGCGATACAATTCATTTTCCATCACTGTATTTCCTTAATGGGTTTTACAATGATTAGATTATATATATATTATAGATATATATGAAATAATAATTTTATTATAATTATAATATCATATATATATTCTCATCTTATAATCCATTGGTAAAAGATAATATTTCATGTGTGTACTTATGACTAACTCATCTACAAAGAAATGTGATTTTATATCATTTCTACATTACATGATTTCTATAAATGATGGATTTAATGAATATATGACATATTTATGATATATTAATGATTATATAATTTTGAATTATCATTTTACATTTTCAAATTATATTAATTAAAAATGGACAATTCGCTCGTGTGTGTCAAAAGATTATAATCTATATTAAGTGACATAAATAATTTTTCATCACCACTAAATTTAAATGGTTTTAAAATATAATAAAGATATTATATATTATATTTATTTCATTTTTAAAAATATATATATGTAGGAACCATGATCAAATTGTAAAGGCCATTATTGAGGAACCAAAAAAAATGTAAAATGAAGTAGTTAACACCTGAAATATCTAAATTAATACATAATTGTAAATTAACACGAGATTGAATGTTACAAAGTTGATAATATATGATATTTTAAGAACTAATATTGTTATTATATATGATTATAATAAATATAAATTTATTATATTATTTTAGAGAACTTTTTAATCAATTCATACATAATGTAAGGGTTTGGTAAAAATTTCTATATAGAAGGAGATGGTTTAATATTATGCACCATTTTTTTATTTATATAGTTTATATAATTAAACATAGTTTTTATTATATAAATTTTTTTTATTAAATTTATTTACCTAAATTCAATATTTTCATGTTTCTAATAATATGAATTTAAAAAAATAACAAGGACAAAGGGTTTTTTGTCTCAATTTTGTTTCATTGATACATGTTTGAAGATACACAACTATAATATTCTCTGAGTTTTATATATTTTTCAATTAAAATGTTTTTTTATTTAATTATCTTATTTTATTAATATTTAAATTTTCAATTTCAATTATTTTTTTATATCTGTTCTTGATTCAAATGATACTAAAACAGTAAGGGTTTAATGTTGCAATCAAATTGTATTGGGATTTTCTATCCATATATTTTGAAAAATTTTATTATATTACATAAATATCTAATATATTTTTTCATTAACTATTTCTATATATATATATATTACATGTTTTCTTTAACATTCTTCTCTTTTATTACATAATATTCTAAAATATATATATAAGGAAGACATAGATTGTTTTTCCCATCAAAAGAATATCTTTTAATCTATTTCAAATTTTATATAAAATTATTTTTTTAATTATTTTATTATTATCAAAATATTATTTAAATTAATTTTTATCAATATTGATTTTTAATTTCTAATTAAAAAAAAAATTTTGTCATATTCCAAAGATGTTATTTTTTATTTTTTACTAAAAAATTTAAAGGAAATTTGTTGATTGTACATTTCCTCATATAATTTCCCTAGAATATTGAAAACTCGTTTATTTAAAGATTAAGTTTTATGTTTACTATTAAATTTTAAAATAAAATTTTTCCCTTAATAATATTATTATTTATTATAATTTAAATAATGGGTTTTAAAATGGGTTTTTTCATCATGAAATGTACTTGTGACCATTAATATGTATTTTCAATTGTGATAACATCATTTGAAGTTTCATATAATATAATATTGTTGTGAGACATTGCTACAATATTTATTCCTTATCTATATGTTTACGATTATGATGTTGAAATTTTTATGAATCATATATGCTTTCCGTGTGTTATTATGTAATCTTCTAATTAATCATTTGTGTTCTTTTGGAACACATATGCATAATATTCATAATATGATGTGTGGTACAAGAATTATATATCTCTATAATCCCTTGTGTAAAATGTATATATCTTGAGTAAGAAATTAATGGAATGAAGAGTGGATTAGTTAACTGAGGTACTATTTCCAATAATATATTTATGGGATAAAACCATGACTATGGAAATGATGGAATATGGAGTGAAGCTGATCTAAATTGAATATCTTGGAAGTTATCCAGGAATAAGGAAATTTTTATTATTTTTATAAAAAAAATTATTATTATTATATTTTCTCATTGATTATTATTAAATTTTTTTATTTTTCCACTAAATTCTAATGACATTCAATTGAACAAACCTTATTCCATGATTCATGTCTAAAAATAGTTATCTTATTTTGTTTGATATTTATAATTCTGGATCAATATCTCATCCCTGATTGCCTATATTATGCTCACTTATGATCATTTATTTATATCTATTATGTTTACACTCACTGATAATCTAATATAACCCATTATTATGTTTCCATTTCCAAGGATATATATATTGGTTTGAAGTGTGATATTCCCAAGAAGGGTGATAGTTTGAAGAAAAAAATATGAAATGATGTATATATTTTTTTACAAGTGATTAATGTGTCATTGTTCCCAAATACATGAAAACAATTTAGTTCATATGTGTATGTAATGAAATTTAATTATTTTTCAGCTAGTAAGATGTAGTATTTATGTATAAAAAGTGTTTTTAAAGTTGGTATCAGAACAATTATTAAGTTTTTTGGAATATAGGATAAGAAAAAATGGCTGAAAACACCATATTATAAGAAAGATTATAGTAGAACAACTTATGTTATGGTAAATAATGGTGGATTATTTTAATAACAAAATATAACTTTTTATAGGTATTAAAAGTGTCTGTGGTTTATGCACAGATTTGACATAGGTTATTAACACCTAAAAACATAGCGAGTATATCTAAACCATTATTCTGGTTCATAATGAATAGTAAATTACTATGCCTATTATTTTATATTTTCAATATTAAATTTCATTTACTCTAAAATTTTATTTATTTATAATTATGATCTATTTGGATAGATAATTACCAAGTATGACCTAGGTAAAAAAACGTATAATAGTTTTAAGAGAAGGCAGCATGGTATAGAAATATTATGAATTATTTTTCATGATTAGAAAAAAAATCATTATTGTTTATCCTACCTTGATTTTTGTTTTATTTAATGAATAGATCAATAAATAATTGTATTAACTTTTACTATGATATATGATGAAATTATTATCGTCAAGAGGAACCAAATGACATGTGATATGCAATGACAAAGCTTATAATTATGCATAACCAACGATTTCATTATATGATGAACGACATAAATATATGGAAGTTTATAAATTAACCTACCAAGATACAAATATAGTTTCATGAAGATTATAGGGGAAATAAAATTCTGCATCTGATATGTTGAGAATGTGGGAAGAAGAATAAATGGAAATATATCAAAAGAACAAAAAGATGGGTTGGGTATAGAAAATAATGACATGGAGAATGTAATTGAAATGTAAAAATAAAATTTTTGTGTTGAAATAAATGGGTATAATATTTTCCATATGGTATCACCTAAGGATAATGTCCTAATTTTTTAAATATATGCATAGTAGTAAAATTAATTTCCTATATAGAAATATAGTTAATAAGACCACCATGGTTGTATGAGTATTGTATTTATTTTTAATTATGAAGAGTCTAAAAATGTGATTTGATATATATGAATTGTTTTTGAAGTCATATATATGTGTAAACTAATAATTATGCTAAAATTGAGTTTGATGAATCTTGAAAATGATTCATATTCCTTATTATAGAAAGACAGTGTTAAGGAACAAGATAATAGATCATATTTAATAGTTTTTAATGGAAGTGGAATGACTGAGGTATTTATGTATTGGTATTTATGAATTTTGTTTTGTATATATTTTATCAATGATATTTTGGTTATAAGAAAAATGGTACATCTATGTATTGTTTTAATGTAGTTTTTATTTTTGGATTTTCAGGAATTTGTTTAATGATTATTCTAGTTGTTGTCTTTTCTTTTAGGATTCACAAGAATAAGTTGGTTAATTATCCTAAGAAAGTGGTTTGACTATAAGGTGATATTTTTTGAAACACATTATTGGTTTATGTTTAAAAACAATATATTTTCTTAACTTTTATACAATAATTATTATTTGGGATAATTAGATTCTGGATATTGATATAGTAAATTGGATAGCATTTGTGACTATAAAAGTATTTAGTGTTTTTAGGGAATAGTTTTTTTTGTTATCCATGCTAAATTTTATATCCTATTAATATTTATGGAATAAAAATTATGGTTAGTGATTTTTTTTGGAATAAGGTTATAATTTTTAGGGTGGGGATATAAGTTTTCATTGACGTTATATGGGTTTTCATGTTTTTAGCATGATTTATTATAATATATGATCACGGAATTTAAATTTTTTAATGTGAAATCAAGAGTTTCAAAATATTTTTTGTGGATAAATGTTAACCTTATTTTTGTAATTTTGTACCCAAATTCAGAATATTTGGTTTTCGAATTTGATCAAACATATTTTGGAAAAGTATTAAGGTTTAGTATTTATAGTACTATTTATTCTAACCATTGGTTATTATGGTTCAGGTATCGTACATTAATTTAGTTTTTCAACATATACATATTTTTTCATATTTGATTACTTTTCCATGAAATTTTATTATTTAAAAATATATAGAGAAAAAAATAACGACCTTTCAATATTAATGGATCTTAAGTCATATCAAAACATTATTTTAATGCTTCAAGCATAAAAAATTAATAATCTTAAAAAAATGGATGAATAATGGAGTAATATTATTAGAACACAAACAAAATGGAATAAATTTAATTTATGGATTTCAGGAAATAGACTATTAAAATATTACCATATTCCATGTTAAAATAATTCTTAAACATTTATAAATAATTCCACGAAAATATAAATGTATGTGTTTTTTAATTTGGTTTTAATGATTTGATGGTAATTTTCACACCTCACTTATTTACGTTTTTGTGTAAATTAACATTCTCAAGATCATTATTTATATCAATCATTATTATTATGTGTCAACTTCTACTAATGATATCCTTATATAATAATTCATTTATGTCATATTATCAGTTATATTTATTCTTCCAATATTATATTTTCAAATTATGTTATATTTTCCTATAATTTAAAATATTAAAATTTTCATAATGGATATAAAAATTGATAGGATTTAATTTAATTATGTGTGGGATAGTGAAACTACTAAAGATTTATTTATATATTATTTTCAAAAAATAAATTATTTTATTTAGTAGAATGATTTACACAGAACCTTGAGTCTATATAAATCATTATATAGTAAGATATTCATGAAATTTCATGGTAAAAATAGTATGAAACAAAAAATAAGAACTATATATATATTTTCTAAATAAATAAATTTTTTATTAATGTGTTGTAAAAAAGTACTCAATTTTTAGAAAATTCATTATTTGTTTGAAATTTTTCTTTCATTATTATCTACTTTTAATTTCCTTATAATTAATTAAAACCAATTTTATAATTTTTTTGATATAAATATCATTTTTTAATTTACAATTTCATTATTATCATAGAGTTATTTTTTATGATTTCTATACAAGGATATATTTTCCTACGAACAATGAAAAAAAAAACTTTATGAAAATGTTTGATTATATTAATATAAGATATCTATTATGTTTTAAATTTGATATTAAAGTAACATATTTATCCGTTAACTGTTAATAATATATTTAATTTCATAATAGTCTTCATTATCCATTATTTTCAAAATTGTTTATTACTGTGCTTGAAAAAACAATTTCTTATATATGTTTTTATGAACATAATTTGGTTTTATATTAATAAATGAAATTATTTTTTATTGACTAATTTTATTAATTAAATATATAGATTATTTATTCAATAATAATTTTTAACATTAATTTTATGGTTTTTACAAAAAAATGAATCAGTGTAAATTAGATTTTATGATTAAACATTCTTTCTTCTAAAATGGTTTTTTATTATGAGTTGTAAACATATTTAAAATGCAATTATACCACTTATAGAATTTAAATATCATAAAATATATTTTTTTTGGATTCATTATAATTAATAAAATCCAACAAGTCAAACATATTTTTCGTTATAGTGAATAGTGAAAACAATAAAATTTGCTAACTATGGATATGGTTAAATTGAGTTCAGTGAGGGGTTAGATTAAGATATAAAGGTATGATTTCAAAAAAAGATTGGTAATTATTTTTTTAATGTATTTCAATATTTTCATATCGTAACATCAAATCCATTTTCATTTGGTTCCAATTTCCCTTGAAATTGACTTTATAGAACTGATATCTTTTAAGAAATTATTTGTGTGTATCTTCGCTAATTTATAGAAGGGAACCTATTATCCTCTATTATACACACTAGTTGGTTGTTATATCTCAAAAAAATATAAATATGCTTCCTATAATTATTTCATTAAACATATATCTTCTGGTCATCTCTTAAGTCCAATATTTCAATGCGTAATTTTTTATCCGAAGGGTGTATCTCAAATAATTTGTGAAAATTTCATCCATGCTAATTCATTTTTATTTACTCATAGACATTATAAAAATTTATTCTATATGTAAAGAAATTATTAATATATTATCTTCAAAATCACTGGATTTAAAGTATAACTGGATTATGTTTTTATAATTTAATCTAATGTTGGTCATTAGATGTAATTTTAATTTTAAATTGTAAATAAACACATGTCAGAATTTTGATAGTTATTAAATATTAAAACCCCACTTTTTTTGTTTAGAAAATGGGAATTAATATTAAAACAACTATTATAACTTCTGTGTTCTGAATTTGAAAAAAGGATTCTATATTTGGAATCAAAAGGTTCAAATTGTGTAAATAGTAACCTTTTTTTTAGAAATTATGAATAATAACTTCAGTAATTATTAAAATTACCTTTGTTAAAGGGTAAATATCATAAATAAGGAATAAAATTTATATTATAATAATAATATTAAACTACCATAACACATGTACTAATCCTATTGAATGATAAATTTATAACCATGTAAATAAATTGGTCGATTTTGGACCCCATGGATTCACTTGGATGTTAAAATGACATTTTATGAGAATTTAATTAATGTAAAGATAATTAGAACCTAAACATATATCTTTTACTACCTAGATTTTAATATATGGTTTGATAACCAATATCTATTTCTATAAATATTTATTTTAAATATAAAAATATTTCCTAAATCATGGTATTTTTTTATAATTTTTATTCATAAGATAAATATATTTATTTATGGAACAACAATGATGTAGTTATTACCTCATTATTGAATGTTTAAAATAAATGAATTTATAACTATTAAAAATAAAATTTGAACATTTTGATTCCATTGATGAATTTTTAGCATAAAATTGAGATATAAGTTATTAATTAATGACCTTTTTTGAAGGAATCATGTTGTTAACAATATTCAAAAAAAAATGTATGACTAGTGTCAAAAATTGACATAATTCAAATCATAAAACACAATATAGATTACTAAATTATATTAAATTTTTAAATATATAATAATCGAAAAAATAGTTAATATAAGTCCTAATATGTCATAAATTACATTCTGTGGGTCTTTTGACATGATATGGTAATTATGTTAACCCCAAATGTTGAAATAACAAGATATCACTGTAATATTAAAAAGTTTAAAATAAGGGTTAAACTACAATGATAAGGAATAAAAATATACAAAACCTCTCTAAAAATTATTGGAGTTTATGTATTTGAACCTAAATAATCTTATTTTTTTACTTAAATAAGTTTTGGAATATTTATTAATTGAAATTGAATTTATAATAAATTAATATTATTATAATTTCTTAAAGTTCCCCTCTCCACTCATATAAAAGGGAACCTTCTCCCAATCCTCTTCACTCTATTTGGAGAATTTAATCATGTCCATACCCTTCCCATTTCTCATATAAACATCCCTAGTTACATTATAGAGTTTTTAGTCTTCCTAAAAGTCCATGTATATGCCCTAATAGGAATGTTAATAAAGTCACATTCAGGAAGACATACTCGCTTCTACTGATTCATTCAAATGTCTTTATACTTCTACTTTCACTTCTTTAGTTGTTTCATTATAATGTAATATATTCAGTATCAATCAGATACTAATATGTTATTATGAATTTTGAAACGACCATATTTCACATTTTATCCATGCTACAAAAAATGAAATCACCGCACATGCGTACGGACGACTTACCATCTCCACGTCGTGGTGTAATCATTTTTATCACCACTACCTTACATGGATGTGTATAATGGATTAAATAATAACTATATATGACTATTATAAAATTATACTAATTTTGAGATATTATACACTATCCACTTCAATACAATTCTTTAATAATGGGAATGATATCGTCGCTCGTGCGAATACACTGCCTACCGTGTCCAAGACGTGATGAGATTCAGTCTCCACATTAACCAATCAAGATAGATTATAAAGTATATATAATAAATAATATTGAATTATATGAAATAATAATTCTACTATATTTATGTATATATATTTTTAATTTACTTGCTTCCATTAAATTCAAATTCCGAAATGAAAATAGTATTAATGCGTACGTACAACATACTGTCTCCCTGAAAAGTGTATTTCATTTAATTTATCTATTTATTATATATATATTTATATATTTATATTTATTTATTTATATTCTGAATATATATGACATATAATTCTATTTTACATTTTATAGATATGTAAATTATTTTCGATCTAATAATATCTAGAATAACCTATCCAAACACATACGACAATGAAAATGATTATTACCCAAAAGGTTGAATTAACATGGAATTGACAAATGAAATAGAAAATAGTGTCAAAAGTAAATAATATAAATTGTAATACATATTATTATGGTTAAATTACATTTAAATTATGTGTTTAAACACACTTCCATGAGTTTTGGATACATACGAAAGAAATCAGTCAGAAGGTAAGGGTTAACATTTCCAATCAAATTTTTATCTCAGATTCATTATTTAGTAGTATTTAGATGGATATATTTATCTTCTATGTACATGTTTTATAAAAAAAATTCATGAAATGTTTAATATTATTATATTTATATTTAAAGTTATCATTACTTTTTTTTTTACCTTTACTACGTTGTAATGGAAGGAATCACTTTTTTGTTTACCATACGAGGGACTTTTTGTCTTTTCCGGTAAATGTATGAGGATAATTTATTTTTTTAACTTTAATGGAATGAATTAATTTTTATGATTTCATTATTTTTTATTTACAAGAATATTCTACTACACCATTTCTTGTTTATTTTCAACTAATTTTTTTTTAAAATTGTGTATCATTTTGAGAAACGAAATCATTTTTTATGCAAAAACTATATTTTACTCAAGTCCTCTGTCTAATGGATTTATCAAACTTGTTTTCCATATGAGATAACATAAGGTAATATTTGTATCCCAATTATTACATTGATTTTATTATTTTTATGATGGAATTATTTTTATGAAGTCCATTTATCTTGTTTGGATTATGTTATGATGACATGATGTTTAAAAATCCAATTTTATTTCGTAGGATATGCTATTGTGAATGATTTATGTTTTTGTGGAACATGTAATACTGGTTTTGTAATGAGATGAGTGAGACCTATATCTCCTTCAAATTCATTGATTAATGATTTATATCTCATGAGATGGATTTGGCTGGAACGACATGAAAATCCATTTCAGTAATACATGGTTGTAATGACAAGTAAATCCAGATCAGTAATACATGGATGGAACCACATGTAAACCCGATTCAGTAATGGAAATTTTCCATCATGATGGTTATTCCAAAAACACCTTCTCTACAAAATAAATAATATTTTGTTCATTTTAGTTTTCCACAAATAAATGTTTTTTGTCAATGCTATTATATAACAGTTAATATTCCATAATGATCTATGACTTACATGTTTCTATGATTTAATTCATGGATTAGTATTTTTTGTTTAATCTTTATGTTCAAGTTTTAACACTTAAATTTTTATCATTTGTTTAATTTTTTTCAACATAAACCCTTACAGAGCATTTGAGATCACATTTTTTATTTTTTCATTTCCACAATACATAAATAAAGGTTTTATTTAGGAAAGAAGTAAAATATCATTATGGGAGATGTTGATAATATTTCACCATAATTAGAAGATTATTTTCCAAGATTATAAAGATATTAAAATAATAAAGTCATTGGGAATTTGTTTGTGTCATGTCTTATGTATTCCACAAAAAATGTAATGTCTGTGTAGATCAAGCATCTGTTGTTAGAGTCGATATTAGAGTGAAGGTTTAGTATCCATTGGAATCTATTATTCGAAAACATTAGTGACATCCCTAGATATATTTCTAAGGATACATCTAGAGTTTTCTCTTTGGATAAGTCTATCAATAGGTTGCAGTTCTAGAATTATGTTAATGATCTTTAATAACCAAGGATTAAACCCATGTTGTTAGATATTGAATGTACTCCACTCTGATTATGTTGATTACTTCTATGATATGTGTATCTCACACCATTATTTTTGGTTTTATTTAATGGATGACACTAGGAGGAATTGAATTAATGCTGACTCTGATGGAAAATTTAGTGATTATAAATAATGAAATTGGATAATGACAAGAGAGAATGATATTATGATTATTCCAACTCATCGTTCATGATATATGATTAAAAATGTGAGATTTTGTGACATTCCTAACAAATAAAATAAGTTGAAATGATTTTTTTGAAGCATAGAATAAGGAATATTCACCTTCCTACATTTCAAGAGGAAGGGAAGAGTATCCTTAATAAGTACCTCAAATAGAGGGGAAGATGTTATCTCTATGTGAAAAAATATCATAGGGTGATGAATATTTATGGTGTATAATGTCTCATCCATGGAAAAAAATTTCATTACCCAACAGAACGCCCATGGATAAGAATATATTTCTATGAAAAAATTACATTTTCTATTCTTACTATTAAAGTAGAAGGATTGAATTATTTGTGTACATGAATCCACAAATGATGAATGTTTAATTATATAATGATGATGAGTTAATATTTTTTTCAATGTATTTTATAGAATATGGTGAATATTTATAATAGATATGAAAATTGATTTAAGGAAAACGTGATATTCTTAAGAAACACCTAATTAAGGGAAGGATAACCCTTAATATGAGAATGATGTTGAGATAATGAAATTTTGATAAATATATATGGACAATATTATTTACGTTGGAACTGGTTTTGGATTTCGTGACATATAGGTTATGTTATCACAGATGATCTATAAATATTTTATGCACTTAAAAAAATATATATAATGAGTTTTGGAATAACTAAACATGAATATTTTCAATAAGGATATATGGTAATTTATGTTATTAACATGAATCAAACGAATACATGATGAATCCATTAAATTGTTTGGAATGTGACCAACAAGTTATATCTTAAGATATATGGGGGATAAATGATGGTATTTACAAGCTTGTTTTATGGCCTTTCCTGGGATTATTATTTTTTACTTTGAGTTTGGAAAATTTTATTTTGGATAATCCTAATGGTTATAATGGAATATTTTGGACATCAGACTGTATTTTTTAGGAAAAAAACTTTTTATAAAATGTTATATTAGTATTGTTTTAGAAAAATAACAACCAACAGGGTGGGCGACAACACATTGCGTTGGACAAGGCTCTGGGAATGGAACCCACAACCAAAGTGTGAAATGCCTTTATCGCTTACCACTGGCCTATGGGAATCCCATGGTTTGTATAAATATGTTTTATTTCATTTAATTAGTATGATAGATTATGTATATGTCCCTTTTCTAAAACATATACAATTAATATCACCATAGATTCAATTCAGGATATTTGATAACATGTGATAACCTTTTGTGACAGAGAAAGATGGAATGACCTTCATTCTATCGCATGATCTTCTAACACATCAAGAATGAAAAATTTGACATAATTTCATTAATTATGAGATGAAGTTGAAATTTCTAAATGAATAAACCATAATGAGAATGTACCAAAATGGTGTAAGTATTTATCATCATGTAACAAATTAATCAAATTTGGGAAAAAGATCATAAAAAAAAGTTTCATATTACCTGCTTATTTGATGAATCATATGGTCCCTTAAATCATCACAGGTTTATGGATTTCCTGTAGTTAACTTTTTTGAAAACATATTCTCTATCACAATCCATCAGAACATGATGGTCAGATTTCCCTTCCATATTCATGTTTTCACTTCCCAAATATTTTCTCCTACGTGGAAAACCCTTGATGAGTAACATTGGATATGAATTATGTTTCTATATTTCATTTTGAAAATGATTATTTAATATCCTTTTTATGATGTGAGTCTCCATGAATGAAAAATTCATGTAGTAAAAAATTTATATCCTCAAAAAATTTTGTCGGAAAAATTCATTTTCAGGAGTGTAGAATGTAATACCCTGATATTTTATGAGATTGATTTTTTAAAATTTAATATATCCCTTTTGTTGTACACTACATACTTATTATCTTGTTCTATACACAACACTGTATTATCTTGCACTATATGAAACAATATTCATGGTTTGTGTTGCATATAATTTAATGTTTTTTTGATAGAATTCATTTCATGCAACACTATGTATATACTTTATTCAATGTATAAATGAACTATTTTTGGATTCTGTTATACACAACAATAATGGATGCATTTACGTCATGCAACACTGACCTGTCTTGTGTTATAATCAAGAGAGACCTTCCTTGATAGCTTGTATTGTATGTGATTCTGATTTTCATTAATAAATGATAAATTATTAAAATATTATTACTTAATGGGATATAAAATATCTGTTATGAATATTATTAACCAATACTTTAATTTTATATAACATTATAATTTATCTTACACATTTTCTAGAACATGATATGAGAGAAAAATAAATTTCTTGGGATAAAAGAAGTAATTTTTTTAAAAAAATGCAGTTTTACCACCTATTGATGGAAATCCAATTTTAAATCAAGTTTTTTAAAATTTTATATGTTAAATTTGACAAAATAAACTTTTCTTATGGAATCGGAACATAAAATTTATCTTTTAAATTTTTTTTGTATTTCTCTAATAAAATAAAAAATTTAATCAATAGTGAAAAAATACAACATTTTAATTAAGAACTACATATTTTTCTAATATTTTAATATTTACATTATAATTTTAATTTCTTTAAAGTGTAGTCATATTTTTTTTATTTCATCAAATGTTCTTAATTGGATTTGATTTCACTTTTAAATTAGACATAAACACATGTCAATCATTTGATTGTTATTACTTCACAAAAACTTATGTTTTGGTTTTGGAAACAAGAATTAAATATAAATTAATTACTATTACTTCTGTGTCTTGAATTTGGGAAAATGGATTCCATATTTCTAATAATAATGTTTAAACTATGTAAATAGGTACCTTTTATTTTTGGACATTATCAATAGTAACTTCAGTAATTATATTATATACCATGGTTAAAGGATAAATCTGCTTAATAAGGATGTTAAAAACAATATTATAATCATATTAAACTACACTAAAACATGTACTAATAATATTTTATGATATATTTCTATCCATGGGCATACATGGGTCGATTTCGGGACCCCATGGATTCACATGGATGTAAAAATTACATTTTATAAGAATAATTCTAAAGTAAAGATACTTATAACCTAAATATATATCTTTTACTAAATAGATTTTAATATAGGGTTATGTAACATATATCTATGTATATAAATAGTCCTTATAAATATAAAAAGACTTCCTATATCATGGTATTTTATTTATAATTTTTAAAAATTATATAAATATATTTATTTATGACATAATTATGACGTAGTGACTACATCTTTAAGGAAAGATTTAAATAATTGAATTTATAAATAAAAAAATAAATTTAAAATGAGAATTATGATGCCATAAATTAAATATAATGGATTAAATTGACATATTTATGATTATTTAATTCAATTTTTTTGAAGGATTCATGATGTTTTTAATTTTTAATAATATTCAAGTCTGAATAGTGTTTAAAATTGAAATATTTCATAACATCAAACATATGAATAGTATATTTAATGATATTAAATTCCTAAAAATTAAAATTCACCCAAATGGTTCATATAAGTCATTTTATGTCATTAATAACTTTTTTTTGGGTCGTTTGACATGATATGATAATTAAATTGACCAAATTTTTTTAAATAACATGATATTATAGTTTGATTAAAAAGGGTAAAATAAACGATATACCAAATATATAAGGATAAAAAAATATTCAAAATTATTATAAAAATTATTTTATGATGGTTATATGAACCAAAATCATATTATCTTCGAAAAAACTATGTTCTAGACATTTTTAATTGAAATTTAATTTATAATAAATTAATATTTTGATTGTTTCATAAGGTTTCCCTCTCTTATCTTAAAAAAGGGAACCTACTCCCTCACCTCTTCACTCCATTTTGAGACTTCATGCTCATCCATACCCTATATGCTTCTATTCTCAACTTACTTAGATACACTCTATATGTTTTGGTCTTCTTAGAAGACCAACACTAGTGCCGTAAGAGAAATTTAATAGAGGCACGTCGAGGAAGAGGTAATCCCTTATACTAATTCATTCAAATTTATTTCTTATTCTACATCCTCTTATTTAGTTGTTTCATTCTAAAGTATTAATATCAGTATAACTCAGATTCTAATATTTTATTATAAATATGAAACAACCCTATTTCACCTTCCATCTAATCTATAAAAAACGAAATCACTGCATGTGGGTACGTACGACATATTGTTTCCACACCATGGTGTAATATGTTTTTCACCACCACCTTACATGGATTGGTATAATGGTTTAAATAATAACTATATATGATTAGTATAACATGATTATAGATATTATATATTATACACCATCCAATTCAATACAATTAATGAATTATGGGAATGATATCGTCACTCATGCGTACGTACAACCTACCATCTACACGACATTATGGGATTCATTATCCACATTAACAATTAAATAATCATTATAAAGTATATATAATAAATAATCATGAAATATATGACATAATAATTCTAATGGATATATATATATATTTATTTAATTTAATTACATCTATTCAATTCAATACAGAAATGAAAATAACATTCATGCGTATGTACGACGTACCATCTCCATTAATGGTGTATTTCATTTAATTTAAAAATATATTATATATATTTAAATTGTCATGACCCGCCTTCACCTAGATTAGAGGAGGGGCAATAAAATTCCATATCATTCCTTCTACATGATGAATGAGATATAATGAACCCCAACTCCCACCTTTAATTTCCCCTGGAGTGGCGATTATCACCAAGGGTATAGAATGACATGTAATATGGAATGAATTACTCGATTTATAAAACAAGATTGGAAGTTAAGAAGGTAAATCGCAAAAAAGCTCCAATAGTTGAATGTAAATGTAAATCCAAAATCCAATCCCATATGTATGTCTACAATAAATTGATACAATATACATGAAAACTCTAAAAGGATGTACCAAATGCAATGAAAAGCAGAAAGTACAACTATCCTGATGTCTAAGATAGTAAGGTATGTCATGGTCCCCAATTTCCTCCTCAAAACCAAAAATTATTTTTATATATGTAGGGTGTGTATACATGTATACATAGTAGGGAGAAAGAAAATATATCACATAGAAGTTGGGAGGATTCTAATGACCTGTGAGAAATTAAAGGTAACTAGAACATGTAGAAATGACACTATCCACCGATTCTCGCCATAAAAAAATCCAAAAAAAATTCATGTTAAGTAAATTAATAAAAATATCACATTGATATTTGGCTACCCTGCACCACTATTCCAAAAGTTATATAGAACATCCTACGCGTAAAACCTCCCCCACTAGTTCCACTAGAGTCCCACTGCCACCCCAAAAACAACCACTACTATTTTTTTAGTGTCTGCACCTATCGTAGAAGGAGACCTCTATTGGTGATCACTATTGATACTATTAGCGATCGAAAAAAGTGGTCTCTAAAATAGAAATGTAAATGGTGGGATTTCTCACGCCCCCCGCGTTGTCTTCCTTGATGTCACCCGCTCCAACAGCCATCAATGCCTCCAGCCGCCACACCACCACCACAGGTCCCCCCATAACCCCCACCATGTCGCCTCTCGTCGCCCCTACCAACACTTCCAGTGAACCTATCACCCCTAACAGTAGACCACCGCCATCCAATCCCCAACGTCAGCCTGAACACTTCCTCCGACCACCGTGCTTCTTCCATGGTTGTCGACCCATGCTTGGGGTACCTCCCCATTAACCTCATACATGCCTGCATTCCCCAGAGTATGATCGACCAAAAATAGCTAGCAGTTTCAAAGGAGAGTTTTAGTGGCCACCTGTTTACTTTATTATTGAGTAATAATAATGTATGAACTGTGATCTCCAAAAGAAGCTATAGTGTGGTCTCTTAAGGGAATTAGCGATCGCCTTTGGTGGTCTCTAAAACTCGCATTTCTAGTAGTGAACCTTGTGGGCCACCACCACCACTCATTCCGCCCACAAACACCTGGGACACCACAGCTGCACATAACCACACCTGCAGATACCTTGGCATCAACAAATACTTCAACACCCATTAACACATTGGCCTGATAAACTTATGTAACACCCAAAGTCAACTAGGCGTCATCAAAAAGACACATTGGAAACAAACCTCCCACACACACCGGGGCCAACCATCAAAACACAGAAGGTTTGAAGAGTTTTGGGCCATTGTAAACCATAGGCTATCATAGCCAACTCGATTATTCTTGGGAGACCTGGGTGAGGGAGAAAAAAATATCTAATAACTATCCACTCATATGAATGTTGGAAGAAAACCATCAACCATGAAATGTGGGTATTTGGAATAAAGTTATAAACATGGTTGGGGTGCATATGAGAACCAAATGAACTAAACTTATACATATATATATATAATCAAGCTCTGATCCCAACATAAGGGTTCTGAAACAAACAACCAGACTGTACCTGACCAGTTATGCTTCTACCTATACATGAAAAAATACACCATAACAACAACTAGAACACAACCCACTTCTGGAAAATTGTTTCCCCATTGAACTCATTATTTTTATCATGTTCACGTGATTCCGTTGAGTGAATTCTCCAATAAATGGAATGTAATATACAGAACCATAATCCAAAACAACACAGAAGGAAAAAATATCAAATAATTAATTTAAGCATCCACACCTGGTTCACTAGTACTGTGAAAACAAAAAAAGGGATTTTTGATCTTCCCCAAAGTAATGGAACCAAACCAAGACCCAACATATTGGAACCACATTACCTCAAATTCACTAACCAACCACTTCTCAATGAAAGATTCCATTCCCATTCACATCACCCCAAAAGGAATCAAACATTCCAACCACATGGCTGTCACTTTCTTGTTGGCCATGCACCTATCCAGTTGGGTCTATGAGATATTGGTCCCCCATTGATTGTTTCACCATGTTAAAAAGTCCCATAATAATCCATGGTTGATGAGTCATTTCTTATCCATGAACTGAGTGTACTCCCTACTATCATTACTCCATAGATGGACTCTTCATTTCCTTTATTCGGGGAAAGAAACAACATTGAAATAGCCGACAATAAAACATGGATCGTTGTTACGATAAAAAGAATTTAACTCACTATATAAAGTTTCCCTTTGATGAGGGTCACAGATTCCATATACAACAGACATGTAGAAGGTGATTTCACCATTGGAAAACGTTTTAATTGATGAAATGATTACCATCATAGACTAGATCTGAAGAGTAGTAATTATGCCAAAAAAAATCCAAATGTGCCAATTAGAGTGGTCGGCATGTAGGGAGCCCTGCAACCTGATCTTCAAATTATATTCTATGATTTTGAAAAGTGAGGTATGTTTATCCTTTAGGTTCCTTGATTGTGAATGCATTCATACTCCCTCTAGTTTGGGTAGCTCCATAGCAATGGGAGAAATATAAATAATGGGATAGGTGTTAGTATGGCATCAGACATTGGGAGTAGGAGTGGAATTTATCTCTATCTCTTTATAACTATAGATGACCACCTCAGGTGTATGATATCGATTAGGGGAGTTTGTAGCAGGACAATCACCTGTGGGGGTCCAGAACAGATCAGAAAAATCACCATTAGAGCAGGGCAGAACTGTAAGAGTGAGTGGTAGGTCCAGAAATCCTAAGGTCTAGGGAAGACTGTCTAACATCCACTCCTCTAGGAACAAACATTTAATAGATTAAAAATAGGGAGTGTGGGTATGTACATACAAAATTGTAATGATGGAACTCCTTTTGGGATGTATGGGACTATAGCATGGCTGGCCGCCAAAGCTTCTTCGTGAGAAGGTAATGGACTCCAAGACATCCTGAAAAGATCATATATAGGCATCGTCGCTGAAGTGCCACCATAAAAGACCCTTCCATTCAAGATGCTTTTGGAGGAGTAGAACTAAATAAGTTCATCTTCTTATCTCTATAGTTTGAGACCATAGGTGGAATTATCCATTCCCTTTGTCATTGTACGCTATAAACCTATAGAGTGTGTCTATATAGAATGCATTAGGAGAATAATATGGGGAAGATAGGGTAAACGATCTCTCTGCTCCAAAAAAGAATCATGAACCTGAACAATGATCTTATTTGGTAGAGGTCGAGATGTTTCCATCTCTGCACATAAGAATGATATTGATACGTCCATTAGTTAGTGGTTCCCGCATCAAAGCATAGAATACCACAAAGGGAAACTCCTGTCACCTTAAAGAACCTGCCATTCTGAAAAGGGAGTGGAATCCCTTGGAGGTAGATCCAAATAGTAATAAATAGATTCTCATTATCTCTTTGAACATCAAGGGACCATCAAGATAGGCTGAAACTCCAGTGCCCAAAGGATCAAAGAGCCTCACACGACACATGGTGGCAATCTTCCCCCAAGTACATAACTAGGAAGAATGAATTCAGGTGAATGGCCGAGAGGTGGACTGAGATATAGACTCCCCAGTATTGGACAAAGTGCTAAAACACTACTACGTGGGTTTTAAAGAACCAATGTGAGCAACCAGGGACAACATCAAGCATTCCTCAACCTTTGCAAAGGCCATCACTAGACAATCCAGTGATAAGTTGTCATCTTCACCTTAAGAATTCATGGTTGGAACACAAACATACACGAAACATAAATGGGCGAGGGATAGAGTGATCCACAAGGAACATCCTTGAATTCACTTTTCTGGGGGAACAATGGGGGAGTCAAAGGATATATGAGCATGATAGGGAACATGGACAGATGGATAGGGGTGGGGTAAGAGCGAGGGGGGAATTTCCTTCAAAATGACAGACTCTAGATTCATTGACAGAAGGTGAAGGGATAGCCACCATGGAGATAGAATGAAAGGATGTTCATGCTGGGGAAGCAACTAGACAATGGCCTTGAATGGACTCAATGGTCCAAAAGGTTGAAAAAGCATGCAACGCATGAGTCACATTCTCAGTGGATGAAGAATCCATCCAATGATATAAATTTTTTGACTTTTACGATACATGAATTTTATTTATAGTTTCATATGTGAGGTTACTATAATAGTGTTTAAATTAAAATTCTTAATGGTAGTGTTACTATTCCAAAGGTCATTTTACTATTCAATCTGTATAAATTAATTAATTTCTATAAAAATCAATTATTTTATTATAAATATATAATGAATGTAAATATTGACTTCCATAATGAAAAAAAATATATTATAAGTACCTCAGTTGTTGCATTAAAAATTCCATCTATTTCTATTTGATCTCAATAAAAATATCTGCATATCCAATCATATTTTACACACATCAACTATCATGGATTCATACACTAGCCTGATATGATACTTTAAGATAAATCTCTACAATCACATATTACAAAAAAGATTATGTTCACTCTGGATCCGCATCAATACATTCCTCTACATCTTTTTTTGTGATCAATCCCCTTACCAGGATTTTCATTTTTATATAATTGTTTCGTCTAATTTAATGGATCTCTATTCTCTACACCCAACATTTATATAACCTTATTAACCTACTTTCCCAATGTATAATAGGGATTCAAGATTATCTCATGACCTTAATATATTCATTGCAGGTTGAAAACTACCACTTTAAATTCATTAATATGTTTAATTTTATCTTATTCTACAATTGTAAAATGATCAATTACCATTTTTGATTATTCAACATTGATATATTACTCAATGAAATAATTTTAGTTCTCTATAATTGAGTACATAGTATTTTAATTTTCATTATTTATCTTAGAAATCTATTATTTCTACTTCATTATATTATTTTCTCATCATGAACCACTCTATTTTATTTCTTTTTTCTCCCAAAAAATATATCTATTGAAAAGTGGAATCTAATTTAGTGTGGAGATCATCTATTCATTCGAAATATTATTCATAATTGTCTCTTTCTTTATTTGGATTATAAATACCAACAACTAACAAAATATCAATTTTTATATGATCCTTTATATTTTCTATATCTGCATCCTTAGATTCTTCTAAACTATCATTTCATAAGAAATTAGATACATATTTTTTATGATATTTCTCTTAAGAAATTTATTACATTTTGCATTTTATAAATAATTAATCATTGGAATTTTGACTGCATTCTCATTATCCTCTTGAAACATAGTTGGGAAAAATGTCATAAGTTGTACAACATTTCCATAGTGAATGTATTCAACTTAGAATTTCCAATTGAGCATTAGTTTTAATATTTTTAGAATTATTGATATGAATGACATGACCTCACCCGTCTCTGATTCTTCTTTTCCATCATAAAATTTTGACTCTTGCTAGCTTTGAATGCCACGTCATTGGAATTCCCTTTTTCCACAATCCTAATATCATCATTTATCATATCATATATGACAAGTATTCTATATAGGCATTCCACTATGATCTAAATTGGATCATTATCTTCAAGTAAAATGATTATCATATTGAGCTGAGGTATAAGTGTTCTTAATATTTACTTGATGATTTTTATATCATTTTAGATTTATCCAAGACCATGCAATTCATCTACAAAAACATTCATTAAATTAATGAATGAATCAATCGAATAATTAGGGTGAATTCTAATATCCTCATTCTTGTTTCATAGAACCTATAATTTAGGTTCTCTAGCTGATTAGTTTCAATCATATATAATTTTAATCTCATACAACATAGCATGTGATGAATTACACAAAATATCAATAATATTTATTACATTAGATAAGGATCCAACTAAATAATTGATTCCATTGGAGTTAGAATCCATTTCTCTTCGGTCAATGTCTAATCAAGAACAATTTATCCTTACATGAAGAAATACAATACATTACTACTATAAAGACAATGATACCTATAAATTTGATGTTGTTATACATCATGTTCATTGATAATTAAAAATTGTTTCTTAGAATGATCTGAATCCCATTATTATTGAAAACATAAATTGAAACCATTTTTAGAGAAATAATTATATTTACAATTTGATCTTATACAAATTTTTATCCCAAATAGGTTGTATAACTAAAGGGGGAGGGGTTTTGTGGGGGAATCCAGTTATTCTATATTAAATATTGTTTTCCCTCAGATCTTATTTCATCTTTGAACAAAACATTATTTTATCCCTTTATAAGGGAAATTTATGAACATTGATGAAAGAATGTATAAGACACAGTGATTTTACAAAGTTCACCAGCACTAGGCTATGCACAATGAGAATAAAAATTTAAAGTCCCTATCTATGAAATATAGTAAATCACACTATTATTAAAAATTTCAGAGAAGATTGACAATCCCTCCTTGTTTATAACGAATTATATTTTAAATATTCACATCAATATGAACTAGAGTGTTTTCACTACTCTTAAGAAAATTATTGTATTGATCATTTTATTAAATATTATTTACACCCCATTTGGTGCATAATTATCTTCCAAATTTATCCACTTTATGAATACCACATTACTATATTATTTGGTGGAATTTAATGTTGGTTCTATTACGAATTAATTTTATGGTAAAAATTATAACATTGAAACAAATTATAATTATTCACACAAAAATATTATTTCATGATGCTACATGCTTTCTTGAAGAACGATATATTAATAGATCCCACTAATTTCATGAATCTCACCACATTAGTGAAGCTAACTCCATTCAAAATCTTCACACTTTCCACAATTCTCATTCCTTTTTATATGCTTACAGATAATTACAAAAACCCTCTTTCAATTAGAAATATAAAAAATTATGAAATCATTAATGAATGGATAATCATTAATGAACTACATTTGAAAAATCAGAGCCTTAATATTTTTTATGTCTTTATATTCTCAAATGATGTGGGAGGGGTAGATTCATATTTATAGATGTTTCCACCCCTCTATAAAACATTCAATCTATTTATTTCCATTTGATAAATATCTTCATTATTTTTCTCAATACTCCCTTCCTTCACTAAAAAAAATAAGATTTCATTTTCAGAAATATTCTCATAGTAAAGAAACTTACCATATTTAATTCATGAATCTACTATTATTCTTGAAGATCGAAACCTTTGTGTAACACCAAATGTTCACGAAGAAACAGACCATCACGAAGGCCTAATAATTGATGGATTTAATTACTTTTCCATATTAACATGATTAATCCCTTGAAATACTTATTTTGTAAATATGTAGTCATCATCCAGATATTGGACCCAATAATTATGAAAGCACTGTGAAATGGATCCACCTTGGGTGAATAATTTTTTTATTCCACTTTATGATCATCCATTCTAATATCTTGGATCTATCTTATTAAACCATATAAGGAATCACACTGGTAATGTATGACTAACATAGCCAACCTTATTTTTATACAAGCACAATCAACCAAGATCACTGGAAAATTACCTTAAGTTATTTTTATCCAACAAAGGAATTATATAAAAATTAAATCATGGAGTAAAAGTAATGTAATAAAAAATAATGAAATTAAAATATCCATATTAATCAGAATACATTATTTTACATGATGAAATATATGAAGGGTTCATGAGGGATATAATTATTTGAGGTTAAACCAATTAATGATGTACCAGAGCTCAAAGACTATATATTCATGGGATTGAGTACAATAAAGGGATTTTTTTGGAATTTTTGTCTTCATAAATAGGAGAGTTAAGAATATATTTATAAGGATATACAAGTATGAGATAATTGGTTCAAAATATTGTATCTATTGTGTAATTCATTAATTTTGTTCCTATAAGAATTCTTATGAGTTCTAATAAAGTATTTAGGCTCCCTATTTTTATATTTTTGAAGTTATATTTTGAAGATGAGATAGATTTATGTTGTGAAAATGAATCCAGCGAGCTAACTAAATTACTATATAAGGATAATGTGTATCTTATCATGTGGGTATTTCATGTAAAATAAGATGATGATGATAGGAATTAGTATAATTATTGACTTAGTGATAATATATTTTTATAAAAATTGATATTAAACTTATCTAAAAAAATATCACAACTATTTTATCATGATACCATATAGACAGGGTTCATTTTAGTTGATACCCATAATTTACATCTATATTAGATGTATATAACTTGAAAATTTAAAGATGGTGATCTGAAGGATGAAATTTAGATGCAGTAACCTGATGGGTTTTGGAAAATCAAAATAACTCCTTAGTCTCACAGCTAAAAATAAGTCTTTTTATCTTAAAGAAGGTTCCACCATACTGGAATTAGAAGTTTGATTACCTCGTAGAAGATAATGGGTTGATGTGTAGAAAATTTAATTATTATTATTACAGTAATATATTTTAGAATTGTGTTTTTTTATCTTGTTATTGTATTTATATTACATTATATTCGCATGTCTAAAAAATATATAAATTTAGGAGATAAATTTTGTGATTTCTAGATCATTAAAGAATAAATTTTGCATTGAGTTAGAGTAAATATTTGGAGTGATGGTTGGAATACATAAAAACTAGGGAGATAAATTTCCTAAGAAATGGATGAAATTAAAAAGGTAATAAAGATGATCAGTATGACTGATTTTAATCCTATTTTAATACCATTTAGCTGAAACCTCAAATTATAAAATGAGAAACATTGAAAATGGATGATATATACATTTATATAGTGAATAATTTATATTAATATGTGTATGATTCCATGATTTCAAATGTGGTATGTAAAATTTCATAAAATAAATTTATTGTTGGAGAAATTATCATGTTCATGAGGATTCTAGGTACAGAATATTTAGAATATATAATGTGGATTTAGTAGTATTTCAGAGGTTTTCAAAAATATAGACATATGTTTTATGGTTATTTGACCATTATAAGGGAATGTGGTGTAGACATTAAAGGTGATATAGACTCACAAATAATTAACATTAGATTTCTGTTCAAATTTAAAGGAATGATAATTAGCTAGATGTTAGTTCTTGTTATGTTGGAGAAGATTATACAATAAAAGATGATTATATGTCTATCATGGAAGAAAAATATTTATTAATATGGTTAATTTTTTTATCATAGGTTCTTATAAGGGGTAAAAAGGAGGATTAACATACATCGATAATAAATTTGTACTTGATTTCACATGTAATTCAAGGTTTCACTCTGAGATAAATAAGATTGATGTAGAGTAAAATTTCAACAAGAAGATATATGAGTATTAAGTGTTAGAGTTGTGGAATATAGTGGGAATAAAAAAACATTCTCACAGATTCACTATGGTACAAGTCTAAGAAATTATAAATAAACATTATACCATAGTTTTACAATGGTAATAAAAATTTATTGAAGAAGACATTGTTGTTATAGAAATGGAAGATTTGTTTTATTTTACTTTAGTGTTAGAAGTATCTTCATTTTTCATTATTGTAGTCTTAAAATATGAAATTATAAACAAATATAGTGTTTAATGATTGTATGATTTAGATAACTAGGAAGATAAGATTCAATTGTAATATTCAGTATGATTCATATAGTCGTTGAAGACGTCTCTTAGAGGCATGTGTCTAGAAGTTATTTTCTGAATGGTGTGTATAGATGACCTGTTTATTGGATGATTGATTAATATAAATAACTTCTTAAGATAAGGTTCTATGATTATTATGTAAACATAATATGAACGTGATTTCTTAATAAATGGGATAAATAAGTGACATTATAGTGAAATATAAGAGTCACATAGACTATTCATCGAATGATAATGACAACATTTGTATAAGATATATTCGATCAAATTATACCATGTTTAATAGATGTTCTCTAGCATTAATCAAAATTAAGTGGAAGCAGTTGACATGCTAAGACCCACATTAAGTTGTTGAGATAACTTTTTCATTTGTAATGATGTGATAAATTACTGATTATGATGATTAATAAAAGATATTGTATTATTTTGATTATATGATTATTGTATGTTGTAATAGTGTTCACTGAATGACGTATGACTAATTTTAAAACCACATATTTTTTAGATATATTAAATAAATTAGTTTTTATTTTATTTTATGTTTCATGTACAATAAATTTTCTTTGTCTCTATGTTTTTTAGTAAACACAGTGTGATGATTTAAGGATAGAATTCCTTCCATTGGTTCGGTACATTATCATTCAGAGAGGGTCTTTGATTTTGGGTAGTTTCAAGTTATTTATTGTTCTTATAATAGTTTAGGAGGTTTAGAATTTAAAAAATTCTGTGTAGAATTAAATTTTTATATTCATAGACATTTAAAAATATTTCATAGTGTAATGGGTGTTTAGGTTAATGTGGGAGAGAAAAAGTGCTCCCTTATTGCCCTTGATTAACCTTTTGTATAATGTGATATAAATGGGAATGTTGAAGTAGAAATATCCCCAATGTGTTATCCTCAATTTTTGAATATTTTTGTTTCTTATTATTATCATCCTTAAAAGTTGGAATTGTGATTCCATAGGTTCCACTATTATGAATTCTAGATCTCATTTGTTACAAAACAATGAAACATTTTCACATCATGATTTTCTCTCAACGCATTTAAAATATATCAAATTATTACATTATATACTCAACTCATATTCCTTCAATAAAAGATTAAAAACACAAAAAAAATTAGAAATTTCAATTCATTTATAAATTCAATTTATAATATAATAATTATTAATAATTAGTTACAAATTTCACCCACAAATAATGTTTTTTATCCACATCCACATATCTACACATCCTAATAATGTTAATAAACTATGTCCATGTTTAAAGGCCCACATTAAATAATATAAAACTATTAGAAATAACAAATAAAAATTGAGGCTTCATATATAACATTTTTTCCACTTTTCACATTTTATTAAAAAAAATACATTGTATTTTACTTTTCCACAATAATTAGTTATACTTATCTCCCAATATATTACCATTCTCAATTTTTTATTAGTATTCATGCACTATTGTGATCCAAGATAATCTATTTTTTAATTAATTATTTAATTCCATTTATTGATGTAGTTATACAAATTTACATGTAAATACACTATATACATATACATACATGTTATCTAAATATACAAAAAATTAAACAAAAATCACGAAGAATTTAATTATGGTTCTAATTCCACAAATGTTATGGTTTTGTTATAATATATGTTAAAAATAAATATTATGGATCAAAAAATATTCTTATATCATATGTATATAAAGGATATACAATATAAATCATATTTAAAATATAATAGTCCAAAATATAGCTTCAAGATGAAACTTGCAACAATTTTTCTCTCAACATCTAATCGGCTCAATGATAATTAGAATTATAAAAATGTAAAATTCACCCTCTTTTAATATATGTGTTTATATTTCAATTCCTTCTTGGGGGTAACAATGAAAGTAAAATTAATCATATCGTATGAACCATTTAACCCATAAATTCATGTTATAATTTAATATTTAATAATTTTTTTTGATTTTAATCTATATTGGAATCCTGAAATTTCACTTCCCTAGTACATATTCCATTTTAAAACTTTAAAATAATAAATGAGTTATGTAATAAGGATAAATTGGATTCTAATGTGGCTTCTTATCATGAAAATTCATTGCCTATAAGGATTAAAATGAGATAATTTATGGTAATTCTGAACAATATGAATATTTTAAATAATATTCGGTCAATAGAAATAATATTTATAATTATTTTCAAAAAAAAAACATAATGACTTAAATGTGTATTCTATTAGGGAAACTAGCCTACAAATCTATAAAAAAGAGTGAATTAGAAATATAATATCAAAATGGTTTATCATAACACTAAGTAATATTTAAAATAATGTTTATCATCTCCCATATATGAAAAATAACAACAATTCAATCAATATAGTCATTATAATATTAGATAATAAATTTTATTGAGGAATTATATTTATTGAAATCAATGCATCTTCCATGATCATGATTCATTAATGTATTATATTTTTTAAATTTACTTATCCATCCCTAATATTTATCATTCAACAAATATGCACAATGAAAATAAAAATAATTTATGAATTTATTTCAAGAAAACACATATATTATAGATAATAAATAAATAATTATTCCTAAATTGGAATTTTAAATTCCACAATAGAAAAAAATAGGAAAAATATATTTAAATTATTTGATACAAAGTATTTAAATACCATAAAATTATCTTAGAAGGTCCACATATTACCTTATTTTCAATATTTTATATTGTATACATTCCAACATTATATAATCATTATAGAACAAAAAACATAAATATAAAATTAAAATTTTAATATTAAAATAGTTTTGTTGAAAAATTTATGAGTAATTGAATTAATACATCCTAAAAAGTAAAAACAATATTTATAAATACCCCAAGACAAATAATAATTTTTGGATTACTTCTATAAGAAAAATTTAATTTTTTTGAACCTGATATTTAATAACCATACAATAGAAGAAACTATCAAAGATATTTTCCATATAATTTATTAATTTGTGGTATGAATTTAGATCTGAATTATATAAGTATATTTATCCTTTAAATGAATGAATAGTTACTAAATTTTGAGGTAGTATCTTGTCCAGTTCTATTTGACTAATCCACTAATATTTAGTTAATCTTGAAAATAATGTTAGCTGATGGACAAACAACAAATGATGGCCCTTTTTGAAGTCCTTTATAACAAGAAATTTGAAATATCCTCAATTTGGTTAATAATATCTTTTTTGTCCATATTATTTATTTTTTACCCATAAATTATTTTATATAAAAAATGAAATCATTTCATTAAAATATGTATCTTCTCTACCCAAAACCATATCTTCTCCATCAAAAGTATTCATAAAATAATAAATTATCAACTTAATAGTATCAACAAAATTTTTAATGATAAATCTATGTTAAGAGCATCAATAATTTTTTTTTCATTTGTAAAAATGTACTCCCTTGTTTAAGGGATGTATTCTATTCAGCCATTTCATGTAAAAATATATCCACTACAGCGTAAAACTATTCATCGTTATCTAAAAAATATTAAATCGTAACTAATTCATATCTCAATATTGTTTCCATCATTTTGAGGGAAAATTTCATATGATTTATCTCCTGAAATCTAAATCTCATGAATATTTAGTATTATATGATGTTTACTATCATTCCTAATTAACTGAAATTATATTCAAAATCATTATGTAAAATTTAATTAAAAATTAAAAAACTATCCAAATTTTTTTTCCAATTTCGTAGACTTCTTGAAACTATTGCTCATAACCTCATGATTTCCATTGCTTAAATCCATCTCTATTATGATTATTATATATGTCATAATTATTTCTAAAATGTATATTAATGAAATAATAATATGATTTTTTATACAAAAAACATTAATTTTACCACTTTCTTCGTTAATTGTCCCTATATTATTTATTTTCACAAATGGTGTTGGTGTTTCTTAGGGTAATGTGTATTCTTCTGTAATGTTCATCCCAGATTCCAGTACCATTAAATTTACCTTTCCCTCTACCGTAATCCATTTTAAACGTTCTTCCCATAATATTCCCATTCTATTAACAAATTAACAAATATTTTTTCATCTCTTTTTGTTAATATTTTTAAATTAAGAACATGAGTTGCCCTTCATCATTCAAGAAATTCGTCATAATAACAACTCCAATACCATATTTATAATTTTACTAACATATAACTCATGATTTATTATTAAATAATTTTTATCTATATAATTATATTTTGAATCACTAAAAAGATCACCAATGGATTTCAAGAATATTAGAAAATTATCCTCTAATAATTTTTTTGGTTGGAGTGGATACTAAAGAGGGGTGAATTGAATTCCAATTAAAAATTTATATTAAAAATATGTGTATTAAAATCCCCCAATTTAAGTACTAAGTTAAACTTTATTGAATTTGTAAAACTATAACGGTTCAATTAGTTTCTCAAATGATTGATTATGTCTCAGTTAATTTAATTAGAAGATTAAATTTTCTTTTGAAACTAACATACTGATTTACAATAGATACAAACACTATCTAGATTAACTATCTATGTAACTTTAGAAAAATTATATTTCAAAGTAATTAGAAGAGGAATATTGAAAACAAATAATTATAACAAAACTAAAATTCACAACCATTTTGAAATAAGAGGTTTAGTCTCAAGCCGAGACTTAGTCCTCTCAAACAGTTTATATAAACATGATCCACACTATGGATCTGGGTTTTACAACAGTGCTCAGACTGTCCAGGTCCTCTGAACTCTACCACAGTTCATCATGGGAAAACAAAAAACAACAGCACACAGGCTGTCCAGGTCCTACATGAACTCTACCACTATCCATAGTGGGATAAAAGGGAGTTATTGATGTTTTGCGTGAGGATTTAGAAATCCTCCAGTTTTCCACCGGAGTCAGTGTGTGATTAGAATATACAGAGTACACACACTGATCAAACATTAAGTAAAAAAATCATTGAGAGAGAGTTGATATGATTTTTGAATGATCTATTAAATTAAAGTGAAACTCTAGACTCCTTTTTATTAATTATAAAAGTGTCTAAGTCCTTTCGTAGTTTTTGTTTGAAAATAGAATGTCGTCTGGTTCCTTGACTATCAGGTTCAGTTTGATCACCTTGAGTGCATGAAGAGATCGTTGAAGTTCTTCACACCTTGAATAAGGTTCATCTTGTGCTATCTTCTTGTATTAATGGACTTGTGTATGTCCAGTGTTCTTCTAGTAAGTGAGTGAATGGATGTCACCTCTCTATTGTGTATAATCCTCATTGCAGCTCAATATTCATTATATTCCATGATATCTAGCAAAAGGGAATGATTAATTTATTGCAAGTACGACGTACGGTTCCCTAACATCACAAAAACCTTCATTAATTAAATACAGTTGCTTTAAATTAACTATATATGATTTTTAATATAATTTAAATAAAGCATAAAAGTTCAAGAAGCAAAATTCTTGTAACGGTCGACTTGTATCGGTAGCTGTTTGTCTCTATGATGGTATCTCCATGTACCGGTCACTTTATGTAGCGGTGAGTATCTGTGTAGCAGTGAGCTCCTATCGGTAACTCTCTGTTCTTTTACCGGTAGCTCCTTTTATAGGTATACTTAAGTAGCGGTGACTTCTTTATACCGGTGGACTTCATAACGATAGATTTACATAGTTGTAGTTTTCACTCTGTATTGATTGCATTATTTCTTACCGGTAGACTTACTCTTACGGTAGCTCTGGTGTAACGGTGACCATTCAGTAACAATAGATTTTCATACCGGTAGACATATACATACAGATAACTCTGTTGTTACGGTGACCATTCTGTAATAGTAGACTTTCATACCGGTATACTTATACATACCGGTCACTCAGTTCTCTACAGGTGACTATGTGTCTGTTCATTCATTCTATTCACAGAATGAGTTATGTTAGAATATAGTGAAGCATAAATACATTGAACTAACTGAATGAATTAAATATATCACAGAAGATTTTTCATTCAGACATATTTGAATGTATTTAAATTTTTTAGGCTTTATACATTAACTAAAATAATTTATTTTTTAAATAATAAACATCATTTGGGCTTATCAAAACATAATTTCTCATAATTGATATTTATCAAAACCGGTGAGTCCAACAATCTCCCCATTTTTGATAATCACAACTTATGACATTGTAATCCAAAAGGTACCAGACTCAAAATAAAATAGTTATAATTTCACAGTGTGTGTCAACACGGTTTCAAATATATTAGATATAATGATCTATAAATGTATCAGAGATAAAATTAAATTCAATTATTTTTCATCCTTATTAATGATATCTCTTTTTTTGTTAATTTCTCTTTTCTCTGTGAGTAAAGGATTTATCCACCATTGTGATTAGATAAAAGAAGGGTGAAAAGAATGTACAGGGAAAATTTGGCACAGTTAAAATAGAAAACCAGGAAAATAGATTCCAAAAAGTGATATATAGTAATGAATAAAGAGTACAAGATACAAAACCAGTACAATAAATACATAAGATTCCTATCAAACACAGCTATACCCACTCAATCCACTTCTTCAATGTCGACATTGGATTTTCCTTTAGGATCTGAGGTTGACATAGGCTCAAAAGGTTGAGAAGAAGACTGTGGAACTCCTGTAAGGATTATAGGTGGAGAAGAAACAGATACATGATCAGATCAGTAAGGAATATGTCTATGAGGAATCATAGGCGTTAAACATTGAATAGCTTGAGTTGTGGTCATTTCGAATGAAAAAGCAGAAGCTAAAGATCTAGAAGAAGATGCAGGCAGAGCAGGAGGCACTATTATTGGCTGAGCATAAACATTTAATAAAGGCAACAAAAATTCCTGAATTCCATGATAACTCCTCCTCCCCTCTCCATATGAGACAAAAAGTCGTCCTTGTTTTCTAAAAACTTATCCAATGAAAGATTCAGCTCCCTGAGCTAGCTTTCTTGATCTCTGAAGGCTTGAGTTACATGAGGTAATTTTATATTTTCCAAAAGATGTTTGAAATGGTTAGTCAATTGATGCTTGGTATACAGTTTTTAAAAAAAATAAACTTTATCCTTTACCTCTTTTTGATAATCCATAGCCTCTCTCATAAAATTATAAACAATTTTCCCTAAATCCCTAGTTTTATCCACCACTTGAGGGAGGGATGATGCGTCCACAGATCCACTTATTGATGCTGATCCAAGCTCCTATTTGAACAAAGCTAGAATTTGATCCAACTCTACTAATGATCTTGAAGCAAGAGAAAAAAAGTGAAAAATCCACAGTTTCCTTGAAACAATTAGTAAGCCAACTGATAATATTTTTCACAAGACAGTCCTGGGTGCTGACTTGATGTTCTAATGATGTCTTAAACTCCTCAAAAACTCATACAACCTATCCAACTACACTCTTCATAATGGGTATGTCTTTATCTTCTTGAGATTCAAAGCTCATATAAGACTCCATTAAGACAATTGATTGCATTAAAGATTCAACATTATTTTCGAAGCTTGAAATCTGATTCTCACATGTCTTGTCTTCATTCATAATCTACTCTACAATGGTTGACATAGTACATCCATGATATAGTTCCAATTATTTTTCCATTTTTCTCAGTTCATCAATAAAATAGCTCCATAATTCTCCCATAGATACAACCCAAGACTTCTTTAATTCATCCTTTATGGATTCAAGATCAGCCCTTTTAACCAGATTTCCAGTCGCAACATTAAGTGATCTTTCATACACAATACTAGATACATATTCATTCCTAATAGATTGAATGGAAGATATCAAAGAAGATTCCATTCTCTTCAGTTCTTCAAGAAAACTGATCTTTAGCTCAGAAATCAACTCCTCTATGATAGATTTTCTCAAAAGATCATCAGGTATGGTCATAGAGAGGATATTATAGTCAATATGAGGTCTTCTGATATGTGATTCATCCTCAGTGTTAGGGTAATCCAAGACAAGCACTACTAATTTGGGGTCTTATACACAGTCCTCAATCCCATGCGCTACTGAAACTGAACAAAGCCGGGATGGATGCTCCCCTTAACTCGAGATTCCTCTTCAATAGAATTATTCGGCTGGTCTTACTCATTGGAAATATCAACAACCATATCTATCTCTACAACAAGATGCTAAACAAGTTCAGGTATAGGGTCTGCTAGCTCAACTAGATCAGCCTCTACAGGCATAATAGAAAATCCAATCATTGAACTCTGACTAAGATCAGAGCTCTCATCTATGCTCCTGGATACAGATCATTCATACAAATGACTTTCTTCCACTTCAACATCATCACCAGAAGGGGTGGCAGGATTAGTCTCCTCATGATCAGACAAAAGTTGGTTTTCCTCATCTTCGGATGTCTCCTCATCATCCTCATCCAAAACAGGTTCCCTTCTGGGAAAAGCAGCTGGATGACTTGATTTACCATAAGAAATACTATGATGTGTAGGTCTAGGAGGAAGATCAAGATCTCCTCATTCATCAAGATAGGTTTTATCGTCTTCAAAATCACTATAATATGGGATGTCCTCGTCAGTTCTTAGACCTGGAACCCTCTCATACTTTTCCCTAGAAATATAGTCCACTGGACTATATTTGTCATATAACATTCCTTCATCATTCACCCATTTCTTCTTCCATGTATTTCAGATCACTTTCATAAACATGCATAATTTTCGAGAAATGAATAAATTATCCTTCACCACCACTGTCTCTTCCTGAGACTCAACCACTTTCTTTGGCTTTATCATGACAGATGGCAACTTTTCAAAAAACAAAGCATTGGTCTTGGATTTTGGTCTGGTCATGTCCTCTATTTGAATGATCAACAATCTACATTGTTTGACCATCACTCCATTCCTCAAAAGATACATCAGTTATATTTCTTGAAAATTTAGGGTGGAAAAATCCCCTCTTCTAGGATGAATCACATGTTGGATAAACTTGAACAACAATCTGTTCTCACCTTCCATCTCTACTGCAATCACTTTCCATGGAGTTCCACTTCCAGTTAGCTCAATTAGTGCACCTTCATATCCAAAACGATCATTGTCTATAGGTATGGACTTAGAAGAAAATAAATACTCTCCTTCATGAGTTACTCTATGGTTTTCATCCAATTCACTAGATGAGAAATATACCACTTTACCATTCACAAATGAAATCATCATATTCTCCTCTTCTAACATCTCATAACGAACATGCACATAAAACTCTTTCAAAAAAAAACTAGGATGTACGGTCCATTGTTATACGCAAAACAATTGATCCAGCCTTTCCCCTCAAATATCATAAAGATTAATGCTTTTCTAGATAACAACCATTCAGCGCAGAGCTCTTTTTCAATCACTATCTCCATCTTTGTCAGATGCAGGTTCGCAGGCTCTCTTCTATCGTTAACACTGCCACTACCACTGGTTCCTGAATCGACTTTTAATGCTTAACATTTGATGCATCTCCTTTACTGAGCATTGGTCTCTTCAAATGAGCCATTTATACAATCATAGACTTAGGGTTCATGAGAAGTATGATGGTTTGGGGTTTGCAAGAAGGTGAGAATCCGAATGGGTAGAGTTTGTAGTAGATTGAGTGAGGTTTAGAATTGATATTATATCATTTAGGAATTGATAAGTAATAATAATAAATAAACACAATATGTTATACTGGTGAGAATTTTAATGGTAAGCCCTTCCAATGAGAATGGTAATGGTGAGGTATTCCTAACTGTGAGGTTGTCTAATGGTGAGGTATTCCTAACATTTAGGTATTCCTAACAGTGAGGTTGTCTAACTGTGAGGTATTGCTAATGGGAAGGTTATATAACGGTGAGGTATTACTAATGGTGATGTATTCATAATGTTAAGGTATTTTTAACAGTGAGGTATTCCTAATAGTGAGGTATTCCTAACGGTGTGGTATTACTAATGGTGAGGTATTTTTAATAGTGAGGTATTTATAGCAGTGAGGTATTCCTAACAGTGAGGTTTTCCTAATAGTGATGTATTCTTAATGGTGAGGTTTTCCTAATAGTTTATCTTTCCAAATTCATGTCTAATGTAACATAACCTATCTGAATTTAAAGGCTTTGTGAAAATATCCTCTAATTTATGTTCAGTTCTTATAAACTCAAGAGTTATATCACCCTTTTGATAATGATCTCTTAGAAAATGGTGCCTACGATCAATGTTTTTTGTTCTAGAGTGATATATAGTGTTCATTGAAATATTAATATCACTAGTGATATCAATATTTATTGAAACATGTTTAAAATCATATCTATAGTCCAACAAAAGTTTGTTTCAACCACAGAATTTGTTCACACGAACTACCAGCAGCTATATACTATGCTTCAGTAGATGGCAATGCAACTGAATTATGTTTCTTACTACACTAAGATACTAAGGGTTTTCCCAATAAGTGATATGTTCCATATGTGGGTTTTCTATCCAACTTACAACTAGAAAAATCATCATCTGAATAACTTATTAAATCAAAAGATTTCCCTTTTGGATAAAACAAACCTAAATTTGTAGTATGTTTATGTTGTTTGAAAATTATGTTAACAAAAACCAAATGTGACTCTTTAGGATTATCTTGAAATAATACACACATACATACACTAAACATAATGTATGGTTGATTAGTAGTAATATAAAGTAGACATCCAATCATACCTATGTAATTTTTTTGATGAACTGGTTTCTGAGATTTATCAATGTCCAACATACAGGTTGTACTCATGGGTGTTTCACATCCCTTATCACTATCCAAACCAAAACGTTTTAAATGATATTTTATATACTTATATGTTTTTAAAATAATACAATCATTATTTTTAAAAATTTTAAAACTAATAAAAAATTTGAGTTCTCCCATCAAACTCATTTCAAATTCATTTTGCATAATTTTTTAAAAATACGTACATAAAGAATTTTTATAAGATCCAAAAATAATATCATTAACATTAATTTGTCCTATTAAAACACCTTTATAAATTCGTTTGATAAATAGATTTAGATCGGCAATCCATTTAGAAAAACCTTTTGAAATAAAAAAATTTCCAATCCTATCATACAAAGCACGTGGAGCATGTTTTAAACCATATAAAGCATTATAATGATTAAAATTAGATTTGGAATTTGTGGATTAGTAAATCCATGGTGGTTGTTCAAATAAAACATCATTAATTATAAAACCATTTATAAAAGAACTTTTAACATCCATTTGATATAACTTGAAATTTAGATGAGCAGTATAGGCAAGTATAATCCTAATAGATTCCACTCTAGCTACAGGTGAAATGGTTTCCTCATTGTCTATTACTTCCTATTGACTATACCCTTGTGAAACTATCCTTGATTTGTTTCTAATGATATTTCCTAATTCGTCAACTTTTTTATTAAAAACCCATTTAGTGCCTATGGTCAAAGTGTCCTTAGGTATGTAAACTAATTCACAGACATTGTTTATTTAAAATTGATTTAATTCTTCTTGCTTAGCCATTACCAAATATTCATCATTGATTGAATCAATGATATTTTTATGTTCTAACTATGAAAGAAAGGCTTGATGTTCAACATTAATTTTTAGAGAAGCTCATGTACGTGTCCCTCTATCATGATTACCAACAATAACATCTAAAGGATGATTCTTTAAAATCCTAGTTTATCTAGTAAAGATTGGACTAGAAATTTCATGTTATTCTCTAGTTTTGGGTTCAATAGGAGAATATTATAGAATATTTCCAGAACTGTTTTTCTTAGCAACAGGTTCACTGATTTTTTCATTAAGTTCCAGAATAGACAGTTCTTTTTCAAGATTTTCAAGAGAATACATATGTTTATGTGGATCAGTTTCATCATATTTGATGTGAACAGATTCTTCCACAAATTTGGTTCTTTTATTTAGGACTCTATAAGATTTACTAGTTATAGAGTATCCTAGAGATAATCTCTCATCACTTTTAGAATCAAACTTGTCAAGATTATGCTTAGTATTGAGAATAAAGACATTGGAGCGAAAAACTCTAATAAAACTAACATTAAGCTTTCCACTATTCCACAATTCATAAAGTGTCTTCTTATGAACTTGTATAATCAAGACTCTATTTATAATATAACAACCTGTAATCACTACTTCAACCCAAAAGTAAACAGCTAGGTCATACTCATTAAGCATAGTTCTTGCAATTTTTATAAGGGTTCCATTTCTTCTTTCTAATAGACCATTCTGTTGCGGTGTCCTAGGGGAAGAAAATTTATGACTATAGCCATTGAGTGAGCATTAATATTCAAACTCATTATTTTCAAACTCACAGCCATGATCACTTCTCAAGGTCTTAATATTATCTCCACTAAGGTTCTCTATATACATAGATTACTTAATAAAATATGAACAAGATTTAATTTTGTGAGAAATAATGTATACCCAAGTGTATCTAGAAATTTCATCTACAAAGAAATTGACATAGTGCTTCCCATTTAAACTAGAAACTCTAGAAAGTCCAAAATAATCTATGTGAATCAAGTCGAGAGGTTGAGAATTTGAAACTTATTTCGTTGATTTAAAAGAAACATTATGTTGCTTTCCCTTTTGACAGGGATTTAAAACTTTGTCAGTTCGGAATTCATGTTTGGGTAGGTCTCTAACTAAGTTCTTCCTAGTCAGTTTTCTATGTGAATGAATGTTGAAATGTCATAATCTTATGTTCCATAGCCAAGATACTTTATGAAAAGAATTTAAGCAAGTAATGTTTCTTTATATAAAGAATTAAAATCAACTGCATAAAAATTTTCATTTCTCAAAGAAGAAAATACTAAAATATATTTAAAATAAAAAAAATTCAAGAATAATTTAAAAATTTATCATTGAAACCATAATCACACAACTGGGAAATACTTAACAAATTATATTTATGTCCATAAAAAATAATACATTAGAAATTAAATCTGAATCATTGTTACAAATTTGGTGTAGGCCGATGATATTTCCTTTTGAGTTATCACCAAAGGTGACATAGTCTCTATCAACTATAAATATGCTTTTAAAATACGAAAAGATTCCTGTCATTTTCCTTTAACATCCACATTCCAAATACAAAGTCTTCCTATAGTATCATTTTAAGCATGTTTACTACAAAAATTATTTAGATTGAAAATTATTTTGTTACCCAGATTCTCTTGGGTCCAGACAGGTTAATATACAAAGCATTAGATAACCAGATTTGTCTTATGGGTCTCATATAATTTATAGGATCAATAGATTTTTAATGATAAAATTTATTTGATCTACAACTATGTGAATAACTAGTTGAAGCATATGAACTTCCAGAACTAGAACTAGTATCATTCTGTGTAGATTTTTGAATAAATCTAGTTTTAGTAATCTGTCTCTATCCAGGCTGACAGCCTATTCCAGTGGTATATTTTTGTGCCACTTGTTTACCTAACATTTATGATTGTATATCTTTTCCATTTTTGAATTTATCTATGTCATTCATTAGTTTCTCATTAAACAATTTCAGTTCAATTTTTTCCCTATATAATTGATATTTCTTTTCCATTTCTATATCATATGCAAATTTAACAGAGCTGGTCAAAGCATGCTATTTCTTCAAGGTCATATACATGTCCTTCAATTCATTACAAGTTTATTCTAGTATATTACAATATTCAAATAACTATTCATTAGTCATATTTTCAGATTCCGAATCAGAATAAACTCTAGAATAATATGAATTTAAAGCAGGAGTATCCAATGTATCCTCAAATGTGTTTGTCATAAAACACATGATAAATTTTTGATATTTTTCATCCTTAGTAGAATCCGAATCACTTGAACTATCTTCTGAAGCACTCCAAGTTTCTTTCATTACTTTATTGTGCTTATTGTCCTTGTAGTCATATTTCTACTCAAATTTTAACTTTGGACAGTCTTCTTTTACATGTACTTTCCTTTTTCATTTATAGTAGAAAATTTCATCCCTCCTAGGATAATTTTTCCAATCATTATTCTAATCACCTTTGTTGTCATATGTTCCCTTGTAATTGGATTTTCTAAATAACTTCTTCATTCTATAAAATTCCCTAAATCTTCTATATATCTGATCCATTTCAACGTCACTATTATATACACTCTCTTCACAGCTTGAACTATCAAATTCACTATGAATTTTCCCATGGTCATTATTTTTTGAAGCAGACGTCTTGAAATCTACCGACTTCTTTCTTAGTTCATCATCTTCTTCCTTGTTTACCTTTATCTCTTCATCATACATCATTAGCATACCAATTATCATCTTAACAGGAAAAGAACCAATATAATATGATTCTATATTTGAAACAGATGTTCCTATCCATCTGTCGGGCAGACATATTTGTATACTCACGATTTGTTCTTTTGTAGGAACATATTTTGGAAGTGAGCTCATTGTATTTACGATTTCGTTGAACCTGAGATACATGTCAACAATAGGTTCATCGGGCATCATTTGAATATTATCATACATAATAGTGTAGGTATTTAATCTCATTTCATTATCATTAGTTGTTCAGTCATGGGAAATAGCAAAAGTATCCCAAATTTCATAAGCAGTTTTACAAGAAGATATTCGATTAAATTCTTCATATTCTAATGAACAATACAGAGCATTCATTGATTTGTAGTTATTATTATAAGAAGGTATAGTAGGTTCATCCCAAGTATTTATTTCAGTTATTGGAATCTTATACAGAGTCTATATAGTGGCCCAGATGTCAAATCCCATACATTCTAAATGAATTTCCATTTTTCATTTCCCATTGGGAATAATTAACACCATTAATGAAAGATTGAATTTTAGTAGAAGCACCTTCTAGTCTATTATCCATAATTAGCTTTTAAATATATTTAATGAGATAAAATTTATAACTAACAGAAATTTAAGAAAATTAAGATACAACTAAAATCACAATTTAAAAACAGAATATTTGGAAATTATTTATTAATAAACAAACCTCTAATACCACATGTTGGTTTGAGTTGATACTCAAGAGGGGGGTGAATTGAGTTCAAATTTAAAATTTCTGTTAAAAAGATTTTTATTAAAATCCCCCAATATAAATACTATGTTAAACTGTAGTGAATTTGTAAAACCATAATGGTTCAATTAGGTTCTCAACAGATTGATTACGTATCAGTTAATTTAATAAAAAGATTAAATTATCTTTTGAAACTAGCAAACTAATTAACAATAGTTACAAACACATTCTAGATTTACTAACAATATAACATTAAAACAATTTTATATTTCAAAGTAATTATCAGTATAATATTCAAGACAAATATTTTTTAGAAATGTAAAATTCTCATATATTTAAAATAAGAGGTTCATGATAAAGCCAAGACTTAGACCTCTCAAAAAGTTTATATAAACATGATCCACATCCTATATCTGGTCTTTACAATAGTGCTCAGACTGTCCAGGTCCTTTAACCTCTACCACAGTTCTTCATGGGAAAAAATAACAACAGCACACATGTTGTCAAGGTTCTACAAGACCTCTACCACTATCCACAGTGGGATACAAGAGAGTTATTGAAGTTTTTTGTGAGGATTTAGAAATCCTCTAGTTTAACACAGGAGTCAGTGTGTGTATGGAATATACAGAGTACACACACTGCTCAAAAAGTATGTAAAAGAATAACTGAGAGAGATTAGATATGAGTTTAGAATGTTGTAGTGATTTGAAGTGCAGCTCTGGACTCCATTTGATTAATCAGAAATGCTTCTGAGTCCTTCTCTAGTTTTTGTCTGAAAACAGTGTGTCGTCTGCTTCCTTGACTTTTAGGTTAAGTTTGATCAGCTTGAGTGCATGATTAGATCGTTGTAGTTATTCACTCATTAACAAAGGTTCAGCTTGTGTTCTCTTCTTGTATGAATGGCCTTGTTTATATCCAATGTTCTTCAAGTAAGAGGGTGTATGGATGTCACCTATATATTGTGTATAATCATCACTGCATCATGATCTTCATTATATTCATTGAGATCTAGCGAAGGGAATGATTACTTCATGGAAGGTATGAGGTACGGTTCCATGACATGCCATCAACCATCATTAATTAATATCAGTGGCATTAAATTAACCAAATATGATTGTAAGTATAATTTAAATAATGCATAAAAGATCAAGAAGTAGAATTATTGTAACAGTCGACTTGTATCAGTAGGAGTTTGTCTATGAAATGGTAGCTCCTTCTACCGGTCTCTTTATGCAGTGGTAGGTCTCTATGTAACGGTGAGCTCCAATAGGTATCTCTTTGTTCTTGTATCGGTAGCTCCTTGTATCAGTATACATGAGTATATGTGACTTCCTTATACTGGTGGACTTCATAATGGTAGACTTACATATCTATAACTGTCACTCTGTATTGATAGCATTCTTTTTTACCGGTAGACTTACTCTAACGGTAGCTCTGGTGTAACGGTGACCTTTCTGTAACGGTATAATTGTATTCTAGTAGAATTATACATACAGGTAACTCTAGTTTAATGGTGACCTTTCTGTAATGTTAGACTTGCATAATGGTAACTCTATTCTATACTAGTGACTAAGTGTCTATTTATTCATTCTATTCACAAAATGAGTTATGCTAGAATACAATGAAGAATATACACATTTAATTAATCGAATGACATAAATACATGACAATAGATTTATCCTTCAGACATATACGAATGTATATAAATTTTGAGGCTTTAAACATTAACTAAAATAATGAAATGCTTAAATAATAAACACCTTTTTGGATTATCAAAACTTAATTAATCATAATTGGGATTTATCAAAACATGTGAGTCCAACCAAATTATCATGGATTTGAATAAATTATTGTTGTTGTTTTCAAGGGAACCATATTTATGTTTTCTAAAATATTACATTTTCATATGTCGTAATACAAAAAAAAGTTTCCACAACAAAAAATATTGTAATTAAAATATTTTCTTCACAAATATTCCTATGATTCATGACTAAATAAACCATAGTCATAATTATTTTGGTATCAATATATCCTCTATTAGTTATCACTACATAAAATCCTTGATGTTTTCTTACCTCATAAATTATATATTATAAAATATTTTTATAAATTTCATCCAATAAATAATGGCTATCTTAATTTTGATTCATAAATAATATCACTCTTGTGTTAGTGTCTATAACTCCCATATCAAATTTTAAATAAAAAATTATAAAATGTTAAATTATTTTTTCATGTTTAATGACTATGATGGGGGAGATTTGTTAAAATATTTCAGAAATGATTCTATAAAGAATAATGTGATTCAAAATCATATATTTTGATGTTAATTATGTCTAATAATGGATTCTATGTTTCATATAGGGGAGGAATCAGGAAAAGAAAAGTCTTATATATTACCACATATATTAATGGACTGTGGTTATAATATATATAATCAATATTTAAAATTTCCTCTTTATGAAATATTGATGTTTTAAATCATAGTATCATTAGTTAAAAAAATTATTAGAATGTATCACAAAGTCAACGAAACCTTTAAAAGTGTAAATCCTATTCTTCGTTTGGTAAAATACTTTATTAAAATGAATTTTTGATTATTTTAATGATATCCAACAATATCCTGATGTGATTTGTAAAAATTATCAGTATAATAAGGCTGAATTTTACACCCTCGACTGAATTTATTCAATAATATGATAATTTCCCATACATTTTATGTCTTACATTCAAAAATTGATCCATATCATAAACTCTATCAACCTCATCAATGTCTATTCCATTTTTATCTCCTCAATTACTTCTAAATATCTATATGATATCCGAAATGATCATTGGATTTTACAACATTCTTATGATTTTATTACCCATCCATAAGTCAGATATATATTGAAGATTATATAATTACAATTCCAATCATAATTAACAAAATAAAATGAAAATATTTAAAGCATGAAGGAATATAATTGTACTAGTTTATCAAAAAAACGTTGTAAGCTATTTGATAATGTACATAAAATTTTATTAAAACATTATCTACTTACTCTATTTCATTAATTCGATGTGAAAATGTCATTTTTATTTTATATAAACTCTACATTAAATATAAATAAATAAAAGAGTAATATATCTTAAATTTGAGGAAAACCCATAGAGACATGTATATAGTAAGAAATTTAATCTTAAAATTCAGAATAATATATTAATGAAAATTAATAAGATCCAAAAATTACATGAAAGTATAATAAATTAAGTGAATTATGGGTTTTTAAAAATAATAGATCATGAGATATTCAATCATAAATTTTTATAATGGAGTGTTATGATATTTTTATAATTGGGTCAATGAACACACATGCTCTTGGTCTTCATACAATAAATACAAAAATCCCCAATATTTATTGTAAACTAATTATTTTTATTTAATTATTAAGGGCTGAAAAAATGTATTTAAATATAGAAAAGAAACATTTATAGTGAAAAATAATAATTCAAAGACATGATAATTTATTAAAAAAATTTAATCATCATTCAATGAAATAATTTTCATCCTCAAAGAATGAACAAGGGATATAAAATAATGGTTAAATGTAGACATACAATAAAATATAAATGTACAATAAAATGAAAAATGATAAAAAAAATAGTCACTAAAATATATGACACCATTTATTTCCCCATTCATGATATCAGAGAAAAAAATGAAATGATCCATCTAAGATTAGTGGGAGAGAAATAATAAAAATGTAAAATCTAACCACACCCTTCATACCATTTAAATCTTAATCCCTTTTCCATTATCTTATTAGTTATGTGATAACCCTAAATGTCATGTACAACATACTCCTTTTATAGAAAAATATATATCTTATATCTCATTAAATATAACCCAGAATTTTTAATTAATCAATATTTCATTACACATTAATAAAGGACAAACCCCACTAAAGAATTTCAGAAAAATTATTACAAGGCATAAAAAAATAAACCCCTCAATGATAAATGTGGTTTTACTTATGAATTCTTTTTAATAAGCAAATTATTTATTTTTGGGTGTCTAATTATTTTACACTTTACTAAATCATAAAATTCTAGTAGTGGTTTCCAAAAAATTATAAGATTTTTGTGGTTTGATGACACCACATAATGCACTAAAAAATGCACAACCCCTTGGTTATAGATCAGACTATATATTTCATTAAACACGTTATTTTATATTTTCCATGATATAAAGAAATAAATTCATATATCTGGCCATAATGTGTGTATACTAATCCCGTAAACACCCTTTATCCATTGGGAATCACATTCCACTTCCTTTCCAAATTAAATTAACATAAATCATTAAATAAAAATGATGGTTATGATTTTATGTTCTTACCTCCACGTAATGAGAAAACAATTGGTCTAGTAATGATGTATCCATTGTATATCAATTTCTAATTATTTAATGTTTTATAAATCATGGAATTACCCTATGTGATACATAGTTAATATATAAATTCATATATATTTATGAATGGGTTATTTTTTAATGGTTGTCTTGGTTACACCATGAAAATAATGTTAATCATTAATCATTTTAACTCTCCCTAATAATGGAATTTCATACATGACAGAAACATAATTCAAACCATATAAAAATTAGATTCATAAAGTGAATCACTACTTCTAATGATTATCCAATGTCATTTTATTTCATATATGTAAAAAACTCAATTCATACCCTCTAAAAGTTTAATTCTTTCCCTATTAATATGTTTTTTCATTTTTATATTTTTTAATGGATAATTTCATGATGCAAAAGTTCACATCATGATGCATTCAAACACAATTTATTCAGGGTGAATTTTAATATTATCAAACCATGATTTCCTCATCCACCACTAAAAATCTCCCAAAGTCTTTTAGTATTTCCACAAAGAATAATCCTAAAAAAAGTTAAAACATAAAAATGTACTTTACATAAACTGATTTATACATAAAAATTGTTTTGAAAATAATCTATATAATTGTGAAATAACGTCATATAACATTATTATCCCAATAGTAGTTTCTATTCCCACAATATTGTTATGAAAAACATTAATCATTCTAAATGTCAAATCCCTAATGTTTAATCAAAATAATAAAAACACCCAACTAACCCATAATATAAAATATATAAAAGGAGGCAAACCATGAGTGGGTAATTAGACTATAATTTATAAAATGTTTGGCACTCTTAGTTGGGTGTTATTTATTTTATAAAATTTATGGATCATGGTAGGATATGATAAAAATTCATATCATAATTGAAATGTTGTGTACCTATATGATTCCATGAAATAGTTTTAGTAAACCTTATTACTCCATGAATAATTATTACAAAATCCCAATCATACAAAAAAATCAATAAGAGTTATGATTTATTTATACATACCAACTTAAAATCGGAGATCTTCCAAGTCATATATTAATGAAATGAATGACTGTAAGGTAATTTCCTAGTATTCGTCATTTTAAATCTTGTTAATTTAATAAATATTCATTAAATATTTTTGTTATATAATTTTAACACTAATTAAAATATTTTATAAAATTTAAAAATCTAAAATTCATATTACAGCTACCTCCTTTATAATCAACCAACTAAATCTCCCTTGGTGTTAATTTGTTTTGATGTGTATGCAATGGTATGGTTATTTTTGGTTCTCATACTCACTCAACGATAAAATAAAGATGTTTTTTGGGTAATTTTATTTGTTTTAAAATGGATATTGTAGACTGGGGATAATATATTGTGTTTTAGTTTTAAACTATTAGTGTGTTGGAATAGTATTTTTTGGATAATCAACTAATTAGATCATTTTGGTTAGATATTTATTTTTCATGTGATACATGATGAAATTTATTTACATGTTGAAAAAGAATGTTTTTAGGTATGTATCAAATATTTTTTATCAAATATTTGTATAATTTTGAGTTGGAATAGTGTAAATGGTTTAAATTTTGGGAATGTGGGAGATGAATGCATTTTTATTTATAGAGGGTTGTTAAAAATATTTATGAAAATATGTTTTAGAGATGAAAATTTTCACACTTGAGTTGATTAAAAATGATTTAAAAAATAAGTGGCCACCAGATAGAATAAACTATGGGGTAAATCTAATGGTGGTTCAAGGTACAAACTAGGGATTTCGTATAAATTGTATCGTGATTAAGTGGATTAAAATGTAATATCCAAATATTATTCACTAATTTTTCGACCAAGAACCTTTCATTTACAAAAAAAATACAACATAATATTTTCCCCGTAATATTAATCAATTTTTTTTGATTAAATTAGGGATTATAAATTTGAATATATTATAAAACGATTAATAAATATCAGGGTTATTTTTTTTATTACATCAACACCTAGAAAAAACATTATTTATGGTTGATCATTTAATTAAAATTCATTTGATATAATTATTCTCTATAATTTTAATATTTAAAATTGTTTGGATAAATAGTTTGTGGGATTTAAACATAAAAAAACCAAATGAAAATTTTTATACATCATCAACACTTTGTTAAATGATTTTTATTGAATGGATTATAGAAATAATTTTATCCCTATACGTCCTTAAGAAGTTCCATTGTTTAGTCCTAGTGAGACTGAAACCCTTTAAAACATACAACACATGGATGTTTGTTATAATTCATTAGAAAAATTAAAATTTAAATTGAATTACTTTTCATTTATGTTTCTTGATTTATATTCCATGGTTTCTTAATTATTTATTAAAATTCAATAAAAAATTTCACATGTCTCATGTCATTAATCTAATATGGTTGTGGTTATTGTATCCATTGATGAGAAAATACATACACTGTAAAATTAAAAGGGAAATTGAAGAGTAAAGTTATCATTGATATTTTTCCATGGATTTTCAAATTTGAAAATAACATTCATTATCATCTGATAATAAAGTTCATCTTCTGTGATAATTACCTACTTCCTTTTTCATCTTTATAATAGAGTTCTAGATGGATTTTATTTTTATTCTAAAATTTTTTCTAATGGGAAAATAAAATAATGAATCCTCCAAAAAATTATTAACATCTAAGGAAAGAAACTAATAATACATAGATATTGGAAAATTTTAGATGAATTTTAATTACAATACACAAAAAAATTCCGAAGGATCATAAATTTATAGTTCCTTTTGAATCATATAATAAAATGTGCATAATAGAGATACATAATTTTCCACTATGTTCTTAATAACCAAAAGCCTTCTTAGAAATATCATATATAAAAACATTCATCATTACAGAGTAATGGAATTATATATAAGGTAGAGATAAAATGATTAGGGAGGGAAAAAAATTAGATATAAATATACCATGAAAATATGGGTGTGAGAACATATAATAACATTTGAATACTTTACCCTTTAGTTCATAGGCAATAAAAATGTGTAATTAAATAAATCATGGATTTTCTTAAGACATGAGACATAATATAATAAATTAAAATAAACAATTAGTGAATAAAATTGGAATTGTAATTTTTTTGTGGCATACACATAAGCATGGAAAATCATTTCCTGAGTAGTTCATGTATTATTACCATGACTATAATAGCGGATTGAGTTCAATTCCCAAACCATATTAGTAGTCGAGGATTACTACCAAGACTATAATATGGGAAATAATAAATTACATAATTATGTTTATTCCCCATTCATGTTCTATTTATCTCATTATATATAAATCCCTTCCCAATAAATTTAATGAGGATACAAGTCCCCTAATCACATAATGAATATAAGACATATATGTTTCATAAAATTATTAAACATACATAATATAAGATCCCTTGAAATGAAATTATTTTTATAATCATTTCATCATTATATATCATAGGTAAAATAAAAAGGTTTCATTATAATTTAATCATTTTATTAAAAACAACCACTAAATAAAAAAGTGGGTTCTAAAATTAATTTATTATAGAATAAACGGTGGAATAGAAATAGGTTAAATAAAGATATTTTAATCATAATCATAAACAATTACTAATAATATCAATAATGGTATCCATATATCATATTTATAAAAAATCATATGTATAATCATCATATGTCATGTTATATGGAAAATAATTTTAAGAAAAATCAGAGGGAATGTTTACTGAGAAAAATATACATTCATTGAAAATTTTATATTTTAAAAATAAAAATTCAAAAAAAAATTTTGAAATCCATTTATTTTAAAATATCAAGGAAAAATATATATAGTAATCTTTCTGTAAAATAATTCTTATGGAATTGTGTAATTATCATTCATGTGATGTATGTTAAATTAAGGATTCCTTTCACATTTTCTATATAATGAAATTTATAATAATTTGAAAAATAATATCAAGGTCAATTTATATACATTTTTTGGCAATTAAGAAATGATTTAAAATATGTTTTATAAGTCATTTTAAAAAGGAGAAAAACTATTTTTGAATTCATTTTTAGAAAACATTATGTTGGATGAAAATTGGTTTTTCTAACGAAGAGAGAAATAAAAATGATTATTATTTTTATTTTAAAATATAGAGTGAAAAAGTGTAAAAATGGAGTAAAACGTGTATTCTCCGAAAATAACAATAGTATAAGAAACTAAATGAGTTTCCTGGGAGGTAGAATATATAATTTCATCAATGGATGTATAATTATGACCAATCCTGATAAAATTATGTGATTGTAAAATTAAACACTTACCACATTAATAACATTAAATTATAATCCCCATGAAAAAACTACATTAAATTTATCATATAATAACACAATAATAAATAAATTCATGACATTAAATGTCCAATGGGATATATATACACCTCATAATAGAAGATTGATCCATAACATAACATTTGTCTCAATGACGCTAAATTGACTTAAAAATACAATACCTTAAATATCAATATCCTTTATAAAAAATCAAAAATATTTATTAACAAATATAATATTATTATAAATGTTTTAAATAACTACATATATAAATATAATACAATATATGATTTATTTCACGAACCCCTCCCCACAAGGTATACCCCTCATGGGCTGACAATGTGATAAGGGAGATAATGACCCCTATGTTGCGCCTCTAGTAGGCGCGGGGATGGCGACTAGCACAGAGGGTATAAAAAACACCTAGATGGGAGGCATTACCATATAAGAGATGACATACATAAAGGAGATATGTGATATACTCCAACCAACTCCAACTCAATGAGTAAGATGAATGAAGTCCCAAGTACACATAAGAAATGTCATGCAAAACCACTACAACTAAAAGGGGAAAAGTGCAAGTACCCAAAAATAGTGCAAAACCACAGCAACCACAAGCCCGAACAGTTCATACAACCACAAGGTAGTAGGAACCATCTTGATCTCAATCCAGCTTCATGTGACATGAAAAACAGTTTATATATACATAGGGTGAGTATAACAGTATACTATGTAGGATCATCCCTGCAGCCTCTCATGCAAAAGTAAAGAAAGCATGCTAAAGCATAGTGAACTATAAGTGAAACTAACTCGTCACCTAAAAATGTATACTATGTTCCCAATTCTCACCATGGATACTCTCACCATGTAATGAATAATAGAATATGTAATATAATAATTAATATCAATGGTACTCCTCCAGTACTTCCCCATTAGTTTGCTGCTTTTCACCAACATCGCATGTCCTAAGAATCTCTCTCTCTAAAAAGGCTTTCCCACAGACACATGGGAAATGCAACACAACATGCTCATCATGTAAAAAAAACCACCACGTACACGTAATCAATGTAACCAGTTAGTTTTTGGGAGCCACCACTCCATGCATAATGTGTATCAATCATCGGGAATTATACCTCAAGCCATTACAGCCCATACACCGAGTAAGGATCCTCAATCCATCACAGACTATACATATTACAACTATAGTAGTCCATGGGAAACTATATCCAGAGTTTATGTGTGTGAATAACCACAAGACATTATATCCCACTACACACATATATAGGGAAAAAATTATTGTGCCTACCTACACAAATAACTACCATGAGAAGTGAGCAAGGCCAAAGGGGGTACTCATTCATTCATCCTCCCACCAGAATGTTGGGGAAAGCACCACCTAGGGCTCAGAATTATCGGTGTTTTAGTTTCCGTTACTAACATGGGAGTAGCATATAGAAACACAAAACATATAGGATATACTAAATTTCACAACCAAACTATGGGCATAACCTAGTCTTAGACTCAAATACATCTAACATCTCTTGGACTCCAGGTTGCTACTTCTAAGAGTAGGCATCTTATAAGCACACAACCATTTAAAGTTTTTTAATACATTATTTCATTACCTTTACAAGTTGCACATTACATTAATTAATGCATTTAACATTAATTAACCAATAACAATCCCACATTAATGTTCGTTATCATCACACCCAAAGTACATTATTCCATTAAATCACAACCTTAGCCTTTCTCCCCAAAAACCTCCAAAACCCATGGGGTAACATAATTTATTCAATTATTTATTATTGAATTACATTCCCATATTCCCAGAAATTCTAGAAAAACATTCTATGCTACTAAACACAAGGCGGATCAACATGGTGATTATATATAATACTCGTTAAGACATTTCCACCTATAGAAACAACTTAGACCCATCCTCCCTTGAGAATCTAAAAATGGAAATCATGGAGCATACACCCTACATCATCGACTCTTTCAGAAGAAGGGTAAGTAAGTCCATATGCCTTAGGGAGTGGGGAAATGTAAAACAAATAACCAATCAAGGAATCAACCAGCATATAATCATTAACATCTGACGTGTTCCATCATCCTAGGTGTCCTCCCCGACACCCACATTCATCCACTGATGCCTCTCGCCACTCTACGTGTCAACTACACCACAACATATAGGCCTCCCTACCCCCACATATCACAATATCTACTTAGGCACACATCACAACACAAGAAGTAGTAAAATAGTCATCAAATCAATTGGCTCCTGGCCTTTGAACAATCAAGAGGGTAACTCAGAACACCTCAAGGAATTATCTTTTATCAATCAACCAGTTCTTTAATCAATCTGGGATTAACCGATTTATTATTCCTAGGATCTAACATTGGGAAACATAAACATTAGCCTATAAAAATTAATAAAACATACTTACTGCACCATTCTGATTAACATCAAAATTACAACAAGAAGGGCCAGATTCATTTACATGCCTCTTTCTCTTTATCCAGACAATTATAAGCTAATTCTGGTTTACGTACATTTCTAATTTCCATCATGAACAAATAGATAAACGAACAAGGATTGATATCAAAATATCTATAAAAACAAGAGGCAATAACATTCGATCGATATCAATTTATTTTCTATTTCAAATATTTATTATGTCAATTTCATTGTGATCCAGTATGATAAAGCATTGTAACTATACAGTTGCACATATAAGAAAAGATAAGTAATGAATACCCTACCTAAAACAGTTCTTGATGTAATTTATACAAGAACAGTCCACATAACGTGTCATGATCGCCTCCTCTCGTGACAACTGAAACCACCCGAGGATGCCACGGTACGACCACACCAACCGAATCCCAAGAAAACATCATTAGAAACATGGAGATTACATGCTATAATATGGAAGGAGTAAAGAGAAGAAGATGAACCACAAAAGAACGATGATAAAACATACCTTATATAGAAGATTGATGGATACTTCTTGGTTTCACAGAAATAGGGGGCGCATTTACAGCAAGATGGAGGTCGAGGAAACCAATCCACGAGGAAAAGATTGATCTCACAATTCCAATTGGAAGGGTGTAAACGTTTGAGTGTCTCACACTATAGAACAAGGATGAAGAACAAGGATGAATATATCTTGTCCCATTTTATGATTTAACAGAGCGGCGATTTAAGATACACTTAATTTCCCATTAAAAGTCTATCGCACTAATCTATGTAGTCTGACCAAGTAAAAAAATATCATGAGCCATAGTAATAATTTATATATAAGTTATGGCCTTTGAATCGGCCTTATAGTCCTTGAAATTAGGCTTAAAATGTGATTGACGTCAAAGGATATGTCAAAGGGATGAAACAATACGAACTAGAAGAACGGTTCATAAACCTCACTATTCTAGAAACACTATTCATAAACCTCACTGTTCTCGAAACACTATTCATAAACCTCACCATTCTAGAAAAAATGTTCATCAACCTCATAGTTCTGGAAATACTATTAATAAACCATACCATTCTTGGAACACTTCTCATAAATCTCACCATTCTTGAAACCCTATTCATAGAAAAGGAAATTTGGAAAAGTGTTGTGGATAAGTCACCTTGACCTCTCAAAACACCTCATACAGCTGATTTTCACAAAGGAAAGGACAAAAAAGGTCTAGTTCATTAAATCAGATACCTATCAAAACATTTTTATCCTCGAGAATTCAAAACCACCTAGAGGGACAACAAAATGGTCCAATCAACCACCAATCTAGATACCTCTCAAAATATATCAAGCCTCAAAAACTAACCGAAGAAATCCACAACATAAAAATGAATGGTTTATAACCATAATGAAAAAGTTGTTACATGAAAGTAGTTAAACATCAAACAACTCTAGGTATGGAGAATGTATTTGCGACTAATGTTCTAAGGTACACTCCTCCATGCCACTGTGTCACGAAAAGACACGAACTATGGGGATATAATGCATGCACAACACCTTATCCATGTAGTCTTGGATCTCCATAGGTCACTCTTTAAAGGTGGAATCATCATCAACATCGATCTCTCCCTATTTGATGATGTGAGAGTCATCATGAAAATAATGATGGAGATGTGATACATGGAAAACATCATGTATCTGAATCATCTATGGGAGAAGTGCTACTCGATACGCCACAACTCCAACATGAGCTAACACCTCAAAATTCCCAACAAACCGGGGATAAAGCATACTCCAACGACCAATCATTCGCTTCCCATGACAAGGAGTCACCTTTAAAAACACATGATCGCTATCATTAAACTATAAGGGTATCCACCTTTGATCATCATATGATTTTTGATGATCTTGTGTTGTCTTCAACCTCTCACGAATCACCTAAACCATCTCTGTTGTATTCTACACAAGTTCCTGTTCGAGAATTACTGACTCTCCAACCCCAGTCCATCACAATGGAGAACAGAAAGGTGTTCCAAACAAGGCTTCAAATTGTTCCATACTGATGGTGGAGTGAAAACTATTTTTGTAAGATAACTCCACCAAGGGTAAGTTCCTCATCCACATACCTCTAAAATAAACAACATAAGAGCGTAACACGTCTTCAAGAATCTGGATGGTTTTCTCTATCTGACCATCTGTTTGGGGAAGAAAAGAATTGCTAAGGAATAGTTAAGAAACAAAATCATGTTGGAGACCACTCCACACCCTAGAGGTAAAACGTGGATCTTGATCAGAAATGATCGTCATTAGGACTCCATGAAGTCTCACCTCCTCCTCTAGATAATTCCTTGACAAAACATCCACTATGCTCGACTCCTTAATCACTATGAAGTGGGATGACTTTGTTAAACAGTCCACTACCACCCAAATATAATCATGTCCTCCATGAGCTCTAGCTAACCAGTAATAATGTCCATTGAAATGTCCTCCCACTTCCACTAAGGAATATTTAATTCCTGGAAAAGACCACCAGTAACACGGGGTTCAGCCATCACCTTCTGGAAGACCAAACATCGAGACACAAACTATGCAACTGCATGCTTCAGCCGAGGCTACCAAAACTGGGTCATCAAGGATTTGTACATCATTGTCACGCCGAGATGTACTGCTAAAGGTGAACTATAGAATTATCTATGAACTGTCTTGTTCATAGTCAATGGAACAATAATCCTTTCATGATACAACACTATGTTTTGGTCATCCTCAGACCACCCATCAGGGGCCTCACCACAAACAACTCGGTCTCTCCAGACCTCCACCTCTAGATCCCCCAACTAGGAAACTTCCTCCTTCTACACCAGAGTTGACTATACCATCTTCTGAAAAAGACAACCACTTCCCCCAACTTCTACCTTATCAAGATATAATGCCATAAGTTCTTCCATTACTCTCCAGGTATCATCATATTCACACACAGCATCACTACATGACTTTTGAATCAGCCCATAAGCTAAAAAATTCATCTTTACACATATATATTATATCATGGAGTCATATTCTTGTAATAAATTCATCCACCAATGTTATCGTATGTTCTAGTCACACTGTGAGAAAAAATAGCTCAAGATCTTATGATCAATGAAAACCAAAATGCGCTATCCAATGAGGTAATGTCTCCTCAACATCAGAGTAACCACCACAGCTACCAACTCAAGATCATGCTTGGCATAGTCAAATTCACAAGCACGCAACTACTGAGACCTATAAGAAAAAAATAATCTCCACTCCATCAGAACAAAACCTAACCCCAGATGTGACTAATTACAAAAAACATCAAACTGAACTCCCTCTACTAGAAGACAAAGAATTGGATCACTTACTATGTTCTCCTTTAGATATTTGAAAGTTGCCTGACACTGTTGAGTCCATAGGAATGCCTGATCCTTCCTAGTCAAAGATATCGGAGGAGTCACAATTAATGAGAAATATTCTACAAACATCCTGTAGTAGCATGCGAGACCAAGGAATCATCGAACCTCATACATTGTCATAGGGGATTCCCAAGACACAACTGCTTATCTTTGATGGATCCATATCCACTCCCTAGTGGGACACAACATTCCCCAAGAAACGTAATTCTTGAGCCTAAAACTCACACTTAGATAACTTCCCAAAGAGAGGATGTTTTCATAGAAGTCCCAAAATGGCTTGTAGATGCTTAACATGATATTCCTCAGATGTGGAGTACAGAAGGATGTCATCGATGAAAACTATAATGAAATTTTCCAGGAACTCACGAAACATAACGTTCAACAATCCCATGAATACAGCTGGATAATTTTTAATGTCGAACGACATTACAATGTACTCAAAATTCCTATAAAGAAAACAGAGAGATGTTCTTGGGATTTGTTCGTCTTTCACATGCATCTATTGATATACTGTCCACAAGTAGATCTTTGAGAACCAACGTGCACCCTTCAGTTGATCGAATAAATAATTAATCTATGGAATAATATAGCGATTCATTATTGCCACTTTGTTCAAGTAATGGTAATCGACACACAGTCGCAAACTAATATCATCCTTCTTTACGAAAAATACAGGTGAACCCCATTGTGACACACTCAGCCGAACAAAACCACACAGTAACAGACCATAAATATGTATGTGTAACTCTCTAAATTAGAAGATGCCATCATATATTGAGATATAGATATTGGATATTCTCATGGTTGTAGTTCGATCCCAAACACAATCTCTCATCGAGGGGGTAATGCTACAACCACTTCTGGAATGGCATCAAGGTACTCTTTTACAACACTAGGAAACACCAACTGCTGAGCCACTGATGAACTCAACATCATCTCGACCATCATGGATGATAAGGAAGGAACATGCCTATGACCCATTTAAGGATCTCTATCGCCAATAAACACCACCAATTCTCCATCCTCATCGAATAAAACGACCTACATCCTGATGTAATCTGTGATAGCCTTCACCGAATATAACCAATCCATGATGAGGATGACATCATATGGTTGTATTCATAAAAATAGGAAATATTCCTCATAGCGGTGATTCCACAACAACAACTCACAGTCTCAACATACATCAAACAAGTCAGCTCATCCTCCAACTAGCGTAGTAAACACCAAGGGCACTGGAAGGCTCTCTACCTCATGCCCCAATGCATGGAAAAGGGTATGAGATATGAAGGATTTTGTTTCTCCTGAATCAAAAATGGAATACACCAAGGTAGAAAACAAGAAAAGTGTACCTCAAAAAATTTCTAGCGTGCCTCGCGCTAGCAACGCTAAAGCATGAAGTTGAACATGACTACCTCTATGGACTCTCTGACCTTGATGATAACCACCACCATGGTCACACTCTACTATCTGAGTAAGGGGAGAATCACGGGTCTTCCCTCTGCCTACCCTATCTACACTGTGTCGATCTATATCTGGTGCAACCTTCTACTGTTGCCTCTTTTGGAATTGCCTCAATGGAGGAACCTGGAGCAGAACACCTAGTGCACGAATATTGCTCTGAATGTTCGGGCACTCTCTCTATTGATGACCCCACCACCATAATAAAAAAAGCGCATGATCTCTTGGAATAGGCTTCAGAGCTACTGCCCCTATTAAAATGAGATGCTGAGGGATGGGACCAACACCCAGCCAAATGGAAACTCTTCTACCCTTGAAACTGGGATCCCCATACCATAGCACTACTTTGTGAAGAATCATGACGATTCCCCTCTATGGATGATATGATACTAGCCAATGTCCTCTAGACAACCTCTGCCCTTGCCAACAACTCGTGATATGTCTTCAGCATAAATGGGGTGTCATGGTGGTGGATCTCTGGATGCAAAGCCTCCTAGAAATTCCTCACCTTGGCCTCCTCATCAGGCAACATGTCCGAATCGTATCATAAAAGGTTCTTAAAATGGATTCCAAAATCTTGAAAATTAGTGCTCCCCTGTTTAAGGGTAAGAATCACCTTGAAACTGGACTCCTTCATGGTCGAAGAATGAAATTTGAACCCAATCTTGTCATAGAACTCCTACCAAGACATCGATGACTCTTTGCGATCCCTGAGGGAAAAGAACCAACACAGCCTCACTACTCCCTGCATCATCATCACAACCATGGATACCCAGTGATCATTCCAAGAACAGATCAAACTGAATCATATCTCAACATCCTCCAACCAGTCTTATGTTTCGTCATCAGAAACGGAGCCCTCGTACTTCTACAGACTCTGGAACTGAAACTCTCATAATGTCCTCCTCCATGTTTCATCATCTTTGACCTCTAACCATTGACGATCTTCTAGCACACCCTTCTGGACATCTTCTAGGCAAACCTGGTGAGGACATCTACATATACTGGAGCCATACATGTAAAATAAAAAACACTTAGAGCTCCAAAACCTAGAATATGGAAGACTCGACATTAATTAATTAGTTTTTTTTCATTTTATTCATTTTAGGTAAACCTATCCCAAGGTCTACCCATTCAAACATAAACACAAATAAAATAATGCCGGATCCTTTCTAGGTCGCCACCCTACAACTTGTATCACCTCGTTTAGTAGCCACTGTGAAATTAAAGGTCCATACATCAGATCATAGGGGGACCAAAATGCTTATGTCTCAGCTGGTCTATAGTGTTTACATCACTTGTTAAACAAGAATAAAACTGTTTCACTACCAACCCATGAAACCTTTCTTGTGCCTAACACCAATCTCCATCATATCCCTCAATTATGGCCTATGGTACCACTTTGTCACGACCCCCACCCCACAATGTGTACCCCTCCTGTGGCGGCAATGTGAGAAGGGAGATAATGACCCACGAGTCCCACCTCCAGTAGGCCCGAGGTTAGCTAATAGCACCGAGGTTATAGCAAACACACATATGGGAGGCATTACCCACTAAGAGAACACATGGGAAGAGAGAGATAAGATAGACACCAAAAAACTCCACGTCAACTAGTAAGATGAATGAAATACCAAGTACACATATGAAATGTCATGAAAATCCACTAAAACAAGAATGGAAGAAACTGGATGTTCCCCAAAAGGAAGTAAAACAACCGCAACCACAAGCCTAAACATCTACTTAAAAGGGTAAGCTAGTAGAAACCATCTTGATCTCCAACCTGCTACAAGTGACCAGAATAATAGATTATATATACTTAGCGTGAGTATAACAGTATAATCAGTAGGATCCTCCATGAAGCCTCTCGTGCAAAAGTAAAGAAAGAATGCTAAAGCACAATGAAGAACAAGTGAAACTAACTTGTCACCTAAAAAGGTATACTATGATCCCAATATAACCATGGATACTCTCTCCATGTAACACATACTAGAGTATATAATATAATAAATAATATAAAGGGTAACTCATTTCTACTTCCCCACTAGTTTGCCGCTTTTCCCCAACGTCACACGTCCTAAGCATCTCTCTACAAAAATGCTTTCCCTCAGACTCAAGGGAAACACACCACAACATGCACCTCGTGAAACAAAACCACCACGTCTACATAAGTAAGGTAACCATGTATTCTCTGAGATCCACCACAGCCTGCATATTTTGTATCATACATTTGGTATTATACCTTAATCCATTATATCCCATACACCGAGTATGGATCCTCATGCCATCAAAACCTACACATGTTACACATATAGTAGTCCATGGGAAACTATATCTAAATTATACATGTTTCAATAACAACAAGACATTATAGCCCTCTAACCACATATATGGTGAAAACTAACTGATGTTCCTACCAACACAAGTAATTACCAAGAAAAGAGAGCAGGGCCAAATGGGTAGTCATCCATTCATCCTCCCACCAGAATGTTGGGGAAAACACCCCCTAGGGATAAGAATCCTTGGGGTGTTAGTTTCCCTTTATAACAGGGTGTATTATCATATAGAAACACAAGTAGTACATGATATACTATATCACACAACCACACTATGGTCATAAACTAGTAGTCGACTCAACTGCAGCTAATGTCTGTCGATCTCTGGGATGATACTTCTAAGACTAGATATCCTATAAGCACAAAACCATTTAAAGAGATTTAATAAATTATTTTATTCCCTATACCAGTTTCACATAATGATAATTATTTCTTTAAAAATTATTTAACCAATAACAATCCCACAATAAAGTTCGTTATCATCACAACCATAGTACAATGTTCCTTCAAATCACAACCTTAGCATTGCGCCCCATCATGCTCCAAACCACATGTTTTAACATCATTTATTCAATTATTTTTTACATAATTACTTTTCCACATTCCCATGAGTTATAGAATAACATTTTATTCTTCTAAACACAAGGGGGCACAACATGGTGAGTAGATGTACTACCCGTAGAGTCTTTACCACCAATAGCATGTGTGTAGACTGATCCTGCCTTGTGATGTGAAACAAGAAAAGCACATGGCATTCCATGGGTGACTTGGCCTCATTATGAAGAAGTGAAACCAATAGAAGTTACCTTAGGTAGTGGGGAAAAGTAAAAAAATACCAATCAGGGAAACAAGAAGAATCCAAACATTAAAATCCAACATGTTCCATCATCCTTAGTGTCCTCCCCAACACCCACATGAATACACCAATGCATCTCGCCACTCTAGGCATCAACTGCTGCCAAAAACAATAGGCCTCCTTGCCCCCACATATCACAATATCCATCGAGGGTCACATCACAACACAAGCAGTAGAAAAAAACATCACCTCAGTTGGCTGTTGGCCCTTAAACAATCTAGAGGGTATCCTAGAACCGTACAAGGAATTATCTATTATAGAACCACTAGTTCATTAATCAATCTTAGATTAACCGATTTATTATTCATAGCTTCCAACATTGGGAAAACTAAATAGTAAGCTATCACAAATAATTAAATATGATTAATGCACCATTTTGATTAACATCAAAATTAAAAAAAGAAGAACAAGATTCATTTACATGGCTCTTTATTTTTAGCCAAACAATTATCAATTAATACCAGTTTATGTTCATTCCCAATTTTAATCTATAATGGAACGATAAATGAAGAATGAATTGATATCACACTATCTTGCAAAACAAGAGGCAATAACATTCGATCGATATCAATTTATTTTCCAATTAAAATATTTATTATTTCAATTTCTTTGTGATCCAACGGGATGAAGCATGATAATATAGTTACACATATAAGAAAAGAGAAGAAAAATATCCCCTAACTCAAACAGTCTTTAATGTACATTATACATGAACAATCCACACAATGTGTAACCATCACCTCCTTTCGCGACAACTGCAACCACCTGAGGATGCCACGGTACAACCGCACCAACCGAAACCGAAGAAAACACCATTAGAGAAATGGATATTAAAAGATGGAATATTGAATGGATAAAAAGAATAAGATGAACCCCAAATGAATGACGATAAAACATACCTTATATCGAACACTGATGGATACTTATTGGCTGCACATAAATAGGGGGATCACTTGCAGCAAGAATGATGTCGAGGAAACTAATCACAGGGGAAAAACGTGATATCACGATTAATATAGAAAGGAAGGATGGTTTTGACTGTCTCACACAAGAGAACAAGAAGGAAGAACAAGGAAAGATGATATCTTGTCCATTTTGAAGGTTTAACGGAATGACGATATAAGATATGCTAAATTTCCCATTAAAAGTGGGTCGCATTAAACCATGTGGTTTGACCTAGTAAAAAAATATCATGAGCCTTAGTAATAATTAATATAGTATTTATGTCATTTGAATCAGCCTTAGAGTACTTAAAATAATTCTTAAAATGCATTTTACCTCAAATGAAACATTAAAGGGGTGAAATAGTATGAAGTTGGAAATACTATTCATAAACCTCACTATTATGGAAACACTGTTCATAAACATCACTATTGTGGAAACACTGTTCATAAACCTCACCATTATGGAGAGACTATTCATAAATCTCACTGTTCTGGAAACATAGTTCATAACCCTCACCGTTCTGGAAATACTGGTCATAAACCTCACTATTCTGGAAACACTGTTCGAAAACCTCACCGTTCTGGAAACACTGTTCATATACCTCACATTATGGAAGCACAGTTCATAAACCTCATCATTATGGAAAGATTGTTCATATTCCTCGCCATTCTGGAAACACTATTCATAATCCTCACCGTTATGGAATCATTGTTCACAGAACTAGAAATTTGTAAAAGTGTTGGGGATAAGTCACTTGAACCTCCCGAAACACCTCATACATATGATCTTCACAATGGAAAGGACCAGAGAGGTTTGGTACATTAGAATTTAATTATAAACGTAATAAATTTTTTTAATGACAATTCCCTGTTAATGTTATGTTTCATACAATAACTATTTGTGTAACACCCCGACCCCTCTAGGATAGAGCCGGTGCATTACTTGTGATATTAGCTTCGTTAGAAGGATTGAAAATCCAGAGGGAACAATCGTTTTAGTAGTATTGAAGAATCAAGATATATAGATGTAACTAAAATTACATTTTAAAATGATTACAAATTACAATATATAACATAAAGTAAAATTTTCATCCACTAGAAATCAAATGAAGAACTTCTCTTCATCACCTGTTGATGGTAGACAATGAAAAACGGTGATCTCAAAGGCTCAGTAAGGGTTACAAATAGAGAAATGATGAGTATAATAATATTTCAATCACAATTGATCTGACATAATCAATCATTCATAGTGAATAAATGAATATCTAATGCCAATAATAAAATAAGAATAAAACTGCATCAATAGATTTTGTCATAGTGAAAACCACATGGATAATAATAATAACTGATAATCAATAAAGAGAATTCTTATTAAATGGATGTCATATATCTGGAACATGAAACTATAATACCCTAAAATAGTTTACTATTGTGGGTAAAAACCTGTCTGATTTAATTGACAAAAAACTTGAAGGGTCTGTCGCCAAACTGTTTTGTCTCATGAGACCTACCGATGCATCGAGGGGCTTTAGTGGGCCCAAACCAACTCAAAATCCAATGAATTCTTTAAAAAATTATTCAATACCAGTGAAGTATACCTTTTCAATATCCGTATAGAGTATAGGATACATATTCCTCAATAACATCCCAAATATACACCGTATGTGAAATGGTATACAGTTTAGACAATGAACATATCCATGACATGAGAATATGAATTTTTAATATAAATATAATATCAAATTTAAAGTGATCTAAAATGGGAAGTAGGTACACAAAATAAGGATTATTAGGTGTACAATAAAATGTTAGTCACAACAAAGGGGATATTCCTGAAAAAATGTGAGAGAGAGGATCCCTTACAAAAACCTTATCATTAGAGTGATGATACGTCAATGAAATATTTATGTGGGACAAATGAAAATGAAAAAAAATAAAAGCGGATATATAGTATAAGAAAATCAAATGACATTAAAACATATTCTAGTAACAATGTAACCAATGAAATAGTTGTTTAACTCGGAGGATGAAAATTGAGTTAAGAAATCCCTTACAATCGGGCTTGTATTTTGGAAACATTTTTGAAAAATTCTTTTAAAATAGGTAAATATTCATATAATATGGAAGTATTCTGGTTGGTTTAAATATATAGAATACTCAAAATTAATTTATGTGGAGTAAATTTCAATACATAAGAATTTCATCAAAAAAATTATACAATAAAAGTAACCTGAATAAAAATGGAAGTTCTGGTGGAAAACCCTTACCTTATGCTCGAGTGCGTTATTTGTTTATTTTAATGACCTGAATAATCAAATTTATCTTAATTAATTAATATTTACAGAACCTCATATACATCTAATTGATTTATTATAACCTTATTAGGTTCATTCATGGCCCATTCTATGGTATCAATTGGTTCAATTTTCATGTTTTGGAAGTATTCTCTCCCTTGATCTTCAAGGTTCGTTACTTGTTTCCATGAATGGAAGTTAATTTGAAACATGGTTTAACATCCAGAATTGTTAATAAATATTACTAACGAAATTATGGAGATATAAATGATCTTATTATTATTTTGGGTTATATACCATGATGATGTTTCATTAGTTAAAACATTAATGATATACGTTTAATCGTTTTAGTGGTTCTTTGACAATAACAGCCTCATTTGGTTTTATAATTTCGAACCATGAGTACCAAAGAATTAAATAAACATTGGTGAGCCATTAAAAAATATTATAACCTATTTCAACAATATAAATGGTTTCATGTCCAGACATCAAATAATTAATGCGAGTTGAAATCACATCATCTACGATGTTGGTAATTCGACACGTCATAGATGATGTTTTTAATTCCTTAAAAAAGTAGGGGAAATTATAAGATTGATGATTAATTTCTAATGAAAATTATAACATATAGATTATAAAAGATTCTGGAGATTTCTTTCCTCTTTAGTAATAATATAAGATGAATGAATAAATAAAGAACTAAAAATAAAAGTTTAATTTTGAAATCGCTTACAAAAATTCGGCAGCCGAACGGCTACGCAAAATAGTTTTAGAAAATACTAAAAAGAGAGGGGACAAGGGTCAACCATTCCATAAATTAATCATAATATAAATTATATCAGTAATAAGATGAAAAATAAGAACATGGTATGGAAACATGAAAGATATACCACATAAATGAGAACTTGAAAGGAAAAAAGAAAGAAATTGCAAATTTTCTTACCTTGTAGAGTAACCCTTATAAAATGATTTTTGGGACCATTGGGTATTAAGGAAACCTTCGGAGGACTAATAAGCAGGTAAGGAGGCCATAAATTCGTTGTTTGAGAATTGAGAATGAATTTAATGAAGGGAAGAGTTGGTATTTATAAGAAAAGTGAGGGATTATTTTAATAATTTTAAAGGGACACCTCATGAGATATTTTTTGGAAATCAATAGGCTTGACAATGGTATATATAAATTTTATAAGCCACATGGGACACCTAAAATGTTATTTAACTATAAGCAAGTCTACCAGATTTACAAAATCATCATTTAATTATTAATGATGTCATAAACACAACGAATCTAAAAACTGTAATTTTTTACTATTCACATAAAAATCAACTGTTTTAGAAAAAATTTTAAAATTCACCCTTACCATTTTTCGACATGTAGAATTTAAAATTGAAATCCATTTTTCAAAAATAATTTTCTAAAAATTATTAATTTAATTTTAAAATACTGTCATATTTAATTCGAAAAAAACAATCTTAAAGTGCAACTAGTTTTCTTTCTCAATGAAAAACTAATTAAGATATTATTATCTTGTTTCCTTAAGAAAATGAAATAATATTAATACTTACTATTCATAGAATTCATATTACTATTAATACTACTATTCATAAGGGTAGGTTACTATTCATTGAAAATTATATTTTCCTTATCGGACTCCAAATAACTTACTGTTCACAACCGTGAATGTATGATTTTTGAAATTCCCATCATTGATGTGACCAAATTTTGTTTACATGGGTAGGTTGTATAAAAGTGGTGTTGGTAGAGCCTTAATGATTTATGAATTGTATAATAAATATTATTTTAAATTATTGGGGTGTTAAATTATTCCCTCTTTCGAAGAATTATGTCATCACAAATCATTTTATAACCACAAAAGAATGCTCTCGGATGTTCTTACCACATCTCTCATCGTAGAGGATCCTCAGGTGCGTTCACAGGAAACCCCAAATTTGTTTCTCAACTCCTCTTGTTCTCTAACCAAGACACACCTCAGACAGAAGGGTTTGAACTCTTGCATCAAACACTCGGGCTTCTAGTGGGATTCTCGAATAGTGCAATATTTAGAACGGTCTGAATGGACCAACACACAAAGAACTCACTAAACTATTCTTGACTGAGGAAATATAAGTCATAGATATTTTTGTACATGCTAAAACTAAAGATTTGGTACATGTATGATGCAAAAAGGTTTCCCTCCATAGTAGCCTCTTGAAAACATAACCTGGATGTGTAGTTCCGGCCTAAGGTGAAATATCAGAAAAGCCCTTCTTGGTATTTTCCTCTTTGCATGTACTCAGCCAATTCTGCCATGTCTAAGAGGTAGTAAATGGAAGAATTCCCTTGACATGTGAGGAGAATGTTCGGACTATTTTTTACATCATATAGTTGTTTACATGTTTTTCGCAAGTTTTCGAGAAGTAGGTACTCATCTTTACAGGTTTTGATCGCAATGATCTACAGGATCTCCATAGGAAGAGATACCATATGGGTTTGTCCTTCCATTTGAAAATTTATTATTAAAGTTCACTTAGTGATACTAATTCATAAGTATAACCGATTAAAGGATAAAAAAATAAGAGGCAACATGTTATACTATTATATAACCACAGGTTTAAAAAGTAAAAATGGGCTAATTTTTTTCTTAGTCCCCCCAAAACACGAATACCCAACCTAGTTCAAATATTTCAATCTCCCATAACCATACGTAATAGTAGACACACGTTACTCCAGAAGTACCTTTACCAGGAACACCACCGATGTTAGGGTGCTGACGAACTCAGGTGGATTCCTATGGTAGTATTCAGCTACTATATTTCCCCATCCCAGACACACTGCAGACAGCTAGGGTAGAGTTTGTGCTTAAATTACTCTAGCTTCCATAGAGAGGCATGAGAAGTGTGGTGGTTTGAAAAATTAGTGTGGACTAAATCCCTATAATTCCTACGCACCACATCATTCATGAAGATATTTATGTCATAAAGATATTCGTACCAACAATAAATCAGGATCTGGAATAGGTAGGTCGCTGGATGGTCACCATCCGAAGTAGCTTCTAAAAATTTACCCACAGCTCGGTATTTATCAGCCATAATGAAACATAGAAAAAGAGCTTCATGATACTTCCCTCTTTTCCTATATACAGAAAATTGTGCATATGAAATAATGTAATAGACCAGATTTCTTCCTTAGTAATAATAGATAATGTTGGAATGATTTGATACTTGATGGATTTGTTTACAAGTGAGACGTAAATTGGCTTAGGGCTGGTCCACTTCGGAGAATTTCGTGACAATTATAGTCTCCAAATATTAGGTAGGTAGAGATAAAAAATTGGTTGGTTGACTCATATCTTCTATCTGAAAAGTATTAGTAAATCAACTTCAGTATGGCAATTCCATTTTTAACCAAGTTACTGTTTTATATAAAAAAATATCAAAACAGATAATACAACATCATTCATTTAGACATGATTTATAAATCTCAAGAAATTACACAATATCATGCTCCCTTTCACAAAACATTATTATGGAATTCCTGAAATCCTTGGTGATGTCCCTCTACCAACACCGCCTAAGGAGGATGGTACTATTCAACTCTACATCTAGTGCAGAATAAAGTTCGCAGGTATCATCATCCCAAATACACTCTAGGTAATTTGGATCATGGTTAAACCCAAGCTCTCTTTTGATATAGGTGGTTTTCCAGATATAGGCACGAGTAATATCATGTTCTACGACATCCTCTTGGATTTGGTTCTTAATGATCTCTCGAACAATGTCATATTTGAAAGAATCGTTGAAAGATTCAAAATCACAGAGGTCCCCAAGCATGCTGAAACATAGGATTTGGTATATAAAGACTGTGCAGATGTCAAGCTCCTTTGCAACTTCTCTGAAAGCCGTGAAGGCCAACCATTTCTTATTTAGGTTGAAACACATGAAGAGTCCCTCATGAATGACTCCATAGAATATTGTTACGACATTTTCTCATTTGAAAGTTAAACTTGATTCATTGATTGATATATTTTTTGTGATAAAAGGAGAATGATTTTGTATTCTACTCCCCATTTGGTTTTTCTACTTAGGAATAAAACCATTTCATTCTCTATGACTCTCATTATTAACGCAGTTCCTTCGGGTTATAGACATTATCTAAAAAACAGAGTGTGTCAAACAATATTCATTGTGGGTAACCATGTAATCAAGAAAAATAACATATATATTTCAGAAATCATGACACTTTTTCATTAATATATGAAACCTCTAGATTAACTTATGTCATTCATGGTCATTATTAAAACCCTTCATTATGGTTTATACGGTGATTATGAATTCCCATAGTAGATCATCCGGAGTGTTAAACGTGGTGTACAATAGGGCCCTTTTTCAATAACTAGGTGATAGTTGAATCAAGATAAATGAACCATTTTGGAGTTAATACCCCTAGTTTCCTCTATTATAGATCCATATCCACTTTTAGTAACCAAAAAGGTTTCAATTTCATTTAAAACACTCATTATATTCTATAAAATAATTCAAGGACATTTATATGGACATTGAGTTATCAAAAGTCTTATCCTCAGACATTTCCTTTAAAATTCCCCAACGTATCTCGATAATGTATTTTCATCATATTTTCCATAAATTAACCAAACCTATCCCATGATACCAACTATAAAGACCAAAACATTTCATAAATAGATATTACATCCATTTATATTAATATTAATGAAATTACACAAACAAATCCTCACGATCATAAACGTATAGTAAATTGTAAAACATGGACACATAAAAATATGATCCATATGTGAGATACAACATTTAACACTGGGTTATTTATAACATGAACCCTTCTTATACATAACGTTCAATGTAAGGACAAGACCCCAGTTTCCTAGAGCTGGTGCCTTATTACATAACATTGGCATATAAACAATGACTATGTATCCCAAAGGACCAAGTATTTTAGTACCTTTTGCAAACATGATACATATAAGTTCCAAATTACAACTTGAATGGAAATACAATATATGTTTTTTCTCTATGAAACATCCAACGCCTCGCAGATTATACCTAAAACTCATTCATAAAATACTTCTTTATATACTGGGAAAACAAAAAATAAGAAAGTGGTGAGCTAAATTGCTCAGTAAGATAAATCAATACAATGGAAGATATTGTAAAAAATCATTAGGCATGTGGAATAATTTAAAACAAATTACTTTACAAATAATAACCATGAATACATTATTCTAGGAATATGAGCTGAGTAAATAATTCCATAAAAGAATATAATCATGGGTATTCTAATTGTTGAATAACCACATCAAATTTTAATTACTATATTCATAATGATGGAAGTGGATATGCATGACATTTTGAATCATTTTTTCAAGCCTTTGTCCAACACGTCTAAAAATTATTAAGTCTTCTCCCAAAACCATATATAACATGGGGAAAGGCCTCGGTCAATTCCATGACTATTTGTCACATGAGACCTACCGATGCATCGACAGGTTGTATCGTGCCCCACCCATCAAATAATAAGTCCTATGCATTACTCATATTAATTTTTGTAAACATAAACATCACATACATTCATATTAAAACTATTATATGAAATTTTACTAACTCCCCAATCATTAAACATAAATAATAGCTATTTAGAGTAATAAGATGAATGGTTTCAAGACATCACATCAATTTTAAAAATAATTATAAACCATGCCAAAAATTAGGGTAGATGATATCATAAAATATTAGTCCCATTTATACATATTAATAATTAATAAAATGTTTGAAACAAATCAAAATACTATTACAAAACCAACAAGCAACTTTTGAGATAAATACTCTTTTACTTTGAAAAGAAGTGATATTTTGGAAAAGTCATTATATGAACCAGAACTCAAGTAAGATATTATTTTCATAATAAAATGATTGATTTTATAATGTTAATGTCTTATAAAAACATATTATATCGTTCTATTTAAAAAAGGTAAGAATTTGATAAATTCCCGTGAATAAGGCTTGAATTTTTGAATCAATTTTTAATGTCCATTTGAAAACAATTATCTACATATAAAATAAGAATCTATTCGGGTTGGTGTACATGTATTAATCAATCGCACATAATTTATTTTTGAGTACATAATAATAAATTAGAATATAATCATGGTAATTAGACAATGAATGTAACACGAATGAAAATGGAAGTTCGGGTAGAGAAACCCTTTCCATAAGTCTGAATGTGTTACTATCCTGAAAATATGGTCCTATAATATGAAATTATACTTAATAATACCTTAGTTAAAAACCTATATACATGTATTATGTTTATCATAATTTTGTTTAATTTTTTATGTCCTTATTGATAAATTATTATAATAAATTTTGTCATCCTGGAGTGTTCGTTTTCTTAATTTTCATCGTCAGTTCACATGTTTTTTGTAATGAATTTCATGTGGAATGGATGTGAATATCTAGAATTAGATATTATTTATGGAAATCCAGAAGTTTTTATGGAAATTTATATCATTTTGTTACATGGAATGAGTATGAATCATTAGATTAAATATTAATGAAAACCACTTCGATTATTTGGCTTTATTTGGATTATTATGAGTAATTTTGGACATATGATTTAATATCATGTACATAGAGTGGTTATTGAATTTTTATTAATTTATAATAAATATATTATAGTCTGTTTATACCATATAAATTCTTCCAAGAAAATAATGGAAAATGGTAACAAAAATTGAGAAGTCCTTGTCCTTGAACGAGATAAATTAACACATCTCAGACAATGTTTTAATTTTTAATATAAGAGGAGGGGTAAAGAGATATGATGAAGAAATTTTCCAATAGAATAATAGAATTATATTTCATCTAATGTAATATAATTCTCATAAAAATTGGATGAGGGGATATTAGTAAAGAAGGAAACAATGTAACTCAAAATAGAAGAAAAATTGAGAAATCCCCCACACAAAATTTCGCAGCCTAACAACATTACAAAAAAATTCATAAAATAGATTGATGAGATAACGAGGGTATCTCATCACTATAAAATAATATAGAATGTAAGGACAATATGGAATGAAATATCCCAAAAGAATATAATTTAAAATCAAAGATAAAACCTAAAATGGAATCTTTATGAAATGAGAAGGATGGTAGATTCTCTTACCTAAAAGAGTATCTCCAAAAACATGATGTTTTGGACCTTGGGGGATTGAAAAAACATTGTGAGGATTTAAGAGGGAGGTAAAACTAACAAATATTTGAGGATAAAGAGTTTTTTTATGAATCAAAATGATGAGATGTATGGGTGTTTATAGAAAAAGGGAGGGAGTTTTTTAATAATTTTCAATGGACACCTCATTGGTGGTTTTTGCAGAACCATGGGCTTGACCATGTTATTTTCCCAGGGATTGATCCACATGGGACACCTAATGTCATATGTTACTATAGAAAAGACTACCATACATTTATTTTAATTATTATATCATTATGATGACATTAAACTACCGAAAAATCAAAACTGTATTTTTCTATTGATGTAAAATTCATGTATTTTAGAAAAATCCCAAAAATCACCCCTATTATTTTTCGATGTGTAGTATTCAAAAATGAACTATATTTTTTAAAAATAATTTTCTAAATATTATCAATTGATTTTTTATATAGAATAATATTTAATTCTCAAAATAAAAATTTTAATGGTATAAATAGTTTTATATCACATTGAAAATTTAATTATGGTCCTATTATCTTATTCACTTAAGAAAAAAAATAATATCATTATTTAATATTCATAACTTTCATACTACTATTCATATTACTATTAATAAGGTTTTTTTAATATTCAACAAAAATAATGTTTGGTTCTATCAGACTCTGAATGATTTACTGATCACAACTATAGATTACCGTTTTTCAAAATTAAAAACATAGCATAGTCAAATTTGTCTTTAACAACTAGATTATAAATTTTGTTCTTTTGTAGGTACACATTGTTTCATTCATGCAATATTTATTTTCAAAACATTGGGGTGTTACATTCTCCCCTCCTTACAAAAATCTTGTCCTTGAAATTCAAAAAATGTTACCTAACAAAAATATTTGGGTATGTCATAAATATACACTCATCAGGCTCCCTTGTTTCTTCCCCCATTTTATGGTTCCTCCAAAGAACCTTTACCAGAAGAGTATTCAGATTACGCAATACATGTTCTTTGGTATCAGGAAACATGATAGGGTCATTACAATAATATTGATCAGGCTCGAGTCCAATTTCATTATAGGTGAGTACATGTGTTGGGTCTGGCCTATATTTATTTAACATTGATATGTGGAACACAATGTAAACATTGGAGAGACATTGCATAATTGCCACACTATAATCTATGACTCCAACTAGATCTAGAATTTCAAAAGGTCCGATGTACTTGGGACGTAATTTTCCTTCTCACTGAATCGTATAATACACTTCCATGGAGATAACATTATGAAAACATGATGTCCCCCATGTAATTCCAAATAATTTATTCGTTTATTAGCATAGATATTTTTACTACATTGATATGTTTTGATATGAATTTAGATAATATTCAAATTTTCTTTATTTTCGTCAACATGTTCGGGGCCTACGAGAATTCACTCACCCACATAATCCCATCAAGTTGGTGTACGACATCTCTTTCAATATAACAACTCATATGTTTCCATATGAATACATGAATAGAGTATATTATTATATGAAGATTCTAAGAGGGATAAATAATAATCGCACACATCTTGAAAGTCAAATGAACATGTTCTCAAAAAAATTTCCAATGATTCAATAGTTTGTTCTGATTTTCCATCATTTTGTGGGTGGTAAGAAGTGTTGAAATGAAGACCAGTATTTAGGACCTTCTAAAGGCATTTTCGGACTTGTGATGTAAAACGGGGAACACGATCAGAATCAATTGATTAGGTTTCAAAAATAAGTCTTACAACTTCATTAATCTATATTCATGAAAAACATTCATGTGCTACATCTTCTCTTATAGCATGAAATTGCAGTGATTTTGTAAGACGATCAACAATGACCCATATCACATCATTTTTACATGGAGTCTTCAGTATCCCCATGACAAAGTCCATCGTAATATAATCCCATTTCCACATAAAAATAGGAAGGGGTTTCATTAATCCTCCAAGATGTTTCCTTCTTGCCTTTACCAGTTGACAAATCAAAAATCTCGACACATAATTAGCAATATCAGTATTCATGTTTTCCCACCAAATATTTACATTAAGATCTCTATAAATATTTTTGATACCAGGGTGTATTGAGAAATTAGAGCTATGAGGATCATCCAATAGTTCCCTCTTTAGCTCAGGAATAGCTAGAACATAAATCCTCTTTGCGAATTTCAAAATTCCACCTTCATATATGAAGTAAATAAACTTCCCATTATTTATAGAAATAATTTTCTTTTGAAACTCTTTATCATCAGCCTGTTAACATTTTATCCATTCTATTTAATAAGGTTAGGAAACCATTTGAAAAAGTAGTGATGTGTTGAACTCCTTTATAATTACCATATCCATATTTACAAGATCCATGATCATAGTATCCCAATCAACTCTAATAATGTTCAAAATTTTATTATCATTTATACTCAAAGTTCCATCAACCTTATTTTCATTCCCTATGAGGTAGTTTATAGTGAACTTATAGTCTTTTAGTAGCTCAATTCACCTCCGTTGACTATTGTTGAGTTCTTTATATGAGAAGATCTATTTCAAACATGTATGATCTGTATATATCTCACATTTTTTCCCATAAGGGTTATATTCAAAATCATAAGAGAAAATATTACCACTGAACACTCAATATCATGTGTTGGATAGTTTTTTTCCTGATTTTTTAGCTACATAGATTCATAGAAAATCACTTGATCATTCTGCATAAGTATACAACCAGGTCCTTTTTTTATGTATCTCCATAGATAAAAAATCCATCACTCCTCGATGGTAGGGTTAGGATCAGAGAATTCACTAAACTCCTCTTCATTTCTTCAAAATAGTCCCCACATTCTTTTTCCGATATAAGAAAAACCCCTTTATGTGTAATCTTGGTCATTGGGTTGGAAAAACAGGTGATGTTTTCAAGAAACACCGATATTAACCTTATAAACCAATAAAATTGTATACCATAGTTATGTGCATCGTAGAAAGGCATTCTTGCACAACCATTTTCTTTGTAGGATCAACTGATATTAAATCATTAGAGACTATGTGGCCCAAAATAGAAACAAATTGGATCTAAAATTCACACTTACTGAATGTCCCATATAATTTTTTTCTTATAAGATTCACTACAATAGTGAGAAGGTTATTTTCATGATCTTTATATCATTTATAGTATACCAAGATATCATCAATAAAAACCACCAAAGATTCATCATGATATTTATTGAAAACTCTGTTCATTAGATAAATGAAAAAATGGTGTATAAGTCAATAAAAATGCATTACTGTAAACTATTAATGCCTGTACGAAGTTAGAAATAATTTTTTGTAACCTATTACCCCCTCACAAGAAACTGATGATATTCATATTAAAGATAAATCTTTTAAAACCATTTTAATTGAATAATTTGATCAAATTAATTGTTAATGTGAGTTAGGGGATAATTTTTCGTTATTGTTATAACATTGATCTATATGTATTTAATCCACAACCTCGTAGACCCAACATTCTTCTCAATGAATAGAATAGGGGCTCCCCATAGAGAAACACTACAGAAAACAAATCATTAATCTCCCAATTCCAATAGTTGTTTCTTTAGTTCCACTAACTCCCCAGTGGACATTCTATAAGCGATATTTTTTATGGGCATTCAACTAGGAATTAAGTCGACCGAAAACTCAATTTCCCATTCTGGAGGATGTCTACGTAAATCATCTAGAAGCACATCAAAATATTCTTAAACAATAGGTAAATCCTCAATTTGTACATTCTGTTCCTCACCCATTGTAATTTCACACCATTCCTCCCAAATAATTGACTTTTTAGAGCTACAGGGGTTGGATCTAGATGAGAATCAGATGTCATGGTTTCTTCTCTAAAGATAAGGGATTCTATATCATTTTTGGAAATTGTAACTTCCTTTTTATTGCAATATACCTTCACATAATAATTTGATATCCAACTAATACCGATAATTATATCAAATTCATTCATCAGTATGATGAAGAAGTTAGCAACTAAAGAACGTTTATATGTCATGAGGGGGACTAATCGACACACCTTTGTAGCAATGATACATCCACAAGAAGTTTTGACTGATAAATCCTTTGTTAAATAATATTGGATAGGTCTAATTTTATTGGAAAACGTGGAAGATATTAATGAATGTAATGATCCAGACTCAAATAAATCATTGGCTATGTTTGAGGAAACAATTAAAGTACCTTCCACCACATCATTAGGAACATCAATATTAGCTGTTGTGATCGCATAAGCTTGTCCTTTCTCCCTTGGCCTTTTAATTGGCATGATTCCTTGACCATTTGTAAAATGAACGGTATAGTTTCGCATCTCCCAACTACTATAGAATTGAAAATTTGTGGCTTCTTTCATCCCCTTATAATCACCAAAATGATAACCTTTCTTCCCACATTTGTAGTATACTCCTTTTTATTTTTATGCTGGAACCAAGGTGTTTCCTTCCATAATTATCACATGGTAGAAATTTAATTCTTCCCTTCTTCCATGTTTCCCTATTTCCATTTCCAGAGTTTTTATTGGCCCTCTTCTACTCTTGTGTTCCATTAAATTCATAAGATATAGATAATTAATTTTTCCATCGTGATATAACATGAATCTATATCTTCATATGGTGATAAAATCTTGGACACCAGAGCCCGCCAGAGGAGTGTATTTAGTCCACCAAATAATAGATCAATCTTAATTCTCAGATTTCATATGTTATCCATAGAAAGAATTTCATACATTGTGATGTTAGCTTCATAATTTGCAACATTATCATCTTCATTCTGCCTTATATTCAATAATTTCCTATTCATATCTACTCATTATTTACAAGTAATGTATTTCTCTCGGAATATTTCCTTAAATTTCCTCCAATCAATCTATTCTATTTATTCCGCATCCTTTTTTTTTGGATTAACGACCACAACTGATCTGCATATCCTGATAGATGATAAACTGCCATGATGACTTTTTCTCATTAGTTACATCCTAATTCATGAAATATCTTCTGTTGGGAACTTATCCACTTCTCATCTATAAATGTGTTTGTAGTCCCATTGGATGATGAAGGTTGTTATTACATCAAGTAATCGAACATATCTCCAACATGTGGTGGATCTGGATTCTCCATACGGGTAAGGATATTATTAATAACCTAATTATATTGTCCCATTATATTGAAATGTTTCTCAGCACTCATCACAACACCATATCGAACATCATTATCCTAGAGTGGAGGGAAATATCTATATGGGACACACACATTCATTCAATTTTGTATTCCTTCAACTATGTTAAATTTCTAAATAATGGCATACAATATATTAGGTTATGAATCATAATTTATAATCATAACATATCAAAATACATAGCATAAATTGAAATCATATGCATGGATAACCCCATAAACACAAAAACGGTTTCATTGGAGGAAAAATATACATTTCATTCATTTATAATGGCTTGTAATAAAAGTGTGAATTATCATAATAATATCATGTGGGAGTGTCAATACTAATCGTGAATAAAGGCCCATTGTTGTGTATCAGAAAACCCCAGGTGAAGCCAGAAACTCTTTGTCAGAGCATTCACTCCTACGTACATCTCTACCAGATCCAGCCCTAACTATTTGTATCCATACATGGATGTATTTCATAAAAGACCCACATAGTATATTCCATACCAAAATACCAGGAAGTTCTTGAATTTTTATCCTCAAATACTATATTAGTGAGTCTTTCCTAATGTTTTTTATAAATATAGTTTCCATGTTTTATACTAAACTTCCTCTGATACCAACTTTGAGGACCGTACCACAGTTTCCCGGAGCCGATGAATTATTAAATTACATTGGCACAAAAAAATTGATATGTATCCCAAAGGACCTATTAGTTTATTAGATTTTTGAAACAAGATAAATATATGTTAAATAATACATCTTAAAATGAAAGACAACATATTTTTATTCCCAATTAAATATCCAACACAGAATATATTATGCCTTTAACTCATTTATAATATACTTCTTCATATCATTTGAAAAGGATACATACGAATAGGGTGAGCTAAAATGATCAGAAAGAGTAAAAAATATATAAGAAGATATCATAACCACAAAAATTTGCCCTGATAAATAATTTAAATATATTCCTTTACAAATAATAAACATGAACACATTGTGGTAGGAATATGAGCTGAGTAAGTAATGTAATAACAAAACATAATACTGGTTATTCTACTAGTTGGATAACCACAAGAACATTCAATTACTAGGCTCACAATGAGATAAGTTCATATGATGTAAATTATGAATCATTTTGTCAAGGCCATATCCAAGACATCTAAAAATGATTAAGGCCTCAGCTAAAATAATATATCAAAGTGGGGAAGATCTTGGCCAATTCCATATCTTTTTGTCACATGAGACCTACTGATGCATGGAGGGGTTGTAGTGGGCCCCATCCATCACATAATAAGTCCAATTCATTCCTCATATTAGTGGGGATAAACATAAACATCACATACATTCATATTGGAACTATCATATGAAATTTAACTAACTTTCCAAATAATTAAACATATATAATAATCATTTGGAGTAATATGATGAAAGATCTCATTACATCAAATCCATAGTTAAACTAATCTAAAACCATTCAAAAAATTATGGTAGATCATATCATAAAATATTAGTCCCATTTATACATAATAATGATTAAAATAATGTTTGAAACAAATAAAAACACTCTTACACTACAAATGAGTTACACTTGAGAAAAATATACTTTTACATTGAAAAGGGGAGTTATTTTCGAAAATAATTTGTATAGAATAGAACTGAAGAATGATAGTATTTTCATAATAAAATTAGGGATTTTATAAAGGTAATAGATTTTAAAAATGGATTATAGATATCCCTTTAAAATATGTGGGAATTTTAGAAAGTTCCTTTAATCGAGATTGAATTTCAGAAACAATTTTAAATGTTCCTTTTAAAAAAGGTATTTATCCGTCAAATTTGGATGTATTATGGTTTGTGTATGTATATATAAAAATCACATTTAATATATTTGGAGTTCATAATAAGAAATAATAATTTTATCGAGGTAATTATACAATGAAACTAACCCGAATGAAAATGGATGTTCGGGTGGAGAAACCCTTTCCTTAAGTCCAAATGTGTTCCTCTCGTGAACATAAGGTCTAAGAATATGAAATTTTAATTATTAATAAATTAATGCAGAATTAATAAAAATATTTTTATTTTATCATAATTAGTTTTAGTTTTTTTATTTCCTTGTTGATAAATAATTATATTGAATTTTTGTCATCCTGGAGTGTTCGTTTTCTTTTGTTTCATTATCGGTTGACTAGTTTTTTTTTCTAATGGAGTTTAGGTTAGAAGGATGTAAATCCAAAAAATTACATAATTTATGAACATCCAAAAATTTTAATGGTAATTTCTATCAGTTTTAAAATGGAATGAGTATAAATCATTAGATGAGATATTAATGAAAAAAACGTCAATTATTTGGTGGTATTTGGATTATTATGAACTATTTTGTTCATATGAATTAATATCATGCACATATACTAGTTCAAGAATATTAATTAGGTTATAATACATATATTCTAGTCTGGTTTAATAATAAAAATGGTTTCATGACCATAATTAATGATTGTAACAAATATTGATAACCCCACATCCTTGAATGTGATAATATAACCCATCTCGAACGATGTTTTCATCTATAGTATAAGAGTAGGGATAAAGAGAGATAATGAAGAAATATTCTAATAGTATAATAGAATTATAGTTTTTATAGGGTACTAGAATTATCATCGATTTTTTATGAGGGAATATGAGTAAAGAATGGATAAAAGGAACTCAAAATAAAAGAAAAGTTGAGAAATCCCTCATGAAAAATTCGACAGCATAACGACGTTACTTAAAATTTCATAAAATAGATTAGTGAGAAAAATGGGGTTCTCTAATACATATTATATAATATAGATTGAAAGGGGAATATTGAATCACAAATTCCAAATGAATATAATTTAAAATAAATTATAAAACCTAAAATTAATGCTTCAAGAAAAGAGAAGGGTGGTAGATTCTCTTACCTAGAAGAGTAACCCCCAAAACATGATGGTTGAGATATTGGGTGATTGAGTACATATTGGGAGGAATCCTTGGGAGGTAAAACTAACAAAGCATCAAAGATAAAGAATTTTTGTGGAATAAAAACGAAGAGATAAATTTTTATTTATAGAAAAAGAGAGGGATTTTTTTTATTTCAAAGGGACACCTCATTGGTGGTTATTGCGAAACCATGGGAATTACCATGATATTTTTCCATGGTTTTATCCACATGGGACACCTGATTCCATATGTTACTATAAAACATTTGAACAGAATTTTATTTTAATTATTATGTCATCAAACTATTGAAAACTCAAAACAATATTTTTACTATTCACAAGAAATTAATGAATTTTACAAAAAATCTCAGAAATTCACACATAACAATTCTAGATGTTTTTAATTCTAAATAGTACTCCACTTTTCAAAATTAATTTTCTAAATAATATTATTTTAATTTTTAAAGAAAATCAGCGTTAATTCGAAAATAAAAATTTTAAAGGTATAATTAGTTTTATATCACATTGACAAATTAAATAACATCTAATTATCTTATTACCATAATAAAATAATATTATATCATTATTTACTATTTACAAGGGATATATTACAATTCATATTACTATTCATATGGGTATGTTACTATATACCAACAATTTTGTTTCTTCTATCAGATTACAAATTAATTACTAATCACTACTCTACATAACCATATTTTGTAATTAAAAACACAGTAGAGGAAATATTATGTTTAATGAATAGATTATAAAATGAGTGGTTTTCTAGGGACACAATAATTCAAGCAGTCAATATTTATTCTCCAAACATTAGGGTGTTACATAAAATATAACTCTCACTATAAACTAGGAAAAGGAATCATAATTAAGAATGATATCATATCTTCATTAATGGTAAATGAGGTCGATATCAACATATTATGAGCATAGGGGGTGAGAACAAGGGAATAAATATTGAAAACCATACCATAAATATCATAGATCATAAACATACATCATGTAATAAGTCATGGTTATTAATAATACAAGAATCATAATGTAACCAAATAATATAAACCATGAGTTTATAAAAATGGCACGATACAATGTATTGTTACATAAAATTGCATGGAAAATACATTCCTTAGAGAAAAAGGCTCATTTCATAGACTTTCATAGTGGTTTGGGTACACTGACCAATATATCATAGTAATCAAGGTTTAATTCCATTACTATTATAGTGGATACAGTCCTTTATAGAATTTGGTTCACTCCACATTATAATACCCAATATCTAATGAGTTATCAATTATTAAAAAATTAATTGATTGTATATATAGGTCATACCCATCGCAAAATGAAACAAATATATATTTGTTCCACAATATCATAAAATATCGATCTTATAGAAACATTTGAAATGAAATGGGGTTAATAAATAAATCATCAGTATATAACCTTTGGAAAATAAATATTTAAAATAAATATTTCTATATTCTATTAAATCATAAATTGTGGAAAATGTAGAGGGTATCATATGCATGTTATCATAGCCTAACCCATGAGAGAGAAACCAGTTTCATAACCATCATTTCAACAATGACATTATCCCTTTAGTGAAATCATAATAATGATATCCATTTATAATATTCATACTAAAGAATATGTAACATCAAAGGTTTTCATCTTCAAATAATTTTTATTTTTAATGAAAAATCACTCATAGATTTTAATTAGAAAAATATGATTTCATTTAAAATTTCCATTTTTATAATTATAAATACATAAAATCTTGTGGAAATACATTCCCTTAAAAATAACATTGAAAATTTATAGATTGATATTCAAATTGAATAATGGACATGATGTTGGGGAATTTCTATTCATGTTATACACGTTATAACAATGATTATTTTCACACATTCGGTGAAAACAAAATGGTCCTTTCTAGTAAAATGAAAATAAGAATTATTTTGAAACATTTTTTAGAAAGTAATACATGGGTAAAAATTTCATTAATATGTAATTTGGATAATGTTGAAAACAATTTTATGAAACATTTTGAAAAAAACATGTTTTAAAAAGAACATGGATTTTTTGACAAAGAGAGAAATAAATATGTTTTTTCATAAAATCATTATTTTGAACACTTGTTTACATAAGGAGAATAAAATGAATGTAAATAGGTATTCTCTAAAAATAACAATAGGATAATAAAACACCCAATTTTCAGGGGTGATAAACCACTTTGGTGACATTAAATCATAACCCACATGACATAATAACATCAATGAAAAAATTTAAAATAATTAGAATAAAAAATTCATGATATTAAATACTAATGGTTCTTTATATACACCATATGAATGATTATATGTGTATATCATAACATATGTCTCAAAGAAGGAAAATAGAGACAAAACCCCTTTCCTTATGTCCTTAAATCCTTAATTCATGTTCCAAAATATTTTATAAAAAATATTAGTTTATTTTAAAATCTATTATTGAACCATATATACATATATATTTCATACCATAAATTATTTATTTATGAACATTTAATTTCTGTTTATTAAAAATTCAATTTAAATGTCATGTTTCATTCAATAATTACATTGTTTTCATAGATCTTGTAATTTTTTTCAACTACATTGATCAAGGGTAAATAATATCTATAATTTCAAAAAATATATAAATACCATATATATTCTGTATATATTCACATTGATTAATCAAAAAATTAAGAGATATAAAAGGAAATGCACAATTCATGGAGATGATATTCCATACATACTTATGATATATATTTACATTTTATAGGTGTTTTGAATGAAATAAATGTATATAATATATTACCACTATAAATAATTTTAGTTTCATATATATCACATGTTTTCATTAAACTCATATATAGTACCTTCCACATTATTTTTGAATGAAACACATTGCTTCACAAGGTGGTAGTTTGTTGGGCACAAGAGCGACGTTATTGTATTCCCATGGAATGGAATGTTAGATTACATATGTTATATAATAATTAAATAAATATAATTATATATAAAATATCATAAATAAAACTATTCTCCAAAATTATATCCATCCATGAGAGGTGGTAATTCTAAATTAATAACATCAGTTCCTGAGGTGGTAGTCCACCAAACACATAAATGATGTTTTTTATAACATTTGATGATTTTTGACATGAATGTAGTTTATCAACATAAAATATAAAAATTAAATTTTGTAAAATACACTAATTTTATTATATTACCATTTTAAATATGAATTGAAGGATGTTGGGGATGAAAAAAATAAAAAATCTTGTTGAAAAATGTTACATCCTCTTCAGGTACCCTCCTTAGATTAACACAAAAACCATTCCTAGGATGAATTTTTGAAAAAAAATAATGATTAAAATATGATATTATGGTGGTTTGGAAGAGATTAACATATGAATTAAATGAAAAAGTGGTTTCAAATAGTGAATAGGAGTGGAGAAGCAACATCCTTTTATAATTGAGTTGAGTAGCACAAATCTAATTTGTAAAAAGAAAATGTACCCTTATTTTTCTCATTACAATAATATCCAATATAGACCATTATCAAGAATTATAAAATATAAGTTCTCAATATGTCCATCCATTCGGTGTTAGAAATGTCTTGCGTCATTTTTAAAATATATAGTTTTAGTTTAACCACCAAGATGAACACATTATTACCTTAACCACAATAAATAATTTTAAATGTTTTTACAATTAATTATCTTATAAAATTATGTTTTTCATATTATATAATAAACATTAATTTAATTAAAAATATATAATCCAATTTTTGAATATTTTATTCCTGCATTTTGAAAAAAATAACATACAATTAAACTCACATGAATGATGAGAAGTTGATTTTAAAAAGTAAAAATACTCAAATGTTTAAAAATATTATTATTTCACAATTCAATATAAAAATGATTAAAATAAAATAAATTTGATTACTTATTATATTATTAAATTTATTTTAGTTACAATACCATTTTAAAATATCAAATAACCCTAAAAATCATTAAACAAAAAGATAATTTTCAATAAAAACTCATAATTTTCACTATTAATCGAAAAGATAATATTGATTAAAAAAAAAAATTAACCTAAGGTAAATTTTCAAAAAGTTCCTAAGATATATTTTATTTTGAAGAAAATTTTATTATGAAAACATACTATGAATTTACAAAAAAAATTATAATTTTTGATTAATATGCTATCTTTAAATAAATACATTATTAATAACATTTAAATTTTTTTATTCATATTAATTTAAACATTTTTAATATATATGTAATAATAGTCTTATTTTAATAATAATATTAATAATTTTTCATGTTTCATTTAATCTTGGGGTTGCATGTAACTGAAGCTATAAAATTAATTTAATTTATTTTGAAATTATAAAATATCTGTGTGTTACAAAAATTTGAAGTCAAAAGTCTTATTTTGACACTATGTCTATTGTTTTGGTAATCAAATATATCTTTTTAATATAATCTCATATAAATTATTTATAAATCATATGGTTTTCTATTTATTGTACTTATTATTACCATCGTACTCACTCTATCCATTGTACTCACTCTATTCATCGTACTCACTCTAGCCATCTTACTCACTATGTTAATCGTACTCACTCTGTTCATTATAGAAAACCTGTTCATTGTACTCACTCTGTTCATCATACTCACTCAGACTATCGTACTCACATTGTAAATTTTACCTACTTTGTATCATATCAGTAATTTGATTTATATTCATACTAAAAAGTAATATTAATTATACTTATGTTATATTTTTCTCTAAATCTTTTTTTCTTTATTTTATAAAAACATATGTTTTATACCATTATTACTCATGCTATCATTTTTATATATTTATTTCAATAACCAAAATGATGTTGTGGAGTATGTTATAATCTAATAACAATGTTGTAATGATTTCTGTTTCAATCTGACTGTTAAAATTCCAGGTGTCTAAGTCCATATTAAATATATATAAAAATATGACTGCTTGAGAAAATATGACCATTGGAACTTGAGACCTATAAATATGAGTTCATTTAATTTATATATAAAATGACCCATAAACATCAAATGTCTAGATATAGAATGTTTGACTTCTCTCTGCTTCGGGTGAAATCCATGAAATTAAAAAATATGAACGACTTGTTCTTAGTTTTTTTATTTTAATAAGGGATTTTGTTTTCATTGTGCATGCAATATTGTGTTCACGATCTAGGGATGTTGGGGATAAGAATATGGTGCAACTGATCATCATATCGAGGGATTTAAAGTGTTTGAAGGATAGAAGTTTCGATGACCTGTAAAATCAAGGGCTTGTATTGACAGAAACGCTGATGTGTCCATCATCGTATCAAGCGATTACCAGTGTTGTTAATATAGTCCTCTTATCCATGTTGTAAGGTTACCCTTCTCTTTAGTATGAAATAAATTTAATACTTTTTACATTTCTAATAATTATTGTAATTGAATGATAAATCATTTATTTCTTCTTTCTATTTTTGTTCTTCTGTAATTGTATTAGTTACAGTTTTTTACATTTATAATTGATTCTATATGCTATATAGTATAGTTATTTAGAATTTTTATTAATCTGATATTTCTATTAGACCTATATAATGATTTTTTTTTTGTAACTTGTGGAATTATATCATTGGAACACGACTCAGTCTGATTAATTTTTTTATTTTATAATAGATATTGTGAATTTTTTTTTATGTTTTATTAAACTTAGAACATTACTTAAGGGTTTTAGTCTAAATTTGTTAATATACAATTAACAACCCCCTTGTATTTTTACCATATCATATCAATTTCAATCCAACAATTGGTGTTAGATCTGGTTTTCCATTTCATTGTATATTTTTTAGTTACATTGTTTTGTAAATACACTAACATGTATTTGTGGAAAACAAATTTTTCTTCTCTATGATGGTAGGGAGGATGAATGTCAGTTCAATTGAAAATATTAAACCTACATGAATAAATATCATTTATTTTAATTACATTTAATATTAGAGATATCCAATGAATTCTTTTATCATTAATACTAGAGTAGAAAACATTTTTATGCTCACTAGTGACTATAAAATCCCAGAGAAAGAATATAAGAGTTTTATATCCCAACAAAAAGATGAATATCAGTTAAACTATAAGTTACACCGTAAATTATTGTGTTATATGAATAGTAAAATTTATACATTAATCACTTCATTTGAAGACGTAATTAGAATATAGAAGAAATTAGTCATTACACATTTTGGTACTTCTATAGCTGTTGAAATAGGAAGAGCTTTGATAAGATATCACTATCAAGCATCTTAATTTCCATATAGTGAACCTATATCTATGCTTCAATAATTATTTATGATGGCTTTTAATATCCTTCAAGATATGGAAGAGAAAAAATTATAATATGACGTTTTTGATGAGATGATCATAGGCATTATACCAAATGAATGTGAATCCAATAGAAATGCAGTTGATTATTATAGAATGAATACTAATCTCACCCTTCATGACCTCTTTGTAATAATATTAAAATATGGAGGAATTAATATGAGAGGTGAAATAAAAGTTAAAAAAATAATGGTGGTGTAGCATTCACTACAACATTAAATACTACCATGTCCCAATTACCTATGAAATCCATGTCAATAATGTGAATGGTTGAAGTTGTATCTGATTCCTGTGATACTGAGCAATCAGAGAATGATCATAAAAATAATTCTAGATGAATGAAAAAAATTATTGGAAAGATGTATTTCCAATACATATATAAGAATACCCTCAAAGGTAACAAGGAAGAGAATGATTTTTAAGTTACATGATATAAATGTAAAAGAGCAGGAAAAATTTGACCTAATTGTCATATCCTAAAAATAAATGATAGAAAGGAAATACATTCATAGAAGAATAAGAATAAATATTGTAAATCCATTAGAAATAAATTACATAATTTAAATTAATCGTGTAGTGCCAGTGGAGGTGATTCTTTTGAATACTCTTATGATACTGATATTTCAAATAAAAAAAATTTGGTCTCCTTTCCAAACCTCATTATCATTTATTAATGGCCATGGTACGCTGCTCTGAATCTCATACTCATATGTCTTTTCCTATTTATTATCCAAATATATATTATTTTTCTAATGAATAATCATTCTCATTATAGAATGATATTTATATACCTTCTTATAAAGAAGTTTCTGGATTTACTAAACATTTAGAAAATGGAAATTTTAATGTTTCTATAATATTTTAAAAAGAAAATATTATTATTGATATTTTAACAATATAATAATTCGATCCCTTTAAATATCATCATTCTAAAACTCTTGAGATTTTAATTTTTTCTAAAATACATCAGAAAGTGAATTTTAGAAAGGAAACATTTTCTTTTTATTTTGAAAATATGATTTCTGAGAAAAATATTTTAGAAGAAAATATAAATTCTACAACTAAAAAAAACGAGGAAAGGAATATGTTCATTAGACTCTAATCTGAAATCTTATCATTGAAAAAACTCTATTCTACTTTTAAATCTGCAAATGAAAATTTTGATAATATATATTCATCAATACATCCTTAAAATAATAATCATAGAATATGTTATACCCATTCAAATCCCGTTTAAAAAAATATTTTTTTCCAAAAAAAGCCCTCATTATATAGTAAGTTTCCAAGTGGTGGTCATTAGAATAATCAAATTTGATTACGTAAAAAAATATTTCGGTTTTTACAAATCTCACTTTTAGAAACATAAGTGGATCCCAAAAAAGGTTTTTTCTAAATTTTTTAGATCCAAACCAATATGGATTCCAAAAGATTAATTTTTTTTTGTTTCATGAAAAAAATAAGGAACAATAGAAATACATTGTACATGGATTGTTGATATTCCATGAACATGACAAGAAATAGAAACTCATTTGAAAAAATTATCAATATGAAAGGAAAAAAAGGTACATTCATATACAATGATCAAGGAAATAATCTTGGAATAGGTAAAACTATTTTGTTGGTAAAATTTTTATTTCTACAATTTTATTTTTGTATATTCTTAATCACAACATCATTAGCACAATTCAATTATTTTATTATGTTTACCTTGTAAAATATAGAAATTATCAATGTATAGTTCACAATTCCATGGATGAATTCATTCTATCTGTCCTACGTCATGATAATGATTAGTCATTGAACTTAAAAGGCCATAGGATCCAAGACATACCTTGTATAAGTGAAATGGAAGATAAATCGTGGATATGGAATATATGACTAGGAAACTGTAATGTTATAAACGTATATAAACATTCTACGGAAGTACATGTTTAATATCTACCTAAGCTAGGCATCATTCTTCTAAAGTATGATACCCTTTTTAGTATAGTAAACAACATAAGTAAAGCTCTAAATAAATCATTGAAGTTCCAAATAAAGATTAATTACTGTTAGTCCACATGGATCATTTTTTTCTTACAAAAACTAGAAGTATTGTAGGAAAATACTATGTATTTTTTAATTTTATTATTACAGAAGATTAAAATGGGTATTTTTTCACTAAAAAAGTATAAGGATATTGTTTCTTTTATACTTTTTTTTATTTTTAAAAACGAAAAAAACCTACCATTGATAACTATCTAATGAGATTGTAGTGGAGAATATGTAAATTTTTATTTTGAATACTTTTGTAGTAATAAATATATTACTGAAAACGTTTCTACACCAAGAACACCTCAAAAAAATGGTTTTCTTGAATGATGAAATAGTATTCTTCAATAGAACAGATGAACCATGTTGAGGGAATACATAATTGCAATAAATGTTTAGGTAGAAGATATTACTACTTATTGTTATCATATATAAATCGAGGTTTAATTCGACCATCTCTTAATAAACACCTTTAGGATTTGTGGAAAAGATGAAAAAAAAATGTTTAATACATCAATGTATTTGGTTGAAATGAATTTATTTTAAATAAAAAAATATAACATACATAATTTTGCACCTAAATTCGATGAAGGAATATTTTATGCTTACTCTTCTGCTTCTAAGGCTTATAGAATTTTCAATAAAAACACATATGTTTTTGAAGAAATAATACCTGTTAATTTTGATGAATCAAATCCTATTATTTTCAGAAACGTTCAAAATATTTCTACTAATGTGTTTTCCAAAACTTATTATCATCCTATGATAGAAGATTCATCAAACATTGTAAATAATCAATAAAGGTTTTCTGAGACATTCACACCTGACGAATTTATACTTTATATTGACGAACATGTTTTATAAAATCCAAAACAACTATTAAATAGGAACCATACTAGTTAAAATACCTGTGGTGATGTAAATCAACCATTATGAACTACAAAATCATTACGAGATGAAATAGAAAAACATTATTTTATATCTCAATTTGAACCTTAAACTCCCAGAGAGGCCTTATGTGATGAGGATAGGATTAAGGAAATGAAATATGAAATAAATGAATGTGAAAGGAATAATTATTGGAAGTTGGTGGAAAAACCTATGGATTCATATGTTATGGGAGTAAAATGGGTTTTCAGAAATAGATGTGATGAAAATGGTGTTGTTGTAAGAAATAATGCTATAATTGTTTCTAAAAGATATAATCATAAAAATGGTATAGAGTATTAAGAAAACTATGTTCCATTATCAATACTTGAATATATTAAAATTCTATTATCCTTTCCACATTCATCAATTTAAATATATTATAAGTGGATGTGAAGTTTGATTTTCATAATATATATGTTTTAAAGAAGTCTATGTAGGGAAACCCCCTAGTTTTGAGGATAAAAAAGATCATGAATATGTTTAGTAACATACTGAGGCCCGTTATGGACATAAACGACTCTATAGAGCATTGTATGATAGGTTAACATGATTTTTGTTACAATAAAGATAAATTAAGGGAATAATTGATCTGATAATTTTTATAAATAATGAAAACCAAAATATTATGATTTTTCAAATTTTTGTTTATCACATCATTGTAAGATCAACTTAATAGTCTTTAAAAAATTCATTTGTGAATCTAATGATGTCTGAGTTTGAAATGAGTATGATGGGTGAATTATCATTATTTCTTGGCTCTCAAATTTCTCCAAATTCTGAAGGTACATATATATATCTCAAAAAAATTATATCAAAGAATTACTCAAAAGTTATTGATATGACAATAATAATAGTGTTAGTACTCCTATAAGAACCTCAAACACTCTGGGTGTTGAATAACATTTTCACTATTCATTAAAAATTGAACTTTATCAGAAAAATACCAAAAATTTACACAAAGTAAATTTTGATGTCCCGATTCTAAAGAAATATATTATTTGGTCCAAGAGAATATATAAGTGTGACCAAAACAATTTTTAAAGAGGGTTTTCAATCAAATGGCGATAAATCGTCCTTTTAGTGAATATTGGAGTAATTATCCTTAAGATTGAATTCTTTTCTTATTTAAAAAATTTATCTTTTATTGGATAAATTTAAAAAAATTTAACAAACATAAATAATAATATTGTAGTTATTTCTATTCATTCCCTCCAATACAATGACTACGTGTTAACTACCATTTAAAATAATATTATTATATTACTAGTGTGCAACATATGATTTCAAAGAAACTCTTTGTTGTCTATCGGGTACGCTATGGAACATAGATACCCCATTAAAGTAAAATTAATATTTAATTAAAAAATATTAATAAATATGAAAATGTATTATTCTTTATTTACCAGGGATGTTACAGTAGCACTACCTTTATGGTGAGAACTATGACATATACACCGATGACAAGAGTCTAAAGTATATATTCACACAAAAGGATCTCAACATGATTCAAAGGTGATGGTTAATGTTAATAAAGAACTACTATTTATCTATTAAATATCATCCGAAAATTGTGAACAAGGTAGAATATGGCATATGAAAAATATAACCTTCTACTCTATCCATGCTCTGGATTGAGAACCACCATATCTTCCTGGATATGCAAAGGATGGATATGGAAATCAAAAGGGAAGTGCATTAAAACTACCTTTCCCAAATGATTCTGAAAAAATATATCCAAGCCATTATTAAGGAGGAACTATGGAATTTTATGGAGTTAAAAAGGAAGGATAATGTAGTAATGTAAGGTACGCTGCAAGAGTTCCATATCGATGAAGATTATGTAATTCGGTTTGGTATGTGACTTTATGTGCCTTCATCACCTGTGATAATGAAGTAGCGATCAGATAATGCACATTTATCAACATTATCTATCCATCATGGGAATACCATGATGTACCATGATCTTCAAGAACACATTTGGTGAGATACCATAAAGAATGGGATTACAAGATATATCTCAAGGTGCTTGGTATGCCATCTAGTTTAATCAGAGTGAAAAAATTCCAATGGGATTTTGTATCCATTTCCTATAACCAAGTGGAAATAGGATAATGTTACTATGGAAATTGTCATGTGTCTCTTGAAGACGTCGAAGGGAAATAATATAACATGGGTTGTGGCTGACCGCATCACCAGGACTGCCCATTTTATATCTATTCAGGAAGATCTCTCGCTTGAAAAAATTGAAAAGATATATGTGAAGGAAGTTGTGAGACTGGATGATATTCCACTATCGATTGTCATTTATCATGATCCAAGGTTCGCATATAAATTCTGGAGGAGTCTCTATCATGCTTTGAGTACTGAATTAAATTTCTGCACTACCTATCATCCACAAACTGACTGCGAATCTAGAAGGACAATTCAGACACTTGAAGACATTCTAAGAGACTAATCTCTATAATTAAAATTTGAATGGGATCATAAACTCCCATTGGTTGAGTTCTCATTCAAAAATGGCTTCCACTCGAGTATTCATATCGCTCTATATAAAGCGTTGTATAGAAAGTGATGTAGAACTCCAACATGTTGGGATGTAGTAAGAGAATAAAATCTACTTGGACTAGATCTTGTGCAAGAGATGACAGAGAAGGTTCAAGTCATCCAGAGACGCATCAAATATTCTCAATGATAGAAAAATAACTATGATACCTACCGTCAAAGGGACTTGCAGTTCGACATTGTAGATAATGTCATTCTTTAAATATCACTTTGGAAGAGACTCATGTGGTTTGGAATGAAAGGAAAGATAAACCCAAGGTACATTGGCCCCATTGAAATCTTTGACCACAAAAGAGGTGTGGACTATCGACGTGCACTTCCACCGAATATGGCCCAAGTCCATGATGTGTTTCACGTATAACTCCTAATATACCATATCCAACAAATGTACTGAACTAATATGTGGTACAACTCAATGATGATATCTCCTATGGGGAGAAACAAGTAATGATTCTGGACCGGAGAGATAAGGATATATGCAATAAGAAAATTAACCTTCTCAAAGTGTTATGGTGGAACCATAAGTTTAATGAATAAACATGGGAGACATTGAATAATGGAATTCATTTTTGGATTCTATGCATCAAAAAATGGTTAGGGTGATTTTTTAGAATTTTTCTGAAATACATTATTTTTTTGATGAATAGTGTAATACCATAATTTACAGAATAAGCTAAATACACTAATTATAGAGTCATGTATGATGTTATGATGATGTAACAAAAATTGGTTCGGATTCACATGATAAAATTACTATAATTAGACATGGAATTCATACCATAACTTTTCTTGGGGAGAAATAATAAATTAATGAATTTAATATTGAGAAAACCCCTCTCTCCTCCACTATAATTGTCACCCTTCAGGCCCTCTTTTACCCACACCTATCAAGCTTCAAAACATATCCAAAATATTCCCAACAATCATACCTATCCCCTCCTCCATTTCCATGATCTTCTTGTCTCATAAAAATACAAATCATGGATTCTTTAAGGAGGATCTCAAGAGGAGGACTGAAGAGGTAATTCCTCTCCCCCTCTTTTCCTTTAATTTCATTTAAATTTCATGTTCTTTTCTAAATATATATCATTAAATACTCATTCACATGGTATTTTAATTATAATATCTAACATGTAATGGAATTTTATTATAATAATGGGATAGTATATCGTACAAACCCTTCTCCTCTTCTTTTTATTTTATAAAAGAAAACGTTGTTCGTGAAGTGTAAATTTATCACCTTAAAGAATGACATTTTTTATTTTTTCCACTACCTCTGTTAGATATGGTAATGAAAAAATTCATATGGTTGAACAAGATTATATTATATGTATTATATCCTATTTCTTATTCTTTAACTATCTTATGTACATATAACTAACTAATTAAACAAAACATGTTTGTTGTGGTCGCAACAAATCATGAATTAACCGAGACGTTCATCATTATATTTAAACTAATGATTTAACAAAATGGTATATAAAATAATTAATTATATGATAATTTAAATTCTTTTAATATCATTAATAACTTGTAATATCATCTTTGTATGTTTACCCATGTTCTACGTGAACTTTTATTCATGAATACAAGTGAACCGTCCAAGAAAACCCTAAAAATGAACATTCCCAACCCATTGATTTAAACACTATAACTCATCCAAAGGTATATAAAATAACATAATTAAAACATAATGAACCATTTTCTTGTAAAAAAGGTTCTGTAAATTTAAATTTTTAAATTTAATTTTTTTATATAGACCTTTAATGTGAAGAAATAATTCAGAGACATGTTATGGGGAAATTCTCAAATGCAACATTCTTTCATCAGGTTCTCCCTCATTCATTCCATTTTTGGTATGGTTACTCCTTAGAAAAAATTTCATCCAAATATTAAATATTCATTGATATACATGTTATCCACTATATTTTATGTTGAACATAATTATTTCTAAAATAACTCTTATTTGAAAAAAAAAACACACCTTTTACTTCCCACTAAAGTTGGGAAGTTCCTGTATAAAGTATGTTATTCCCACTACCTTTTTGGAACCCAATGTTTATAAAAGTGTTATTATGTTAAAAACCATTTATTTTACATTGGTAATTTATTTTAATTTTCGATATATATTCTATATTTCATGAATGATGATGATAATGCTATGTTGTGATAGGTGTGCCCAAAATTACATAGCGCAATATGAATGTTTGAATGTGATGGGTGCACCAAGAATTATACAGTACTGCAATGCATTGGGTAAAGTGATGAATCTCAGGATTTAAAGTTAAATGTTGTGCTTATATGATTCTAGAATTTTTCACAAGAATTTTTGTTAGTTAACCACTAAGTCGTGATGTTTCATTTTTTATGCATTGCCACATTTGAAGTATTTTATTAATGATTCCTCTCATGTTCATCATCCTTTTCCTATTTTATGATTATGATAAACTAGTGTTATATAATTCATATGTATCCTCTTACTATGATTTTATCTCACCCCTTTTTTGACATATATCCATTGGTGACTACATGTTATAAGGATACATCAAGTGCAATATCAATCTAGAGAAGAAGGAATTAAATAAATGTTTATGTTTGATGTTGTAAATTTCATGTCTAATCCAAGTTTCCCTAAGACACTAAACCTATGGATCCTCATGATGTAATAATATTTTGTTTGTTATCTTTATAATTATTTAATAGTAATATAAGGAAAGTTTGTGTCTTTATAAGGACAATCCTCAAATTTCCCTTCAAACCCACTGATAACTCTATTTAAACACGGTCTATCAATTTAGTAAATAAATAAGAGTAAAATATATGAATAATTACTCTGAAAAATATTAATATAAATTGTAAATATCTAAAATTAAACATGTACTATAATTTATATATTTTTAGATTTAAATCATGATTAATAATTTCCTATATTGTATTATTTTATCTAATTATTCATTAAATATGTGTGTAAATACATCATAATGGTATATTTATTACCCTAGAGAAAAATTTATTTCATATTTAGTTTTTATTTAGAAGGAATTTTACGTACAAGAATTTCTAGAGAAAAATAAAAACAAATGCATGCATAAAGTCAATTTATTTTGTTAAATATTTCAATTTCATATATTATGTAACAATTTATTTATTTTAGAAGCTATCATGATTATACAATCATCATTAGATATATAAGGATCTATGCACCAGGATGAAAATTATTAATCTATATTATTCAATCATGAGACCACATTTCCAATGCGTATTTGATTATGTATTATGATGGGAACACTGTTAGACATTAACAAAACTGATTAAAAGAACTAATCCATATTTGATGGTGACACTTCAGACTAGGGTTTGAGCTGTGATATAACAATAAGACGACCTGGGCATTTTAACCATCTCGTCATGTTTGATCGATTGAGAATAAATGGATAAACCAATATCAAATGATCAATATCAATCTGTGTTTTATTTAATTTATCATTTATGGTTTTTTTATATTGATAATAGAAATGATATTAATAACATAAAATAAAAATATTTTACTGTATAGATTAATAGTAATTAAGACATGATGATTTTCTCTTTCATTTACTATATATTTCAGTTCTATGTTTTATCACATATTATGTGAATATTAGATAAAAAATTAATTTATTAATTGATAAATAATAATAAAAATAATTAATTAATTATTCTCATTACCTTTCATTGTCTGAGTTTGAATAAAACTAGGTGAATGGGGCGGTCGTCAACCACAGTTGATGGATCCTCTTATTACAAGAATGTTATAATGACAGAGATGTGTTTACATAACTAAATATGGTATAAATTAATTATTCATATATATTTATTCAAAATTATAGTGAAATAATTGATTGAATAATATTAATGTTTTAATGATGCTAGGACTTCACTCAACACTTTAAGGATATGCGAGTTAATGTTGTTGAAAATTCCACACACATCCTTGAAACTCTCTGGGTAGCGGAATAGTTATAGCTTGGACAGTAAAGAGATGTTTTTGGGATCATTTCCACTATAATACACATTAAACTAGTAATTTTGATTCTAGTAGTGTGTGGTATTATATTTTGATAAAATATTTAGATTTATACAATATTTAAATTAATAATAAATTTCTAAATATAAAATCAAGATAAATGTAAAAATATGATACTTTTTATTTTTATAATGTAAAAATTAATAACACATAAACACTATCATTTATATTGGACATATAACATGTATTCACCAGAATGAAATTTTAATCATATTATATACATTTGGTCATACTATTATGATAGAATAAATTATATGTTCCAGATTCCCCACTACCTATTAATCGACCTCCAGAAGATAGGGTGTGAATGATTTAATAAGAGATACTTGTATAATTAATATGAGTTTTAAATAACAATTCTTTCATAATGTCTAATGAGATGTGGAAACAATATTAGGACATCAATTATATTACTTGTTTTGTAACCAATGAGAATCTTGTTAGGAGAAAGTAAGGAATTATATAAATGACATGAAGATTAAAATATATACTTGTAAAATGAAATAATGATTAAGATTATTCAATAAATCAATTTTTTATTTATTTATGATCAAACTACAATATTTTCAATTAAAATTGCCCTTAAAATATTATAGAGAATTTTATTCATTACTTTTTGGGTAATTTTATCTTGGTTTATAGGAACTCAATGAAAGAATAATATTTAGTTATAAGGGAGAAAATGTTAAATTAAAAGGTGAAAAAAACCAATTGGATGTGTAATTAAAAATGTAACGCACTCATCATCCTACAAATTATATAGTAAAATAATTAAAAACTGTATATTTTCATCACACATCATTGGAAAATCAATGGATGAAAAAAATAATTAATTTTATTAGAAGAAATCAGTGACTTCTAAATTGTGTATATTAATCATTTTATGGACAGATTTATTTCATACCTCTCAGGTATTAAATATATTATTACTATCACTTATATTTATTTAATTATATTAACCATAAAATCATTGAAACATTAAAATAAGTTAGTTTAATTATCCTAGCCTCTAATAAAGGGTGATTCTTATGATGTTGGAGATAAGTACATAACTTCTAATTTCCAATCTTAATGGATATAGTTTATGATATGTTAATTATTTCAAAAATTTAATCTCACATATACATTTGAAACAAGGATTCATTATTCCAATTTTGGAATGAATGTTGTGTTTTGTGATTAACAATCAACCAATAGTTTAGTGAGCTTAAAACATTGATAATTACAAATGAATAAAAAAAGATAGACTCAATAAATCCCATTTGTGAAAATATATTTCATTATATAGAACACTAAAATTAGATATCAAGTATATAACAAGTATAGTTATTTGACCCATTGGAATAAAATACCATATGTATTATCAACAAATACACATATATATTTTTGGGGTTTGAATCCTTTTGAAATAATTTTATCCCACAAATATTTTGGAATTTGTTCACCTAGAGAGCTTGAAATATTAAATTGTTGAGATTTTGGTAAATAAACACTGTTATATTATTGTAAGTGTTATTATGGATTATAAACGAATGTATCATATATTAATAATTATAATATAGGAGTACCTTCAGGCCTTTATAATAATGTATATCATGAAAAATCAGCTCTTGATAATTACTATAAATCATGGAGTAATTCCAGAATTCATATTTCCTTATAAACATAAATGTACTTTTTTTGTAAAGGGTATTAATGATGAGTATCATATGAAAAAATTTATTGTTAAAATTTAGAATTGATTAATTCCATAATGAACATATCCTTATACGTATTTTAGTAATAATGATACTAAAAGGATAATAAATGTTTATGCTGATAGGTATTTAATATACATCCATTATTTTCCATTACTTGTTTTGAAAATATAGGTGTTATCCCATTACATAGTGGAAACTGTAATGGAAAATAGATATAATATGATTTATAGTATTATATAAATCCATTATTTCATAATTTCATGTATTTATATACAATGATTTTGTTAGTGATATAAAAAACATTAATCAATAAAAAAATGGGAATCTTTGTTAGTTTTCAATATTTCATAAACTATGTTATAAAAATTATTGAAATAGGAAACATATAGTCATGTGATAATATATTCAAATATAATATATTAAAAATAAGTAATTGTTTTAATGTATTAATATAAATGGTGAATTATTTTTAATATTTTAGTGTGTATTCATGTGAGACTATACATGGGTTGTACAAGCATGGTAAAAATAAATATAGATAGTAATATCAATTCACTATGCCTAAACACATTTGAATTAAACATGGCATAACTATAATATATGATCATTATATTGTTAATTTGATATTAAGGCCAAAAATACTGTAGTATTTTATGAAATGAAATAAGTAATAATTTGTGACAACATGGAATTCCTATAAGTGGTTTACGTTACAAAAATATATTTTTTGAATGAAGTAAATAATAAAATAATAGAATATTAATATTCAATGAATTATTTCCTTGTATATACATAAGTATAGAGGGAGTTCCATAATGTTCCAATGAAAAATAATTTTTTATAAGATATGTAAAATAGTTATTGGTTATATTTTTAGTTAAGACTCAAATGAAAATGACTATATTTTAATTGACTAAAAATAACAACCTATGTTATAGGGAATGACATTTACTGAGGTTAATATAATGGGTTACATATACCAATTAAAATGTTCATTTAATAATAAGGTTTTGATAAATACATATTGAAACTGTTTGTGATATAACCATTACCACTGTCCAATGGAATAAATATCTTCATAAATACCAATATGATAGATATAAGATGATTATTGTCGTGTGTTGGATTACATAGTATTATGAAATAGAAAAGTCACATATTTTATTCTAGGTATAAGATATCAAATTATTAACATATACCTAATAAAAGAAAATATCAATTATATATAGTATAACTTCATCATCCATAGTTATAAATATCTTGTTATACTTGATAAAGAACATTGGATATGAGCTGGTACATGTAGAGGAAGTGGCACTAGTTTAATAGGGCAAAAACTAATCGTCCATTGGATAGAAATTATCTAATATCATTTTGGGATAAATTAATTTGCATCAAAATTTTATTTAATCTAATGATAATAATATCTACAAATACAAAGAGTGTGGCGACTTCTACTTTAGCTAATGTAGTATAAAATATACACTGATTTGATTTAGTTTTTTGAATTTTAGATTGTAATTAATGGTTTATAATGATATAAATTGAAATAATACCAATGATACTACTATAAAAGATTTCAATTTTTGATAGTGGTAAGATAAATACACTTGGGAATATCATCTCTTGAGGAATCATACTAAGAGAGGTGAAGTCACAAATAGAAAAATTGAGACACATCAAACATGGGGGAAGCCCAATATAGAGACCCAAAGTTTGAAATACATGGAAATTACAATAATTTTTCGGAATACATAATACAGAATGAAAAGCCAAAACTTAAGGACCATAATAGTTTAGTGTCATTGGAAACTCGGATCAAAATCGTCTAATCATGGTGAAAGATATTCAACCTCTCCCATAAAGATCTTCCCCTTTTCTTTTCTTACCAAAAAAATTTCTTTATATCCTAGGGAAAATAAAACATATAAAGGGTGAGCTTCAATGCTATGTAAGGGTACGAATGGAGAAAATAAAACAAACCAGATAAATTTGAACATAAAAAAATGAACATAATGTTTAAACATAAAAATATCGAGTAATGAAATAAAACATGATAGTACATAAGGAATATATCATAATAGTACATCAATCATGATAAAATAGAGTGTGAATAAAACATTTAATTGTGTAAAACCATTAAGCACATGATATGATTTCCATAGTATCCAAGGCATTGCTGCTAAGACCATCTTAGTGGACAAAGTCCTTTTCTAAAACAAGTTCACTCCTCGTTCCAGTCCTGTATCACTGAACCAGATTAACTTACCGTTCTAGCCATGTCTATATCATGAGATATAAATTTTTACCCAATGCATTGGAGGGATATATAGTTCCCACCTATCTCATAATGAAATCATTCTTACGTGTGCCACAACATAATCATAAATTATTCATCATAACCCAAAGAATAAAATTGGTTTCATAAACATCATCATATCATAACATAATCCATATATAAAAATGGATATCATTTCATCATAAGAAAATTGAAACCATGTAAATCATAGAGACATTATACTTTATTCATTCAAATATGAAATAATTTCATCTTAAATGGAAAATAGTTTTGATAAAATAATTGAAATGAAATCTTGAGGAAAATTTCCTTTCCCCATAAAAATCAATTTCATTTCACAAACGTACACAAAATTTTAAAAGAAAAGTCTATTATTGAAAATAACCATGAAATGTTGTAGAGTATGCTTCAAAAAATAAGGCATTATAAAACCATAAAAATTCGTTCATGCTGTATAAGTTAAAGAAACATTCTCCACGTACTTTTGTCAGAAAAGTCAAAAACTTCCTCGTATGGTAAAAAAAGAAATATTCCTTTCATAACATGTGGTAAAAATAAAAAATGGGTAAAACGGACTTTAAACATACATGAAAACACTTTTAGAAAACATGTACATTGATGATATAAACAACCCCAGTAAATACTTACAAATAAACAATCTCGAATAAGAACAAGATTGGAATAATTCTCCCTTACCTTAGTTTTTATATGCTTTGTACATATTTGAACCTCCTGTATAATGATTTAAATAATGTCATTTACTTCTTAGAGAATTATATTCATTGTTATTATATCATATATGGTTCACTTATGACTTTATATTACCCGGTCTTTTGTAAATTTCATGTTAAAGTAGCGTTTTGAGTAAAATCGATTTATTTATCATACGTGTTTGGACATGTTGTTCATGATATTATTATTACCTATATAATGATTTAATTACTTCTAGAATGTAAATAATTATTTATATATCATATATAATAATTACATATATATAATAGATAGATAAAATAAATGAAATACACCCTTTATTGAGATGGTAGGCCGTACGTACGCATGAACGTTGTTATCCATTCCTTATTGACTAGAATGAAGTAAGTATATGATATATATATATACATAAATATAGTATCATTATCATGTCATAAATATTATTATTAATTATATATACTTTTTAATCATTCTTGAATGGTTAACATGGAGAATAAATCTCATCGCGTCGTGGAGACGGAAATCCGTACGTACGCACGAGCGATGATATCGTTCTTATAATTATTAAATTGAATTTGAGTGGATGATATAATATCTCATAATCTTTATTATGTTATAATAACCATATATAGTTATTCTTCACACAATTATATCCATCCATGTAAGGTGGTGTTGGAAAAACATATTACACCACGACGTGGAGACAGTATTTTGTATGTACGCACGCGCGGTGATTCTGTTTTCCGTAGGATGGATAAAAGGTGAAATGAGGTTGTTTCATATTTATAATAAAATATACGTATATTAGTGATACTTATGTTATTACTTTATAATGAAACAACAAAGTAAGAAGATGTTGAAGAAGAATGAAACATGAAAGAATCGGTAGAAGAGATTACCTCTTCTTCGATGTACCTCTTTTAAGATTCCCATTACGGAATTAGAGATAGAATTTTGAGGAGACGAGAACCTATATAATGTTTCTAGGGATGTTTAGAAGGGAAGTGTTCATGGGTTGGCCGATATTTAGTGCTCAAAATTGTTTAAATAGAAGAGGGGGGAGGTGCCCTTTTATAAGGGAGAAGAGGGGCACCTTAGAAAAAACTTAAAATATTATTTTATAAGAAAGACATATTCGGTTTATAATAGCTGAAAATTGATTTATTTCGCATTTAAAATTGGGATGGGTCGAAATCCTCTCATCCAATAGGTTTTAGGCATGTTTTGGTTACTATTTTAACCTTATCATTTATATTTAACTCTAAGTTTAACAATTTAACTTTTACTGTGTCTTCTAGTATTCTTGTAATATATTGTTAATAAAAATACTATAAAAAGACAAAAGAACCCCAAGTGGTTCATTATTAATATATATAACTTTATATAAGTCATTTGGCTGAACCTTATATTTTTAGGAATATAATATCAATTAATAATATAATTTTTTATTTAAAAACTATTTTATGTCAATTTTGAAACTATATGGTTATTGATTTTTTTGAAAATCATAACATCCTGATTAGTTCAAAAAAATTAATTAAATCAATACTAACAAGTAATATTAACCTATAATATTCTGGGAATTCAAAAAAAGTCTCAAATTATATTTATTTGGGTATTTATAACTTCAATTATGTTAATATTTCATTAATAAGGCATTTTCTGCATCATCACTGTTTCATAAATAAATTAAATTATTTAATGTCTAAAAAATATAAATAAAATATCATTATGTAGAAAATCATTTTATATTTCTAATGAATATTTATACTCTAATTTATCTTATGTATATCCCTATATTAATGTTGTTTTGGTTATTAAACATTGATGTTAACTATTTTTACTCTTCTTTAAATAAAATAATAATAAATGTCCAAATCAAATCCAAGTGGACCTAAAGGGTAATATTTTATTCCTAATGTTTTTTTGGACGAATTAAACTTATCCAATAGAATTAGGACATGGGTTAGTGTAATAAAAATATCATTTTTACCTTAAATTACCCTATTTACTTTTAACCGTGGTAAATAAAAGTAAAACGTTACTATTCACCAAAAATTATTTTTATCTTATTGAAACACATTTTACATTTGATATTAACCGTGTCTGACGGATTTCCGAAATTCCACTCACAGAGGCGGTAAAATTAAGTTTTATGTAAATTTTCAAATTCTCCTAGGAGGTGGGTAAAAGGTGGTAAAAAGTTGAATAAAATTATTATATATCTAAAATTATTATAAAATGACTCCAATTAATTACATTAAACTAATATAGGTATTATGTATCAATTTTTGACATAAAATAAATTTAAATAAAATAAGTAATTATTTATATAAAAAGTCTGTTTATTAAATAGTAACCCAGTGTTTTCACTATTCATAAAAAATTGAATGTTTTCATAAAAATACCAAAAATTCACCCTATGCTACTTTCGATATTCCTAATCCAATAATGAAGTCCATTTTGAATGAAAAAATTTATAAAATATCAAAAAGTGGCTTTTACTATTCATAACGGGTATTTCATATTAATATTTTAATAATATCTCGTTTAGTGAAACTCGGTCTTGCTTACTAGACACACTATCGAAGTAGTTCTTGATTGTATGTAATGCAAGCCAAGTCAGGGCTGCGTGTTGTGAAAACTTTGTTTGGTGTTGCGTACAACATAATCAAAACTTGTTTCATTTATACATTAAACAAAATCTATACTTAATGTTGCGTAAAATAATTTCCACAAAACGAACATGAAATTGTGTGTAACACGAGTCAATAATATTGTTGCATATACTGCAAGATAATACGGTGTTGCTTATAGACCAAGATAAATATAGTGTAGTGTACAACACAAGACATCAATGAAATTAAAAATATTATTTCTCCTAAAATCTCAGGTTGTATCATTCTACCCCCCTCAAAATGAATTTCTCCATCGAAATTATTCGAGGTTTTAAATGGTTTACAACATGAAAGTTTCTTTCATAAAACCAACATCGTAAAAAGGAAAACTAATACATAGTTTTAAAATGTCACGACCCGCCCTCGGGGCCCGTGCCGTGACTACCCCAATCCCGCCTTCCATAGGCCAGGGGCTGGGGTAGTCACGGCACGGGCCCCGAGGGCGGGTCGTGACAAATTGGTATCAGAGGTGGTCGGTTCTACCGCAGACTCTGATCTTTCTTCTATGTGAAGCAATAGTGTTTAGCATATTGAGTGTGGTTATCAGTCCAGGGAGTCCAGTGTTGGTGCGGCGGCCGACGTATCCATACACCAGGACCCTGACTTCTGATTTCCGACTTAATGCACGAAAACATTGATTGCATGTGTGTTTCAAGTTTTCTTTGTGATTACTTGTGTCAGCTCACCAGGTATACTGTTTCGACCGTGGTTGTCCGTAGGGAGGAGGCGGACGAGGCAGAGGAGCTGGCCGAGCAGCAGGTGGTGGGCGACGCTTTGAGGCTCTGCCACCACCACCACCAGGAGGCCTGCCCCGACCACAGGGAGCTGGCGGGCAGAGACAGGCTCACCTCCAGGCAGCGGAGGCCTACGACCACGGCGCGCCAGAGATGATTCGAGATACGATCTGTGTCTATTCCACCCTTGCCGCAGTTCTGATAGACACAGGAGCGAGTCACTCTTTCATAGCCACTTCCCTTGTTCGGAGCTCGGAGATTCCGACAGAGCCGTTGGCTCGATCCTTGCGGCTAGAGACTCCTACGGGAGCAGACTCGACGATTACGCACTGGTGCCGGCAGTGTGAGCTTACTCTAGGAGGCGAGAGCTTCGGCTGGGATCTTCTTGTAGCAGCGTCGAGGCCTTACGACGTAATTTTGGGCATGGATTGGTTATCTACGGTCCATGCTCAGATTGACTGCTTTAGGCGCAAGGTGCGATGTGTGCGCACCGACGGGAGCAGGTTCACCTTCACCGGCGAGAAGGGAAACTTAGCAGCACAGGATGGACTCACGCAGAGGAGAGGTCAGCCCATCACTCATCAGTTGGCTAGCCTCATCCTGGGAGCAGTTGACGTGCGGAGTCCCAGTTTTCCTGCAGTGGTGGATCAGTATGCGGACGTCTTTCCCGACGACGTTCCAGGACTACCTCCTCGCAGAGAGGTAGACTTTTATATCGATTTGTACCCCGGGACAGCCCTGATATCCACCCCAGCATATCGGATGGCCCCCGCTGAGCTTCGAGAGCTGCGGGTACAATTGGAGGACTTGCAGGGCAAGGGGTTCATCCGACCCAGTGTTTCGCCCTGGGCTTCCCCGATTTTGTTCGCCAAGAAGGCGGACGAGAGCTTGCGACTGTGTGTCGATTATCGTCGCCTGAATCAGGTGAAAGTGAGGAACAAGTATCCGCTACCCAGGATTGATGATCTCTTTGACCAGCTCAAGGGAGCACGGTGGTTCTCGAAGATAGACCTCAGGTCAGGCTATCATCAGCTTAGAGTTCGAGACGAGGATGTGCAGAAGACGGCCTTCAGGTGTCGGTATGGCCACTTCGAGTTCTTGGTTATGCCTTTCGGCGTGACCAACGCTCCAGCAGTGTTCATGAGCCTCATGAACAGGATCTTCCAGCCATACCTCGATCGATTTGTCGTGGTCTTCATCGACGACATTTTGGTGTACTCGACGACGGAGGAGGAGCACGCCTACCACCTGCGTGTTGTACTAGACACACTCCGAGAGCACCATCTTTATGGCAAGCTCTCGAAGTGTCAGTTCTGGTTACGTGAGGTCCACTTCTTGGGGCACGTCATTTCTGAGGCGGGAGTTGCAGTGGATCCCGCGAAGATCGAGGCAGTGCTAGCTTGGGAGCCACCCAAGAGCGTGACAGAGGTGCGGAGTTTCTTGGGCCTAGCCGGATACTATCGGAGATTTGTGCCGGACTTCTCCAGAGTTGCGGCCCCACTCTCAGCATTGACGAAGAAGGGGAAACCCTTCGTGTGGTCAGAAAGATGTCAGCAGAGCTTCCAGGAGCTGAGGCAGAGGTTGACTAGCGCACCTATATTGAGGTTGCCTGAGGAGGGAGTTGGATTCGTAGTCTACTGCGATGCATCAGGGACCAGACTCGGGTGTGTCCTGATGCAGGAGCAGGCCGTGATTGCCTACAGATCACGTCAGTTGAGGCCTCATGAGCAGAACTACGCTACCCATGACGTGGAGTTGGCAGCAGTGGTCTTCGCCCTGAAGACATGGCGACACTACCTGATGGGCGAGCGCTTCACGGTCTTTTCTGACCACCAGAGTCTCAGGTACATCTTCTCTCAGAAGGACCTGAACCTGAGACAGTGGCGATGGCTCGAGTTCCTCCAGGACTATGACTTTGAAATAGTCTATACTCCTGGGAAGGGGAACGTGGTGGCTGATGCCCTCAGCAGGAGGACGGGCATCTAGCTACTTGAGGAGGCGACAGAGCAGCTAGCCGCTTTTCAGATATCCTTCGTGGATAGAGACGGAGCAGCCTTCCTTCAGTCTCTCACAGTCTCTCCTCCACTTCTTCAGCGGGTCAGAGAGGCATAGCATGGGGATGTTGACTGTGAGACACGACGTGCACAGATATCCTCGGGACAGGCACCTGATGGTTTCTCCCTTGGAGCAGAGCACGATGTCCTTTTAAGAGGACGTACCTTGGTACCAGTAACCTTACGAGAGGAGGTGCTGAGAGAGTTTCACACTTCTCCGTTGGCGGTACATCCTAGAGTGGCGAAGATGTACCAGGATCTCGGGCGACAGCACTGGTGGCCGGGCATGAAGAAGGCTGTGGCAGAGTTCGTTTCACGGTGCCTCACCTGCCAGCAGGTGAAGGCAGAGCATCAGGTACCAGCAGGCTTGGTACAGCCCTTGGAGGTCCCGGAGTGGAAGTGGGACGGCATATCTATGGACTTCGTGACTGGACTTCCACACACTTCCAGAGGTCACGATTCCATTTGGGTGATTATTGACCGACTCACCAAGTCGGCACACTTCTTACCCATCCTAGAGCAGGGCTCAGTGGAGAGCTTGGGGAGTCTCTACGTTCAGTAGATTGTACGACTTCACGGTGTTCCATCGACTATCGTCTCCGATCGGGACACTCGTTTTACTTCCAGGCTTTGGAAGGGGTTGCAGGAGGCGTTCGGGACGCGACTACGTCTGAGCACCGCCTTTCACCCTCAGACGGATGGTCAGACGGAGAGGACCATTCAGACTCTCGAGGACATGCTCCGTGCATGTGTCCTCGACTTTGGTCACAACTGGGAGGACCACCTACCCTTGGTGGAGTTCGCGTACAACAACAGCTAACACTCCACCATCAGGATGGCACCCTACGAGGCGTTGTACGGCAGGCCTTGCAGAACTCCTTTGTGCTGGACAGACCCTGGAGAGTCAGCACTTGTGGCACCAGAGATGGTCCGGGCCATGACAGAGAAGGTCCAGGTCATCCAGGAGCGGATGAGGACAGCACAGAGCCGGCAGAAGTCATATGCTGATAGGAGGCGGAGGCCACTAGAGTTCGAGGATGGCGACCACGTCTTCTTGCGGGTCTCACCTCGACGTGGTTTGAGGAGATTTGGCCGAGGCGGCAAGTTGTCTCCACGCTTCATCGGACCCTTCCAGGTCCTCAGCAGGGTTGGCGAGGTGGCTTATCGCCTGGCTCTGCCACCTCAGTTGCACCGGGTGCACGACGTCTTCCACGTATCCCAGCTGAGGAGATACGTTCACGACCCGACGCACATCATTGACTATGGGGAGCTAGATGTGGATGATGGAGCGACTTTTGCGGAGGTCCCAGTGGAGATAGAGGATCGACAGGAGCGGGTCCTACGTGGGTGATCGATTCCTCTTGTGCGCATCAGATGGCAGCACAGGAACCTCCAGGAGAGCACTTGGGAGCGGGAGGCTCAGATGCATGCTCAGTACCCACATTTGTTTCCCTAGTTTTTGATGTATCTTTACGGGGACGTAAAGTCCTGAGGTGGGAGTAATGTAAAGACCCGTAAATTTCAAGGAACTTTTTTTTCTTAATTTTCTTTGGAATTTTACAAGAACGCAGTTTCTGACGGCGCCTGATTCCGAGGCCCGGTGTGACCGGAATCATTTTCCAAAGTTTGGCTCGGGTACGTTCAGTGAACGGACGAGCGAGATTTTCTAACTTTTGAACCGGTGCCCGGAATCGAATTCTGAGGGCACCGATGAAATCGCAGCGCCGGTATTCGCTTAGAAACGCCTCTTCCGGAGTTGCGTTTGCTCGGGTGTAGTTTTTAATTTTCGGGCTTAAAGTTAAGAAATAAAATATTTTTGAGACAGCTTTATTTTATTTCACTTAAGCCACTTGGAAGCCACTTGAAGCCACTTAAAGGCGGCTTGAACTGAGTTGAACTGGATAGGATGCTATCCAGAATTATCGTACCCCCTTGGTAGGATATTTGTGAGGTAGGGCCCGCACGAGCCCGCCGTTTCTTTCCGCTAAGAAACGCACCCGTGAAAACCCGTCTTAATGAAAGTCAACCGACGCGTTTTCTAAATTCTTAACAGACCATTTAATTTGGCGGTTTATTTCGTGAATTAAATGGGTTGTTTCCTTCGTGAATTAAATGGGTCGTTTCTTTCGTTGAATTAATTCAACGAATTGATGGATCGTTTCTTAACCAGTTTTTCAAATTCGTTGGCGTAATAATAAAATAAGACCAACGCTTAACCTCTGGTTATTTGCGCTTGAGAAGATTTGGGAGAACCCTCACAACTTCTTCTCCCTCGCGAAGAATGCGAAGAACGCGAAGAACACGAAGAACGCCGAACCCGGAAATCGACGACGCCTTCGCCCGAGACGCTCTTCCGATCTCCGATCTCCGATCTCCGATCACCGACCATTCGTGGTGAGTGCTTTCAGATTTCCTCTCAAGTTCTTTTCTTTGGTTTTAAACGAAACACAGATTTAAATATTAATAATTTAAATCTGTTGTTCTTGATTCATTGAGCTCGCCGACTCAACGCCGGAATCCGCAACGACACGACGCCTCCCCACGACGACGCGACGATCGATCTCTTCCGCGACGGTCTCTTCCGCGAAGAACGCCCGCGCACGACGATCATCAAGGTAGGGATTCATTTTGGAAAAATTACCCCTTTTTAATTTTCTCATGAACGTTCTTGAAAATTAGAAAGCCGGTTTTCAATGAACAATTTTATTTTAATTAAAATTGTTGGATCATGTGTTGATCGTTTTTCTCCCGGTTGTTTATCTCTAACGCGGAGGGTGCGGGCCGAACGAACACGGCCCGACGACCCTCCGCCGTTCTTCGTTTTGTGCGGATTTGAAGGTCGACGATGGAACATGCCGCAGCGGACGTTTGGCGATCCCGCAGTAAAGAACGGATCCCGGGAAGAGTAACGGCGCAGACGAGAAGGAAAACGGGCCACCGGAGCGACGCCGGCGGCCCGCAGAAGTCGCCGGCGGCGCGGGTCACCGGTGCGGCGGCGCCGGCAGCCGGAGGCGGCGGCGCCCCGGCGCACCGTCGGACGAAATCCGCCGGGGCTGAAGCCGCGGCGGCGGCGGCCAAACGGACCCGCGGCGCGCGGGTCCGGTTCATCCGGGCGGACGCGGCTCAGCGCGTCCGTGGCTCGCCAGCGCGGCCCGCAGGCGGGCCGCGGTCCTTCCTTAAGCCGTGGGTCAGCGCCCGCGGCCTCCACCCGCGCGCCGGCCGAGCCGGCCGAGCCGGGCCAGCCGGGCGACCCGGTTCGGGCCGACCCAGGGGGGGTCGGGCCGGGTCGGCCCGGCCCTTACCCCCCATCTTCGGACGTTTTCGTTCAAACGCCCGTATCTTGAGCTTCATGCCACCAAACGACTCGCCGTCAGCTGCAACGCGATCCTTGGATCGAGACGGTCGTTTCGGTATATCGCACTCAAGGTTTCGGAATACTTTGAGTTCGGCCGGGTTGGTTCGTACACGAGAACAACCGGGCCGTCGGAGCGGAAACGCTCATATCTTGAGCTACGGACGTCCGATTGACGTGCCGTCAGCTTTGTTGAATTCCTCTAAGTGAGACGGATATTTTGGCATACTCCGCCCGAGGTTTGGACGTAGGTGGAGTGCGGTCGGGTTGGTTTTGCCTTAAAAACCAACCGGGCCCCTGGGACGAAAATGCCAATATCTCTCAGACCGGGCGTCCGTTTGACGCACTGTCTGCGATGTTGAGTTCCTGTTGACGATACAGAACTTTTGGATACATCAAATTCGGACTTCGTGTCAGTTGATGTATCAACCCCTCTGCTCGTGGAGCGGACCCTCCCGAACGAGCTTGCTGTGTGCGGGAACCCTAGGCTGGCTGTGACTGCTACTTCGACAGCGACGACCGTGCAGAGATCCTCAGTGGACTGCGGCGAGGACTGTGCAGAGATCCTCCGTGGACTCCGACGACGACCGTACAGAGATCCCCAGTGGACTGCGGCGACGACTGTGCAGAGATCCTCAACGGACTGCGACGAATCCTGCACTCAGCGATCCTACGTGGATCAGTGCTTCAGGTCCTGCGTGGGCCCGGTCCTGTGTGGGCCCGATCCTGTGTGGGTCCAATCCTGCGTGGGTCAGCGCTCAGCGGTTCTATGTGAGCCAGCGCCTACAGGTCCTGCGTGGGCCCGGTCCTATGTGGGCCCGATCCTGTGTGGGTCCGATCCTGTGTGGGTCATCTCTCAGCGGTTCTGTGTGAGCCAACTCCTACAGGTCCTGCGTGGGCCCGATCCTGTGTGGGTCACTGCAAGGTTAGTACCTATCGATCCTTCGTGGGTCCGACGACTTAGATGGTTCAATGATCATCTTTATCGTCATCCGAAAAAGTATACCTGTGTGATCTGAATCTTGTGTTACTCTCCTTTGTGGATTGTGTGGTTCTATCCTGCGTGGGTATGCGTTTGCTTTCTTGTGTGGACTGGGTTGTGCTTGGGCTCGGACGTTGAAGTCGAGTGGGAATTGAAGACTTAGGTATATGTATGGGCATATACCTAAGCCGTGTCAGATATTACTTCGTGATTGTATCTTTCCTTTGTGGATTATCCTTTGTGGATTTCGGGAGACATTCAGGGGCCTCGGGGTCCCTACTGAGTAGCTTATACTCACCCCTGCACGGGCTATGCCCGCACTTCGTGGTGTTGGTTGCAGACGACGGACAGCGCTGATCGTGGAGGAGGTGTGCGGAGCAGGACAGTACCTGGAGGTGGACCACTGGGCGGGACGTACTCGGAGCGGTTAGGTGGACCTGAGGAGACATGGAGGCTATCTGTACCCACCCTTCAGGTGGGACTTCCGGAGGACGGCTCGATGCTGCAGTTTTCCCTTTTCAGTTGCTGTTTTTTTCCTTTCAGTTGTACTTTACAGTTGGGCTTGTATTTCCGGCCCCTTTTTATTTTCAGCACAGCTTTACAGTTTTACTTAGTGTTTACTTATCTGCTTTCTTACTCTGTGGTGCTTGTTTACTTTTCAAAGGCAATGCCTTCCCTTTTTGTTGGGATTTTCGCCTTGGTGCTAGTCGCTAGCCCCTGGCCTATGGAAGGCGTGCTTGGGGTAGTCACGGCACGGGCCCCGAGGGCGGGTCGTGACATAAAAAGTGAATTATGAAACATAAATGTTACCCAAATTAATTTATCACTGCATTTCCACATAGGAGAACATAGGTGGAACTATAGATATGGAAGAAAAATCTAACCATCAAATTCGGATGGAGTGTGGTAGAGGACATGGATATGAAAAATCCAACAATCACAAAGCCATAAATTTGAGATGATTTAAGGTACCATCTGATTCATTGGATATAAGGATAATAGCACAAAGTTTTTATATCTCAAGATCATTTCCCTAAGGTTGAATTTTTTTTAATACTTACTTGATTTTGGTACAATCTCGTCGTTGTTCGTGCCTTGAACAATTTCCACTTAATCTCTTAAATAAATGAAGTGGAATTTGTCATTCATGAAGTGTTAGCAGATCATATGATAAAATGATAGGTCATTCTATCTAAAAAACGTTTAGCACAATTTAGTAAATATACATAAGTCCATCTATGCTGAGATTAATCATATATGATTCCATTAATGGACTTATACATCATCTATCATACCAATTAACAAAATTAAACTTGTTTCTACTAACCATGATCTTCCTGTAGACTAGTGGTATGCGATAAAGGCCTGTCACACTTCGGTTGTGGGTTCGATTACCACATCCTCGTCCGACGCGACGGGTTGTCTCCCATTCTGCAGGTTGTCCCTTTTCATAAACTACACTATTATAACATTATATCAATAATATCAAAAAAAAATTCTAGCCTTAAACTATACTAACTTATGATCAACATAATTCATTTAATTCTTTAGGCTTATCCAAAACACATCTTTCCAAACTCACTGTATAATGAGAAGGATTACCAAAAAGGTCATATAACAAGAACGTGAATACTATCATATCCCTCAAATATCACAAGATATATCTTGTTGATCACATTCCAATCATGTGAATAACTTAATCTTGTATTTTCTTGAAAAATGAATACACATTGAAACATAGTGAAAACATGAATTCTGCCAAAAGATTACTCTTTCCACATACCAAAATCTAAATATTCTATATACTCAAACCATGATATAACATTGTCCATATATTATTCACGAGCTCAAGAATACTGTCAAAAATTTCATTTTCTCGTTATCCCTTCATTATGTGCATATCATCTTATTTCCAAAAATATCTCAATCACTTTCCATGGTAAACTGTACCATAAAATTAATGAATACCACAATAGACCAATACATAAATATTCCAATATTCCACAATACTATATACAACATTATTTTGGAATCCCATTACATAAACACATAATCATTCCACCACATCGTTTTCATATTCAACATCGCCAGTGGTGATTGCATGTGACGTCCCTTTTTCCTTTTCCTTAAGTGGTTGCTCATGTCGATCATCATTAACCATTTGATTAGGGAATTGATTAACATAATTGCCCATTTTCTTTCACTTTAATCATTGAAATGTTGGTGGAGTGTTCTCTATAGTCTTTTCTCTATTCACATCATTAGCTACATTATTCCCATTACATCGACACTCAACTTCTCGATGTCCTTCTTTTCCACACAAAAAACATTTTCTAGTACCTTTTAGGCAATCTCCACCATGCTTCTTTCCAAACATTGAGCATATAGAAACATTCATCTTCTTTTCACCATTACTCTATTATTTCTCCTTGAACTCCATATTTTATTTCTTTTCAAAACCATGAGATGGATATGTAACACCAAATTCCATTTCTACCTTGATATCACATTGCACAATTTCTTCATAGCTACTAAAGTCTCTTATAGCTAATTCCCTTCGAAGATTTGGTTTTAAGTCAATGAAGAATCGATCAACTTTACTTTCAGGTTGCATGATAATGCCAGATGCATACCTTGCAAGCCATGTAAAATTTGCATCGTATATACCAACAGATTCATTATCCTTTTTCTTAAGATCAAGTAACTCCTTTTCCATATTTGTTTGAAGAATAAGAGGGAAGTACTTATTGAAAAATACGTTCTTGAACTAATCCCATTCCATGGAGTCAATTTCACCTTGGGGCCTTGTATTCTTAATTAGATTCCACCATTGGTCTACTTCACCATCTAAATAGTAAAAATCCCGAATGACTTTTTCATGATCTGAACATCGAATTATGGGAAATATCATTTCAATGGTACTGGTCCATTTTTCAGCAACAAGTGGATTAGAAGACCCACTGAAAGAAGGTGGATGTTTCCTCATGACGAACTCAAAAGAATAGTGTTCCCTTCTCTTCTCATTCGGACGTACGGATTGATTCATAGCTTTTGTATGTATGGAAATACGATTCTGCACTCCATCTCCAGAAAATATTGTTTTGTGCAAGAGGACAATCATTGCATTTCCCATTACATTGATCAACACGTTTCCTTCGGGTTCCAACCATCGTCTAAAACCCAAAAAAAATAGTATAAGGGGCAAAAATCATGCTATGAAAACAACATAATAAAGGGGAAGTTCCTTCAATATATAACATCTTAGGTTTATTTCGAATATTTTTTCAATAAGTCTAGGACTATATCTTATACTTATACTTAACCGTAGAGACATCCCTAGTCATACTTTAGAAATATCTATAGGGATCTCACTAAAGTTTTCACATACTAGTTTCCAATGGTTAACTAAACCATTCCTCTAATAACAACTGCAGAGACCCAAATCTTTAAATACATTTAAATTACATTACTTTTGTGGAATACATAATACATAATGAAAAACCAACACTCAAGGACCGTAATAGTTTAGTGTCTTTGGAAACTCAGAAAATAATCGTCTAATCATGTTAAAAGATCTTCAATATCTCCCATAAAGATCACCTAATTTTGTTTTCTTACCAAAAACCATTCTTTATATCCTCTGGAAAAGAAAACATATAAAGGGTGAGCTCAAATGCTCAATAAGGGTAATAATGGAGAAAATAAAAAAATCATATACGTTTGATCTTAAAAACATGATCACAATGTTTAAAAATCAAAATCTTGATTAATTAAATAAAACATGACAGTACGTAAGGAATAGATCATAATAGAACATCAATAATTATAAAATAGAATGGTAATAAAACATTTAATTGTGTAAAACCATTAAGAACATGATATTATTACCATAGTATCCAAGGCATTACTTCCAAGACCATCTTAGTGGACAAAGTCCCTTTCGGAATTGAGTTCACTCCTCGTTCCAGTCCTGTATCACTGAACCAGATTATCTTACCATTCCAGCCATATCTATCTCATGAGATATAAATCATTACCAAATGAATTGGTGGGAGATATAGGTCCTACCCATCACATAATGAAATCATTATTATGTGTTCCACAACATAAACATTAATCATTCATCATAACCCAAAGAATAAAATGGGTTTCATAAACATCATCCCATCATAACAAAATCAATATAAAATATATCGATATCATTTAAACTTATGAAAAGTGAAACCCTGTAAATCATAAAGAAATTATACATTAAACATTAACATGTGAAATAATGTCATCTTACATGGAAAATGGTTTTGATAAAATACTTGAAATTAATTCTTGAGAAAAATATCTTTTCTCCTTAAAAATCAATTTCTTTCACAAAATGCCACCCAATTTTAAAAGAAAATGATTTTATTGAAAATTATCATGAAATATTGTACAGTAATATTAATTAAAATAAGGCGCTATAAAACTGTAAAAGTCCGTTCATGCTGTATAAGTTAAAAAAACATTCTCCTCGTACTTTTTTCGGAAAAGTCAAAAAGTTCATTGTATGGTAAATAGAAGAAATATTCCTTTCATAACATATGGAAAAAGTAAAAAATGGGTAAAAAGGACATTAAACTTACATGAAAACACTTTTAGAAAACATGAAAATGAATGATAATAATAACCCCATAACATACTTATGAATAAATAATCTCGGATACAAATGATATTGGAATAATTATCCCTTACCATAGGTCTAATATGCTTCGTATGTATTAGAACCTCTTGTATAATGATTTAAATATTATCATTTCCATATTTCATAATCATATTCATTTTTATGATATCATATATGGTTTACATAATACTTTATATTACACCTTTTTTTTGTAAATTCCATGTTAAAGCAGCGTTTTTGGTAAAATCATTTTATTTATCGTACGTGTTTGGACATGTTGTTCATGATTTTATTATTAATTATATCATGATTTAATTACTTAAGGAATTTAAATAATGATTTATATATCATATATATTCATTATATATATATAATATAGATAAATGAAATGAAATACACCGTTTATGGAGACGGTAGGCCGTACGTACGCATAAACACTGTTTTCCGTTCCTTATTGACTTAATGTAAGTAAGTAGATGATATGTATATACATAAATCTTATAGATTTATCATTTCATATATTTTATTATTATTCATTATATATAATTTATAATCATTCTTGAATGGTTAACATAGAGATTGAATCTCATCGCGTCGGGGAGACGGTAATCCGTACGTACGCACGAGCGATGATATCATTTCCATAATTACTGAATTGAATTGGAGTGGATGATATAATATCTCAAAATTAGTATGATGTTTTAATAACCATATATAGATATTATTCACACAATTATATCCATCCAATTAAGGTGGTGATGGAAAAACAGATTACACCATGACCTGGAGATAGTATTCTGTACGTACGCACGCACGGTGATTTCGTTTTCTGTTGGATGTATCGAAGGTGAAATGGGGTTGTTTCATATTTATAATAACATATCAGTATATTATTGATACTGATTTTATTAATTTATAATGAAACAACTAAAGAAGAATATGTTGAAGGAGAAAGAACCATGAAAGAATCATAAGAAGAGATTATGTAAAACCCCGACCCCAGTTACCCAAAGTCGGTGTATTATTTTAATACATTGGCATGATTACAAGGAATCAAGTCCCAAAGGACCGATCGATTTAACATTCTTGGAAAATATATTACATACATAAATGTAACATTACAATTTACAACATACAAAACAACATAAATAATCCTTTATGAATGCCATTATTCCCTTGGATTAACCCTGCATATCAATCACAATACACTTCTTAGAATCCTAGGAAAATAAAACGTAGAAAGGGGTCAGATCAAACGCCCAGTAAGGGTAAGAAATACAGTGGAATCATTCATAAATAAACATAAACATTTAAAGAAATGTATAAAACTAAAATAAAAGTATTTTTAAACTTGAACTTCAGTATAATATGGCATAAATAAAATGAAATAATTCTATTTAATTATTTACATGGATATTTTACTAATCGAATAATCACATTCTATATCAATATCCACTTTCATAATTATGGAACGAATAATTCTGAACTTTAGTTTCATGTTTCAAGGCGTCGTGTCAAGACCTAAGGGATAATTGTAACCGGAACCCATACCGGAGATCCTATGTAACCGGACTCCATCCCAGAGTGTCTCTAATAACTGGACACCAACCCGAAGTGCATCGAATAACCGGACACCTACCAACAGTGCCTCTAATAACCGGAAACCAACCCAGAGTGCCTCTAATAACCGGACACAACCTGAAGTGCCTCTAATAACTGGACACCAACCTAGAGGGCTTTCTTTTACTGGTCCCCAACCCAGAACATACTAGTATAACACATTAATCTTAAAAAGATGATGAAATATAACATAAAAATTCGTATTAGAACTATCATACGAAATGCCAAAACATTAATCATAAGCCATTAATGTCATAAAAATGACTCATCCATAGTCAAACATATCACAAAACCTTAAATACAATATAGAATATATGTATCATAATAAATCAACTTCATACAATTGTAAAATTTATCAAAGGATGTTGACATAGATGAAATCAAAACTATATTATAGAAATATTTCTTTTTTCATGAAAACATTTAATATTCACAGAATTTGGAAAAGAAGAAATTTAAAGAAATTTTTGATTCAAAGTGTCACATACCACTTTGAAACATTTCAAAGGAATTAAAATTTTAAAAATATTCATGTCCATATAAATAAAACCTTATAAACCATTTTGAAGACATAGAAATAAATGAGAAATATTTAGAAGAATAAATATTTTAAACATCTGAAATGTTGTTTTAATAAAAAGTCCCTTAAAATAATTCCTTTGAAAACACTTTCATAAAACATGGACATGGATAATAAATATGTGCCAGTAGATACTTACGTAAAAGCAACCTTGGATAAAAAAGAGATTGTGAAATTAACCCTTACCAATTTGATAACGTACAAAATATACACCCCATGAAAGAGAAATCCAACAATGAATATGTAATTACACATAAATTAAAGTTTATTACAAAAAAAATACAATTATGGGTAGTACATACACCACACAAATGGTAATAGTAGAAATATGGCATGAATCTCATTGGAATAAAATCATTGAAGGTTCATATATTTTTTTGTTATAGACAATGTATTCCTTCAAATATCACCATCGAAGAGATTTATGCAATATAAAAATAAAGGGATTACTAGACCAAGGTACAATGGCTACATTGAGATCCTTCGTCTCATGTGAGTAGCGTCTTATCAGCATTAAATTACACGATGTGTTGTTTATGGTAATTATTTGTTCCATATATCAACCATAAATAAGTACATATTTGATCCATCATATGTACTAAATCCAATGATGGTACTATTGATGAATGAAATCACATACTAGGAGAATTAAGGGAAATCATGGAGTATAGGGGAAATATTATAAGAAATGAGAAAACTATACATGAAAAAGTGTTGTGGGGGAATCATATGTCTAAAGAGGCGACTTTGTAATTAGAGGATAAAATGAATCAAAAGTAATCTACTCTATTCGAAACTAATAATATGAGTTGATATTTTGAGAACGAAATTTTTAAAGGTGAAGGATATAATGACCTACTGTTTTCAGAAAACTAATTTCCCAAATAAATTTGTGTTGTATAAAGATATATAGTATTATACAAAACAAATACTATTTAATTTAAAAATATTGTTACATTAATCAATAATTAATCCATTTAAAATAATAAACATTGAAAAAAAACAAAATAATAGAAAAGCTCAAATGATAAAATACAGATCACCCCAATATAATAAAATCATCTCTCCCACAACAGAAACTATATTGAATTGTAAAAATTATAAAAAATCAACAAAAATTGTACGAAATGGAACTATAGAACCTCGATAGGAATTGATTTTAACTTTACATAAAAATTGATTTGGTATTTATAGGAAATAATGTGACTATTGAAATAGTATTGTGACTGTTGGAATAGTAATTTCATGTAAAATTAATAAGTTAGGATATTAATAATATTTATTAATATTAAATTATGTAAATATAAATTTTATATTTTCAAAAAAAATAAATTCCATTTTTAATGAACTCAAAGAAAATATAAGCACATTTTTATGAAGCTTTATTCTAAATTATTTTCTATTGTTCATAATATTATTGTGAAAAAAGTAAAATTACCTAAATTGGAAATTTATTTGATAAAATTCATATAATTTTTGAAATCATAATCTAAAAATTATCCAATTTTGGTATTTTGGTAATTTTTTTGAGATACATCAATTGTTGGGTGAATATTAAAAAAATGTTCATACATAATCAATTTATCATAAATTTCATTATTTGTGATTTAATTGTGATAGAATAGATTATTGATCATTAGGTTCATACATGTTATATTTAATTTCATATGTGGTTCCTTCAAATATTACACACTCATTTTCCAAAGGTAAAAATAACATTCCAAAATGCTAAGACAAATTTAATTCATTAAAATAACAATTTTTTATGACATCAGTAGTTTTTGATAAATTAATGAATTAGAATTATAAATGGGATTTATAGTCTGAAATTCTATATATTAGAAGAATATATGATTTATATTTTAAAAAAAATCTCTATTATATGTTTTACCTTTGGTATTTTATTTTATTGAATATTTTATTCTAAAAACACCCCCACATCAAGTATAAATAACACATCTCCATTCCCATGGAAAACTAATCCACCCACCAATTACAAATCCTTAGATCTGTCCATATCCTCCCACATAATATTCTTATAATTCATATTATCTTTTTTGAGAAATCCAACTTCAATAACCAAGGAATTATACTACCGTACTAGAGAAGAAACATTGATAAGAGAGTATGTCTCCATTTACTATTCTCTCCTATCTTCTCCTCCATCATCCTTTTTACACTAATCCTTTATAAAAATACTAAAAATTAATAAAATAGTATTTTAATAAAATATTAATGACATTAACCTACTATAATTATCATATTTTTGATAAATATATATGTAATACTTTCCTTTTTCTCTTTTTTGACAAAGTCCCATTAAATGATAGTTAACAACCTATAATAATATTACCAAGAAAATTATTATAACTACATTGATGAAAATAATGTTTGAAATATATATAATATATAATTATTTAATAAAATTATTATATACATATAGAATTAATTATACTAATGTATTAATAACATTTAAAAAAATTAAAAATTCGATTCAAAATGTGAAATTATTATGAAAAACAAGATATAAAAACCATTCAATTTCATTAAAAATATTAATATATATCATTAATTGATTATAATTGGTAATTAGTTTTATAAATTCCTATAATTATCATATTTATCAGTGTTTTAATAAACATATGTTAATTATTCATGATGTGAAACAGTGATGAAATTAATAGAGGGTTAATGTAATGGGAATTGTTGAAGACAATTCCTTTATATGGGTTATTCAATCTTCGATGATATGAATTTTCATTATATATATTTTTTAAATTTCATTCCTTTTTTTGGGGATATACGTGTTCCTACTAGGCCAAAAAAATCTAATAAAATGCATTTATTTCAGTGTGACTTCAATATCCAAAACATTATATTTAACCCGCACTTCAAATACTTCTTTTTTACTAAGGAATAATTAAGTGTTATCTCCAAGAATTATATCCCTTATTTATTTATAAAAATAGATATTATTGAGGAATTTATCTATTATGAATTCCTAATTATGAAAATTCTATTTTTTTGTTTTAATTCATTACTTTGACTCATATATGTTCCCCATGGAATTCATTTTTATGAAATTCTTTTGATGTGATGGATGGAACCAAGATTATACAGACCACCAATACATTGGGTAATGTGATGTATCTCATGAGATAAGGTGAAATGTTTGTGAACAAGATTCTTGATTTGTTTACAATGATGTTACGATTATACATAGATATTATACATGAACATGATGTCAGTTATTTTCATAACTATGTGCGGTTCTGACCACTAAGACATGATGATTAATTTTTATACATTACCACATTTAATTATTCTATCACATGTTTCCTCAATGATTTTGATGATGACCATATTCATAAGTTATAATGATTATGAAAATGCTCACCCATATTATATTTATACATGTTATCATATATCCTCATACTAGGATTCTTGACCACTCATTTCATTGATGTATATCTTCAGGTGATTACATTTACTAATAATAATATGAGGGCCACTAAGAAGATAGATTAGAAGGAAATAAATAATTTTTTTTTGTTTTATTACCATAAAGATCAGGGACCGGTAAAAAACCGGCCCTAAAAGAAAAAATAAAAAAGTTAAAAGAGTCAGGCATACAAGGGATTTTTACATAATTTAGTGTGCAACACTCCACCTCTGTCAGCCGCCACATGTGGGGCACAATAATCAGACACCGTAAATGACCACATTTCATCCAAATCAATCAATACCCGCTTTGCAAGGGCATCCGCCACCTGATTGGCCTCTCGGTAGACATGTGTAACCACCAGGCACATGCGCGCAGCCTGGTCAAGACATTCAACCCATTGAGGTAATGTGCACCACGGGACATTCTGTGTCTTGGTCCTCAACGCATGAACCGCAGATTGGGAATCAGATTCAAGCCATATACGCATCCAATTAATCCGGACAGCGTACCTGACAGCATATATCATGGCCCAGATTTCAGCTTCAAACGTAGTGCCAATCCCAATGGTGTGATGGAAGTAGCCCTTAACAAACCCACGGTAGGTTCGGAACACTCCCCCGCATCCCGACATACCTGGTGCACCCAAAGCAGCCCCATCAACATTAATCATGAGGCAGGGCGCGATTGGTGGCATCCACCGTATATACTTCATCATTTGAGGCTTGCGCGGCCGACCCGATACACCAAGTTTTCGCAGAACCTGGAGATCCTCAACGGTGTTATGCATTGTGACATTCTGTACCATGGAGGCGGCATAAATATCCCGATGGACAGCCTTCATCCCTTGCTGTACCGTATGCTACTCATCTCCAAATAGCATCCAGTTCCGAGCCTCCCATGTATCTGCAATAACAGCCGCTACGACCACCAGCATCAGGTTCTGAATTTGTGCACTGCATGGGACAGTCATCATGCTGGACAGCAGGTCAATAACCGGCATGCATGTGTCAATTACAACACCAAACAGATACCCAATGTATTCCCATGGCTTCTTGGCCCGCCTGCATCCCGTGAAAATATGCTGTATCGAATCCTCCTCGCTCTTGCATATGGAACATGTTGAAGCCATGTGCAGTCCAGTCCATTGGAGAGCTTCCGCTGTTGGTATCCTGTTTTTCCATATTATCCATATTAAGAAATACCTTGCAGCCCGGATAAAAGGGGCCTTGAACTTCAGCAACCAGGCTGGTGCATAATTGAGCCCCCCACTAGCCACAGTGTAAAAATCTCTGCAATTAAACTGTCCAGACTTGGCAGGGATCCAGATCAGCATGTCAACATCCATGAACGTGTATCCATTGATTTCATCAGCCACCTGCACGGGTACATCAAATGCAGGGGAGTTAAAATACCAATGAAAGGTCGAGATGGACATAAACCATTTGATCTTGATTTTTATTTCTATTATGTTTTTTATATTAAATGTGATGTTAAAGTCATGTAAAAAAAGTAGGTGTGATATAATAATACTTCACTATATTGACATTATGACACTATGATCCTCATGTATTGGTGGTGGAGCATGGAAATTACATGTCCTGCAGCCTTTTTAGACAAATGTACTACCCCTTTCATGAAACATTTGTTGGCATTATATATAATATAAAGTCAGGCTACTGTGGAAATGACCTCCTACATAGCCTCTCATGTTATTTTTACTCTAATTCCTCGCATAAAGTGGTGTAAAATATCATTCTCTTAGAGTTACACTGGGTAAGGAATCTTTTCCACGAGTAGAATATGGAATGGTTTGATATAATATTTTATGTTTAACCATATGGCATTGAGCCCATCACATTATATGGTCTCTATCATAGTGAGGATTCAGATACCCCAATCAAAAACATTGATGGTATAATAAATATGTACCAGTAGAGGAACTATGATTTCTCTTTCCCTAACATGAATCCTTTAGAGAACACATCTTGCTACCAGGATATCTAACTTCCTCTCAAGTCCCTAATCCACTATGCTCGGTACTATTTCCTTAAGTAATGTGAACAATGTAATAAGATACTAATTGAATATTTCAGAAAAAAATTTATTAGAAATACATTCACCAGAATATGGATGGAATATTAGAGCCCATACCCTAATTATATAGTAAACGAAATCGTGTCACTGTCTAGCAGAAGGGAAATGAAACATCCCTCAATAAAACATACTGGATACTCCATTACTAACAAATCACCCTACTATAGATTCATAAACTCTCTGGAATGGTTAGTTCTCAGTATATGAGGAAATATGTGATCATAAAATGCAGTTAGAAAATTATCCCATACCATTCCATAATAGAGACTATCATGGGTGATTACATACCACCAACAATTGGATGAGTCATGCGACATGTAAGTATCAATACTGACCCTCATCTATAGAGGTGTCACCATATGATCAATGATATGTTCAGTTTCATCCATACAAGACTCATTTAAATGTAATCCACCATACCATATAATGGTGGGATGATTCTTCTATTGAATCCTATGATTCATATCATCCAATGTAGGTGCAGTTCATGGACCACCTTACATATACTACATCAGATCTAGGAAACTATCATGGAGAATAACATTAGTTTCTATATCAGTTATAGTAGGTAGTGCCTCAATGAATCACAGATAGAAATAATACTAGTGTATCAGGTCCCACCATATATTGAGAGGGGCCATCATTACCCTCTTGTAACTTGACAGAAGGAAATTATGGGGAATTTCCCCAAAAATACAATGAACATGCCTTAGAAAAATATAGAAGAAGATAGATACACTATATAACTGACAATGTATTCATAATGGATCACTACCCGAGGTATACTACCACAACTAGCAGCATATAAGGCTATGAATTGGTAAGTGTTCAAGTTTAAATTACATGGGTTCTAATAGGTGAAGGTAAAAAAGGTTATGTTTCTATTCATTCAATGGAAACCATTTCGTATTATCGGTCACGTTACACTTTTAAAATTTTAATTTTCATAGTTTCATATAACAAGGTTTATTTAAAATTGATCTATATCCCAGGTGAATCAGGTCCAATACACCTTATCATTGAAATCAACACCCATATAATTCTATTTTAGTCGAACGAATAGGTAAATTACTCATTCCAACACACAAGGGACCACACACCTAATGAATTGAAACTGTAAATCACTCAATCACATCCATAGAGAAGAACATATATATAAATATAAAGATGTTTCAATCAATAATTATTGGAATAATATGAAATCAATGTACTAAAATGAACCTATATGACATGGAAATATGCATGGGCTCTGAATTTTTGGTGACTATTGTAATTAATGTAATAATGATTCTTTCCTTCATATCATGACTCCAATGATGTAATATTTTCCAAAATTAGAGTAATAATAATAACCCTAAAAAAACATATACATCACCCAATGTTAAAATAATATACACTATACCAGGAAAAAGTAGAAAAAAATAACAATTCAGGAAACTCTTCCTTTATCCTATATATGGTTAAGCTATGCCCAAGAATATCTTAAAAAAATGTTCTATAGAGTTTATAATCGGTTTTCTACGGTATCCAAATAGTAAATAAAGAATTTAATTTCTTTGATACAATGATGTGACATCTATACCAAAATTCCACTAAGAGGTATTTCAATCCCGATTAGCCACATGGCCTCTAGTGAATCTCCACAAATTCAAGAGGACATCAAATTGCTGTGAAGGACTAGGGTGTAACCATGGCGAGATAATGAGATCATTAACATAATTTAAAACTATTTTTAAATAATATAATACTTAAATAGTTTAATAATTATAACAAACAGAATAATAGACGATTTCATGAATAATAAATAACTAAAGAAACTAATAAAAATATTAAAAAGTTGATGATGCATGACATGTATTTGTAAAACTAAAAAACATTGTTATAGATCATCAAATAATACATGCTATAGGAATGGAATAAAATGTATCAAGAAACATATCCCCAGCATCATGAGCTCCATCTTGGTAATCTACTTCCAAGACCCATCCTATTAAAGCATGCAAAATTAGGTGTACAATGAGGGAATTTTTCCCTTTTTCAACACTTGAAAACATATTATATCGATGGGAACCAATGGAGGCTTCGACAAAGTGTCAAATAAATCTCAATAGGCCACCACCAATAGAGTCTATATTATCTTTTACATGTAATATAAACTAAAATAGTGTTCATGAATTCATATAAAAATGTAAATCAGTATAGTAACATAAATATGAATATACTTCTTTTTTCCTCAAATGGTGTCTTAAAATTTAAATATTTTATTATTAATTTATTTTCCCATTTATATAATATGTCACATGAGGTATAAGCATAATTAACATACTAACGTGATAATAATAGAGTAGGATTCAAAAAGTAACAAGGTGTAGTGTTGTTATTGATAATGAATAGGATCGAAGTTAATAACCAATTCTTCCATGAGCTCTGGGGTTGATCAAAATCAGTAATCATCTATATCCTAGAAATAAGGGTAGGAGTTAATCCAAGGGTAATCTACTAAGGAATTCTATAATAATGTTTCTTTGTGAGAACCATGAATTCAGATATGGTAAAACATGATAAGAAATTAGTAGGCCCACAGTTGTATCTAAGGCACCTCATGTTTGTAGACATCACACTAGATAAAATCATTATATCCATAGAATCCTATAACAATACTGTAGGGAAACTAGGGAGGTCATATTGAGCATGCTCTAATAAACAAATATTGGTTTCAAAGGTGGGTCTCACCCTTGTTAACCGGAACCCCTGAGTCGTGGAATGGTATCCATATGTCCTCAAGGAATTATCTTGTGAATCCATAAAAAGATTTATTATAGCCACTCTTATGGTATTTTAATGGTTCAAATGAAATATACACCATATACATGATTCATTAGTTAATTAATAATTTGTAATACTCAAAAAATTTCCAATGTTTTTTGGATGAAGTTATTTCCCTTGTTGGTGTTACACTGGTATATAGTAATGAAACCATTTATTATATCATTTAAAAATAAAAATCTTATAAGGTTCAATAAAATACATTCTAATAGGCAAGAAAATGAGTTCTAGACATGGGAAACAAAACCGTCCAATTACATTCAATTAGTACAAGTCATATACATATTATACATTCCAGTTCAGGCATTTTGACATTCCTTAATATAGTAGAACACTTACCATAGAAGCATCATGTTATAGTGAAACATATAAGGTATTTTTAAAATCCAAATAAAATGTAATTTCAATATGTAAGGGACTACCATTTTAATACTCTAGAAAAAGAGCACCTGAATGGTAGTGTACATGAACATAACAATCCTCAAAAGGAATAATTAAGGAAAAATTCCTACTTAGGGTGGTTGATATTATAGTCATAACATTCAATGATGAATAACATTAATTAAAAAATATCTAGTACATTATCATCATGAATATAAGTGATGAATGTAAATTAAAATACAACAAATGATGAAACCAACATGTGAATAACAAATAAATTATATGAAATGATCAAACCTGAGTGATGAGTTATAGACAAAATACTCATACTTATAGAAATATCATCATCTAGTGCCAGCCTCTAGATTATCCTACATTAGAATAGATCATATTAATGGATTGAGACCCAAAAATTTGGGAATTTGGTCCTATAAATTGATAACCCATTGAAGAGAATGATTAAAATGAATAGATAAAAGATCTTACTGATGCACATCCAATATGGATGAGAGCACATAGATCAGACATTGGAGTATAGTTTGGGATTAAAATATATGAATGATGAAGTGGGGAACGTAAATGAATATGGAGAGCATTTTATATCCACTATAGTGAAAAATTTGTTCAGGGGATATGTTTAATTATACCATTATGGATGTTTTTAGTAATTTCACACAAAAAAGGGGCTCACACAATTTGTCCACGACGTTGGAAAAATAGTGTACCGATCATGATCTATAGGTTTTCCTAAGAAGTTATGAACATAGTTAGGCCACATAGTTATAGAAACTATATTCCAAAAATTTAAAACATTTATTATAAAAAAATAAGATGTTCTTTAGGGGAATGTGGACCCTAGCACATGGTTTTTGAAAATTTTACACTGTACTTTCCCCCCATGTCCAACCACACATAGTTATGAGATACCGTACGAGCTGGATCACATAGTCTCTACTAACCATGGTTCCCAATACATTCCAACATGATCTAGGGTTATGAGATCCTATAAGCCTCAAAAACACCCTAAACCATTATAGGCTCATTAGGAATGTATATTTGGTAAAAATTAATGAATAAAACCAAAATTGATTTATTCCAAAACTATGGTTAAAATTATGTTCTTATAGAACACTTGAAAATCTTTAATACATTCAATTATACCTAAATTTATTTACTTATGTATGTTTGGATAATAATTCATACTCATTCCCATATTTATTTAAAAACACTTTATGCCATTTTTATACATTCCCTTGAACTTAATTTAATATAATGTTTTTATTAATTGCTAAAATATTACCATGCTATGTTTTATTTAAAATTATGAATTTTTTTTTAATTTTAAATATACTAATTAATAGAAAAATTGGTCCAATCCCATGGATATAGTTTTTCTATTTTAAAAGTGATAAATTTGGTAATTTGTATAATTTTATAATCTAGCCTTAGGAATTGGGAATGTGACTCATGGAGGTGGTTGGTGCTCATGATTAAAAGGACCATGTGAGTTGGATGAGGATAGAGGAATATGTGATACACTTATTACAATGAGGTATGGTGATTATTTCCTTGATGGTTTATGTGATGATTCTAGTTTGAATAATTTTATTTAGTTATATACTTTTACACTGTTTTCACATTTCACTACATTAGTGTTTTAGAATGTCATAATTTTATTTATTCAATTTATTATTCTATTTGTGGTGGGTTATTATTTTGGAAAAATCCTTTTCTCTTGATTATTTTTGATGGACTTGCACTACTCTACAACATGTGGGGATTAGTGGAAGCATTTTAGCCATTTTAGGATGAATCTCGGTACTGGTTAAGCAGGTTATCTTGTAGGATCATGAAAAACAGGTATCATAGTTGGGTTCTGATAATTTTCAAATTCTTGTATACAATTTAGAATATCATTGTAAATATATGATAATATTTTAGAGACATATCGGGTATATTATGAGTGAGTTACTACATATATCTCATCTTAATAAGAAATAATATTCCATATGTGGTTATAGAAAAGTGTATTTGATGATCTTTTGATAAGAATCAAAAAAATGTTCCAACTATGATATGAGGTTTTTGTTCCCATGATAAATTCACAATTTATAGGGCTTATTTCCATATTTCTATGAATTGATGATTCCTTGTTATATATTGATTATCTGTAAAATAATTCACCTATGTGTATTTTCAAAAATACATTGGGGGTGAAATTGATGATCCATCAAAAGAGAACTGTCTAGTTAACCAGAACCTAATGGGGGTAATTGGGAATATAATACAAGATCTGGGCCAAGTTGAAACACATATTGACATCTAGGATCCACAAATGGGAACTAAAAAGAAATGATATAAGATGTAAATCAAAGGGGTCACTTCATTAAAAACCCACCATCATTACATATTATGAATAATCTTTAGGAGTAAAAGGAATTTTGGGAATTATTGAGAGACTCTATGATTTAATGGATATGTCAGATTCATGTAATGTGTTATCTTTCATAATCAAGATTGATGGGCATATAAAGAGCCATGAGATTATATTGATTTCTAAATTAAGAATGCGGGATTGAATTGAAAATACCCAAGACTCTTCAAAGATAAATACTCCCTAGAGTTGGATGTTTTTGAAATATTCTTAGAGTCTTACAAACATTAATAAGATGGCAGGATAATTATTTAGATTCCAAAAAATTATACTATAATTTAATTATATTCACCTATTATAGTGTTTAATGAGAATCTAAATAAGCAATGTTTTTAGATTATTATTTGGAAAAATATTCAATTTTTGTCATTATGTTGAAGCTTACCTCATATTCTTATGTTATGGATGAGACGCTGATAGTAAAAATTTACCTGGATTGTATGTCAGGATTGATGCAAGTTTCTACAACTCCTAATGTCATCATTAGTTGTTACTATAAATTATATTGATATTAGAACGGTTCTCATAGTGTAAATAGTTGTGGTGTTCCATAGAAGTAGGCTTCCTCTATATATTTTTCATTGTCTAGTAAATTCCCTCTGAATTGTTCATTATGTTGAAAGGTAAGGAACTCAAAGCATTATTTTTTCAATGAACTAAATATTTATGTATCATCTAGTAATTCATGGAAATAATAAATTTATTTATAGTTCATTTCAATATCATGATGTGGAAAGGGATCATTAGTACTTAGAGGATCTATTAAATAGTATGATGTATCATGAAAAATGGATATCTAGACATAATAATTATGAATGTAGAAACATCACAGAGTCGATGAGACTCCAATGGGAACTGATATGATACCTATGATAGTGAGAGGTACTATTACAATCACATCATCATTAGTGACTAATTTATTTTATAACTATTCCACTCATTCTTTGGTGTTAACTATAATTGTGATATTTCTGAATATTTTTATGGAGGTCATTTTCATAGTTTCTTAAATTTCAATGCCTCTCAGTACAAAGTGAGAGTAGAGCCTATGATGCCCCTCTTTATATTGTTCATTATTGGATAATGATAATGTATATCAAATTTTGGTTCATAGTATTAAATATATAGGAATAATTTATAGGATGGACTGGTTGGTGGCTCACAAATCATGAATTAGTTATTATCTTCAAAAGGTTACCTTTACTACTCTTGATGAGGAGTGACAATTTTTTTAGAGAATGCGACAAGATGTTTAACTAAGTCGAAACTCCACTTCAATACCATGGTAAGATGATATAATTGTATTCTGTTATACTTTAGTATCAATCAATTTTTGGGGATGTTCCTCCATTAATTGATAGATTTCTAAATTTCATTCATCAAACATTTTTGTGATTTTAATAGAAAAAGAGGTAGAGTTTTCTATATAATTTATGTGTATAACTTTTTACCAAATGGGACTATATGAGATGATATATTTGAAATATATTTTTAATGATTTGACATCTAATGTCTTAATTCAACATAGTGTTTCAACATTTTAGACACTAAGGATTTCTTCCGAGAGGGAAAACAGAACCCTTCACCAGTGTATTGATTACTAGTTATCAATTGGGAAACTCCTATGAATATGTATATGATTCATTGAATTAATTTTTTATTCATATTAATGGATTAAATGGGATATCTATGATTTAACATTGATATAATTACAACTAAAAAGGATCAAGGTATCGTATATCCCAAAAAAAATTAGGAGTAGGTATGTTAACTATGATTGTAATGTTATTCCATATAGTTTGATCAATTCTGCTACTATGTTTTTGGAAATGATGAAAATTTTTTCCCATGAATATTTTTTTTATTCATGAATACTTTCAATTTTAACTCTAACTCCATGTCATATCATTTACTTCATTTGAATGACGTTTTTGTTGTCATATAAAATCAATGAATTTTTTCCAAGATGTCAAAGTGCCAATTCTATTATTTGGATATGAAGTTCATAGATTATGTAATGTCTTTATATGATATATATTTTTATCCAAACATGTTTATGTGGTCATAACATGAAAATTACTACTGAATGACTTTGAGAAATGAGGATTTTTGTGTTATGGTATATAATTTTATCCTAAAAAGGTTAATATTGTCATAACATGAGAATAACTACTGAATGTATTTGTGAAATGAGTAATTTTTTTTGTTTGGAAGGGTATTGCAACTATTTTATAAAATATTTATCTAATTTTACTTCTTTATAGATTGATATTACTTGGAATGTAGTGAATTTATATTGTTATAAAAATGTATGATTTCATTAAATGAATTGATTCACCATTTTAAATCATCTCTTTTGTTATCTCATTCGGAATATGAACAATGATATGTGGTCATTTTTATGCTTCATGTTTAGGATTGGATTCTATTCTCATATATTATAATAATGTGTGGATTATTATTCTTGTTATCTTCAGCCACATGAGTAGACATATATGACACCTGATCTAGAACACATATTGGAGAAAAATTCTCTTTATATTTGATTTAAGTACATTTTAGATACTAGATTTCCATTTAAACTGAATAAAAACAATAGTTGTATATTCTTTAAAAAATATTTGATCCATTGATAGAGGTGATGGAAGGAGTACTTGAAATATATTTACATTACCAACACATACACCAATGGAAAATGGAATTTTTTTTCTGATTCCCTAAAAAGGAAGTTAACATCCAATGTTGTGAATGAAATTTCAAAATATTTTAATCAAATAGATCAATTTTCTTATATGAATTTGAGAGTTTAAGAGGCTCCAGTATAGTTTGTTCTAAGATGTTTTAAGTTATGTATAGTTTTACATTGAGATGATTCTCTAGGAACAAAATATTGATGATGATTTATGAGGAATTATTAATTCTTTATATGGTTTAGAGAACATCAGAAACTGGTCTCAATAATTAGAGGGTATCATTATCCTAGTAACTATTATATCATTTCAGTTCTATTGTAATAGGTTGTGTGGGGTATTGTTATATTTCTCTATAAACAGTTCAACAAGTAATGATGAAGATATTTTATTTCATAGGGTTTTTATTTTTTTGGGCATGTATGAAATAGCACATTACATATTTTGATTCCCATTTTAATTATATTAAGTATATTAAGTCTTTATATCATAATCCTTATGGTTTTCTTCAAAAACATCGTGTACTTAATTTCAAGTGGGATGACATGTTGTTGGACAATTTTTTTGGGATGTTGTATACATATCGGGGATGAATTACGATCTTGGAGGTTACTAACCAAATCAACAAATTAGATCACATTATTCTAAAGTCAAATACCAGTAATATTAAACACATTAGTAATTTATGTGTGAGAATATAATCATATTTCATGGAATTCGATAAGTGATTATTTATAATAGGCATATTGGAATCATATCATTGTTTTTCAAAAACATCCAAGAGATTTTGGGACCTATGGTATTGGTGATCACAATATACCATCCTCAGATAGATGTTCATATGGAATGGAATTTAAAAGTCCTGCAGGACATGCTTTGTCATTGCATCCATGAAATTGAAGGATTTTGAAATTGTAATGTTAGGCTGGAAGGATTTCCCTATAAAAATATTTATAACGGTTGAGCTAAAATTGAACTATTTGAGGCCTTATATAGTGTGTTTTAAAAATCTACACTTTATTGATTATATATTGATACAGATTCCCTAGTGGGACATTATATTGGTCTAGGAAAGATGATGAATATCTAAATGATACCTCAAAGGATGGTGATGGATTATATCTAATATAAATCATATATAGTTAGTCAACATAAACCTTTTGAGTTATCAGTTGGTGACAATGTCTTTTTAGAGTGTCATGAAAACTAGTTCAACAATGGATGTAAAAATAGTAGTTGTTGGTAATGAGACACATGAGTCAATTTTTTTTTGGAGAAGTATATGAAGGTTTCATACTAATTGGATTTATTTACTCGAATGATTTTGATCCATAGTGTGATTCACATGTCTAATCACAAGATATACCTTTCAAAATTTGTTCATGAATTATATAAGATGGAACTTAATTTCAAAACTGATATGACTATGAAAAATAATCCATATTAACTTGTTTATTCTTAGGTAAAGGCTATTTATTTTAATTCCATTTATTTTATTTGGGTTATAGGGATGTATATTTATAATTTGGAATGTGATATGTTTATGAGAGTATAATTGAATCATATTTTTGTGTACTAGACTTATTGATATTATTATTGGGGTACAAAATCATTTATGGTTTAAATGTTTATAAAATACTAGAATAATAATTTCAGAAAGATCCACGGTTTATTTAACCTCTTCTTATTTTTCATATTGATATCTAGTTTTTCATATTAATTCATGGTTTATTATTTCATGTTTTGGAATTCAAAGGGGACTATGGTGCATTTTAGTTTATGTTTGATAAGTTGGGAGATGTCTTGGTAGTTTAGCATGAGAGTGGACATGATTCTGTAGAATAAATGCTTATCCGTATTCCAACAGGTTTCTAGAGAGAGGCACCAAACAACCAATGGAATGATTATAGTTATGAGTTCATATAGGAAAACCACTAATAATATGATAGAAGTCCATCAGCTAGTCATTTGAGGGAAAAGTGGTGCATATATTCCTCATGGTACCACATACTAGCTGTTGGGACTTCCATTTACATTGCAATTCTCTTTGGACCCACATACTAGCCACTAATGTTGATGTGGGCGAGTTTGGAATGAGGTTTATTGTAATTTTGTTTTTAAAATTATCATTTAATATTAATAACATCCACCCTAAAACATAATTAGACCAAATAAATCATGCATTCTCTTTGGAGGAGACTTTTTCCCATCCAAATAGGGGACTTCATGGAATGATGTTCTGTTTGATGCATTGAATATCCCAAAGTAAGTGTGTTCATGATTTATTAATGAAATACCTTTTCCCATTTGATTCTTATCCATCAAGAGTTTTAATGTTATTTTTTATTATTGTATTCAAGTATTTTTGGTGGGTATTTTGATTCTTTGGTCCATGATTGATTCATTCTATCATTTATTCGCACTTTGATTGCAGATCATAAATTACTGATTGGTGATATATGATTTAGTAGGTGATTTTATAATATGATTCCTGTTAGTTGAAACCATAGTTTTATTTTTTTATTTGATATGGATTTCCAATTGTTATCTGATATATGATTTCGTACATTTTAATGATACTTTTGAAATATAATGATGTGTGCGTGATTAAATCACTTTGACAATTGGACTTGAAATAAAGTGATGATATCTTAAAAATTATCTTCAATTGAAATGAATGATTTAAAGAATGATTTTATTGATGAATTTCAGAATATAATGCAGTGACTGTTTTTTTAATTTGTAATATAATTAATTTTTTTGACTGACCAAATGTCATATGAAATCAATTTTATGAAGATTTTTTAAATATGAAGACTAATTTGAAACATGACCTTTATAACCATTGAAAGTATTGATTGAAGTGATTTGATACTGATTTAAATAAAAGATATAAACATATATTCTTTTTCGAACCACAAGGGAAATTGGGTATTAGGTGTTAAAATAGATGATATTTAGGTAATAAATTGTTATTGGAATGAATAAATAATGAAAAGTAAAACTGAAGTATGAAAAGTGAACTCAGTTAAATCATTGCGATGTTATCCTTATACCCATAATATTATAATCTTAAATTGTGTGAACACTATGTTTCATTACTACACTAAGATTGTGAGAATAATTATATAAACTGACCCTTGGGAAAATAAATCATGGTTCTTTGATTGAAAATAAAAATTTGAAAATTATTTCATAATTAAAGGGATGATTATGAAATATTTAATCTCCTCTCAATAAAAATTATTATTCATTTACAGTTTGATGGAAAATAAATTTAATACATTTTTATACATTATATTGGAATGAATTCAAAAATATTCATTGTATTGAATTCTAAAATTACTTCCCAAGTCATTTTTAAATTAAAAAAAACCTTATGATTATTTCATAAGAATTAGTATTTAATACTTTATCAGATCCTATTGGGTTAGTGATGACAATAATCTACATTTTCGTGTTGTTATCTATAGACTTTCTTATGCATATTCTCTAAAAAATGAAAGAACTACTTTGAGGTGGTGGATGCTTGTGATTAGGGTAACATTTAGTGTCCACATTGATTGAGGGATTTTGTTATACAATTTTTACAGGGATATGTTTTGAAAATATATATTATGGTTTACGTTAAACATGGGTTGATATATAGTTTTTTGGGACTTATACATGTCAACATGTGGAACATTTCTTTTTTATTAGTGTTAGGTAATATTGATTATTTATGTATTATTTATATATATATTTTCTTATTGAGATATAAATACTGTGAAATGACATCCTATTTCTTTCTTTTTGGATTTCCATGTGTTAGTCTCTGGTGCATGGGGACTAAGAATGAATTTCTGTATATATATTGATTAATTATTGTACCAGTTTAGTCGGTTATCCGAACCAATTATTGATATCTTTTTAGTGTGTGAACATAACTAGCATATAAATTGAAAATCTATATCTCACTAAAATACCTTGTATTTACATAATACATGAAGTATAGGATGATAAATAGTGCATGAAACACTATAAAAAAATTTATAATGATCTATAATCCAAACAATTTCCATTACATTCCTACAACCATCCCTATACACCCTTCTCTTGGAAGTCTCAACATTAATTCACATATACATTGATAATAATCACAATCAAAACAAATATTATGTTATGTCCCATTAGTGAATAGACAAGGTTGTGGCTCATTTTAAGAAGAACCACTTATTTATTATGAATATTGGTACCTTGTTTTTATAGAACTAGTGCTTCCATTTCATAATTCGACATTCCAAAAAACATTCAAGAACAACATTTTATAAAAACTCCACTATCAAGGTTATAAACGAGACACTTGACCATACAAATAATACCACAATTTATAATATTATCTATAAAACCAATTTTGAGTTCAATTTCATTTGAATGATATCTTTGCAACCAAGGGTATATGCCCATATTTAATTAATAATATTCAAAAAACCATTAAAAATAATCAAATTATCATCATAGGATTTTCTTGAAATCTAGGGTATAGTAAATCTTGAATTATCTTGAGGAATGATGGAGGTGGAAGATGATTGGTGTTCTCGATCATATGGTCTATACACAAAATATTGGATGGGTGAGGTTATATCAATATTTTTTATTCCTAAGAATAATGACATTGCACTCTAATTTTCCATATAATATATCACCTGGGTTGATCTTTTAATATAATAATAAATGTGTATTGAATCCCTGAGAGCTGGTTATGGGGTATCAAAACCCATTAATCAAATTCACACAAATGGGATTAAGACTATTGGGACAACTAGGTGCATGATCCCTTTTGGAATCTATTCCCACCAACACCCTTTTACACATATGGGCATAAGAATGGCCCACCAACCATAGTGTATTGTGCATGTATGATTCTGTCCCATGGGGTTTTCCAAGGCCCCACTATGTAGTTGAAGGAATGTCCCATGGGGCATTCCAAATATGGATAATTTTTAACCAAGCTACAACTAAATAATAAATCAAGAAATATAAATTATGTCCAAAAAATAATTAACAAAAAAAGATAAAATTATAATTATGAATAATTATTATACATTTTATACATTAATACATTCACATAATAGATGTTTATTTTTTATATAATATTAATTAAATTAAGTTTGTGGAAATATTTTTTTATCAAAATAAAAATGATAAATAATAATTAAAAAAATCAAATTCTACCGGTCTCTCCCTTTATTAAATTACAAAATTTAAAATTTATCATACTAATTTTTTTAATCATTTCTAATTTTTTTTGTAATTATATACAATTAAATTTAAACAATAAATCATTAAACCATTATTATTCAAAATTATATTCAACTACACAGTACTAACAATGTAGTATTTATTCATAAAATTTTAGAATTACTTATAGTACTGATATAGGTATGTATTTCGAACATATTATGTTTTTAATAATGAAATTATTATAAAAAACATAAATATTATGTTCCATGTATAACTGGTCCAAACATTAGATTCTCAAATTTGAAATGATCTAAATAAATACTCAAAATATCAACCAATTTGTTTACAGTATGGTCGAATTCAAAAAAATCTTATTTATTTACATGATCCCTAAGAAAATAAAATCTAAAATCAATGTTTATTTATAGAGTGTTACATATGGGTTTTCAAATTTTAAATAACACTATAATTATCAAAAATAAAATGAAATATGAAATTTTTTTTTAAAAAAACTTATGTTTTATTTTATCATTATTCTATCTTTACAGCAGCTAGTAGCATCAATATATTTGTCCTCAACTATGGACAGTTCTACTGATTGTTTAATTTATTATACTCCATGATATTATGAATTTACAAAAATAATTACACATGTATGTTCTGAGTTTTTCATAAATACCAAAACCTTTAATTTTATAATCATAATAATGTAATGAATCTACAAATTATTATTTGAATAAAATAAAAAACAGATTTTATTTTGAATTATATATATAATTATGTTAATAAATTCATTTAGAGGAAAGTCTTTAAGATTTATTGAAATATATGACATAAAAAAATTTGAAAATTATGTGTGCTCATGATGTAATGAGATTAATGATATATACTATTTACCATCAATTAAAATTGATATCCATTGACTTCATTGTTTTGTGGAAGTCCAATTTGTAATTGGAACTCATTATTTTTTCATAATCATTCTATAATCAAGGTAAATCCTTTAAAAAAATTATTTATTATAAATAGAATGATATAATAAAATACCAAACTTCTCAAGATTTATTAATAAATAGATAATAAAACATTCTCTATAAAGCCCATATAAAATGAAGTTTTTATTTGTTTTTAAAATTCATTTAATATTGAATAATTTCATGAAACAAATATTATATCATCAAAATAAATTAGTATAATCAGTATACCATTTGAAATTATTTTAATTATTATTTTTATCAGCCTTACCTTTAGAAAAAAAAATTTAAATATTGTGTTAGTAATTAATACCATGCTCGGGGAGATTTTTGAAAACTATTTATAAATTCCATATGTTTACAAACATGATTTGTAATTTTTTATGCTTTTATATCCAGGGTTGTTTAACATTAACATCATATGAAATTATTCCATTAAAAATTGAACATTTTACATCTATTTTAAATAATATTAATTTTTAAAAGAAATAAAAGGATAAATTACTTATTATTTCGTCTACAGTTGAATTAATAGAAAACTAATAATCAATGTCAATTCCCACTTCATATAAATATCCTTGAACATCAAGCCCTAATTTATTTTTAACTATGTTTTGTGCTTTAATTACATTATTAATAATATCCATTTAGTTCTTATTATGGGTCTATCCTTGGGAAAATCAAAATAATTCCACACATCATTCCATTAAAATTTATTTTATTTTTCTTACATACCATTATTCAAAATTTAATCAATTAAACCAATATCAATTTTAACTTGAACAAAAATTATCATTAAAAGTATAGTATTCACATTAAAGAAATATGGATTTTCTAATTTGTATAAAGAGATTTACATTTCGTAATAATTTATCAATTAGATTATCATTATGTTTTTTCTATTATTTAAGATAAAATTAAGAATATATATTACCCCCCTCAACTAATGCATTCTAATTTTCTATGTCATTATTATCACCAAATTAAAATTCCTTAGATTTATCATCATCATTATTTAAAACTGAATTAATAATATTATTAATCATTTCATTAACTAAAACATGTAAATACTCTTCAATATATAATGTTATATTATTTATGACTATATATCCATTTATAGTATTTGAGTATCCTATTAGTATTCCTTCATCTATTTTAATTCTGAATGTTTATAAATTTTCCATTGTATTTATGATAAATTAAATGCAAAAAAATAAACTAAAATATTCAATTTTAGTTTTAAAAGATATATTATATTAATAATGGGTATTATTTTAAAGTTCTACAATAGATAATCTATTAAAAATGACATTATTTATTTAAAACCCATTCCAGAAAATATCTAGTCACATTATCTTTTAAAATCCATGATCTAGAAATTTATTGTATAAATATTCATTCATTTACAAAACAAATATTTTTCTATTGTCTTATGGTTGAAGAATAATGTTTATATCCCCATTTATCACTAAAATTATCAAATGATAAAATAAATAATTCATCACCAAAATCACTTCTAAAATATATGATTAATTGTTGGTGTGTACTGAAAAATTTTCTATAAATAAAAAAATTAGTTTATGTGTAACACCCCGATATTTTATGAAAAATATTATTTTAATTTCATTAATGTCTTGTGTGATATGCTACACCAAAAGTATCTTGGAAAACACGCATCCTTGACTTGCCTTGCATTACACGCAATCGCGACCTTCCTCGATAGTGTGTGTAGTACGCAATAACGAGTTTCACTAAACAACAATATGTTATTAAAATATTATTAAAACTAGCCTTTATTAATAGTAATAACCACTTTTTGAAATTTTGTAAATTATATTTTCTAAAATGGATTTTATTTTTGGATTCGTAATATTCAAATTAGCTTAGGGTGAAATTTTGGTGATTTTCGGATAACTTTCATATTTTGATGAATAGTGAAAATTATTAAATTTTAATTAAAAACATCTTTTTCAATAGAAATAATTAATATTGATAAATTATTAATTTGAGTGGTTTTAAAGTATATTTAGAATATATTTTTACAATTTAATACAATGTTGTTCATTGGATGTAATTTCACATTTAAACAAGACATAAACAAGTGTCAATCTTTTGATAGTTATTATCTCTTAAGAACACGCTATTTGTTTTGACGATGGGAATTAATTTTTAAATTAATTAATGCAACTGATATGTTTTTAATTTGGTAAAATAGAAATCATTTTTGGGTTCATAATATCAAATATAGCTTAGGCCTAATTTTTGGCATTTTTCTGAAAACATTCAATTTTTGATGAATAGTGAAACCACTATGTGGTAGTTAAAAAACTGAATTTTTCATAAAACATAATTTTACCGCTTCTGTGAGTGGAATTTCAAAACTCCTAGAGACACAATTGATGTCAGTAAATAAAATGTGGTTCAATGAGATGAAAATAATTTTTGGGTGAATAGTAACTTTTTACTTTTTTTTACCACGGTTAAAAGTAAATAGGGTAATTAAGGGTAGAATTGATATTATTATTTCCCTAAAAAATGTCCTAATTCTATTGGATAAGTTTACTTCGACCAAAAACAAACTTAGGAATAAAATATGACCATTTAGGCCCACTTGGATTAGATTAAGACATTTATTATTAATTTATTTAAAGAAGGGTTAAAAGAGTTAAAATCAATGTTTATTTACTAAAAGATTTTTAATATAGGTTTATACATAAGATAAATTCTATTTTAAATATTAATTATAAATCTAAAAAGATTTCCTACATAATGGTATTTTATTTGTAATTTTTAGACATCAAATAATTTAATTTAAGTATTACACAAAGATGATTCAGTAATTATCTTATTAATGAAATATTGACATAATTGATGTTATAAATACCAAAATAAATGTAATATAAGACTTTTTATGAATTCCACTAATTTTCTAGGTTAATATGACATTTTATTATTGATTTAATTAACTTTTTTAGATCTTATCATTCTGTTATGATTTTCACAAAAATCAATTACTAAATATTGTCAAAATTGATATAAAATAGTTTTTAAAACAAATATTATATTATTAATTGTTATCTTATTCCTAAAAATCTAAGGTTCGGAAAAATGACTTAGATAAGGTTATATATATTAATAATAAACAACTTGGGGTTCGTTTGGCTTCTTATAGTAAGTTTATTAACCTTATAGTGTAAGAACACAAGAAGACTCGGTAAAAGTAAAATTATTTAACTTAATGTTAAATCTAAATGATAAGGTTAAAATAGGAACCTAAACTTGTCTAAATTCTATTGTATGAGATTATTTCGACCCATCCCCACCTTAGACTCGAAATAAATCAATTTTGAGTAATTAATAACCGAACGTGACTTTATAATAAAATAATATTTTTAGTTATTCCAAAGGTGCCCCTCTCCTCCCTTATAAAAGGGATCCTCCTCCCTCTCTTACTCACACAACTTTGAGCCTTCAAGCTCGGCCAACCCCTACCCACTTCTCCTCTCCACCTCCCTAGAAACATCCTAGAGGTTCTGGTTTTCCTCAAAGACCAATTTTAGTGCCCTAAAAGAAGGTCTCAAAGAAGCACTTCAAAGAAGAGGTAATGTCCGTTACCGATTCTTTCATCTTTATTTCTTCTTCCACTTCTTCTTATTTATTTGTTTCATTATGAAGTAATAAAATCATTATCACTCATATACTGATATGTTATTATATGTATTAAACAATCCTATTTCACCATCTATCCATCCTACGGAAAAATAAATCACCGCACGTGCATACGTACGGAATACCGTCTCCATGTCGTGGTGTAATCTGTTTTCCACCACCACCATACTTGGATGGGTATAATGGTGTAAATAATGACTATATATGACTATAATAAAGTGATATTGACTCTTAAATAGTATACATATACTCCAATACAATTCCACGATCATTGGAATGATATCATCACTCGTGCGTACGTACAGAATACCGTCTCCACGATGTGATGCGACTCATTCTACATGATCTTCATTTCATAATGATTATATAAATTAATTGAATTGAATGAATATGATATATATTACACTAATAAAATTCTAGAAATTAGGTATCTATAACCTAAAGAAAAGAATAAGAATTTATTCGACAAAACACGTATAAGAACAAAAAGTTATAAACACCCGAATAACAAGTAGCAATGAAATATTACTACTAAGAAGCTAAGAATATGACCATATATGATATCATAAAAATAAGGATGATTTTGGAATAAGTCAATAACATTATTTAAATCATTATACTGGAGGTTCGGACACTTACAAAGCAAGTCGGACCTAAGGTAAGGGAAATATCACAATCTCATTTTTATCCGAGATTGTTTATACATTAGTATTTACTGGGGTGTATTTTATCATCCACATCCATGTTTCCTCAATATGTAATATTATTTCCATTCACCTACAATTTTTTTAAATCCTATTTTACCCTTCGGTGAGTTTTTAGTAAAAGATATGAAAGGAATATTTTGTCGTTTTTCATACGAGGTACTTTTTTGAGTTTTCCGACCAAAGTACGAGAAGAATGTTTTCTTTTAACTTATACGGAATGAATGGATTTTTAAAACATTATTTCCAAAAAGATTCCTTTACATGTTTTCAAGTTTATTTTTAATCAACTTCTTTTAGTTTATAATTGTACGACATGTTAAGAAAGGAAAAGTGTTTTTGAAGTAGAAAGCATATTTTCCTCAAGAATGGAGTTCAAGTGTTTTATCAAAATTATTTTCCATCTAAGATTATATAGGGTTCTGTTTCTATCCCTATTATTACATGGATTTGACTATGTTGTGATGGAAATATTTTTATGAATTCCCTTATCTTATATGAATTGTTTTATGATGACATGATGTTTAAGATTCCCATTTTTATTACATGGGTTATGCAATGATGTATGATTTATGATTTTGTGGCACGCATAAGAATGGTATCATTATGAGATGGGTGGGACCTATATCTACCTCCAATGCATTGGGTAAAGATTTTATATCTCATGAGATAGACATGGCTGGAATGGTACGTTATACCGGTTTAGTGAAACAGGACTGAAACGAGGGTGACTCGGTTCAGAAAGGGACTTTGTCCACTAAGATAGTCTTGTCAATGAGTCTTGACTAACAAGAAATGATTCTCTATGATTATGTGTGAATGCCACAAAGTTTCATGTTTTATGTTATGATTATTGTGATTACATTCACTACCATGATTTACCCCCATGTTATGAAATTATGATCTCTTTTGCAGGTTAAGATTTCCAAAAGTTATGTACTTATGTATATGATGTGATTGATATTTCTTTTGTTTACCCTTACTGAGCATTTGATCTCACCCTTTTATGTTTTCTTTTTCCCAGGATATAAATAAAGGTTTTAGGTAAAAAAAATGAAGATCTATATGGGAGATGTTGAAGATATTTCACCAGGATTAGAAGATTATATTCCGAGTTTCCAAAGACACTAAACTATTACGATCCTTGTGTGTGTGTTTTTGTTATGTACTAAGTATTCCGCAAATGTAATGTAATGTCAATGTACGTCAAGCTTCGGATCTCTACAGTTGGTATCAGAGGAAAATTTTAGTCAACCATTGGAAACTAGGATGTGAAAACGTTAGTGAGATCCCTAGAGATATTTATAAGGTATGTCTAGGGATGTCCCTAAAGATAAGTATACGTATAAAATATAGTCCTAGAACTTTGGTAACGATATTAGATTAAACCACAGATGTTAGATATTGAAGTTACTCCCCCTTTATTATGATTTTTTCCTCTCACACTATTCTTTTTGGATTTTAGAAAATGGCAGGAAACAAGATTATTCACGATAATGGAGGATATGATGGACAATGGAATGATATTATTCATGAGCAACCAAATGAAATGGGATTTAGAAGTCCAAACATCATTATTATGACGAATCAGCAATCCCATAATATGATCCATAAAGTAAAAATTGGTAAGTTTCCTGACTCGGCTAATAAGAGAAATATGGAGTTTCATGATGATCATAGAGGAAAGAAAGTTCAATTTCCCCTATGTAAATCATGTGGGAAGAGGCATCAAGGAGAATGTTTCAATGGAACTGGAAGATGCTTTGGGTGTGGAAAAGAAGGACACAAAGCCATTAAGTGTAATGGAAAAGGTTCAGTTAACACCAGGGATGAGGATAACGGTATTGCTACGACATCAGTAATGGTTAAATGTTTTAAATGTGGAATGTACGGGCATTATGCAAACCAATTCCCTAAGGGAAAGTCTCATGAAGAGAATCAGTATGGTCGTATGGGTAGTATTTATGTGGATGATGATGAAGAGACTGCAAATGATATGTTAGATGAAAGAATTGTTGAAGCTCGGTCAATGGTTTAAGAATGTAGTGGAATGATTACATGTTTATCATGTGTAATGTTGTATAAGTAATCTCATGCTACTATGGAATAAAGAGACATCAATGGATTGTTACACTGTTGTCTTTCCTTGAGTTTTGAAAGTGTATGATTAATGTTACCAGTATCCATGAAAGGTTATTCAGATATTTTTGGAATGTAGATGATATGCTCATAATGAAGGGATAAGGAGAAAATTAAATGTTTGATAGTATTCATGAGCTCATGACTAATATAAGGAGAAGGTTATATCATGGTTTGAGTATATAGAATTTTTGGATTTTGGTATGTGGAAAGAGTTAACTTTTGTCAGTATTCATGTTTTCACTATGGTTCAATGGGTATTCATTCTTCAAGAGAATACATGATTAAGGTATTCACATGTTTGTAATATGACCAACAAGATATATCTTATGATATATGAGGGATAAATGATGGCATTCACATTATTTTTCTGTAACATTTCAAGTAATCATTTTCTTTATACTATGAGCTTGGACCGAAGTATTTTAGATAAGCCTAAAGATTAGAATGGATTATCTTGGACATAAGTTAGGATAAAACGTTTTTCGATATTATTTATGGGATGTTATAGTAATATAGCTTTAGAAAAAGGAAAACCTGCAGGACGGGAGATAGTCCATCGCATCGGACAAGGCTGTGGGAATCGAACCCACAACTGAAGTGCGACTGGCCTTTATCGCCTACCACTGACCTACAGAAAGGCCCTGTTTAGTAGAAACTAGTATTATTATATTAAGCAGTATGATATATGAAGTATAAGTCCATTTTAGGAACCATATATGATTAATCTCACTATAGAATGACTTATGTATATTTAATAACTTTTGCTAACCATTTGTTTGAGACAGATGGAATGACCCGTCATTCTATCACATGATCTGCTAACACTTCACGAATAACAATTTCAACTTCATTTGATTAAGAGATGAAGTGGAAACTGTTCAAGGCACAAACAACAGTGAGATTGTATAAAAATAAAGTAAGTATTTATTCTAATTCAAATTCTTCAACTTTTGGGAAACGATCTTGAAAACCAAAAATGTTGTCCTAGTGCACTTATATCTGATTAATCAGATGGTACCTTAGATCGTCACAAATTTATGGATTTGTGATTGTTGGATTTTCAATAGCCATGTTCTCTACCACTCTCCATCAGAACATGATGGGTAGATTTTTCTTCCATATCCATATTTTCACCTATGTGGAAACCCAGTGATTAGTTTATTTGGGTAACCATTACGTTTCATACTTTCATTTTTAAATATTGGTTTTGGTATTCCTTTTTACGATGTGGGTTTATATTAATGAAACTTTCAAGTAGTAAACCATTTAAACCCCCGATGAATTTCGAGGGCGAAATTCATTTTAAGGGGGGTAGAATGTAACACCGCGAGATTTTATGAAAAATATTATTTTAATTTCATTAATGTCTTGTGTTATATGCTACACCAAAAGGAGCTTGCACAACACGCATCCTTGACTTGCCTTGCATTACACGCAATCACGACCTTCCTTGATAGCGTGTGTAGTACGCAATAACGAGTTTCACTAAACGACAATATTCTATTAAAATATTATTAAAACTGGCCGTTATGAATAGTAATAACCACTTTTTGAAATTTTGTAAATTTTATTTTTCAAAATGGAATTTATTTTTGGATTCATAATATCTAAATTAGCTTAGGGTGAAATTTTGGTGATTTTCGGATAACTTTCATATTTTGATGAATAGTGAAAATTATTAAATTTTAATTAAAAACAACTTTTTCAATCGAAATAATTAATAGTGATAAATTATTAATTTGAGTGGTTTTAAATTATATTTAGAATATATTTTTACAATTTAATACAATTTTGGTCATTGTATGTAATTTCACATTTAAACCAGACATAAACAAGTGTCAATCTTTTGATAGTTTTTATCTCTTAAGAACACGCTATTTGTTTTGACGACGGGAATTAATTTTTAAATTAATTAATGCAACTAATATGTTTTGAATTTTGTAAAATATAAATCATTTTTGGGTTCATAATATCAAATATAGCTTAGGCCTAATTTTTGGCATTTTTCTGAAAACTTTCAATTTTTGATGAATAGTGAAACCACTAAGTGGTAGTTAAAAAACTGAATTTTTAATAACACTTAATTTTACCGCTTCTGTGAGTGGAATTTCAAAAATCCGAGAGACATGGTTGATGTAAGTAAGTAAAATGTGGTTCAATGAGATGAAAATAATTTTTGGGTGAATAGTAACTTTTTACTTTTTCCCCACGGTTAAAAGTAAATAGCGTAATTAAGGGTAGAAATGATATTATTATTACCCTAAAACATGTCATAATTCTATTGGACAAGTTTAATTCGACCAAAAACAAACTTAGGAATAAAATATGACCATTTAGTCCCACTTGGATTAGATTAAGACATTTATTATTAATTTATTTAAAGAAGGGTTAAAAGAGTTAAAATCAAAGTTTATTTACTAAAACATTTTTAATATAGATTTATACATAAGATAAATTCTATTTTAAATATTCATTAGAAATATATAAAGACTTACTACATAATGGTATTTTATTTTTAATTTTTAGACATCAAATAATTTAATTTATTTATGACACAGAGATGATGCAGTAATTATCTTATTAATGAAATATTGACATAATTGATGTTATAAATAGAAAAATAAATGTAATTTAAGACTTTTTATGAATTCCACTAATTTTATATGTTAATATGACATGTTAGTATTGATTTAATTAACTTTTTTTGAACTTATAATTCTGTCATGATTTTCAAAAAAATCAATTAATAAATAGTGTCAAAATTGATAAAAATAGTTTTTAAAACAAGTATTATATTATTAATTGTTATCTTATTCCTAAAAATCTAAGGTTCGGCCAAATGACTTAGATAAGGTTATATATATTAATAATAAACAACTTGGGGTTCGTTTGTCTTCTTATAGTAAGTTTATTAACCTTATAGTGTAAGAACACAAGAAGACTCGGTAAAAGTAAAATTATTTAACTTAATGTAAAATCTAAATCATAAGGTTAAAATAGGAACCTAAACTTGTCTAAATTCTATTGGATGAGAGGCTTTCGACCCATCCCCACCTTATCCTCGAAATAAATAAATTTGGAGCTATTTAAAACCGAACTTGACTTTATAATAAAATAATATTTTTAGTTATTCCAAAGGTGCCCCTCTCCTCCTTTCTAAAAGGGCACCTCCTCCCTCTCTTCCTCACACAACTTTGAGCCTTAAAGCTCGTCCAAACCCTGCCCACTTCCCCTCTCCACTTCCCTAGAAACATCCTATAGGTTCTGGTCTTCCTCAAAGACCAATTTTAGTGCCCTAAAAGAAGGTCTCAAAGAATCACTTCAAAGAAGAGGTAATGTCCGTTACCGATTCTTTCATATTTGTTTCTTCTTCCACTTATTCTTATTTAGTTGTTTCATTATGAAGTAATAACATCAGTATCACTCATATACTGATATGTTATTATAAGTATGAAACAACCCTATTTCACCATCGATCCATCCTACAGAAAAAGAAATCACCGCGCGTGCGTACGTACAGAATACCGTCTCCACGCCGTGGTGTAATCTGTTTTCCACCACCACCTTACTTGGATGGGTATAATGGTGTAAATAATGACTATATATGACTATTATAAAGTGATATTGATTCTGAAATAGTATTCATATACTCCAATAAAATTCCACAGTCATAGGAATGATATCATCACTCGTGCGTACGTACGGAATACCGTCTCCACGATGTGATGCGACTCGTTCTACATGATCTTCATTTCATAATGATTATATAAATGAATTGAATTGCATGAATATGATATATATTACACTAATACCATTCTAGAAATTAGGTATCTATAACCTAAGGAAAATAATAAGAATTTGTTCGACAAAACACGCATAAGAACAAAAAGTTATAAACACCCAAATAACAAGTAGCAATGAAATATTACTACTAAGAAGCTAAGTATATGACCATATATGATATCATAAAAATAAGTATGATTCTCGAATAATTCAATGACATTATTTAAATCATTATACAGGAGGTTCGGACACTTACAAAGCAAGTTGGACCTAAGGTAATGGAAATATCACAATCTCATATTTATCCGAGATTGTTTATACTTTAGTATTTATTAGGGTGTATTTTATCATCCACATCCATGTTTCCTCAATATGTAATATTATTTCCATTCACCTACAATTTTTTTAAATCCTATTTTACCCTTTTGTGAGTTTTTAGTAAAAGATATGAAAGGAATCTTTTGTCGTTTTTTGTACGAGTTACTTTTTTGACTTTTCCGACAAAAGTACGAGAAGAATGTTTTCTTTTAACTTATACGGAATGAATGGATTTTTATAACATTATATAAAAAAAGCTTCCTTTACATGTTTTCAAGTATATTTTTAATAAACTTCTTTTGGTTTATAATTGTACCACATTTTAAGAAAGGAAAAGTGTTTTTGAAGTAGAAAGGATATTTTTCTCATGAATGGTGTTCAAGTGTTTTATCAAAATTATTTTCCATCTAAGATAATATAAGTTTATGTTTCTATCCCTATTATTACATGGATTTGATTATGTTGTGATGGAAATATTTTTATGAATTCCTTTATCTTATATGAATTATTTTATGATGACATGATGTTTAAGAATCCCATTTTTATTACATGGGTTATGCAATGATGTATGATTTATGATTTTGTGGCACACATCAGAATGGTATCATTATGAGATGGGTGGGACCTATATCTCCCTACAATGCATTGGGTAATGATTTTATATATCATGAGATAGACATGGATGGAATGTTAGGTTATACCGGTTCAGTGAAACAGGACTGAAACGAGGGTGACTCGGTTCAGAAAGGGACTTTGTCCACTAAGATAGTCTTGGCAATGAGTCGTGACTAACAAGAAATGATTCTCTATGATTATGTGTGAATGCCACAAAGTTTCATGTTTTAAGTTATGATTATTGTGATTACATTCACGGCCATGATTTACCCCATGTTATGAAATTATGATCTCTTATGCAGGTTTAGGATTTCCAAAAGTTATGTGCGTATGTATATGATGTGATTGATATTTCTTTTGTTTACCCTTACTGAGCATTTGAGCTCACCCTTTTATGTTTTCTTTTCCCCAGGATATATAGAAAGGTTTTAGGTAAAAAAAGGAAGATCTTAATGGGAGATTTTGAAGAGCTTTCACCAAGATTAGAAGATTATATTCCGAGTTTCCAAAGACACTAAACTATTACGATCTTTGTGTGTGTGTTTTTGTTATGTACTAAGTATTCCGCAAATGTAATGTAATGTCAATGTACGTCAAGCTTCGGGTCTCTACATTATGTGTCATTTTTATCTGATGATAAATAAATATAAATGATTCTCTTATAATTATCTATAATTAAAAAATCATACCTCTTTACCAGAAAAACAATCCGTTTTTATAGGCCTAAAAAAGTTAAGATGCAAAATTTATAAACATATTGTAGTATAAGTATAATTTATAGATTTATATCATTCATTTTGGATATTACACTTTAAACATGAATCATATGTATGGTTCATACTTGTTTATAATTTTCTAAAGTATTAAACATATTCATGCTTTTATAGTTCTTTTACAATTATAATATTTTAATTCCTAAGCCACTTATTCCACAAAATTTCATCATTTTATAAAAAAATATAAACAGTGACCATTTTTTTTCATATTAAAAAAATCAATAGTATTAACATCATATTTTATATTTTCATAAAATTAAATATATTTAACTTCTCAAAACTATACATTAATCATGTTCAAAAATAAAATTTAATCCATCATCATAAATATATGATATACATATTTGATTTTATTTTAATCCATATTCAAATTATACATTTTAAATAGTAACAATTTTCGAAAAACAAATTTCACAAATACCTATAATTTGACATTTAGAGTTTTCTCCAAATGTTAATGGGCCAACATCACATTATTAATGGATACATATTATATATTTTCACATTTTATGTACCTTTAGAATACAATTGATAAATAAAATGAGTCTTTGATTATTTTATTGTATATTTCATGAAATTAAATAATTTATTAGAATATTTTAGTAACCATGATGACATTGGTGAAACTAGATTAGTAGTAGAAAATTTCAAAATCTAATTAGATTTAAATTATTTATTTCAGGAATGTTTATAAAATAAATCTCTATCAATTAAGGTTATAGTATTATTAAATTATTATGTAAATCATAGTGAGACCTCCTTTGATTAATTAACGATCATTATATATTTTACATGCATTACAATGTAAATATTTCATTTTGTCTTTAAACAAAGTAAATCATATTGATCCCTGGAGATAAATTATTATAACTAATTCCATTATTGTTAGTGTTTATATTCATTAATGAAATCACATTATCATATATATCCCCTTATAAAATGTATATAAATTAACATTAACTATGAAAACGTTATTTTTCAAATTCTTATTTTCTTTTTGAATTGTATATAAATCTATATAAAATTTGAATTTTTTTTCAGAATATGTATATCGTAAATGATTTATTCTATTGCTTAAGGTTATTATATTTATCGTAAAATTTATTTTAAACAATCCAAACTAAATAAAGTCTTCTTTCAGGATCTTTATAATTCATTAGAAGATATATATTCTATTTTTAATTATATACATTTAGGTTTAACATATAATATTCATAATTTTATTCTTATTTTTAACTCTAGGAAACAAAATTATTTATGTTTTAACATAACAATTTTAATTTATATCTATATTTATACAAATTATTATAATTAGTTTCTATATTAGTTTATTTTTAAATTTTCTTTATTACATTATTCCTTAATTACTCATTTTCATTATTTGGTAGTTTGAAATTAGTATTAACAGAATCAGAATGAGAACATGAATCAGAATATGATTCACAGTCATTTTTAGAAAGAGAATTATGATCTACATTAATATATGTAATTGACTAATTGAAAATATAATTATTTACCTTCCACTATATACACATATGAGAACGTTACCATATATACTATTAACTTCCAGAATAACTACATTAGTTAGATATAACTTAGTAGTCCCAACCTCCAAATAAATATTTCTTATATTTTTTATATTTTATTTTTCATTCATTGGATGATTTAGTTTTGGGATGTTCTTTCTAATGATAATATACTATCTACACTCATAACATGTTAATTATTAAACATCATTATTATTAGAATTACCATTCCTGTAATCCTTTTTTGGCATTATATTGAACTGTCTTTTACCACCTTTGTTTTTCATAAACATGAAAAAACTCTTACTAATATTGTCCATTAAGATTTACAGTTTCCATTATCAAGGATTTATAATTCATTGATAAATCAATGAAATTACACTTAAAAGAGATGCCATTTATATTTTTATAATCCTTATTAGAAATGAGTTTAAAATGAAACTTATACTACTAAAAAGAGACAATTAATTTATATAGGGTATACTATTTAAAACTAATACTCTCATCGATGGAAATCTTCATTACATGGAATATTTTTGGATTATCTCCAACTAATAGTTCAACATCAGATGTTTTTTCAAGTACATCTCTAAAATAACTCATACTATTTGTAATACTTGTAACAGTATGGATCAACTGGTAAAATTGATCTTCCCTCCCATCTTGACATCCTATCATTCCACAGGTATAATTTATAGCTTGGTTCTATTGATCTTTTAGTCCCACAATGAGTCACTTGAGTTGTTATCAATATATCGTAAGCTTTCTTAAAAGTAGAGGCATGGCCATAGACACTTGTACATATAGTACAAAACAGAATATTCATACCATTATAATTCAAAACATAGTTTACCATTTCATTACATACATTTTTTTAGGATAATCTTCAGGTAGTTTATACTGCTTATCCATTATAGTTAAATAATTCAGAATAAACTATTTCAAGTAGGATATAATTCTACCTTTCTATTATCCATATTCACATCCATATAATATTGGGGTTTTTTATGGAATCCAATCATTATTATCATTGACACATTCCATTATATTGAAATAATCTATTATTTCTTATAATTTTTATTCTAGGATGATCAGGTTATCATAGAGTAAAAAATAAACAATTGAACTATATATATAAGCATTATAGTAATCAAATATTCTAACTATCAGATAAAGTGAGCTATTAATCCACACATGAAACAAATTGTATGTTAAAAAAATTTGAAAATGAATAGTATATGTGGGTGGATTGGAATTTTAAAAATATAAATAACAAAATCAATTAGCGTTTTATTAACTAAAGTAACATTAGTATGTGTTTTTTCATGATGTGAAATATAGATGAAATAAGAATAATGAACAAAAATATTTTATAGTATTTATGATCAAAATGATTATAGTCTACTCAACATCCGTCAATAATCCATGAAATTATTTGTACCCACTATGACACTCAATTTTAAACGTGTGATAACCCATTACACACTCTACCAATTAAAAATACCTAGAGAGACAACCCATAATTTTTACAAGACTTTTTTACCAATTCTATGACCTTACTTTTGATCTGGAGTCACAACCCAAAACATCTTCTTATATTAATGAATGACAAAACCAAAAAGGGAATTCTTTTTTTAGGACAATAATGAACATTACAAGAAAATAAATTAAAAATATATTGGAAATAATAACATGATGAAATATAAATACAATGAAATATACATTTAAAATATCTAATGATATTGATGATGGCATTTAAAGATCCATATCATTATAGTAATAAATGATGGTACAATATAATTAAATTCTTGATCTTGGTAAGAAAAGAGAATGCATGTAGTTTCACAATTGAATGATTAATAATAATTTGTATCACATGAAATTTTTCTAAATAATAATTTTAAATGATCTGTATGATGTTGTTTGTATCCCCTAATGAAATCTATAATAGATTAATCTATATATATTAACAACAAAGACCTCATCAGATCACCATGTAACCAATTTAATTTATTCAGCTTATTATGTATAAATATATATTATTATTGTTACATGTTTTTAGAAAAACTACACTCAATATAGTAGTGTTAGGGAATTATTCTAATACTGCAAGAAGATCATTAAAAACATTTCAAATATATTCATTAATAAAACATAGTGTATTTCTTATAACATAAATAATAAAAGTTAATATACAATATATATATTAATTGAATAACTGAAATATAATAACAATATATCATGAAATGAATAATATGATAATTATTAATTTAAAAGGCATTTCAATGATAGTTTTTTTAAAAAACTATCATTATAGTTATTATAATAAAAAATTTTATGAATGTAAATTCAAAAAATAAATTAAAAAAACAATCACAGTGTATTTCTACAAAAAATACACTACAAAATAGCGCCATATTAAAAATGTAGTTAATCTAAACATAAAAAAACATGTTCTAATAGTGTGAGGAAGAATCCGTGTAGTCTGTATTCTTACCATGTTTGCATGTTCGGTATACTAACAGTGCAATTGTAGTAAGGAAAAAAACACTCTATTAGAATATAAGGGAAAACACACAGTAGGTACCTCATATAATATTTTTTAACCAACAGTTATGGTTATGTTGATATCCCATTCATGATTAGTACTTATCCTATATTCATGGTAAGTTGAATTCACTCCTAACAGGTAGCACAATTACTTCAATCGATTCTCACAATAACATTCAAGATATGTTGTCCATAACCTTCATGGTAGGTTTATTATTCTTCATCATGGTTAGTTGTTCAATTCAATGTAGGTACATAATGTATGGGAGTAGAGTGATTACATGATAATGATAGTCAGTTCGAATAGTGATGTCATCGTAGTTGGAACTATGTGATGAAACTGGATCATATGTTATCTTCTATATTACTAAAATAATTCATGAACACTTCAATGAAAAACTTCTTCTTATAATTTCAAATAGAACACCATTTATATTTAGTCAATTCATCTTTTAAATATTTTAATTCATGAATGATGAGTATTTATTTCATGGATGTTTGAAATATCTTCTTTTCAAATTTCTAATCACATAACAATCATGGAACCCTTGGTTCAATCATTAATGGTTTTTCATAAACTATGGTGTACAAAATATCTCATATTAAGCACGAGTGACTCTATAGTTGGAATAAAAATGGGTGTCCTCGAACCAATTTTCTGATTGAGATATATCTGATATGAAAGGTTCTATTGGTATATCAAATGTAAAAGAAAAATGGAAACATGATCTATTATCCTGCATCAAATATCACAATTTCTAATCATATACTATAATAATTAACAGATTTTGTGACCCGTTAAGAAGTCTATTGGAAGTCTACAAATGTTACACCTATACAAACATAAAGTTTGTGTCCTAGTGGTCCTACTGTTCTCATTCTCTCCAATAGGCACTTTCCCAACCATAATCATATACTCATGCGGGCCTATACATAGCCCATCAAACATTGTATCTTTCACATATGTGCTACTCTCCCACAAGGTTAACCAATAGTCCCCTATGTGGTTCAAGAGCTAGACCATGTGGGATTTATATATATGGTTCATTTTTTATCTAAAATAAATATAGAAAATAAATCAAAAATAAAAATTATATATTTAATAAACTAATTATCAAAAAATATTATTAAAAATTATACGTAGTTATTAACCATTTTAAACAGTAATTCATTTAAAAAAGATAATATTAAATATTTTTAAAATTTAAATAAAATTAACTGTGTGGAAATAGTAATTAATAAATTCAAAATTATAATAAAATTAATACAATAACTATATGCCTAAAAATACCTTTATAGTTCTGATGATACTATATCATTTCTTTGAGAGTACCTAAATATCATGGGAACTCTTGTACATTTTTATCATAAAAAAAACATATAATAATCTCAATGGTAAACACAAAACAGTGTTGGAAAGTAACTGAGTTTAATTAAAATTAGGTTATGTAATAAAAAATTAAATCTACCACCTATTAATCTTCATGTTATAAAATTGATAACTACACTATAATTGAAATAATGAACAATGTAATTCACCTATACCATAATTTAACTAGAATTTGTAACATCATCATTTTTAGGATATGGTTTGATAAATATCCTTAACATAATCAAAAGGAAATCAAATATCCTAGTGAATACATTTTTTGATCCAAAACATGTGACATTCAGAAATTATTTGCTATATTGTGATGGCATGGAATGTACATAATTGAAAAGGGGAAAAATGACGAGAGATTTGGGTTATTGAGATGTTCATAGAAGAGTAAATAATTTTATAACATTCAAATTCTTCATAACGTGGTGTCTTTATAATTGACATGGATAACCATTGGGTTTTCAGATTTAGACATTCATTTCAACAGAAGAAAAAATTCAAGGACCATTTCCTGTTTCCAATACATGAATACACCTCCTCCCCAATAGTGAATCTTATAATATAGTACAATAAATAATATATTATGTGGATGATTGATCAAATATTTAGATATTATGAAACTATATTCACATAAGTCAAAAAAATCATGCTAAAAAATTCACATTATATATATATCATGTACATATATTAAGTGTACATCTCCTTCAATCTCCCACATTCACTAAAACTGAATAATTTTTATTAAATTTAACCTTATATAGTATCATATAAAAATATTGTTGAAATAATAACCAAAAATAATTTTTGATATATTACAAAAAAATAAATTCGATCATTATATATCACCTTATATCACATCAAGTGTAATACATCGTGAATAACCAACCAAAACACCTTATTGGATTAACTCTAACAAAAATTTAGAGAATCTATTTATGTCAAACTCAATCACCATAAAATCCCCATCATTTTTTGAACCCATGATCCATTACAATGTCGGCAGAAAATACGAATCACCAAATTTATAAATGTAATTAAATTGCGGCCTATGGAAAATCATAAACACAACTGAATCTATAAAGCAATATCATGTGATGTCTATAGAACACATTCCTCTCAATACATATTCCCACTAGTATGAATAATAATAAAATGTATAATCTCATATTTTCCTATTGTCTATGACATCATGATACCATGGGACTTGATGTATGTAAATATGATGTATGTAACTCATCTCTTATCAATTCCTAGAGTATATAATGAATTGTTCATTGAATACAAGACATGTAATTAATTCTTATAGATAAGTACATCACATATATATTATCAGGATATAAAATAAAGTCATATGTACTATCTAGATATGGATTCAAACATCATATTCTATCTCAATCTTGGTTCAAGTTCTTATACTCATAATATGAGTTGAAAATCCCATATTGTTTGATGTCTAACTGAGGAGATTATCACTAGTATACCAAACCACCATAGTAATAGAAATTTTAATATGTGAAATATCATAATATGACTATTAAAGACCAATGGTTAACATTCTATTCCCATAGAAAAAATTTGGAAGTGGGGGCTCAAATATGATCCATGATATCCTATTATAAAAAATAAAATGTAGGACACTCCATGTGAAACACATATTGGGTCATTAGTTTTACACAAGGAATCTTAATTTTTGATTTCTGTCTCATAATTATATTATGTAACCCTATACATGAATAATACTCATGCTAAACATAAAATTTTGGAACATCCTATAATAATACAAGGATAATATTTATAAGGGACAACTCAATATCATATTTTGAGAGGTTAATTATCATTACCCTTCATGAAATGCATGTATATGTATATATATATATATATAAATTTTTACAACCCTACTAAAATAATGATAACGTGGATATTTTTTTAAATACCTGAATTTTCGATGAATTTTTTTTTAATTATATTGAATTATTATAAGTCTGGGAAAATTTAAGGCACATGATTCCAATGCCCGGAGTGCCGATAATTATTATTTGATCCTTTTTAGGTATGTTCATTAAACACATGTGTTGCATTTTCAAACTTTTGAACTGGTCCTCATATTGAAAATTTTATGGAACCTTAGAATATGCATCACAAAAATTTTCTTACAGTAGGAATTTTTTGAATACAATAGGTCTAGAGTAAAAGTTGCATTTTTACTGTTAAAAAGATGTAAAATAAAATAACCTTATTATTTTATTTTTTCTCACTTATCCTCCAACAAAAAAGTGGAAGTGGGACCAGCGATGTGTCAACACATTGAATGGTTGGACCCTCTAATCTATGTAACACCAATGTTGGAGAAATTAGGAAGCTTCCTAATTAACGATCTCACATTAATTCTCAACGTTGTTACATAACCTCTCATATCCTATTTATATTGAGATTGGGGAGAGGTATCATCATATTCTTTCCAAACAATGAAGTGATGAAGGAGTTCCAAGTCGCCAAGACATTGGAGAATTGAGACGGTTCCGTCGAGCAGTGATGAGAAAAACTGAAACCACGAACTAAAGAATGAAATATGAGCAGCGTCATTAGAATCATGTTTCAAGAATAAAGAACATCGATACTTGTTTATGTGCAGACGTTGTCCATCGTTTTCTCAATGTAGGGGTGTTGTTGATTATTTTGTTTTCCCCATAATTCATTTCCAAAAAGTTTATGACGGAATCAACTCATGAAAAAGTTGATCTGTTATTCGATATATATGTGGTAGGGTTGTGTTTTACTATTGGGATTGAGATTAGAATTTAATGCATGAAATGTATTTAAAAAAAATTTCTCGAAACCTCTGGAATTATCTCTCTAAAGTGGAGGGCGTAGGCCAACATGAATAAGGTTAGAGCCCCTCCTCTTATGAGTTGATTGCGATCAAAAAATATGAAGTAACAATCTAGACAGATCGGGGAATATCAAAGTAGACAATGTGATCCCAAGAGGCCACAGGCACAGACGGCGCAAGAAATGGGCCACCGGTGTGCGATCAGCGCCCCGTCAAACATCCTTCTACCGATGCTGGAACACGACCGAACAACGGAGGCACAAAACGGTGTCAGCTGCATGCACAAATAATCATCCGACCACCGCCTTGTGAGGCAGTGGAACATGGGTGGGGCGCACCCCCAATGGTGAGCCCATGCTGTAGCAAGATCGCAACCAGCATCGACTGTGGCGGAAGAAGGGTTCGACGGTTCGACCGACAGTCAGAGGACAAGGATTTCACTAGAGGAATGAATGGCGGTGAATCCATAACATTTCAGCTACTGAATGGAGGTACTCACAGTGCCACATTGGGTCAAAACCCCATGGGTTAACCCAGTGATGCGGCTCAGAACCACGTCTTCCCAAACCAGACATACCGCGTCTGTGTGTCCCTGGCGGCCCGCGCCACCAGGTGAATGGAACCACCTATACATACTAGCGGACATACCTGCTGCCAAGATGGGTCGGGACGGACCCAGTGGTCTAGGTTGAATCAGGTCATTTTTTACCCGAGTCAGGCTGGGTTGACCTAGATCGATCTGAGGAAAACCGGACAGGGACCCAGTACCGACAGGTTACAAAAAACGTTAACATTCATATAAACCAAACATATGTTTGAAGAACCATCTGTGCCGCTGGGATCCATAGGACAAGGAGGTAATTTTTATATACTCCACATGATTTTCAGAGAATTTTGGGGTATTTCTGGGTTCTATCAAACATGAATCCAAGAAGGCCCTCAGCAATAAAATGCTCGTATCTTACAAACCATGCATCTGATTGATGAGCCATTTGTGACATTGGGAGTCACTTCAGAAGACCAATATTTTGGAATACATTTCAGTGACTTCCATGGATATCAATATCTATAAATTGTATTGTGGTGCGGTTCTACAAAAGTGACTATGTATGAAACCCTACTGCTAACATGGACCTGAAGACAATTGAATTTTGAATCATCACAACTCAACGACTAGCCTAGTGGGAAGCATCTTTGTGTGACCCAGCATGCCCAAAGTACCCATCATAGATGCATACCTAAATCCGGACAAGGTGGGAAGCAGATATGTGTTACCCAGTAGTCCCATGGTGGGAAGCAGCCTTATGTGACCCAGAAAGCACACGGTACCCATCAGGGATATGTACCTCAATCCGGCCAAGGTGGGAAGTGGCTCTGTGTGACCCAGAAGGTCCACTGGGGGAAGCAGATCTGTGTGACCTGACATACCCATGGTACCCATTATGGATGAGTACCATTTCAGTCCAAGGGTAGTTGGAAGTGACTCTGTGTGACCCAGATATCCCACTGTGTGAAGCGACATTGTGTGACCCGGCATTCCGACGGTACACATCAGGAATGAGAACCATAGTAGTCCAAGGATAGTGGTATGTAGCTCTATGTGACCCGGATAGCCCATGATGCCCATAAAAGAAAGTGTTATCCATTATACTAGGTGTTGAACAATATGTTGAGCCTTGTATCCTTGAACTAAAGTGTTACATAGTGTGATTTGACTAGTGTTGTGTACTTTTTCATTGTGCTATACATCCAGTTTGTTATGTGGTATTTCCATGTTTATTTTGGGGTCCCTACTATGTTTAGTGTTACTCACCCCATAAATGGGCCTTGTCCACATCTATGTTGTGTCCTGTGCAGATGATTAACGCTTTGACGATAGACTTGGTGTCGTTGGACTAGGTGGGCCATATTGAGATCTGACAGACAATATGTACTCCCTCGGTATCCAGTATCTACACTACTCCTATGATCTGGTGGGGTTTTCTCAGGATGTCTATTAGAGAACTCTTGTAATTTACTACTTTTAGTATTTTTTGGGGGTTTTATTCTGGACTACTTACTTTCATTTGTTACCATGCTCATTTTCCTATCAGTGTTATACTATCTATTTTCTTGTGAGTTTCTTCGTGGTTGGGTTTGTCTGTGCATATAGGTATCTACCCATATTACTCCCACATTAAGGTTTACACATTTCGCGCTAGTCTCCATCCACTAGGCTTTAGGAGGCAGGTATAGGGTAGTCACGACTTGGGCCCCGAGGTATGGGTAATGAAAAAGATGAATCAAAGGTGGTAGGTTCTACATTAGACACCAATAGTGTATGTTTTGGTTTTAAAACAACAGTGTTATGTGTTGCGAGTCCGAACTTCAAATTTGGGGAGTTCAGTGATGGTGGTGTGGCTGACGTATCCATATGCTGGAACCATGAGTCCTTCATTTTGTCTTAATGCTCGAAAATAATGGTTGAATTTTTGTTTTCTAATTTCGAATAAAATTCATTTCATCTGGTATAATGTTCTAACTATGGAAAATCTTGATTTATCTAATGATTACTCCATGATTATGACCATCCAGGATCCAAATGTATGAGGACAGACCTCCCAACGATGAGGAGTCTGTCCATGGGCCAGTGTTTAAGATGGCCCCACCGGGAAGTTCCCCTGTGATACCACCACCTGATAGTCAGCCCCTGCTTCTGGCATTCCGGTGGAGGATATTCGTAGACTCATATCCCTATATGATTTTCAAAGGAAGAGACCTCCCATGTTTTGGAGATGGAAAAATCGTCAAGTTGTTAAGGACTGTATAGAGGTCGTGACATGGGTATTCTGCTTAGTGAGGAAACATCCCAACCAGATGTCGATCATGGTAGTGAGCCATTTGTAGGGATCATCATAGAGATGGTGGAGTTTGACCATCTAGGCTCATGGTGAGGCTACAGTAACTTGGGTTGACATTGAGAGGCTTCTTAGGGGGAGTGTGTCCCTATTATTTTGCACTCCGTGCGCATTTAATATCTTCTTACCTTTCAGTAGGGCATCATAACAGTGGACGAGTAATCAAAAAGGATTACAGATCATTCATGTTACAACACGAATATGGTGAGAGACCCTTTATTCATAGATCGAGGCTTCGATATAGGTATATGGAGGGAGATCAAGGCATTAGAGGTGACCCTCAGCATCGCCACTCAGGCTGGTCTGATGTATCAGGCCTTTCTTGTGAGAACTTCTTTGACGAAGCCGGCACTGACTACTACAGCTGCCATCAGACCCAAGGCAGCAGAGACATCAGCAAGCGGAAGGCAGAATGTTGTGGGCCCAAGCGGTCCAGGTCATTCAGAGGGAGAACCTAGGTCTCCGGGTTGGAAGTACAATGCTCTCGGTCTAGAGGGAGTCAGTAGGGATCCTGAAAGTGCTTCTCATGTGGATGGATGAGCCACAAGGCTTTCAAATACCCATCCCACCATAATGAAAATCAGCCGATAGAATAGGGACTGCCAAGGCAGAGGCAAATATTTGAACGTGTTCGTCCGCATGCAGTAGGCAGTTTTGGTATTGGAGCTAGTCGTGCATCAGGTGGTGGGTGGAAATCAAGGTTCTACCTCCACCACCTCCAAGAGGTCCACCTCAACTATTGAGAGAAGGTGGATAGGGATGAGCTCAGTTCTAGGCAGCTGAGGCATATAACCAAGGCACCCTAAATATGATTAGAGGTACGATCTGTGTCTAATCCACCTTAGCTGCAGTACTTATAGACACAAGTTCAAGTCATTATTTAATTTCCACATCCCTCATTCGGAGCTCAGAGATTCTAGTGGAGCTATTGGCTCAATCCTTACGGTTATAGACACCTATGGGAGAGGATTAGATGACTACACACTGGTACCAGTAGTGTTAGATTAGTCCAGGAGGCAGGAGTTTCGGATGGGATCTTCTAGTAGTGGAGATGAGGCCTTACAACATCATTTTGGGTATCGACTGGCTATTAATAGGACATGCTCTGATTGACTATATTAGGTGTAAAGTGTTGTGTGTCTACATGGATGGAGCCAGGTTTAACATGACGAGCGAGAAGGGAAACTATGCAGCATCGGACATACTTACCAAGAGGTGGGTGTAGCCTATCACACATTAGTCGGATAGCCTTAATTTCATGGCAGTTGATGTTGAGGGTCTGAGTTATCCTGTAGTGGTTGACCAGTATACCAATGTTTTTACGGATGATGTTTTTGGACTACCTCCATATAGGGAGGTAGAATTTTACATATACATTTACCGCAGTATGGAAACTATATCTACAGCAGCATATCTGATGGCTCATGCGGAGTTTCATGAGTTATGGGTACAAATGGAGAACTTGTAGGGGAAGGGGTTTATATGGCCTTGTGTTTCTCCATTGGAAGCACCGATTTTATTCACCAACAAGGAAGACGAGAGTGTGAGAGTATATGTGGACTATTAGTGCCTAAAACAGGTGAACATGAAGAAAAAGTTTCCACTTTTGTGGATTTAGGATCATTCCGATCAGCTGGCAAGAGCTCATTGGTTTTCAATGATAGACCTAAGATCAGGCCATCGTCAGCTCAGATAATGAGATGAGGATGTGAAGAATACAACCATCAGATTTCAGTATAGCCACTATGAGTTATTGTTTATTCCATTCGGCATGACCAATGCCACTTCAGTGTTCATGGGACTTGTGAACATGATTTTCAAGCCAAACCATGATCACTTTGTGGTAGTCTTCATTGAAAACATCCTGATATACCCAACGGCGTAGGAGGAGCATGCCTATCATTTGTAGGTAGTTCTAGATACAATATGAGAGCACCGTTTTTTTCGTAATATCTCAATGTGCAGGTTCTGGATATGAGAGGTTTACTTTTAGGGACATGTTATCAGATAGGTAGGAGTTGTGGTGGATCAAATGAAGATAGAGGATGAGCTTTCATGGGAGCCACCTTGGAGTGTGACCAAGGTTCATAGATTCCTAGGGTTGGCCGGATACTACTAGAGATTTTTACGCAAATTCTTCAGAGTTGTAGCACCCTTTTTAGAATTGATGAAGAAGGGACATCTCATCCTATGGTCATAGAGATGATAGAAGAGTTTTCCGGAGGCGATGTAGAGACTTACAAGTGCTCCCATCTTGAGGATACCTAAATATGGAGTTTGGTATGTAGTCTACTATGAAGCATTAGGAACCGGACATGGGTGTGTCTTGATGTAGGAGTGCCCAGTGATCCCTTACAGATCATTACAGCTGATACAACATGAACAGAACTACGCTACCCATGACCTAGAGTTACAAGTAGTGGAAATTGCTATAAAGCTGTGGAAACATTACCTAATGGGTGAACATTTTATAGTCTACAGTGATCAATATATTATCAGGTATGTCTTCCCTTCGAATGACCTAAACTAGGGACAAATGTGAGGGATAGAGTTCCTCAAAGACCATGGAATTAAGATAGTCTATACTCATGGGAAGGGGAACATGCTATCAGATGAACTCAATAGGAGGCCTGGACTACAGTTACTGAGTGAGGCAATAGAGCTTCTAGTCACGATACATATATTTTTCGTTGATAGAGATAGAGCATATTACCTTAAGAATTTGACAGTCACTCCCCCAATACTTCAGCAAGTCAGGGAGGCACAACTTAGGGATATGGACTACGGGGCTCGAAGTGCCCTTATATCCTCATGACAGGAACCTGATGAAATTTCTGACGTTTGTGAGCATTTCGGCCACTTTAGTGGACGTACCATGGTACCTGTGGAAAAATGGGAGCAGGTGTTGAGGGAGTTCCATACGTCCCCTCTGGAAGTACATCCTGGTGTGGAAATGACATAAAATGACCTATGGTGTCTGCAGAAGTGGCCAGGGATGATGAAGGAAGTGTCATAGTTTGTTTCTCAATGCCTCAGATGTCAGCAAGTGAAGGCTGAGAACCAGGTTCCAGCAGGCTTAGCTCAGCCACTATCGGTGCAAGAGTGGATGTTGGATGGAATCTTCATGGACTTTCTTACAGGGCTTCCACATATGTACAGGTGAGATGATTCTATCTAGGTGATCATTGACCAACTCACCATGTCATCCCACATCCTACCTATCAGAGTGTAAGGATCAGTATATGGCATGGGATGCCTCTACGTACAAGAGATTATGCATCTCTAAGTGGTTCCATTGATGATCTTCTCTGAAAGTGACACAAGTTTTACTTCCAGATTGTGGAAGAGGTTACAGGAGGCATTATGGACTCGTCTAAATTTGAGAACCATCTTTCATCCTCAGATAGATGGTTAGACAGAGTGGACCACTCCAACACTAGAGGGCATGAATTGTGCTTGCTGCCAATATTTTATCAACATTTGGGAGGGTAACATTCCCTTGGTGGAGTTTGGACACAACAAAATTTAACACTCCACAATAATTATGGATCCATTTGAGGCCTTGTACGGTCGACCGTGCAGATCACCTCTATGATGGACAGAACAAGGGGAGTCAGCACTTATGGGTCCAGAGATGGAACATGCTATAACTGAGAAGGTGATCATCGAGGAGAGGTTGAGGAATGCATAGAGAAGGATGACGGCTTATAATTATAGGAGATAGACACCTCTGGAGTTCTAGGATGGGGACCATGTATTCTTTCTTGTCTCCCTCATTGGGGGCTATAGGGATTTGGCCGAGGCAGCAAGTTATCACTGAGGTTTATCGGACCATTTCTAAAACTTTAGAGGGTTGGCGAGGTGGAATACCACTTGGCACTAGGACCATAGATGGAGAGGGTGCACAAAGTCTTCTATGTATCTTAGCAGAGGATGTATGGTCATGACCCATCTCACATCATCAAAAATAGAGAGATGGATTTTTATGTTGGAAAATGATTACGGAAGTTCCAGTGGAGATTGAGGATCCACAGGATCGAGTAATTCTTTGGTGATTGATACCTTTGGTGCACGTTCGCTGGTAGCAATGTAACCCCCAAGAGAGCACATGGTATCGGGAGGCTCCAATCCATATCCATGTGTCCATGGCGGCCCACGCTGCCAGGGAGGTAGGACTATCGAGCCGGCCCACCGGACCGACCTGCTGCCTAGCGGGGCCGACCCACGGCCCAGTCGGGTCGGTTCGGACCCTAGTCAGGCTATGTTGACCCATATTGATCTGGGTTGGCCCATTCCAAACTGGGTCAGGCCAGTCTGAACAGGGGACACGACCCGGACCCAATACCCACTAGTAACACAAAATGGGTCCTAACTTCTAAAACGACGTCCGTTTGACGAACCGTCTGCGGTGTCGGGTTCTATAGTACAATGATGTCCCTTTGAGATAGTCCACATGGTTTTTTGAGTAATTTGGGCTACAGGTGAGCTATAATAAACATTAACATAACCGGACCCTCGACAATAAAATGCTCGTATGTTTCAAACCGTGCATCTGATTGACGAGCCATTTAATGTATTGGGACTCCTTTGAGAAGACAAAAATATTGGAATACATTTCAGTGACTTCAATGGATATCAATATGTGGCTAGTGGATTGTGGAGAGGTTCTCCCAAAAAAATATTTACGAAACCCTACGGCTTACTGAGACCTGAAGACTGTTAACTTTGGTCTCCTAAGGACTCGATGACTGGCCTAGTGGGAAGTGGGTCTGTGTGAGCCAATGTTCCCACATTACCCATCAAGGATGCGAACATCAGTTCGAACTTGGTGGGTAGTGGCTCTTTGTTACCTAGAATTCCCATGGTGGGAAGTGGCTCTCTGTGACCTAGCATGCCCACAGTACCCATCAGGGATGTATACCTCAGTTTGGCAAAGGTGGGAATCAGCTTTGTGTAACCCAGTAGGGACACAGTGGGAAGCGGCACTGTGTGACTCAGAATGCCCAGGGTACCCATCGGGGATGAGTACCACATTAGTCCAAGGGGAGTGGGAAGTGGACTTGTGTGACCCAACATTCCCACTATGGAAAACAACTCTATGTGACCCGACATGCCCATGATACCCATCAAGGATGAGTTCTTCATTAATCAATGTTTAGTGGGAATCATCTCTACATGACCCATTAGGCCCACAATTCTTGTCAGAGTAAGAGTTCTATAGTACCTTAGGAGTTCAAAGATATGTTGAACCTTCTATCCTTGACCTAACGTGATACCTAGTGTGAGATAACTTGTGTTTTGTATATTTACTTCGTTCTATCCTTCCAATTTGTTTTGTGGTCTTTCCATGTTTTTTTGGCATCCCTACTATTTTAAGTGTTACTCACCCCCTACACGAGCATTTCCCACATGTGGGTTTCATGCCCCATGAAGACGATCGACTCTTTGCTGACGGACATGGTGGTGTTGGACCGGGCGAACCATAGTGAGATCCGATGGACGAGAGGTACTCCCTCTGCTCCCTGTATATCTATACTACTCCTACGATCAGGTGGGTTTTTTTAAAGATATCTATTAGAGAACTCTTTTACTTGAGATCATTCGTTACTTTCTTTTGTGGTTTTTATTATGGACCTCTTACATTCAGGTGTGTCCATATTCAGTTTCCCTTCACTGGTATATTATATCTTTTTTGGTGGTTTGTATTATGGAACACTTACATAATCATCATATATATATATATCATTCAATGAATCATTTCATATAAACCATCGTCTTTCAAAAAATATTACAAATTGAATTATTTCATTAAAAGAAAATTATAATTTATTTTCGATAATGTGATAATAAGTATAATATAGTAATAAAATATATCATTAACATTTCTCTTTAAAACCACAACCTAAAATATATTAGTATAATGTGTTATCTAATTTATTACTATAAATAATTTAACTCATGAATTTTATATTTACCACTATATAATAAACTATTTTTGGATATGAAGTGAAATTCACTTTGTCATATCACTAGTAAAATCCTTTAGAAATCATATTTATTCAATTTTTAGGATAAATACAAGAAAATCATTAAATTTTTTTTCATATATATATAACCTAATACTTTTATGATATTTAGTGAAATAGAACTTTATTCATTTACTATTATGATCAATTTGGGGAAAGTGATATTCACTAACTCGTGGTAACTAAATATACCACATGTCAATTTTCAATATCATCCTGAATCCTAAACTCTTTTATGATATATAATTAAAAATAGTTTAATGGTATTCTAGTATAATCACTTTGGAAATAGTGATATTAACTTTTTAAATGGTAACAAAATTTAACACTATATATTTCTATTTACGATCACATATCCAAAACACATTTGGATATTATGGGGAAAGAAAATTTACTTTTCATTGATGTAATCATATATTTTTTTACATTTAACATCTCAAAGTCTTATCATGCTTCAACTAACTTCATAGAAACTATAATCTATGAGAATATATTGGTAGGTTTTGAGTACATTTTTAATTTAGGAAATAAAATCTATTTCCTCTATGTATTTATTTTCTCCATATCCTATATAGAATTTTATGTGTATTAATAATTATTCTTGAAAAGAATATTTTTTTCACTAAAAGACAACACTAATTTTTAGGAATAATATTCAGTCATAATTTTAAAAATAGACGGAGATAAAATTTTTCATGTAAGATTAACAATATACTTATATTCTTCTTGAATCATGATATAAAAATCAATGAATCATAAAAAATATGTATAATATCAATCATCTAATTTTTGTTCACAATTACTCACTATTATTGAAAATATTCTATTATCATATAAAATATATGATATGAAAATACACATCCATTACACAAACTCATCTATAAATAATAAAATCGTATATATATATATATATTTTTATAAAACTCATTTCAACAATATTTGAATAAAAAATACTGGATAAATCAAATTTTCTATAAATTTTTTTCTCTATTATGTTTACAATATATGTAAAATATATATTCATCTGTACATAAAAATCATAACTAAAAAATTTATATCTATAACCCCTATACCAGACAGAGGAATTCCTTGGATTCTCCTAGAGTCATAGTATTATGGAAAATACAATACATGAAAATATTACTCCTCACTCACAATTCTTATATATAATGACCTTTACTTCTTTATTTAATAAAAATTATTGTATTTTTTATAAAAAATTTCTTCTTAGCTTTGTCATTTTATCAAACAGTAATGAACATACATCATTTAGAATCTATAAAATATATTCCTAGTTCATATATTCTATAAAAATTTAGAATATTAGGTAAACCTTTCATAAATTTATTAATATTGTAAAATAATGTCAATACATGAAAATAGGATGAATTAAATTATCGAAATAATATATTTTTTAGACGCCCATAAATCCTGTTAAAAAAATTTTATGTAATAATTATTTATATTAAAATCAACCAGATTGTTTTATTAAAAAATGTTCACAATCTATTCTCAAGATAAAATGAGATAATACACATCATATGAATTGTTTATCCATGATTGAAATATAAAAAACATTAATGAAACAATTTCTTTAATCAATTACTTCATGCACCATTATTATATTTCATTAAATTTTTGACCATCTATATATTAGTAAAAAATTTATTTCATATAGTTCAAATCAGTTATCTTCCATAAAAATTGAATAATGCTGTAAGAAAACCTATAATATCATAATTCTATTAAACAATTTAATAATATTGAATAAAATTTGGAAGAATGAATCTTATTTAGTATAAGATACTAAAATTACAGAAACTTTTTGAGTACACAATCCTATTGAGTACACGCCTGGTTAATAATATTCCTTTGGTAATTGTACATATAATAATTATAAATACGTGAGTGAATCATTCTATGATTACATATTCAGCTAGATTAATATGTATAATAACATCAACTCTTGGATACTCAAGAATATGCATTGATAAAAGACATAATATTTCATATAATTTATAAATATTTAATATTATCTATCCAATTTATGAACTCTTATTATGTTATCAGACATTTGAGTAGCTTGCATTATGATTATCCTTTTATGGATTAATATCAATGTTTAGTTTGATTAACATGAAAATATTCTTCTAAAGACATCCCTAGATTTTTATAATGTTTTATTAAACACTTAATAAGAAAACTATTAATTGGGATCCCATTAAAATTACAACCCCCTATTATAAACATCGTATCTATTAGAGATTCAAGATATATATTTGACCACAATTTACATTAGTTTTATTATGTAAATAATACACTATAATTTTGGATGAAAATAATCCTAATCATTATAGATATTATTTTTGGATAGTTGAGTGGAGAACTGTTTATCTGAACCGTTATATGTATAAAATAATTTATATTTTTCTAGTATCTTAACTAATAGTTTTTTATGAATATGAAGAAAAAATAAAATTGCATGATAAAGATAAAAAATTATAATAAATTGATATTCAAAATGATATATATATATATATATATATATATATAATAATATAGTGTTCAGTAGTGCAAAAAATGTTTTTTATGTCGGTTATTTTTCATTTTTTAAGTAAGTTATTAGCCAACGTTAATACAGACGGCATTAAAAATATAGTTTTTTATGTGGGTTATTTAAAAACAGACGTAAAAATTATATCATTGATGTTTTTTTCATGTCGGTTATTTAATAACCTACGTGAAAAACTTGTTGTGAATTGTTTATCACATAGGTTATTAAATAACCGACGTGATAAACCATTTCCCAGAGGTTATCACATTAGCTATTCAAATAACCGTCATTATAAACCCTTCCCAGTCATTTATCATGTCAGTTATATTATTACCGACGTGATAAACCAGTTGGGGAGGGTTTATCACATCGATTATTTAACAACAGACTTGATAAACCAGTGCAGTGGGTGTTTATCATGTCGATTCTTAAATAAACGATGTGATAAACCCCTCGAAAATGGTTTTTGACATCAGTTATTTAATAACCGACATGGTAAACCATTTCCCAGGCCTTTATCACATCGTTTATTAAATAACCGCCGTGAAAAATCATTCCACATGGGTTTATCATGCCGGTTATTCAAATAACCGATGTGATAAACCCTTACTTATTTTTTACCAGGTCGGTTATAAAACAATTGACGTGGAAAACCATTTAAAAAAAAATAGAAAGTACTACTCTACTCTCCAAAGAAAAAAACTGAAACCAAACCAAGAATTCGTACTAGAAAAACAAAAGTAGACCCAAAAAAGAACCAATGAAAAATTAAGCATTTATAATGATAACATTTACAACATACAATGTCAACTAAAAATAACATAAATCCAACCAAAGAAATCACAAAATACACAATTATAATTACAATTTTCAAAATTAAATTTTACATTAAAAACAAACTAAAATCCAATCAAAGTTTTAAAATAATTTGACCATTCCACTTATAAGTGTTTGAACTCATTAGCACTATACAGATTAAGGTCATCAAATAGATACAATGTTAATGGAAAATAGTTAACATGTAAAATTAATAAATCAACTGAAATATTATGGCAATGTTAAAAAGCAAATCAAACCTGGTCAAACTTCAAAAGTGTTCTCATTGTAATTATTTAATACATGAATCCTAACATATAATATCAAAATTATATGACTCCTTTTTTTTCATGAAAATTATGTTTAAATGGGTGTCAATTAAATATAACTTTTTATGTAACACATCCAAAAGTAAAAATTATAAATGGATATTCACCTTCACTTGTACATATTTGATCTTGGTAACCCTTTTATTTGTGGTTTTCGAAAGTTGTTCCATCCCCTGTTAGATAATAATAAAAATGAGATAAATTTAAAATTCATTATAATATAAAAAACTATTAGGAAATTGAAGCATACTTCTCAAATGAATTCTTAAAACTTTTCTGTGGATCAACATGGACAGATCATATCCAATATAGTGTTTTCCCCCATGAAAAAAAACACACAACATCCAATTATCACTGATATAAAGGAAAATTTTAGGTCAGTTTTTATTTGTTAAAATAGATAGAACAGTATCAGATATATGTTTCATACCTCTAACAATAAGGAATCATCCAAAACTGTGTGATAATATTTTGTTGAAATCATTCATCAATATAAATTTCTCTTTCTTCCTCATCCAATTAATGTGCATCAGGGGAATGAAAATTTGGGTCCATGCACCCATATACATCGGTATGGTCATTCCTCTCACACATGTTATAAAGATACCTAACTCAAAATATAAATATGTACTTGTTTTAAATAAATTTAATGTAGGGAAAAATTGTGTTAATACATACATGGAAAAAATATTCACAACGTTGACACCCAACTTGTCTCTAGTAAAATGCTCTATGATATAATTTTTTAAAATGCCTAAATTTATTGCATGTCCAAAAACCTGACCTTTCAATGGAAATGAATAATGCTCTGCTAATAAATTTGAATATCTTGACAATCTGTCAAGAAAACTATAATCTGTATCTGATGTCATAGCCATTTGTCTTTGTTGTTGTCTATAAAGTATTTCGTTACCGTTAAATTATTCCTATAAATAATTTGATAAATATATTAGGTTTAAAATTGTAAAACAACTTTATTAATAAATAAGATATAAGATAGAACACACATACTTCTATGTTAATGACTCTTTGATGTTTGGATGGACAAACTAAAAAGTGGACGACACTATTTCCAATTATCGTCACCTCATCTGTAGGTATTGGAACTCGAGCTGATATATATATAATATTCTGTATAGTGACTCTATGATTCTCTACCTCTAACTAATGATGATGAACTGTATCTCCTATAAAATATACCATCCCATATGCCATTATATGATGGTGAGGATCATAAATATACAACTCACAAAATGTAGGAAGTTGTGGAAAAATAGTAAGATAAAAATGGGGTAGGCAGGATTAGGTGGAATAGTGAAGCCTTCATGCTGAGGTGTAGGAGTGGGAGCTGCTGCCACAGGTGGGGGAGTGGGATCTGCTTCCGGAGGTGGAGGATAAAAATTGTGGTCTACAGTGGAAGCTGGAAGAGTGGGATCGGTAGTCTGAAATTATCTTTTCATGTCTGCAAATATAGACTGTACTGATGCTCTAATGTTTTCCTCCAGTGTCACATTAATATTATGACCTTCACCCTCCAAAGAATCTATTTTTTTATACACACCCTCAATGGAAGATTTTTAAGGATGTGGCAATACTTTTCTTACTGATACACCCGTCGGGTATCCTCGTACACGAACGGGGTGTTCAGGCTTTCCCAGTGCTTCAGATAAAATATCATGCCTCCAAGTAGTTGTAAATTCACCCTTTGTGCTCTACTCTTAAATATAACCATGTATTAATTAATATAAAAAATATTTGTTGATTCAATGTATATAATTCATAGACAACAATTTAAAAAAAATAAAATAAATATCTTACAATCCTTTCAGCTACGATACTTGATTCATCCGAAAGATATTGACCATTTTTTCCCATCTGAGCCCTCTTCAATTTTTTATGTCTAGATGGAGGGGACGGAAGAACAACCTCTCTTGATCTTGAAGACTCAACTGTATGTTTTTCAAAAAAAAAATCCATCATTTGTTCTTCCAATAATGTATACCCTCCCCGGGATAAGATATGAGGGTAAAATATTTTAGCTTGGATCTCCTGATGAGATTTCCTTGTTTGCTGTAAATTAATAATAACAAATCATTAACAAAATATTAATGAGTTCACTTATATAAGAAAACCTATAAAAGGTGACATTTCACTTACCTAAAATGATTCTTGTCTCCTACTTTGAACAAATTTTCTCCATGTGTCTTCATCTATGAAAGGATATATACGACATGGATTGTCATGATTTCATTTACCATAAACGAAATTAGATATGAGGGTCGATTTGAAATCTCTCCAACTTCTAGCATCCATCGGTAAACATTTCATCTTCACTCCTCCATTGTCAAGAATATCATATGTCATATGATAAAGAAGAGGGTGTTTATATTGTAGTATATTTTTTTAATGATAAGTCAAACGGTAGAAAAATATCTTACCAAAATAGTCTCCATCAACTGAGCTTTTATCATTTCGTCCACACTTCTCCAATCATTGTACAAAATGAAATAGTTGGTTTTCCTTGATTTGAAACAAAACTATTAAAATATTTTTCATTTGGACCCCTTGAAATATAATTTTCATCAAAATGAACTACTATCCTCTGGACTGGGCACGGGAAATAGATAATCTTTGTAAACTGGTGCCTCCATGTTTAACATCTCCTGAAATCTTAGTTGTTATGGGAGTACATGAAGATTATTGGGAACATCAATAGTAGCCTATAAATGTTCCTCCCCAGAGGAATCATCATGTTTCTCACTTTCAAAATCATGTGGTTGATCAATTGACTGATCTGTCATTGTCCTTGAAATCAAAAAAAAGGAAACATTAATTCACAAATAAACAAATTCAAATATCACAATGGTAAATATGGTAAATATGGTTTATCATGATAAACAATGGTAAATATGGTAATCATTGTAAACATGGTAGTGTAATTGGAATTTCAACAAAATCAATAAATATATAACTTACGTAAATGAAAACATGATAATCTCTGATAAAATATGGTAAAAAATGGTAAAATATTCTAAACATGTTAAACATGGTAAACTATGGTAAAATATGGTAAACATGGTAAACATGGTAAAAAATGATATACATGGTAAACATGGTAGACATGGTAAAACCTGGTAAACAAACATTACCTGTTATATTAGGAATGTACAAATGGATTGTTTTCCCAAATTCCTTCGTCATGAACATTCCTTATGGAACAAACAATTTCTACAACATTCTCATCATTATTTTCTGCTATTATTTCCATGGAAGTAGGGATATCACATAAATCACCATCTACAGCAAGTTGATCCTCACCAACATATTGTTTTTTCCTTGTTAAAAAATAGATCACTGTATATCTGATTGATCAATAACATAGAAAATCTATTTGGCATGTGTTTACAGTATAAAAGAATCTTTTGTGTCTTCCAATATATTCAGATTAACAATTTTCATTCCAAATTCATCATGTCTCACATTGTTGTTTCTGAAAAACCATTTTTAGTTAAAAATAAGCAATTTAATATTAAATTAATAAACCTCCCATATTTCTTCAGTGACTCCATAATATGCACATGATGAAGAAGTTGGGCTTCTGTCTTTTGAAGTCGAAAAAAGCATTTCTTCTAAAAACACCAATACCCCACTATTCTGAACTGCACATCTATTGTCTGGTGCTTTCGTATGAAATATGTAGCCATCAATGTCATACCTAAACCATGTTATCAAATTTAAACTTGGACCTCCCACTAACCATCTTAACGTCTCTGGGATATCTGATATACCATGTAGGGTCTTTTTAGACCACTTCAAAATTGTTTTCTTGTGCTCATTAAGAATCCACATTTCATTCTTTTTGGATGACATAGTTTCAACTCATTAATATGCAATGTGATATATGGTTGACCATCAACTATGTTATTAAAGATATATAAATATAATGACCCATACTTTACAAGCATTGTTATTATATCAGAATTGAATCACACTTATTAAAACATATAACAAAACTAGGAAAGGACCGTATATGTATAATGTCTTTAGAAACTGGGAAATATAAACAACAGGTTCATAAATCATCAACATTCTCTCCCATTTATTTCATCATATATAGAGCCCCTTTTAGGATATCCTACTTAATATTCTTCTTCCTGACCTGTGGAAATAAAACATACAAAAGTGTGATCTCAAATGCTCAGTAATGGTAAACAAAAGAAATATCAATCCCATCATATTTATAAGAACATCACATTTTGGAAATCATAACATGAAAAAGAGATCATAATTTTATAACATGGGATAAATCATAGTAGTGAAATGTAATCCCAATAATCATAACTTAAAACATAAAACCTTGTTTCATACACACATAATCATAGAGAATCATTTCTTAGTAGTCATGACTCATAGACAAGACTATTTTAGCGGACAAAGTCCATTTCTGAACCGAGTTCACTCCTCGTTTCAGACCTGTTTCACTGAATCGGATTAACCTGATGTTCTAGACATTTCTATCCCATTAGATATAAATCTTTACCCAATGCATTGGAGGGAGATATATGTCCCACCCATCTCATAATGAAACCAATCTTATGTGTTCCACAAAATCATAAATCATACATCATATCATAACCCATGTAATAGAAATGAGATTCTTAAACCTCATGCCATAATCAGATAAAAGGACATCATAAAAATAATTCCACATAACATAATCAAATAAATGTAAAAATAGGGATAAAAACAGAACCCTATATTATCTTATATGGAAAATAATTTTGATAAAACGCTTGAACTCCATTCTTCAAGAAAATATCCTTTCTACTTCAATTTTTTTTCCTTTCATAACATATCATATAATATTAAAAAAACAGAACTTGATTAAAAATAAACTTGAAAACTTGTAAAGGAAGATTCATGGAAATAATGTTATAAAAATCCATTCATGGCATATAATTTAAAAAAACATTGTTCTTGTACTTTGGCCGAAAAAGTCAAAAAGTACCTCGTATGAAAAATGACAAGAGATTCCTTTCATATATTTTACTAAAATATCACCGAAAGGGAAAAATTGGATTTAATCAATTTTAGGAGGACAGAAATAATATTACATATTGAAGAAACATGGATTTGGATGATAAATATACCCCCTGTAAATACCGAAGTATAAACAATCTCGAATAAAAATGAGATTGTGATATTTTCCCTTAACTTAGGTCAGATTTGCATTGTAAGTGTCTGAACCTCCTGTATAATGATTTAAATAATGTTATTGACTTATTCCATAATCATACTTATTTTTATGATATCATAAATGGTCATATTTTTAGCTTCTTATTAGTAATATTTCATTGCTACTTGTTATTCGGGTGTCTATTTCTTTTTGTTCTTATGCGTGTCTTGTCAAATAAATTCTTATTATTCTTTTTAGGTTATAGAAACCTCATTTCCAGAATATTATTAGTGTAATATATATCATATTAATTCATTAAATTCATTTATATAATCATTATGCAATGAAGATCATGTATAACGAGTCGTATCACATCGTGGAGATGTTATTCCGTACGTACGTACGAGCGATGATATCATTCCCATGATCATGGAATTTTATTGGAATGTATGTATACTATTTCAGAATCAATATCACTTTAAAATAATCATATATAGTTATTATTTACACCATTATATCCATCCATGTAAGGTGGTGGTGGAAAATAGTTTACACCACGGCGTGGAGACGATATTCCGTTCGTACGCACACGCGGTGATTTCGTTTTCCATAGGATGGATAGATGGTGAAATAGGGTTTTATAATACATATAATAACATGTCAGTATATGATTGATACTGATGTTATTACTTCATAATGAAACAACTATAGATGATGAAGTGGAAGAAGAAATAAAGTTGAAAGAATCGGTAACAGACATTACCTCTTCTTTGAAGCGCCTCTTTGGGACCTCCTTTTAGGGCACTAAAATTTGTCTTTGAAGAAGACCAGGACCTCAAGGATGTATCTAGGGAAGTTGATAAGAGAATTTGGTAGGTTTTGGACTATATTTAAGGCTCAAAGTGGTGTGAGGAAGAGAGGGAGGAGGTGCCCTTTTATAAAGGAGGAGAGGGGCACCTTAGAAAAAACTAAAAATATTATTTTATTATAAAGTCATATTCGATTTTTAATAGCTCCAAATTGATTTATTTCGAAGTTAAGGTGGGTATTTGTCAAAATACTTTAATCCAATAGAATTTATACATGTTTAGGTGTCTATTTTAACTTTATCATTTAGATTTAACTTTAAGTTAGATAATTTAACTTTTACCGTGTCTTCTTGTTTTCTTACAATATAAGGTTAATAAACTTACTATAACAAACCAAAATAACCCCAAGTTGTTTATTATTAACATATATAACCTTATATAGGTCATTTGGCCGAACCTTAGATTTTTGGAAATAAAATAACAATTAATAATATAATATATGTTTTAAAAACTATTTTATGTCAATTTTGATAGTATTTGGTAATTGATTTTCGTGAAAATCATAACATAAATATTAGTGAGAAAAAGTTAATTAAATCCGTACTAATATGTAATATTAACCTATAAAATTATTGGATTTCATAAAAAGTCTGAAATTACATTTATTTGGGTATTTATAACATCAATTATGTCAATATTTGATTAATAACATAATTACTACATCATCATTGTGTCATAATAAAATAAATTATTTAATGTTTAAAAATTACCAATAAAACTCCATTATGTAGGAAATATTTTTATCTTTCTAATGAATATTTATAGTCGAATTTATATTATCTATAACCCTATATTAAAAAGTATTTATTTATTAAACTTTGACTTTAATTATTTTTACCTTTCATTAAATAGATTAATAATAAATATCCTAATCTAATCCAAGTGGGCCTAAATGGTCATATTTTATTCCTAAGGTTTGTTTTGGTCTAATTACACTTATAAAATAAATCTAGGACATGTTTAAGGGTAATAATAATATCATTTTTACACTTAATTACCCTATTTACTTTTAACTGTGGTAAAAAAAAATAAAAAGTTACTATTCTCATAAACATTTTTTTCATCTCATTGAACCACATTTTAGTCCTTGATATTAACCATGTCTCTCGGATTTTCAAAATTCTACTCACAGAAGTGGTAAAATTATGTTTTATGTAAATTTGCAAATTCTCCTAGGAGGTGGGTAAAAGACGGTGAAAAGTTCAATAAAATTTTTATATATCTAAAATTATTATAAAATGAATCCAATAAATTAATTTGAACTTATAAAGGTATTTTGTTTCAATTTTGACCTAAAATAAATTTAAATAAAATAAATAATTATTTAAATAAAAAGTCAGTTTTTAAATAGTAGCCTAGTGTTTTGAGTATTCATAAAAAATTGAAAGTTTTCATAATAATACCAAAATTTCATCCGAGGCTAATTTCGATATTCTGAATCCAAAAATGAAGTCCATTTTGAATGATGAAATTTCTAAAATTCCAAAAAGTTGGTATAACTATTCATAACATACAGTTTTAATAATATTTTAATATCATATCATTTTTTAGTGAAAGTCGGTATTGCGTACGACGCAAGCTATCGAGGAAGATCGTGATTGCATGTAAAGAAAGCCAAGATCATGTTGTGTGTAGTGAATGATTCCTTTGATGATTTTTATAGCATAAAAACAAAATATTTCTCATAAAAGTCTCGGGTGTTACATTCTACCCCCCTTAAAATGAATTTCTCCCATGAAATTCGTCACTTTTTAACAAAGAGATAGGGATACCTATCCCTCATCACATCCTCAAGCTCCCATGTACCATTTTCTAATTGGTGGTTCCTCCATAAAACTTTCACCAAGCGAGTGGTCTTGTTCTGTATGAATTTTTCGCTACGATGAAGAATCTCTATCGGCTGTTTTTCATAAGAATGATCTTGCTCCAGTGGTACAAATTCTGAGTTGAGTACATGTGAAGGATCAAGTATGTACTTTCTCAGGAAAGATACATGGAACACATCGTGAACTTGATAGAGATTCGGTGGAAGCTCCAATCGGTAAGCTACCTTCCCAACATGATCCAGTATTTCGAAAGGATAGATATACCTAGGGCTCATCTTTCAGTTCTTTCCAAATCTCATTACTCTCTTCCAAGGAGAAGATTGTAAGAAAATTTTATCACCCACTTCAAACATTAGGTAATTTCTTCGGTTATCGGCATAACTTTTTTTGTCGACTCTGAGCTGCTCTTATGTGTTTTTGAATAGATCGAACATTTTCTATCATCTCATCAACAAGATCATGTCCTAATAGCTTTCTTTCCCAAACTTATCCTAGCAAGTTGGAGTCCTGTATTTCATTCCATAGAGAGCTTCATAAAGATCCATTTGAATGCTGGAGTGGAAGCTATTATTATAATAAAATTCTACCAAAGTTAGGAGTTGATCCAAACCACATTTGAAATCCATAGAGGAAGATCTCAACATATCTTCTAGAGTTTTAATTGTCTTCTCAGTCTGACCGTCTGTCTGAGGATGATAAGTAGTGCTGAAACTCAACTCTGTATCCAAAGTATGCTGAAGACATCGCCAAAACTTTGAGGTAAACCTCGGATCGTGATAAGATATAATAGAAAGTGGTAGTCCATGAAATCTTACCACTTCCATTACATATATCCTAGTAAGCTGATCGAGAGAGAAATCTTCTCTAATAGAAATGAAGTGTGCAGACTTTGTAAGACAATCAACTATGACCTGGATAGCATTATTGCCTTTGGATTTTTTTGTAAGTCCAGTGACAATGTCCATAGTGATGTTTTCCCATTTCCATTCAGGTATAGGTAATGGTTGTAACATCACTTTATACATCTGTCTCTCTGCTTTAAATTGCTGAGAAACCAAGCATCAAGAGACATATTCAGCAACATCTCTTTTCATGCCATCCCACCAGAAGTACTCATTTAGTTCCCTATACATCTTCATTCTTTTAGGATGAATATAAAATGAAGAACTATGAGCCTCATCTGTCAGCTCCTTCTTTAATTCTGAAATGGGAGGAACACAAACCCGATTCCTGAACATTATTATCCCATCACTATCAAGGTTGAATTCAGGAACATTTCTCACCTTCTACTGTAACTCTACATCTTCTTTCTGTTCCTCTTTAATATTCAAGTGTATAGGAACATTCATTTGAGAAAGATATGATTTTTCCCCTTCCATTATAATTCCAAGACCCATCATTTGTAAATATATAAATATTGGATCTTTTGTGATCATCATCATGGATAAGCTAGCATGGTCTTGTCGACTTAATGCATCTGCCACCTTGTTTTCTTTCCCAGGGTGGTAATGAATTGAGCAGTCTTAATCCTTAATCAGCTCCAACCATCTTCTTTGGCGCATATTCACCTCATTTTGTGTGAAAATATACTTTAAAATTTTCTGATCAGTATAAATATCACACCATTCTCAATAAAGATAATGCCTCCAAATCATTAAGGCAAAGTTTACCGCATCGAACACCATATCATGAGTTGGGTAATTTTTCTCATGGATTTTCAACTGTCGTGAGGCATAAGCTATTACCATATTGTTTTCCATGAGAACACACCTCAATCCCTTCTTCTATGCATCACTTTAGATCACAAACCTTTCTCAACTACAAGGAAGTGTGAGTACAGATGCACTAGATAACCTTCTTTTCAACTCCTTGAAATTATATTCACATTCCTTCTTCCACATGAACTTAACTCCTTTTCTTGTCAACCTGGTGAGTGGATTAGATAATGATGAAAAATATTTCACAAAACGTCGATAATATCCAGCAAAACCAAGATAACTTCGGATCTCGGTTACTGTTGTTGGTCTCGATCGTCTTTCGATAACCTCTGTTTTTTCTTGATCCATAGATATCCCCTCTTTTGAGATTATGTGACCCAAAAATGAATCTTTTTGAAGCCAAAATTCACCCTTGGTAAATTTGGCATAAAGCTTCTCCTTTCTCAGGGTCATTAATACAATTCTCAAGTGATCTTCATGTTCGTCCTTCCTCTTTGAATATGAAATAAGATCATCTATAAAGACTACCACAAACTGATCAAGATAGTCTCTAAAGACTCTATTCATCAGATCCATGAAGATAGTAGGGGCATTAGTAAGACCAAATGGCATCACTATGAATTCATAGTTTCCATTCCTTGTACGGAAATCCGTCATTGTTATATCCTCCCTTTTTACCCTTAATTTATGATACCCTGAATGAATATCAATCTTGGAAAAGTATTGAGCTCCGCGTAGTTGGTCAAATAAGTCATCAATTTGTGGGAGAGGATATTTGTTCTTGATAGTGATCTTGTTATGTTATCGATAATCAATGCAGAGTCTAATTGATCCATCTTTCTTATTGACAAAAAGTACAGGTGCTCCCCAAGGTGACACACTAGGGCATATAAATCCCTTATCAAGATTCTCTTGGAGTTTCTTCTTCAATTCCTGCAACTCAAATTGGGGCCATTTTATAAGGTGTCTTTTAAATAGGCAAAGCCCCCAGTATGAGTTCTATGGAAAACTCAACTTCACGATTTGTTGGAAGACCAGGAAATTCCCCTAGAAAGGCATCGTCAAACTCCCGTACAGTGGGAATATTCTTAATCATGAGTTTCTCACCAACCATTTTAGATAAATAACCTTTATATAGTAGAATTAAGACCCATATGATGAAATAAATTTCCAATGGAAGGTTTTGTTCATCCTTGCATCGATACACGATCATAGATTGATCTGGATTATGAAATGTGACTTCCCTTCATTGGAAATTGATATTAGATCCATATAAAGAAAGCCAATCCATGCCATGAATAACATCAAATTTAACTATAGGAAGGGTCACAAGATTTTCAAGAAGCACTTTACCGCAAACATCAATCGGAGAATAATTATAAAAATTTGATGTGACTGTTGTGCCATTTGGAGTTGTCACAGCTTACTCAACATCTAATTGTTCAGGAAATATGGAGATACCCTTAGAAAATTCTTCAGATATAAAAGCATGGGTGGATCCATAATCAAATAAAACATTTTCTACATTAGAGTGTATGGTATGTGTACCTTTCACCACTTCGTTATCGTACTCCACATCGCTGATAGATATTTCATGTGACTATCCTTTTCCTTTAGCCATAATTGTTTTTTATCATCGATCATCATCAACAACCCTTGGATCAGGGCATTGATTAGCATAATTCCCCATTTCCTTTCACATGTAACATTGAAGTGTAGGAGGCGCACTCTTTGTATCCTTTTCTTTGTTCGCATCACTAGAAATCTTCTTCCCATCATTGCGGCATTCAAATGCCCGATGACCTTAAATTCCACATTTGAAACATTTAATTGTCCCTTTAAGACAACTCCCTCCCTGTTTCTTTCCACACTTTGAGCATAATGGAAAACTTATCTTCTTTTAAATGTGCTCTTTATATTTTCCTTTGAATTCCATTTTCATCTTCTTATCATTCCCATAGGACTGATGGGTAACTCCAATCTCCATCTCAACTTTGAGAGCAAATCGAACCATTTCCTTGTAGCTATTGAAGTCCCTTATGGCTAATGCCCTTTGAATACTTGGTTATAAGCTACTAAAGAATGGATTAATCTTAGTCTCAGGTTTTAATATAATACAAGAATCGTACCTTGCACGTCGTGTAAAATTTGCTTCGTAGGTACCAACAAATTCATCATCCTTTTTCTTTAGTTCAAGAAAATCCTTCTTCGTCTTTGTTCGGAGAATACGAGGGAAGTAATTATTGAAAAATAAGTTATTGAACTTTTACCATTACATGGACTCAATTTCATCCATTTTCCTCGTATTCATGATAAGATTACACCATTGATCAGCATCTTCTTCTAAAAGATAAACTGCTAAGATGACTTTATCATGTTAAGAACATTGAAGAATTGAAAATATCTTTTCAGTGGTGCGGATCCATTGTTCAACCACTACTGGATCAGTAGACCTGCTGAATGAGGGTGGACGCTGCCTCATGAAGGATTAAATAATTATGTTTCTCCTTCTATTGATCATTTGTAAGTCTTGCATGATTCATAGCTTGAGAAAGATGTGTGAGAATGGATTCATGATTTTTCATCCTATCTCCCATAACATTTGGTTACTCAGGGGGACAATCATTACATTTCCCATCACATTACACATTAATACGGTTCCTTTGGGTTCCAGCCATTGACAAAAACCATGAAGAATAGTGTGAGAAACACTAATTATAATAGGAAAATCACATAATCAAGAATAAAATTTCACACTTATGGTCTTATCATAGGTTGTTCATGGACATTTTTAAAACACTATGATTTTGTACTATGCTTAGACTTATCGTTAGGGTTCTTACTAAGGCTTTCACATCCTAGTTTCCAAAGGTTGTCTATAACTTTCCTCTGATGCCAACTATAAAGACCCATACATTACATACATTTTTATTACTTCATAATTTAAGCACACTTATTACAATATATAAAAAAAATGAAAGGACCATATAAGTATAGTGTCTTTAGAAACTGGGAAACATAAACAACATTTTCATAAATCATCTACATTGTCTCTCATTTATTTCATCATATCTAGAGTCCCTTTTGGCATATCCTAATTAATAACCTTCATCCTGACCTGGGGAAGGAAAACATACAAAAGGGTGAGCTCAAATGCATAGTATGGGTAATCAAAAGAAATATCAATCACATAATATTTATAAGAACATAACATTTTGGAAATCTCAACCAGCAAAAGTGATCATAATTTCATAAAATGGGATAAATCATAGTAGTGAAATGTAATCCCAATAATCATAATATAAAACATTAAACATTTTGGAATACACATATAATCAAATAGAATCATTTCTTAGTAGTCAGTACTCATAGCCAAGACCATCTTAACGGACAATGTCCAATTCTGAACCGAGTTCACTCATCATTTCAGTCCTGTTTCACTGAACTGGATTAACCTGTCGTTCCAGTCATGTCTATCTCATGAGATATAAATCATTACCCAATGCATTGGACGGAGATATAGGTCCCACCCATCTCATAATGAAACCATTCTTATGTGTGCCACAAAATCATAAATCATACATCATAGCATAACCCATGTAATAGAAATGGGATTCATAAACATCATGCCATCATAATATAAAAGGAAATCATAAAAATAATTCCATCATAACATAATAAAATCAATGTAAAAATAGGGATAAATAAATAACCATATATTATCATAGATGGAAAATAATTTTGATAAAACACTTGAACTCCATTCTTGAGGAAAATATCATTTCTACTTCAAAAACATTTTCCTTTATTAAAATTTCATATAATATTAAACTAAAATAAGTTGATTAAAAATAAACATGAAAAATTGTAAATAATTCTTCATGGAAATAGTGTTCTAAAAATCCATTAATGTCTTATAGGATAAAAAAACATTCTTCTGGTACTTTGGTCGGAAAAGTCAAAACTACCTCGTACGAAAAATGACAAAAGATTCATTTTATATCATTTACTAAAAACACACCGAAGGGTAAAATTGGATTTAAACAATTGTAGGAGGATTGAAATAATGTTACATACTGAGTAAACATGGATTTGGATGATAAATATACCCCTTTAAATACCAATGTATAAACAATCTCGGATAAAAATGAGATTGTGATATTTTCCCTTACCATAGGTCCGATTTGCTTTGTATGTGCCTGAAACTCCTTTATAATGATTTAAATAATGTTATTGACTTATTCTAGAATCATAAATATTTTTATGACATCATATATGGTCATATTCTTAGCTTATAATTAGTAATATTTCATTGCTACTTGTTATTCGAGTGTTTATTACTTTTTTTTCTTATGCGTGTTTTATCAAATAAATTATTATTCTTCTTTTTAGGATATAGATAAGTCATTTAAATAATGGTATTACTGTAATATATATCCTATTAATTCATTCAATTCATTTATATAATCATTATTCAATTACGATCATGTAGAACGAGTCGCATCACATCGTGGAGACGGCGTTCGGTACGTACGCACGAGCGATGATATCGTTCCCATGATAGAGGAATTGTATTGGAGTGTATGTATACTATTTCAGAATCAATATCACATTACAATAATAATATTTAGTTATTATTTACACCATTATATCCATCCAAGTAAGGTGGTGGTGGAGAATAGATTACAACACGATGTGGAGACGGTATTCCGTACCTACGCACGCGCTATGATTTCATTTTCTGTAGGATGGATAAATGGTGAAATAGGATTGTTTCATAATTATAATGAAATATCAGTATATTAGTGATACTTATGTTATTACTTCATAATGAAATAACTAAATAAGAAGATGTGGAAGAAGTAATAAAGTTGAAGAATTGGTAACAGGCATTACCTCTTCTTTGAAGCGCCTCTTTGAGACCTCCTTTTAGGGCACTAAAATTAGTTTTTGAAAAATACCAAGACCTGTAGGATGTTTATATGGAAGTGGAGAAGAGAATTAGGTATGGTTTGACAGAGTTTGATGGCTCAATGTGGTGTGAGGAAGAGAGGGAGGAGGTGCTCTTTTATAAGAGATGAGAGGGGCATTTTAGGAAAAACAAAAATTATTATTTTATTATAAAGTCATATTAGGTTTTTAATAGCTCCAAATTAATTTATTTCGAAGATAAGGTGGGGATGGGTCGAAATTGTCTCATCCAATAGAATGTATACAAGTTTAGGGTTCTATTTTAACCTTATCATTTATATATAACTTTATGTTAGATAATTAAACTTTTACCATGTCTTTTTGTTTTCTTACACTATAAGGTTAATAAACATACTATAACAAGAAAAAATAACACAAAGTTGTGTATTATTAATATATATATCCTAATATAAGTCGTTTGGACAAACCGTAGATTTTTAAAAATAAAATAACAATTAATAATATAATATTTTTAAAGAAAACTATTTTATGTCAATTTTTCCACTATTTGGTAATTGATTTTTGTGAAAATCATAACAGAATGAATAGTTCGAATAAAGATAATTAAATCTGTAATAATATTGTATATCAACCTATAAAATAATTTTAATTCATAAAAAGTCTCAAATTTCATTTATTTGGGTATTTATAACATCAATTATGTCAATATTTCATTAATAAGATAATTACTGAATCATCATTGTGTCATAAATAAATTAAATTATTTAATGTCTAAAAATTACAAATAAAATACCATTATGTAGGAAATATTTTTATCTTTCTAATGAATATTTATAGTCTAATTTATCTTATGTATAACCCTATATTAAAAATTATTTAGTTATTAAACTGTGATTTTAACTATTTTAACCCTTGTTTAAATAAATTAATAATAAATGTCCTAATCTAATCCAAGTGGGCATAAATGGTCCTATTTTATTCCTACGGTTGTTTTTGGTCGAATTACACTTATCCAATAGAATTAGGACATGTGTTAGGATAATAATAATATCATTTTTACCCTTAATTACCCTATTTACTTTTAACCGTCATAAAAAAAGTTAAATGTTACTATTCACCAGAAATTATTTTCATTTCATTGAACCAAATTTTAGTCGTTGATATTAACCATGTCTCTCGGATTGTTGAAATTCCACTCACAGAAGCGGTAAAATTAATTTTAATGTAAATTTTCAAATTCTCCTAAGAGGTGGGTAAAAGACGGTGAAAAGTTCAATAAAATTTTTATATATCTAAAATTATTATAAAATCACTCTAATGAATGAATTTGAACATATAAAGGTATTATGTATCAATTTTGACCAAAAATAAATTTAAATTAAATAAATAATTATTTAAATAAAAAGTCGTTTTTTATATAGTAACCCGGTGTTTTCACTATGCATACAAAATTGAAAGTTTTCAGAAAAATACCAAAATTTCACCCTAGGATAATTTGGATATTCCAAATCCAAAATAGAAGTCCATTTTGAATGATGAAATTTACAAATTTTCTAAAAAGTGGGTATTACTATTCATTATGGCTAGTTTTAATAATATTTTAATAGCATATCGTTGTTTAGTGGAACTCGATATTGCGTAGGACGCAAGCTATCGAGGAACGTCGTGATTGCATGTAAAGCAAGCCAAGATAGTGTTGTGTGTAGTGAAATATTCCTTTGATGATTTATATAACATAAAAAAATACTTCTCATAAAAGACTCGAGTGTTACAATAAATGTACCTTATTCATCTGTTTAGCTGACAACGATTTGACTTTCAATCCCCGAATCCCATTTCCCTAAATATTAACTCATTGATGACGAGATATAGTCAAAACTATGTGCTCCTCTGCAGACAAGAATCTCGTACAAAACTCTGCAACCACTTCAGAAATATACTTTTCAATAATGGAGGCTTCTGGTCGATAAGTATTTTTAACCTACCACTTCAATATTTCCATATACCTTTCAAAAGGATACATCAAACGAAGATATACAGGCCCACAAATACAAATTTCTCAAACTAGATGAACAATTAAGTGCACCATTATATCATAAAAATATTCATGGATATACATTTCCAATTGACAATGTATAGATATTTCATCCGTTTCCAAAATGTCTAAAGCATTCACATCAATAACCTTATTACAAATTGAATTTAAAAAATAACACACCTTTGTTATAGTCATTCTGACATGGATGGGAAATATTCTTGGCAATGAAACCGGTGTATGTTTTTTATCATGACTTGACCATCATGAGATTTCATACCTATCAACATCAAATCCATTAGAGAGACAAAGAATTTTACATTTGAAGAATATACTTGAGGCATGTTGATATCATGAAGACACTAATAGAAGCTAAATTTACCCATCGTGGATAATGTATGACAATACGGAGGAAGAAATGATCATCTTCCATTATAAGTCAGAGCTTACTCAAAACGTATTCACATTGATAGTAAGTCTAATATTGCATTCAATCCATCTTTTGTCTTTCCATTAATATTTAACAGTGTTCCAATCAAAATGCCGCATATATTTTTATCCACGTGCATGAAATAAACATTATGCTTCACTTCATGATATCTCTAATATGGTATCTCAAAAAATATTGACCTTTTCTTCCAAACATGTCCATCAATTCCAGATTTATGTGTCTTTCCCAATGTTGCATCACAGTTTTCTCAAAATACTCATCAAGGGAGAATGGTTTCAGAGAAATATCTAATTATTGTAACCCATTGTATTCCTTCATTAGTCTTCTATTTGAGTGATCCATAGGTAAAAACATTCGATGACCCATGTAGACTGTTTTCCTCCAATGATGCAATTGAAAATATGAAGTCTGTTGTTCGCAAATTGGACATGCTTTATGCCCCTTAACACTGTATCCAGAAAAATTTCCATACATTTGGAATTCATTTATAGTGAACATTAGAACGTCATTCAATTGAAAATATTTTTATTTATATGAATCATACACTCTTATACCATCCTCCCCTAAATGTTTAAAATCGTCAATCAATGGTTACAAGAAAAAATTAATATCATTTCTGGGTTGCTTTGGACTAGAGATCATTATACTCAACATGGAATATTTGCGCTTCATAAAAAATTCAAGAGATAGGTTGTAAATTACCAATAAAATAACACATTAAAAATGTGTTCTACTAAGACATCGATATGGATTCATTCCATCTGTGCACAATCCATGTCTGAGATTTCTAATTTCATTTCTGAATATCAGATACAGCTCATCAATTTTCTTCCTTTGTAGAAAATCACCAGGATGACGAATTTTTCCATCACATATCCACTCTTCAGCATTCCATATTAATCTTTTTTCATCATGTGAGTAAGAAAATTAATATTTTAAATGAGGAATTATAGGAAGATACCAAAATTCTTTGGCAGGGATCTTTGTAATCTCCACATCAGCCTGTGATTTTACTTTCAACTTATAACGTGATGTCTCACCTTTAGGACACTCTGACAGAAATTCGTATACCATCCTATATATTATAAAGTCATTTGGACATGCATGTATTTTCTTGAATCCCATTCCCATCGGGCATAATATTTTTTCACCTTATAATGTGATTCTAGAATATTGATCACTTTTGGAAGAATGTTTTTCAACAATTGTAGCAGCTCCGTTAAACTTTTGTCACTCCATCCATATAGACATGCAACTGTCTATTATATCTCAATTTGTTCTACTGCAATATCACGAATCATTTCTTTAATTCCATTTGAGTTATCATATTGCAAATCAACATCATCAATTGATATGACATTCTGTCCAATTTCACCATGCCAAATCCAAGGACTGTAACTTGGATTAAAACCATGACAAATTAGATTATCTTTTATCTCTCTAATTTTCAACTTATTCATATTCAAACATTTGAGGCATGGACAGAAAAAATTTCTTTTCATGGAACATTTTGTCTAGAAAATTATAAAAAATCATCAATACATTCCTCATATTCATTACTCGTTTGATGTGTCTTAATATAACTTCAACTAATTATAACCTATAACAAATATCAAAATTATACATCTTGTAAAGGAAATAAAATTTCATATTTAAATGAAAAATATCATAATTTGAATTCAAAACAATTTTGAAATATAAACAAAATGAAATCAAACATTTGTAAACGTTATTATTTGAAATAACAAGAAAAAAAATTATTAAGACAAAAAACAAAAACCATAAACATGGAATTATACAAAACCCTTGCTGGATAAACCCATAATGACAAAATAATGATACAAAACCATCAATGGATCAACACATAATGACAAAATTATGTAAAATCTAGTATCAATTCACCATAATAATCGTTATAGATAACCCTTGCTCTTTTAAAAAAAAATTTGATTCTATCATCATATTAACTATCACGATGAATTGAAAACATAAATAAATACTTGAGAAACTAGATTATGAAATTAAACATTAGAATCAAAGTAAATGAAATAAAAAAAATTAATTTATGCCATCCTCGAAAAATAAAAAATGAAATCAGGGCGGGTGGAAAGTCTTACTTAGGTATTGAGAGATGATCTATGAGATTTGGTAATTATAAATACGATTAGGGATCTATACAAACCAATGTTGATGGAATGGGTTCTAGGTGGGTTTCTAGTTTTTTCGTGCGAGAGAGACGAGCCGCATGCCGCAGATCGAAGAAAACAGTTAAGCATATGGGTCCCGATAAATCATTTAAAGGGTTTATCACATCTTTTATTTTATAACCTACCTGATAAAGCACTAAGATATTATTTATCACATCAGTTATTTTATAACTAACATGATAAATCATCGACACTCAGTTTATCACATCTGTTATTTTATAATCGACGTGATAAACTGATTTCTTTTTAAGTTTATCTAGACGGTTATAAAATAACGGTCGTGATTAATCATTTTTTAAAATTTATCACGTCTGTTATTTTATAACAGTCGTGATAAATCATTGGAACTCAGTTTATCACATCGGTTATAAAATAACAGATGTTATGAACAGAAATTATTTTATGTTTATCACATCGATTATAAAATAACCGATGTGATGAAATGATTTTTTTATGTTTATCACGTCGTTTATTTTATAACCGACATGATAAACTAGTTTTTTTAGAGTTTATCATGTCGGTTATAATATAAACTATGTGATAAATCTAGGGTCAGCGGTTTATCACGTCGGTTATTTTATAATTGATGTGATAAACCTTCATGATTCTGTTTATCACGTCGGTTATTTTTTAACCGACGTGATAAATCCAATATTATTGATTTATCACATCAGTTAAGAAATATGCGACAAGATAAATGTCCATTATAGATTTATCACATCGGTTATTATATAAGCGACGTGATAAATAAATTTTCATAGTTTTCCATGGCGGTTATATATAATCGACGTAAAAATGCCACCGTGATAAAAGTTTTATGCACTAGTGGTAACTGATAGTTTTCTTCCCTTAAACAATATAATCTTGGTGTACTTATTATTCGCTCGATAATACCATTTTAATGTTCTATTTCATGAAATTTTCTACTTTATAAGTTACCTAACAGTGGTAATTTTAACAATATTTAATCTCACTATATAATACAATGTTATTTTATTGAATGGATTCATTCATCTTGGATATTGTTTTTAATCATATTTCCACCACCAAAATAATATGTTTAAACCATATTGACGTGTAATTCTTTACCAAACCCATGGGTTTATGTTAGTAGACGCAAAATAGTATTCGATTATACTCATACATATGTAAATTCCCTCTATTACTAGGTTTTAAGAAATATTCATTGAAATAACTAGAGTAATATGTAATAAAAAATATCCATATGTGTGTGTTTCATATGATAGATAACTCACCCCATTCAACATTGTAGAAAATCCATAACATCGAATAGTGACCATTGTAGAGGTTAAAACATCTTTATTTAAATGATGTTATCTTAAGGTATAAATTCATTAACCTTATGTAATGTATAATGTGTGATATTACACATTATATATATATATGATTTGGACCCTTTATATAAAGGTTAATTTTGTGTTACCCTTACATAACAACCCTAAAATAATGGTAGATCCTCATTTATTATTATGTGAAACCATAATCTCAAGGTAATCCATAGAATAACTTCAAAAGAGCCTCTCGTATATAATTAATCCTAAAACTACCATTCTATGGAACTTCCATGAAATGATACGTCTCTTACTTTGATTATGTGAATATTTTAGGTAATAGAAAACCAAGGACTAATTTTTTTTTGATGTCCACTATATATAAGTAATGTTTTGATTACCTTTATATAGCATAGTTTTTTAAAAATATTCATTGGTTATCATTACATAGTCCATATTTATAAAGGTAGATCAATTTTTAAACTTAATTTCAATAATTCAAACTGTTTACCTATTCAACAATTTTTCTTCATTTTTATTCTTATTTTGATATATATCAAATGGTTTTTCTATATTATCACATTTTAGAATTTAACGAATCTAATAAAAATTATAAGAATTATTTAAAACAATAAAATACCCTAAAAATATATCCTTGCAGGAAAAGTGAAAACTATAATAAAACTAACATGATGAACATTGTGAATCATATTTAATGTACACTAATCATAATAAGTAACATGTTCATATTTTTCATTTTTTCATAATATCCATGGTCATCCAATGTTAATTCCCATTTTCATTATATAAGTGGATCATGAAATAGAAGGCAATTTTGGGATTTGATTAACAATATCTTCGCAGAATTATTTTTACCAAAATGTTATAGAGAATAATGAAAAGTTTATTAACCTATGAATTTCTTTAGCTATGTATAAAGAAGCCCCACACATACACTTCTTTCATGTGATGGTGTTTTTATAATCAATAAATATTCCCCATGGATTGTTACATTTATTAATGTTCAAGTGAAAGTGTAAACTACATGGCCAGTTCATGTATCACATACATGAATAAACTGCCCAAAAAACATATTACAAAATATTTTAATAAATGCTAGCACTTGTGGATGGTTTATTGAGGTCATCAATATTGAGAAAAAATATACCCATGATGAATGCAAATAATATTTCTAATAACACTATACTATAAAATAATAACATTGTATTCAATAGTGTTTGAGACATAGAATACCATGTTTAGAAAATAATATTACATATGATGGAATTAAAATGTATTTAATATATAATAAACATTAATTTCATTGATACCTTAATATCTATAAAAAATTTCCTTATCATTTTGAGTTACATGAAAGACTGAGTTTTATCGAACACCATTATAATGATAATATATATTTTTATATGGATTTATATACAAAAAATATTATTATAAATTAATTAATTCAATTGAGGTCATTTGAATCATTTTCATATTGAATATTGATATAAAAACACTAAAAAATATCGAACAAGTACAAATTAAAACCCTTATTTCACAATACGTCTAAAAGAATTATTTCAACATAATTTTTTCTAATTAAGAAAATTTAATTTGAAAAGAATAAATTAAATATTTTGAATAATCATAATTTATAATTTACAATAAGATTAAATTAAATTTTCTCCAAAATTTTTAGTGAAAACATTTAAAATTAATTACATCGTCTTAGATAAAAACAAGTTCACTTGGTGGTTAAACATTGAATCTATTTTTTACTAATGAAACAAATTTAAAAAACCCATGTGATTTCTATAATTCGACCATTTTGAATTTTTCATATATTTTTGTGAGTTTTATGGACAATATTTAATCAATTTATTCTATATAAACTGTTATGTAAGGAAAAAGAAAAAATATATTTTTCTCCCATTCAATATATTTAATGTTATGTGATATGCAGAAAACAACATATGTTCTGTTCTATATATAATATTGAAAATATAAATTATTTATTTTTATCATGATAATTTATAGTTAATTATTAATGATGAATTATTTAATAAAAATGATTAACAAATTCCAGTGTAATAATTATTTAGTTAATAAATAATTAAAAAATTACAGTAAAGTTATTAAAAGTGAACTAAATTAATTGAAATATTTCCTCCATTTTTTAGATGAATATATCATGTTACACATATTTTAACATAATATATTCAATTTATATTTTATTATTGATATAATTAAATTATATTTAATTAAATAATGTCAGAATTGACATTAATTTTATTTTATAATAAATGATATTTTATTAAAAGAGTTAATATTACTAAAAATTATGTCATCTTCCGATTTTTTTTTAAATTTTAATAAATATAAAATATGGTACAATAATGGATCGATTGATATTTTATAATGAATATAATGACCCATAAAATTTGAATCCTTTATGACCATTGTTAGGGTTAAAGTAGTGTTTTTATGTGTCTCGTGCTCTTTTGTTAAAAATATTTTCCAACACATAGAGGAATTTTATTTTATAAATTAATTATCATATTTAAAATCATAGGTCCATGGTTTATAATATGTATCAATCTCATTTAGTCTTGAAGGATAAATTATATTGGTTGGAAAATATGTTAACATGGTAAAAAAAATAGGAATGTAAAAATAAGGAGAAAAATGAGTTAAGGAGAAAAATGTTTAAAAACATGTTATATTGTGTGTTGGATGTGTTTTTAGACGATATAGTCCTTTTAATCCATTAATTAATAATATTTTAGCAACATTAAATTAGGTATACCACCCAATATTGAATAAATTTGAGTATTTACATGAATTCCACTCATCCTTGACTATAAAAGGGAACTCCTTCCCTTCATTTCATCACACCTAGAAATCCATTTTGTTCAAAAAAACACATCCCAAACAACTAAAATAAATTCTTCCCCTCATAATGCAAGCATTATTTTTTCATTAATTCCAGCCAAGCATGGTTTATGTTCAATTTTATGGAGGATTCACAAATAAGAGGTAATATTCTTCTAAATGATTTTTTATTTTATTTCCTTGTCCGCCTCCTTCAAATAATATTTTAAAATAAATATATAATAACCTAACTTTATTAAATATATTTATATGTTTCTATATTTATGGTAAGACCAAAAAACAGACACAACTTAATTTAATAGGTTGTGAAATAATTGTTTTTGTTTGTGGCTCACTACAGCCTCCCGAACCAATGTCATTTATTTTCCCAATATCACCTTTCATGGTTTGGAATAAGAATGTATTTATAGTTTAAATATAATATATATATATATATATATTATTAATTTTATTTCTATTAATTCATAAGGAAAATGGAATCAACATTCATGGATATGTAAATCCTATGATATCCATGAATGTTGCTTTTTTTTATCCTGTCACCAAATTTTTGAGACTACTATAAATATATATATACTAAATAAATATAATAGTTATATCATGTTTTAAAATCTTTATATTGTTAAATATTGATCTATGTATGGTTTTAAAAAGTTAACAACTCATAATATACACAAAAAACACTGTATATATTACAATAAATAATTAAAATAATGATAAATAATTAACGAATGGGTGATAAGATGTAAAAAAAGAATCATATATGATATTATTAATATTTTTATTTTTTTGTTATCAGTTAATATCCTGATTTAAACAACTATACATGAGGTAGAAGAGTGTTCAACATAAAAGTTGTTTAATGTAAGTGAATTTGTCTGAATTTACATTATATTGAGAACTATTGATTACTATTATCAAATTATCTTTTATGTGGTGTATAAACAGCCCTTTTGACATGGAATATCATGCATAATTCAATATTCCTGATATTATATGTTTCAATTATCATTGTTTCATCTATGGGGTTATGAATTGTTAATTAAAAAATTGTAAGAGTTGTTGTGCAATGTCACATTCTTTTGTGATTGTTAACTTTCGCTTGAATAATCTACTTTATTAAAATAATATTTTATTATGAATCAAATTTATATTATATATAAATATTCTACTATGAAATATATGATTATATCCTAAACTGTGTACCATTTTTTCATATGGTGACTAAATAAATGTTATTTTATTAAATATGTAAATATTGATAAATATGTATCCTTTAATTAATATGGATATTTGATAAAGAACATTGTTTATGAATTAATTAGATTATTTGATACATGAGTATGTACTGGTAAAAAAAGTACATCGTTTGGGGAAGGGAATATTCAAGGCCCCTGATGCATCGGTAATCTCATGAGACTACTTAGATGAAAAAATTTGATAGGTTTTTAACAATGTTATTTTAAGCATTATGGTCACCAGATCCTGATAGTATTGAATATTTCAAGAGTGAGACTTGATTTGCAATAACTAATCATTTTCAGCATTTGAAATTCAGTTATTACTATTTAGGATATTTTCAACATTATATTATCTCTAGATGCATTTCATTTTCACTTGTTGATTAAATGGTATGTGATTTCAGCTACATAACTTCCCAACATTATTGTTCCTTATATATTAATGTATTCATGATATTTAATCATTAATGTGTGTTTAATTATTAATATTTACATGTTTATTTTTCTTATTAATTATGAATTATACTGGTAAACATAAATATTTTTTAGAATTATATATCACTCTTATTTTGTTTCCATTTCCAATGATTCTATGAGAATTAATATAACAGATATGTGTGGATACAATAGATGGTAAAAATTTATTCAAAAAAATATGTCATAATTTTTTAATTCATATTTAATATTGTACTAAAATAGGAATATAGGTTACTAAGACTACTAAACTATTTGGTCCATATGGATGTGATTCTTTGTATCTTATTCCAATATAATGGTAGCAAGCACTTGGTCTAGGATTTTTGGGTTGGGGTTTCCACATTTAGTGTCAAATAATGTTCAGTAAAATCATTAGGAATAATATTTATGGAAATATATATTAGGGATCTTAACCCAATGATATATTTTTTTTGATAATTATAGAATATTATACTAAATTTTCTTAAGAAATGGATTATGTTGGTCTTCCTAGAAATATATCCCCCGATGTATACGACAAGTAGACATAGTTATGTAATATATGTATATTTGGGTAATAACTTCAAAGAGGGGACGTTATTCATGACTTGATTGTAGCTTGTTACATGACAACACACCTCACTACACATCTAGTTTGACACTCCCAGAGCATATGCTTAGGATAATTTACATTTTCTTTAAAAAAAATTATGAAGGATTTAAAATGATTATGAAAAGAAACGAACTAAATTAAAAATAAGTTGTATTATAATGATGAAAATTTTATATGATTAAATCATCCAAAAAATGATTATAAGGATAAAACTTAGTCCAAGATATCTTCTATGATGATATAAGACAGATGATGTTTATTTTAAGAAGTATTTTTACCAATATTATTTTGATATAAGAATTATAAAACTTATATGGATTTCATTACCTTTTAGAAGAATTTGTGTATTTATTAACATAAAAAATGGAAACATTTTTTGTTGGTGAAAATACATCATGTATAGAATGGTCGTGGGGTTTGAACCAAAAAAACGAAGAATGATAAGGGTTTCACGCCTACTAGTAGACTATGTGATGTTTTGGTTAATGTAACATCCCAGTTCCGAAAGCCACCCAGAGGCGCCCCATACCTAGTTGGTCACATGGATTCAAGAACATTTCCCCCAAACTCCAGAGGCTGCCGACTTGTAGCGAGGGCCTTGGGTGTGATAGTGGGGAAACGATGCCCTCATTGGCAGATTAGACAGTGGAAGTAAACAAATACTTACAATAGTGGAAGTAGGAAGTATCCAACAACAGTAAACAGTGGGAGACTAGAATAATAAAACAACCATAGCACATATATATAAATGATTCAAGATACATATGTCTAGGAAAGAATCCAAAAAAGTCACAATGGTGTAAAATTCAGGCAGTTTTAAAGAAGTTAAAAAAATAACAGCTCCTCAGCATCGCATGCGTTAGATTTGTCCCATGATCTCTAGCTCCATAGATATCAATTACCTAAAGTAGAATGCCTCTTTCCCTTTTCTATACCTACAAAAATATAATCAGTTTGTTCCCAAAAGCATGACCCAAATAGGGTGTTAGACTATATCCCAGTAGGCAACCACCCGAAGATCTGTGCCTAACAGTCAGTGAATATATGTCATGTAAAAGTACAGAAAGTCCTAAACCGTAAAGTGAACAGCAGTAAAAAATCCACAGTTCAATATCAAGAAGTAGTGAATCAACAAATAAATCTCACATAGGTAACCCTATTGGAATTACTCACAGCCATACCCTCTGCTCCAATGTAAGAAGTACAAACAACCCTCTGGGTGGTACACATAGCCCAACCCCCATGGTTCTGCCATAGAAATTTAATAAGACTCTCGGAGGAAGCGCTCAAAGTTTATACCCTCACAGTCAATGGTTTAGCAAGACTCTCTAAGGAATCTCAGTCAGTCCATTCACCATATAGTCTAGGTGAAGAATCACTATTTGAGGAAGCTCATAAATTCCATTCCCTACATAGTCTATATTAGTCAATGACTCTCTGAAGAAGCTCAAATGTCAATTCCCTTTATAGCCCCGAGGTCTAGGACTCTCTGAGGAATCTCACTCGGTCAATTCTCCTTATAGTCTAGATCATTCAATTCATACAAAGACTCACTGAGGAATCTTAGAAAGTCAATCCCTATATAGTCTAAATTAATCAAGGAATCTTTGAGGAATCTCGCTTGTTCAATTCCCCTTATATCCACATCTGGTTCTAGGGTCTCTCAGGATGCTCACTCAGTCAATCCCCCCATATGGGTACTACACTAGGTTCTCACGACCCTGTGTAGCTCAATGAGCATAGTAGTGTAATAAAGATAAATTAAACCTACAGAACTACTTGGCTAAATAGTCTACATCAAAACAATAATGTCAGAATACAACTCTCCATCCTACAGCAACAGGCATGGAAAACATGCAAGCCATCCAAAGGCTAAACATGATAAAATGGTCTTAAACAAAATAATGCATGGGGAAAACACATCCAAAGAATATCAATCAATCCAATTCATCTCCAAATAACATCTACACATGCATACAAGCATGGAAGGAAAACAATAGGGGTAAAACGGTTAACACACAGTACCCAATTCAGGGGTATTGGTGGAATTTTCACATAATACTCAAAAACATCGAATGGTACGCCTCAAACCACCTACCTCAGAGTTAGGAGATCAATATACTTGAACAACAAGTCTTGAATATTTTGTGAACACTGTATATCTTTGAAAATTTATAAAACATTCAACCGATGATAACATGGAAAAAAGAGGAATTGGAAAATGATGGTCTAGAAGAAGAGATCACTCGCTGATTCGATTCCAACGCAAATAACAAAGTTCAATTCAGAGGATAGATAGAGGCTCAAGGTTTTGTATAAGATCTATGGTGTTATGGGTTCTCTTAGATGGATGTTCCGTAAAAAAGGAGGTTTTGTCCATCAGATGTGACCCCAGTGCGTTTAATGAAAAAAAAGAAAGTACAAGGCATGTACTTTTCAAGTACATGATGTGTACGTACTGTTTCCGTAATCCACTTTAAGAAATCTCCAAAAAAACCTCACACTGTCATGTGCATGGCCGCTACATGGACAGCACCAGACAACAAGTGATAGGGAACTACACGGTGTATACTCATAATGTACACAACGTTTACTTTGGAAATTTCCATGATTTTCATCTTTTCTCAAAAATTACCAGAAAGGGAAAAATACCTGGAAAGAATATCTAGGTTCTTGAAAACAACCCCCCTTATAGAGATTCATCCCTGAGATTCCATGGCTCAGTGTAGAAGAAGAAACCCCGAATAGCTCCCTCCACTGTGCTCATACATCAGCCACCCTCTCCCACGTCTCATCCTGTACCCACCCGTGCTTCCATAGCACCCATACCATAGGAACATAAATTCCACAAAAAACCTTTGTAATGCGGTCAAAAATCTAGATGGGAAGCTCCTCAAATGATTCATCCACTTCTAACTAAACCTACTTGTGTTGAAATACATGAGACAGGTCTGAAAAGTAACGCCGATGCCGAGAAACGTGAAAAACATCGTGCATAGCCCGGTACCTCTGAGGTAACTGTAACCAATAGGAAACCTGCCCCACTCTCTCTAACTCCTTAAACGACCTGATGTTCGTTGGTGAATGTTTACCCTGTCTCCTAATCCTCCTGTCCCTCATCCTCAGTGTGACAAGAAATAAAACAAGATCCCCGACCTCGAACACTAGAGTTCATCTCCGCTGATCAGCATATGACTTCTGTCGAGACTGTGCAATAGACATACTCTTCTGAATCAACTCTGTCTTCCTTGTGGTCTCTTGAACAAGACGAGGTCCCAGCAAAGCTACCTCTCCTTCCTCCAGCCAACAAAATGCTGATCTGTATGGCCTACCTTACAAAGCCTCATATGGTGCCATCTTAATGGTTTCTTGAAAACAATTGTTGTAGGAAAATTCCATAAGAGGTCGATGATTCTCCAAAGAACCTCCGAAAATATACAATAAATTCTCAAAGAATGTACTCATGCACCTAAATCATATGCTTGGACTAGAAATCTACCAGGGGGTGGTAAGTTTTACTCAAAAGTACTTGTGTACCCAAAGCCTTTTGATGCCCCTACCAGACCCATGAAGTAAAACATTCATCCCTATCTGAAACAATGATGTATGGAACTCCATGAAGACGTAAAATCTAACAGATATACAACTTCCCCAACTTATCAACACTGGAGGTCTCCATGATCAGCAGGAAGTGGGAAACCTTCATATGTTTGTAAATGGAAACCCATACAACATCATTCCATCGAGGTGAACTCAGAAACCCTATCACGAAGTCCATCATGACGTCGTTCCACTTCCACTCAGGAATGGGTAACTGCTGTAAATGTACTATTGGTGTTAATGCACCACTATCACCTAATGACAAGTGGAACATCTCATTAAGAAAATAGAAACATCTCCCTTCATAACTGGCCACCAATACTGGCAGTGAAGACCACGATACATCGTGGTGATGCCACGATGACCTGCCCAAACAGAGAAATGAAAATTTCGTATTAGCTCCCCACATATATCTGTTGGCACCCAAACACATCCCTGGAAATGAAAGATCTCATCCTCTCCTAATATCCATCTAGGATAAGGTTCCACTCTTGACACACTCTCCCACAAGACTAGTCCTTCAGAGTCTGGTAGCTGCCTCATTCGCAGGAGGTCAAGAAGTGTAGAGGTTACCACTATAGAAGATGGAAAAGCATTCCCTTGTCTTTCGTGCACCTCCAAATGCATCTCAGAGAACAGATCCATAATATTCCTCTCACTTATGTCCTATTGAACTTCCTATATTTGAGTCCAATAGCTCAATGAATTAGCTACAGTGTTGCCTTTCCCAGGCGTTCAGGTAAGCTTTAAATCAAAGTATTGTACGTACTCAACCCACCTCTGTTGTCTCAAATTCAAATCACGCTGAGTGAACATGTACTTGAGACTCTTGTGGTTGGTGAAAACCACAATGTTTTCTCCCAGAATATAATGTCTCCAATAGCGTAGGGAATGAACAATAGCTGCCAACTCGAGATCGTGCGTCAGGTAATTCCTCTCATGTGGCATCAACTGCTGAGAACTGTACGCAATGACTCGATCTCCCTGCAACAGACCAACTCCTAGCCCGATACCTAAAGCATCACAATAAATAGTATATCTCTTTCCCAGATCTGGAAAGGCTAGTATCAGTGCTGGAGTCAACCTCCCTTTCAGCTCCAGAAAAGATGACTCACAAGAATCTGAATATAAGAACATCACACCCTTCTTGGGCAGACCTATCAGTGGTGCTGCTATGTGTGAAACGTCATGTATGAAGTGCATGTTGTATCTAGCTAGCCCTTGAAAACATCGCACCTCAAAGACATTCTTCAGCTTCTCCCAAGAATCTACTACTCTCACTTTTTGTGGGTCTACTAATACACCTGTCTGTGAAATAACATGACCCAAGAAGTGATTTTTTCCATCCAAAAGTTGATCCTTGAAATTTTTTCATAAGTTTGATTCTCTCTCAGTGTACTCAAAACGATCTCAAGATGGGTAGCATGGTCATGTTGATTGTGAGAGTACCCCAGTATATCATCCACGAAAACCACAACGAAAGAATCCAGGTAAGGGTGGAACAGTCGGTTCCTCAGTGCCATGAAAACTGCTGGTGAGTCCGTGAGACCGAACGACATAACCATAATATTTTATAGACCATACCTGGATTAGAAGGATGTAAGAGGTATATCTGATGGTCTAACACGTAACTGATGATAACCGAAACTCAAGTCAATCATGGAAAACACCTAGTCTCCTCAATGCTGATCAAAGAGATCATCAATCCTCAAGATGGGATCTCGGTTTTTGATCATCAATTGCTTAAACATCATATAGTCCACAAAATTTCTATGGGTACCATCTTCCTTCTTCACAAACATTAAATGTGAACCCCATGGAGAAATTCTGGGTCAGATGAAACCCTTTTCCTGCAACTCCTCCAACTACTTCTTTAGCTCCTATAACTCAGGTGTAGCTATCCTATAAGGATGAATGGACACTGGTGGTGCTCCTGGCACGATCTCAATAGAAATTTCTACCTCTATCTCCAGAGGCAAACTTAAAAATTCATCTAGAAAGACATCCCTGAAACAATCCACTACTAGGGGAAATTCTAACTGCAAATTCCCTTGTTCATCCATATATAGACTGGAAACCTGGGTTGTATCTCCTCTTATCCCATGATGCTTGGGTCCTGATCTGCTCGCCTGGACATCCCACTCACCCTAATAAAGAAATGATATGCCCTATGGTTATATGAAACTCACCCTGCGGCAATAACAGTCGACGACTTCCTAGAATGGAACTAAACAGTCCAGCCCGAGAATGATATCATAGCATGTCATATCTAGGACATATAGTTCCCATAAAAAGTGACATCCACCAACCTGTAGAGGTAATTATCTGCACTATCAAATAGTAGCCATCCTTGTCCCCAACGAATTGTCTAGCGTTAAGATTTTAGAAAAATGAAAGATGCAGATACCATGGCACTCCACAATGGAAAAGAAGATTAAACTATGTGAATCCCATGTATCAAAAAGAGAATAACCTAAAAATGAGGCTACTAAGATTGTACCTCGAACTATAGAAGGTCTGGTATCCTGCTTCTGCAGGGTCTTCTCTACAACAAAAGTCTGGCATGTACCGCAACACTATGACCCTACCTGACCACTATGAGCTGATCCACCCTGATGTCACTGAAAACCGGGCGACTAGATGCCACATCGATGACCTCCACCTCGACCCCAATGGCCAGATGAAATCCAGTTCCCAAACTAGTGAGATGATGTTGGAGCTTCTCCTGAATGAGGTGTCATAGAGGAACCCCTGTCACCAGCTAATAGTGTGGAGAACTGACAAAAGCATTGATGGTGACCCATCTTGCCCCAATATAGGCACTCCATTGGGTCTCTCGGGGAATTTGGCCTCATATTCCTGCTTATCCCTCACCGGTAGCACACCACCCAGCTACCAGAATATACATCCCGCCTAAACTGATCTCCTCGTGCAGCCTCCCTATGGCGCTTCCTGATGTCAGCTAGCGGATCACTAACTCTGGATCTGAACCACCCTCGCTCACAGCTCCATAATCTATCAGATTGCACTCAATAATTAGCGCCTAGTTATCGATATAGAATATCTAAGTCATCATGAATATGTTCTCCTACGATCGGATTTCGTGCCTCAGACCATCCTCAAACTTCCATGCATGGAAAAACTCATCACCTCCTGAAATAGGAATGAAACGCTATAGCTCTGTAATGCAATAGTAATACCCCATCACAGAAAGAGTACCATGCTCCAGGCTTATGAACTCCCCGCCTCAATTGGCCCTCACGGTCTCTGGGTAGAAGTAATCCAAAAATATACACCAGAACTCCTCCCAAGACATATTCTAGTAGTGTCCATCCTAAGAGAGATGACATCCCACCACCTCTTGGCGGAGTATCAGAGAATGTAGGTTGTGAGCTTCACCCTCCTCTATGGTGGTACCTCGATATTCTCCAATATCATTAGCGTGGGTTCGAGCCATGAATCTGTAGCCTGTGGTCCTCCTTCCCCTGAGAAGATTGGAGGATGCTGCTGCTGGAAAACCCGTGTGAAATCTTCCATCGATGGGGCAAGAGGTGGCACTCACTGGATGGTCAAAATCATCATTAGAAAACCCTCCCAAAACTGTGCATTGGTGCCTACAAGGGGTATATCTGCTAGTTTCAAGGATGGAAAAATAGGAGGATCTATATAGAGTCCCTAATCTGCCATATCAGGCATCTGATCACAACCCTCTAACTGGTGGTCAACTGTTGGATGTCTAGGTTGCATGATTCTGCAAAGTCAAATGCACACCTTAGATTCAAGATAATTAAAGACTGAAACTGGAAGGATAAGAAAGGAACAGAAGAATAAATACATTCAATTTTTGCACAATATGACTACATGACTTGTACTTTTCCTACACGGCATGTTCCCTTAATTCATTTACAAGGGAGTGTACTTCTGCATAAATAGGTCATGTAGTACCCCAAACACACGGTGTGTTGTCCCAACACATGATGTGTACTTGAATCCTATTTCCCTCTCTGATTCCTTCTACACGATTAAGACACACGGCTCTCCTAATACATGATTACATGGCATTTTCAAGGTAGAAACAACATATACTAGACAAGAATCACCTGGCCCATGTTGTTAGTGACACAAACTGACACATGACTCACAATACATGGTTTGTTCCCGGAGGACACGACATGTATGTGAAAAGATATCACCGACCTATTTGGATTGCGACACGATTGGGTACCTAGGTCAGACTCCACAGTGTGTGCAGTACTGACACGGTCTGCATAACTAATTGTTTCTTCATCCGTGTTGTTAGTGACACGGGCGGACACTGGGCAATCATAACAGGGAATGCATAGACGATAAATGGAATGTTTACTAAAGTATTTCCATATCCCGTGTCTCTTCCCACACAGCCTATGACATAGGAATGGACTACATGATGTGTATATAAAGTACATGGCTTGTACTTAAGAAAAAATGTTTATTCTTGAATAGAATAACACATGGCATGTAGTCAAAACTACACGGTGTTTATTCTATGTTTTCCCAGATAGTAAGCCTCAAAAACTACTCCAGAGCCCAAAAAACACTGAAATGATCAAGGAAAGTGACAATTTACGATCTGTGAGGGACTATACTCCCTGAGAATTAAAACGTGGTATCTTTTACATGTTATAAATGCCAATACAAGATAATGATCCACCATATTCCATTCTATGGGGGCCCAAAACACCTCAAGATCCAAAGTATGGCACTCATCCAAACCAATCCTTACACAAACAATGATCTAACAAGAAGCATAGATTCTATCACGACATCTATCACAACAACATGCATATTGTAAAAAATATCTATCACCACAACATGCAATTGCTAATGCACCCAAAATGGCATCGATAAAATGCATGACATGTGAATTCTAGAAAGTATCTATATGTTTCATGAGATGGCATACCCTCATCTCCTCGGGTTGCGAGAGAAATAGAACTTCAATAACAACACTGGTGACAAAACGAAACTTGTGAATCACATTGGGTGAAATAAAATCAACTATTACATAGAAAAACAAGAAAACTGTAATAAACGAGGTAGATTGGCTTTTCCATGTACACGGTTTAGCTAATCTCAGGCATATCATATTATGAAGTACCCCATTTATCTTATCCCTGGATAAAGGCTCCAAACAGTAAATCAAGAGAAAAGAATTCCTTTGATACCACTTTGTAATGTCCCGGTTTTGGAAGCCACATAGAGGAGCCCCCTGCCCGGTTGGTCACATGGCCTCAAGCGCATTTCCTCGAATGTTAGAGGCTGCTAACTAGCAGCAAGGGACTTGGGTGTGATAGTGGAGAAACGATGCCATCATTAGATGAGTACACAGTGGATGTAAACAAATACATACAGTAGGAGAAGATGGAAATATCCAACATCAATAAACAATGAGAGACTGGAATAATAAAATAACTAGAGCACAAACACATATATATATATATGATGCATGATACATATGTCTTGGGAGGCATCCAACCAAGTCACCATTCTAGAAAATACAAATAGTGGTAAACCGACTACAAAAAAATTAACAGATCCTCAGCATCGCAAGCCATATCTTGGTCCCCTGCTCTCTATCTCCACAGCAATCAGGTACCTGATGTAGAAGGAAGCCTGCCCTTATCTATTCCTGCAATAATATAATCTGTTTGGGCCCGAAAGCATGACCCAAACAGGGTGTGAGACTAAATCCAAGTAGGAAACCTCTTGAAGATCTGTGCCTAATATTCCGTGAATATATGGCATGTAAAAGGATAGAAAGTAGAAAATATGAAATTTATCAGTAGTTATCAATCCACAGTTCTCTATGTAGCAGCAGTAAAACAACACCAAAATCTCACACAGGTAACCCTCTAGAAAGTACTCAAATCCATCCCCTCGAGTACTATCTAATAATTAGAGACAACCCTTTGGGTGGTACACATAGCCCAACCACTCTGGTTCTGCCATAGGAATTTAATAAGACTCTCAGAGGAAGCGCTCATAGTTTATCCCCTCATAGTCAAAGGTATAACAAGACTCTCTGAGTAAGCTCACGCAGTCCTTTCCCTATAGAGTCTATGCAAAGAAAGACTCTCTAAGAAATATCACACAGTCAATTTCCCGCATATTCTAAGGTAGAGAAGGACTCTATGAGGAAGATCACATGTCAATTCCCCTTATATCCCCAAGGTCTATCACTCTCTTAGGAAGCTCACTCAGTAAATTCCCCTTATAGCGCAGGTCGTTCAATTAAAACAATGAATCTCGGAGGAAGCTCACAGAGTAAATCCCTTTATAGTCTAAAGTAATCACGTAATTTAAATGGAAGCTCGCGTGGTCAATTTTCCTTATAGCCCCAGGTGGTTCTAGGATCTCTTAGGATGCTCACTCGGTCAATCCCACCTTATGGCCTACTACACCAGGTTCTCACAGCCCTATATAGGTCAACAAGCGTAGAAGTGTAATATATCCAAAGTAAAACAACATAATTACTTCGCTAAATAGACTACATCATAACAAGCATGTGAGAATACAATAGTCCACCTTACAACAATAGGCATGGAAAGCAATCAAGGAAGCCAAAGGCTAAACATGACCAAACAGTCGTAAACAAAACAATTCATGGGTATAACACATCCAAATAATATCAATCAACCCAATTCATCTCCAAATTACCTCTACATAGGCATACAATCATGGAATGAAATCAACAGGGGTAAAACGGTAAACATGTAATACCCTGTTCAAGGGTATTGGTGGAATTTTCACATAATACACAAAGACATTGAATGGAAAGGAACAAACCACCTACCTCGGGGTTAGGAGATCAATATAATAGAACCACGCGGCTTTAGTCTCTTTAGAACACTGTAGATCTATGAAAATGTATAAAACGATCAACCCACGATTACATGGAAAAGATGTGGAATTGGAAAAACGATGCTCTAGGAGAAGAGGGAACTCATTGATGCGATTCCAATGCAACTAATAGAGTTCAATTCTAAGGATGGATTGAGGCTCAGGAGTTTGTCAAAGATCTGTGGCCGTACGAGTTTTCTCAGATGAACGAGACCTAAAAGAAGATGGTTATGTCCGCCAGACGTGACCCCGATGCGTTTAGTGAAATAGAATGTACACGGCGTGTAATTTTGAAGTACATGGCATGTACTTACTATTAACATACTCCACAATAATTGGCCTCTGAAACACCCTCACACAGTCATGTGGATGGCCACTACACGACCATCACCCGACTACCTATGGAAAGGAAGTGCATGATGTGTACTAATAAAGTACACGACCTGTAATTTAGAAATTTCTAGACTTTTCCTCTTTTCTCTGAAATGACCAGAAAGGGAAAACATACATGAAAAGAATATCTGGATTCTTACATTTAATATGTCATTATTATTATTTAAAACATTTGTTGATTAAATACAATTTATGAACCAATAATATGAATTTTTCGGTATAGAGGGCACTATATTAACCATATTGTTTGTTGGAAAATATTTAGATACATATGGAAAGACCTTTCATCCATTTATAGATTTGAAAATCCATTAAATGTGAATTATAGTTGTTAAAAAAGACATTTTTTTGTGGATATTTATTTCATCGAAGAATAGAAGAATAGGAAATTGATTGATGTATAACCAATGGCTGAAATTATTCTTATGAAAAAAGGAACATATTACATATCTTATATTATTTTATTATGATGTTAAACAGTTAGTAAATATTGGTTAATTGTTATTGAAACAAAAACATTATCCTAATACCTTAATCTGCGTTGAATCGTAGGACTTGTTGATCATCCTATATTTATGGCTTAGATTCCCTTAAATATCCATTGATCACTCACTTTCTAGTGAATAATGACTTGAATCACTCTCTATAAAAACTTATGACTTTCCTCCATATCCATGTCATTACATCCCACTGATGGTCTCCTATATATATGACTAGAAATATTTTATTCCATATAAATGTGGTTCTTCCATTTCACTCTCATTAAAAAGGTATTTTATTAACTATTTTTATTGTCGGGGTCGTTAAACTGTGATATTTTCATATATGAAACCCTTGATTACTAATATCACTTTTAAATTGAGGGGATTAATTTTTTCTAATGATAGGAGAGTTTAAAAACATGAAAATATAAAAGAAATTTTTTTATTCAATAGTGTATATAACATTAAAAACCTAGTTTAGAATAAAATATAATAGACCAAAATAGTAAAATATATTTCCTTTAGAAGAATTTTTTTTTGATATCATAATATACACCAACTATTGACTTTCATTGATAGCATGTGTTACATGTAAGATCGATTTTTAACATATAATTAAATATTATTAATATAATTATTTAATATGACAATTATCACTTAGCAGTCAGAATTGTGGGTTTGAATAGTTTTATCTAAATTGTTAAAAATCATACTTTAACCAAATTCATTGTTTATATATTGATTATAAATTATCATCATCGACAACTAAATGAAAGATATATGTTTTTAGAAAAATATTATTTTTATAAAATACAGTTTAATCGAACATGTCACACATAATTTAAAATTAATTTTAAACACATTTCTTAAATAAATATGAAAAAGTAAACTCCATTTTCTAAAGATTAATTCCAAAATTATCTTATCAATTTTTTTTGTTTTTTTGGAAGTTTCATTTATTGATAAATATTAAATAAACATAATTTATTTGAAAACATAATTTTAGTATAAATAATTTACATTGTTAAATTACTTTAAGAAATGTATTAAAAGTCAAATAGTTCTATTATATATATATTTTTACAATTTAGGTCATTTTAATTATTTTCATATCAATTTTTGATATAAAAATTATATAATCTTTAGAACATTTTCACATTAAAAAGCCACTTTCTCGTCAAGTCTACAAGATTAATTTTATATTAATTATTCCACTTTTATTAAATTTATTATAATAAATGAATCACATATTTTTAATCATCATAACATTTAATATCTAATATTTTAAACCTCATTATTAGATAAATAATTACTAGAAATAATTAAAATTAATTACAGTGACTAAGAGAAAATCAAGTTTACATTGTGGTTAAAAAAAATAAAGTGTAATAAGACTCACAACATGTCAAATGCCCTTTATTTGGACATATTTAGACCCTTATGATGTTTGGATCAATTTTTATGGGATTACGATCATGTTTCAATGAAAGTGGTATATATAATATATAATGTAATGAAAAAGTATAAAATAAAATAATTTTCATTCTTTTCAGATATATAATCCTTTGGGATTTTCAAAAGAAACATAAGTTTGGTTACATATATCATTTTTATAAGTAAAATATTTTTTATGATTATAATTTATCTTTTTTTAGAGATGAATTTGTTACTTCAAATGCATACAGAATTACAATATGGTAAGTATTTAGTTAAAAACTATAACACATGATTCAAAAAATATTAAAAGCTAAGTATGCTGAATTAATTAACTCAATAAAATATATTTTTAGATAAATATATCATTTTATAAATGTGTAAACATAATTAATTCAAATTATATTACTACCGTGATATTATTAAATATAAATTAAATAATTAATCACAATATTTACATTAATGTTATTTTATAGTAAATGATATTTTATTAAATTATTTAAAATTACTTCTAAATCCCATCATCTTAGAATTGAATTTTAAATTTTTATAATTATAATATATTTTCCTTAATGGACCAATTTACCATTTAGAATTAATATATTTTCCTCTAAACATAAAAAATTGATTTAATCAGGTTAGAGTAAAAGGAATGTATATTCACATTACATGTGTCTATTTTAAAAATAATTTCCAACACGCAAGGAATTTTTATTTTATAAATTATATTGAATAAAAAAATATGTGAGATAAAATTTATAATATTAACCAATATAAATTTTCCTTAAAGGATAAATTTATTTCTTTTAGAATAATAGTTAATATAATAAACAAACAAAAATAGTAAAATAATCGATCATATGATATAAAAATAAAAATTTTTATATCATGTGTTATAATGTGTTATGATGTAATATATATAAAATATGATTCTTTAAAAAAATTTAAATATTGTAGCCATATGAGGAAAGTAACACCTCCCTAAATTGAATACTTTTGAGTATTTATAAGAATTACACTCTACGTAAACTATAATGAAAACTAATTCCCCTCTCTTATTCACACCTCTAAAGAAATTATAAATTTTTGTGATCTTCCCAAATCACTCTCAAACTTCCCTCACCTAATTTTATTAACCTTATTTTTTTAAAATAAAATTGATCCAAACAAGGTTTTATAGAAAACCCGTGGAGGATATCTGAAGAAGATGTAATGTTCTTCTAAAAGCATTTTTATTTTATTTCCTTCTCCACATCAATAAATTAATTTTATACCATGATTTTATAAAATTATAGTTATATAAAATATATATATATATATATTATTTGTTATATTATGTTTATGAATTACAACCATACAAAGTTACATTAATTGGTCTATTAAATAATGGTTCTTGTGTATGGTGGACTACCACCTCACAGGCATATGTCATTGATTTTTCCATTACAAACTCAAATGGTCTGTAATAATGGTATATTTATTGATTATATATTGTATGTACAATATTTATTATTTTATTATGATTTTATAACTATTATATTACACATACCATCATGTTTTGCATTTTGTTGGAATATGATAAAATCAGTCGTGTGTGTGGTGGAGTACCGCCTTGAAGTGCAATGTGATTCATTCACTTATTAATAGAATATATTATGGAATAGTTTCATATAAATATTATATATATATTAAATAAAAAAATTAATAATAATATATATTTATCATTTAATTCTCTTTTATTCATTACAACTAGAAAATGGAAACACCATTCATGTTTATGTACCATATACTCTCTCCATGGAAGGTGAATTTCACTTCTATCAAAAATGAAAGAATAATTTAAATATATATATAATTAATATATATTATATTTATTTCAATTTTATAATTCTATAGATTAACTAAAAAAATTATGTAATAATAATAAAAAATAACAATTCAAAACATACTACAAAAAATATGATATTACATGAAATAAAGATAATAATGATATATTATTAATGAATGGGTGATAAGATACTATAATTGAATCATATAATATATTAATAATATTATTATATTTTTATTATAATTTAGTTACATGATTAAAACCATTATACACGAGGTTGAAGAGCGTTCAACCAAAAAGAAGCGCAAGGTATGGGAATTTGTCTCAATTTACAATCAATTGAAAATTATTTATTAGTACGCCCTAATTCAATTTAATGTGTTGATTGTTATTACATTTTGACTTGTTATTTCATGAATAATCTTTTGTCATTATATTTCACGTTTCAATTTTTCTTATTTCATGCAAGGGGATTTGAATTGTAAATATCAAAATAGTAAGAGTTATTAAAGAATCTCTCATTATTTTTGATTTGATAAATTTCTCATCAAATAATCATTTTATTGTAATAATTTATCATTGTAAATTAAATATATAGTAAATATTCATGTTCTTGTATGATGAATATTATTATTTCATAAACTATATACTATTCATTTAAATGTGAAGTTTACTTTGAATGTTAATTGAATAACTGTGGAAATATTGATAATTTTGTATCCTTTAATAAATATAGACATTTTATAGGGATAAATATTTATGAATTGAATATATTATTTGATATATATTGAAGGATTTGGACATGAAATACAAGGGTTAGGAATAGGTTATTACAATTCACTTGATTCATCAGTAATCTCATGAGACATCTCAGTTGGCCAAATCAGATGGATTTTCAACTTGTATGTTTTAATCAATCTAGAGTATTTATCTTGCCAGAAGATGGTTTTTTCCAGAAGATATGATTTCCAAAAATTAATCATTTCCTACATTTGGTATCCAATAATTACTATCTGGGAATTTTTTAGAATAAGATTCTCTGGATGTATTTCATTATAATTAATTGATAAATGACATGTTTTCAGTAACTCATATTTCTTTATTGATTATCCCTTATCTATTCATGAATTCATGTTATTTAAATGGGGTGTGTTATCAATTATTTACTCTTTTATTTTGATTATTCTTATTTTTTCATTATTGACTATACAGAAAATAAATGCTACTGATCATTTGATCCCAACTTTATTTTTTTATTTCCCCAGGATTTCATGAAGAATACTGTGAATGATATAAAAGAATATTCAAGATGCAATATATTTTTTATAAAAAATATATTTTATAAATTTTTTGTTCAATTTTAAATCAAGACTCAATAATGTATAGTAAGACTAATAAACTATTCATTCCTTTAGGATCCAATTTTTTTTCTTATAAAAATGTAATGGTATCAGACACTAACTCTGGGATTTTGGGGTTTGGGTCACTACAGTAGTTTTCAACAAATAAATCATATCATTATTATATATCATATAAATACAAGTCTATAGGGAATATGACCCTCGTGCACCTAATAGAAAGGCCTAAAGTGTGTCATGAACCCTATAGGCTATAAATAAGTCCATGTCAACAAAATAAACATATTAATCTTGTATTTTTTGAGTTAAATAATAAATAACACATATTTTAACACTACCAATAATCTGAAATGGTGCATTCATACATTGAACATCCATTTAGAACCATAAAAATTATTTTATAAAAATAATTCAATCCAAATGGAGCACAAAAAAAGTTATCATAAAAATAAAAATAAAAATAAGTTTAAACTATGATGTATCTAAATATATAAAATAATGATAAAATTAAGATTATATAAAAATCAATAATATTATAATGAAAAAATAACACAATTTTGTCTCCTAATAACCAAATTTGACCATCAGACATTCTTGAACAATATGTGGTTAAGAGAGATAGGATAATAGGCTGGAGCTTTTAGAGAACCCAAACCTAAACATGGAAAGTCCACAAGATCATTCGAAACAATGTTGTATTAGTAGGTTCTGATTATAAAAAGACCAGGAGTATTTTTTCACCAAAATTCCAAAGCATTTCCTTTATATGAATATTATTGAAATTATTTTTTGAAATATTGTATATTATAATTAATTTTTTTTAATACAACAAGAAACCCAAGTATAATCACTGTTGAAATTTGAATTTAAAAAATTCATTAAAACTAAAAGTGAAGTATTTTATATTTCTATTAAATAAAATTTCAAAATAATTTAACATAACAAAACAATTTTTAAAACAATAATAGTGAACAGTTCAAAAAAATTTAAAATATAAAAATGAATGATCAAAAAAATCAATACATCAAAAATTTCACATACTACAGAAATATATATCAATGTAATCTAGTGTAAAAATGAGATAGGTATGGGAAAAGTATCAATGATAAACTAACAGAATATGATACATATTACCAATCATATGATTGAAAATTATAAATATTATATAACAAGATAAATTTATAATGGATAGAATAATTTAAAATAATAATTCAAGATTAATATAAGTGAGTAAAAATTAAATGTAAATAATTATGTAAATAATTATAGAGTGGTCATTATTATTTGTAAATAATTATATGAAACACCTAAACATCCCCTAATATGATCCAATATATAAACAGGTGAAACTATTTAATGTCCTAAAAATGATGTCATTAAATAAAATAATCTCAAAATTCCTTATCTAGGTTCATCAGTGGTACTCACTAGTAGAGTTCATAACACAATATGATGGAATAATATTCATAACAAGACCCTAAAGAGCATATTTATCACCTCCAAATCATCCAATAAAATTCCAAGGATTCCAATGATATAATTATCATGGGGTACGAATGTAAGTTTGACATATCATATGAACATTAACCACAATATTCATGAAATACCATACTAATGTCATACCTTGATCCACCCTCTCATAACCCTATCAATAAATCATAGACATTAATTCATATATACATCACCAAAAATAATATCCAAAAGGTTTTTAAAATTAATTTTTATGGTTATTTTTCATGTGTGGAACTAAATGTAGGAAAACATGTCACGACCTATCCTTGGGGTTCGTGCTGTGACTACCCCAAGCCTGCCTTCCATAGGCCATGGGCTGGCGACTAGCACCAAAGGTGTAAATCCTTAAGCTGGGAAGGAATTTCCTTATAAAAGTATCTCACACACAACCAGAGTAAGCTAGAAGCAAAACACTAAGTAAATACTAAATACAAATAGTAGTACTGAAAGTAAAATGGGCCGGAAATACAATCCCAATAGTAAAGTACAATTGCAAAAAGGACAAACAGTTGAATGTAAAGAGTAGCTCCTAGATCGTCCTCCAAGGTTCCTACCTGAAGGGTAGGTACATATGGTTTCCTCAGTACTCCACGTCATTCAGACTCTTCTGTGTATCAACTCGTCAAAAGTTCTACCTCTTGGTACCGTCCAGTCCTGGCACTATCGACCTCCATCAGCGTTGTCCGTCGTCTACATCCAACACAATGAGATGTGGCATAGCCCGTGCAGGGGTGTGTATAAAGATACTCAGTAGGGTCCCTAATACCCCCGAAGGTCTCCCAAAATTCACAAAGGATAAACCACAGAATAATGATACAATCATGAAGCGTCAACCAACCTGTAAATTGGTATATCCCCACATATATACCTAAGTTATCAAGCACAGACCGACTCAAACTCTTGAGCCCAAGTTCAACCCATTACACAAAGAAATTAATGTCAATAACCATGATAAAAAGGGTTGAATAAACTGACTCTGCTCACAATGTTATTCCACAATAGCAGAGAGACATAAATGATCAGATGTAGCCACTGGATCATCTAAGCTATCAGACTCACAGAGGATACAGAACTAGCTAAGCTATCAGACCCACATAGGATAAAGGGAATTCTAACTCGTCTAAGATATCAGACCCACAGAAGCTATAAGAGAAGATATTCTAGAGTAATAGAGATGATCAGATTTAGTCGATGATTCATCTAAGATGTCGGACCCACACAGGATAGAAACCAGCTCAGCTGTCAACCCACACTTGATACATGACCAATGACTCTAGTTTATTAGAGATGATCAGTTGTAGTTACTGATTCAACTAAGCTGTAACGCCCACACAGAATACAGGACTATCTATTCTGTCAGACCCACATAGGATACAGGAACAGAGGCCAGAACTGTAGGACCCACAGAGGATCCCGGTATAGTAATCATCAGAGTTGCAACCAACACAAGGGTTCCTAAACACAGCACGCTCAATTCTGGTATGTTAATTTCCTTGAGCCATGTTTTGATTCATCTAAAATCACTATGTTCTTATTTGTTGTATCTCGTAGTTTTGTATCACCATATGGAACCCAACGCGACAGACGTTACGTCAATCGGACGCCCAGTCTGAGAGTTATTGGCATTTTAGTTCTAGGGGCTCGGTTGGATTTTATGTTCGAACCAACCCAGTTGTTTTCCTAATTTTCCGAAAACTCACTTAGAGTATCTTAAAAGGACTGAATCATTTTGAGGGACCCATTATCCTAGACGGCATGTCAATCACACCTGCGTTCTAGAAGATATTAGATTTTAAGTGAAGATGGGCCCGACCCGGCTCTACGGGTCCGACTAGACTGGGGGTTGGCCCGGCCCAGTGGGGCGCAACCCACTCGCAGACCTAGACCGCGCTGCAGGCCAGTTCTCTTTGCCAGGCCATGCCATGCGGCACCACCCCTCCTCTACTCGGGCGGCCATAGCAGGTTGGTTCATTCCAGCGCATGCGGCCCGCGGACGCGGGCCCCTATTCTCCTCACGTGGTGCCTGCGGGCACCGCTGTTCTCCAGCTCGGTCGGTTGGCGGCTGGCTAGTTCACCCGGCCGAGCGGCCCGCGGATTCGGGCCGTGGTCTCTTCTGCATGGCAACTGCGGGTTCCACGGTTCTCCCGCAGGATGGCTGGATTGGCCGGCTGGTTGTCCTGCGGACCGGGCGGCCCGAGCAGCCGTTGGTATTTTCATGCGGCTGTCACGCGGTCGCCGCTGCCGCCTCCTCCTCCGGTCACTATTGCTGCTTTTGGTTTCTATCTTCGCCGCCTCTTACATCGTTCGCGGCCCGCATGGCCGCATCCTACTTCCTCCGACGTGGTGCGCCGGCACCGCGCCCTCTGGGCTCCGCATCTGTCGTCAACACAAACAAGAATAAATGGAGGGTCATCATGCCGTGTTTGTTCGGCCCGTTCCCTCCGCCTTATGTGATAACAATTTGGCCACCGTCGATCCAATAATAATTGTTGAAGTTCGTGGGTATAATTAATACGTAAAATGAAATAATCCAAATCCCCCCTACCTTGTACTTGACGTTGTATGTTGATGAGTCATAGAAGGCGACGTCACGGAAGACAGATGTTTTTCCCTCGACGTCGGAGGGAGTAGAGATCGGTGAAGTCGAGTCGAGATGATTCTCTCAGTCTTCTTAGTGGGCGGCGGTGCACCCCTTCCTTCCTCCGGTTAAAGAAGATAGAATATGTTTCTCCATGTTCTTCGGAGACGAGGAGCGTTCTTTGTCGATAGAATTTTGTTCTTCCAAAAGTTCTCCCAAACTCTCCAACGATTATGCCAACCCAATATAAAAGAATAGGTTCACTTATTTTAAATTTGTAAAAATGAATTCAAAAGAACTCAAACAATCCAATTAATTAATTATTTCATTAATTAATTGTGCTGGCACCATTAAGGGGAAGGTGGAAAGGCTCCACCATAAATTGGGAGCTCAAGAGTTAAAGGGGGGTTCAAGAGGAGTCGAGGGGTTTGATGTCCATGTGGGTCCTACCATATAACATCCTCTCATTGGTGGTTATGTGGGTGTGGACCCCACTTCCAACTTCCCTTGGGAGAAATTAACCACCAAATAAATAAAATTATTTCACACATAATATTTATTTAATTTAAAAATAATCCCGCAAAAAAAACTTCCAACCTTGATAAAACAAAACTGTGATAATGGCACCCTTAAGCGAATGCTGGCGCTGCAAGTTCATCGGTGTCCTTAGATTTTAAATCTGATCACTAGTTAACAATTTATAAAATCCCAATCGTACATTTACTGAACGTACCTGAACAAAACTTCATAAGATTATTCCGGGCACACCGGGCCTCAGAATCACGTGTATTCAAAAACTGCAGACTCGTACAATTCCCATGTATTAAAAAAAATCCACATAATTTCCAATTCTTTACAAAACTAATTCATATAAAGAGTCATCGAGCCTTTGTATTTTTAATTACTACATACATTTTTTAAATCCACTTTTGAAAATCATTCTAAAAAGTATTTTTTAAAATATGGATTATTTAAGGAACAGAAAGGCATATAAATCATAGTTTATAAAAAATAAAAAATCTTATTTCACTTAAATATTTATTATTAAATATAATTTTAAAAATCAATTTGATACCAAGGGGATAACGCCACATTAAAACAATTAATTTTAGTCATTTATCAAAACAGAAACACATAACATAACCAGATAGTCATAAAAATATTATAAACATATATGATTAATAAAAAAATAATAGATTAAGGACACGCATCATGGTCATATGTAAATAGAATCTCCAATAACAACCCCTCAATTTTCCCCTTGTATGAACATAAAAAGCATTATCACATCATTTAAAATATAAATTTACTTTATAAACAATCTTATAATGTTAATGTAACACATAATATGTATAATTTAAGAAAATTGTTTTTAAAATCCAAAACTAATATAAAATTAGAGAAAAAATTGGAATCTTGTGGAAACAAAAGCCTATGTCAATTTTGGTTTAATTTAATAATTTAAATATAATCAGGGAATGGTATAGGGAGTTATCGCCACACACTAGAAAACCATACCACAATTACATATAACTAAAACCCTATTTATGATCAACACAACCTACTCTAAAATAATGTAATGAGGATGAAATAATAAGGAAATTACCAAGATGAACGATAAAGACAAAACATTGAAGAACATACTGAAAATTTTAATATGTAGATACAAATTACCAATGTGGAATGATGTAAAAGGTCACATGGTTCACTCTTACTTGGTGTCAGATGAATATGGAGGTGAATATGGATGGAAGTGTTAAATGTTAAAATTCTATAAATTAATATATATTTTTAAATGTAGTAAGACCACATGGTTTGTGCATGGTTTACAAAACCATGTTCTAACTATAGATCCCAAATTGGACACACCAGTGATATAAAATATGGTCTTTCCATGTGGCATGGAAACCGACGTGCTAAACATTTTAATATGTCTAAATCAAATTATTGGGTTTCGATGCATACATCAAAAAAATTTAATTAATTGTGCACTAAGAACTACAACCTTATTTGTTGATAATTGAATGTAATTCTTACCAAAACATACGGGAAAGGATGAGAATCAATCAAAAAAGTAAATAATAAGGAATATAAATTTTAGTTTGGGGAGAAGTACACACAATCATTAATTTATCCACAAATGGGTGTCTGTTTATATATATGTACCCATATGTCTGTGTGTCTGTGTTTGTATATGCACCCACACAGACATCGATTTTTTAATATATCTATATGAACATATATATATTTTTCTCTTTCTGTATAAATTAAATATATATATAAACTAATATTCCACACACCAACACATATATATGGAATGTGAAATGATGTGTGTGTGATCAACATACCATAAATTATAGGGTCTGGTCTGTAATTGGTAATGATGTGTGCTATCAAAATAAACATAATAAAGAGATGCACTACGATGAAATTCATGAATACTATGTAAATTAAGTGGAATGTTGGGTATTTAATAAATTTGAAATACATTCTAATAGATATTACAAAAAATATTGGGGAAGGAATTATTTCAAAAAAAAATAATGGATCCATTTGACCCTACGGAATGTGGAATAACAATAAGGGTGGATAAGTGTTTATTTAATAAAATTTATATCATTGTTGATATATTCCATAATTATGATATGTAAAAATATATTAAATAATTATAATATCCCTTTTTTAATTTTTTTTGACAAAAAATCACAAAAAGACATTATGATTTTGTACAAGTTTTACTAAAAATACATGATATACTCATTCATGAAGAAATTATTAATATGTTACTTCCAACATATTAATTGTTTTATCAATATAAACAAATATTATATGAAATGATATATCCTTACAATTCCATTTGAAATTTATCTTAATAAATTTCTTATGAATCCTTAAAAATTTGATGTTAGATAATGATTTATATATATATAAAGATTGTGTAATTTAAAATAAAATAATAAATATATAAAATCATCTAACATGCCTTATCAAGATGATAACCCACTATTAATAAAATTTTGAGTAATATTCCTAGAAAATTTCATCCAAATCATCTCTATATTACTCAAGATAATACTACAAAAAGAATAATTTCATTTTAATATTGTAATAGATTTTTATTCTATAATAAATTATTTTATAAAAGATCTTCAGAACTCTAAATTTTATTCATATACGTAATACTAATTTATTGTTTTAATTTTTTTTGGATATATATAATATTTTGTTTGAACAATTACACAAATGTATTCATTAAAATCTATACTTTTAGATTTATATTGACCCATCACCTATATTAATCATAGTTATTTTTTTATTGTCACATAAAAAATCTCCTAGTGAAAAAAATAATTATTATTACTATAATAAAATTATTATTAGCAATTTATTTTAACAAAATTGAATGAAAATGTAAAATTGGGAAGAGTAGTTTAAGTAAAAAAATGTGTTCTTAATTACGAAGACCATTTTTAATTTTCAATCAATGATTCCTTTACCTATTTTGATAATTACCACGGTAACATTATAACACACAAGGAATTAATTTCATCTAAAATATTTACTATCTCTATCTTTTAAAAAACTAATGAATAATATAAAATAATTTATTAATATTGGGTACCTCTAATTGAGATATTTATTGATTATAAGTGAATAAGTATCCCCCAGAATGATGTGGTATATTTTTTCAACAAACATTCCCAAAATCTCTACTAGTTTTCTCTAAATGTATTATATAAACTAACCTCACCATCAATAGGAATGAAAATTATATTAATTCATTAAAAACCCATGAGAATTCTATGTTACAGTAGAAATTATTTTAGATAATATTTGTTTTGTATGATGTTTTTTAAAATTTAATGAAATACTAATAATATAATATAAATTAATAGAAATTTGTTTTTTACCTTTGATAATCATAGGAAATTATTTATTACAGTAATATTTTTCCAAATATCATTTTTATTAATGTAAAAAATTATAAATTAATATATTACATAGTTTGATCTCAATATTGATATGTTATGTTACAAAAACAATATTTATTGTGTTGTTATTAAGATTAATCCATATCTTGGTAGTAAGTACTACTATAGAAATCGAATGTTTCATTATACTCCCATAATGATATCAATACTCCTTCATTAAAATTTTTGAAAATTTAATTTCAATTACTTAACTACAATAAAATAAATTTATAAAAAAAATAACCCCATGAAAATTATAGTTACAAACACTGATTTGTAAATTTAAATTGTTGTCTTTCACTATAAAAATTCAATTCTACTAGAAAACTACCCATTTTTTACTTATACTATTTATGACAAAATCTATCCCCTTTAATTATATAATAGAAACCTCATGATGTTTTCCACATTAATAAAATAATGTAAATAAAAAAATAGAAAAATATATAATAGTATCTACAATAGTTTTTGAAAGAGATAGTGATCGCAACTCAAACCTCCATTTATGAAATGGTTCATTTAAAAGTGGATTATTTTTAAAAAATTTACTTTCTAATTTTTAGTGAGATTCTATAATTTTAATCCATTATTTACAGCATTTTCTTTGATAAAATTATAATTTCTATTATTGTTCACGAAGGATATTGTTTCTTAACATGATTTATTTTCTAAAGGGTTTTAAATTTTATTTTACTATACATGGTAAATCACTAATGGATCATGAAAATGAAATTATTAGAGTAGTACAATTTTAAGATATCATTTATAGGTTTTAAAATCCCTTAAGGTGTGTTGGATGGTCGAATTATTTTTAAGTTAACTAGGATTAAAAACCTTAATTTCTGGATAGACATGATTGGGAACATGGTTTGTCCATGGTTAGTACGAACTCTGCAAAATAAACATGAGACCTATATTCTAAATGAACATGATTTATCAACTATTGTGGTGTCTTTTGGGAATCATGCGAGATGGTGGAAACCCACAGAAGAAGCTGCATGGTTCGAACTTGGCTTGTCTAACTGCATGGTACAATCATGAAGGGTATGGGTTTGACTAGAAAGGTGAACCACATTTTTGGTATACAGTAACCCCCTTTCTGCGATGTAACCTTGTGACTTTTTAAAATTAAAAAATGATCATTTCTCTCTCTTCTCTTAAATTTGACCCACCCCATTTTTTCCCTTATTTGGACAAGATATCCGTTTATTTTTTCAACCAGTAACCCCCATGCTTCCACGATACACTTCTCTTTCAATAATACAGTAGCGTGTATTATACGCAACTTCATGTACTGACACACAACAACCTATCAATCTAGCTGTTATGAAAAGTATTACCCACTTTTTGAAATTTTTTAAATATTATTTTTCAAAATAGACATCAATTTGGGATTTGGAATATTTAAATTATCTTAGGGTGAATTTTTGGTATATTTATGAAAACATTAATTTTATGATAAATAGTGAAAACAGCTATGTTATAGTTTAAACCCGAATTTTTATTTAAATATTTTTTTAGTTAAATTTAAATTAGGTCAAAATTGATACATAATACCTATATAAGTTCAATGTAATTCATTGGTTTCATATTATAATAATGTTAGATATATCAAAATTTTATTGACCTTTTCAAACTCTTTTAACCACCTCCTATAAGCATTTTCAAATTTACATAAAACTTATTTTTACAAATTCTGTGAATTTAATTGTGAAAATATGAGGGACACATTTGATATCAGCAAGTAAAATGAGGTTCAATGAGATGAAAATAATTTTTTTGTGAATAGTAACTTTTTTACTTTTATTTACCACGGTTAAAAGTAAATTGGGTAATTTAAGGTAAAAAGGATATTATTATTACCCTAACACATGTCATAATTATATTAGATAAGTATAATTCGACCAAAATGACTTTAGGAATATAATATGAACCTCTATGGTCTACTTGGATTAGATTAGGACATTTATTATTACTTAATTCAACGAAGAGTTAAAAGATTCAGAATCAATGTATAATAACTAAAACATTTTTAATATAGGGTTACACATAAGATAAATTCAACTATAAATATTAATTAGAAAGATAAAAATATTTCCTACATAACGGAAGATTATTTATATTTTTTAGAAATTAATTAATTTAATTTATTTATGACAGAATGATGATGCAGTAATTACCTAATTAATGAAATACTAAAATAATTCATATTATAAATATCCGAATAAATGTTATTGGAGAATTTTTATGAAGTCCACTAGTTTTCTAGGTTAATAGAACATATTAGGGTTTATTATATGAATTTTTCATTGATGTAATAATGCTGTTATGAATTTAGCAAAATAAAAATACCAAATAGCGTCAATATTGTCATAAAAGTGTTTTTAAAACAAATATTATATTATTAATTGATATTCTATTACTAAAAATATAAATTTCGGCCAAAATACTTATATGATTACGGGTGTTTCATTAATGAACCACGAGGGGTTTTATTGGATTTATATTGTATGTTTATTAACCATATAATATAAAAATACAAAGAGACATGTTAAATATCAAACTAGTTAACAAAGAGATAAATATAAATGATAAGGTTAATATAAGGACCCAAAACTATTTAAAATCGATTTTTTGAGTGGATTTAGACCCATAACCACCTTATAATTGAAATAATAAATTTTTTATCCCTTAGAAACCGAATATAAATTTGTTATAAAATAATATTTCTAGATTTTCCTAAAGTGACCCTCACCGCTCTTATAAAAGGGCACATCCCCTTCTCTCAATTTCACACCTTCAAAGCCATTTGGATCGGCCAAACCCTACCAAATTATCCATCCAACTTCCCTCACCTCAACATAGATGCCTTACTTTGGTTTAAAAGCCACCCTAAGGAGCCCTTTTGATAAACTCAAAACAAAACACCCGAAGAGGAGTTAATAATTTTACCACCCTCTTTCAAGTTCTTTTCATCATCCACTTCTTCTTTCCTTGTTGTTTACATTATAAAATAATAACTCTAGTATCTTCTATATAATGTGATGTTATTATAAAAATGGTACAACCATATTAGTTATTTTATTCATCCCATGAATGAGAAAGTCACCACACGTGCATACGTACGGCTTACCGTCTCCACGTCGTGGTGTATTTTGTTATCGAAACATTTCATCATTTGGATGGATATACTAATGATTATAACTGATGTAAATAATAAATATAACATTATAATGATTCTGTATATATGATATTCCATCCAATTATATACAATTATAATATCAAAAGAATGATATTGTCGCTCATGCGTACGTACGGACTACCGTCTCCATGACCGCGATGAGATTCATTCCCCATTGTATCCATTGAAGAAAAATTTTATTTTGATTATTAATAAAAAAAATAAGTACATTATATCATTATTGATATGAATAATATACAACCTACCCATAAAAAACATGGATTCTGTTACAAAACATATAAAATAAAATGAGTAAGTTAACACCTAAAACTACAATAACACTAAAATATTATTAACAAAACAATATTAGAAGATCATTTATGATATAATATTAATTTATATGAATCTTATATAATTTAATAACAATGATTTAACTTTTATACAAGAGTTTAACCTACCCTTTACCAAGGAAATGTACATGGTAAGGGTTAATTTCACAATCTCTTCATTATCCAAGGTTGTTTATATGTTATTATCTACTGGGACCTATTTGTCATCCACATCCATGTTTCTTAAAGATGTCTTTCAAAACATTTTTACAATTTAATAGAAAATGATTTAAATTCATTTATACCCTTATTTTACCATATACGTTTTTGAATGGAATATTTCCGTCGTTTTCAAAACAAAGTACTTTTTTCCTTTTCAAAATATCTATGGTAAGAATGTTTTTTAACTTATACGGCAGGTGTGACTATTTTCTGCCATTATAAAATCATCGAAGCTTCCCTTACAAGATTATAATAATATTTTCAAAATGAATGTTTTCATTATAATTATGTGAATCTTAAACGAGTTCAAAATAAAAAGATATATTTATCTAAAAAAGGTTTTCATTTCATCTATGTAAACATCCTTTGATGTATTTTAAAATTATTTGAAGTTGATTTATTATGATACAAAACATCAATATTGTACTAAATGTTTTGTGATATGTTTGAATATGGATGTAATATTTTTAGGCCATTCATGGTTTATAGATAATGTATTGATATTTGGTATGCTAGTTTTAATATGAATGTTTATGTTATGCTTAAACATTTTCATATAAAAAATGCATTGGAATTAGTAAGTGACATGTGGAGCCCACAGTTGCTCCTCGATGCATCAGTAGATCTCATGAGACAAATTAATTTCATGGCACAAGGCCTTGACAAAATCTTATTTTTAGTCTTTGCACAAGTCCTGACAATGTGGTTATGATAGTCTGGCATTATGCATTCCATCATTATGAATGTGGCTATTGATATTGCATTTGATTATTCGACTAGTAGAATATCCATGTGAGTAAGTAAGTGGAAGAATTATGATTAAATCTTTTCCATATTATTCTGATGTTCATTTTTAAAAGTCTTTTGTTTTAGTTTTATACATTGCCTTAAATGTTTAGGCTTATTTATGAATGTTTTCACTGTATTGTTATCCTTACTGAGCATCTGAGCTCACCCCTTTCTATGTTTTATTTTTTCCCAGGATGTGAAGAAGTATATTATGAATGTCTTTTTGGGATAGTATATGGGATCTCAGTATTGTATATAGAAACAATGTTGTTGTTTTCCATTTATGATGTAATGTAAACCTTATGAATGTATCGATTATTTCCAAGGCTACTAAACTAATTCGGTCATTCAAGACTTGATCATTTATGATCATGCCTATGTTATGTAATAATGAACCCACTCAGGGTAACTGGGATCCAGGCATTACATTTGGTATTAGTGGTAGTTCAATACTATCATTGGATGCTAGATTTAGATATACTCTTATTAGAGCACCTTTCCCTAATATAGTCTTTGAGGATTAGTTTATATGAATATCCTAGAATTTTGTTAAATTAGATATTTTCTATATATTCTGAGCAACGCATCCCTGTCTGGATACAAGTAGGTAGAGGCGACTCTGGCACATATGTACCTAGGAGTGAAAACTCCAACAACGAGTTTAGGGCTTGACTCTGGGTATCCGGATACATGACAATGGGCCTTGATGCACTTTTGGTTACGACACTCAAAGGGGATATGCTTAGGATAATTCAAAATTTCATTAAAAACCACTATAAATGAGTTATAAGTATATACCTCCTCAACGAAAACCATTTCATGATTGTGGATTATATCCATAAACCTGTTCATTTTATGTTAAGTATGTTATATGTTTGGAATTATGCATTGTGATTCATAAACTAATCTATTGTATTCCATTTTATAGAAATGGCGCTTTGTGGAATGAATGAAAACTGTATCAATGCACGCACTCCATGTAGAAATTTTCCTCCTACTAAAGATAATTATATTGGAGATGGTGATACAACTGGTGATGATCAGCTTATCACTATACATGGAAAACTCACTCAAGTTATGAATAAAAACCATACTCGTATGGAGCACACCGATCTGCAACGTAGAGGATCAATGTTAGATCGCTTCATTAGAAAAAACTCACCAATATTCCATGGGGGTAAAAATACATTGATAGTTGTTCAATGGATAAAATCCTTAGAAAAAATACTCACACCTTCTGGAGTAGTGAAAGGGAAAAAGTTGTCATGGAAATTTACCGCCTCACTGGAGATACTGATCAATGGTGTTCATTGATTCAAAACACAAAGGAAGATGAAGAAGTGTCAAATATGAAATGGAGTGAGTTTACAAAGAACTTCTTATAAAAATACATTCCTCATGACCATCGAGGAGATATGGAAAGGCAATTTCTATGTCTGAGGAAAAAGGAATATGAGAATGTCGCAACGTATGAAGCTAACATTACAAGGTTAGTGATCCATGCAGCAGATTACATACGTAACCCAATAATTATGATTGATCATTTCATTGATGGGTTAAATCCATTTCTCTGTCGAGCATTGGTCTCACAATCCTTCTCATCATATGGATACATTGTCACATTTTCCATCAAGATGGAAATAAATCCTCAAAGTATTATGACATTAAATCAAAACAAGTGAAGGAGAGATCTGCTGATCACTCTGGAAATGGAAATAAGGGGAACAAGGGAAAAGATGAATATCCATATTCTAGTAAATGTGGGAATAAACACCCCTGCACATGCTTGAAGGGAATGGGGGTCTCTTACATTTGTGGTGAAAAAGGCCACCATGCTCGTGATTGCAAGGGGAAGAAATACGCTTCTTATGTTCAATTCTACAATTGAAGTGAGGTGGGACATTATGAAAATGAATGTCATAAGCGTCAAGGAATCTTACCTCAGAAAAGATCATGGGATCAAGGACAAGAATAAGGTATCATTACTACTGATGTTGATGCTCCTAATGATGTGGTGGCAGGTAATTTATGGTTTACTCAAGTTTAGACAATGATTTATTTGATTCTGGATCATCGCATTGTTTCATATCATCTCAGTTTGCTATGAAAATTAGATATTTCTATTTTGATTTGATAAGGAAGTTGTCAGTAGAAACCCATAAGGGAAGCATCATAGCTACTATATTTTGCCAATCTGTCCCCATTAAGGGATATAAATATTCTTTATCTGCTGATCTCATCGCCATACCCATTATTGAATTTGATATAATACTCAGTATGGAATGGCTATCAGACCATGATGAAAAAATTTATCATAAGAAGAAGGAGGTTATAATTTTTGATGATGATGATAAAGAACACATTATCTTTAGAGAAGAATCATCACCACCTAAATATTATCTAGATCCATCCCTAGTAACTCAAATAAATTCAATTATTGGGGAGGAAGAGAATTAAATAATTGCGGCTGAGGAAAGGAATGTTCGAATAGATTATGTACCAATTGTGCAAGAATATGATGATGTTTCTCTAGAGGATTTAATTGGACATCCTCTTGAATGAGAAATTATGTTTTCCATTCATCTAATTCCTGGTTCAAGGACCATATCTAAGACCCCTTATAGAATGACCACTTTGGAATTAGTGGAACTAAAGAAACAACTAGAGGAATTGACTAATAAGGGATTTATTCACCCTAGTGATTCTCCATGGGGAGCCCCTATTCTTTTTGTTAATAAGAATGACAGATCTATGAGGTTATACATTGACTGCAGGGAGATCAATGATATAATTATAGATAACATGTATCCCCTACCCCACATTGATTATTTATTCAACCAACTTCATGGAGCTCAATACTTTTCAATGATTTACCTTCGACCTGGTTATCTTCAGTTGTGTGCGAATAACGAAGAAATTCTGAAGACAAAAGTTTTAACCAGGTACAGGCATTACAAGTTTACAGTAATGCCTTTTTGATTGACTAATGCACCCTATGTCGTCATAGATCTAATGAATTGAGTTTTCATGGAACATATTGATGAACTTGTAGTGGTATTAACTTATTATATCTTGGTATACTCCAAAAGCAACGAAGATCTTGAAATCACTTGCACATTATTCTGAAAACTCTTAGAAGACATGAATTTTATGGGAAGTTTAGGAAGTGTGAATTCAGGCTTCAATAGATTTTATTTCATGGACATATTTTCTCTATGGATGGAATCTATATTGATCTTTCTAAGACAAGATAAATTCAAGAATAGCCATCACCAATGAGTATAACAGTGCTACATAGTTTTATTGGTTTAGAAGGTTATTATTGACGTTTCGTCTAGAATGTTTCCCTAATTGGCAAATCCATTTACAAAGCTCAAATGTCAAGGGGTTAAATTTTTTTGGAAAAAAGAGTGTGTAGAATGTTTTGAAGAACTAGAGAGAAGATTAGCCAATGATCCTATCATGACTCTACCATCGGGGAATGATGGGTTTTCCATTTATAGAAATTCCTAAAAGAAAGGACTTGTTTGTGTCCTTATGCAGAATGATAGTGTTATTTCCAATGCATCATGACAACTAAAAATTCATGAGAAAATCTGTCCCACTCATGATCTTGAGTAAGCAGTTGTAATATTTTCTTTGATGATTTTGAGACTCTATCTCTATGGGAAAAAATGTGAGATATATATTGATCACAAGAAATTGATGTATATTTTCTCCTATAATTAACTCAACATGAGGCAAAGGAGATGTCTTGAACTACTCAAGGATTATGATTGCAATATATACTACCACTTGAGGAAGGAAAATAAGGTGGAAGATGTTTTCTATAGAAAGGATCATGGAGTTTTGAACAATATGAGAGTTGAAAAAGATCCTATATACATGGATCTAGTAATGATGGATATGGGAATAACCCTGGAGGGTGAGACATCAATAATTTTCAAATGGTTTCCAAACCATCTTTACATGAAAGGATAAAGAGTTATCAAACTTATGATGAAGAGTTTTGAAATAAGATTAAAGCTTTGAATGATGGAATATTGAGTGACTTCTTGTATGAGGATGAAATTTTGAAATTTGGGAAGCGACTTTGTGTTCCCAATATACCTGATCTAAAAAGGGAATTATTGGATGATTCTCATAGTTATAATTTATATATACACCATGGTAGCACTAATATATATAGATATTTTAAGGAAAATTTTTTGTGGGAAAACATGAAGAGGGAGATTTCTAATTTTGTGTCAAGATGTATGGTTTATCAACACGTGAATGCTGGAAGGAAATATCCTTGAGGGGTTATGAAACATATTCCCAAACCTGAGTAGAAATGGGAGAATAAAACGATGTACATTGTCATTGGAATTACAAAGACTCATAGAAGGAATGATGAAATATGGGTCATTGTTGATCATCTTACCAAGTCAGCACATTTTTTTCTATAAGAGGAGATCTACCACTTCAACGTCTAGCAAGACTATATATTAATGATGTTGTGAGACATCATGGAGTACCCGTATCCATTATTTCTGATCGTGATCCCCATTTGAAGTCATGATTCTGGAAAATTCTTCAGAAGGCCTTGGATACTGAACTTCATTTGAGCATTACCTACCACCCTAAAACAGATGGACAGTTAGAAGGAACTATTCAAACCATAGAATAAATGTTGAGATCCAACAAACATGACGTTCAGGGTATTCGGGATCAATATTAACCTCTTGTAGAATTTTAATAAAACAATAGCTTCAATTCAAGTATTCAGATGGTACTATATGAAGCATTATACGGAAAGCAATGTCGCACGCCAACCTGTTGGGATGATGTTGGTGAAAGAAAACTGTTAGGCCTAGAACATGAGGAGGAAACGATGGAAAAGGTGAAGGTAGTCAAGACCCACACAAAAGTAGCTCAAATTAGGCAGAAGAGTTATGCCGATAACTGAAGGAAGGATTTGGAATTTCAAGTCAGTGAACATGTTTTCCTGAAGGTATCTCCATAGAAGGGAGTTATACGTTTTTGTAATGAAGGTAAACTGAGTTCCATGTAAATCGGACCTTTCGAAATTATAGAACGAATTGGGGTTGTGGCTTATCGTTTCCCAATGCCTCCAAATAAATCTAATGTTCTTGATGTGTTCCACGTATAATTATTGAGATAATACATGCCTGACCCAACACATGTACTCGCCTATGAAGAATTAGAACTGGAACCTGATTTGTCTTATTGTGAAGATCCTGCCAGGATTCTTGATACAAGAGAACAAGTGACGAGAAACCGGATGACTTGTCTGGAAAAAATTCTATGGAGAAACCATAATAAGGAAGATGTGACATTAGAAACTAAGGAACATATGATAAAGAACCACCCAACTCACATTATGCAGTAATATTCTAGAAATTTTGAGGAGGAAATGATTTAAAGGAGGGTAGAATTTAACACCCCAAGCTTCAACAATACACTTCTCTTTCAATTATACAATAGCGTGTGTTGTGCAAAACTTCGAGTTCTAACACACCACAACCAATCAAACTAGCCATTATGAATAGTAATACCCACTTTTTGAAATTTTATAAATTTTATTTTTCAAAATGGAATTAATTTTTGGATTCGGAATATCGAAATTAGTTTAGGTTGAAGTTTTTATATTTATCAGAAAACATTCAATTTTTGATAAAAAGTGAAAAACACTATGTTATAGTTTAAAACTGAATTTTTTTAAATAATTATTTATTTTATATAAATTTATTTTAGGAAAAAATATATACATATTACATATATAAGTTCAATTTAATTCATTGGAGTCAGTTTATAATAATTTTATATATACAAAAATTATATTGAACTTTTCACTGTCTTTTAACCACCTCCTAGGAGCATATTAAAATTTACATAAAACACAATTTTTCCACTTCTGTGAATTGAATTTCGAAAATACGAGAGACACAGTTGATATCAATAAGTAAAATGTGGTTCAATTAGATGAAAATTATTTTTTATGAATAGTATTTTTTTAATTTTATTTACCACGGTTTAAAGTAAATATGAAAATTAAGGGGAAAATGCTATTATTATTACCATAATACGTGCCTTAATTCTATTTTATATGTATTATTAAACCAAAAACAACCTTAACAATATAATATGAACCTATCTGGTCCACTTTGATTATATTGGATCATTTATTATTATTTAAATCATAGAAGTGTTAAAAGAGTTAAAATCAATGTTTAATAACTAAAACATTGTTCATATTGGGTTACACATATGATAAATTAGACTATAAATATTAATTAGAAATCTAAAAATATTTCCTAGATAATTGTATTTTATTTATATTTTTTAGACATTATATAATTTAATTTATTTCTGACACAATGATGATGCAGTAATTACCTTATTAATGAAATACTAAAATAATTGACATTATAAATATCAAAATAAATTTAATTTGAAACTTTTTATGAATTACACTAATTTTATAGGTTAATATAGCATATTAGGGTTGATTATATTAATTTTTTTTCGAAGTAATAATGTTTTTATGAATTTAGAAAAAAAATACCAAATAGTGTCAAAATTGACATAAAAGTGTTTTTTAAAACAATATTATATTATCAATTTCTATTCTATTCATAAAATTCAATGATTAATCCAAAAGACTTATATAATTATGGGTTAATCATTAATGAACCACTTGGGGTTCACTTGGATGTATATAGTATGCTTATTAACCATATAATAGAAAAATACAATGAGACATGGTAAATGTCAAACAAGTTAACTAAGAGTTAAATATAAATGATAAGGTTAATATAATGACCCAAACCTATATAAAATATATTGGTTGAGTGGATATAGACCCATTCCCACCTTACCTTATAAATAATCCAATTTGGTTCCATTAGAAAACGAATATGAATTTATTATAAATTCATATTTCAATTTTTTCCTAAAGTGACCATCACCCCTATTATAAAAGGGAACTTCCCCTTATCTTAATTTCACACCATCAAAACCATTTGGCTATGCCAAAACCTACCCAATTATACTCCTAGATACCATCACATAAACCCATAGGACTTAATTTTTTCAGAAAACCATGCTACGGAGGCCTTTTGTTCATCTCAATAGGAAACAGGCAAAGAAGAGGTAATAATTTCCCCACCCTCTTTCAAGTTATTTTCTTCTTCTACTTCTTATTTCCTTATTGTTTACAATGAAAAATAATAACTCCAATATATTCTATATACTGTGATTTTATTATAATAATGGTATAACTATATTTGTTATTTTATCCTTACGATGAATGAAAAATTCACCACACGTGCGTACGTACGACATACCATCTACACGTCGTGGTGTAGTTTGTTATTCAAACATTTAATCATTTTGATGGGTATACTAATGATTATAACTGATTTAAATAATATATATAACATTGAAATTATTCTGTATATATGATATTCCATCCAATTATATAATATTTTAATATCAAAATAATGATATTGTCGCTCGTGTGTACGTACAGACTATCGTCTCCTAGAATGCGATGAGATCCATTCCCCATTGTATCCATTGAATACTGATTTTCATTTGATTATTAATAATAATTCTTAAGTACCTAATATCATTCTGGAAATGAATAATATACAACCTACCCATATCTAACATGGATTATTTATGAAAACATATAAAAGAAAATGAGTAAGTTAACACCTGAAACGATGATAATACTAAAATGTTATTAACAATGCAATATTAAAAGATCGTATATGATATCACAATAATGTATATGATTCTTGTATAATTTAATAACAATTATTTAACTATTATATAGGATGTTAACCTACCCTCGACCAAGGATAAGTACATGGTATGGGTTAATATCACAATCTCTTCATTATCCGAGGTTGTTTATGAGTAATTATCTACTGGGACCTCTTTATCATCCACATCCATGTTTCATAAAAATGCCTTTCAAAACATTTTTACTATATAATATAAAATGGGTTAAATTCATTTATTCCATTATTTTATCTTATACGTTTTAATGTAATCTTTCTATCGTTTTCCAAACATGGTACTTTTTGAGCATTTCGACAAATTTATGGTAAGAATGTTTTTTTACTTATACGGCAGGTGTGGCTATTTTCCGCTATTATAAAATCGTTGAATCTTCCCTTAAAATATTCTAATAATATTTTCAAAATAAATTTTTTCATTATAATTATGTGACTCTTAAATGATTCCAAAATAAAAAAGATATATTTTTCTAAAAAAGGATTAGATTTCATCTATGTCAACATCCTTTGGTGGATTTTATGTTTAATTAATGTTGAATTTTTATGATACAAAACATCCATAGTGTATTGAATGTTTTGTGATATGTTTGACTCTGGATGTTTTAATTTTATACCACTCATGGTTTATAGATAAATTAATGACATTTTGTATTGTAGTTTTATAAAGAATTATTATGTTCTGTTTAAACCTTTTCATATGAGGAATGGTTTGTACTTAGTAAGTGACGTGTGGAGCTCGCTATAGCTACTCGATGCATCAGTAGGTCTCATGAGAGAAAATAGTGTCTTGGCACAAGTCCTTAGAAAAACCTTATATTTAGTCTTGGCACAAGGCCTTGACTATGTGGTTATTATAGTTTGGCATTATGCATTCCATCATTATGAAAGTGGCTATTTATATTGCATTTGATTATTGGACTAGTATAATATCCATGTGAGTAAGTAAATAGAATTATTATGATTTAATCTTTTCCATATTATGATTAATTTCACATTTAAAAGGATTTTTTTATATTTTTATACATTGCCTTAAATTTTTTTGCTTTTTTATGAATGTTTCTATTGTATTTTTATACTTACTGAGCATCTTAGCTCACCCCTTTCTGTGTTTTATTATTCCCATGATGCGAAGAATTATATTATGACTGACCTACAGGGATAGTCTATGGTATCTCAGTGTTGTCTATGGAAATAATTTTTATGTAGTTTTCCATTTATGATCTAATGTAAACCTTATGAATGTATCAAGTACGTACTAGGCTACTAAACTGAATCGGTCTTTCGAGACATGATCATTTATGATCATGCCTATGCTATGTTATAATACACCGACTCTGGGTAACTTGGGTCGGGGCGTTATACCACCTCCCACTCTTCTTCTATGTTATGATTATACCAGACTTGTTTTTCTAATTCAAATGTCTTTGGTTTCATTGAATATGTAAGAAATGAGTCAATAATTATACTTTATTTCATTCCATTACTTATAATTATATCTCTTATAATTTTGAAAGGTAATATTCCCTATTTTAGAGTATTTCCTATATTCATTATTTAATCTCATCATGGATTGAATAAAATCAGAATAATGGATGAATGAAGATTCCTTGTTATTATGAAGGTTCTATAGGTCTTTTCCATTGAAGCCCCACTATTTATATCTTGTTTCATTCTACCAAAAGATGAAATTTACTTGTGTCACCTCATAAAAATGAGATTATCATAATAAGATTCTAATAAATTTAATTGGATTGTATCATACACCTTATTGAATCTTGTATGTTGGATTGCCTCGACTCAAACCACCCCCTTTAGAGTGTATTTTTTCTATTCTTGTGACCCCTACTCCTTGGAAAGAAATAATATCACATTTCAGTAATGTTAAATTTTACCAGGATAATGGGCTTAGTAAATGGAATTATTTGATATGTAGTTTTATAAAGGAATAAATATCACACATTTCATTAATCAAATTCTCCAATTTCATTCTTGACTATTAGGATGGACTAGGAAAAATATATAAAAATTTAATTTTTAAATTGCATATTATAATACAATAATCTTATCAATTATTGAATTTAATTGATCAGTGAAATTAATAATGATGAATTGTAATATTTCAGGTATACGTGAATGGCATTTTGTAACACTTATAAATGTGTTTTGTATTTAATTGAATCATAGGGAATTATAATTTCATTCCAATTTAACCGTGAATACTTTTAACTTTTTAAAATTGATGTGTTGTATATTATGGTATACTGTGTGTGATACTGGGGTTCATATATGGAATACCTTGGATGTATTCTTAATTAATGTTTAATTTTATATATTATTGAAATTAAGTGGTGTTTTACACAGAACTCCTCATAAATTTATTTAAATTAATGGATATGGAATTCCTAATTATTTATTGATTTGATTGACATAATGGTCCTCATATTAGGACACGATGTTACTAATTATTTATTATGAATCACAATGAATTATTTTCATCGACACCCATTTAAAATCATAGGAAATGACATTCTAATCCATTGGACTTTATGTTCCTTATTATTATATTGGAATTAAAGGAAATGATGTTCATTGTTGTTTAATGGAATAACATGAAATGAAATTCCTCAGAATATGTTTGTATTAAAGGACATGATGTACCTTATTAGTTATTTAATGTTCGATGTAATTCCTCTTATTAAGATATTTGAACATAATTAAATTACACATGGAATATTTAATCTTATTCCTTGGTTCCATGTATTAACTCATTTATGTGTAATGGATGAAGAAAGTTGAGTTATCTAGGTTTCCCATGAGGAACCTGAGTCTAGAAATATTTTTTTTACTTTTTAGTTTTACTTTTGATTTACTTGAACAATACATCCATTTATATTCACTACTTGATTTCATTAGATACCGTTCGTGCTGGTCCACTAATTATTACTCACACCCTATAGGGATCTTCGTGGGGTACCTGGATAGACCTCAAGGTTTCATGTTAGGATCTTGGATAGTGAATTTACTATTATGATTTCTGGATAAGGACATTACATGAGAACAGGGGATCAAGAATTTTCTAGGGATGCCAATAAGAGTTTTACATTTTATTGGTTTATTAGTTTTCTAATATAGTCTATTGTATATAATATCTCCTCTATATTTATTTATTTATTAATGTCATTTCCCATAATATGCGTATAATATTTTTTTTAAAATATATTGAATTATTTCGAGACTAAAATCATTGATGACACATGATTCCAGGGCCCAGTGAGCTCATAATGGAATTTTGAACTTTTTTTATATTCGTTTAAGTAAATGAGGAATTGGGTTTTTCAACCATTTAAACTGGTGCTCTGATCAAAAATATGAGGGCATTGTTGAACTCAGAATACACAGATTCACCTAGAAAGTACCTAACATTGATTGACAATGGTAAAGGGGAAAATTTAATTTTCAGGTATTTATAAAAAAAAATATTAAACATAAAAATAATGGGTTCATTTTATTAAAAATATTTCCATTACAATGAAACAACTATTCAACTCCATGGGTTGGCGATGAGGTGACACTAAATCATTAATAAACCACATTAATGAGACAGTGTGGTGATGAATAATGCATCTCCTTCCATTAAATAAGAATGGATATAGTGTTGGAAAAAAACCTTGGGGAAATTCTGTAACGAACATGGATCCTCTCTCTCTCACTCCGACAACGACAAAAAATGGAATCGATGAACGACATTGAATTGTGGTTCAATGAATATTGGTGGGACATATTCGAGAGATGAAATATGATGATGAACACTAATAGGATGAGGATTGATGATGGATCAAATCTTCACCCCTCGTCAGTGAATGAACCACAATCCATGTAGGGGTTTATATTATTTTGATTTCCCATTATCTACATTAAAATAATGAATGTGGATCAACCAATGAATATGTTGATCTGAGAATCATGTGTTCATATGGTAGGGAGTTCTACTAAAACATTCTATACTGGGATTAAATTATTTTTTATATGACTAAGATCCCAAGACTCCCCTATGATTTTAATCTTATAATGCGAAGGGTGTGGGCCAACACGAACAACGAAAATGCCCCTCATATTGTTCGTTATTAGTGATTGCTTCCTTGGAATGGTTTCAAGTAGAATATAAGGTTGTGGCTATGATTGTGGCTACCTGAGAGGCCCAAAGGAGCAGAAGGATCTACGATCAGACCACTTGATTGGAACCGATGGAACGTAGAAGGTTCCCCCATCATGGAACTACCGGCATAGTGGCTGTAGGAAGGAGGATGCACCAACCAAATATCCACATGAAGGATGATGCACCCAGCTATTTCTGACCATGTTGCCAGAGGCGGCTCGCTCGGTGTGCACCCTGGAAAAGGAGGTCAGGACAACTGGCTAGATGGGGCGCAAGTCTGGTTCCTCATAGGTGGAGAGACCCTCTCCCTACAAGCCACCTGCAGACAAGAGGCTGCACTAAGGACCAACCATGCATGACCCAACCATACCATATGAATCGGTACATGCTGAATCAGAATGTGCATGCTGGTCCGGGACTACGGATCAGGATGGCGGGATAAATCCTGGCCACGTGGTGGCCCAAGCTAGGAAATGTAACCTACATGCCAGCACAGGCTGGGCCGCAGAAATTTATGTCATTGTGTGACCATGTGGACTCCACCAATTGCCAACCTCGGAAGGGACCAGTGAGACCTAATGGCCCTGGACAATGGGATATATGGACATGAGCAGGCCATGTGGGACCCTAAGTCGGGTTTGTCAGGTTGGTTTGATCTAGTCAAACCTGGGCCCCAATTCAACCGAACCATGATTACAAAAAGTAACATATCTCCAATACCATTTTTCTGATTAATGCAACATCAATAGCATTGGGACCAATATATTGGGGTGGTCCCAATGAACCAGTGAGACTTTGTGACTCGGCTATCAGCGAGACTTCGTGACTTAGCTAACTAGGGAGACATTGTGACTCATATTTCTATGATAAATCATGAATCAGATACCCATAGAGATTATGTGAGTCAACTATCAATGAGACTATAAGACTACACTACCCAGTGAGACTTTGTGACTCGGCTACCCATCTAGGCATTGTGACTGAACTACTGAATATGTATAAGAGACCTAGCTATCCTAAAAAATTAGGGATGAGTTCCTTTTTAGTGATTTATGTTAAGTGTTTGCAACTGTTGGTTTTTCTATCTACACTTTATGTTATACCTGTGCCTAGATTAATCTTTTGACTCTTTTCTTTGTTAATTCTTTTTTGATGTCCTTCGAGAAATTTTGTGAGACCCAAGTATGTTTTTGGGTCCCAAATGAGTTCTATTATTCTCAAGCCTACATTGGATTATCCCACACCTTTAGTTTCATAGAAAAAGATGGATATCAATGACTAGGATCATAGAGAGACAGGGAAAATAGGGTTTTAGAGGTGGATCTGTAGATACAGTACACTTCATCGACATTCGATAGTTAGGTGTACATGCACATTAGGAAAGATCCCTAGAGGATGACATATAGATATTGTTATTCTTATTAATATACTTTACTTTCACTTTGGATTTTTATCTTGGGCCCTTTTTTCATTTCAGCTTCACCTTTAGTTTTGCGGCTTATTCCACGTCGGAGATACATGTTGTTGATATCCTAGTTTTAGCATTACTTTCTGTAGTGTGGGTTGTGTGTGAGTATAAATTTTAAAGAAAATTCCTTACCTTTTTGGGGATATAACTTTTGGTTATGGTCAGCAGCCCCTGGCCTATGGAAGGTGGGTTTGGGGTAGTCATGACATGGGCCTCAGGGGGATGGTTATGACAGAATGGTATCAGAGGATTTGAGTTCAACCTCTATGACCGAGAGTCCATAGTTTTGTTTTTTGGGAAATAGTGTTAAATGTTTCAAGTTAGACATTCATATTTGGGGAGTCTAGTGTTAGTGTAGAGGGTGAAATATCCCAACACTAGGAAACTAACACCTTATTTCCATATAAGTGCATGAATACACTAGTTTCTTGCGTCATTATAATGTTTTTTTATCCTTTTGGGTACGAGTCAGATAACTAGGTACAACTAACCCTCTATTGATCATCTTTATTTCAATTATGATGCCTCCATGTAGACAGCTATCCAGGATCCCATCACATGATCATGAAGTTCATCCATAGAACAATAAGGCGTCAATGTAGGGATCTGTTCCTGAGATGGCACCCCCCCGGGTGGTGTACCACAACTTCCACCACCTGTCAAAAAGTAGATTCTACGAACCCCACTAATAGATTATGTACACTGGCATAGTGCATTGAATGAGTTAAAAAGGTATAGGCCTTTGAGGTTTCTATGCAAGAAAAATCCTCATGAAGGTGAGGATTGGATAGAGGCGGTGACATCAGTTTTCCACTTGGTGAGGACACCATCAGGATAGATGGTGTTTCTAGCTTCTAGCCTTTTACAATTCGTGGCAGGGAGATGGTGGAGCATGAAATGAAAAATACATGAGAAGGTGAAACTCCCATAGGAAGACTTAAAGGTCCTTTTCAGGGATGAATTCATCCTCGTGACCTTGCGCTCAATACATATAAAATAGATTCTCTACATATGGTAGGGAAGGATGACTGTGCTTGAGTACTCTACGAGGTTCAAAAACCACTCTCGATATAATTATAATATGTTTTGGGAACCAATATTGAGGGACCTATCCTTTGATAAAGGGGTCATATGGGAGAATAGAGCATCAATGATCTCTCTTAGAATACATACGTAGGCTGGGGTTCTAGAGAGAGATATTCTACTTTAGAATTGACTAGATGAACCTTCACTGATAGTGAGAGCTACCATCAGATGGTAGGTTGCAGATTCCTTGGTAGCAGGAAGCCACAACAAACACAGGGGTCCAAGAGGACCACATCCTCTAGGGGACGACCTAGTGATACTAGGTCTGCAGTGCGAGTCCCCACTGGTAGTGGACACCAGTATAGGAACATGGCATCCTTCATGTGCAGCGAGCTACAGAATATAGCCCGAGACTACCTAAGTCACCATATAGATGATTAGAAGGCAGTGGATGAACCCCTAAGGAAAATGAAGAGAGTCGAACAAGGAAATACATACAGAGGCAAATGTGGCAGGGGACTTGGCAGAGTGACATAATGAGATAAGAGAAACAAGTTACTACTACCACCACCCCCAGGTAGTCCACCATGTGCTCTAAGAGAATGTGGATAGGGGAGGGGTTATCTTTAGTTGATGGAGGTCTACGAACATGGTTCTCAATATATGATTAGATGAGTCATCTATGTATAATCCACTTTATATGTCGTTATTAGAAACACATGTGGCATTCTATCTTTACTTACCAAGAACCTTATTTGAGGCTTGGAGATTCTGGTGGATCCATTGGCATGATCATTACAAATATAAAGTCATTAGAGTGGGGATTTAACAATCAAAAAATTGTTCTGGCTGTGTGAGATTACTCTAGGAGGTAATAGATTTGTCTAGTATCTTCTAGTAGTGGTGTTGAGGCCTTATGACGTCATATTGGATATGGACTAGTTATCTACAGGCTATAATCAAATTAACTATATTAGGCTCAATGTGCAGAGTTTCCATGAGGATGGGACAAATTTATCCTTCACCAGTAGGATGAAAAAATTTGCAATAGAGGATGGAAATTATTGGTGGAGGGTAATGTTGATTACTGACCAGTTGGCTAGCCTCACCCTCAGTGCATTAAATCAGAGGTGTCTGAGTCTTCTTGTAGTGGTGGACATGTATGATGATGTTTTTCATGAGGATGTTTTGAGACTACCTCCTTGTAGGTAGTTATAAATATACATCGATTCTTAAAAGGAGATGACATTGGTATCCACACCAGCATATTAGATGGCTCCCAGGGAGCTTCATGAATTTATTGTGTAGTTGAAGGACATGCAGGAGAAGGGGTTCATAAGGCCCACTGTTACACCATGGGCAGCCCTATTGTTGTTATCTAAGATTGAAAATTAGATATTGGTGCTATGCATGGACATATGTTGCCTCAACTATGGGACCGTGATGAAAAAGTATCCATTACCAAGGATTGATGACCACTATGATCATCAGAAGGGAGCAATATGGTTCTCTAATATATACTTCAGTTCTAGCTATCATTAGCACCAGGAACAAGATGGAGATGTACCTAAGACATCCTTCAGATGCTTATATAGCCACTATTAGTTCATGTTGATTCCCTTTGTCATGAGCAATGCCCCAAAAATGTTCATAGGACTCATGAATATGTTCTTCAAGCCTTACCTAGATAATCTCATGATGGTCTTCATTGATGCCATATTGGGGTACTCAAAATCAGTGGAGCATAACAATATATACCTTAGGATAGTTCTGGATACACTCCAATAGCATGAACATTATGGTATGCTTTGTATGTTCTAGTTCTATATTCAGGAGGTCTTGTTTCGGTGAAACGTCATCTCAGAGGCTGTTGTTGCGGTGGATCTGGTATAGATATAGGAAGATCATTCTTGGGATACACCCAATAGAATGAATGAGGTGATGAGTTTCATGGGGTTATGTGGATACTATCAGAGGTTCATTCCCTAAATTTATAGATTAGAAGAACCCCTGTAAGATTTAACAAATAAGGGAAAACCATTAATGTTGTTGGAGAGTTCATGAAGAGTATCTAGGGGCTGAAGAGGAGACCGACGAGTGACCACATATTCAAACTACTAGAAGAGGGTGTTGGGTATGTATTATTATGTGATGCATAAGGGACCTGACTTGGTTTCATACTAATAAATGAGTGAGAAGTGATCACTTACAACTCACGGTAGTTTGGGAAACATGAGCAGAACTGTGTGACCCATGACCTAGAGTTAGTAGTAGTGGTATTCCCTTTTAATATGTGGAGACACTACTTGGTGGGAGAAAATTTGACAATATACTCCTACTAGAAGATTATTGGTTATATCTTCTCATAGAAGTACCTAAACATGATATTGCGGTGATGATAAGAGTTCCTCCTTGAACATGAAGTTGTGATGGACTATACTCATGGGAAGGGGAATATGGTGGGAGACGCGATTAGCAGGAGGTCTAGTTTACTACTGCTGAGTGAGGTGATGGAGTAGCTAGCCACGAGGCAGATATACTTTGTTGATGATTATGGAGCATCTTAATTTTAGTTAATTATTTTCACCCCACCCATACAGTGGCTTGGGGAGGCACAACTTGTGGATATTGATTGTGTTTCTCGATGTGCTCTGTAATCCTCTGGACATGCTCCTGATGTATTTTCAATTACTGTGGAGCATGTCATCCATTTTAGAGGACGTACCGTAGTACTAGTGACGTTGCTACTGGAGGTGTTGGGATTGTTCCATAAATCATCTCTATAGGTATATAATATTGTGGATAAGATGTACCAAGACCCCCCAACATCAGTAATGGTGGCCAGGTATGATGAATGTTGTGGTAGAGTTTGTTTTATGACGCCTCACTTGTCATTAAGTGAAGACAGATCATCAGGTCTCAGTAGGCTTGGAACAACCACTTGACGTACCAGAGTGGGAGTGGGATGGTATATTGATGGAATTCATCATGGGATTACAAAACACGTCTAGGGGTAACAATTCTATCTGGGTGACCATTGACAGACTCACCATGTTGTCTCACTTCCTACCCATCTGGGAGCATGGATCTGTAGAGGTAATGGGATGCCTCTACATCCAAAAGATAATGTGTCTTCATGGGATACATTAGACAATCATCTCAGACTATGATGAATTATTTACATCCCGGTTGTGGAAGGGATTACTAGAGGATTTTGGGACTAAACTGTGCTTCAGCACAACATTCCACCCCTAGAAAAATGGATAGACAAAGCAAACCATACAGCCATGGAGAAAATGCTTTGTGCTTGTGTCCGTTACATTGGTCGTAGTTGGGAGGACCACCTACCACATGTGAATTATTAATTAAACAAAATCCATCAGTTCACCAATCGAAAGGTTCCATATGAGGAATTATAAAATTGGCCATATAGATCTACTCTATGCTAGACCAACCCAGGGGAGTCTGCACTCATGGTTGTAGAGTTGGTACGAGCTACCACTAAGAAGGTAAAGATCATCCAGGAGAAGATGAAAACTTCAAAGAGAAAACAGAAATCATATGAGGATAGTATATGGATACCCTTTGAGTTTGAGTACGGAGTCCATGTGGTCATCCAGGTCTCACCCGGATGGGGATTGTAGATATTTGACCGGGGCAACATTGTTTCTCATAGGATCATTGGAAATTTTTATATCTTCACCAGAGTTGTCAAGGTGGAATTACACCTAGATCATCCCCCACATATTCACCAGGTGCATAATGTTTTTCATATGTCATACCTGAGGTGGTATGTGCATGATCCATCGAATTTCATCGACTGGGGCGAGCTTCATATTGATGTTGGGGTGACAATTGAGGAGTTCCTGTGGGGATAGAGGATGGATAAGATCAGGTCCTTTGTAGATTGTTGTTTCCTCTAGTATGTGTTCAGTTTCAACATGAGAATATTTAGGAGAGAACATGGGAGTGGTAGGCTCATATTCATGCTTAGTATGCCCATTTATATGATTATTCCTTGTTTTGCCTTTTGAGGACGTAAATCCTAAAGGTGGGGAGAATGTAATGTCCAGAAATTTTTGTATCATTTATTTAAAATTGTATGGAATTATTATGAATCCACATGCTTTGACGGCATGTGATTCCAAGGCCTAGTAAGCCTGGAATGAATGTTTTCACATTTTTATGATTGTATAAGTAAACATGTAAATGTGTGTTTCTAACTTTTAAACCAGTGCTCGCATCAAAAATTTGTGTTCATTATTTAACCCAGAATTCCATTATTTACCTATAATAAACCTAACATTGACCAGTAATGGTCAGACTGTGATGTTAATTTTTATAATTTTAGTAAAAATGAAATAAATTAAACTTATATGATTATTTTATTCAAATCATTTCATGATGTGACGCATTGGCTAGTCAACTTTTCAGTAGAGCGATGAGGTGATGATGAATCATTAATGAACCTCGTCAATGATACATCATGATAACCCACAATGACTCTTCTTCCTTTAATTAAACATGGATCCCGATTTGAGAGACAATCCTTGGAAAATTCTCTGATGAACATGGAACCCCCCCCCCTCTCTCTCTAACGACGAACACCATCAACGAATGACATAGAATTGGAGATCGATGAACACCAGTGGAATGGATTCGAGAGATGAAAAATGATGATGAATGCTAAAAAATGGAGAAGAACTGATGGATCACTTCTTCATCCCTCATGAGTGATAAATCATTAATCCATGTAGGGATTTATCTTGTTTTTAATTTCCCATTCTCAATTCTAAAACAAAAAATATGGATCAACCCATAAACAATATGTTCATTAGATTTTGGGTTCTTGAGAGATTATATTCTACTTGGGTTTTATACAAAGGGATTACATTATTTTTTATAGGACTATAATCAAATTCCTCCACTGTCTTTTTTAACTTCTAACATGGATGACACAATCTAAAACAAACAAGGACTGAGCCCCAATTCTTGGGCATTCTTTTTGGCCACCTCTTTGAAATTGTAGTAATGAGAATCCGAGGTTGTAGAATTGATAATAGAGACCTATGAGGACCTAAGACTCATATGAATTTATAATCATATCCCCAGAGTGGACTCAATGTCACCCGGATGGTGTTTTCGGTGTTGAACCACTGACACAGCAGTATCATACGGATGTGGCATGTAGGGGAAGCAGTCGGCAAGACGCGATTCCACCCCAGGTGTCGCATGAGGAAGAAAACATCCATCTCCATTTGGATACGCTGTTGGAGGATGGGATATTCATACAAACTGTGAAGAAGGAGGATACGCTGGCTGGATTTATGCGGCACCAACCTGGACATGCGTAGGTTGACCAGTCTTCTCCCTGTGGGTGGCATGTTGATAAGGGGATAGTAGGCATACCGATTGTGCACCATCCAACTGGACTGGCCTTCCCCAGCTACCTGACTAAATTTTCAAGCTGGTATTCTTCGGAGGACAAGTCCACAAGGATAATTCTGGGCCATAAGGTGGTCTAGGCTATGAAAAGTGACTGGCTGGCCAATGGGGGCTAGACCAGATAAATTACAGTCGTTGGGTGTCCACGAGGAATGGACCCACAAGCAACCTCATTCGAGTACAATGAGGCCCAATGTGCAATTCCAACATGCCAGAAAGACAGTAATGGGTAATATGGGGCCCCTGGTTGGGTTGGTCAGGTCTGGAAGAACCATTCGAACTAGGCCCTAATGAAATTGTCCCTTGATTAAAAAAAATGACAAATCTCCCAGATCATGTATCTAACTGACATGTCGTATGGGGAATTGTGTCCCGTGTGATGGGGAAGTCCTAATGAAAGTATCTATGAAACTTTTCATGTATGTTGATACAGAGGAACAAATTGACTCATATACCCGGCAACACTTTGTGAATTAACTATCACCAAGACATTGTGACTCTGTTTCCCAGCAATACGTCATGAATCAGCTACCCAGCAAGTCTGTATGACTCTCCTATCAGCGGGACAGGTGGCTCAGCTACACAATGAAACTTCTTGACTCAGATATAAACAAGACATTATGACTCAACTTCCCAGAGAGACGTGGTTTCTTAGTTACATAGTGATGCTTCCGACTTATCTACTGAATAGGTCTAAGAGACATAGCTATCCTAAAGGACTCAACACGGATGAGTACCATTTAAGTGATTGAAGTTAATTATTTGAAACTATTTGTTTTTATATCAACACTTTAAGTTAATCCAAGGTAAAACTATCTCTAGTGACACTTTTCTTGGTGAATTCTTTTTTTGATTTCCTTTATGGAATTATATAAGACTCGAGATGGTATGGGTATCCTACTGAGTATTGGAATGCTCATCCATTCATGGGCATCACCTGCACCTGTTGTGTCATTTGTTTATGAAATACATATTTTATTAGGATCTTAGAGATCTAGGTCTAGGAGGTTCTCATAGGTGGATCTAAATATGTTGTACATTTTAGCGACATTTTACATTGATCTATACCTTCCCCTTGTGTCGTATCCTTTGAAAAATAACTATAGTGCTTGTACATCCTTTTACTGTATGTTATTTTCCACTTGGATTTGTATTATAAACCCTTTTCCCTTTCAATTTCACCTTTACTTGTATAGTTTCTTCCTCGTGTGACATATGTTTTGTTGATATCCTAGTTTCAGCTTTACTCTCCATAGTATGGGTTATGTTTGTGTACAGGTTTAAAGGAAATGCCATTCATTTTTTTAAATGCCTTTTGGTTCTAGTTACCAGTAACATTCCTATGGAATTCATGCTTGGGGTAGTCACGACACTATCCACAAGGTATGGTTTGTGACAATTATGCCACATTATGGTCAAGCATGGTTAGTTGTTTGGAAATTATTTTGTTATTTATTCACTATTGATTGGTAGTTATTATTTTCTTCCACTTCCTCTCATTGATAAATGATCCTACTATATTTCGTACTGATATTGGGGGTTCATTATTCCCATTATATCATCATTATAACCTTGTTGTTATTTATAATCCTCCAAAAAAATAGGGAGGCACGCTTGAGGCCGTACTTACAATCAGTCTAGTTACTGTTTATCGAGTGCACTAGGTAAAAAATTATAAATTTGTAGAAGAGAATCATTTTATTTACCTTACTATATTGGGGATGTATATAGTATACTTTTAATGTGTAAAAACAAGATAAATAACCCATTTATAGGAATATAAATCCCTTTCATGATGGAAATATCACGCCTCATAGGATGAGATCGATGTTCATGATTTTCATTATTAGAGTTGATTATCATTTGAAATTGATTGATTGATTGATTTACATTGGTTAGTTATTAATGAGATTTATATATGGGATTGTAGAAGTATGTGAATAGGTTTTTTTATTCATCATTCCAAGAACACAAGATTCACATGTCATTATTATACTTGTATTTATACTATTTTTTATAACTATCTTCCTTGATTACTTGTACACCAAGCTTGTGTGAGTGTTTATCAGGATAATGTATATAACATGCTTATAGGATATCCTACATACATTCCTATATTCTATACTTATGATACTGAATCTATGTTATTATTATAGTATTTGGTGAGATCAAAAAAATTTCAATATCATCCTAAATGTAATTTTTCCATATCGCTTGATTATGGAATTTTATCTCAAGAACCAAATTTTTTTAATTAAATGTTTTAAATTGGAATGTAATTATCTAAAAATCCAAAAGAAATTGGTTTTTTGAAATTAAATCAACTTATTTGATAGATATTCCAGTTAAATGTTCTACTAATTATATATTATAATATCATGTACCTATATAACATCAAAATTATATCTCGTACAACAAAATCATTATATGATTTACTAAGACCTTATAGGTGATTTTAAGAATCTTATTCCAATGAGATAATCTCATTGAGGGTGTGTTAAAATGTTGATAATTTAATTAATATGGGTTTCACTTAAATGGTACTCCAATTTTAATTTATTTATCATTGGACCCAAAAATTGGGAATGAATTCCCATATAGCTGAACCTAGGTTAGTTTAATGGGACCGTCAAAGGTCTCAATTACACCTTTCGTGATTTTTCATTAACCCCTTGTAGTTTAATTGTGATAAATGGGATATTTATTTAATGTTTATTCAGCCACATATATGGTGTTACAAAAACGTTTTATAGTGATATCTTACTTAACTACTCCCATTATATGATAATATATCTTTTAATTATTTTAAACTTAATGTAATATGAGGAATTAGTTAATTAAAACTCCAATTAAAACCTAAAATCTTATTTTATATATATCATGAAATAAATATTATCCCTAACAAAGCTCTATTTTGGAAACTTATGGATAAATGAAAAATATTTTAATGGGAATTTATGATACAATATGCCTATAATAATTCATGATGTATTCTATATAAGGTTACAATTATTGATTTAAAACATCTTCCTTCTTAATAAGTACTTTTTTCAATAAATATAAGCCTTTTAATGCCTATAATAAATTTAAATCAATGAAATTCATTAAATAAAACTGTTCAGTGTTATTAATTCAATGAGTTGTCATTGAAGGAAATTTATAAGATTCCCATAAAACTCAGTTACCTTGTTTCCTTGGTTTCTTGGACCTAGAGGTTATGCAGTAGAGTAGAGTGACCTTCTAGGGTAACCTTAGTTTTAAATATGATTACCTGCGTTAATGTATGTGTATATATTAGTTATGGTAGGTCCCATAGAAATGTGCAATTGGTATGTTTTTTATCCATGTTTATAGGCTTTCCAAGTTTTGTTTTTTAATAATTTGATTCAAGTAGAAATATATGTTTAATAAACAACACCCCTGTGTAGATGGATTATTGTCTTGTAAATTGATCATCCAGAGAATGTTAATGTATGAGGATACCCATTGTCTATTTGATCTTCATTATTTTAAATTGACATTTTGAGCCTCCAGTGATAACATGCATATAAGGATTATCTAAGAATATTATGGAATAGTGGTAGTATTCATGTAATGTTTTGTCGTTACATCTTGTGTGATGATTTTCACCCATATAGGTCGATTATCATTTACAGAACTCCAGTTATACATATTAAGGGAATTTCATAAGAACATTTGATGCCATTTAATTGATTCCATTAATTTGGGTGTGGTTCTCATGTGGGATACCGTAGTTATATGTGGATGGACAAAGTGGACCTGTTTTTTAGACTTGATTAGTTGGTTTATGAGGAATATTTTGAGGCCCATATTTTTGTACAATACCCTAGTGGGTAAGTTAGTTTTATTTCAAAGGAAACCAATGAGATTGGTTTTATAGTGTATATGAATTCATTTAGACGTAGATGTATTTCTTTTACACTCTTATCAAGTCCAATGAATAAAAATTGCCTGGGTTTTGTGATATAGGAATTCTGATACCTACAGATTTTTAGAAAGAACCTAGGGTTCTTGAGTATCAAGACTATATATGATGGGAAATACTATTAAGTTTCATGGCCTATATAACCAATATTCTATTAGTTAATGCATTTTTTCGGTAATGACGTCAAAATCTGGGTGATTTTTTTTATAAATAATGGTATATTTAAGGTTATTGATATTATAGAGGAGTTATGAGGGAGTTATTGATGTGTTATTTCATGACTTCCATGTAGAATTGTAAAATTATACATTGTGGTGGATAATTAGTGTTATCTTGAGTTAGGTTTGTAGTCAAGTGGTATGGGATTATACAAAACGTATGTATGAATTGTTTAGTTCATTCTAGATATGCATTGTAAGTGGTTAAAATGGATGTTGATGGGAGGTTGGGTGCAGTTGTTAGATCAACAGTTTTAAAATGTGATTCTTAGAAGATTTAAAACCATGGGAGTTTAGTAAATTAATGTATGTATCCAAGTGATGAGGTCAATATTGTAATCCATGTTAGTTCCGTGAAATATTTGACAAATGTGTTGTCGTTACGACACATTTTTTGGAGATGTGGTGCAAGAGATTAATTAATGAATTTATAGCCATGGTTTATGTGAGTGTGATTGAGAGAGAGAGAGATACACATATATCGATGAAATATTAGAATATTTATAGTTTAGATATGATTATCTCTAATATCATGACATCATCTTATGTATTCCAAGAGAGCATCATCTATTTGCAGAGCTACCTAAAAATCATTTTTGGTATTATCAATGGAATCCCATAGAGTTATTCTCGAGGCTCATATTGAAAAAACACAACATGTTGGGAGTACACCATTGCCCATTTCATGGTGTATAACATTTTTTATTAAGTGAAAACTAGTGACTACCATGGGAACCATTCATAATAAATTGAAATAATGTATGTAATACATTTGTGTTCATGATCATGTATGGGAGAGTTATAATTTAAAGACACCTAACCTAGTATCTCTTAGACATTTGTTATTTTATTACATTGGAATATAATAAATGTAATCACATCCTGGTGTAAAAAATAGTATATTTTTTCGAAAACTAGATAATTACTATAATCATTCATAACATTTAAAAATATAAAGTACAACACAGTAATTCCTTTTAGAACACCATTATTCTTATTTTTTATCACTATATATCAAGGATAATATACTTCATGGAATATTTGAGGAAATTAAACATAGAAAATGGTGAGATTGTTTTCTCAATAAGGATATACATTCAGTATAATATATAATGAATAAATAATTATAAATACAATGGAAAATTAATTAACTAAAACAAATAAAATTTAAATAATAACTTGAGAATTCTATGGAAAGAATAAATTGAAATCAATTAATGCCACAAAAAATGAGATAATATATATGCATTTATAACATAACAAATCATATAATATGAAGGAAATATGTAACTAATATCATAGTGAGGGCATGAATAATTCCAGAAATCATAAAACTATTTAAGGGTATTTTTAAAAGACATCATAAGTAAATGTGTAAGACCCTAGCCAATACCCAAAGTAGTTTTCTCAGGAGACATACCGATGAATCGTGGGGCTATACTAGGCCACACTTGTACCTGACTAAGTCCAATGATTTCTTTATATGAATTTGGTGACCCATTATCAACATATAAATTCATATTAAAACTATCATTTGAATTTGTAATAACATTCCCCAATCAATAAACATAATCATAAATCCTCAAAATTAATACGGTGAATGGTATCAAAATATTAAATTATCAGTGTAATTGATTATAATACATTTTTTAATATATCTTATACGGTACAATAAGATATAAATATCTATAAAGAATAATATTAAACAAATTTTTTGTCCGTATTTGAATGTAATTTTTTTAATATCATTGAAAAATAATTGAATAAAATATAATTTTCACTTCTAAATTAATTAACTTTTTTTTTAAAAAATATGCCCAATTATAACAGGAAAATATTATTTGAAAAAAACCATATAAATATATAAAGTATGATTACATTAAATGAGGTATTATGATATAATTTGTTTTCTCATTTTATAAATGTTAAAAAATATTCCATCTATATTTTTATCAAAAAATATACGAAGACCATCATTTAAAACAAGACCAAAGTATTCATTTAAATAATATTGTAAATGGTAATAAATGTGTAAAAATAATTTTAAATATTTTTGGATAATATTAATTTTTTTAGAATTTATTGAAATTGAAGAAAAATATTCCCTAGTGGAGACTTTAATATATGTACATTCCAAAATAATGATGAGATTGTGAAACAAACCCTTCCCTTATGTCTGATTTCCTTCATATGATTGTAAACTATATATATAAAAATTTTAGATTTATAATAAATATTTTATAAAACCATTATCATAAATATCATTCAATATATGATATATGTATATACTTTTATTACACCTTTTAATCAAATATTTATTAAATTACTATTCATGGTGATAACTACTTCAGTTTTGATGTATGTTTCAATTGGAATGTCTAGGTACATGTAAATTGATCATGGTTCTATCATATCAATTTTTATATGAAGATATTAATATAATTAATATTCATTATATATGTATTTTTATTTCCCATTAAAAGGATGTCAAAAAAATGCATAACACTGTTCATGGAGATGGCATGCCGGACGTACGGATGAACATTGATTCCATTTTTCAAAGGATGGATTACTGAAAAGGGGAATATTAATTAAACATTAAAGAATCATATATATCTCATAAATATCAGATATATACCCATTAGTTCTATATATATAACCACTATATTAAAGTTGTAATGAAAAATGAGTTACAATATTATGTGGAGAAGGTAAGCCATACTTACACATGAGCAGTGTTTTTTCATTACATGGAATATAAAAGAGAATACATTTTAGTGTACCATAATAATAATATCATATAAGTATATTAATTATACTATATTTGTCAATTTAGTATTGGAAAAACACATTTAGTGGTCGTATAAGGAGAAATAAACTCGAAAGGTTTGTAAATGATGATTACCTCTGGTTAAATAATATTATTTTGGATCTCCTATTTGGGACACTATGGATGGAATTTTTGGTATTAAAGTACCAGTATAAAATGTATAATAATGTTTGTAAAATAAATAGGTTGGTATTTGTTGTTCGATATGTCTAAATGTGGTGTGAAGAAGTGAGGTAGTAGGTGACTTTTATAATTTATGTGAGGGGAACTTTTGAAATATCTCAAAAAATTAAATTATGATAAATTCATTTATTATTCCAAATTTGTTAAAATTGAATGAGGTTTTAATATAAGATTTTATAATATTGTAATAAAATCAACCAATATAATATAGATATGTTTTTCTTATCATTTTAAGTCTTGTATTTTTAATTAACCCTATGGTTGGTTATTTTTCAACTTAACCATGGTAAACCACTATTTTAATAATAATATGATAATAATGTTACTATAAATAAAAAAATGACTCATAAATGAAACATGTATGATGTGTTATAATTTATTACATTCACAAGGATAGAGATAAGGGGATTATGAAATATAATTAATTTAATGAAATATTATTTTATTAAATTATCATTAATGTCAGTTTTGACAATAATCATTTTATTTAACATCATATACATAAAACCAAGTGGGTAATTACAATATATTATTTAAAAATAGTATAACATGTCAGATTGATCATGAAAATTCGTTTCACTAGTTAAAAAAAATCATTTTATATAAAAATTAGTATTTTTGAAATCATTTATTTTATTTTCATCTAAAATAAAAAAAATTAAATTCGTATTTCACAAGAAGTTCAGGTAGTTATATAATTTCTAAAAATTAAAAATAAATTTTTATATTTAAAATGATTCCAATAAAATAATAATAATAATTTATTTTTGTTATAATATTCCCTTTTATCCAATTTAGACACAATAAAATATATTAAATAAAAATACATTGATATTTTGTAACTATCTTTGATGTAAATAATATATAAATCATATTCATGGAATAATGTATATTAAATAACTAAAATTATAGTCTCAGGTGAAACAATTAAAATACTATTCATAAAATAAGAATTATGATGAATAATTATAAGCTTATCAAATATTTTTATCCAAAATTAACATAATTTACCTTTTACTAGGCCGATAAATATTACCACAGTTACTATTAATTATGACAAAGAAATGGTCCCAATTACCAAATTTTAACCTTATGGTTTTAAATATTAAATTAATCCTATATTATTGAATACATACAAGTTTAATAAATTAATTTTAAAATAAGTGCACCAAAATTGATAAAAATCACAATTTACAAAAATGTTGTTTGTAAGAATAAAACTAGATATATTCTTCTCACATGCACAATAAAACATTTATATCAATGATAACGAATAATTAATTTTTTAATATATTAATTTCAATAAAATATTTCTCTAATAGTGACTAATTCAATTTATTATCATATGAAAATATTGTGTGAAAAATAGTTCTGTTATAAAGACATTTATTTTATTATTATTTTTTATATGTAATCATTTGATCACCATCAATATTTATTTCCTAAATGTATATAACATTTTTAAAAAAAAAAATTTCTAGTTTGTATAGGCCAAATTAATGTCTCGGTTATAATATCCAAATAATTGATTTTGGTTCATTTTAACTTGGTTTTGCATAAAACACAAGCTATCGATGAGATTAAATTTATTTTAAAAAAATCATATCATAAAATCTTGGGGTGTTACATTCTTCCCTACATTAAAAAATATTATACATGATATTTCCATATTGTCACATTATAAATAGATTTTGGTAGTCAACCGTCATACTTTCTTATGTTCCACATGTCTCTTTTTCGATCTTATGAATTTTTCAAATCACCATTACTGTATGAGTCGTCTAATTCCTTAAAAATTATAGAGTGTTAAGATTACATATAGGATCTTCAAAGTAAGATAATTCCACCTTTAATTCTATTTTTTATATTTTATAAATATATCGTATTTGGAATGTACTTTCTTAATAGATAGATATGTAACACATTAGGTACTCTAGAAAGGATTGGTGGAATTTCCAAATGAAATTCCACAACAATAATTATTTCCAATATTTCATAAGTAGTGATATACCTAGGGAAATTTTTTCCATTCATACATTTTCTTATATCACCCTTCAAAAGTAATAATTTCTATAAGAAATGATCTCCCACTTGAATTTCAAAATCATTCCTTTGATGAATGAAATCTATCTATTTCATACATTGAGCTACTTTGATGTTGGTTTTAATAGAGTTTACCTTTTTCATTGTTTCCTCTATAATTTATGATCCTACAACATTCTTTTCAATAATATCATCCAAATATATATTTCATATTACATCCCTTAACATATAATTCTTTATATGATTCGATTTTAATAATTGAATAAATACTATTATAAAAGTAAAATTCTACAAAATGAAAATTCTAATCGCACATACCATAAGAGTCAAGTGATTAGGAGCTCAAAATTTCCTCTAATGTTTGGATTGTCCTGTCTAATTTAACATTAGTTTTATGTTTATAAATGATGATCAATTAAATCTCAGTATTAATCCCCTTTTAATGAATTTTCCCAAATTTAAATGTAAATAAGGGATAATTATTATGAAAACATAAAATAGGTCCACCATGAAGTCTTACAACACCATTAATAAAGATTCATGCAATTATATCTAGGGGAAAAGTTTCCCGTATAGTGAGTAAACGTGAATATTTTATAAGTGGATTAGCAGTAACCCATATTCCAACATTTTTTAGAGTATTCAGTAAACTAGTGATAAATTTAATTAAAATGTTATCACATTTTCATTTATGAATATGTAGAGGTTGCATGACATAACCAAGATTTTGTATTTAAATCATCACTTATTGAAAAATATATCATCTTGACACAGAATCATCAATTTCCCAATTCATATTATCCCAAAAAACTGCACCTTAATATATATTTACATCTCAGTGGTTGAATGATATTTTTTCAAATTCATGTTATGAGATTTATCCATTAATTCCATTTTTAGATTAGTTTTATAGGGAATATATAGTCCCTTTCCAATTTTTATAATGCTATCTTTATATATGATGTCATCCAATATTCTTTTATTTGTGGATTTCATTCTCATTTGAAAATTATATTCATTATAATGAGAACTTTTTATCAGTTCCAATAAATATTATTTCGAATCCATTTGAAAAAATAATTATTTTCCGCCTTGAAGAAAAATTCTCATATCCATCTTTATGAAATCCATGAACACTTGGTTCTCTATCAATAATGATTTTGGTTAGAACTCTATAATCATTTCTTCTTAATGAATATGATACCTTATTTTCCTTCCCTGGGTAGTAGTTTTTTGAATATTCATAATCCTTTATTATCTCAATAAATTTTATTGCATCAGTTTTAGTTCCTTATTTTAGAATATAGATTTCAAAATTAGTTGATTTTTATATATCTCACATCATTCACCATAAAATAGTAACTTTATATCATTAAAGAAAATATAACTGATTAAAACTCATGATCATGATTTGGATAGTTAAATTAATGTTTTTTTTCTAACATGATTCAGATTCAATAAATCTATCATTCATTATGACGAAACAAAAAATTATAATCCTTGATTCATAAATATAAATAAAAAATCTACCATTTGGTATAAGGGGAGTAAATATACAGGTATTCGGAAAACAGCTATTCAATTCTTTATAAAATTAATCACATTATTTTTTATAAATAATCATAACCCCTTGATGAGTAATCATTGTTAATAGGACATGAAATCCCTAGAAATTTTGAATAAATCAATAATAGTTACCTTCAAAACAAATGGATCTACATATTTCAGTCATGTTTGTTTGTGTAGGACTTTCATGGAATGCCACTGTCTTCACATGATCAATTGAAATTCCATATATGGAGACAATATTTCCATTAAATGAAAATTTTAAAATATAGAATTAATTCATTCTAAATTTACCATATAACTATTTTTTCTTAAGTGTCTCAAAAATGGTCCACATATAGTACTCATGGTTCACTATGTTCATTGAGTACACAAATGAATCATTAGTAAACAACACAAAATATTAATCATGATATCTCCTAAATTCTCAATTCATTAGATCCATAAAAACGGATTGTTCATTATTCAATCCAAATAGTGTTTCTGAAATCTCATAATTTTATACCTCATTCAAAAGGTTGTATTCATAATATCATCATTCTTTACTAAAAATAGATGTTGTCTATAACAATGTACAAAATTTGAAAATATTCAGTTCTATGAAGTTATTTTGATAATTATTAAATGATAGGTTGAGGATTCATTTTTTTCATAATATAGATTATTTCCATATATTAAATAATTATCCTCATAGACCCAACATTCATTTTAGAGAAAAGAAAAGGGCCTCCCCAAGGTGAAGTACTAGGTAACTGAATTCTTTTACCACTAAAAACCTATACTTTTTTAATGAACTATACTAACTCTATGGTGGAATTTATATAAGTAGTACTTGATATTTGTATTTTATAAAAGATTATCATAATAAAAAACTCAACATTTCACTCAAGTGGATATCCGGGTAATTCCTTACGAAATTCAACATTGCTTTCATATAGAATATGTAAATAATTAATTCAATGATTAAGATTTCAAAATATATGTAATATATGTTATTGTTCACCAAAAATCTTAATTGGAAGAGACACTTAATTTGTATATATACATTATGTGGATGATGAAGTCCCCCCTCTATATATAAGGAAATCTATATCATTATCATGAATAACAATTTCCATCTCTTTAAGATAAATAATTTCATTATATTTTTAAATCCAATCCATACCATGTTTTATATATATTTCATCCATAGTTAGAAAATTAAAATCATAAAATAATGATCAATTATATTTCATAGTAGGAACATCTGAATATCATTGTTATATTGATGATTCCTATATGATTTTTTATTGAAAGATCTTTTATTAAGATGAAGTGGAAATATATTTTTTTTTTGGAAAATTGGTAATATATAAAATAATTTTATGATTTATAATAATATAAATACTTATATAAATTTAAGGATTCTATTAAAGTACGAGTAACAACATCATTGAGTACTACAACCTCAACTATTTTGATTGCATAATCTTGTCCATTCCCCTTTGGAATTCTCAAATCCCGATTCCCTAAAATCCTTGGAATATCATTTTAAAAGTGCCCATATCATTAAAAATTAATAAATAAACATTACCATCATTTTTATTTCCCATTAAGTGTGAGTTTGGTGTCCTGTTTCTCAACAGTTGAAGAAAACTAACATAAGAAATAGAGATATTATATGATGTTTTGTTCGAAATATATTACAAGCTAGAAATTCCACCGATCCCTTTTCCCCATTGTATTATTTTTTTCAATAGTCATCAAAATACCTATTCTTATCATTATTACCTTTGAATTCATACTAATTTGGGAATTATTTCTCTTTATTTATGTCACATTATATTATATCCTCATATGATGATATTTTTTATAAACTAAATCACTTCGATGAACTATATTAATCCAATTAATGAAAATATAAATCCTATCATTTGGATTACATATGTAGTTTGGGTAATACCTTAATAACATCATAATATTTTCTTTATATGTAGAATCATTATCATCCTCTATTATACATATACTTAATAATTGGATCTCAATATATTCCTGTTGTTTGGGAGGAATGTATTTTCACAAGTGAACTATTTTAAAATCCTTCAAATACATGTTTTTAATTTCATCTTACTATTTAGTGTTGTGAATAAAATACCACTATTTATATGAATCCCTAATATCAACTTTATCCCCATGTTAAATTTCTCTCTTTCATTACTTCTCATATTAGGAAATATTTTCTGAAATCATACAACTAGAAAATCATGCTATAGCCATGGACTTATATCCATAGGTATCCAAAATCGTGGCTATATGTATTTATATGAAACCTATAGCCATGATTTTTTATTAACTATGGTGATACGTTACACTTATAGCCACTATATTCTTATGATGTAGCTATAGGTTATTTCTAAAAATGATATAGCCATAGTTTTATGAAATAGTGGCTATAGCCTCAACCTATAACCACAGATTCGTAGAAGCATGGATATAGGTCTCCTACCATAGCGTGGGAAATATTTATTAATTTTAAATGGTAGGAATTCCTATATCCATGGTACTTAATGATATATATAATAATATATATACAAACCCAATGTGATCTGTTATCTAGTGTTAAGTCATCTGGCCTGTGGTAGTGATGGAATGGAGTTCAAATCAGGATGGGAACTATTTATTTTTAATCTATAAATGGATTTGTGGTCCCATTGAATTATTGATGTTTTTTTTCATGTAGTGGAAACAAATTATATACCATGTTATGTATTTTTATTCTCCATGTTTTAATGGGTATTTTTCCTAACATATGTCAGTTTTATAAATATAGATCTATTTTTCATCTCTAGTTGTAGTTCTATCTCCAACATAGTTATATTTCTAAATAGTTCAATCTCTACATTGATTACCTGTATTGATACGATATCCATCCATCATCTAGGTTCCATTTCTAATCAATAGAATATACAATATTTTATTATTATTAATAATTTGTAATTTTTGAAGAATTAATAACCTAAATAATAAAAAATTTATCTATACATAATATCAAAATCATTATATTAGTTTCTTTGGGAATATTATCAAAATTCAGTATATGGTTATTTTTCCGTAATCTATATTTTTATAAATATATATGACAATGGTTCTACTAAAAATCCCCCATTATCAATTATAAATACATCAAACACAGTATCCAATAGTCAATGGTTTCTTTATTACACTGGAATTGTATACAAGGAATCACATCCCGAAGGAACAAATAATTTATTAGTTTTGGAAAAATAGATACATACATTAATCATAAATAATAATTGATAATATGAAATAAATCCTAGTTATTTCATTAGGCACCCTATTATTCTCCCAACATGTCCTTATATATCAGCATTAATATATATTATGGAATCCCAAAAAAAAACTGATAATAAGAAAAAGGGAGAGCTCAAATGCTCAATAAGGATATGCTTAAAATATAAGATATCATGATTAAATAATCATAAATATTATTTAAATGTAAATAAAAAAATCAATTGAAAAAATAACTTGAGAAAAATATTGATAGAATAATTTGAATTCAAATAATTCCATTATAACATGATCTAGAACATATCCATGGATATCATAACTCATCAATGAATCAAATATAAATAGATAACTAATATATTAATGATTGAATTAATAATTTAAGATATCCTAATCATGTGTTTAGGGATTTGACCAAAACTTCAGATATGAACCAGTAATACATAAGCGATTACCCAAACTAGTTTGTCTTTTTTGAGTTATTGATGCATCAAGGGGGTATAATAGGCACCACCCATAACATACTATGTATAATTCATTCTTCATATTAAAGGGGTGAATGATAATAAACATAAACATTCATATTGATAAAATAATTTGAAATTCTATTAATATTCCCCAATAAATAAACACAATAATAATAACCCCAAAGTAATTTAGTAAATGGTATTAAAATTGTGAATTCCCAAAAAATTTGAACATAAACCATCTAAAAAATATATGTTATATTGTATCATAAGAGATCAACCTAAATAGAGGATAATATTTAGAAAAAAAATTCAAAAAAATTCAAATATTTTATTAATATCATAGAAATTTTCATGTGAAAACATGATTTTCAAATTAAAATCACATATTTTTTTAAATAATAATTGTGGAATTTTAAGGGAATTTTTTTTGAAATGAAACATGTATGATTATAATAGAAGATTAAATTATTTGAGGAATCATGATGGTGAGAAAATCCTCCCCAATAGTGACTGCTGAAAACCCATTCCTTCCTTATTTTTTTTTCAAGAAACATAACAATGAACATTTAATAGAAAAATTCAAATAAAATCAGTACAAAATCTTTTATAAATAGTAATAAATAAGTAAAAATATTTTGAAATAATTTTAGGATAATTGTAAAAAAAATAATTTTTTTAAAACATATTCAGGGAAGAAAAATATTACACAATAGACACTTAAATATAGAAAATCATGAAAAAAGATAATAATGTGAAATAAACCCCAACCATTAGTTTGATTTATTTCATACATGTCTGAAAATCCTATATAAAAAGTAATTTTTTTAGTATACATCAATACCAGAAGTATTATAAGATATATCATAGTATATATGAATTAATTATACCTTTTTTATCAATTTAATTTAATATTTTTTAAATAAATATATCGAGTGATAAATGCTTCGTTTTTCATGTATGTTTTGATTTAAATGTATCTGTCCTTTTACATGGATCACAATTCCCTTATATCCAAAATTTTTATATTGATTTTGTTTTCAAATAAATTCATTTTATATGTATTTATAGTAATCATTAAAAAGATATAGATATAAAAATTAATGATATTGTTCATGATGATGGTAGGATGTACTTATACATTAATGATATGTCATGAATTTAATGGATGGAACAACAAATGATTAGTAATTAGTAATTATATAATAATTAGAATGTTATAAATATCATATATAGTCATTATATCCATATTAATAATCATATAACTATATTGGTGATGAAAAATTAATTACACCACTACGTGGAGATAGTAATATGTGTGCATGCTTAACTGATGTTTTCAAATTTCATAAGATCAAAATGTGATGGAATATTATTTTCCCATAATAATTACATATTATTATATTTTCACACTATATTAATTATTTTAGTAGTTGTAAAATATATGAATAGTGTGTATAATAAAAAATAAACATGAATGTGCGGGTAAAGATGATTACCTCTTATTAAAGAATTTTCCTTTGGATATCATCTTATGGATACTACGTATGGTATTTTTGGAAGAACATGACAACAAAAACACTTCTATGGATGTTATAAATAGAAATTTAAAGGATTTAGTTGAGCTATAATACATAATTTTGTGTGAAGATGTGAGGGAGGAGGTTCCCTTCTATAATTTACATGAGGGGAACATTTGTAACTTTCAAAATGATTAAAATTATAATAAATTATTTTATTAGGAAAAATTATTTAATATAGAATTTTATTATAAGATAATATATTAAATGGTTTTAATACCCTTAACCAATAGAATTTATATTGGTTTGGTGTCATTTTGAACCTTACCGTATTTATGAACCCCTATTATTTAGTTATTGTTTACCTTAAATGTGGTAAAAACTATTTTAATCATATAGTTAATAATGATACTATAAATAGAAAATGACTCATAAATTAAAAATTTACGATTTAACAATAATATTCGATTCACAAGGACAAATATAATATTTTTATAATTTTTATATAACATAATAATATATTATTTCAATAAATTGTCATGAATATCAATTGGGACACTATTAAATTAATTTGGTATCACATACCTAAATACAAAGGGAGTATTAGAATAATATTCCTCAAAACCTCTATAAAATGTTATATATCTATAAAATTAATTTAACACATTAACTCATAAAATTAATTTAATAATGAATATTATTAAATTAAATTATTTTATTTTTTTATATATTAAAGAAATATTATATTATTATTTCACAAGAATTTTAGGTAATTATATAATTTATAAAAATTTTAAAAACATAATTATTAGAAATAATTTCAATATGATCAAAATAGACATTTAGATTTGTTCTTTGTTTTATTATGTCCATATTTAGAATCCTAAATGATATATATACATTCGGAATGACATTCATGAAATATGATTTATTAAAAAATATATATTTTCTTTTCATGAGAAAGCATCCATTAGAGAACTCAAATTTCAAGCTTTCGGTGATATGGTTATAATATTATTTCTCCAATAACAATTAGGATGAATCATTATGGACATATTAATTATTTCTATCCGAAATTAACTCAATTAACCTATTAATGATTTGATGAATGAAACCACGATGAGTACTCATTTTAACGATAATTAAAAGGTGCAAATTTAAAAAAAAATTATCCTCTTAGTTATAATGTTGTTATCAATTTTATAAAATTTAAAAGATAAAAGTGATAAATACTATAATTAATGTATGTTTACAAAATATTGTTAAAATAATATTAAAATTAATGTTTCAAATAGTAATAAAACTGGATTTATTATTATCCCATGCACAGTAAAAATACTATCTGAATATAGAAATATTTTATTTAATATATAATATAGATATTTCATTTAAATAAGCCACAAAATTGAATAATTCAATATATTATTATAAAACTATATTGAGTAGAAAAAATATTTTATTTATTAAAACACTTCTTATATTATTGATGTATTGTATTTTTATGTAGTGTAGATCTGATTAATTTTATGATAAAAATGTAGAAACCATTTTTTTTCAAAATTTAGTCACACGAATTTATAACCACAAATTTAATTACTATGTAATAATAGTCACATAATATATTATAGTTCATTTTAACTCGATGTTTTTATAATGAGTGTAATTTAAGAGATAAAATTTATTAAAAATGAGAAATACCACAAAAATATTGGAGCCTTACATCTTATTAATTCCTATATTATTTCCAAGGATAGATGATACATGAGACATGGTAATAAAAAATAATTTTCATTGGTACGATGATAAGGAAGATCCTATTATGGGGAGTGAAATTTCAATCACGGATTGGTGACCCTCATGAGATATGGATCATATAAATTTTACTTTTAGAGTCAATTAGACCATAGTATTAATTAGATAACTAAAATATGTACTTATGGATTTCTAGGTAAATTCCCAAAATGGGATCAAGCGATTCCCTGAAATATATTGATTTTTCCATGATTAGTTTTGTTCATGGCCTTTGATCTCAACATAGGTGTGGATTTTCAAAATTTACAATCAAATTATCAAGAATTAATAATTCATTGGACTCATTTGGACCATCCAATTCTTCGAATTGACTGCCATGTGAGATTCCAGCATAGGGATTAGTCATTTTTTCTGATGTGTGGATGTCTCATTTATATGATAATGTTTCAATAATAAACACTAGAGTATTTAATTCCCATGATTATATATATAATCCTTAGTAGTTTTATTCTAATGTCGCAATAGATTCATAGTACGAAGTGATTCTAAGTCAGAATGTGATGATCTAGAGGTGATGGATCGGGTCTGTGATACTACTAACGATATAACATGACAAATGTTTTGAAAAAAGGACTTTTCAACCAAATGATGTCACAGAAATATATTTATGAGCATTAATGAGGTTAATCAAAAAAATATTTGGCTTCCTTGAATAAGAGTCATGAAGATCTGGTTTTGGTGGTGTGTCTTGTATTGAATACAATCATTTTCAAAAAATATTCAGTTAGAGTTGAGTTCATTTTAATGGTCGGCTGTGGAATTTCAAGGAAAATTTTTACTGACTTGGTTTTTTCTGTTCATATGTAGTTAAACTATATCTTACTATAATTTCCATACATTGATATGAAATATTTTTAGATGATTATTTAGTACATTTCAAAAATACCCACATAATGGTAGTAATATTTTACTGTATTTGGGTACTATATATACAATATTATAATTTCCTAAATGATCATAATCATCAACCAAAAATAAATTCTCCATAAGTACTATTCAAAAACAAACCCTACCTAAAAACGTTCATTATAACCTATGGAAAGGAAACATAAGAAAGGGTCAAATCTCATTCTCAGTAAGGTTAAAAATCGATATATGTTAACATAAGATGATGGTAAGTGTTTGAGAACATGATCATAACCTATGAGAACAATACCCTAAATATTTAAGATAAAAAAATCAGTCATGGAATAAATATTATTAGTTTATTTGACAAATATTTTAAGGATCCCAAATAAAATGACACATGAGAGAATAAAATTGACAATTGACATGGAATTATGTTACACACATAAGCAATGAATATTTTTCCCTAATAGTCATGGATTATTTCAAAAACATATTTTGGAACTCCATGGGTGTCTAAACATCCTAGTAAATACACAACACCTTTCATAGTTGAATCTCTTTCCTCATAATGGAATGGGTTCACTCCACAAACCATCGTAGTACTCATGTTTCACTCTAAAGACTGTCGTAGTGGAAAAACTCCCGTTCAAAATTTGGTTCACTTTTCATTCTATTCATTTAAATATCATGAGTTATAAATATTTTCCAAAATAAATTATAAGAATATATTGGTTCCACACATCTTTCTTCATAATTTCACCATTATCCTTGTAGATAACATAATAACTGTCACATAATAACAATCATACATATATTATAAACAATATCATAAAAAATTAATAATATAATAACCCATTAAATGAAATTGCTTCCATAAAAATTACATCATATAATAATATGTATAAAATAGATATGTTTCATAAACATTGTCACATCATCGTAGCATAACCCATGGAAAAATAATATTTATAAGAATGTCTAAAATGTATAACCAATGAAAGAGATGATGGATTCATAAACATGATTCCATAAAAACCTAAACCATTTTTTAAAATAATAGGAAAGGTATCCGTGTATAATATTCTTAGTAATGAATAATTTGCATCAAATTAAGTAATCATATATGGAAAATTATTTTTACATATCATTTGAAAAGATTCATATAGTAAATAACTTTTCGATCAAAAATAATTTTTTGAAACTAAAAACTCATAATTTATTTTGGAGATACATTTCATTGAAAATTTCCATAAAAATATATTCATGATTAGTTTAATAATAATATACAAAAAATTTTAGGCATATATATTTTCTTCAAAAATTCACTTCTTAAAACATAAGTAATTTTTAAAAAAAAATTCACTTTGAAATCATTAATATTAAATATTTAAATTTCACTGATATTAAGGAAAAATATATTGTGAAAATAAATTTTGAGAAATTTAATGAAATATTAAAATCATTTATAAATCATGAGATTGGGAAATAATATTCATTATATTCATTTAAAAAAACATTCCTTTCACATTTTTGATAAAATCCATTTAAGCATTATTTGGACAGTGATATGACGAATAATTTTTTTAAAAATATTCAAAACTTCATACATGGCTATAAATGACTATTCAAAATCAAAATATTATAGAATAAAAAATAAATTTTTTAGAACACAGATTTAATGGAAATAAAACATTCAACCGAATAGATAAATAATTTTGATTTTCTATAAAAACAAACATTTGAAATCATGAGTACATAAAATGAAGAAAATGAAGGAAAATCATTTAATATCATGAAATAACAAGAGGATATAAAAATAAATAGTTTTTTGGACATATTAATAATAATATATCACTATTAGAATAATAATCATAATCAATCATGATATGCGATGAGGTAGTATCATAGAACTATCACCACTTTTCTAACATTGAATCGTAATCCCTATGAAATAATTAAATTAAATTAAACAAAAAAAATATAACAATAATATATAAATTTATTATATTAAATGTAAAATGGTAATTATATACACCTCATCGGAGAAGATAAGTGTATAACAAAACATGTGTCTCAATGAAGGGAAATTTAGAAAACCATTCCATACATCTTTTGTAACTATTAAAATATAATCGTCGTGATAGAGTGATCGATAAAATGGATATTTAAATCCCCACATTTTTAGGATAATATTAATAAAATAAATTTTTGTGCATTATATATAGATAAAAAATTAAACAATTGGTGAAATATTATTTTTTCTAACAGAAAATAATAGTGAGATGCAAATCCCTTACCTTAAGTATTGACATCTATCATTCACATTTGATACTATTATATAATAAATGTAAGCTCTTTAAAAATATTGTATAGAACCAAATTAATATATATAATAATATATAATATTATTTCATGAAAATTTATTTATTTTTTTGTCAAAAATTCCATAATAAAATCACATTTTGGAAATAACTATGTGATTTTTTAATTATGATTTTATATGTTATATTCATCCCTCTTATATTTATTAGGGTTATTTTTTTGAGTAATTGACATGGATTTGTTTCCCAATCCATGCCGAGAGAATTTATTAAATAATTAGTTTACAATGAAATCCAGAGGTGTAATGAAGTTACCCAAACAAACACATAGAAAATACCCAAAGAAAAAGGTATTTAAGGATTCAGGATGACAAACTTCATAGGTGAACCAGGCAGATAGAATTTAAGGGCTAAGCTGGTGGGGCTGTAGCCAGAGCAGTCCAAGAAATCTATATCTTAGGGGAAAATTATTCATGTAGTCATCATCCCTTATGAAATACACTATAAAAACAAAAACATACAATACCTATGATGTCCAAGAACCACATGCAACCATAGAGGAGTCAAGACATCAATCTCTCTTCTGTAAAAAAAACTTCATTTTAGCAGACATATTTAATGTAGAAAAAAACAGTGGCTATTGGAAGCAAGATCAATGAGGTAGCTATCATAGTGATAGATCAATCATCCAAAAACAAACAGCCTCAATGATGTGAATTAAAAACATCATCATCATATCATGAGGGAGCAGTCAAGCAAGAAGAAATCAAAAGAAGCACCCTGCAAGAGATTCATAATAAAGAAAGGGGTAGTCCGTAAAACCAAGAACATCCAAAATTTAAACTGAATGTTGTCTAAAATTTACTATAAAATATGATCATTTTTTAAAATAAAATACAGAAAACGATCAAGCAGGATAGAAATACAAAAAAAAACCCAGAGAAGACAGACCAATCATTTCCATGGAATTTCATTGATGTTGAAATTTGGGTTCTTCTTGAATTCCTCACAAACAAAGATGAACATTCTTTTTTGGAGCTCAAGGGAAGTGTCAGTGGTCCTGTCACCACTTTTGTATTTTTGAAAGGTTGTTATTTCATTCTCATATATCCACGAATCAAACACTTTTGAGAAGTCCAATTTTTCCTCTATGACATAAGCATCTCAAAATGCAGGGTCATTCTCATCATCCTGACTGGAGGGGGCTCTTGAATCCGTTGTGTCTGAGTCAGTTGACATTTTAGTTGTCACAGGATATGGAGGAATATCATTTTCTTCCTTTTCATGTGCTTCCAGGTATCTTGTAATAATGGTTCTTTCTATTTTGGAGTGATATTTTCACTTAATTATGTGTCTATAACTCAGAGTAACAAAACAGTCTCTCTCAACTAATGTTTTCTTTTCTTTCTTGGAACTTGATTTCAATAATTCTTCCTCCAATTGAGAGGATTTATCATGATCATCTTGAATGGACTTATCTGAGTCTAACTGAGCTTCATCCTCCCCTCCCTTTTGACTAGTATTGGCTGTTGGATTAGAGAACTCAGTACAGGGAGTCAAAGCCTTATCTTTTAACACATCCTCAATGGGGGGTTTCATAGGGGTGGAGGCATCTACATTGGTCTGATTTTCCCTATTTTCAATATTAATTGATGGCTGGGAGATTTTGGTTTTTTCTTTCTCAATTTAAACTGATCAATGTTTGGGGAGAGTCTGTGACATCTTTTTCTCCTCACATTCACCAATAAGATGTCCAATTCGAGACCACCTCTTTCAAAAAGAAGGATCATTTTCAAAAACTACATCGTGGTCATAGCCATTTGATCCATTTAGAAACCATAATCTAGAGGTCAGTGGTTGTGAAATATCCACTTCAGTACTCACATGAGTAGCTGGTGGCCGAGATAAATTCTGAGTTGAAAAATATAAATAGATTGGGTGTACAAATAATCTAACAATGGAGAAAAGGGAATTGTGTTTAAAAAGGTGAATAGGTATACCCGGAAACCCCAGCCATATTGTGATAGTAGGTCGCTCAAAATCCACACAGAAATCCAGTGCCCATTTTTTTAACCTTCATGCAATAGCCTCCAATATTCCAAGAGCCTCTCGCCCAAAGTCAGTAATAATCATTTTCAGAGGAAAACCATAGAAGAAAATGTAAATAATTCAACAAACCAACGTGAATGTTTTCAAAACCTATGATCTCGAGGGTTCTTCCCAAAAACATTTGGCACTTGATGAATTTTCCAACCAGAAAAATGTGTAGATCAGATGAAAGAAGTTGTACCTCTTCATCCAAGAATGAAATCGCAGATAACCCACGATGGTGAATTTTTTTTGGGTCAATAGACTCAGTGGCTTTCGGTTCTTCTATAGGTACTCGATTCGCAATGACATCAGCGAACGATCTGAAATCCTTTGTCCAATTTTGATCAGAGGAATCTTTAGGCTTTCTCCAATGCTCGCCCGGAAGAGGGTTCTCCATGGCATTTCGTGCTGTCATTTTTATTCATTTGGGTTATATTATCTCCATAATAATTTTTTTTTAATAATAATCATATTTTATAAATCAATTATATATTTTATAACGACAACGAAAATTTGTTTTGAGAAATTTTGTATGTTGTGATCATGGAAATGGTTGGTCACACATACGCATGAGTAAGGTTTCCATTTTTCATTGGTCACTTTATAAATGAGGATAATGTTATTTTAACATTAAAAATTTATTGTAATATCAAAAATAATATATTATTTCTTTAAATAAATTTATACATATCATCAATGTGGTTTGGTGATGATAAGAGAGCATCACATTACTTTGTTAATGCGGAGGTCCAGACATACACAAATTATGTTATCCCTTATTAGTGAGTGAAAATCCATACATTAAATGATATATAATATTATTATTGGTAAATTTGTAATTAGAATTATAAATATTTGATTTATATAATATATATTTTTTAAATTTATCATTTTTATCTTTATATAAATCTTTAGTGAAAACATATCACATCGCTTCGCACACCAGTAGTTCTCGGTACACAAGAATGATTCTATCATGTCCCATACATAATGGAAGATAAATAATTTATATTCCATATAATGAATACATAGGTATAATTATATAATAAATATCATACTTATACTTTTTATCAATAATCATATCTGTAAGAGGTGTTAATGAAAAAACAAATAGAAATGATTCATGAGGTGGTGGCCTATTGTATACACAATGGATGAATTTGTAACCAATTTGGTGGAAGTGGAAATAGTTTTAGGTGATTAACATAACCTAAAAACATATTTTTATATTGAAGATTATTTTTTTTATTATATAAACATTTTTTATTCAATTTTATTCATTTTCAGTAATAACTAATATAAAAACAATTATTGTTGAGTGTTACCTTTTCTTTGGTTAACTAACTTAGGTTTGCACAAAAAGCATTCCTATGTCGGATTTATGCCCAATATAATTCATCTATGATGAAAAGAGGTAATTTGGGAAGTAATTTGGGTAGGTATATTCCTATCCAATTGGGTTTGATGGAGTGAATAAGAGATGATAGGGGGTATGCTTTTACAAGTTAAGTGAGTAGAACAGTTGTAATTTTTTGAAAAGAAGAAAAATGGAAACACCTTTGGTCATAAAAAAAGAATCCAATATGGATTATACTTTATCATTAAAAATTATAGGGTCAAAATATTTCTATAAAATATATTTTAGACATTTTTTAGGTTATTTAAAGTCTTATATATTTAGTCTCCCACCCAGATAAATAAATTATTACATTAACCACGTTAATTAATTTTATCTTCCTACAATATAAATTTTGGTAAAAAATAAATATGAAGATATTATATAAAAAAATTATTATAAATAATAATAAATAATTAATTTTTATAATTTTAATTCACATAAATGCACACATTTAACTTCAAATTAATCACATAGACACGATGAGAAAACGGGTTTTCGAAGAGAAACTGTTCAAATTGTGGAAAAAAATTTATATCATAATTCATTATAAAATTTATTTTGATCAAATAAAATTGATAAATAGATATATAAATAATAGAATTTTAGTTTTAAACAAATTTTAAATATAATAAAACATTGTAAATAAGTCAAATGAAATTGATGTTTAAAAATTCCGAATTTTTCACTATTTATCAAAAAATAAACATGTCATGATAATGTAAAAAAATTAAACTTGGGTAAATTATGATATTGTGACATATAAAATGAATTTTATTTTTTTGTAGTAAATTTTCGTAAATTTTTATGAATTATATTTTAATAAAATTTTCTTAAAAGGAGGAAAAACCAGTTTTAGAAGAGTATTATATTTAAACATAAAATTTGATTTATTATTATATAAACAAATATGAATAATGTTAAAACGTGATTGAATATTTTGTATATAAATTTCATATGAAATGACCAACAATATGATTTTTTTTACTTTACTGAAGTAAATAAAATTTTTAAAATAAAAATATATTTTCAAAAAAATATTTCCATTATATTCAAATAGATCTTATATTAATTATTAATTAATTATCAACCATTGAATTCATTTTAAATTAATTATAAACCATATAATTTAATAATTTAGTTAATAATAAATATCTCCACCATTAAAATTTCTTGCTGATAATGATCATATTAAATTATAATATTTTAATAATATGTAGTTGTTTTGATTAAAATATGTGTTTTTGTAACGCATGTTGAAATCGGTGTTTTATACAACTATAACTATCCAAAAAAGTAAACTATAGAACTAATCATCTCAACAAGTTATATTATACCACCTTAAAATTATTTTCACCCTCAAAATTATTCTCAGTCATCAAAGGATTAATATTTGAAAATTCCATACAAGAATAGCACATCATAAAATTTAATAATAAAACATCCATTTAAAATGTAATTTTGGAAAAAAATATGTCAACTAAATTAATTCATAAATAGGGTTCTATAAATGAAAAAATATTTAGGAAGTGAATATTTTGACCTCTAAGAAAAGTGTAAATAATTAAAGAGGGTTATAGTGATCCTCATTCTAAAGAAAGTCAGTGATATAGAGATGGTTAAATAACACCAAACCACAAACCAAATATATGTATAAGAGGACATTGATACAATAAAAATTTATGATAATATCAAAAAACAATTATTTGTGGATCATTTTCCTCTTTTTGGGTAAAATTCATGTGGATATATACATGCATTATTTTATTCAATTTCATAAGAATTGTCTCATCCTTTTGTTGTTCCTAGACTAGTTTCCACTTAATCTCTCATTCAGAGATATGAATATTTCATATCTAGATCACTAAATAAGATCCATAAAATTATGTTGATTGATTTAATCTATGTGTATTTTTTTTCATGAAAAAATTATTATAAAAGGTTATCAAATATACATAAATATTTATATGGTGAAGAATTACATTATTCTATAAAACAACATCACAATTTCAACATAAAAAAAATATAAAAATTGATAACCATAAGACTCTTCTATAATTAAAAATTATATAAAATAGTCCACTAATGTAACAAATATTAACATAACAGGAGTACCGAAAATATTATAATATATCACTTAATATTAAAATATCAAAAATGAGAATACCTTCATCAAAAATCCTCTTAAAACATGGTAATAACATGAACTACCATAAGACCTTAACTAATAAATGAATTCTTCCTAATTATTTTAATAAACATATTTATTATTAAATATATTCCATAAATACAAAAACATCAAACTCGATCAATGACAACGTAGTAAAACTTGTCCACAATTCACTAATTAGTTTAAATATAATCAATCAAATCCAATTTAATTTATTCAAATCAATAATCTCTTTACACCAAAAATCATTATCAGAACAACTGGAAAAAAGTAATTGAAATATTAACCAATTTTTTTTATATACATTAATATAACCTTTCCATTAATTTAAATTTCTATATAATCATCATCTTTCAAAAAATTATTTCAAATCCTTAATGAAAACCCTATATAGAAAATTTTTATATATTTCAATATTCCTGAATTCCAATACATAAAAACCATAGTAATTTTACTTAATTATTAATCCATTAACTAGTCATTGTAATATTATTCCATAATACTTATATTATTTTTTATTTCATTCATAATCTCTTTATCTTCCAAAATATATCAATTACTCATACTACCTTTCTGAATCTCTTCATGATATTTCCCTTTAGGACATCTATTTTTATGATTCCCATAAATTCTAGATTTTAAACATTAAAAATTCTTTGATATATTAGAGAACCATTATTATCATCCATTACATTATATTATCTTTATATTTTTCCTCTAAAATTACTAGATCTATGTCATTATTTTTTATGCTCAAAATTTCTTCTCCTTACATTGAGACATTACATAGAGTGACTCTTCCAACATTATCAACACATATGAAACTAAAACTTCATTTCTCAATTGTTTCCAGTAATAAAACTAATAGATAACTCCATCCATACATTATATGGGTATTAAATGATTTTGTTAATGTTTATATTGTTAATCATATATCTTGGTCAACCATTAAGCATAATCATAAAAACCTACTCTCATATCACCACACTATTTTCCTTATCATCAAAAAATTGTATATAAAATTCAATGTTAACTCATTTACATCAGGTTCCATCTATTTAATAAAACTAATAACTATGTTTGGAGTAATAATATTCATATGTGGAAAACATATAATTATGAAAAATCACTTATAGTAGGAATAAACCATAATAGCAACAATTTATTCAATGAAACCGTTGGTTTATCTTAGGTTATTTATTATCATAATCTATTTATATTATTGATGATGGGTTTTAATTATTCTGTAAATTTACAAAGCAAATAACATAGAGTTTCAACCTAGGTGAGTTTTAATTCTCATTGTCTTTCACAATTTGAAGATCATGTATACCTCAATGTTCCCTTTTCACAATTATTACCCCTAGGTCACACTATCCAAAAGAGACATCCAAATTTAATATCCGAAAAAGGATAAAATATCTTGGAAACCACATTTTATATCCTCTTCCAACATTCTATGATATTTTAATATACTTTGACTCATCATTAGATTTACCCTTGGATACATAAAAAGACATATCCATAGAAATATCCAATAGGTATCACTAATGTTTTCTCATCCAACATTCTAAAATTTATGTCGACCAATCCTCTAATACCAACTATGTTGACCCGATATTTTCATATATTGAAATTATATCTTTTTATATTTTTATTAAATTAAATAAAAAAACATCATTGAATACCATAGCATATTAATATCTTTGGAGGTTAGGTAAAAAATCTTCTTACTTGGTGAATGATATTAAACATATCCCATAATTATCACCCATTTTATTATTCTTCACAAACATACCCTACCTATGGCCATTCTTTATTATAGGGGGATAGGAAAACTAAGAAAGGGTGACTCAGAAACTCAGTAAGGGTAATAAAGAGGTATATGAAAGCATAACAAGAGCACGAGGTTATAAAAACATGACCACACCATTTTAGAACCATAACATGAATAGAAACGTTAATAATATTTATTCATGGATTAAATATTGAACGTTTATAGGACATGAATCACAATGAGATCAAATAGCATTATCCATGGGGGCATAACATTGATATATCATATGGAATTGGGCCATATACATAAACATTGATAATAATTTTCCTAGTAGTAAAGGCTAATTCCCCAAACATATCAATGTAGTCCATGGGAGGACACACCTCCTAGTAATAAAACACCACCATCCCCATGTGACTCCCTATCTTCATAATGGAATGGGTTTACTTCCCAAACCATTATAGTAGTAATGGATCAATCCATAGATTATCACAATGTACAAAGTCACTTACTAATCCTAATTCACTACAAATTTTAGACCTATCTATAGCATGATATGTAAATATTTACAAATTTCATTAGATAAAGATATATTTTCCACCATTATTTGGTTACAACGTAACTACATTCCATTTTTATAAATTTTCCACATTCACATAATTAAAATAAAACATATGTGTTCCATATGATCATAAACAATTCATCTATCAGAGTCCATAAATGGAAATTAGTTTCATTGGAATTGAATTATATCATAGCCTGTGAAAATGAGACATGTTTTATAATCATTTGATGAATTCATCGTAGAAATACATCCAAATAAAATTTTTATTCAAAGAAATAAATAAGAAATATAACCAACAGACCCCAGAATTGATGGAGGTCTGATATTGTGTAAGATGAGGGAATATCCCCCATGTAAATTAACACAGTCATGATGCAAATTATTGATAGAGAAGAGACTAGTGGTGATGGATATCTGGACCGCCATGTAATCCATGTGTTCCGCAAACCTTTTTCCCTCGCGCAATGTTTGAGACACATGGAAATCAGTCCCATGAATGGCTATATATTTATTGACAATGAATGAAATATACCACAGTGTATATCCGTCACCAAGCATGGAGTCGTGTCGAATCCTAGAATCATTCTCTGTTTGGGTAAACTCTAGCTTCTACTGAATGTTGACGTGATACCTCATGAACATGTCCTTGGCCTCATCCAAGAGTGAATTACCATTTCCAATGAAAGACGTGAAATCTATGAACACCTCCCCAATAGGGCTATGAACCAATCCCACTCCTTTCATCACCCCCATAGCATAAAAAATATTGAGATCTGTTTAAAATAAGAGCCAAGGTTTTTCTAGTACACCCAATTCACATGTTGTGGGCCATGGTGGTTAGAGCCACATGGACGTTGACCTAAAGAAGTCTAAAAGAGGGGGAATCCTTCCTGTCATTGATGAGGGAATCCAAATCAACCAATAAAATGAGTCTGTCCGAGGATGGACCATAATATTGGAACAAATACATCGAAACTCGCTTGGTTCCTAGATTGCCACAAGCTCCAGAATCATGCACTAATGATCATCATTCAAACCATTATTTACTTCTCAGAACAAGAAATACCTTGTAACCAACTCTCCATGAGAGGAGATACATTATTCCCATGATATGAGAGATCCATCGATCCTCCAATGTATGACCAAAACGAATTATCCCAATCCCGCTCGAATAATAAGTGGGGTTGTTCTCTCATCCCGCCTATTAATGTATCATGGACACCTATAGGCCAAGATTATTCCATGATTTATTCTATTATCCTCCATTTCTAAAGAATATTTCCTAATGATCCATGTATGAAAGGTAAACATCACTAGAATCATATGGCACCATGCATCACCATTCCATCCCTCATGAAGGCCCTTCTCTGAAAACAGCATGTAGAAATCTCTACTGGAGAAGTCACCTGAAGGAGAAATAGTGAAAACACATTTGTATGGTTCTTCATTAAACTCAATGTTCTCGAGAAGGGCCTGTTGGTCCTCCCCCAGAATTGCAATAGTAAATATGGGATGCAGGCATGCTTTTATAACTGAAATTAGTGGTGTTGGGAAGCCACAGAATGATAATATAGATCCCACCCAGTTTCTGTGTCAGAAGTGGAGATCCCCTATACCAACAATCCATTGAGAGTTCAGTTGACGAGTCTGGAATATGCGGTACATTTGACACCACATATGATATGAATAACTATGAATGACCTTGGAAATTCTGCCTCATGCGAATGACATGGTCTTTCCCCGTAATGATCTATCCTCAAAAATTTCCTAAGCAAGATTTTTGTGCATGTAATGAATCTTGCTCTGGAGACTATTTACATTAATCCATCCATCCAAGATGGGCCTCTCCATCCTTCCCCACGAATCACAGTGTCTCTTACATTAAAAATTTTCATCCCAAAAAGGAACTACATAGGTTTTGATAAATATTGTTTACCCCACCTTGAGGGATGTTGGAAGAATCCAATGTATGGAAGGAAATATATGATAAGACATTATTCTCTATATCTATATAAATTCCAAAAGATAGAAACTAGTTTTTCCAGTAAAGGAAGCGTATTGTGATTCTACTAAAACAATGATCATATTCTCTTATTCATATTCTAATGAAGAAATGAATGATCCCAAGTAATCCATAAAAAGTTATCTATGTTACATGTCCATACGGTTCCATTGAGAGGATATATGCCTTTGAGAGATTTTATTATAGATGTAGATACTACATTTGGAGTTGTAGGTGACTTTCCGTATCCATTAGCAATATTCATCAAAAAAAATCCTTGATTTCATAAACAAATCCCATCCATCATTAATGAAGATAATCATATCTTCGAAGAACATTGGATGAGACACCCGTGGTAAATTCATTTTCCCCCTAAAAGGGAGAATTGAACCTTTGGAAATACCTATGTTGATAAGCGTACTTAGAGTTTCATGTGCCATGATAACTATTGTTTGAGAGAGTGGGTCTCCCACCAAGAGACCTCGCATTTCCATGATGAAGCCATGGGTCATCCCTCTAATATAAACCACCACCCATGATTGTCTAATGCTCCTAAAAATGAAGTCCACAACCTTGAACGAAAAACCAATACCTGGAAGGACTCTATTGATAAAACTCCATTTCATCCTGTCATAGGTCGTATTCATATACGGTTTAATCACCATGTTCAGTCCATGGGGTTTTACACTTATATTTCTTATCATCTCAATAGCTACAGCTATTTCTACATGGATGAAAATACCTCTCAGAAATATGTTTTTCTCATCTAATATCAACCAAGGTAGAAGATTCGACAACCTCTGGTTCAGCACACATGAAATAATTTTATAAGGGATGTTACAGAGGCTCACTGGCATATATTTTGTGAGGTAAGAAGGGTCCTTTATCATAGGTATGAGCACTATGGTAGTTTCACTAGACACTAGAAGGAGAAACCCACCTCATAAGTAGTCTTGGATTGCTTTTGTGACTCTGGCATGACTGCATCCCACACCACCTTATTAAAGGCTCCAGGAATGTTTTTAGGTCTAGGTGCACTCTCTAGTATGAGCTTCTTCTTGGATACATGAATTTATTCCTCCCTGGGAATCACCTCCAAGACCTTGTTGTCCCAATTATTCACTAAGGTGGGAATCATACCCCATATCCCTGCATTACCCCTAGGATACCTGCTGGACATCCTCAAGTTAGGTTTAGCAAGAATATCTATGAAGAAAGAGTTCCCCATACTCCCAACCATGTCAAAGTAATCTATATTGGAGCCATCCTTGTGTAATACGATAGGCGTTGGATGACGCCTTCATTATATGATGCACAGATGGAAATATGAAGTGATTTTATCACCATCCTTCAGCCACCTAACTCAGGAACGATGTAATGCCCCGACCCCAGTTACCCAGAGTTGGTGATTTATTACATAATATTGGCATGATCACAAAAGATCATGTCTCAAAAGACCGATTAGTTTAGTAGCCTTGGAATAACTAGATACAATCATAATGTTTAAACTACATCATAAAGGGAAAACTACTAAAAAACATCTTGACTTCATAGCCCTCGTACTATCCCTACAGGTTCTTCATAAATTATTTCTTCACATCCGGGAAAAAATAAAACATATAAAGGGGTGAGCTCAGATGCTCAGTAAGGATGAAAATATAGAGGAAACATTCATAAATAAGAATAAACATTTAAGACAATGTATAACTAAAAAAAGCCTTTTAAACTTGAACTTAAGCATAATATTGCAGTGATACAAAGAAATAATTCCATTTAATTATTCACATGGATATTTTACTAGTCGAATAATCACATGTAATATCAATAACCACTTTCATAATGATGGAATGTATAATTCCAGACTATCAAAACAACATAGACAAGGCCTCGTGCCATGAATACAAATATGATTTTGTCAAGGCCTTGTGCCAAGACACTAGTTTGTCTCTTGATACCTGCTGATTCCTCAAGGAGCTATTGCAGGCTCCACCCTTCACTTATTAAGTCCAATTCATTCCTTATATGAACAGGTTTAAACATAACATAATCATTCGTATTAAAAATAGCATACGAAATGTCAATACATTCTCCATAAACCATGAATGGTATACAAATGACACATCCACAGTCAACCATATCATAAAACCTTCAATACAATATTAAATATTTGTATCATAATAAATCAACTTCAAATAAGGTTAAAATGCATCAACGGATGTTGACATAAATGAAAGAAAAACTATTTGAGAGAAATATCTATTTTTTTGAAAACATTTAGAAGTCACATAGTTATAAAATAAAACATTTAATTTGAAAATATTATTATAATATTGTACGGGAAGCTTTGAATATATTATATCAGTGGAAAATAGCCACAACCACCGTATATATTAAAAAAACATTCCTACCTTAATTCTGTCGAAAACGTTAAAAAGGACCTTGTTTGGAAAAAGACAGAAATATTCCTTTATAAACATCATATAAAAATACAACAAGGGTATAAATGAATTTAACCCATAGTCTATAAAATAGTAAGAAGGATTTGAAAAATCATTTTTAAGAAACATGGATGTGGATGATAAAGAGGTACCAGTAGATAATTACTTATAAGCAAACTCAGATAATGAAGAGATTGTGAAATAAACCCTTACCTGGTACTTTTCCATGGATTAATGTATATTAACCTCCTGTATAATGGTGAAATAATTGTTATTAAATTATACAATAATCATATACGTTAATATGATATCATATATGATCTTTTAACATTTCTTTGTTAATAATATCTTAGTATTATCGTCGTTTCGGGTGTTAACTTACTCGTTTTATTTTATATGTTTTGATACATAAGCTGGGTTTATTATGGATAGGTTGTATCTTATTCGTATTGATAATGATATCAAGTCCTTTAACATTTTTTTAATCATCAAATTGGAATTAGACATGAATGGATACGATAGGGAATGAATATTATCACGTTCATGGAGACGGTAGTCTGTATGTACGCACGAGCGAAAATACCACTCATATGATATTGAAATAATATATCATATATAAAGAATCATTATCATGTAATATTTATTATTTACATTAATTACACATCATTATTATACGCATGAAAATAATAATGTTTTGAATAACAATTACACCACGACGTGGAGACGGTAAGCCGTACGTACGCACGTATGGTGACATATCATTCAAAGGATGGATATAATACAAAATATGGTTGTACAATATTTATAATAACATTTCAGTATATAGAAGATATTTGAGTTTTTATTATAGAATTTTAATAAGAAATAAATAAGAAATTGAAGAAGAAAGGAACTTGAAAAAGGGTTGTGAAAAAATTACCTCTTCTTCGGGTTCTTCTTGTTGAATTGATCAAAATGGCTCCATATAATGGCTTTCAGATCAAATTAAGTCCACTTGGTTGAATTTAGGGATGTTTAGAGATTATTTGGGCATGTTTTGGCCGATCAAAAAGGCTTTTATGGTGTGAATAATTGGTTATAAGTTGTGTCCTTTTATAAGGGGGAGGAGGGGCTCTTTAGGAAAAACATAAAGTATTAATTTATAAAAAAATCATATTTAGTTTCTAATGGCTCCAAAGTGGATTATTAAAATAATAAGGTGGGAATGGGTTGGAATCCTTTCAAACAATAGATTTTAGACAGGTTTTGGTCATTATATTAACCTTATCTTTTAGTTTAAACTCTTAGTTAATTAGATTGACAATTACCATGTCACTTTTTAATATTATATAGCTAATAAACATGCCATATACATCCAAATGACCCACAAGTGGTCCATTAATGATAAAAATATAATGATATAAGTCTCTTGGATGAACCTTATATTTTTAGAAACTGAATAACAATTAATAATATAGTATTTGTTTTAAAAACTCTTTTATGTCAATTTTGACACTATTGGGTATTTTGTTTTTGATAAATTCATTATAGCATTATTACCTCAAAAAAAATTTATATAAACAATAATAATATTTCATATTAACCTATATGAATATTTGAATTTATAAAAAGTCTCAAATTACATTTATGTTTGTATTTATAATATCAATTATCTTAATCTTTCATTAATACAGTAATTACTACATCATCATTATGTCATACATAATTAAAATTATTTAATGTCTAAAAATTATAAATAAAATACCATTATGTATAAAATCATTTTATATTTCTAATTAATATTTATATTCGAAAATATAAAATATATAACCTTATGTAAAATTTTTTTTTCTAAAAGATATATGCTTTTGTCATTTTTGTATTAACTTTAACTTATTTAATATAAAGTGTCCCTATCACCAACACGTGCCTACATGGGGTCCCAAAATCGACCCAAAGAATCCCATGGTCATAAATGTATCCACCAATATGGTTAGAACACGTTTTAGGGAAATTTATTATTATTATAATATTATATTTTACCCTTATTTACCGGATTTACCTTTCAACCATGGTGAATAAAATATTTACCAAAGTAATTATTCATAATGTCTAAAAATAATTGTTACCTATTTACACAATATTGAAATCCTGATTCCAAATATGGAATCCATTTTTCCAAATTCAAAACACAGAAGTGGTAGAAATTAATTTAAAATTAATTCCCACTGTCAAAACAAAAAGCATGTTTTTTCGAAATAATAACTATCAAAAGATTGACATTTGTTTATGTTCGGTTTAATTGTTAAATTACATCCAATGAAAAAAATTTCATTAAATGGTTAAAATATATTCTAAATATACTTTAAAACCACTAAAATCTATAATTTATCACTATTAATTATTTCAATTAAAAAAGTTGTTTTTAATTAAAATTTAGTAATTTTCAATATTCATCAAAATAGAAAAGTTATCCGAAAGTACCAAAATTTCACCCTAGGATAATTTTGATATTACGAATCCAAAAATGAAGTCCATTTTGAGAGATAATATTTATTAAATTTCAAAATGTGGGTATTACAATTCATAACGGCTACATTGATTGATCGTAGTGTGTTAGAATCTCGACGTTGCGTACAACACATGCTACTGTATTATTCAAAGATAATCGTACCATAAAAGCTTGGGTTGTTACATTCTCCCTTCCTTTAAATAATTTTATCCTCTAAGTTTCTAGAATAATACGACATGAAAATATTCAGGTGGTTCTTCATCATAAGTTCCTCGAGTTCCCACGTTGCCTCTTCCATCTTATGGTTCCTCCATATAACTTTTACCATACGAGTCGTTCGGTTTCTCATCTTTTTCTCTCTTTTATAAAGAATCCTGACGGTCTCTTCGTAAAAAGACAAATCAGGTTCCAGTTCTAATTCCCATTATGTAAGTACATGCGTTGGGTCAGGAATGTATTTTCTAAATAGTGATACATGGAACACATTGTGAACTTTGGAGTGATTTGGCGGCATTTCCAAAGAGTAAGCTACAGCCCAATTTGTTCCAAAATTTCCAATGGTCCGATGTACCTGGGACTCAGTTTATCTTTCCTACCGAAATTTATAACTCCCTTTTATGATGATACCTTTAAGAAAACATGATCTCCTACCTGAAATTATAAATCCTTCCTTTGGATGGCAGTATAGCTCTTCTGCCTACTTTGAGCTGCTTTGATGTAGTTTTGGGTTACCATAACCTTCTCCATCGTTTCCTCCACCAGTTCGAGGCCAACACATTTTATTTCACCAACTTCATCACAACAGGTTGGTGTGAGACATCTCTTTTTCTATAACGCTTCATATGGTGCCATATCAATACTCGAATGGAAGCTATTGTTATAGGAAAACTCTAACAGATCTAAATATTGATCCCACATACCCTGAAAAACATGTGAGTAAGATCTCAACATGTCCTCTAAGTATTGAATAGTTTGTTCTTATTTTCCATCTGTTTGAGGGTGGTAGGCAGTGCTCAAACGATGTTCAGTATCCAAGGAATTCTAAAGACTCTTCCCGAATCATAAAGTAGAACGAGCATCACGATCAGAAACAATTGATAGGGGTACTCCATGAAGTCTCACAAAACCATTAATATATATCCTTTCTAGACGTTCAAGTGGTATATCTTCTCTTATAGAAAGAAAATGTTTTGATTTTGTAAGACGGTCAATAATAACCCATTTTGCATCGTTCCTTCTAGGAGTATTTGGTAGTCCCATGAAAATGTCCATTGTGATATTATCCCATTTCCACACAGGTATGGGAAGAGGATGTATGACTCCTCAAGGTTGTTTCCTTCCATATTTCACTTGTTGACAAACCATAAATCATGACAAAAAATCTACAATCTCCCTCTACATGTTGTCCCACCAAAAATGTTTCCTCAAATCTCTATACATTTTGGTGCTTCTAGGGTGTATAGAGAAATTGGAACTATGATTATCATCCAACAATTACCTTTTTAGATCAGGTATATCGGGAACACAAAGTCTCTTCCCAAATTTCAAAATTCCATCTAAATACACAAAGTCATTCAATCACCCATTATTCACTTCATTAATCTTATTTTGAAATTCCTCATCGTCGATTTGAGAACTCTTTATCCTTTCTTGTAAATATGGTTTGGAAACCATTTGAAAAAGCATTGATGTTTCACCTTCCATGGTTATTCCCATGTCTATCTTCACTAGATCCATGAAAATTGGACCCCTTTCAATTCTCATATTGTTCAAAACTCCATGATCTTTTCTACTCAAAGCATCTGCCACCTTATTTGCCTTCCACGGGTGGTAGTGTATCATACAATCATAACCCTTGAGTAATTCAAGCCATATCCTTTTCCTCATGTTGAGTTATGTTTGATAGAAAATATTATTCAAACTCTTGTGATCATTATAAATCTCATATTTTTCACCATAGAGGTAGTGCATCCACATCTTCAAAGTAATGACCCCAGCTGCTAACTCGAGATCATGAGTAGGATAGTTTTTGTAATAAATTTTCATCTATAATGATGCATAGGCAATAACCCTATCATTCTTAATAAGGACACAACCAAGTCCTTTCTTCGATGCATCACTATAAATAAAAAACCCATTATTCCAAGATGGTAGATTCAATATAAGAGCATTGAATACTATTCTCTTCATTTTTTCAAAACATTATTCACACTCTTTTGACAAAACAAATTTAACCCCTTTATGTGTAAGCTTTGTTAATGGGTTAGCCAATCAAGCAAAATTCTGGATGAAACATTGATAATAAACTGCTAAACCAATAAAACGGTGTACCTCAGTTGTACTCGTCGATGTAGGCCATTCTTGGATTTCCTTGGTCATAGAAGGATCAACAGAGATTACATCTTTAAAGAACGTTTGGACAAGAAAATAAATCTCCTGAAGCCATAATTCAAACATTCTAATCTTTCCATATAATTCATGACTTCTCAGAGTCTTTAGGATAATACGCAAGTGATTTTCATGATCTTACTATCTTTTGGAGTATACCAGGATATCATTAATAAATACCACCACAAAATCATCGAGATATTCCTTTAAAACTGTACTCATTAGATCCATAAATATAGAAGGTGCATTCGTCATCCCAAAAGGCATTACTATAAACTCTTAATGCTCGTACCTTGTTAAAAATACTATCTTCAGATTGTCTTCCTTCTTCACACACAACTGATGGTATCCAGATCAAGGGTCAATCTCTGAAAAGTATTGAGCTCCATGCAGTTGGTCAAATAAATCATAAATGCGAGGTAGGGGATACTTTTTCTTTATTGTTATAGCATTGATTTCCCTATAGTCGATACATAACCTCATAATTCCATCTTTTTTTAACAAAAAGAATAGGGTCTTCCCATTGAGAAACACTAGGGAGAATAAATACATTATTACTGAATTCCTATAGTTGTTTTTTAGTTCCACTATCTCTACAGTGGACACTCTTTAAGGGGTCTTCGATATCGGCCTTGATCCAGGAATTAAATCAATGGAAAACTCAACTTCTAGTTCTAGAGGGTGTCCAGGTAAATCTTCCTGAAACACATCTACATATTCTTTCACAATAGGTACATCCTCTATTAGAACATTTATTCTCTTAGCCAAAATCATTTAATTCTCTTCCTCCCCAATAATTGAATTTAGTTGAGCTACTATGGTTAGATATAGATAAGAATTAGGTGGTGACGATTATGCTCTAAAGATAACGTGTTCTTTATCAGCATCATCAAAAATCGTAACCTCCTTCTTCTTACAATAAATATTCACATCATGGTCCAAAAGCCAAAACATACCAAGGATTATATCAAACTCAATCATAGGTATAACGATGAGATCAGCCGATAAAGAACATTTATGTGCTCTAATGAGAACTAATTCACAAAACTTTATTGTAATGATACTTCCCTTAGGAGTTTTAACTGACAAATCCCTTGTTAAATAAAATCGGAATTATCTAATTTTCATAGAAAAATGGGAAGATATGAAACAATGCGATGATCCAAAAATCAAATAATGAATATTCTAAACTTGAGGAAATCATTAAATTACCTGCCACCACGTCTTTCGGAGCTTCTACTTCAGCAGTAGTGATTGCATAAACTTGGCCTTGATCCCTTGGACTTTTCTGAGGTAAGTTCCCCTGATGCTTAGGTCATTCATTTGCATAATGTCCCATCTCCCTACAATTGTAGCATTGGACATTGGTGGCTTCCTTCTTCCCATTGAAATCATGAGCTTGGTGGCCTTTTTCACCATACTTGTAACATACTCACATTCCCTTCAAGCAAGTACAAGGGTGTTTCTTCCCACATTTACTAAAGGATGGATATTCAACTTTACCCTTCTTCCCATTATTTCCATTCCCAGATTGATCAGAAGATCTCTTCTTCTTTTTATTTTCTTTAATGTCATAAGACATAGAGAATTCCTTTTTTGTCTTGATATCACATGAGACTATGTCTTCGTACGATGATAAATATTTTTAGAATAATGCTCGACGAAGAAATGGTTTTAACACATCAAATAAATGATCAATCATACTTCTTGGGTTAATGTATATAATCTCTAACATTACTTTCTAACCTGGTAATGTTAGCCTAATACTTTGCGACATTTTCATCATTCTTTTGTTTCAGACCTAGAAATTGGGTTTCCATATCTGCTCAATGGTCATGAGGAAAGTATTTTTCTAAAACCCAATCTTTGAACTCCCTTTATTCCATATTTTATACTTCATCATTGTCCTTCTTGTTTTGAATAAATTACCACCATTGATCAGCATCTCCAGTGAGGCGGTAAACTGCCATGATAACATTTTCCCTTTCACTACTCCCCAAATACTGAAATATTTTCTCTAGGGAACTTATCCACTGCTCATCTACCAATGTATTTGTACTCCCATTGAATGTTGGTGGTTGTTTCCTCATGAAGCGATCCAATATTGATCCTTCACACTATGTATCAGGGTGCTCTATACGGGTAAGGTTATTATTCTTAACCTGAGTGACTTATCCCAGTATGGTGATAAGTTGATCAACCCTAGTTGCATCACCAGCTCCACTATAATTATCTTGAGCAGGTGTGAAATACCTACATGGAGTGTGTGCATTGATACAGTTTCCATTTCTTCAACTAGGCGCCATTTATAAACAATGGCATAAACAAGATCAATTTATGAATCAATGTACATTATTCCATACTTATAAAACACTTAACATAAATTTAACTATTTATGGATATAATGCATAATCATAAAAATGTTTTCTTTGAGGAAGTATATACTAATAAACCCACCATAATGGTTTGTAAATAAAATGATAATTATCCTATGTAAATCCCCTGGGATTGTCATAACCATGATTGCAGCAAGGCCCGTTGTCGTGCACCAGTTCCCATTTGAGTCTAGCTCAATACGGTGTTTTCGGGTTTTAACCCTAGATACATTTGTTCCAGAGCCACCCCTACCGGCTCGTATCCATATAGGGATGTGTTTCTCAGAAAACTGAAAAAATCTCCACAATACCAAAATTTTAGGAATTTATTATATACTAATCCTAAAAGTTCATCTTAGGTCTAAGTGCTCTAATCGGAGTTTATCTAACTCTAGATTCCAAGGATTGTACTAAACATCCTCTGATACCAACTGTAATGCCCCGACCCTAGTTACCCAGAGTCGGTGTATTATTACATAATATTGGCATGATGACAAAAGATCATGTCTCAAAACAGCGATTAGTTTAGTAGACTTGGAATAACTAGATACATTAATAAATATTACATTACATCATAAAGTGAAAACTACTAAAACAACATTGTTTCATCATACCCCTCATACAATCCCTTCAAGTCATTCATAAATTACTTCTTCACATCCTGGGAAAAATAAAACTTTGAAAGAGGTGAGCTTAGATGCTCAGTAAGGATAACAATATAGCGGAAACATTCATAAATAAGAACAAACATTTAAGGAAATGTATAAGTAAAACAAAAGAATTTTGAACATGAACATTAGAATAATATGACAAAGAAAAAATGACATGATTCCATTTACTTATTCACATGGATATTCTTCTAGTCGAATAATCACATGCAATATCAATATCCACTTTCATTATGATGGAATGCATAATGCAAGACTATCATAACCACAGAGCCATGTCCTAGTGCCACGACTAAATATAAGATTTTGTCAAGGCCTAGTGCCAAGACACTAGTTTGTCTCATGATACCTACAGATGCATCGAGGAGCTATAGCAGGCTCCGCCCATCACTTATTAAGTCCAATTCATTTTTCATATAAAGAGGTTTAAACATAACATAAACATTCATATTAAAACTAGCATAAAAAATTTCAATACATTCTCCATAAATCATGAATGGTATAAAAAAAACACATCCACAGTCAAACATATCATAAAACCTTCAATACAGTATGGAAGATTTGTATCCTAATAAATCAATATCAAATAAGCTTAAAATCCTTCAAAGGATGTTGACATAGATGAAATCAATAATATTTGAGAGAAATATGTCTTTTTTTTAAATCATTTAAAAGTCACATAAATATAAAATAAAAATTTTAATTTAAAAATATTCTAATAAACTTGTATGGGAAGCATCAGAGATTTTATAATGGCAGAAAATAGATGTACCTTCTATATATGTTAAAAAACATTTTTACATTAATTCTGTCGAAAAGGTTAAAATGGTCCTTGTTTGGAAAAGGACAAGAATATTGCTTTATAAACTTCATATAAAATGCCAAGAAGGTTATAAATGACGTTTACCCATAGTCTATAAAATAGTATGAATTATTTAAAAATACATTTTTAAGAAACATGGATGTGGATGATAAAGAGGTCCCAGTAGTTAATTACGTATAAACATCCTCGGATACTGAAGAGATTGGGAAATAAAAACTTAACTTGTAGTTTTACTTGGTTGAGGGTAGATTAACCTCTTGTATAATGGATAAATAATTGTTATTAAATTATACAAGAATCATATACATTAATATGATATCATGTATGATTTTTCAACATTTCTTTGTTAAAAATCTTTTATTATTACCGTCGTTTCGGGTGTTAACTTACTCATTTTCATTTATATGTTTTGTTACATAAGACATGTTTGTTATGGATAGGTTGTATCTTATTCATATCCAGAATGATATCAACTCCTTTAACATTATTTTTAACCATTAAATGAAAAGTTGACTTGAATGTATATGATGGGGAATGAATCTCATCGCATTCGTGGAGACAGTAGTCCGTACGTACGCACGAGAAAAAATATCAATATTTTGATATTAAAATAATATATCATATATAATGAATCATTATAATGTTATATTTATTATTTACATTAATTACCCATACTTATTATACCCATCCAAATAATAATTTTTTGAATAACAATTACACCACGACGTGGAGACGGTAAGCCGTACATACGCACGTATGGTGACATGTCATTCAAAGGATTGATAGAATACTGAATATGGTTGAACCATATTTATAATAACATCTAAGTATATAGAATATACTGGAGTTATTATTTTATAATGGGAAATAACAATGAAATAATAAGTTAATGAAGAAAGGAACTTGAAAAAGTGTGGTGAAAACATTACCTCTTCTTCTGGTTCTCCCTTTTTATTTGATCAAAAGGGCTCCATAGGATGGATTTATGATCCAAATAAGTCCTCTAGTTTGAAATGAGGGAAGTTGATAGAGTATTTGGTCAGGTTTTGGCTGTACCAAAAGATATTTAATGTGTGAATAATTAGTTATAAGTTGTTTCCTTTTATAAGGGGTAGGAGGATCTCTTTTCGTGAAACAAAAAGTATCAATTTATAAAAAATTCATATTCGTATTCTAATGGATCGAATGTGTATTATTCAAATTCTATGGTGGGTATGGGTCTAAATAATTTCAACCAAAAGATTTTATACTGGTTTTGGTCATTATATTAACCTTATCTTTTAATATTAACTCTTAGTTAATTAGATTGACATTTCCCATGTCACTTTGTAATTTTAGATTATATAGATAATAAACATACCATATACATCCAAGATACCCCAATGTGGTCCATTAATGATACTAATATCATGATATAAGTCTCTTTTCCTATACTTAGATTTTTATGAATTGAATATCAATTAATAATATAATATTTTTTCTAAAAACCCTTTTATGTCAATTTTGACACTATTGTGTATATTGTTTTGTTAATTTCATTAAAGAATTATTACATCGAAAAAAATATTTATAAACAATAATAATATGTCAAATTGACCTATAAAATTATTGGAATTTATAAAAAGCCTCAAATTACATTTATTTGGGTATTTATAATATCAATTATCTTAATTATTCATTAATATGGTAATTACATCATCATCATTGTGTCATAAATAAATTAAATTATTGAATGACTAAATATTATAAATAAAATACCATTATGTAGGATACCTTTCTATCTTTAAAATTAATATTTATAGTCGAAAATATAACATATATAACCCTATGTAAAAATTGTCTTCCTAAAATATATATGCTTATGTCATTTTGTATTTACTTTATCTTAATTAATATAAAGTGTCCCTATCACTTACAAGTGGATCCATGGGGTCCCAAAATCGACCCAAAGATGCTCATGGTCGAACTTGTCTCCACCAATTAGGTTAGGACATGTTTTCAGGTAATTTATTATTATTATAATATTATATTTTACCCTTATTTACCATATTTAACCTTTAACCATGGTAATAAAATATTTATCGAAGTAATTATTAAAAATGTCTAAAAATAAAACATACCTATTTACACAATTTAAAAATACTTATTGAAAATATGGAATTTAATTTTCCAAATTCAAAACATAGAAGTGACAGAAATTAATTTGAAAATAATTCCCACTGTCAAAACAAAAAGCGTGTTTTTAAGAAATAATAACTATCAAAAGATGGACACTTGTTTATGTCCGGTTTAATTGTGAAATAATTTCCAATGACAAAAATTGTATTAAATGGTAAAAATATATTCTAAATATAATTTAAAACCACTCAAATTCATAATTTATCACTATTATTTATTTCGATTAAAGAATTTGTTTTTAATTAAAATTTAGTAATTTTCACTATTCATCAAAATTTAAAAGTTATCCGAAAAGTACCAAAATATCACTGTAGGCTAATTTTGATATTCAAAATCCAAAAATGAAGTCCATTTTGAGAGATAAGATTTATAAAATTTCAGAAAGTGGGTATTACTATTCATAACGGCTACTTTGATTGGTCGTAGTGTATTAGAATCTCGATGTTGCGTACAACACATGCTACTATATTATTCAAAGAGAATCGTACCACAAGAGCGCTGGGTGTTTCAAAAGGTCCCAAGCCATCCTCTTTTGTTTGATATGATCAGCTTCCCATCACATCTTTTTCCTCACAATCTCTTCAAACATCAAAGCATCCCACCCCCCTTGAGGTTAGATTCCACGATTTTGATGCTTTGTTTCATACCTTCCAGGTTATGATCGAAGGGAGGTATCCTTCTATAACAATCTGTTAACCTCAAATTAATCCTTCACAATTTTTTGTGCAGATAAATCCATATGTTCCCCTAGGTAAGAGCCTCATATATCTCCCTAATTGGCCACTAATAGTCTTATAACTGAGAGCCCTGATAACTGATCCTAAAGGATTTTTGGATATAATGTTTTGGGAATAGAGACACTTGTATAAGATAATGGTCTAAGATACCTTGGGCTATATGCATCACCTTGGCCATCAAGAAGGAGATGATCGCGTTGTTATTTTTTACGAAACGATCAATCCTGATGCAAAAGTTCCCTCCACCAATTTGGTTGTTGCACCATGTGTACCTATCCATAGAGTAACCTAAGTAAAGGAGACCATTTTCCTCCATGAAGATCGAAAATTCATTGATATTTTGATGAGTTTAGGAACCTATACCCTACTTCTCCTCATGATCGAGAATGGAGTTGAAAACCCCCACTACCTACCAAAGGATGTCCTCTAGATCAAAGTGGCTAAGCCCCAAACACATTCATATCTAGACCTGAGCATCTAAGCTTACATATATAAATGATACAAAGAAACACCCCCCCACTTTCAGCACTTTCATGGGGATAAATTGATTCACTGCCTTGATCATATTCATCAACACCTCCTTATGCCAAAATAACTAGATGTGCATGTTAGTTGGATATGCATGCATGGAGCCCTAAAAACTCACTTTGCGAGTGAAGGACATGATCTTTTCTTGGGGTTTTTTTATCATGAATAGAAACAATATACACTTTAATATTATTAATATCTAATGCTATATGGTCCATCTTCACCTAGGCTCCTAGGTTGCGGGAGTCCAAACTAACATTGATATCATTAAGAACTAGGAAGCTCAGATTTGGTTGTAGTCTCATCGGCCTTTTGATGTGGGGAGAATGAATTACCATGAGATATCTCATTTGTGCCAGAGTAAACACTTCTTGGCTCTAAACAGAAGGAACCAAATCTACAAGAGAACTAGGAATAGGTAGAACTACAGACCACCCCTTCACCATCTTTCGAGGGGAGATGAAGTGAGAGATCTAATATACCTACCCCTCTGCCTCATATGTCTCAACTAAACCCCCTGAAACATCAATAATCATTTCCACCATATTGAAATCACAAAGACAATTATCCCAAGGTAATATTCCTATGGCCTAGTACTTTGGAGAATCTAAAAAAACATCCCGCGGAGGAGAAAACGACTCATGTAGCTCACATGTAGGGGATACAGAATCCAAGAACCTTTTCCATACCAACCCGGTTAACCCCACTTATCCTTGGATGAGTAACTGGTCCGTAAGAAAATAGATCACTAAAAGAGATACCTCTAACTTGAAAGGTACCAGATCCCAAAAAGGGGAGGTCTCATTAAATAGTGGAAGGATAAGCTGAGTCTCCAGGACTGAAACAACTGAAGAAGACTGATCAACTGATAGATGAATGAAAACCTCTCTAGGGGATCAGACTCTGGCCCTCCTAGTCTTTGAGGGGTAGTGATCCCCTACTAAATGTCCATTAGATATTTCTACAAGCCTTCCCTCATTCGTTTCAAACACATCTTTATTGAATGACCTTGATAGACACACCGACAACAGAACCTTGGGATCATTGAGAATGATGGGACATGCTCCCAGTCCACAATGTATATGATCTTTAACAATACCTTATCTACGAGTGGAAAAGATAGATCCATCTCAATTCAGATTATTGCAACCAGGATGTCTATATAAGAGATGGTGCAGGCATCCGTGTAGAAGAAACCACCAAGAGAGTCACCAATAGCCTTCCGAAAAGTACCGTTTTAGAAAGGTAATGGAATACTGGGGAGACCTATCCAAACCACAACTTGGGGGATTTCCTTCCAATAGTGAGCCTCTAGAGACCATGGAGACAAAGTAAATCTCCCTATTCCAAAATCTCTTCGAGCTTTTCACCATGCGGTGATAAAATCCACCTCCGACTCTAACAACATATAAATGGAATGGTAGTGAATCACTGAGAGACACACCGGAACCAGAAATCCCCATGAGCCCACAAAAAGCTTGAAAGCTTTAATAAATGGTTTATGCTCTGTAAAATGATCTACTATGGTCCACTGGAGTGGAGAAAGTTCCTTAGAAAATTCCAATGGGGGAACCTCCAATGAAACAGTAATGTCGTCCCTCAATACCACCAGAGAAATTGGCCGCACATCCAGGAAACAAATATTCAAAAAGACTCTGGAAGATCAACACAAGGCCTCACAGAAGGAATGAGGCCAAGGAATATAATCTAAGGAATCTGTGATCTTCTTAGGGATAGAACTTGTGATCCTACTAGGATTGATGGTTGAATAATCTATGATCACTGCCCAAACCATGCCACCTAGTGGATCAACAGTCGAGAGATTTTGAAAAAATTCCAGCTCATTGTGCACGTTCTTTTGAGTAGAATAAGCATCAATTTCTTGTTGTCAAATTTCATCATAATATAACCCTTCAAAAGAATAAGGTTCAGAAAACATTTACTCATGGTATTAACCATGTATGATAAATAAGTTTCATAAAAGTCATTCCATTAAAACATAAAAAATTAATAGAAATAATAATAATGGTATACTTGGTTCATATCCCTAAAAAATATTATATTACCTAAAATATTCCATCTTAGATTAAAAATTAGTTTGAAAGATCATTTGGAGTAGGTTAATGGAAGCAATTCCGCCTATTTTAGAGGCCCATCTTGAAGAATACAGGTTCTCACTCCTTTCTAGGAAATCTATAATTCTGAATGATACTACATTGAATTTGAATGAGGTGCGAGATCAGCTACCCTAGAGTTGGGGACTCATGGATTGGTGCCTAATCACATTTGGGAGAGGTACTTTTCATATTTTATTTCCCTATAAGGAACATAAAAATGTGGAATGGAGTTTTGGACTGGTTCCCATTAAATCTAAATACATCATGGTTCAACAATGTGATCCATTAGTAAATCCTTTTGAAATAATGAATACCTTCATAAAAACATGGTCTGTATTACGGTTCTTAATTGGTTTTTATGGAACCCATTGGTCTTGTAGGAGGTTTCTTTTGTTTTTGGAAATCCCATAAATATTTATAAAGATATAGAGTGACTTAGGTATTGTCATATTTCTCATGTGCTAAAAGAGGCTGATTTAGCTAATGTTATGATTGATACAATCTTTCTTTTTGCGGGTGAGTTTTTGTTAGAAGTTTCTATTCAGTTTCAGTGGTTACCATGTTTATGTAAGTCATGTTTATGCATTGGCCATTCTATAGAGAAATTACAAAGGAATCTTAAATGATCTCTTTTTAATTCTTTAGGTCATGAATCGAATCAGTGCAAGATGAATTGTCTATTGGTGATCCTAATTGTAGAAATCAATTTTTTAGGATGAACGAACCTCTTGTTGGTCCCACCTCCTTTGTAGAGGCTATCAATAAAAGAACATCAGAGGCTTCTACTAGATTTAAAGAAGATCAATTGAAGGACTTATATTAGCATCTAGTTGGTGTTGTAGATCCACTCTATAATGGGGGATTTTTATATTATATTGCCATAGGTTTCTCCTGGGGTTGGGAGAAGTCACCTTAGGCCGATTTAGATGATGAGGAGGGAAATAACCAATCTGAGTATGACGTTGTTATCTAAGATGATGTCAATCATGATACAGATCATGTATGTCCAGCTTCTTCATGTATGATGTTTAAGATGAATGTTTTTTTATGCTGATGGACTTTTGTTGGTGACACCGAAGAAACCGAGGGCCTATTTTCCATATCCCCATGAGGAGTATGTTTCCAAGGTGAATGTCTGGATGTAATGAGTTCATTGATTGGTGTAAAATGTTATTTTTGGATCTACGACCAATCCACAGGTTGATGCCCTGTAGTTATAGGATGGTGTGTTAATGGGTAGATCTTCAATGTTTCTGGAGGTTGTTTATTATCAGGGGCATCAAGGTGGTGCGGGTATGCTCAGCAATGGTTACACTTGCTAGCAGGGTGGTGTCCCTATTATGAAAGGATCGTATCTTGATAAATTGGAAGGTTCATGTACCTGTAATGATGTTTTGTTTACTCTTGGTGTTATCCAGGACATCGTAAAGTCTCCTCCAATGGGTGAGGACCAATGTGGGTTCTCTCCGAAGGTTTTTGTCACAATGGATTCTTTTCCAAGACATGATAAGAAAACTATTATCTTATATTCCTTGTTAGAGTCGATTAAATAAACTAAGATTGAACTACATCTTCATGATGGTCTAGAGAGTGCAGGATGGAGCAATCAAAAAAGGTTTTCATCAACACCACCATATGTTGATGGATGAATGTCCCAAAAAAAGATAGAACAAACTATCTAGGTTTCAATATCACCCTCTAGTGTGGAATTGGATGGATCCAAAGATGCACAAATAGCATATTCTTTTGAAGACGTTTCCCAGGATGATTTATCACCCCCTATGGAGGATGTTCCTGACTCCAATGCCACACATGAAGAAGGTCCTCATGGAGACGCTGGCCAGGATTATATTTTAACATCAAATGAGGTTGTTAATGACATGAAATATACACATGAAGAAGATCCTAAGGATGTAACTTCTTTTCCCACTATGTAGGATCTAGTGACAAATGATGAATTAAATTTTCCAAACATGACACAATGGAGGAGATGGTGTCACTTGGCCAATCAAGGAGGATCTCAGAGTGAGGGTTGGCCTAAGAAGTGGAAATCTATGGGTTTTAATGATTAGTTTGTTTATAATTAGTTTTTCATGGTGTGGTGTTTCACATGTAATCATATCCTCCAAATTTTTTTGTTCTTATACAATATTTCAGTAAAATTTTGGGCCATGGGTTTGGTTTTATAAACTCATGAATAAGACATTCTAACTATGGTTTTGAGAGAAAACTGATTTTGTACATAAGAGATAAATAAAGATTATTTTAATTGAATAAATTCATTCAATTAATAGACTACATAAACAGAGGAGGTTGAAGACAAAAAATATGTGCTCAATATATAACTATACAAGGATAAAAATAATTTTATTCATGAGAGGTGGATTATAATATTTAATCATCATAATTATACACATAAATTATAGTGATAAATGGAGATGTTGTATCATAAATATTTACCATATTAGTAACATTGAATCATAATCCCTATAAAATGATAAAAAACAAAAAATTAAATATCATGTGGATAAAAAAATCATGATATTACATGTCAATGGGGTTTTATATAAACATCATTGGAGAATGATGTCACATAAACTATCATATGTCTCAAATAAGGAAAATTAAGGCAATGTTATCTAACACCATTGGTATATTTGGAACCATAACACCCATGAAAGAGATATCCTAAAGTGGATATATAAAAAACCATTTTTTATTTAATAAATCATAAATAAAATAATTAGAATTATATACACCACAAAAATAAAATATTTTTTTAATGTGGAACTTTATACACAAAAAAATAAATGTGGGACAAAAATACTTTACCTTAAGTATCAAATTGCATCATATATGTTAAAACCAAATATATACTAAAATTATTTTATTATACATATACTAAATATAGTAATTATATTGTTCATACCATATAGGATATACATATAAAAATTTATTACTCGTTTATTAACAATTCTTAGTTACAATCACATTTTTGGTAATAAATGCTTCATTTTTTGTGTATGATTTGTTTCATTATATTCATACCTAATACATTGATCATGATTAAATTATCTAGAGAAATGTAATCATGACATAATTATCATATCTAAACAAAAATTATGATTTTAATAGCTTTCATGAATGATGGCTTTTAGAAATGGAGTATGTTATAATCATGGATATGGAAGGTCATACATACGCATAAGTAGAATTTAAATTTTTCAATGATCATTGTGCAAAGTAATAAGTAATATATTATATTTAAATAATGATAAAAGTATCATAAATAAAATAATATTTATTAAAATATACTTATACATATCATCCACGTGTCTTGGTGATGAAGAAAGAGAGTCTCATTGTTTTGTGAAGGTCGTAGTCCTTACATACATGAAAGACATTATCATGTATTAGGGAGTGAAAATGTAACAAATGAAATTATATTTTATAATTAAAAAGTGATAAATATGTCATTAATTTCATAACTATTTCATTTATATCATATATATTTATTCAATTTTTAATTATTATCTTCCATGTAATGATTTACGAAAATGAATCACATCGCTTCATGAGACGGATGCTTACTGTACACATGGAAAAAATTATCATATACTATAGATAATATAATGTAAGAAATATATATATATATAATATAATTACCCAATACATAAAATTATATAATAAATATCATATATACTTTATATATTTCATCATACCCAACTGTGAGATGTGGAAATGGAAAAATGATTAACATCAATTTGAAAGTCGATAGTCTACTAGAAACAAAAATGATGATTTTAGGTCCCATTCGATGTAAGTGGAGATGGTTTTAGATCATTATAACAATATTATAAAATATTATTATATGTAATATAATTTTTTTTAAATTTATCATAATTTTTTATGAATAATATAATGATGTCAAGTAAGATAAAAAATATTAACAATTGTTGAATAACATTACCTCTTCATTGGGAAACCACAATTGCTTTCCACCAAATGCATTCCTATGATGGATTAAGGCCAAATATAATGATTATAGGATGACATTGGGTAATTTTTATGGAATTTGGGCCTTTATATTCTAATCCAAAAGGTTTTTAATTTGTGAATAAAATAGTATATAGGGTGACATTTTATAAGGTTGGCAAGTGGCACACTTGTAATATTTTCAATATAAAATGGTATACCTGATTTTTTATAATTCTATAAGGCTACAAAATAGACTATTTTATAATCATATACATTATATGGTAAAAATATGGCAACTAAATAGGTTTTTTACAATTGATTAGATTATTTTAACCCATATAATATCAGGTTAACCACCAGTAAACACATTTTACCTTAAGTATGATAATTTATTTTTTACTATATTCACATTCCATATTTGTAAAAAATTAATTTCTTTATATTATATAATATAAATTATCGTAATTCCAAATAATAAATCTATTTCTCAAAAATCATTCAAAAAATTTGCTCTTTTATAATGATTTATATAAAATGTTTTGGTTTTCCAGAAATTATTTTTTTAGAAAATGATTTACATTATTTGTAAATAGATTTTATTTTAATTTTTATTTAATTTGTAACCAAAAAATTAATTTTATATACCTATGCAAAAAATATTTTCTCACAGTCTAGTTAATAATATAAATTCACACTATTCAAATGAATATGTGATAACAGTCCTACAAAATAATAATATTAAAAAAGACATCATATTTTATATGAACTCAATATTTTGTGTAAGACAAGCTAAACTCGGTGTCATGTGTAACCCATGTTATCTGAAAAATATTATATTAATCTTAAAAAATCATAAAATATTCTGATTCTATATCATCCAATTTGATAAATTAATGTCTTTGGTTAGTATCCTTGTATGTGATTGAGGGTAACAAGTTGAGAACTTTGTTGGGGGAGGGGGATGTTAGTATGATGCTAAGGAATTGTTCCACGAAGAAATCCCAATGGTGGGTGTACTGTGACAAGGAATTGGAAGTTTAATTCTATAACATATAGTAGAAACACCATATGCTGATTTATAAAAGGCATGATGATGTTTTCACGTATTTGGTTTAAAATATATTGAGTGAGAGCCATCTTGATTTATTTTTTTGGGATATGAGTATATGTTTGTGTTTTAGTGACATTGGTACCGTATTGTTTATGTGATGTTCAGAGGCACATTGGGAATTTGGAAATGAAAATCTATCATTTGATAAATAACTTCTAACTTAAGCGAGTTAGGTAGTTTGTATTGATAAAATCAAAGGTTTATTGTGGATTAGATGTTCTATTGTAGGGAGGTTTTGACATACCATGATTTGAATGGGTTATAATTTCGAAATGATTTGGAATTTTTATTTTGTGGTTGGGTAAAATCATAATTCAAGCATCAAAATGTAATTATTAATGTTATAACTCTTTAAAAAAAATTTCCTAATTTTATTGGAATCCTAAAATTTATTTTTAGTATTAGTATATTGTTTTATTTATATTATTTTGTTGTTCTTGGATGGGGAACCACATTATTGGAACATGGTTTTATTAACCATGCATCATAAACATGCACCAGAAAATATTAGGAAAAAAATCTATTTTACCCCTCTTCACATATATAAGTATTAAAGCATTTTATTCTTATATTCTTCTAGGATCTCGCTCTACATGTTCCTCCTCCCTATACATGTCCATGGTGTCATTCTACATAATTTGGTGCCTAAATTAAATTTCATCAGGCACATTGGATGTGTAATAGTGATTATATTACTCCACATTCTTTTGTCCCATGATTTCTTTGTAATTATATTTTTTTATCATTGTGTGCTCTGTTATTCCATGTTTTAATGGTGTTTTCTTAGATCTTCATTTCTTACATTTAAGATAGAATCAATGATTAATAATGTATGAGTGAAGCTTCCATGGAATACGGTATGAAATTTAAGTCTCTTCTCAAAAATTATATTTTATTCTATCATGCATCATTATATCAAACTTAGGACATCAAAGGTAGGAAATCGTATCTCAAACCACTCCCTAAATGATGGGTTTCTTATATGTTTGTGACCCCTAATCCATGGTTAAATTTTAATCCAAATATGATGTCTGTTGACTTCTTCATTTCTAACAAGATTATTAAAAGTAATTATTTTAGATTTATATTTAGAGGGGAATAAATATTATTGATGGAACATATATATTTATGAAATCATATTCTTGACTATTATGCAAAAAATTAAATTGTTAAATGGAATTTTACCTTACATGGATATTCTTACATTGTGATGTGAATAAATAAATGAAATAAATATTTATTGGTTTTAACATTGAATGTATACTTATATGCCCTTAATTATAACTTCTAAATGACAATGTTTATTAATTTAATCAAGATTAAATTTAATTTGGTATAGATTTTTCCCATAGAATATGTTAAATTATTAAATGAATTATGCATGTCTACTATATTATTTCTTCAGAGATATATGGGTTTTTATATGGAATGAAATGCACAGACACTTATGTAATATTTATTTGAATGCATTATTTATTTTTTATTAGTGTTAGACATGGATTTCCTCATTAATTTTTTTAAGATAAAGGACATGTAATTCCAAATTATGTATTAGTGTTACTGACATGATGTTCCTCAAAATAGGATAATAAATTCTTCTTTTATTTATGTAGAATCATTAGACATGAAATACATTATTTTCTACTTCTAATAATAGGAAATGTAGTTCTATATAATAGGAAATTATGTGCCTTATTATTTAATTTCAATCATATGACATGAAATTCTATACTGATTATTAGAATAAAAGGACATGGCATTACACACTATTTTTATAGGATCAGTGGATTTGATGTTTATCATTATTTATTATATTATAAAAAAGATTCCACTTATTAAAATATATGAAGCTTATGAGGTCATTAATGGACATGTTGGTATTATATTTCGAGTCATCACCTTATCTCATATATATATATATATATATTGGATCAATTATATATATATATATTTTTTCTTTTGTAAATGAATGTAGAGTTAGTCAGGTGTCCCATGAAGAGCCCGAGTCTGACATGTTTTATGTTTACTTTATAGTTTTACTTATGATATACATTCACACTAGTTCATTTTATATTCTTGGACTAGATTTTAGTGGAGAAAACTGGTGGTACAATATTGATATTTATAAATACCTTGTTTAGTCCATCATTAGGTACTGGAACAAACTTCACAAATGAATGGAATGATCTTGGATTTTCCATTTGCGGTTACTCTTTCAAGAGTAGGAAAAGACATTGGAGTTAGAGACTATGAATGTATTCGGGATGACTAAATGATTATTCCATTTTTTATTTATTCATTTTTTTAGTCTGGTAATGTTACATATATTACCTTATTTATGTTGAATATTAGTATTATAACTCATAATGTTCATGTATGGATGCTTCTATTGGTACTTATTATGATATATGCTAACAATTGATTAAAATTATTTTTATATTCTATTTTTTACCATAAATCTATGATTCCTATGAATTTAGTACTAATACAGTGGGTATTGTATGCACAATGTACCACAATTAGAACCTATCTTATAATCATTAACCACTAGAGTATGATTAGGCATACATTAAACCTTGTAGATAACTGGTTAGGGTACAATTTATCATGTGAACCAGGGTTGGAAATTATTTTTCCTTATTCATCCAAATATATATTTTATTTTAAGACAAATAAAATTTAATGGTTGAGTAAGAACCTATATAGTAAATACCATCAAATATTGAATCCACATATGAAATCACAATACAATTATAAAAAACAATACTAATATTTGATGTGCTCACATTTTTAAACTCTATTATAAATGTATGTACATCCAATCTAGTTCATCTTTTATGTGGTATTAAAATTAGTTTTCTATCATTTCCCATTCTTCAAATAACTAGTTTGAGATGATTTTATGTTCATTAAAACCTTGTAAAAATATATAATTATGGGTTTCATTATATTCTAAATTATTGTCATTAGTGTTGACTTTAAAATAATGGATAATTTTATGATCAATATAATAATTAAGAGCGTATAACATAGGTTTAAACAATATATGAATCATTTCTAAAATCAGCGGATGATTCTAGGCGGGGAACTCCATTCACAGAACATTTACAATGAAAATGAATAATTTAGAGCGTAAAAATGTCTTGGGATTATGATGTGAAAATGTTTGGGGAACATGTCTATTTATTTAATAATTATTTTTTATGATGTAAATGTGTTTCTAGTGATAAATTATTCCATAGTGACTTGTTTTTAGTTGTATGTATGTAATGTTAATTTGACATCACAAAACTATAATTTTGATTTAAACCCCTCATTTCCAATAGGTTTTCACATGATTCATACCTTTAACTAAATTTTATGTGAAACCTCTCCCTCAAACACTATGAATCCATCCATATGATCTGTGGTTATATTAACTCCTTCATGTTCTTAAATTCAATTATTTTTCATTGTGTTTTTTTTCATTTATTCTATATAATTGAGTGAAATTGTTATAATTATTGTATTCTATTATTATGGAATGGTATTTTTCCTATGTTTATTGGATATTTTCCTTATATAATGACGACTATTCAATTCATTGAACATATGTTACCGAATATTATTCTATGTTTCATCCCTTATGTTAATTTTGTGGGGGAAGAGAATTCCTTATGGTTTTTTAACTATCATCTTTTAAATCCATTTAATTTATATAATTTATTTAAATATGAAAGTATCATTTTCATGACCTCCTTTTATTGTTGAACATTCCAGTTGTTGTGTGTGGATCTCTTTCTGCGTTGTGTGCAACACAATTTTGAGGTGTGTTGATCCGTAAGTAAACCTGTGTGGGTTGAACAATAAAAGATATTTAATTATTAAATATTATTGTAACAAAATATTAAAGATTTAATGATTTTTGTGTGTAATTATGTTATTGAAAAAAAAATTCCCATTGTTGTGGTAAAAAGAAAATGTATCATCAAGGCATGTTAATTGGGTTGAGCAAGTACTTTCAAATAAGGGTTTGATGGATAAAGGGAGTTTTAAATTATGATATGAAATGTGTACTCCCATTTAAATTATTTTAAATGAATCACATGGGATCCTTGGTTACATTGGTGGGAGGTTTATTAGTATGAGTCGTCTTTGAGATTGTAAGAGAGTTCAATTTTTGGGTTCTTCTCTTATTCCTAGATTGATATTATTTCAGTTCAGGGACATGATTCAAATGCATGGAGGGTGTAATTTTTTGGTTGGTACTATATTCTATAGATCTTTATTCATGGGTTTTATTGACATGAAGTTTTCCCTAGGAATATTGATATATAATTGACCTATCCAGGTTGACCATGAGTGATCCTTCAATGGTTTTACCATATTTATTTGTGTTTCATTTTTTTTCATGGATTTTAAATTTTATGCATTGATATACATTCGTGAGAATTTTTTATAGATAATTTTCATTGAAACTATTTTACCTAATTATTTTCAGAAATATGGAATGGGGGAAATTTTAACCGTTATTTGATATAAAACTATTTAATTGTTAATCATGACATTTTTTGTTACAATTTAAAATATTTAGATTTGATTATAGAGACTTGATATTAAATACATAGATGGTATCATATTGATCATGCTTATATCACAACCAACACATCCCATTTAGAGTGTGTATAAATTTTATTGGCATCTAGAGAAGGAAATGAGTATGCTGTTGTAATGAGGACACCATTTTAATATTTTTTGGGTATGGGTAGCTCGTGCCGATATGGTGGGAAATTTTCCAAATAAAACATGGAGTTGTGGTTTCTTATTTAATTTTCCATTCTAGTTTTGTTATACATATAACATTGGTTTGATTTGGTCATTTTGAGATGTATCATTACTACTGGTTTTTATTATTTATGGAATATATCATTTAGATTATTCCTTATTTTGTTCATTCAAGTGTCTATAAATTAAATTTTTCTTGTTTTGGGTTAGGAAAAAGATTTCACTATGGTTTTTATTTAATGTATGGGTGATAGTCACAAGCACATAGAAATTTGGAATAAATTTCAGGTTTGTAGAAAATTGGTTCAATATTAATTCATTAGTGGGAATCCCTAGTGAGTTCATCACAAATTATATCATATAATAGTTATAATTATTCATGGTAATTAGGTTGTTTGGATATAATATTATGTGTAGATGAGTGGTAGGTTTTAGTGAGTTCCTCTACGTTATTTTCCATGATGATCCTAAAGTTACTGTGGGATGTTGAGATGCTTGTTTCCTGTGATAAGATGGAAGTTAATATCATTATTTTCTTATGGTTTTATATATTTACAAGAAATTATCCAATGAATAATAATATTATTCTATTTATGGTGTGTAGTAACATGCCTGTTAGATGTCACATGAGAGTTTTACATGAAGGTAGAGTAGATTATCCTCACAATAATCCTCATATAGATCATAATATTTTCCTGGATATTTCTAGGTAAGTAAATGTCATGGAATATACTATACCATGAGTTCAGAACCCAGATTTTTGGTGACATCCCAAAGCTATAAGAGAAAACGAATGACCCCGAGTGATTATTTGTGTGAAACCCTAGTCCTTTCAGTGTTGAAATAAAACTCATGAAGAGAAGTGACCAAAAAAGTCTAATAATCACGTTGACTTCTTGGATACACCTAGGGATATTTAGGTGAAGTGAATCATGATCCGACATGAGGTTCCAATCATGCGGTGGTGGGATTCCTCTGTACAATTAGATCGGTATATATGGGATTTGATTTAAATTGTTTCAAGGGCCTATTTATTCTGTATTTATACCGAATTTCTATGATGATAGAAAAATATCTAAGGTTCCCCTATTTTTAGAAGCTATACTATTTGATGTCAAAATACACAAATAGTTTTGTGTAGTTGGTGTGTTCTTCTCTAGAGGTGGTTTTCAATGATCAGATGTGAGCTCAAAATACAAGATAAGTTTATTAAAAAATATCCAATCATCAGATTATATACTAAATCATACCATATATTCTAACATGGTAGAGAGATAAATTATTGAGGATATGAATATGGTGGAATGTATTGGCTCTGTTGAAACCAATATTCTTATCAACAATACATTCAGTACATTGATGTGAATGATAAATAAGTAGAACTATAATCATAGAGTGGTGGAGGTGATTCTCAGTAGATAACATATTCTACACCATTATACATAGACAAAAGTGTACCTATGAATTACAATCAATGTTTCAATTAAGGTCAAACCATGTGTACATCTCCCATATCTACAAAGATATGATGCTATTTTAACCACTGAGGTTATCTACAGATATTATTCCTATCATTGGCTATGCCTTATTTTGGTTTGGGATCTTCATCTCTAGGGGTACAGATAGCATAATATAATGCTTCAATGTCCATATGGAACTTGACATTGGCCTCATGAGTGATGAACCTTCACTTAGATGATGATTTTCTAATACAGGTTTAAATATGTCCAACAAGTGTGAGAGGATCGATTTTTTCCATATTCTATAGATATTCTTTTATTTTATATTACTGTCTACCACTCGTTAATATATGATCATTTTGATTATATTTATCAACTTATAAAGGGCCCCATGTTCATTGATATCATTCTAGTGATTCCTCTTTGAAAGAAGAATGAGAAAGGGTTATAATGTGTATCTAACACACTTTTGGTGGATGATGTGGTGATGGATAGGTATTTCTTTATTCTCAATAATGATATATATAACCTCAATTCAAGGATGGATTGGATAGTTTCATACTATGTTGATATTGATTTCTATCATTGGTTTGATTCCTTATTTTCTACTAATGTGAGATATGGGCTACTTCATGGAGTGTGGGATCTGAGTTCCAACTGTTTAGGACCATGACTTCCAAATATATGGTGTTCTGTGTTCGCCATTACATTTGACCCCAATGTTGTTCATTCAAATTTTAATATTACCTTGGTTTTTAGAGATTTTAATGATGTGTTCACATATTAATTCTCATGTTTTCCTCCAAAGGCGTAGGTATATTATAAAATTTATCTTCTAACAGGTACGCAACTGATCCCAATACCTTATTACCATATTTTCAGGACCCCAAACTTATAAAGACTCTTCTCCCAAGATGGAAATTAAGGAATCAATTTAATGACCACCGAGTCTTGCCTTCAGTAGGCCTCGGGGTGGTGACTATCACCAAGGGTAAAATTATTTCACTATATGGAATGCATTAACCATTTAGGAAAAAACATATCTTGAGATAATATGTATCAAGCTCAGAAAACTCCAATACATATAAAAACCCAACATACATTCTAAATGCATGTTTGAAAAAAAAATAAAACTATAAAAAATGAAATTATACTCTACGGATTGTACCAAAATTAAAGATATGCATAGAAACAATAAAATTCCCAAAGCCTAAGCTAGAAAACCCAGCACCATCCACAAAGTCATCATGGAAATATGAAAAATTTTTTATATAAGTAGGGTGAGAATACATGTATACTCAGTAAGGATTCTAATGTATCTAATGTATATGTGATAGAATCATACTAATGAACATGTGAGAAAATAAGAGAACCAACAACACCTAAGATGAAATACTAACTATACCACCTAATCAAGGCACACTCACCAAGTAACACATGTTATGTAAATTAATATAGTATGAAAATCTATGATCGGGTACCTCACACCACTTTTCCATTGATTATATGCTCCCACACCCTAATGGAAAACATCATGGTTCTCCCACCTCTTCCCAATGTTCCACATAATACCTCAATCACATACCCATGGGCCTCAACGCTAGTCCTTGTACAATGGAAAAAATTCCCATCACATACATCCCGCACACACCTAGAACTCATAACCACATCCATCCAGTAGATAACTATGCAACACAACCACATCACATCCCACCCATAGACACCAGACCCTCTACCACGTCACATCCCGAAATAATCTGGGAAGTACAACACATATCACCCTGATGATACCTGGGAAAACACAACTCACCTGCAGACACCAGGGCCTCACAAACCACAACATGCCTATAGATTCTTGGGATATAACCACCTAGAAGGGGGAGCACGGAAGAGTAGATGGACATCCATTAATTCTCTCACTTGGATGTTTTGGAATGACACCCTCCCCTGTGATGATAGGGGTGTTTGACACATAGTTCTCAACTAGGATGGGGTGCATATAGAAATCACTATATATATTTTTATATGTTACAGAAATTGCAATCACAGCTTTTGGGTTTTCAATGTACAAATAACTCACAACACATCCTTTTCTATAACCTCTAATTTCACAACTACAAAACAAGTCACAACTCTATTCAAACATCCAGCCAATTCATTTGACATATTTCCATTCTCTGTTAATCAATTCATTATTCCATTAATATATGTGAAACTGCCAAGAAAAACACAGAACAAGAAGATCATAAAAACTCACACTAAGGGAGAAGAACTTTTGTAAATTAACCCACTTCATATTTTCTCTCTATTTTACAATAATTAATTTCATAATAAAACTATTCTTAAGACACAAAGTTAATATTTGGGCTTCCTAATCATAGATATTCTCTTGGTGAATTACCCATACCACCTACTACCATCATCATTCATCAAATTCTTACCTTATAATCCATCCTCTCATTAGAAAATAACCCCTAACTTTTATAAATACACAAAAACACGCCAAATCACAACCTTTCTCTACATTCCCTCTAGCAAACCACACCACACCGAAAAATATATAACCACACTGATTGGTCATATCCCATCTATATAACCCTTCTATCCAGTTTTACCCAAAACATGAAACCCACATCAAACCATGCATCATAACCACAACAAAACTTATTTATTTTTCACAATGGGGGATAATATTTTGTATCCAATTATAAATTTAAGGGTGTGATCATGAATTCCCAAAGATCATGGGGTATCCAATTTTTCGTTGAAAATACATGATTAACATATTAAATGAATTCGATTAATGAGAAACAAACAAACATGAATTTACAAAACATTCAATGTGCAACCATGTACCACCAAAATCCATGTTTTTTTGTATGCATATAACCCATGAAAATTAAAACATCAAAGATGGGAAAGCATAACATAACTAACTTTTATTATCCCCACATGATGATCTTAAATAGATTAAATTATATTTATTTATTTTCAATTATAGTATCTTAAAAAGCGATGTATTCATATACCCACCCCTCATGATACATAAATAAATGATAGACGAATGAATCACTACCCTGAAGAACACATGATTAGTGATTCCATATTGCACCGAAATAGGGGTGTGCATGCAACTGGAAGAACCTTCCGAGAAAATGTTATCCCAAGGATATAGGATAAGGCATTGCTTCTTGGGGAAGATATGTTCTAGTTGCATAATACCAAGAGAATGGAAAGTGAACCAAGAATAGAATATATCTTATATAGAATGTTCAAATCATAAATCAATAGGGGAAAAGGATTTTGAAGTACATTACAGTCAGATCATTATGAAGAGCATTTAGTCTGGATGTAAAGGGGTGATTCACAATTTTTTATGTTATATATGGTTCAAAATGGATTTATAAATCCTTAAATGTAGTATTTAGTTCATTTTATGTCAAATAAAATATCAATTTACCGAATGAAGAAAAACTAGAGGAAACATTGAATTTTTACATACTCTTCGATATGACTTTGAATAATGTGAGTACTCTATAGGAGTCACCGATGCGACTCACTATTAGATGAGCTACCGGTGGATGAGTCACTATTGGAAGAAATACAGATGGAGGATTCACTATTGGGTGAATCACTATTGGATGAGTCACCATTGGATGAGCAACTATCGGAAGACTCACCATTGGATGATTCACCATCAGACTCATTACCACTAGAGACCTATTGTTAGAGAATCACCATTATAAAGCACCATTGTGAGTCACTAATGTGAGTCATCATTCCGACTCACCAATCCAGACTCACCATTGTGAGTCACCATTGGTAAATATCTTCACCACCTACCGTTGAAAAAACTATAAAATTCGAAATGTGTTAGATTTACTCTCCTTGACTTCTCAAAACACCTCATTAAACATATTTTCACAAAGTAACGCACCAGGGGGGTCTGGGCCATTACACATATGGTACTGCCTAAAATAAATGAGCTCACTATCTATTTGGGTTATCTAGTAGTGATGGGTATTGTTTTCCATAGTACTTTTCTATTATCATAAATTTTTCCATTTGACTAAAATGATGATGGATCACTCTATTTGTGTGAAGAACATTGGAAATTGAATTGGTTGATGATTAGGAATAAGAAAATTTTTCCTCATGTGGAAATCATTTTTGATTTGTAAAAGGGGTTAGTGTCTTTTATAAACCGATATATGATCATGTTATCATCAATATATTTTTTGATAGTTCGATATTACTAAGACACCGTTTACATATTAACTTAGACGGGTATGAATATCTTTTGATTCTTGTCGGTTCAACTAACATTCATATATTTTATTTGTCTTTAATTAATAGATATTCCTTATCTATCTCAACTATTTTTTATTTTTATTTTTTGATGATATAATTAAATATTTAACGCCCAAATATATGAAGGGAAACAATATGAATCAAGTTTATAAAACCTAATGATCCACTTAATTTATGGAAAGAATTAGAAATTTCATTTATGGATACAAAAATAAATGTTATTAGGGAACATGATATCTGATCATAAACACATAGTTGATCATATTAATGAGATAGTTGTATTTCATGGAAAGAGACATGGAACACTCTAAATATTATGAGATTCATAGGACTTTTTGGTAACTATTAATAGTTTTTTAAGGATTTCAGGAATTTGGTTTCACCCATGAATTATCATACCAATAAAGGGGTGATGTTCACATTGGATGAAAAAATTTGAACATATTTTTATGAGTGGAAATAGATTCTAACATCAACCCATATTCTAATATTACATTATCCATAAATGGGGTAAATAGTGTAATGTGATGATTTTTTTGTGTGTTTTGGTAGTGTATATATACTATGTGATCACATTGTATACAATGGATCCCATCATCTTTGTATTCATGAGAATAATTACCCCATTCATGATTTGGAGCTTATCATAGTTATGAATTCACTTATTTATTGGTATAACTATCTTATTGTGTAGATGTAAACATTATATTATAATCATAGGAGAGTTACATTTATGTTTTCTCAGAAGGACATGAATCATATAAAGAGGTGGTGGGTTGAATACCTCCAAATATTTCACATTGATATTGACTACACTATGGGGAAGTGAATTTCATTGTAGACACATTTTAAGTCTGAATTTCCACCATTGGCAATTTTGGAAATATATTAATAGGGAAACGTACTGGGAATATTTTATCAGTTTCAAATGGAGACTTAGGAATATGATTCAGGTATAGACCTGGCTATATTTTTTATAATCATATTATATTTTGTTTATTACATAAGTTTAATAGTATGATGATGTGTTTAGATGAATTAGATAAAATATTTATGTGGGGTAGATCATTTATATTCAGTATCTATTTTATTATGATATTATATACATTTTAGATTTGGTTGTAATACCATAATCTGTGAGGAGATTAAATTTTCTTGGATTTTAATGGTTCTCCATGGGTCATTTTTCTAGGAACTATAAAGATGTATTAGGAAATTCGAATGAATTTCTAGTGACTAATTACAAATTATTACATTGTAGACTATATGTCCCATTATTACACTAACTTATAGATAAAGTAATAAAAGTAGAAACATTATAGTTTTCTAAATCCTCTTTCACATTCTATTTAGATATGGGATGAGGTATCCATGTAATTATTGTTGGATTACCATGGACACCATAATGAAAAAATGCTATCAGGTTGTTGATTTATAAATTGATGAAATATTATATTTTCATTCTAATCAGGTACACCACTTAGGTAAAATATTTTGTAATATTTACATGAAAGACGAATTGATGTTTCATTTGGCTCCCTATTCAATTATTTCGGATAGGGATCCCATGTTAACTTTTATGTTCTAGAAGTGTCTCCAAGAGATGATGGAGACTCATGTCATTATAATTAAATCATGTCTTATAGAGATGTACGGTCTGATGGATCATTATATTTATGTCCTTGAATATATAATCCATGTCTATATATTGGATTTTTTGGGATCATTGGACAACAATCTGGGACTAGGCAGGATTTCATAGAAAAACATTTATCAATCATCAATCAAAATAGATCCCTCCAAGGCTTTAATGGGCACCCATATGTTTCACCCCTTGTTGTGGTGTGTGGGGAATCTATTGTGGGACTAGATCACATTTATGATATAATAGTGACTTTTAATAATATTAATAAATGATTTCTTATTAAAAAGTGGTAGCAAAAATCCTTTACAGATCAAAAACATTAAACCTTTTAGCCCTCTATTGCTAACCAATATTCAAGATTGTTTCTCCTAGTTAGGTCAACATCAGCTTTGGAAACAAGTAAATATGGATATATGATATGTTGGACTATTTGAGTTTAATTAGAAGAAAATTATTGATTCATATTGTTAATAATTTTTAGATCAGTTAAAATGTATCATTAAATATTTCCATATATCTCCTCTCAGGAAGTATGTTAAGGAACCCTATAATGTTACGTGTTGGGATGAGATTATGTTGGATCTATATGATTTTATTTTAAAGAAAACTGTTGAGATCATTAAATCATAGATGAAATACCATTTTGTGGAGTATATTATATTTTTCATAGTGTTTTGGAGTAGGGATTCGATTTTACTGAGACTAGGGAGCATGATTCATCCGTGAGGGAGTAGTGGACTCAAAACATACTAGATCACCCTTCTTTGACATGAAATCTGGAGGAAAAAAATTGTCTGATGGTTGGGAGATTCTAACACCCTAGGAAATACCTATTCTCTTTGTAATATTTATGAACTTTTTTCTTCGGTTGATAGGATTTATGAGTCATTTCATTGAGATTCGACAGAATATAGAAAAAAAAGAAAATGTGGTGCACATACACATTCTAATGGTCTAATTTAAGGCCTAAATATTGCAAGTGGTTGAAATCCCTAAAAATTGATTGTGGTTGAGATACATAACCTCTATAAATACATTTCTACTTTGTAAGTATATTTCACATTATAAATTAATGTGAGGGAACATATTATTTTTTAAGATGAAAGTTATATAAATATTACATAATAAAAATAGAAATTATGACTTAAACCAATCGTTCCTGGAAGGTTTAAAGAGGCTACTTTCTTCTAATTAATTGATTTGACATGAATCCTCTAAATAAAAACCTCAAAAACTATCCATATGATAATGGGTGATATATTGTCTTCATGGTTATTTCATTCTATGTTTGATTTCCAGCATTGATTTTTTCTTCTCTTCAGGTGAGTGTGGCCTTTCTGCTTCTTTATTTACCATTTTGTGGTCGAAAATTTTGTTTGTGTTAATGGGATTTTTTTGATCATATGATTATTCATGTTTTATTCCTTTTATATTTTTTTAACTAAATCATGGTGTAATCAATTATATTGTTTGTGGTGTAACATTATAGGTCCTTGACATATGTTTGGATTTATTCTCTTCACAGGATGATTCATTTATGGAATCAATTATAAGGTGTATGAATAATTGTTATGGTCTCTATTTTCCTTTGTAATTTTTTTATTTTGGGTGGATCCCTTTTTGGGTAGTGTGTGACTCATGTTTGTGGTATATTGTTACATAAGTAATCCTATATTTTGTTAAACATGAATTAACTTTGCTAATTAAATGGTTTTATAAATAAATTGGCACGATTGATTTATTTGTGTGTGAAAATTGGTTTTTGAGAAAGTATTTTTTCCCCATATTAGGGTAAAAAAAGTATTTTCAAAGAATATATAATGGATATAAAATTGACTAATGATGTATAATGGTTGTTTGATATTATATTTTTAAATGATTAATGCCTTTTGTTTTTTGAAATGGTTCACAAGAATGTCATGGTACCTAGGTGGATGGTGTAGTAGTGGGACTAACCGTTTAATTCTATAGGGGAAATCACATTCTGGTGTGTTATCAAATTCTATTATTGAGAGGAATTTGGATATATGATAATAAAAAATTGTATGGATGGTTCACTATCTATTCTATTCATCTATTCCTAGACCTTGGTGCATGAGTTTTTGGGACATGTAGTGTGCACTAGTCATATTGATGTATGAGTGGCCTGATTAGCCTTATAGTGCATGATGCATGTCCTAATTTATATATTTCCCGTATCATGGATTTTTACTATTCTTGTTTGATTAAATTTTATGAAAAATTATTATAAAAAAATATGTTATAACACTATTTTCTATTGATTTATTTGTAAATTCTCAAAGATGAATTGTTTTCCATTCATTGATAAAATACCATTGAATTGTTTTTCATGCCTTGTTTTTTTTATTATTTTTCATATTTGAATTTTTTATTAGAATACATGATATATAAGACCTTGGTGGGATCATAAATATTCATTTTAGATCACATCCAATATTCCCCATTTGTATTATATAGACCATTTATTTTATTTTTATTCTTGAAAAGGCAGGGCATCATAGTGAGGAAGAGTGGTTCATAACAACTAGGTAAGGGAGGTAGTCATGTGATGGAGGTTGTTTTCCAACATATCACATGGTGTTATGATTTTTGTTTTTTAATCCATCTGGTTTGTTTATATCATCACAAATGGTTTGATATAGTCATTTTGATATGAGTCACTATCATATGGTTTCTTTTTTATTGAATGTATCATTATCATTAATCCTTTAATTATTCATTATAATTTATATATATTATTTTATCTATTTTATGTTTGGGAGATATCATTACCTATGGGTTATATTTGATTCTCATATGCTAGACACCAACCAGTTTGGATCGATTAGAAAATTGATTCAGGTGCAAGTCATTAGGGGTTATCCAGGGTCACTTCATAACATCAATCTTATTAGAGATACAAACATTTTACTGATGTCCTATAAATATTAATTTATTAATAACAATTTCTCAATCATATATTCATTTATTTGTATTAAAATATCCTTGGTAGATTTGATTTACTTCACCACTTTATTCTCCATTATATTTCCCCCTCAACATGAAGATAAATATGGTTACTTGTTCCACCTAAAACAACCACAAAATCATCGTATTGAGTCGGTTGATACAATATCCTCCCTTCATTGGGGTGTAATACCTTGTACAAGGATTCTGATGTGATACCTTTATCTTCTAGTTTAGACTAGTCTTTGATATACTTAGATTCAAAGGGTATGGATTGATTCAAGACATAGTCAATCCCTCCTCTTTACCTATTCTATCATCATACAAAATGACCTCCTCCACCTAGTCCATATCATCTTAAATAGTGTAGTTATTCTTGTTTTGTTATTCTATGAAAAAACATTCCACTAAACCGAAATAATTATCATTGAAATTTGACCTTTGATCGTTCCTCTCCAATATGGGGAGCATCATCTTGCGATTATTTGAGTGATGATTCTTATTTTTTATTTTAATTCATTTGTTAAATGAATAACAACCTGATGTGAAACCTATATTTTTCCTTTTTAGTAAATTCAATATGAATTTTATACTCTTACCCTACTGATTCATATCCCAATGAGTCTTGAAATAAATCCTCGTAACTATTTGTATCCTCATCATTATCAGCTTCATCCTCTACATGATATTTCAGTTCATGAATTAACTTTCCATTAATAACTCATTATTTTTTACATTTTTATTTTTAACATTACTGTTTACCATCCTGCTTCAACATATTTTTCCACAGCCACATCTTTTGGTATCTCAGTCCAGTTATGATCATTGATACATTTATATATATCTTGCACATTAGAATATATAACGAGAATTATTAGACTGTATGATACATATATTGTATCATCAATATTCATAGGTCTTAACTACAAGTCCAAAAACCCAACACTAAGAGAAATTAAATTCAATAAAAATCACACATTATTTATATCATTTTTCTTCTTATCTACAATCTTAGCACCCACATTTTTTAGAGAATCATGATGGTTTTCATTATCCTCAGTTGAATCAGAAGGTATCCAATTCATTGGAGAATTAAATACATTTATTGATGATATATGGTTGTTTCTAATCTCATTATATTATGATATAATACCAAAAAATTTAATCATGTTGTCCTCTAAACAGGTTACAAATTTACCAGTCATTGAATTGTTTAGGTGTAACACCCTAAAACTCGAAATATAGAAAATTGTATTTCATAGAGATTATGAAACACACCACCAAGAGTATAAGGGAATATAAAATGAAAATAATTTAAAATATATTTTTTTACTTTTTATATTAAATATATTTTAATTCAAAAAAATATAGATACATCTTGCATCTCATGGAATAATGAGTTTTCTAAATAGCCTACATTGCACTGAAGACCTAGTTTCACCAAAACAAAAAGCCATTATTAAAATTATATTATAATAATATGTAAAGTATCCATTAAATTATAAGTTATGAATAACATTAAATTAAATATGAATATATATAATTGATTGTTTTTATGAACAATAAATTATAAATGAATATAAGAACAAAGTGAATTAAAAGGGGACGTTTTTATAAAAAAAATATTATTATCACCAAAGGTGTTTTATAATATAAATAAAATAAAATAATATTAGTTAATAAAATGTATAATATATATATATATATATTATATATTCAATAAAATATTTTTTTATATTCATTCTGTATATTTTATAGAAACAAGTTAATAACAAACCCATTTTAGGCTTAAATAAACTATGTTATTTCAAAGGTAAATTTTTACCCATTTAATGGTGCACAGTTTTTAAAACATAATTTTTTTCAGTAATTTAAATTTTAAATTCCAAAACAATCTTCATAATTTTAAATCATAATTTAAAAATTATCGTAGAGTGAAATATTTATCTATGCGGTTTAATTTTTTGATGAATAGTAAAAAAATACCGATTTTTAATTGAATCACACATTTTCATCTAATTTAATTATATTGTTAAATTATATGTAAATTATTTGTTAAAGTATATTTATTTCAATTATATATATATAATAATCCAATTTATCTCAAATGAATAAATTTCAATGTGAAATTTTGTATAAAAAACATTTTAAACATTTAATCATTTTTACATTAAAAACCAACTTTGTTGTCCTATCCCCGAGATTAATTTTAAATTAATTTCAACCAATTGTGTAATTAGAATATTTCAAAATCTATTCCACATTTTTAATGAGTATTATTTATATAAAATATAATGATAAAATTTGTTTTATACAAAAAATATATCAGTTAATGGTGGAAAAATTAATTACTATGATTAATGTTGAATTTAGAATAACAAGGGACAAAACCATAATAATACAATCCAAATTTACCTAAATACATATACAAAAACAATTTTATCTCCATATTTATATAATATCCTATCGTTTAACAAATCTCAAACATTATTTAATACACAATATCTAAGGGGGCCACAAAATAATGTTTTACCTTTTAATATTTAAAAAAATGTCACTCCACCTCTACTATAAAAACGAACTCACCCCTCCAACATAATAACACCGTTGAATCCATTTTTCTATTCCTAGAATCAAACAATAGGTTATAAATACATCCATGTTTCTATTTTGGAATAAACTAAATGTAGTCTCCCGAATAAGAGGTAACATTCTTCAACGATCACTTTTATTTCATTTGCTTGACCACCTATTAAATTATTTTTTCATCATGATTATATAACAACATAAGAATATTAAATATAATAGGATTATTTTTATTCTTATATTTAGACCTAAACCATCATCTAAATCCATCATATGGGATACACAATCATCGTTCAGGTGCATAGTGGACTATTGCCTCACAAAACAATGTCATTAATTTTCCTATATAACACATCCCAATGTTGAAAATAATGATATATTTATTTTTTATATATTATATATATGATATATATAATTTCAATATTCTTTTGAAATTATAATATAACTCATACCATTATCATTTCCTTTTTTGGGAATTCGATAACATCAATTGTGGGTGTACGGACCACATCCTCAATGTGATATGATTTATTCATGAAATACATGGGATGTATAAAGTATGATTGTAGAAAAAATATGTGATATATATGATAAAAATCTTATACTATATTTATAATATACATATATAAAATTTAAATTTTATTCATTTAAAATTATAATCAAATGAAAATAGTATTCATGCATACACATGACTTATTGTCTACATGAACATTGCATTTCATTTCCTATCTCTAAATTTTATAGATTATTATAAAAATATATATAACGAATATATATGATAAATAAATCGTTATTTATATTTATAATATGATGAAATTATGATCTATATAAGAATAAAAAAATAACAAGTCAAAAAAACTAAAAAATGAAGGTAATTAACACCCGAAATAGTAAAAACAATGAATGATTATTAACAAAAGTTAATAATATATTATAGAAAATTTATGTATGATATTTGAAATATGAATATAGTTATAATATAAGTTAATAAAATACATTAATCTATTATACCTGAGGTTACAGGATGTTCTCCCAATAAGAAATGCCTGTAATGTTATTGTTTTCAAACTTTTATTCCATGAGGAACATAGCATTTCACCACATATTTCTTTTGTAAGGTGTATATAATTATAGTGTTTTATTTAATATCAGGAATAAAATTATTTTTGTTTTATTTAATGTTTAATTTGATTTTATCTCTTTCATGGTGTTTATATATTTAAATGGTACAATGTTGTATAGGATTTCATCACAATTAAATTTCCATTATGACATATGAGTTATTAAACACAAATTCATTTTAACATGGTGAATATATTTTAAAATTTTCTATTAATATCATTAATAACTCATAATTCATTTTATTTTTTATTTTTCATTCAATTATAACACCCATGTGGAATTATCTTGAAAATGACCATGTCTTAAAAGTTATCAGTGAAATCTCACTTTCTTATGTGATTATAACATTTTATAGAAACAATAACATTATTATAACCATTTTTCATTTTAAATTTCCTAAAATATTCTCATTATGGGTAATTGATATTATTATCTCATGTACCATATACAAATTTTAAATATGGTTTTAACATTGGCAGGTTTTTGATTATCTTGGAAACCATTGATAAATATGTATTATTTATTCAATATGTATATTTGATAAGGCATATTTCTTACTAATAAAGTTTATTATTTAATATGAATAATTAATTGGACAGGTAGGGATGGGTGGGTTCTACACATTATATAGACCCTCGATGAATTGATATACTCTAATGAGATAAATCTGTTGCGAAAATTATATGGGTTTCTACCAATACATTGAAAACATTAAATGAAAGGACATGATTGTAATGGTGTTCATGTGCCTCATACATGAAGTCCAATAATTTTTAATTTCCTTAATTCATAGTTTAGTTACTATTATTATTATCCTTGTATATTTTCATTTTCATTATGTATGGTTGCAATTTTTTCCTCATCTTATTGGTTAAATGGAATTTTTATTCAGTTATTTACCTTACTTTATTTGTTATTCTTTATTTATATATTGAAATGGAATGTAGGATCAGTTATTTACATTTCCGTATATTTTATATACACCCTCTCTTTTTTTACATTCCATGTGTGTGAATTACTTTATCCTTCCATAATTTTTTTGCACATTATCATTGATTATTGATTATATGTCATTTGTGTTTTGTTATTTACCTTCCCATATTTATTTTTATCATTGATTCATTGTTGTTTACATTGTACATAAATTTTACTTATAATTTGATCACACCATTATTTTTTTCCTTTCCCCCAGAATCAAAGACTTATTCTATGAAATATATGCCTGGATATGTAATGTGGGCATAGATTTAATCAGAAAATAATGATTTAATTAGTTTATATAGTAGTAACGTAGGACTATTGTATGTATCTACATTAACAAGTTTATTAAAATATTCTTTCCATTTGGATTTGATTCCTTATATTCATGTTTATGTAATGTTATTTGACACTACCATCGGTCTTATAAGGTAAAGGCATTATATTTGGTGTAAAATGAAATTTAGTAGGGACCATGAAAACTATATTTATAAATTTAATATAATAGAATATAAACCTAAGATAGGAAGTGAGTATATGTATGGAATAACATCATATAATTTTGGGAAGTTAGAGATTATGTTGATCATACTAGAAATAACTATATGTCCGGACACTACAAGAGGATGTATATCATACACAAATATACATAGGGGTAACTGCTCTGAAAAAGGAGAATCAATATTAGATCGAGTGTAACATGGTACCCAAAAATGGTCAGTACATCGCACATGGTCTTACAATCCCTGGTTATATTCTTAGCATAATTCTCATCTTTATTAAAACCCATTATGAAGGATTTCAATAGATAACGATAATGAATTACCTCTATTAAACTTGATGTGTCTTAGATAAAAAATAATGTGTCAATATTTTGACATCCTAAAAATGAATATATGAGTTTTCCACTATGATAATTATTTCTAACTCTATGCTAGTTGGTTTTATTAAATGAGTGGAAACTAAATATATCATGATAACATTATACATAAAGGACAAGGTGGTGTCAATTAGAAACATAATGAGATGTTTATAGGAGGGAAAAATATCATGTTCATCCATAATTGGTTTTAGAAAAAGTTGATTAAAAACATATACCTTCACCTACAATAATACGCTCCTTGTAAGAGATGTATGGAGGATTCTGGAGGCCATAAAGGAAAAAGGGTTTGATGTAAATCATGCACGAATATGGAATGAGACACCAAGTAAAGTGTCTCAAGTGACCAGGGAAATGATTTATTTGTGGGAAATAAGGACATAAATCAACAAATTATCAAAGAAACCTGGTGAGTTTCATAGAAGTAAATAAACCTCATATTAATGATCATTTCATTGTGAATTTCAATAAATTTGGGGAACTAATGCATTTCCTGAGTCAATTCCCACTTTTATATGATAAAATATCAACCAAGGAAAGACCTATGTGTAAATAAAAGCATGAAGTATTTATGTATTGGGGTTGTATTGAATACCATAGTAAAAAGAATATTTTGTGATGAACTATTTTTTATGGATGTCCATAATATTTATTTTTTAACATAAATTAATATGGTTTTATAAAAAGTAAAACATATATGATGTGTAAAAATCCATCAAATATTGTATGGTTATAGGGATTCAACCCAATAATGAAGGAAAATAAGGGTTTCATGCCTACCAATATATTACTTAATTTCTAGTCAATATGATATTTCTTTTTTTGAAATTGAAAATTATCATATAATTATATTTCAATAAATTATTGGTCAAAAACAGATTTCATCAACATTATGAAAATGATATTAAAACAAAAACATAACCCTAATACCTACATTTTAAGTAAAATATTTGTCTTTTAATAGTGTATAGATTTATGGATTTTATGGCCTATAAATTTCTTTAATCATTAACTTTTTTTTAAATAATTAACTCAGAAAATCATTATAATTATGTATTATTTTCCACCATGACTATATTTTCACTTACCAAAAATGTTCTTGTACATAGAAACCTTGTTATATGTTGTTCCATATTACCATTGTACTTATTATTCTTTACTATTAATAGTATATTTTATAAACTCTTTAACAAATAGGGTTTTGTAAGAAGTTCATTTTCACATATAAAAACATAGATTACCGAGATCATGTTTCAATTATGATGATGATGTTCAATTAAGATAAGTAAAATGCAATACACTGATATTCTAAAACGAGAAAATTTTATTTGATATCATGTATGGAAAGGAACCCAATCATTGAAGGTAATAAAATATCCTAATAAATTAAAATAATTTTTAAAAATATTCTATATATTTATATACCCACAATATTGAGTTATCTTGTGTCGCATAGAACAATGAGTATCTTCATTAGCATGTGTTTCATGCAAGACAATGTTTTACAAAAAAAAGATATTATTAAAATATTATTATAATGGCATATAGAAAATATGATAAATTATAAGTTATGAATATGATTAACTATCATGTTGAATATACATATATGATTTATTTCATTGATTCCCAATTAATTATAAATTAATTTTAGAACTCATAGAATGTAACAATGATGTTTTCTAAAAAAACTGTTATTATGCACTTAATGTTTATATAATGATAAATTAAATAAATTTATATATGTGAATTATATTACTGAAATAAATATATTATATATTCAATATTTATTTTTTCATAAAATATATTTGATATGTATTAGATAAGAAAAAACCCAATTTTACACAAAACGAAATACATTTTTTCTAAAGGTAATTTTACCTCCTTTTATGGATGCAGAATTTTTTATGTAGAAATTTGGAAATATTATAAATTTTATATTCTATAATAAAAATTAATTTTCAAATAATAGCATAAAAATAATTTTGTGGTTAATTTTTAGTTTTTTTTCTAAAATTATTTTTATGATGAATATTAAAAAATACTGAATTTTAATTTAAAACATCATTATTTCTAATTTATTTATATAGTTAAATTATATTTTAATACGGTTTTATAAGAATATTTTATATATAATAAATCAATTAATTTATTATATTTCATTTTAATCAATTTCATATTTAAATTAGATATAAAAACTTTTCAATCATTTGAAAATTTTTACATTACAACCCAACATTTTCATCCCAACTATGGGATCAAATTTAAATTATATTATCCCACTTAGGTTATTGGTATTTATAATTAATGTAATAACTGTTTCAAATAAGAATATTTTGTAATTTCGAATAAATTAAAAAATGATTTTGAACTAAAATATTATTGAATGTAGTTAAAATTAATTACAGTGATTACGGTAAAATTAAACTTAGCAATGGAATAAAACATAAACTAAAGGGATAAATTAACATAATAAAATGTAAAAAAACCTATTTTATGGACATATTGAGACCATATCACCCGTTTTATAATTTTTTTATTTTTAATGGAGTCACATTCTGTAATAGGTAACTCCCAATATTGTTTATATTTTTATACATATAAGAATTCCTCTCCTGAACCATTATAAAAAGGAAATCAACCCTATGACTTATTAAAACCTATAAATCAATTTGGATCCTTAAAAACCTACCACAATAGCACCAAAAGTATCTCCTCTAATAATATCATTAAAAATATGGTTATAAATAAAACCAATGATGTGTTTTGGTATAAACCAAAAGGAGTTTCCCAAATAAGAGGAACCATTCTTCAATAAAAATTCGGTTTCATTTACTTATCCCCACATTAAATCGTTTTATAGAATTATCATGTTATAAAATTACTATATTATATATATTTATATGTTTTTATGATAATATTTATTCATCAAATTTACACACATCTATCTAATGGGATAAAAAATCATTATTCATGTGTATGGAGGATTATTGCCTCACAAAGCAATGTCGTTCTTTTTTCTATTGACCACTATTAATGGTTAGAAATAATGATTGATTTATAATATATATAATTTATTTATTTTTATGAAATTATTATTTAAATATTACCTTCATGCATTCCATTTTGTGGGAATATGATAACATTGTTTTTAGGCTTGTAGATAACTCCCTCCTCAAAGTGATATTATTTGTTCACTATATACAAGGAATGTATAAATGATGGTTTTAATTAACATTTGTGATATATTTGATACAAATATTATAATTCAATTATAATATACATATACACTATTTACATTTCATTCTTTAAATATGACATGAAAATTAAAACATTGTTAAATATTACATCTAGCCTACTGTCTCCATGAACTATTGGTTTCATTTCCTATCTCCAAATATTATGGATTTTTATAAATAAATATATAATGAATAAAAATTATAATTAAATCATGGTTTATATTATGGATATGAATAAATATTTATCTATATATGAATAATGAAAAAAAATATTCATGACATTATAATAAAACAACCCATTTAACACCAAATGTTTTGAAAATAATGACTGATTATTAACAAATGGATACTAATATATTATTAAAAGATAGTATATGATATTATAAATTTTATTATGGTTTATTTATAAGTTAATTATATTATTAAATCCATTATAAATGAGGTGAAAGGATATTCAGCTAAAAATAATGCAACGTAAGGGATTCTTGTCTCACTTTTCGTTCCATTAGGCATACACCATTTTTAAAAACTGTTTCATTTTTGTGGTGTATATATTGAAACTATTGTATTTTATATCATGAATAAATTTATTTTCATGGAATTTTAATTTTTTCTTTATGTTATTTCTTTCATTGGGATTATAAATTTAAAATTTACAAAGTGGTATGGGAGTTCATCTCAATTTACCTTCACTTGAGACTTATTTGTTATTATGCACTAACTCACATTAAATGATTTATATACAACATAATTGGAATATAAAATCATGATTCACTAATACATCATGGTATATTATATTTCACATTGAATTATCGCACCTAAGGGTTTTTTCTTGAAAATTAACAAGTGGTAAAATTTATCTTTGTAATCTCACATTCTATTGTGATTGTTAACTTTTACATAAAATAATAACATTATATTAATCATTTTTCATTGGATGTTTCATAAAATTTACACATTCACTGGTGATATGTATTATTATTTCCTAAATTGTATTCCATTTTTATATAAGATATTTACTTTGATAGTTATTTTATTATTTGGGGAAATATTAATAAATAAGTATTATTTATTTAATGTTGAATTTGATAAGGAATATTGTTTATTATTTAAATAGATTACCCAATATAGAAAATGATTTGGATATAAATTAAAGGGTGGGGAACCAAAATTATAGAGGCTCTCAATGAATTGATAGGTTCTCATGAGACAAAATGGTTTCAAAAATTTAATAGGTTTTTACCTGTAGTTTTAAACCATTTTTTATCAATGGTATTGATAGTATAAAATTTCAGTTCCCTAAAACATGATGTCCAATAGTAAATAATTTCCATCATTTAGATATATGTTATTATTATTATTATTATCCATATTATTTTTTTCTTTTACATTATATACGGATTCACTTTTATTCTCATGTTATTAATTAAATTGGGTGTTTTTTCATTTATTTCTCATGAAAAATTTTTATTCATTATCTAGTTATTTAAATGGAATTAATGATCAATTATTTACCCATTAACATGGTTTATGAACTCCTATCAGTTTAATGATTACGTGGAATGTGTGTTTAATGATTTACCTGTCTATATTTGTTATGCAATCCATCTCATATTTTTGATTACATATCATGTATGATCAGTTGTTTAAAATTATATATTTACTATTCTCATTGAATAACAATTTTATATGTTGGGAATAACACTTATTGATAATTTCATGTCACCCTTATTTTGATTCATTTCCCCAAAAATCCAAAAATTATACTGAGAATGGTTCTGATTGATATGATACATGGAAATAAAGTTATTATTAACGAAAAATTATTTTGTAATTGGTGTATCTTGTTGTAATTTACGAGTTATGTATGTATCTTTCTTACTAATACCATAAAACGTTTTTGGTCTTTCTGGTTTTGATTCCCCATAATCATGTCAATTTAATTGTAGTAGACACAAGGTCTTTGCTTCTGGGGTCGAGGAACTACATTAGTACCCTTAAATCCCCTTCCCTTAACCTCTAAACATTAGAATTTAATCCCTGTAGAAAAAATTATGTAATAGACTAAAATAGATATATAACCATATCACCTTCCATACTAGTCATACCATAATCTAAGAGATCCCTTTTAAAGACACAAGGAATTGTTTGTAAATGAAACCATAGGGAAGACATCGCTTGTTTCTTAAATAATAGACAAATAACATACCAAAATTTACATGATACCTATTTATTATGTATGTATTAATTTTCTATCTCAATGAACTCAAAATATATAGGTTTTGGAATACTCAACCCCCAAAAAATAAGAGGGGTGAATACATGGATAAGGTTTTTTAGGCCCTTTTCTGAAAACATGTATCATCATATATGGTTCCCAATCATTTTCAAGACAAAACTATAGTGAAAATAATTTGGTATAATAGTGACGAAAAACAAAATTAGTGAAGAAGGTGAGTCATAATTCGTTCTGAAATAAAAAGATTAGTATAAATGATAAAAGTACTATTCTTAACAAAAAAATCATCAAAAATATGAGAATCATATCATATTTATTATTAAGAAAACAATAATATTTTTATAATCATGTTATCCTACCTAAGATTATTTTTGGAGACCCATGAGTTATTTATGTGCTTTTTGAGTCAAGGGGTCTGTGATGGGACTAAACTATCAAGGGATAACCTCACAAGTTAGTGGGTAAGCATTAAATCCAACCCAAACGTCGGGAAGATAGGGGACTATAATTAATCCAATCAATAATCATATTTAAATAAATTTAATGTCATTGATTTTCAATATTTTAGGTTTTAATAGATTCAATTTAATACTTATAGTGATTTGAATATCAAATATATAATCACATGGTAAATATAGACTAACATTCGTGTATTATATTTGACAATTTATTTACATAATATATTTGATGTCATTTTATACTATCTCATTACTCAATTTGATTTCAACCAATGTATTTAAATATTTATTCTCACAAATTTGTACTATATATCTTACATTAAAAGAAATGGATCCCTCAGAAGTAGATATATGATGATCAATATTTTTTAGTTTATATTAATCAGTATATTTTTAAAATCTAGGTAATATTTTTAGTAAAAAGTATTTTTATAACAATTTATTCCCTTTACAAAAACATTCTATCGTGTTTTCATCCAAAAGATATGACTCTTTAATTTCTTTATACAGTCATGAAATGAGGGAAAATAAAATAAAATATCGATCCCAGAAAATGATTAATAACATCATCTATATATAAATCACTGATATGTCATCTGGACCTGAACTAATATATTATCACCATTTATTTAATTTTATCCAAATATATAATATTATTGAAAAATAGTCTAAATTATCCAACATAAATATCTTTATAACTATACAATAATATCTTTCATATTATATAAATTTTATTTTAGTTTAATGGATAATATATAAAAAATATAAACAATACACCCCAATAAACATATTCACATCACAATTCATGTTAATTTGTAAACAATGTTCCTTAAAAAATAGGAAATTATATATGGTGAATATATTGTCATTAATATACAAGATCACAATGTGTAATGATCATTATTCATCTTACCATCCATTTCATTATTAAATTAAAAAATAATTAATAACATACTCAAAAATATGTATAATGAAAACAAAAATTATATTTATGTGGTTGAAAATATATGATATATATTCTAACTAATTTATTCAAGTATTATCTCATTCTAAATTTTCAACTAATTTAGACACTACGAATTCAAAAAATACATTTTTTAATTATTGAATGATGAGGGTCATGTAATCCAAAATCCAATATCTAATCTATTATTTAATAATACATAACATAATATATACCTTTTTATAACTCCATTTTTACCCCTATAGATTTATTTTAGTTATTAATTATATATTTGGTTCCACATGAGTTAAGATATAAAGTTTTATAATTCTAGAAATAAAACAGAATATATGGTTTAGATGCATGGTTGGTGGGATAGTTCAAGGATATCAAGTGAGATAAAAAACTATTGTTTGGAGAATATATGATCGACAGAAATTCACAAGGATCATGTAGTTGAGCAATGATTTTCTATAAATAGTGGATATTTTTACTTTTGGGGATTTTGTTTTCTAAATAATATTTAATTATTAAGATAAGGGCCTTAATTATCTTTTTTTCTTCTATTTATTTCTCATTTTATATTCTCAGTTAAATATAAATGACTATGGAGGGTCAATTTTATGGCTATGTCAGGTTTAAATATGGGGAATTGGGAACTTAAGGTGTGTGTACACCCTCTTGATACTTGATCAACACATGTTTAGGGAAATTCCATAATATTATATTGGACAAGGTAAATGATTCTATATATTATCATTACATTGGAATTTTTATTGGTAATTTGGTATTTAAAGTTGAGTACTCCCCTATTTATTGAACATTTAAACCGTCAAGGTTGGATTTAGAATATATTTTTAATTTTTTAAATAAAAACATGTAAATTCAATTATTTTTTCGTGGATTCTGCACAATTTTTAGATGAATATTATTCCTAAAATTCAAAATATGTTGATAATGATTAAATAGAATTAAATATGGAATAATTTTATTTCATTGTTTTTTATATGATTAATTAATTTTTATAAAGTCTAAAGTCTACTGGTTTTCAACCATCTTTTAAATTGTATGGTTTTTTTTGGTTTTCATCTTAATGTTATGTTGTGTTGGTACATATTATATGTGAGAACAATATTATTATATTTTGAATTATTTAATTATTGTTAAAAAGAATAATTTTTTATTTTTCTAAAATATGTTATCATATTTGGGGTGTGAATTGTTATTGACATGATATATTTTATTATCACATTACATGGTCATTATATATTTGGTATAGAAAACACTTTGGGAAACCTTGAGTGTCTATGTAAGAATTATGGAGATTATTTTTATAATAGTTATGATATATCTAAGGCTAGTAACCATGGTTATCATTAAACTAATACTAGTTAGAAACCCATTATTATGCTTGTAATTATGAAAGTGTGTTTTTGTGTTCCATGAAATGATTAAATTATGGCTATTAGAACATTTATAGAAACATTTTCACCTTTACAACCCATAGATATATCCCATGATCCATAATAGTTTTCATTGCTTAATGGTACATGATTTTTGATTAATTTTGAATAGATAAGGAAAATAAAATAATTTTTAAATAAGTGTCTAAATCAATAATTGTTTCCTAATTAACATATATAGAGGCAGACACGTTATTTTATATTTTTTTTATGATAGCTTATATGGCTTGTATAGTAAATTTATATTTATATAAATCTTTTAGGAATCCTACTAGGTTTATACTCAAACTAGTCATGACCACATTCTAATATATATATTTTTTATTATCAATGAAATATGTAAAGGTAATATGTATCACTAATTTATTTAGGTACTATAGAAATGAAATTGGAGCTATAGAGATTGTCTCACATGAGGTTGTTCACATGTCACATAGAGATGGTGTAAATTGTGATGTTTGATTTATATCCTGGTTTCATTTTCAGATATATAAATATGACCGTGTAGGTTATTTGATATCTTATTTTTGTATATCCCAATATTTATTATTATAATGACTCAAGAGGGGGGGGGGGTGATTGGGTTCATAACATTTATCTTCTAAAAATTTAAACCATTTTGAGAAACCCTCTTACTATAAAACTTTTTATCATTACATATTATTAAAATTATATATGTAGAATAATTTTAGAAACATTATACAGTTGGATTCACATATTTTTATCATGGTTATTGGTTCTCTAGAAACATCCATGTATCCAATCCATTTACACCAAATTCATGCATGGTTATTTTTGTTCAAACCATTCTCTTTGCTATCTTATAGCTCATTTAAAGATGCTGGAACTTTGTTTTTCATAAATTATAATAAAAGGAATTACTCTATTTTTTTTAAAAATTATTTCATAATTCCTCATAGTAACATATAGTGGAAGAAGTGTTCACTCAAAAAAACTAATGAAAAATAGATTTTAAATTCTAGTTAATAGATTATAGATTTCATAAGAACTATTTGATTATTAATATTCCTCTGAGGAAACACATATCCCCAATGTGTTTCTTAAAAAAATATATTTAGTCATAGAATGATATTCAAGGATGTACATAATAGTAAAAACATTCATTATCTCTATTTATTCAACATTTCCAACAAAACGCTAAATAAAACATCAATAAATGAATTCAGAAAATAGTAACAAACCAATTTACTAATTTCTTTTTCATTTATTAAATCTCATGTGTCTCTTAATTTTTTGAGATTAAATATATATAAAAACCAAAATATCATATTTTTTTCATAAAAAACATGACCTTAATAATGATAATAGGAATTAAAATAGCCACTAACAGTCATTGTTCTAGAAGAATAAAATGTAAAAACATGGTTAAACACATCATAAAATCATTCCATAAAAAATACATTAATGTAATTATATATTAAATTTTTAAATAAAAACGGAATACAATCTATGATGATATGTAAAATTTAATCTCTATGTTTAACATATACAAATATCATATGTATGAACATTATTAATACACTAGATGTAACATCTTGGACCCGTATGTCTCCATACGGTTCCCCGAGCCTGATTTGGCACATGGCCTCAATCTCATCTCCCCAAATTCCATAGGCTACCGAATTGTAGGGAGGGAATGGGTGAGTTAGTGGGGAGACTATGCCCCCATTACCAAGGTATCACAGCTTAATTCAAGTATACACTAAACTGTAAAAGAAAAATAAACACAAGTCAACAGGATGTAAGAAAATTGAATAATATATATCAATAAAATAAGGTTTTTCATATAAAAAATGATTCAGATGCTAAATTTATCTATAAATCATCTAGAATATCACATGGAATTACAGTATAGTACATGTATCACAAGAAAGAGACCAAGAAAATTTATATATCATCGTAAGCCTCAAATTTTTCATATTCTCCCCTTCTCTAAAGCCACAATCAAAAACTAGTTCAAGGGAACTTTCCCCTTTAATTACTTGTAACCACATAATAAATTTGGGTCCCTGAGGAGGCCGGAAAGTGGTGTGGGATAAACATCCTGGTAGGAAACCACTGAGGTTAATGCAGTTGTAACATCAATTCTGAAAAATTTATTCCTACTCTAAATAATATGTAAGGTAAAGTGTGTATCCCTTTAACATAAGTCTAAAAAATTATGTAAAACCAACCATAGCTATATGATGTCAAAATAAGAGGCATATCCTAACAAGGAAGCTAAAATAAATATCATCCAGTCACACATCCTCACCGTACATCCATCTATATTATGAAACCCACAAGCATACTATATAAAGAAGTCATGTATCCCACATGAAATCATTATATTGATGTGTAACATCCCATGACCATGACATATAGTGAAAAAATATTCCCAATGCTCAGGTTCAATGTGTTAGCTGTCCAAGTCATCCATGTAAAAATTCTAGACCATAGAGTGTCGAATACAAGGAGATAGTCCAAGGAATCCCCTCGAATCCCATGGGTGTCCCTAGTGGAAACTCCTTTAGGAACTAACTAGGGTCCTATGAGCATGAAAATAAAAAACCATACATGATCCCATGCATGATGGATCCATGGTGTATCAAGACCTATGTAATCCCATGGAATCCAAAACAAGGGGAAGAGTCAACCCAAGGCATCCAGTACACAATTTCAGATCCATGGAGACCAGTCCTTGTCATTGATCAATCATTCGTACAATAATTCAATTTAAAAATTCAATTTAAACAAACATTCCATGTATATTTTCCCACTCACATCAACATGAACAGTCCATTAGAATACTCACTCATGAAAACCATTTATCAAAACAATTATATGGGAATACCCTCCTATATGAACCATTTAACATGCCATTAGTCATTTCATATAGGTATAACCCCCAATATTATCTATTTAACATTCCAAACTAACAAAATAGAAAATGAATGAATTGATATTCATTGAGAAAGGAGGTATTACATATCGCAAGCAATCTATTCAATCAATCAATGAATTAAATGGATTCTTATAAATATTAAAGCACAATAACACACCCCATGGATGTTTTAAACAGGAATAAATAGTTAATATTGTTTAGTTTCACCCCTTTGGTATCCTTGAATAATGTAACAGGTACCAAAGATCCTAAACAAAACCAACAAGAATATTCATTAGGTTTGACTACACCTAAGACAAGTAACTCGTCAAAAATGAGGCCTCGTTGGAATGTCCAATGGGCGGTGAAAAGACCGGGCACCTGAAAAGCACCCAAAAACCCAAAAGAAAATATATACCACCTACCTCGACTCAATAGAAGGCATCTAACCAATTATCTTGTCCTATTTAGTCCTGGTTTGGATGAAATATAATGAAATTATGAAGAATGGTACATTATGGCATATGTTCCTAAAAAGAAATAGCATAGTTTTCCTTTTGAAGAATAAATAAAAACTAAAAAAGATTCGAGTTCTTACTGATGTGGTTCGAATGAGAGAGAAAATAGAAGAAATAGAGTTTGGAAAACTTCTACATCATAAAAAATAGAATAGAGGTATTTTACCTCTCAAAATGGATGAAAAAATTCTATTTGTAAATATATGATGCTACTGACTCTTTTATAAAAAACACACCCGCTGGGAATGTACATGACATGTAACTAAATTACACGGTGTGTACTACCCTATATTAGTCTTCTAAACCAGAAAGGCCACACATCCTAACGTGATAGTACACAACATTTAGGGAATGTACACAATGTGTAGGCCAAGTACATAGTGTGTACCCAGCTTGCGACAAGTATTCAGACTCAATTGCCATTTCTTTCCCCAAAACAACCTAACTGGCCCATGACCTAGTGTTGGGTCTATGATAAAAACAAATATAAAAAAATTTAACCTGAAAGGACAGATCAATACCTAAATGAAGGCCCGAGATCTTAGATTCTTCCCCCTTATAGAAATTTGTCATAGAATATCTCTCTAAAGGGTGGACAATACTCATCTAAAAAAAACTCATGGCACTGACCACATATTTTAGCCTCCCTCAACCCTGTCTCATCCTATAAATTTTCATGTTTCCATAATACCCATAGTAGGGGAACTGACCTACCTTAGAGAACGATTTTAAAATTTTCAGTTATATGAATAGGATGTTCCTCAAAGGACACATCAACTTGCAACTCATCCTCCCCAAGTAGAAAATTGTTAGACAGTTCTGAGTGATAGAGGTGCATCTCAGACACATGAAAGACATCTTGCATGGTTGGGTACCTCTGAGGTAACTACAACTGATAGAAACAAGAATTAACTCTCACCAAAATCTATAACAGCCCAACATATCATTGTCAAAGCCTACCATGTCTCATGATCCATATATGTACCAACCTTGGTGTAAAACTCAATATAACCTTATACTCAATCTCAAACACTAGAGGTATTATATTGTGATTAGAGGATGATTTATGATGATTCTTATTAGTAGAAATATGCTTCTGAATAATGTGCACCTACTCAGAGGTTTCCTACATGAGAGGCAGTCCAATTAAATCCACCTCTCTTCCCCCAAAACAACAATTCGAAGAACAAAATGTCCTACCCTATAAAGCCTCATAAGGTTCCTTCTGAATTTTCTCATGTTAACTATTATTGTTGGAAATATCAACTATGGGAATTTTCCTCTCCCATGATCCCCCAAAATATGGGATGCATGTTGACATCTTTTCCACTATCACCTATATCATATGTTCTGACTAGCTATATGATTTGGGGTGGTATATTGTGCATATGAGAAGCTATACACCCATCACCCTCTGATAACTCTTACAGAAATGTAATGTAAAGTGGGTGTCTCTATCTGAAAACATAGTTCATGGGACCCCATGATGTTTTTCCACCTCCATTATTTACATATTTTGATGATCATTAATACTGATGGTCTCCTTGATTTGTAAGAAATGTTAGACCTCCATAAGACTTTAAATGAAAAACCACACATCATCGCTACCTTGAGGCGATCTTAGCAAACAAGTCAAAAAAATCCATTGAATAATTATCCAATTTCCATATTGGGAATGGAAAATGTGGTAATAGTCTATATGGTCGTTGATGTTCTGCCATCACCTGCTGACATGTGGAACACCTCATAAAAAACTAGCTACCTCTCTCTTCATCCTCGGACACCAGTATTGACCTCGAAAGTCATGGTACATTGTGGATAACTCAGGATGCACAACCTATGATGAGGTATGAAACTTATGTATCATATCCTCACATATGTTCACTCAAATCCACACATGTAAATGGATTTGTAGAACCACATTATCACCTTGAGTCCAACCAAAAGGAGGGTCCTCACATACCACACACTCTCGTAGAACTATGCCTTCTAAATTCGATAGCTTCTTTATCCTAACTTAGTCTAGTATGGTGGAGGTAAAGGTTATGGATGGAAAAAAATTCTCTGTTTTTCATGTACCTCACTATTCATCTCATAAAATAAAATCATATGTTGTCACTCAATACTGGACAATTTCACTGCACATATTTATGTCCTCCTAATCAGTGAATCGTCTACTAAAATGGCCTTAACAAAAATGTATCAATGCTCGACATTAATGGAATGAAGGTAATATACCCACCATCATTTCCTCAAATTTAAATTACACTACACAACCATATACATGAGGCATTTTTGGTCTGTGTACACTATAAAACTCTCTCATAGTAAACAGTTCCTACAATAGCAGAACACATGAAAAACTACAGCTAACTTAAGATCATGCATATTGCAATTCCTCTCGTGAGGCCTCAACATCCAAGACCATTACACCACGACTCAATCTTTGTACATCAGCATTGTCCTAGCCCAATACCTGAAGCATCACAAAACACCATGTAGCTATTTTTTTACTATAGCAGTATCAGGACTGATTTTGATGTCAGACAATATTTCTTATCTTGACAGTCTATCTCATATGATTTTGACAACACAAACATCACATCCTTTTTAATCAATCCCATAAATAACACTACTAATCATGAGAATTCTTATATAAAAATATTTTAGTAGATAGATATCTCCAAGAAACACTATATTTAAAATGCGTTCTTAGGAAGTAACTAGGAAACTATAGCTCTAAGCTTTATTAGGTCCATTTACACTCCTTTATCATAGATTATGTGACCAATGAATTGAATATAATACATCAAAAAGTGGAAAATTAAGAGCATAAAATATAACTGAGGCTATATTAGTGTATTCAAAACGATCTCAAGATGGTTGTCATGGTCATTTAGATTATGGTAATACACCAAGATATCATGAATCAAAACTAGAACAAAAGAATCGATGTAAGGATTGAATACTCGATTTATCAAATCCATGAAAACTACTAGCTCGTTTCTGAGACTGAACGACATATCTAGATAAATGTATTACCCATACCTTATATCCACAGTTATATGCCTTATTTTAATAGGTGCAACATGCACATGGTGATATCTTAACCTCAAGTCAATTTCTGAGAACACTATAGCTCCTAAAAGCATCTCAAATAGGTCATCTATCAATGGTGAAGGTTAATGGTTTTTAACCGTCTTCCAGTTCAGGTTTTATAATCACCAAATTCATTTAGAGTTCTATCTACCTTGTTCTCAAAAAAGGACTCAAAAACCCCATGGAGATATACTTGGTCTGATAAACCCCTTATCCTCCAAATCATCTAGCCGCCTCTTGAGCTCCTAAGACTCTGTCGTAACCATCCTATATAAAGGAATGGATACCATTTCAGCTCCTTGAACTAGATTGATGGTGAACACAACCTCTATATTAAGAGGTATACCATACGAGTTATCAGGGAAGACATACATAAACAACTAATACCCTGGAGGAAAGTCCACCTAACTCACTCCTTGATCTTCTAGAACCAATCATTAAATATAGGATGTTATCCTGCCCATACCATGATAGTTGGGTCTAGCTGTTCTCGGATGTACATCTCATTCACCCATTTGAATAATAATTGAACCCTCTCGTGATGTGAATGACACCATCCAGTGATAACAGTCAACATGTGATCAATAATCCTTTTTCAAATCCATTCTGAGAAAGATGTCAAACCCTATCATCTCGAGGACATAAACATCTCAGATGAAGTGACGACCTTTAAACATAAGGGGACACTAATAAAATGTAAAATATCACCCATTATAACTCCCATTGTAGTGTATAACATCATAACCCACAAATAATGACATATCCCAACGCCACAGATTTTTACCACTCCTGCAGAGATAAAACTGTGAGAGTCAAAAGTATCGAAAAGAGTAGATGCAATAGTAGAGGCTATTAAGACAGTACCTCTCACCGTAGAGTGTCTGGGCTCCTTAGGTTGTTGGGTATGTTTCACTACATATGTATGGTCGGTACCAAGGTCATGTGACCCCGCATGGCTACCCTGAGCTGATCTACCCAGTTGTCTCAGAGAACATTGTTTCTGTCTACCACATCCACAACTACCACTACCTTGGACTGACTAGCCTATACTGCTCCATCTCTCAACCTAACATGGAGGTGAAGAACCTTCTCATAAACCTTACATTATAGATGACCCCCTACCACTCACTAATGGAGGGAAGGTCTTTAAAAACAGCTACATCTTCCCAATACATCCATAATCTCGGTACATGACTACTCCTTGGTCACACAAATTTATTATGTGGCCTCACCTTCCATACTAGTGGAAAAATACCAACATGCCTACACCCATAGCCTGACTAGCACTCATGTCACAGAAAACCTCAAAATGACACATCCTGCCTAAAGATGTAGATCAAATATGGTGAGAAACATCACTCCCCTGTTATGTTCCCCCAACTTCCCTCAAGTTCCACTATATAATCAACGCCCGATTCACAATCTCAGTGACAGAAGGAAACATGAACATATTGACCAGGGATTTGATACCATGTCTGAGACCTTCCTCAAAGCACCTATCACTCGAAAAATCCTTAGTAAGATACATCGAATTAAAATGTTTCATCTCTATAATGTGTGTCGAGTATTCCATAACAGCCATTTCACACTGTTGTAGACGCGTGTTCTCACATTCCAGATCTATTCACAGATTCCTAGGTTCAAAGTAGTTGAATAAAGGGATTTGTAATTAATCAAAACCAATATTCTATATCCCATTATCATTTTCAAAACAACAAAATTGTGCTTTGTTCCTCCATGTATCATATAGGTTGCGAGCTTGACCCTCTTCTCCAGTAGCATATGTAGATGCTCAAAAATTGATATCATGGTCTCTATCCAAAACTCTTCATCCTGTATTCCATAATACCCTGGAAAAATTGTGGGATACTGCTGCTGGAACACCCATGTCCACTCAACTATAGTCAGGTATGGCTGTGGTGCTCCATGGATTGTATACATATTTAGAAATAAGATCATGAGGAACTGTGCCTCATCACCTATGTCCAAAGTATCCTCACGTACCACAGCTGGAACTATGGGTGGATCAACTGGTAGCCCGCAGCCCACCATCATTGATGTATGGTCCTCAACTCTGTCAAGGCGTACCAGTGGAGGTCATCATGTTGTCATGTCTCTACAATTACAAACGTATACCTTAGGAAATAAAAAAACCAAACCACATATAAGTCGGAGCATTGAAGTATATGGTTTGGAAACATTAATAATGAATTGATAAAAAACTCTCTGAATTATTTCTCTTCAAATAACATTAGTATTATTTACAACAACTACACCTTGTAATTCATTAAAACCTAAAATTTCTTATGAAGAAAATTATTTAGATCAAGATAATGGAAATTTATAGATTTAACAATGATAATTATAATCCATAAAGGTTCATTTTTATGACTCATTCTAGTTGATTAAGATCTAGAATCATTCCCCTTTCATTTTCAAATTATCAAATATAAGTCTGAGCATTGAAGTATAAAGATCGGAACCAATATAATAATAATATATTAGAAATTTAATTAGGTTTTCACCATTATAAATGATCAAATGACTAAATAAATATTTTAACAAAATTATAATCATTAATTGAAAAATAGTAACAATTAAGAAAATATATATCAAAAATTATAATATAAATACATGAAAATTAAAAATTATATTAAATAATATAAATTAAATATTATGTATCAAAATATAAATATTATATGACAAAATATTTCTATTATGTATGAAATTTTAACATTATATATTAGGTAATGTAAAATTAGAAATATCATACAAAATAAAAGTTTGTCAATATGTAAAATAGAACATTTTTTAAAATAATAGATAAAATAAATACAACAATAGAATAAAAAAATAATGTTGAATAAAGAGAATAAAAATAAATTAAATACATTTAATTTTTTTTAAACCACTCAAAATAATAGAAAAATTACCAGAAGAATAATGATTATTGAATATATCTACTAACTAATGTTCTGTATGAATAATATTAGGTTATATATATATATATATATCACTTTTCGTATTTTCTCTCAATAAATAATTCATTATATCAAATTTATTAGTCATAAAAATTCATATTGAATATTTTTGAAATTTTTTATCGCTGGTGTTATTATATTTCATCATTATATTTTCAGATTAAAACAATAATAAATTAAATTTTCTTTCATATTATATAGTTTTCAAAATAAATGTCCAACTATAATATACTAATAATCAATCATAAAAAATTCAATAAAATATTTTCATTACTAAACCATGAATCTAAATATCGATCCCAAAAATTTAAGGCATGTGATATACTCATTACATCGATATGAAAACCCCTATACTCTTAATTAATTCATCTATGCACTTTGATTGAATTATCACATTATCAATATATTTTTTAAATAATTCATGACCATTAATGAAATTTAGAATGTCATATTTCTATATTCATAGGGATGAATCCTTGGACATATTATTTATTTTTATATACACATTTAGTATATATAAAAAATAATAACTGGGTCTGTCAGCTAATTCCAAATTTTTATATCTCTTAAAAATGATAACTCATCATGTGTGTATAAAACCCAATATTCATCATTTTTGATTTATTCTTTGGTAATAGGTTCAAATGAATAATAAAATATTTATTTCCCCGAGATCATGTTATTCCAATAACATCATCTAAACACATTATATAAGTTTTTAATGAATTTTATTTTATGGTTATTGGTTTCATAGGTAGTAAAAATGGTTTCTGTGTTTATAAACTTTTCAAGATCAGTTTTTACATGAATCTATTCTACATAATCATAATTATGAGATTTTAAAATAATATAAAGCCTCAATTTTTCTACTAAATCACCAAGGTCATCAATATAATTTTTCATGTTAGAAAAAAGGTCATTATAATTAAGAATCGCATGAATTCATTCTTCAACTATTACTTATTTAATATTGATAGATCTATAAACATTATAATCAGTATAATAACAAAGAAAATAATCCTTCATCATCATTTAGAAAAAATTTACCAATATAATCTTTAGTCTTCACGATATAACACATAAATTTAAAAAATATTATATAGCCAAAAATTTGTTCTATAATATTCTATAACTCAAAATGAATTTGATTTTAAATGTTTCTTATTATAAATTCATTAATGATATAGAATTATTTATTGGTCGTTTCAATCGAAAAATTTATTAGGAAAATTATATTAAAAAATAATGTTCTAGTAATTTATTACATAATATTATTTCATTTTTAGCATCATAAATCATTTCAGGTATAATAGGGGAAGGGAATTTATGTAAAATAGAATCATTTATATAATTATCTGAATTTTTTTATAAGATTCTTGTACATTTTCACATCTCAGGGAAATAATTATGAACATTTTCATTTTAAACATGTTTTAAAAAATTATTTAATATAATATATGATTTTCATTTATGTAATTAAAAGTAAGCACAAGTAAATATATAAAAAATTAATAAATGAAAAAACAAATGGATTACCTCCCTGTATTGTATTTCTATTTGATCTAAATACTAGCCATCTTGGTATGTCTCAAAGCTATAAAAGTGAAAACATTAATGGTTGATTTGAAATAAGATAAAAAATGTTTTCCAATTCGACATGAATTAAGTAACATATTTTCATCAATCATTAGATTAAGAAAATATAAAATCATGTTATTATTAAAAATATTTCTCAAATAATAAAAAATTTAAAATTTAAATAATTAAGTAAAAATAAATGAATTGCTAGATTAAATGATTAAATAGTTCTTTTTTCTACAAAAATAAATCCTGATCTAATGGATAAAAATTATTTTTTCCTGGACAATTAAAACTAAGGAATTTATCCTTATAAATATAACATGAATTATTGACAAAATTATTCAAGTAAATATCATCAAAATGTCGAGAAAATTTTTTTATGTAGTACATAAAACATTCAAAATGTTTGGCATATTTATGATTATAGTATTTAGATTTCTACCCAATGAGACACCAAAACTCATTCCTATATAATTATATAAAAATATGACATGACCTCAATAAATTTTTGATGGGAAAATATAATTTGATATATCTAAATTCATTATTATTGAATAGGAACTGTCCAGAAACCATATATAATTACTATTTTTTGTGGATCCTACCCTATAATAATATGAAACAAAATTGATATATTGGTTCCCTTATAATTTATTGTGAAATTGTGTTTCAAAATAAGATATTTTGTAACCAAATATATTCACAATATACTGAAATTATATCTTTTACAATGGATATATTTTTATAAATACATGCATTATTATTAAAAAATAGTATCATTATAAGAGAAATTATACATACAATGTTCATCAAACCCACATTTAAAATATATGATATTAAACATGAATTTTTTGTTTGATCCTTTAATAATAAAATGTTCATAAAAAATTGTATTTTTACCATTACTTCAGAATCCATTCATGAATTCAATTTTCATTTAAATATGAAGAAATTGATATAGGATTTTGTTTCCCTGATTAATCTTACTAATATCTTTTTCCAAGGTATAAATTTTAGTTAATAAATAACTTTTTTCCCATCATTCATATCTCAATTATCATAAATATTAAAAAAATTAGATTTTAATTCCATAAACTGATTATATATTGTATATTAAAAAATAAAAAAAAATTTGATTGTGTATGAAATTTATGGTTTTTAATTAAAGATTCAAATTTGTCCTCAAGAATAGAATAATACCGATTTTTTCATAAAATTATAAACATATAAATTTATTTTTTCATTAGAATAATTATTTTACCACTTTAGTTTCATCCATGTCATAGATGTTATATTCTTTGATGGATTTAATGACTTAATAGTTAGATTCATCACTACAATCCTTGGATTCAGTCCACATATAATTCATATAAAATTCATCTACTTTTTTCTAGTATTATCAATATATAAAAAAATTATTTTCATGTTTATTCTTATATTTGAATTGAGATTTTCCAGTCATGATATTCCCTATCATATTTCATTTATAGAATCCTACATTGTATTTCCATCATTCTTTATTAATATGATCAATAATTTTTTAAATAACCCTCACATTTTTTAAAATTTTTTTATAATTCTTTTATATTTAATCATGTTCAACTTTATATTATGAAAAAAAAGGTATTTCATAAATGGATGAGCCAAAAAATATTTATTTGTATCTTTTTCTCATCTATTAAATTATTTGATTTGAATGAACTTTTATCCTTCTTATCTTATTTATGATCAACCGCATCATCATTCATTTTCACTTCCTACATCATTAATATTTTAATCATGTAAATAATTTAAATGTATTTTAATAGTGCATAAATTAAAATTGTGACATATTTTTTACTCCATAAATAAGATAAAACTATTATAAATTTATTTATTTATCAATTTTTTGTATTCCATCTCACAAAGAAGAAATAAGGGTTACTATAATAGAAAATATCGAACATTATTGAGTTATGTTTTCTTTATAAAATATTATAAAATCCTAAAATATAACTTTATAATCATATTATATTAATTATATAAAATTTATTGTACCATTATAACATATAGTGCATCTCTCCCACATATTATAAGCAATATGTATTTGTGAAACTAGATTAAAATCATTGTGTCCTTATCAAAAGCCAATAGAAATAATTTCATTCAAATTTAGAAAATAAAAAACATCTTAATTAGAAAAACATAATATAGGTTCATCAATATGACATTTATATAGTTTAACCACATTAATATAACCTTCAACGGCGATATTTATCAATGAAATTATAATTCGGGTATTTTAGTAGAAATAATTTTGAACATTAATATGTGTTTTTATTACCATTGAAAAACATTCTCTTGGGTTGACCAATAATGTATATAAATTAAATATTCATGAAATATTTGAATGGTGTAAGGAAACCAAAAGATCATCCTATAAACCAAGTTATGGCCTAATTTTTTTTAAATGGCTCAATATAGGTGAATTATCTCTATGAATATCAAATTATAAAATGATAATTAATTATAAGATTTTTTCTTTATATAAATATTTCAATATAACAAATTTATTTTCATTATACATGTAGTGGAAGTATTAGAAAAAAACTACAAAATAAGATTATTTTATAGAAGTTTGGGGTTTACAAGAAACATCCCCAGATTTACTCCACTAAAACTCAATAGTAGTATATAAATTTATATATAGTATGTTTTTCTTTTTAGATCATATTTTAGGGAATTTAATTTAAATTTTATTTGTTTCAAATTATATTAAATTCATTTTATAAATTCATTCTCACATAAAATTTATAAGTCCCCACTCTCAATCATAATAAGTGAAAATTTAACTCTATCCAATAAAAGATATATGGATTAAAAGTTCTATTTGACATCATATAGTTTTATAATCAAATAAAAGATGATGAATTATATTATTAAAAAAATATATTTCTCCAAATCATTATTTTGAAATGATATCTAGCTATTACTAGATCTTAATGGTTTTAGATTAAAAAACTAGCAATATTTATATCTTATTTTTTTCTTATTTTATATTTCACTACAAATAAAGATCAAATATATTAATTTACATAATAAAAAATCATAGAAATTAAATTTTTATGTATTTTATCTAAATATTATTTTTACATTTTTTCACATATTATATATATATTTTATATAAAAATTAATTTATTCAAGGTAATCCTAGATCTTGTCCTTTGAAATAGGACATCACATTTATAGTTGTTTATTCAAATATAATATCCCATAAATACATTAAAATCCCATTATTATATCTTACCATTGATAACATACTACATCATATTTGACCAATCATCTCCATTGAAATTACAATGGGAAAATCTTGACAATAATATCAGAATTAAAAATCAATATTTATTATCTTTAAATATTATACATGACATATATTTACATCTGGAATATTTTTTTTTGCAAAAGGTAGAAATAATTCCCCACTTAATATAGTTTAGAAATAAATTTTTTTATTCATTACAAAATAACTAGAAATGGAATATTTATATTTTAATATGCCTATAAATGACATCCCATTATTTTCAAAAAATTACATGGATGTAAAATTATTACTTTTTTTGAAGAAATATGCTATATATCTATTTATCTATGATTCTTCCAGTGGAAAATAACATATATTTCTTATATTTCTTAAAATTATATAACACATATGAGTTGAAACATTGAAATACTTCTGAACATAAAATAAATTTATATTTTAATCTGAATACAAATAAACAATTTATAACGCCCCGACCCAAGTTACCCAGAGTTGGTGCATTGTTGCGTAACATTGGCATGATCACAAAAGATCAAGCCTCAAAAGGCCGATTAGTTTGGTAGCCTTTGAAATTATAGATACATTCATAAATGTTACATTAAATCATAAAATGAAAAACTACAATAACACAGTCTCCATTTTCCACACTCATATCCCCTTCAGACTATCCCTGCAGGTCATTCCTGAAATACTTCTTCACATCCTGGAAAAATTAAAACATTGAAAGCGGTGAGCTCAGATGCTCAGTAAAGATAACAATATTGCGGAAGCTTTCATAAATAAACATTAACATTTAAGGAAATGTATAACTAAAACATTATCCTTTTTAAACTTGAATTCAGCATAATATGGAAAAAATAAAATTAAATAATGTCATTTACTTACTCACATGGATATTCTACTAGTCTAATAATCACATGTAATATCAATAACCACTTTCATAATGATGGAATTAATAATTCCAGACTATCATAACCACGTAGCCAAGGCCTCGTGCCAAGACCACAAATAATATTTTTTGAAGGCCTCGTGCCAAGACACTAGTTTGTCTTATGAGACCTACCGATGAATTGAGGAGCTATAGAGGGCTCCACCCATCACTTATTAAGTCCAATGCATACTCATATAAACAGGTCATATCATAAACCATAACATAATTGTATCACATAAAACATGCATAAAGGAAACATAAGTTTTCCACACTTCAATCACAATATATTAATACAACACATTGATATAATAAAAACTTCATCAAAACAATTTTCAATAACAAAAAAAAAGAAAAGTAAAACATGGTATTTATTTTTCTTTTAAAAAGAATGTTATGGCTTATAGAGGAAGGCGAAACTCAAATAATAGTCATAGCGGCGGAGAAATCGTTTTCACCATATACGTAAGATAATACATTCCTTTTTTCTTTTAGTAAAAACTCTTCGTATAAAAAGATTCCTTTTGAATTAAAGTAAAAGTCAAAGGGGTTTATACACCGTATAAAGGAATGTTGTGTATAAAACCAAATATGACTCAATGAAAGGAGTTGAGAGAATGTCCCTTACAAAGATCATTTTTTTAAAATAAAATACATCTATTATGTGTATTCAATATATGTACACATAAATAAAGTAAAAATACATTATAGGACATAATAATATCGTTACATAATTTTAAAGTAGTATATTAACCCATAGAATGGAAATTGGGTTAAGAAGTTCCCTTACCTCATGTTCGACTTGAATCGACCATTCTTTTAGTTCTTGAATAATAAACTAGAGTTAATTTACAGTTTCTTAAGAACCCTTTTCAAGTTTATTATTCCTTTTATATCACTTATTACCATGTTATGAACATTATGTAATTATTTATGTTAATAACAGTCGTTCTGTCGATCTTTGGTACTTGAGTCAAAAATAAACTTCTTAAAATTACAAGATGATCATGTGGTAAAATATACATTATATCCATAATTATAATCATGATATAGATATCATATAAATCATATATATCCAGTATATGCATTCATTTATAATATTACATAACACTTAGAGGTAAGAAATGAAATGCACTGTTCATGGAGACGGTAAGTCGTACGTACGCATGAACACTACTTTCAGTTCTATTTCATATTTAATGGAATGAAGTTATAATTATATAAAGGTATAATATAATTCCAGTATAATATAATGTATAATACCATTTAATCCATCCTCTATACATCCCATATATGGAATTAACGATTCAAATCACTTTGAGGGGGTGGTAGTCTGCACTTCCTAAAATGAAGATATCGTGTTTACCCATAATGGAAACCATAAAGGTATGCCATAAATGAAAAATACAGAAGCATAAGTAAAACATAATCATATTATATATCATATATATAAATATAGTGACATATTAATGGCCACTTTCGAAGGTGTTATATGAGTGTTGAACAATCATCGTTTCGTGAGGCAGAAATTCACCATCCACACAAATAGTATGTTATTTAATCATTAGATGTAGGTGTGTGTAAGTGTAGATCAAATAATTCTTATAAAAACATCCTAGTATATTTATGATACTGTTTTTGTTACAAAATAAATGAATAAAAAGAGTTTATGGGGTTGGAGAAGCAAAATAAAACAAAATAACATAAGAGAAGACATTACCTTAAAATCAGGTGACTCTTTTTGATTTGAGCCAAAGGCTTCCTTGGGAAAAATTATTCCCAACTTTAGGCTTCTAAGAGTAAGATATGGAAGTTGAGAGAGTATTTGCGCAGAGGTTGGCCGATCCAGAAGGCTTTGATGGTGTGAGTAAGGTGGTAGTGGTGGAGGCCTTTTATAAGAGGAGAGGAGGGGCACTCTTGGAATGTGATGAAATGTTACTTTATTATATAATTAGTTTCGGATTTTAAAGGTCCCACACTTATATATTTCGAGTCTAAGGTGATATGGGTTCGAAATATACTAATACAATAGGTTTTTGACATTTGTAGGTCTTAGATTTTACATTATCTTTTCATTTTATTTAAATCATTAAGTAATGATGTAATTGCTGCATCATCATTGTGTCATTAATAATTTAATTTATTTAATGTCTAATAATTATAGAAAATTATCATGATGTAGGAAATCCTTTTATCTTTCTAATTAATATTTATAGTAAAAAATATGACTTGTATAACCCCATTTAAAAATTGTTTTAGTAAAACATGTCATGTTTGTGACATTTTTATTTTAACATTATATAAAAAAGTTTGTAATGACATTTTCCTACCAAAGTGACTCCATGGGGTCCCCAAGTTGACCCATGTATTTTCTTGGTCGGACATGACTCATCCAATATGGGTAGGACAAGTGTAAAGGTATTTTCATATTTTTATAATATCATTTTTACCTTAAATTTCAATAATTACCTTTAATCGCGATTAATTAAACTTAAAAGATACTAATCACCAAAAATTATTTTAATCCCATTGAACCACATTTTACTTATTAATGAAAACCATGTATGTCGGATTTTTGAAAATCAAATCACAGAAGTGGTAATGTTTCATTTAAACGAAAAATCAGTTTTTTAACTACCACTTAGTGGTTTCACTATTCATAAAAAATTGAAGTATTTCAGAACAATTCCAAAATTTCACCGTAAGCTATAATTGATATTCAAAATTAAAAAATCATTACTATTTTAAAAAATTAAAAACATATATGTTTCATTAATGAATTTTATAACTAATTCCCGTTGTCACAACAAATAGCGTGTTTTTAAGAAACAATATATATCAAAAGATTGACAATTGTTTATGTCCAATTTCAAAGTGAAATTAATTCTAATGACCACCATTGGATAAAATGTTAAAAATATATTATAATTATACATTAAAACTACTCAATAGTATAATTTATCAATATCAATTATTTTCATTAAAAAAGTTGTTTTTAAGTATTTTTTTCACTTTTCATCGAAAATTGGAAGTCCTCAGAAAATTACAAAAAATTAAACTTAGGATAATTTCGATATTCCTAATCCAAAAATGAAGTCCATTTTGAAATATAAAATATATATAATTTCAAAAGGTGGGTATTACTATTCATAATGGTTATTTTGATTGGTCATGGTGTGTTAGAATCTCAAAGTTGCATACAACACACGCTATTGTATTATTCAAAGAGAAGTGTACCGTGGAAACATGGGGTGTTACATTCTCCCCTCCTTCAATAAATTGCGTCCTCGAAATCTGAAAATTTTCTTTGAAAATAAAATGTTGAAAATAGAAAATACCTTTGTGGAAAACCCACATCGTAAATTGGGTTAATAAAATTTAGCCTTAATAAGAGGGAAAGGGAAATGAAAAAGTCACCAGCAAATTATGATCTCGATAAGGAAAAATTTGTGGCAATTTGAGATATATAATTAGTGGAAAAACATAAATATTTATAGGGTGTGATTGAGGTCATCAATCAAAAACAATTGTAAAATTGAGCGCCTCAAAGCTTTCAATCTATGTTGATTTAAAATATGACCAGTTCAACAAGACATAAGGTATTAGGATAACACATTTTTTATTTTAATATCCCTTTACTAAGGTTTAAGAATTACTGTATTCATAGATTAAGATATAGGTATGTATATATTTATGCTTGACAATTATATTTTCAACCTTCAACTAATTTCTACCACATACTCATCTTTTACTCAAAAAGATAATAGAACTCGAAAATATTATATTTATCCTAATTGTACATGGTTCAAAATATTGACACATACCATTTATATTAGGAAAACTATTTTGTAATAACCAGGGACTTCGTGTAGGCTAGTGGTAGGTAATAAAGGCCGGTTGCACTATGGTTGTGGGTTCAATTCCTGCAGCTTTTTCCGATGCGACGAGTTATCCCCCAAACTGCAGGTTGTCCTTTTCCTAAAACTATAGTATTATAATATTCCAAAAAAAATCTTCATAAATGTATTAACCTTAAACAATACTATCCAAAGTTCAAATTAATCCATTCCAACCTTTATAGTTATCCAAAATACCTCCGTCTAGACTTTCCTTAAAAGGCCCTTAAATTCCAAAATCAATTGTGACATTAGATTCCCCAAACAAAGTAAAGTTTCTATTGTTGTCACATACTAAAAATATGATTTCCTTCATCACATTAAAACCATAATGAAAACAACAAGTACTGCAGTATAATCATTATATATATCACATTATTCTTATAACTAGAATATAATCCTTGTTTCCAAAAGCACCAATACATTAATTATTCCACTTCAACTGTTGTAACAGCAGAAGATTGTCCTTGATCCCCTGGCCTTTTCTGAGGTAAGGTTCCCTGATGCCTAGGACATTCATATTCATAATTCCCCATTTCCTTATAATTGTAGCATTCAACATTGCTAGCCTCTTTCTTTCCCTTGAAATCATGAGCTTGGTGTCCTTTTTCTCCACATTTATAACAAACTCACATTCCTTTTAGGCAAGTACCAGGGTGATTCTTCCCACAATTTTCGCATAATGGAAAATCCTTCTTTCCCTTTTTCCCTTTATCTGTATCTTGATCCACCATTCTATTCTTCTCTTGCTTTACATTATTGTCATAAGATTTAGAGAATTGCTTTTCTGTCTTGATAGCACACGAGACTATATGTTCGTACGACAAGAAAGATTGTGAGACTAAGGCTCGACGGAGAAATGGTTTTATCCCATCAAAGAAACGATCGATCTTACTTCTTGGGTTATGTATATAATCTGCAGCATATCTTTCTAACCTTGTAATATTGGCCTCATACTTTGCGACATTCCCATCCTCCTTCTGCCTCAGACTCAGAAATTGCCTTTCCATATCTGCTCGATGGTCATGTGGAAACTATTTTTCTAAGAAAATTTCCTTAAACTCCCTCCATTCCATAATTGATACTTCTCCATCTTCCTTTGTGTTTTGAATCAGTGACCATCATTGATCAGAATCTCCAGTGAGGCGGTAAACTGCCATGACAACATTATCCCTTTCGCTACTCCCCATGGTGTGGAATATTTTCTCTAAGGAGATTATCCATTGCTCAGCTACTAATGGATTTGTACCCCCATTAAATGTTGGTGGTTGTTGTCTCATGATGCGGTCTAACATTGATCCTCCACGTTGTGGATTAGGGTTCTCCATACGAGTAAAGTTATTATTCATAACCCGAGTGAGTTGTCCCAGTATTGTGATAAGGTGATCAGCACCAGTTGTATCTCAATCTCCACAGTATTTATCTTGAGCAGGAGGGAAATCCCTACATGGAGTGTGTGCATTGATATGGTTTCCATTCCTCCCACTAGGTGCCATTTCTGAACAATGTCATAAACTAGATTAGTTTATGAATTAAAATACATAATTCCATACTTGTAAAACACTTAACATAAATTGAACTATTTATGGATATAATCCATAATCATAAAAAGAAATGTTTTCTTTGAGGAAGTATGTACTCATAATCCCTTCATAATGGTTTGTAAAGAAAATGATAATTATCCTAAGCATATCCCCCGGGCGTGTCGTAACAAAGAGTGTAGCAAGGCCCGTTGTCATGCACCAGTTCCTGTTCGAGTCTAGATCAAAGTGGTGTTTTCGTGTTTTACCCCTAGGTACATCTGTGTCAGAGCCGCCTCTACCTGCTCATATCCATAGAGGGATGTATTGCTCAGAAAACTCACAAAATCTCTATAATACCAAAATTCTAAGATGTTCCTCTATACTAATCCTCAAAGTCTATCATATGGCTATGTGCTCTAATCAGAGTTTATCTAAATCTAGCTTCCATGGTTAGTACTAAACTGCCTCTGATACCAACTATAATTCCCCGACCCCAGTTACCTAGAGTCGGTTCATTATTGCGTAACATTGGCATGATCACAAAAGATCAAGTCTCAAAAGACCAATTAGGTTAGTAGCCTTGTAAATGCTAGATACATTCATAAATGTTACATTACATCATAAAGTGAAAAACTATAATAACATAGTGTCCATTTTCCACACTCATATCTCCTTCAGACTATCCCTGCAGGTCATTCCTAAAATACTTTTTCACATCCTGAAAAAAATAAAACATTGAAAGGTGAGATCTCAGATTCTCAATAAGGATAAAAATATTGCGGAAGCTTTCATAAATAAACATTAACATTTAAGTAACTGTATAACTAAAAAAAATCCTTTTTAAACATGAACTTCAGCATAATATGGAAAAAATAAAATTAAATAATTTCATTTACTTACTCACATGGATATTCTACTAGTCGAATAATCACATGCAATATCAATAACCACTTTCAAAATGATGGAATGCATAATGCCAGACTATCACAACCACGTAGCCAAGGCCTCGTGCCAAGACCAAAAATAAGATTTTTCCAAGGACTCGTGCCAAGACACTAGTTTGTCTCATGAGACCTACTGATGCATCGAGGAGCTATAGTAGGCTCCACCCGTCACTTATTAAGTCCAATGCATTCCTCATATGAACATGTCATATCATAAACCATAACATAATTGTATCACATAAAATATGCATAAAGGAAACATAACATTTCCACACTTCAATCACAAGATATTAATACAACACATTGATATAATAAAAACTTCATCAAAACCATTTTCAATACCAAAATAAAAGAAAAGTAAAAAATGTTATTTATTTTTCTTTTAAAAAGAATGTTATGGCTTATAGAGGAAGCCGAAACTCAAATAATAGTCATGGCAGCATATAATTCGTTGTCTCCACATACGTAAGAAAAAACATTCATTTTTTCATTTAGTAAAAACTCTTCATATAAAAATATTCCTTTTGAATAAAAGTAAAATTCATAGGGGTTTATACACCATTTAAAAGAAAGTTGTGTGTAAAACCAAATATGCATCAATGAAATGAGATTGAGACGATGTCCCTTAAAAAGATTATTTTTCTAAAAAAATAGATCTATTATGTATATTCACTATAATTACACATAAATAAAGTACAAATACAAGATAGGACATAATAATATCATTACATAATTTGAAAGTAGGAGATTAAGCCAAATAATGGAAATTGGGTTAAGAAGTTTCCTTACCTCATCTCCGACTTGACTCGACCATTCTTTAAGCTCCTGAATAATAAACTAGAGTTTATTTATAGTTTCTTAGGAACCCTTTTCACTTTTATAATTCCTTTTATAGCACTTATTACCATGTTATGAACATTATGTAATTATTTATGTTAATAACGGTCGTTTTGTCGATCTTTGGTACTTGAGGCAAAAATAAACATCTTAAAATTACAAGTTGTTCATGTGGTAAAATATACATTATATCCATAATTATATTCATGAGTTAGATATAATTTATATTATATATATCCAGTATATACATTCATTTATAATATTACATAACATTTAGAGGTAAGAATTGAAATGTACCATTCTTGGAGACGGTAAGCTGTACGTACGCATGAACGCTACTTTCATTTATATTTCGTATTTAATGGAATGAAGTTATAATTATATAAAGTTATAATATAATTCTAGTGTAATATAATGTATAATACAATTTACTCCATCCTCTATACATCCCACATATGGAATTTACGATTCAAATCACTTTGAGGGGGCGGTAGTCCGCACTTCCTAAAATGAAGATATCGCATCTACCCATAATGGAAACCATAAATGTATGCCACAAATGAAAAATACAGAAGCTTAAGTAAAAAATATAAATGTTATATATCATATATAAATATAGTTACATCTTAATGGCCACCTTTAAAGGTGTTATATGAGTGTTGAACAATCATCATTTCGTGAGGCAGAAATTCGCTATCCACAGAAACAATATGTTCTTTAACCATTAGATGTAGGTGTGTGTAAGCGTAGCTCGAATAATTTTTAGAAAAAAATCCTAGTATATTTAGGATACTGGTTTTGTTACATAGTAAATGAATAGTAAGAGTTTAGGGGGTTGGAGAATCAAAATAAAACAAAATAACAAAAGAGAAGACATTGCCTTAATATGTGGTAACGTTTTTTGATTTGAGCCAAAGGCTTCCTTGGAAAAAATTATGCCCAAAGTGAGGATTCTAGGAGTAACATAGGGATTTTGAGAGAGTATTTGGAAAAAGGTTGGCTGAGCCAAAAGGCTTTGAAGATGTGAGTAAGGTGGTAGTGGTGGGGGCCTTTTCTAAGAGGAGAGGAGGGCCACTCTTGGAAAGTAATGAAATGTTACTTTATTATATAATGAGTTTCGGATTTTAAAGGTCCCACACATATATATTTCGAGGCTAAGGTGATAATGGATCTAAATATACTCATCCAATATGTTTTTGATATGTGCAGGTCTTATATTTTACATTATCTTTTCATTTTATTTAAATCGTTAATTAATGAGGTAATTGATGCATCATCATTGTGTCATAAATAATTTAATATATATAATGTCTAATAATTATAAAAAAATTATCATGATGTAGGAAATCTTTTTATATTTCTATGTAATAATTATAGTAAAAAATATGACTTCTATAACCACATTTAAAAATTGTTTTAGTAAAAGAACCCATGTATGTGACATTTTTATTTTAACATTAAATAAAACGTTTTTAATGTCATTTTCCTACCAAAGTGACTCCATGGGGTCCCCATGTTGACCGATGGATTGTCTTGGTCGGCCATGAATCATCCAATAGGGTTAGGACAAGTGTAAAGGTATTTTCATATTTTTATAATATCATTTTTACATTCAATTTCACTAATTACCTTTAATCGCGATTAAATAAACTTAAAAGTTACTATTCACCAAAAATTATTTTAATCCCATTGAACCACATTTTACTTCTTAATGACAACCATGTATGTCAGATTTTTTAAAATAAAATCACAGAAGTGGTAATGTTTCATTTAAAAGAAAAATCAGTTTTTTAACTACCACTTAGTGGTTTCACTATTCATCAAAAAATAAAGTTTTTCAGAACAATGCCAAAATTTCACCCTAAGATATAATTGATATTCCGAATTCAAAAATAATGTCAATTTTAAAAAACATTCCAAACATATAATTTTAATTAATTAATTTTATAACTGATTCCCGCTGTCACAACAAATAGCATGTTTTTAAGAAACAATATATATCAAAAGATTGACAATTGTTTATGTCCAATTTCAAAGTGAAATTAATTATAATGACAACCATTGGATAAAATGGTAAAAATATATTCTAATTATACATTAAAACTACTAAATATTATAATTTTTCACTATAAATTATTTTGATAAAAAAAGTTTTTTTAAGTATTTTTTTTCACTTTTCATCGAAAATTGTAAGTTCTCAGAAAAGTACAAAAAATAAAACTTAGTATAATTTCAATATTTAGAATCCAAAAATGAATTCCATTTTGAAATATAAAATATATATAATTTCAAAAATTGGGTATTACAATTCATAATGGCTATTTTTATTGGTCAAGGTGTGTTAGAATCTCGAAGTTGCGTACAACACACGATATTGTCTTATTCAAAGATAAGTGTACCATGGAAGCTTGGGGTGTTACATTATTCTTTTAAATGAAATATTTAATACATTGTAATTTTTATTCGATATAAAATATTATAAACATGGAATAATACTATCCGTAATGAGAAACATTATAAATCATTTATAAATAAAAGATTATTAAAATAATGTTTAATCATTAGTAAAAAATTCTTTTGGAAAGAAAAATTATAATATTTGAGAATTACATATTTTTATAGGAGTACCATTAATATAAACCTTACTAAATTCTATTTGTATTGTATTTATGAAAGTCTTTATATTATTTATGTTTTAATACTTTCTTATTTAGGATCACATTATATGTGATACATATGATTCAATGGGTTTTGTTAAAAATTAATTTATATTTTTCATTCCACATTTAAGATTCATTGAATTTATACTTCCTTCCATTTTACATTAAAAATATAATTGATCTACTTATTGTATCTTAATGGGAGAAATCATACCCAACTTCACATTGTTAATTCCATTAGCGCATTTTGTACTTATAGAGATTAAGAACAATATTAGGCCATTTGGATCACTAGATCAAATGTTGACATTGAATATATATAATAATATAATAAAAAAATTGTATAAAATCATTTTTTAGTATTTTATTTTGGGTGTTATGGTATATATGATTTTTTATATTTAGGAATAAATTGATATATTATGAAGGGGGTTTCATCCAACATTGTTAATATTTATCCCTGAGTATATATGAGATATTTGGAAACATTATATTAATTTAAGCCTTATATTTTCAATTTTTATTATTTATATAATATATCATATCTATCTTATTATTATGTATATTAATTTAACATGGGTTAATGTAATAAAATGTATGTTATAAAGGGAAAACTGGATGAAATTCTATGTCATAAAATTATGATTGATGAACTATAAATTATTCTGTTTACTCTAGATCATCCTATGAGTGTAATAATACATGATTCATGATACTAAGACAGTTTCTCCCTAAATAATTTTTTTTATAAACATATAGTATTAATTTTTTTCTCTTTTAATGTCTTTATACTCTTTCTAATAGTATTCATGATGTATTTAAGATTATTTTTGGGACATTTCACTTGTGATAATGATGTAATATTTATTTTTGATTATATATTTTTTATTAGAATGTATTCAGATTTATTCTAATAAGGTTGTTCACAATCAAGGATTCTTATAGTTCAGCCTCCCAGAAGAGAATGTTGAATGCTAGAGAGGTGTCTATGAATAATTATTCTTGAGATAATACTCTTATTTATCAAATTATATTCAAAAAAAATTTATGAATCATCAATTAATTGGAAAGGGTAGTTGAATTTGATATTTATTGGTACATGGATCATGAAGATTTTTTTTTACAAAGAATCAACCCATATTTTTTGGTTATCTAATACATTATATATATGATAATTTTTTTCATATGATATAATGATTTATTGATTCTATCTAAAGACTATTGGATTATACAATGTATTTATTCACCTAATATATGATGGTTTTAGAAGGAAATGGTTGGAGTTAGTGTTTTATGAAAACATATATGAGGATATAAATTATAAGTTATTGAAGGTTATTTTTATTCCTCGGATCATTTTAATGTAGGAAATGGATAAGGATTAGGTGTTTCATAACTCATGAAAACATGATCACACAGTTATGGAGTGTGATACATGTTTCATTCGATGTTTATACATCCACCAAAGCATGTCAGTAATGATTCTTTTAAGGCTATCCACATTGATATGGCCTTATGTGTTGATATTTGTCCTCGTATTTTTATTTTATATATATCTTCTTATGATGAAATAATAAATAATAAATTGATGGATAAGAATGATATAGTTAGGGGATAGGAATAAGATCAACTTCGGTTATGGTTGGTGGTTTTCGAAGTACCAAGTCTAGTAAGAATTGAATTTGTGAGGAATTTAATTGGGGATGTGGTGGATGTATTAATATACAATATCATGATATTTATTTATCTTGGTCTATATTTATAACACTTTTATAATTGTAATGTTATAAGGTGGGATAATCAAACACATATTGTTAGGAATTCCCATTGACCACTCATTAGTGTGTCTGTTTGTCAATAAGATATAATATAGTGTGAATAATTCATCTTACTATAATAGGTATGTTATAGATATATGAAGGATCCATGCAGTTGTATAATTCCTTAATTTATTGTGATAATTCTTCCTAATTCAATGGGTGATGAAATAATCCTCCACAAGATCAAGGTTAAATCATAAGAGGCTCATATATTGGTGGGAGATCAAACGGTTATCCCATGTATAGATGATTATTTTTTGATTAAGAATATACATATAGAATATAAAATCAATTTTGAGATAATAAAATGTTTATTTTTAATTATATAAAAAATTAATTTATATAGTTTTGATTATGGTCTATCATATTATTTTATATAATCTAAATTAGTAAAAAAAATCTGTCTAAATTTTAATTTACACCTGGTTCTATGGATTTCAGTTCTCCATTGATAGATAATAAAATAAATAATTTCAACATTCCATATCTTGATTTACTAATATATATAATGTTCTTATCATGTTGGGATTTGGATTCTAAAATTTTATTATCATTTATTAGTCATAAGGATGGACACAATTATTGATCAGGATCCCACATTAATATTTCTCATCAAAATTTTATTTTCATTTTCTGTAATGGGAATGCTTATATTTTTTTGGTGAGTAAGATATCATAGGGTGCTAGTATGAACTATTATTTTGAATATTTACACTATCTATTATACATTATTTATCTTTTAAATCTACGTAAATGAGGGAAAATTAGGAAAATAACTACATAGAATGGTGTTAAAATACTCATAAGTGTCTCTAGATTAGTTTCCTATAGATAGAGAAGAAATGTTATTTATTGAAATACTTATAGGGATATGTCCCATTTATTTATCCTCTCATAAAATTAATCATATTGAATTAAAATAATGGATAATGTAGTTAGCGGGTCTATAAGGAACAGATTTAATTCTACCATGTCGGTCACATAAGGTGGCAGTGGTTCAGATTTATAAATTTTTTATTATAATTATTTATTTATTTATCATTTACCAACAGTTGGAAAATGATACTTTAAAGAGTAATATCCTTTTTACTTGAAAAAATATCCTCTATATCTATCGTAATGGAGTAAGGTAGTATTCTAATATTGTTCTATGTATAGGATATCACTAACTGATGATCGGAAAGTCAAATATTCTATACACCACGATTTGGATAGGGTGTATGCATTATGAGTATATATCATGAATTTTTGACATATGAAGTATCTTATATATTACATATTATGGATGATACATATCATTCATATAAACCTAAAAACTTTTCCTTCCATTTCTATAGATAACATCTTGACTATAACAACCCAAAAGAATAACATGAAATTCATTTTGAGGATGTGTTGTAGAATTTAAAATACAAATACATGAATATCATATTTTTATATTCAATTTATATATATGAGATGTAAAATTAATGGTTAATTGGTTTCAATTAATGTTATATCAATGGATAACAAAAAGATTGACATTGTGATGTATGGGAAGAACCCCAAGAATATTATTGAAATATGAAGTCTCTTAGGTCTAATAGGGTACTAAAAATTATAATTACCTGATTTTTAAAACGTTGAGTTCACACATAATGAAATTTATATAAAAGATAGTAATTTTTGAATGATGTGATTAGTGTTAATAACTGTAGATGAATTTAATAATATGTAATGTTCTTATCCTTTTTTTGATTCAACGAAGTCTTGGTCAACATAAAAAAAATTATGATGTTTATTGTATAGGTTTGTTATGTAATTTTATTTAGAATAAAAACATGATGGAAGATACTCCTCTCTATTGTTTCTATGAGAAATGAATAATCATACCCATAATCATGATTTATAGACTATGACTCATACCTTTATGTATTGGAGAAATTAATTTTTTAAAAAGATCAATGGTTATATAAATCAAAAGCAATAAAGTATAATTTATATATGCATGAGATTAACCTCATGAAGAGATGATGGATGAAAACATGTATACATTTTATTATAATATATATTACAGACATAGTAAATGTAATTTAATTTCCAAGGGTTTTAGTTGTAATTTTTTAGTCTAGGTGGTGAAGGATTCAAAAAAAACAATAGTATCTAAAAATTCCATTTATTGAGTTTTATTATTTCAAAATAAAATGTGATGTAGTCACTATTATTCAAAATAGAATACTTTTAGTTTTTTTAATAATTTATTTCAATAGTATAAGATTCCATGTCAAAAATTCAACCAAATTAGTTGATTTATAATATTTTGGTAGTCTATAATTGATTATTATTCGTCTCCTAATAGAATATTCTATTTCTTAATGTTTTTTCAGGTTCATATTTCCTTCAGACAAGATGCCATGGATTATTTCCATCATTAAATCATAATTGTATATCTAAGGGATTCAATGATGTAATCTGATATCGAATGTTTGATTTGGTGTCTTGGGATGAGGAATCTCATTGTTGATTATATTTTTCACTACATAAATTATCAATAAATAGATGTTAAGAATTAAAATAATTGTGGTTTATTAAAAATTATTTTTCTGTGGGATACTAAATTCAGTTGAAATTGTGTTTGTGTTTCCTCAATGTCCTCTTAGAAGGATAAATATATGGGTCATCATCAAGCATCTTAACAAATCAGATCATTTTTCACATCAATAAGACTTTTAAAGTGGTTGGTATTGGAAAATAATGTCTGTAAAATATTCCAAAATTACATTATAAATCCCATTAAATTATTTATGAAAAAGATCCATCACTCTCCAGTTTGATTTAGAATATTTTTAAAGAAGTTATTTGCACTCTATTGAGCATCAAAATAGTATATCATACTAATACATATTGTAACGAACCCAAGTTTTCAATGGAAATTTCATTCTAATAATTAAGACATATAATCACATGAAGTCGCAACATATTGAAATATTATGTGCTATGGGACCACTAAATATATGATTTTCACTTCTATGATTTAAATTTTGAAAATCAGACATACACGGTTGCGATCCGTAAGTTATTTTTATTCTAATACAACCAACATAATTTTTGATGAACAATAACATATCCTTAAAATTTTTAATATTACCATTACCCTAATGAATAGTAATCATACCTATGATAGTATATAAGTAACATTGATATGGAAGTATGGTATACTTATATCTGGGAATTGGAAAATAAATGTTTTAAAATTGTTGTTTTTCAAGTAAATTGGGATTTTAATTAAAAAATAAATCAAATTTGTTGAATTTTTTTTTGGAAACTGGATTTAATTTTTGAATTATATATATCGAAAAATAGTTAGGGTGATGTTTTGGTATTTTTCTTCAATACTGTAATTTTTTATAAATAGTAAAAGATGAGAGTTTAAGATAAATGCTAAATAATGGATTTCTTGAGTAATTGATGATGATATTTTGATATAAGCCTAATTAATTCGAAATAAAATTCCCTTATTACTATTCGTGGTCATGGAATCATCTCTTTTTTTCATGAGGGAAAATAATTAACTAAGGAATTAAATTATATGATAACCATTTTCTCTTCCACTATAAAGACCACCCCCCCATACCTCTTCTCTTCACTCTTATAAAGCCTTGTTCAATAGAAATATTATTCTATAATCTCTCATAAATTTACTCCCTCACATCCAACATCCATTGGTCTCCTGAAAAGACCCAATACTTTCCCATTAAGAGGCTCTCAAAGAAGTTTTATTCAAGTGGTAAGGTTCCTCTTTTCATTTAGTTAATTTTTATGTTCCTTGGTTTTATTTTCATTCCTGACCTCTACTAATCCAAATGGTATTACAACTCTAGAATCATTAATGTAATGGAATGTTTTTAAATTAATTGGATAATTAATTATCATCTCTCCTTTACCAACAATTTATTTTAATGAAGTGGAAACACTGTTTGTGATGTTTTAATTTAGCACACTCAAGTATGAAAGGTTATAAATTTCTATTACCATCATCAATTATGATCATGAAACAATTTTTATCGTTGAACAAGACTATTATATGTGTATTTTATCTTATTTAATTTTCTTTACTTATTATTCACTCATGATGTAAAATAATAATACACCACATGTTAGTTGTGTGAAAAAAAAGATAAAATTAATTCAATAGATGGTCATTAATGTTTTCTAAAATGATTCACCTTTACTCTAAATGTAACACCCCAAGCTTCCACAATATGCTTCTCATTCAATAATATAGTAGAATGTGTTGTATGCAAATTCGAGTTCAAACACACCACAATCAATCAAAAAAGCCATTATTAATAGTAATACCCACTTTTTGAAATATTACAAATTTTATTTTTCAAAATAGACATAATTTAAAATATCGAAATTGGATTAGGGTGAATTGTTGATATTTTTATGAAAACATTCTATTTTTGATGAATAGTGAAAAAACTAAGTTATAGTTTAATACTGAATTTTTATTTAAATAATTATTTATTTTATTTAAATTTAATTTAGGTTAAAAAAAGATACATAATACCTATATAATTTCAATGTAATTTATTGGTGTCAGTTTATAATAATTTTTGATATATAAAAATTTTATTGAACTTTTCACCGTCTTTAACCCACCTCCTAGGAGAATTTGAAAATTTTCATAAAACATGAATTTACCACATCTGTGAGAATAATTTCAAAAATCTGAGAGACACGATTGATATCAAAAATTAAAATGTGTTTAAATAAGATAAAAATAATTTTTGGAGAATAGTAACTTTTTAATTTTATTTACCACTGTTGATAGTAAATAGGGTAATTAAGTGTAAAAATTATATTATTATTCCCCTAAAACATGTCAAAAATCTATTGGATAAGTTTATTTTGACCAAATAACCATAGGAATATAATATGATCCTCTTCGGTCTACATGGTTTGGATTAGGAAATTTATCATTATTTAATTCAAAGAAGAGTTAGAAGAGTTAAAATAAAAGTTTAATAACTAAAACATTTTTAATATAGGGGTATACATAATAGAAATTTGAATATAAATATTCATTAATAATATAAAAATATTTCATATATAATGGTATTATATATATATTTTTTGACATTAAATAATTTAATTTATTTATGACACAATCATGATGTAGTAATTACCTAATTAATGAAATATTAAAATAATTTATATTATAAATATCCAAATCAATGTAATTTGAGACTTTTTATGAATTCCAAAAATTTTCTAGGTTAACATAAAATATTTGGGTTGGTTAGATGAATTCATTTCGAATTAATTATGTTGTTAGAGATTTAGCAAAAAAAAACCCAATAGTGTCAAAATTGACATAAAAGACTTTTTAAAACAAATATTATATTATTAATTGATATTCTATTCCTAAAAATCTAATGATAGGCCAAACTATGTCCAAATATCCTATAAACATTCCTACCTTCATCCTAGAGGCATTCCTATAGTCAAAAATCCAACCTATGGGGCCCTTTTGATCAAATCAAAAGGAAGAACTCGAAGAAGAGGTAAATATCTCACCACCTATTCCAAGTTCTTTTCTTCTTCCACATCCTTTGTCATTGTTTTTTCCATTAAAAAATAATAACTCCATTATCTTCTATATAATATGATATTATTATAAAAATGGTACAACCATATTAGTTATTTTATCCATCCTATAAATGAGAAAGTCACCACACGTGCGTAAGTACGGATTACCGTCTTCACATCATGGTATAGATTGTTATTTAAACACTTCAACATTTGGATGGAATAATAATGATTATAAATTATTTAAATAATAAATATAACATTGTAATGATTTTTTATATATGATAAACATTCCAATTATATATGATTTTAATATTAAAAGAATGATATTGTCGCTCGTGCGTACGTACGGACTACCATATCCACGAACACAGTGAGATTAATTCCACATCATATCCATTCAAGAATAATTATCATTTAATGCTTAAAAATAAGGTTTAATGACCTGATATCATTCTATATATGAATAATATAAAACCAAACCATTTAAAACATGGCTTATGTGACAAAACATATAAAATAAAATGAGTATGTTAACACCCGAAATTACAATAATACTAACATATTATTAACAATGAAATATTAGAAGGTCATATATGATATAATATTAATTTATATGATTCATGTATATTTTAATAATAATTATTTATCTATTATATAAGATTTTAACCTACCCTCAACCAAGCAAAAGTACATGGTAAGGGTTAATTCTACAACCTCTTCAATATTAAGGGTTGTTTATATGTAATTATCTATTGGGACCTCTTTATCAGCGACATCCATGTTTCTTAAAATGTATTTCAAAATGTATTTACTATTTACGAGACTATGTGTTAAAGTAATTTATACCCTTATTTGACATTTATTAGTTGTTTATAAAGGAATCTTTCCATAATTTTCCAAACAAGGTACTTTACGACCTTTTCAACAAAATTAAGGAAAGATTGATTTTTTAACATTTACGGAGGGTGAAACTATATTCCACTATTATAACATCGTCAAAAATCACCTTACAATTTTATAAGAATATTTTCAAAATAACGGGTTTCTTTTATAATTATATGAATTTAAAATGATTTCAAAATAGAAAGATATATTTCTCTACAAGTGGGTTTTATTTCATCTATGTCAACATGCTTTGATGGATTTTAATATTATTTGAACTTGATTTATTATGATACAAATATTACATATTGAATTGACGTTTTTGTGATATGTTTGTTTGTGATTGTGTTATTTTTATACCATTCATGGTTTATGTGTAATGTATTTACATTTCATATGCTAGTTTTAATATGAATGTTTATGTTATTTTTAAACCCTTTCGTATGAGGAATGAATTGAAATTAGTAAGTGATAGGTGGAACCTGATATAGCTCCTCGATGCATCGGTAGGTCTGATGAGACAAACTATTGTCTTAGCACAAGGCCTTGACAAAATCTTATTTGTAGTCTTGGCACAAGGCCTTGACTATGTGTTTATGAAAGTCTAGCATTATGCATTCCATCATTATGAATGTGGTTGTTGATATTACATGTGATTATTCAACTAGAATAATATCCATGTAAATAAGTAAATGGTATTACATATTTTTATTTTGCCATGTTATGCTGAAGTTCAAATTTAAAAAGGTTTTTTAGTTATACATTGCCTTAAATGATTATGCTTATTTATGAAAGTTTATGTTATATTTTTAACTTTATTGAGCATCTGAGATCACCACTTTTTATGATTTATTTTTCCCAGGATGTGAAAAGTATTTTATTACTGACCTTCAGGGATAGTATGAGGGGATATGATTGTGGTCTATGGAGACAAGATATGTTTTTTGTTTTTCTTTAATAATGTAATGTAAACCTTATGAATGTATCTAGTATTAATGAGGCTACTAGTCTAATCGTTCTTTTGATACATGATCATTTGTGATCATTATATTGTTACATAATAATGCACCGACTTTGGGTAATAGGGGTTGGGGTGTTACAGTTGGTATCAGTGGCAGTTTAGTACTATCCTTGGATGCTAGATTTATATAAACACTGATTAGAGCATATAGCCGTAAGATATTCCTAGAGGATTAGTATAGATGAACATCCTCGAATTTTGGTATTGTAGAGATTTTTTGTATTTTCCGAGAAATACATCAATGTTTGGATATGAGCAGGTAGAGGTAGCTCTAGCATAGATATACCTCGGAGTGAAAACTTCGATGAGGAGTTTTGGGCATGACTTGGGTTATCCCGGTACACGAAAACGGGCTTTGTTTCACTCTTAGTTGTGACACTCCTGATGGATATGCTTAGGATATTTCTCATTTTCATTACAAACCATTATGAAGGGTTTATGAGTATATACTTCCTCAATGGAAACATTTTTATGATTATGGATTATATCCATAAACTGTTCAATTTATGTTAAGTGTTTTACATGTTCGGAATTATATATTTCAATTTATAAACTAATCTAGTTTATGACATTGTTTATAAACGGTGCCCAGTGGAAGGAATGGAATCCATATCAATGAACGCACTCCATGTATGGTTTTTCCTCCTAATAAATATAATTACAGTGTAGCGGGTGATGAAATAGGTGCTGATTAGCTTATCACCAAACTAGGACAACTCACTCAGCTTATGAATAATAAACATACTCGTATTGAGAACCCTGATTCTTAATGTGGAGGATTAATGTTAGATTGCTTCATGGGGCAATAACAGCCATCATTCAATGTGGGTACAATTTCATTAGTAGCTGTGTAATGGATAGACTCTATAAAGAAAATATTCTACGCCTTGTGAAGTATCAAAATTGAAAAAGTTGTAATGGTAGTTTATCACCTCACTGGAGATACTGATCAATGGTTGTCATGTATTCAAAACAAAATGGAAGATGATGAAGTACCAAATATGTAATGGAAGTAGTTTAATGAAATTTTCATAGAAAAATTCTTTCTTCATGACCATCGATCAGATATGAATAGACAAATTCTGAGTCTGAGGTAAAAGTAGGATAAGAATGTTGCAAAGTATGATAATAACATTACAAGGATTTTGAGGCATGAATGAAATTATATATTTGACCCAAGAAGTAATCTAGATCATTTCATTTATGGTTTAAAACCATTTCTCTGTCGATCATTGGTCTCACAATCCTTCTCGTCATACAAAGACAATGTCTCATGTGCTATCATGAATGAAAAGAAATTATCTAAATCATATGACAATAAAGTAAAGAAAGTGAAGAAGGGAACTATGGAAAAAGAGAAAGATAATGTGAAAAAATTAAATATGGATTTTCCATTATGTGATAATTGTGGGAAGAAACACCTTGGTACATGCCTAAAAGGAATGGGAGTTTGTTACAAATGTGGAGAAAAAGGTCACCAGGCTAGTGATTGAAAGGGAAAGAAAGTGGTTTCCATTGTTGAATGCTTAAATTGTAGAGAAATGGGTAATTATGCAAATGACTTCCCAAAGCGCCAAGGAAGCATGACATAGAAAAGGCCTAGGGATCAAGTCCAATGTTATGTTGTTACTATAGTTGAAGTGGAATAATTAATGCATTTCTGCTTTTGGACTCATGGATTATATTATGGTTATAAGAATAATTTGATATATATAAGGGTTGTACTCCAGTACTTGTTGTATTCATTAAGGTTTTAATATGACTAAGGTAATCTTATTTTTAGTGTGTGTCAATAAGTTAAAATTTACTTTATCTGGGGAATATGATGTCACAATGGATTTTGGAATTTAGATACCTTTTATAGATAGTCTGGATATATGTATTTTGTTTAACTATAATATTTGTAAAATATTATGTTTAAAATTTAATAGTATTTTTTAAGGTTAAAAAATTTCTTATGATTATTTTTGAAATATTATAATACTGTAGTTTTAGGAAAAGGAAAACCTGTAGGTCGGGCGATAACTCATTGTGTCGGACAAAGCTATAGGAATCGAACCCACAACCATTATGTGGCTGGAAAATATTACCTACCACTAGCCTACAAGAAGTCCCTGGTTATTTCAAAATATTTTTCTTCATTGTATGTATTATTATTTGGAACCTTATACAAAAAGGAAAATATAATATTTTTGAGTTATATTATCTTTTTTAGTGAAAGATGAGTTTGTGGTAGAAATTAGTTGAAGGATGAAATTCTATTTGTCAAGTATATATATATATATATATCTTATTCTATGATGAAATTAATTCTTAATTTTTTTTAGGGATATTAAATCAAAAATGTGTTATCCTAATACCTTGATTTTTATTGAACTGTGATATTTTAAATCTTCATAAATTGATGTCTTTGAGGCCCTCAATTTTACACTTGTTTGTGATTTAAGACCTCAATCACTCCCGATTAATATTTATTTTCTTTCTATTATTACGTGTCAAAAATTTCCACCAATGTTCTCTTATTCGAAACACTAATATGGTGGTGACTATCTCATTTCCAATTCCCTCTTATTAAAACTAAATTTTATTAACCCTATTTCTAATATGGGTTTTCCACAAAGGTATTTTCTATTTTCAACCTTTTATTTTCGACTAAAATTTTCAAATTGCGAGGATACAATTTATTGAAGTAGGGGAGAATGTAACACCCCAAGCATCCATGTTACGCTTCTCTTTCAATAATACAGTAGCTTGGTTTGTAAGCAACTTTGAGTTCCAACACAGCACAACCAATCAAACTATCCTTTATGAATAGTAATACCCAATTTTTTAAGTTAAATAAATTTTATTTTTCAAAATAGACATCATTTTTGTATTCGGAATATCGAAATTAGCTTAGGGTGAATTTTTGTTATTTTTCTGAAAACATTCAATTTTTGATGAATAGTGAAAAAGACTAAGCTGTAGTTTAAAACTAAATTTTTATTTAAATAATAATTTATTTTATTTAAATTTATTTTTGTTCAAAATATTTACATAATACTTTAATAATATCAATTTATTTCATGATATTCTGTTTATAATAATTTTAGATATATAAAAATTTTATTGATCATTTCACCGTCTTTTACCCACCTCTTAGGAGAATTTGAAAATTTACATAAACCATAATTTTACCACTTCTGTGAGTGGAATTTAAAAAATCCGAGAGAAATGGTTGATATTAGTAAGTAAAATGTGGTTCAATTAGATAAAAATAATTTTTGGTGAATATTTAATTTTTACTTTTATTTTCCATGGTTAAATGTAAATAGGTTAATTATGAGTAAAAATGATATTATTATTAACCTAACACATGTCAAAATTATATTGAATAAGTTTAAATTGACCAAAAAAGCCTTTTGAATATAATATCAACCTATTTGGTTCACATGGATTAGAATAGGACATTTATTATTATTTAATTCAATGAAGAGTTAAATGAGTTAAAATCAATGTTTAATAAATAAAACCTTTTTAATATAATGTAATAAATAATATAAATTAGACTCTAAATATTAATTATAAAGAAAAATATATTTACTACATAATTGTATTTTATTTATATTCTTTTACATTATATAATTTAATTTATTTATGACACAATGACGATGCAGTAATTACCTAATTGATGTAATATAAAAATAATTGAATTTATAAATATCCAAATAAATGTAATTTGATATTTTTTAGGAATTAATATAATTTTCTAGGTTAATATAACATATTGGGGTTGGTTAGATGAATTTTTTTCGAAGTAATAATGCTGTTAAGAATTTAGAAAAATATACTAAATAGAGTCAAATTGACATAAAATATTTTATTAAAAAAATTATTAGATTATTAATTGATATTACACTCCTAAAAATATAATCTTTGTCCAACACCTACCCATATATCCTCTCACATTTCCTAACTTCATCTTATAGGCCTTCCATTAGTCATAAATCGAACCTATGGAGCCGTTTTGATCAAATCAAAAGGACGAACCCGAAGAAGAGGTAAATATCTCACCACCTATTTCAAGTTCATTTTTTCTTCCACTTCTAATTTCTTTTTTTTACATTCTAAAATAATTAATCCAGTACTGTGATGTTTTTATGAATATTTTTCAACCATATTACTTATTTTATCTATCCAATAAATGAAGAAGTCACCACATGTTCATACATACGACTAACAGTCTCCACGTTGTACTATAGTTTGGTATTCAACATTTCATCATTTGGATGGGTATAATAATGAGTATAAATGATATAAATAATAAATATAAAATTATAATGGTTCTTTATATATTATATTCCATCCAATTATATACTATTTTAATATCAAAAGAATGATATTGTCGCTCGTGCATACGTACGGACTAACATCTCCATGAACGCGATGAGATTCATTCCCCATCATATTCATTCATGTCTAATATTCATTTCATGTTTAAAAATAATTTTTATGTACTTGATATCATTTTTCATATGAATAATATAAAACCTACCCATAACAAACATGACTTATGTAACAAAACATATAAAATAAAATGTGTAAGTTAACACCTGAAACGATGATAATACTAAAATATTATTAACAATGTAATATTAAAAGATCATATATGATATCATTTTAATTTATATGACTCGTGTATAATGTAATAAAAATTATTTAACTATTATATAGTAGGTTAACCAACCGTCGACCATGGAAAAGTAAAAGGTAAGGGTTAATTCTACAACCTCTTCATTATTCAAGGTTGTTAATATGTAATTATCTACTGGGACCTCTTTATCATCCACATCAACGTTTCATAAAATGTATTTCAAATTTTTTTACTATTTACTAGACTATGGATTAAATTCATTTATACCCTTATCTTAATTTTATTATATGTTTATAAATAAATCTTTTCATCATTTTCCAAACAAGGTACTTTACGAGCTTTTCGACAAAATTAAAGAAAGAATGTTTTTTAACTTTTAAGGGGGGTGTGTCTATATTCCTCCATTATAACATTGTCAAAGATTACCTTAAAAACATATAATAATGTTTTCGAAACAAATATTTTCTTTTATAATAATATGACTTCTAAATTATTTCAAAATAGAAAGATATATTTCTCTAAAAAAGGTTTTGATTTCATCTATGTCAACATCCATTGTTACATTTTAATCTTATTTGTATTTTAATTATTATGATATAAATCTTCCATATTGTAATGAATTTTTTGTGATATGTTTGACTATGGATGTGTTATTTTTATACCATTCAGGTTTTATGGATAAAATATTGACATTTCGTATGCAAGTTTTAATAAGAATGTTTATGTTTTGTTGAATCCTTTTTGTATAAGGATTGCATTGGACTTAGTAGGTGACAGGTGGAGCCTTCTATAGCTCCTCGATAAATCTGTAGGTCTAATGAGACAAACTAGTGTCTTGGCACAAGTCCTTGAAAAAATATTATTTTTTGTCATGGACCATGGCCTTGACTATGTGGTTATAAAAGTTTGGAATTATGAATTCCATCATTATAAAAGTGTTATTGATATGGCATTTGATTATTCGACTAGTACAATATCTATGTGAATAAGTAAATGGAATTATATCATTTTATCTTTTCCATATTATTCTGAAGTTCAAGTTTAAAAGTTTTTTGTTTTAGTTATACATTTCATTAAATTTTTATGTATATTTATGAATGATTCTTCTATATTATTATCCTTACTAAGCATCTGAGCTCACCCCTTTTTATGTTTTATTTTCCCAGGATTGAAGAAGTATTTTATGACTGACCTGCAGGGGGAGTCTGAGGGGATATGAGTGTGTTCTATGGCAACAAGATGTTTTTTTTGTTTTTATTTCATGATTTAATGTAAACATTATTAATATATCATGTATTTCCAAGGCTACTAAACTAATTGGTCTTTCGAGACATGATATTTTGTGATCATTCCAATATTACGTAATAAGCACCGACTCTGGGTAACTAGTGTTGGGGTGTTACAAAAAATATCCAAATTAATTTTATAACCATTTAATCTTATTATGTTAACTATCTATATAAATCTTCAATTCTAGACAAACATTATAATTTTTTAGGGTTCTCTATTCATGAACATAAGTAAACCGATCGTAAAAATCAAGAAAATGAACTGACCCAAATGATGAAATTGAACCACTTAACCCATTAAAAAATCCATGAATGATCATAAAAAGGGCATACTAAATCAATTACATACATAATAATTTCTTTCTATATTATTTAATAGATCTAATTTCTTTATTCAAGTCATTAATAACATCTGGAGAACACCATCAGACATAAGGTAAGGGATCTTCTCCATTTCACATTTAGTCAACAATGTCCTCTCTGCTAGGACATTTTTTTAATATCACTAATGATGGGGTATGATTTCACACCTCCCCTGTACATTCTTCATGGTTTATATGTGATTATAATCCCATTTATCTCTCATGAATCCCTCATAAATACTCATGATACCATGATTTTATTCCATAAAGAAATCTACAAGAATCGCATTTTTTCATTCTGGTTTCTTTATCACTATTTCATAAAAAATGAAGTTATAATATATATTTATGTAAAAATTATAAATTATCTTTACATGTAAAAAATTTATGTATCAATACCCTTCCACTATTAATTTTTGTGTATATACATGTTTTTATGTGATTCTCTCATCAATAGTTCCCGATAAGAAAAAATGTTTCAATGAAAACATCTCGAATTATTACGTGGTTTCAGGTGAACATTATCTTCTTTTTCAATTCACCATTGGGTATATATAATCAATAATTTTTATTATGAAAACCAACTAGTTTAACATATGTTTTTTTCTACAGTATTTTTCACTTTTCTATTTTAAATGCAATAGTATTTTCCATAAACCTCTCAAAAATGTTTTAGTGCTTAATTTTATTAAATAAATTTCTTACATGTTTTCACTTCTACTTGACATAACCTCCCATGATATATGATTATTTTCTAATATTAATTTCTATGTTTATTTTAGTTCTATTCTTTAATGGACACTTTTACGATGCACCAATATGTTATGCTTAATGTCATGATTATAAAACATAATCCTTTCCATGGGTAACCCATATATTTATATATTATTGATTATGTATTATTCATAATGAAGAAAACATATTAATTTAATGTTAATATGGGTGTTCCTAGATAGAAATCCAATTCATTGTGTAAATTTTAGTCTCAAAAAACTTTATGATTGATGGTCTTGGTGGTTATCCATGTCTTATGATACTATATGAAATTTTATTGGTGGTTTGCCATGGCTTGTGCTATAATGGGAAACAGTATTGGAGGTTAGCATTGACTCATAATTAATTGATGTTTTATGATTCTTACACATTACTATGAATACATATCTATATTATTCATTGTTTATAAGTAATGATTCCATATGTTACATGCCAATTTTTATATCATCGTGTCATTCCTTCTATCCCATGTGCTAATGTTTTGTTCTTATGGTTTTTCCCATACTGGGATTTCAGCTCATCCCATTGTTCATGTAATCACTATGTTATCCTATGTAGATTTATGAGAAAAATTAAATATAGGATCTCATTTTGGTGTTTAAATAAGATGTTGTTTTCATAATGAATGATTATATACATAGTCTTCCAATACAGTAGAATTTATGATACCTGGCTTCTACTCTAATTTATAATTATTCATAAATTCATGTAATGTTATATGTAAAAGGATAGGGTAACAATGGTTGGTCTCATAAGGTAGTCTAGTAATTTTTGGAGACTAATAGTACATAATCTTAGTTACAACCATAAGGATGAGACTATGTATAAGAAAACATCCTTAAATTTCAGTATGTTTTGAGTAAGTTGTTTATTAAAAAAATACACATGTGTCGGGATACAAATAGGTAGAGGTTGCTCTGGGATAGATGTACGTGGGATTGAAAACTCCAACAAGGAGATTCAGGGTGGACCCAATGTATCCGGTTACACAATAATGGGACTTGTTGCACTCTTGGTTTGACACTTCCAATGGATATGCATTTGTAATTTCATGAGCTTAGTACAAACAATTTTTAATGGAATAAAAACCCCATTTGAATATAAGTTGAAAAATATATCCGGGATAGCCTATATTTAAAACTTAGGATTCACAAGTTAGGATATAATATTCCATTACATGTCTATCCTTTTATGTTCAAACGTTTTGTTTTTAATGTTCAATATCTATGTATTCATTCACTAAATCATACTTTATTATTCTTAGTCAATTTTGGGAAATAGAAGAACACATTCCAACAACCAATGTAATAAGAAATGTAATGATTTCCCTAATGATTTGTATGATATGATGGGAACAGGTGATAAAAACTTCATGAAATTACTTGCTCAGCTGGCTCGACTGATGTATAATAACATGAATAATGTGGAATGTACTCCTCCTCCAAGAAAAGAGAATATTGTGGTATAATTCATTATTCGGAAAAGGCCTCCCATGTTTAGTGGATCTTCTGATCCCCTCCTCATGTAATAGTGTATTAACTACAATGAAAATATATTCTTTATCCACTAATTCTTGGAATAGGAGAAAGTTGTATAGGTGGTCTATCATTTTGATGGGGAGCTGATTAGTGGTGCACACTGATCAATAATAAAACATCCAATATGAAATTTATTCCATTGATTGGGAGGAATTAAATAGGATGTTTTTCATTAATATTTTCCTCAAACTATATAGCTCAAGATGGAAAGAGGGTTCCTTAATTCGAAGAAAAAGAAAGATGAGTCCATCGGGCGTATGATGCAAGCCTTACAAGGCATGTAAGGTATGATTTAGGCTTTGTTAGGAACACTAAATTTAAGGTGGATTTCTTCTTCAGTAGTCTAAAGCTGATTCTACAAAAGGTGTTGTCGATTTAAGAATTTGACAGTAATGAGGTGATTGTATGTTGTGCCCTCAAGGTTGAAATGGAGATTAGAGACTCTCATTGGTCTCTTAGGCCCAGTGACAAGGAGAGGAAAATGGAGAACAACATGGGTTGTTCAACAAAAAAGTCACATGATGGAATGAGTCTCAAATATCCCACATGAAAAATTTGTGGGAATAAGCATATTGGGAAGTTTCTAAAGGGAACCAAGAATTTATTCAAATCTGGAAGAATGGGATATCTGGCCAAGAACATCTGAATGGATATGAAGAGTCCCACTAATATGAGAGAAGAATAGATTTTTTTGATCAACACTTAGCATTTAGTGTCATGTTAAAACATCATGGAGCATGAGAATTATGCAAACAATTTACCTATATCAAGGGTTGTTGGTGGAAATCAAGAACAACCTCCATGGATACATGGAAGTGCTCATGCTATCACTCCTATTGAGGTGGAGCCAGAAAACATTATGGTGAAAATTAATGTAGTTATTCATTCATGAATGGTGAACTTACTATTTGATTCTAGTTCTATGAATTCATTCATATATTTCATATTTTGTATAATATTTAATCACCACCTCAAAATTTGGAGGAAAATTTATATGTGAGAACAAATAATGTGGAAATAATTGTCTCCATGGTTTACAAATCCTCCCTGGATAATGTTTTTGAATGAACCTACTTTTAAATATTTTCATACTTACATTAATGGAGTTATATTATATTTTACGAATGGAATGTATATCCTTATTAAAATACAACATCGGCTATTTGGAAAGGGAAATCACTCTTTACTTACTATATGATCCACCAATTCTTTACAGGTGTATGTAGGAAGATGAATCTCTCTTAAAAAAAGTTCCTCATGTATTGATATTAATTCCTTATAATAAATAATATATAGCTCAAATGATTTAGAAAAACGAGAAGATCATTCTCGAAGACATTCCCATCATGAGGGACTGTAATGATGTATTCCCTGAAAAATTGTATGGACGTCCACCAGATCAAGAAGTCCATTTTTCAATTGAACATTTTCCTATATCTTTTCCTATATCATAGACACCTTATATAATGGACAATTTTGAGCTTCAAGAGCTGTATAATTAGTTACAGGAGAATCTTTGCAGGTGTTTTATAAACATGAGTGCTTCACCATAGGGTGCGCCAATGCTATTCTTCATGATGATGGATGGATCAATGTGCCTCTGTGTTGACTATCATGAGGAAAAAAACATGATAATGAACAAGTACCCCTTCCTCCGATTGATGATATTTTTATCATATTTGTGGTGAAAATTATATCCCTAAGGAAGACCTACAGTCGAGATATCACCAATTTAAGGTGAGGAAAGAAGATATTCCCAAGACCACCTTTAGAACAACGTATGGACACTATGAGTTCATATCAATTCCCTTCGGAATCATTAATACTGTAGAAATTTTCTTGTATTTATTGAATATATTCTTTAAAGATTAACTTGATAAATTTTTGGTAGTATTTATTTAATATATTCTGATATTCTCCAAGAGAAAGGATAAATAAGAGGATCATTTGAATGTCGTGTTAATGAAATTGTGAATTGATAATATGTATGAAAATTGTAGTAAATGTAAATTCAGGATGGTGGATGTATCATTCTTATTGCATGTTATCACTAGCAATGGGATATTTGTAGACCCTTCCAAGACAAAGGTAATATATGAGTGGACTAGGCTAACATCTGTAATGGAGATCCATAGCTTTCTTGATCTAGTCGGGTGTTACCAATGTCACGACCCGTCCTCGGGGCCCGTGTCGTGACTACCCCATGCCCGCCTTCCATAGGCCAGGGGCTGGTGACTAGCACCAAAGGTGTAAAATCCAAAAAGAAGTGAAGACATTAACTTTAATAAATTATAAAAAAATACAATAGAGTACACAAGTGAAGTAAACACTGAGTAAAACAGAGGACAAGGTAAGTGCTGAAAAAGTAAATGGGCCAGTATACAATCCCAACTAAAAGGAATGTACAACAACAGTAAGAAAAATAGCAACACCGAGTCTTCCTCCAAAAATCCCAACTGAAGGGTGGGTACAGATAGTATCCTCGTCTCCTCGGGTCTGGTCCTCCACTCCGTGTATTCCTCGCCAAGTGGTCCACCTCCATATATTATCAAGCTCTCCAAGCATCTACCTCGATCAGTGCAGTTTGTCGTCTCCATCCAACACAATGTAGTGCAGGCATATTCCATTCAGGGGTGAGTAGAAGATACTCAGTAGGTACCCCGAGACCCCAGAAGGTCTCTTAGAATCCACGAAGGATAAACGACAAAGGAAAGACATAATCATGTAGTATCAACAACACTACTTAGGTATATGCCCCAACATATAACTAAGGCATTACTTATAGTTCGGTTCCAGGTCTCGAGCCCACGCACAACCCATTCCACAAGGGAAAGCACCACCCAGTCCACAAAGGATATCACAACACAGTCCACACAAGAAAAACACAACTCAGTCCACATAGGAAAGCAAGTCAATAAAATCGATGATAATGATTGAGAATCAAGACTCAGCTCACACAGGTATACACTTCATAAGGCGATATAGATGATCAGATATAGCCATTGATTCATCTAAGCTTTCGGACCCACATAGGATACAAGAACAGCTAAGCTGTCAGACCCTCAAAGGATACAAGACGAGCTACTCTATCGGACCCACATAGGATACAAGTACAGAGGTCAATACTGCCGGATCCACATAGGATACATGAATAGGAATCATTGCTGTCGATCCCACGAAGGATTACAGTACGGCCATCAATGCTACTGAACCCACGGAGGATCCAAATACAGGCGTCCTCCCTACCAAACTCACGAAGGATCCAAGTGCAGTCGTCATCTTCGCACTCGCACCCCGCTATAGGGTTCCTGCACACCGAATGCTCGATTTTGTGAGGGTCCGCTCCTCGAGCAAGAGAGAGAGAGATAGAGTCGATACATAAAATATCACAAAGTCCAGAGTTGATGTATCCCAATGTTCCGTCTCATCAAATGAAACCCAACGCGACAGACGGTGCGTCAATCATACGCCCGGTCTGAGAGTTATTGGCTTTTCCATCCTAGGGGCCCGGTTGGTTTTTAAGCTAAAACCAACCCGATCGTACTCCAACTGCATCCAAACCTCAATAAGATTAATCCAAAAGGACTATCTCAACAAAATGATCCCAATGTAATTGAATACACGTCAATCAGATGTCTGGTCCATGAGATATAAGTGTTTCCGCTCCGAGGGCCCGGTTGGTTTTGGGTTCGAACCAACCCGGTCATACCCAAACTTTGTTGAACCCTCGAGTGTAATAAACCAAAATGGAAGTCTTGATCCAAGGGTTCATACACAACTGACGGTGCATCGATCGGAGGTTTTTATCACTATTTATATTTCAATAGACCGAAAGCGGTCCGATGTGGGGGGTCTGGGCCCGACCTGACACCCCTGGGTCGGCCCGAACCTGGTTAACCCAAACCAGGTTCGGGTCTAGCCCAGCTGGGTGTGGCCCAGACCGGTCCGTGTGACCTGCCCCGGCCAGTCCAGCGGCCAGCGGGCCGAGCAGGGAGGACGCAGACCCCCCCCCCTTTTTGCGCTCTGCGGACGCGGCGACCGATGCCACATCTCCCAGGATCCCGTGCGGCCACAGGATCTAGCTCCCCTCCACCACGGATTTAGCAGTGGCGGATCCTCCCGGCACCAGGATGGTGTGACTCCCCCTCCGAGCGGCCGGCCGCCGGCGACCCACGCCTCAGGTGTTTTCCGAGGGCCACTGGAGACATTCCAGTGGTCCGTTCTTGCTCTTGTCTATCCCTGCGGTCGTCCCGGGACCCGTAGATTACAATGAAGGCCTCCAATTTCAATTTCGGTCCCATTTCGTAATCTCCAAGAATTCTAGGCATCAAGAACAAACTAGAGGTGGGTTCCGACTTGTTCATTAATCCGCACCCACCGCGTTAGTAGTTCAAACATTACCAATAATTTCACGCCATGCCGGGGATATAAAAATCACATAAGGAAAATTATTCAAATTCCACTACCTCAACACAGAAGACGATCATCGGGGTCGCGGGGGGAAAGAATCGTAGGCCTTGTCGGGGCACGCCGAGGAGGAAGCGGTGTCTTCTCTCTTGCCACAGAGAAAGGTAAGGGTGGCACATCGTCGATATCCTAGGAACCGGCGTTCTACGATGTTCTTCGTCGGAGTTTGGCGTTCTTCATCATTCTTCGTTGGAGGCTGGCGTTCTTCCTCGCGCAATGAAGCTCTCCTCCTTAATAAAATAATATGTTCCCCTATTATTTTATTATACATGCAAAGAAACTCTCCAGTAATTAATTCACCACACTAATTAAAATGTGTTGACATTTAATTAAAGAAGGGAGAGAGAAGGTTCGCTATTATTAAACGTGTTGGCTATTAAATTTAAAAGGGGGAAAGTGGAAGGTTCCACATTAAATTATGGGTTCACATAATCTAATAGATTGAGGTGACATTTAATGGATGTTTTTCCAAATTAATGAGGGTATTTTTAATAAATTAGAGGGAATTAATTGGTGGTGCTCATGTGGGCCCCACTTACTTAACCTTATTTAGAAATAAAAATGTGTTCCGACAATTTTTATTTATTTCTTAAACAAACCCCAAAAATTATCTTCTCTTATTTTGTGAACACAACTACGGTAATTGTCCCTTATAAAATTACCGGCACTACGAGTTCATCGGTGCCCTTAGATTTCAATTCCGAGCAACAGTTCAAATGGTAGAAAAACCCACTCGTTCGTTCACTGAACGTACCCATGCTAAACTTCGAAAATTGATTCTTGGCACACCGCGCATCAGAATGATGCACCGTCAGAAGCCACAGACTCGTAAAATTTCAAAGTTTTTAAAAATAAAAAAAAATTCCTTGAAATTTCATGGAATTTACATTACTCCCACCTCAAGGCATTACGTCCCAGTAAAGCTACAACATATACCAGGGGAACAATGAGGGTACTGAGCACGCATCTGATCCTCCCACTCCCATGTGCCTTCTGAAGGTTCTCGTGCTGCCAAAGAATGCGCACAAGAGGAATTGACCACCGAAGTAGGACCCGCTCATATCGATCCTCAATCTCCACCAGGACCTCCGCAAAAGTCACCTCTTCATCAATGTCTAGTTCCCCTTGGTCGATGATATGCGTCGGGTCGTGCATGTATCTACTCAGCTGAGAAACGTGGATTACATCGTGCACCCGGTGCAACTAAGGATGAAGGGCTAGGCGGTAAGCCACCTCTCCTACCCTCTTGAGGACCTGAAAATGCCCGATGAAGCATGGAGATAACGTGCCACCTCGGCCAAATCTCCATAACCCACATCAAGGTGAGACCCATAAGAAAATATAGTCTCCATCCTTGAACACCCGTGGTCTCCGCCTCCTATTAGCATTGAAATTCTGTCTGCTATGTGCAATCCTCATTTGTTCCTGGATGACCTGCACCTTATTCGTTGTATCCCGAACCATCTTTGGTCCTACGAGTGCTGACTCCCCATGGTCAGTCCGGCATAGATGTGATCTACAAGGGCGGTCGTACAGTGCCTCATAAGGTGCCATCCCGATGGTGGAGTGGTGGCTATTGTTGTTCGAAAACTCCACCAAGGGTAGGTGATCCTCCCAGTTGCGACCAAGGTCAGGGACACATGCACGAAGCATGTCCTCAAGTGTCTGTATGGTCCTCTCCATCTGGCCATCCGTATTAGGGTGAAAGGCAACGCTCAAGCATAGCTGCATCCCAAAGGCCTCTTGCAACCCCTTCCAAAGCAGGGAAGTAATGTGAGTGTCTCAATCAGAGAGGATAGATTATGGCACCCCATGAAGCTGTACGATCTCCTGAACGTAGAGGTTACCCAAGCTCTCTTCTGAGCCCTGCTATCTGATTGGTAATATGTGGGATGACTTGGTGAGTCTCTATACAATCACCTAGATGGAGTTGTGTCCTCTGGAAGTACGTGGAAGCCCCGTCACGAAATCCATTGATATCCCGTCCCACTTCCACTCCAGGACTTCTAAGGGTTGTACCAAGCCTGTAGGTACTTGGTGCTCTGTCTTCACTTGCTGACAAATGAGGCATTGAGAAACGAACTCTGCCACAACCTTCTTCATACCCGCCCACCAGTACTATTGTCTGAGGTCATGATACATCTTTGCTACTCTAGGATGTACCGCTAGAGGGGAAGGGTGTAACTCCTTCATAACCTCCTCTTTTAGTGTAATTGGTTCTATGGTACTTCCCCGGAAGAGGATTATGTGCTCCCCACCTTCATAAAATCCATCGGGTTCTAGACCTGAGGATATCTGAGCACGTCGCGCCTCATAGTCAACATCTCCACGTTGTGCCCTTCTTGAACCGCTGCAGAAGTTGAGGAGTGACTGTGAGGAACTTTAGATAGGCTTCCCAATCACTATCCAAGAAGGATACGTGCATAGAGGCTAATAGCTATGTCACCTCTCCAAGTAGCTGATTGCCCGATCTCCTACTGAGAGCATCATCCACAACGTTCCCCTTCCCAAGAGTATAGAAAATCTCAAAGTCATAATCCTAGAGGAACTCGAGCCATCACCACTATCTCAGGTTCAGGTCCTTCTGTGAGAAAATGTACCTGAGACTATGGTGGTCAGAGTAGACTGTAAATCACTCTCCCATCAGATAGTGTCGCCACATCTTCAGGGCAAAGACCACTGCTGGTAACTCCAAGTCATGGGTGGCGTAGCTCTACTCGTTCTGCCTCAACTGATGTGAACCTTAAGGGATAACTGCTCGCTCCTACATCAGGAAACACCCAAGTCCGGTCCCTGATGCGTCACAGTAAACTACATACCCTACGACCTCCTCTGGTTTCCTCAAGATGGGCGCACTAGTCAATATCTGCCTCTGCTCCTGGAAGCTCTGCTGACATCTGTCTGACCACATGAAGGGTTTCCCCTTCATCCTCAAATCTGTAATTGGTGACACAACTCTGGAGATGTTTGGCACAAATCTCTGATAGAACCCAGCCAGACATAGGAATCTTCGCACCTCCATTACACACATGGGTGGCTCCCAAGCAAGTACAGCCTCGACCTTCACGACATCCACTATAACTCCCGCCTCTGAGATGACATGCCCTAAGAAGTGAACCTCTCAAATACATAACTTTCACTTTGAGAGCTTACCATAAAGCTGGTGTTCTGAGAGTGTATCCATTAAAAACCATAAGTGGTAGGCGTGCTCATCCTTAGTGGTCGAGTAAATCAGTATTTCGTCAATGAAGACTACGAAAACCGATCGAGGTAGGGCTGGAAGATCATGTTCATGAGACTCATGAACACTGCTGGAGCGTTGGTCACACCGAAGGGCTTGACCAAGAAATCATAGTGGCCACAACTACACCTGAAGTCCTTCTTGTACATATCCTCATCTCGAACTCGGAGCTGATGATAGCATGAACTGTGGTCTATCTTCGAGAACCAACGTGCTCCCTTGTGATGATCATAGAGTTCGTCAATCCTCAGAAGCGGATACTTGTTACTCACGGTCACCTGGTTCAGGTGACAGTAATCGAAACAAAGTCACAAGCCCCCATCTGCCTTCTTGTCGAATAGGACCGGAGAAGCCCAGGGTGAAACACTGGGTCAGATGAAACCTTTCCCCTGTAAGTCATCCAGCTTTACCTGCGGCTCACGAAGCTCGGCGGGAGCCATCCGATATGCTGGTGTGGATATTGGTGATGTCCCAGGGTAAAGGTCTGTATATAAATCTACCTCCATGTGAGGAGGTAGTCCTGGAACATCGTTAGAAAAAACATCTTCATACTGATCCACCACTATAGGAAAACTCATACACTGCACGCCATCTACTCCAAGAATGAGACTTGACAATTGATGTGTTATCGGCTGCCCTCTCCTCTACATGAGTACATCCTATGTTGCGAAGGTTCCCTTCTTGTCGGTGAATGTGAACCTGGTCCCATCTATGCGGACAAACCACACCTTGAGCCTAATAAAGTCGCTATGAGCATGGACTATAGATAACACGTCTATACCCATGTTGACATCCTAAGGCCTCGATGCCGCTACATGAAGATCCCAATCGAAGCTCTCACCTACTAGAGTGAGCTCACACTGCCGGAACCAGTGCGTAATTGTCAAGTCTGCTTCCTTAGGAGTCTATAGCAGCAAGGATCGATCCAAAAACTCCATCAGAATCTCTGAGCTCCGAACAAGGGAAGAAACAATAAAATAATGACTCGCATCTGTGTCTATAAGAACTATAGCAAGGGTGGATTAGACACAGATAGTATATTTAATCATCTCGGGTAAACTATGGTTGTAAACCTTCGCAGCCTGGAGCTGAGCTTGCCTCTTCCTACCAGCTCCCTATGGTCGGGGTGGACATCCTAGGGGTGGTGGTGGTAGAGCCTCGAAGCATCGTCCACCACCCGCTGCTCGGCCATCTCCACTGCCTCATCCGCGTTGTCCCTGAAGACCCCCACGGTCAAACCTCTGCCTCTGCATAAAATTTCCCTCCACTATCTTCTGCTCATCTGCATGGTGGGTTAGGGCAATCACGAGCCATGTGGGCCTGCCCGCCGCATGCATTACACTGTATGCTCCTCAGAATGCTGGCTCTGCTCCATGTGCCCCACACAGCTAAACTCAAATCCTGAGGTCGGACACCTGTCGGCCTGGTCCGTTTGGACCCCTGCATCATCTATCGACTACTAGCTGCAGAAGACTCCACTCTGTGCCATCCTGTGGTGGGTCTCACTACTGATGGATGCTCAGCGAGAAATCTCTCCACTAGCAGGGCTCGCTCCAGCACCCCCTCCTGGGTTTGGTGATGAGTGGAATCGTTGAATCTCTGATCTCATGACTCATCCCCTTCTCAAAGGTCCTGGCCCGAAAGAATGGGTCTCGTACCATGTCCGTAGAGTAGCGCGAGAGGTCGGTAAATCTCTCCGAGTATTGGGCAACTGACATGCTTCCCTTCCACAGCTGTAGTAACTCCTGGATGTGCACCGCACAAAGGGTGGCATGAACGAACTCCGAGCAGAATATGCTCTCGAAGTCCGTCCAAAGTAGAGATGCCTTATTGTGCACCTAGAGCATCAGGCTCCACCATCTACCTACAGCTGTGTGCAGGAGACTCGGGGAAAGGATCACCATGAGTTCTGCTGGTGTCCCTACCAATTTGAAGACTCTAACGATAGCCTCCAGCCAATCCTCGGCTACCTGGGGATCCGTATCTCCATGGAAACTAGGTGGCCTCTGCCTCTGAAGCTCGTGTAATGCTCTTAGGCGGCGTGCACTCTCCGCCGTTGGGGCAGGTAGCATCGGTGGCTCGGCGGGTAGAGGTACCACCGATGCCTCCGCTGTAATGGGGTCATGTACCGAGGCGTCGTCGCTCGGTGGGATGTCGTCTCGCGCAAAGCTCGGAACCCTAGCTAGCTATCGTCATGGGGCCATCTGGAAAAAAATAGGTGCGCCACAGTTAATACAGTATACCAGGTGAGCTGAATCAATGTAATCACAAATAAAACATTTGAAACACACATGCAATCAATGTTTTCGTCCACTGAGTTGAAAATATGAAGTTGGGGTCCTAGTGTATGGATACGTCAGCTGCTGTACCAACTCTGGACTCCCAAGAATGATAACCACCCTCATTACTCTAAACATTTTTGCTCTACAATGAAGAAATTATCATAGTCTTGAGTTTTTTAGTATAACCGACTCCTCTGATACAAATTTTTCATCACCCATCCTTGGGGCCCGGGTCGTGACTACCCCATGCCAGCCTTCCATAGGCCAGGGGCTGGCGACTAGCACCATAGGCATAAAATACCAAAATAAGGGAAGGCATTTCCTTTAATAAAGTAAACAAAAATACAACAGAGTACGCAGGTGAAGTAAACACTATGTAAAACTGAGTACATGGTAAGTGCTGAAAAAGCAAATGGGCCAATATACAAACCCAACTTAAAATAAAGTACAACAGTAGTAAGAAAAACAGCAACACCGAGTCATCCTCTAGAAATCCCACCTGAAGGGTGGGTATAGATAGTCTCCTCGGCTCCTCGGGTCTGGTCGTCTGTTCCGTGTATGCCCAACCATGTTTTCTACCACCGGGTACCATACACCTCTCCATGCATCCACCTTGATCAATGATATCCGTCGTCTACATCCAACACAACATAGTGTGGGCATAGACCTTGCAGGCGTGAGTATACAATACTTAGTAGGTACCCCGAGACCCCCGAAGTTCAATAAGAATCCACTAAGGATAAAGCACAAAGGAAAGATATAATCACGAAGTATCAACAAAACTACATAAGTATATTCCCATTCATATACCTAAGTCATCAGTTATAGTTTGGCTCCAGCTCCCGAGCCCAAGCACAACCCAGTCCACAAAGGAAAGCACAACCCAGTACAAAATGGATAGCACAACACAGTCCAAACAAGAAAAACATAACTCAATCCACATAGGAAATCAAGTCAATCACATCGATGATAAATATTGAGAATCAAGAATCATCTCATAGAGGTATAGACTTAGTAAGGTGATAGAGATGATCAGATGTATCAATGGATTCATCTAAGCTGTCGGAACCACATAGGATACAAGACACGCTTTGTTGTCAGACCCACAAAGGATACAAGACCATCTACTATATCAGACCCACACAGGATACACGTACATAAGTTAATACTACGAGACCCACATAGGATACAAGAATAGTAGTCACCGTCGTCGAACCCACAGAGGATTCCAGTATGGTCGTCGTCGCTGCCGAACCCACGAAGGATCCAAGTAAAGTCATCCTCGCCGTCGAACCCACTGAGGATCCAAGTGAAGTCATCATCATCACATTCAATGTTAGCTCTAGGGTTCCCGTACACCACATGCACGATTCCGGGAGGGTCTTCTCCACGAGAAAGAGAGATAGAGATTTGATACATCAACTGTCACAAAGTCCAAATTTCATGCATCCAAAAGTTCTGTCTCGTCAAAAAAAACCCAATGAGACAGACGGTGCGTCAATCAGACACCCTGTCTGAGAGTTATTGGATTCTCTGTTCCAGGGGTCCGGTTTGTTTTTAAACTAATACCAACCCGACTGTACTCTAGATGCATCCAAACCTGAAGAGGAGTAATCCAAAAGTTCCTTCTCAAAAAAAGTATCCTAACTTAATTGACGACACGTCAATTAGAAGTCTGGTCCTTGAGATATAAGCGTTTCCACTCCAAGGGCCCGGTTGGTTTCGGGTTAGAACCAACCCGGTCATACACAAACATTGTTGAAACCTCTAGTGTAATATAACAAAACGACTGTCTCGATCTAGTGGTTTATACGTAACTGACGGTGCATCGATCGGAGGTCCGTAGCACAAGTTATGGGTAAAAGACTGAAAGTAGTCTGAAGTGGGGGGTCTGGGCCTGGCCCGACCCGGACCAACCCCCCCCCCCCCCCCCCGGGTTGGCCCGTTATAGCGAGTTCATCGGTGCCCTCAGATTTCAATTCCGAGCACCAGTTCAACAGTTAGAAAACCCCGCTTGTTCGTTCACTGAACGTACCCGAGCTAAACTTCAAAAATTGTTTCCGGGCACTCCGGGCCTCAGAATCAAGCAATGTCTAAAGCCACAGACTTGTAAAATTCCAAAGTATTTAAATAATAATAATAATAACAATCCCTTGAAATTTATGGGTCCTTACAACCAATAATTTTTGATGAACTTTTTATTATTGTCAAATCCAATGACAATGGTGACACAAAAAGGAGTAATGTTTGTTCGGAAACATGAATGTGAAGACTTTTTGAAGGAGTTGAAAAAGAGGCTTCTCCCTGTGATAGTACTCACACTTCTAATAAGTGGATAACTCTTTGTGGTGTACACTGATGATTCAATGATTATAATAGGTTGTGTGCAAATAAAAAATGGTAATGGGATATCCTACGACTCATGGAAACTGAAAATCCATGAGTAAAATTATCCCAAATATGATCTAGAGTTGGAATCTATGATCTTTACGATTGAAATATAGTGGCAGTACCTCTATAGGGAGATGTGTGAGATATATAATGATCACACGAGTCTCAAATATATTTTCACACTGTAGGAGAATAATATTCTCCAATGAGGATGGATAGAGCTTATCATGAATTATGAATGCTCAACCCACAACCATCCATATAAGGAAAATAAGGTGGCATAATATCAAAGTAGAAAGGATCCTATGTAATTATCACTAAATGGAATTTAAAAGAATCCAAAATTTTTAGATTTGAAGTGAATGGACTTGGGAATTATTAAGGTAATTATATCCTCAATCTTTCTCAAATAATTGATCAACCATCCCTCATGGAAATAATAACGGATTCTTGAAGAAAAGATGTGAAACATCATAAAAGTGTAGAAGCTATTAAAAAATGGAAACCCTAGGATTTAATGATTAAAAAAAATATGTATTTGTATGATTAGGGTCACTATTATGTGCATCACCTAATCCAAAGATAAATAATGAGTTCTTGTATGACCCACATATCTCAACCTTCTCTGTTGACCTAGGGAGAACAAATATGTATCGAAATCTCTGAGAAAACTTATGGTGGGACTATATGAAAAGAGATATTTTTGAATATTCATCCATGTGCCAGGTATGTCAACAAGTGAATGATGAAATATAGAATTGTAAGGGGATGAGGAAATGACTATCCTTACCAACATGGATGTTAATGAATATCATTGTGGACTTTGTCACTAGATATCCCAGAATATCCAAAGGAAACAATTCTATATGGGTCATTATTGATCGTCTTATAAAGACAACTCACTTTATTGCGATTTGAGAGGACATATCCATATATAATAATGCACAGATATATATATCAAATATGATTTAATGATACATAATGTACCACTATATATTATATCTGATCAACATCGATGATTCACCTTGATGTTCTGGAAACAACTCCAACATGATCTAGTAACAGAACTAAACATCAGTATATTCTATCATCCTTAAACAAATGGACAATGTGAGAAGCCAATTTAGCCATTGGATGATATGTTGATAGCATTTTAAATAGAATTAAAAACAGGATGGGACAAAAATATTACACCGGTTTAATTGTCCTATAAAAATAGTTTCCACTCGAGCATCTGAATGGCACCATATGAATCCCATTTTGGGAAATGGAATAGAACACCAGTGTGTTGGGATAAAGTCAGTGAGAGTAAGCTTCTAGGACATTAAATGGTCATATAAATGGTTTAGAAAGTAAAAAAAATTCAGAAACACATTATGGAATTCCAATTTTGACAGAAGAGTTTTGCATACATCCATCGACAAGACATTGATTTAAATGTCAGAGATGTGGAATTTTTACTCATATCTCTATAGAAGAAGGTTATGAGTTTTGATAAGAATTTATATTTAAGACCTAGGTATATCATCCCCAAAAATATTCTTAATCAAGATAAGGATGTGGCATATCGACTAACACATGTGCCTACCATGTCCAAAGTACATGATGTCTTCCATGTATCCCTCTTAAGGGTGAACTTACCAGATCATTCACATGTACTCCCTTCATAGGTTGTACTATAAGAGAATGATCTTTATAATGAAGAGAAACCATTAGAGATGTTGTATTTTAGATATAATATTCTATGTAACTGGATTACTCACATGGTTAACGTTTTGGGGTAGAACCATATGTACAAAGAGGAAACATGGGACCTAGAGGGGACAATAAAGGAAAATTACCCGCGCCTATTTATGGCGTAGAATGTAAAATGAAATTTTGAGGTGAAATTTCATATGGGAGGATAATGTAACTACCCAATGTTTTCAAAGAAAAATTCCTCATTATAATTATCTCATATAATCACATCAAATCAAAAAATAATGAACTAATAAGTGATATGTGACCATTAAACATAATTTTTTCACTTCTATGATTTGAATATAAAAAATATGACATAAATAGTTACGATTAGAAGGGTATTTGGAGTCTAATATATCCAACACAATTTTTGATTAATTGAATCACAACCTTATGAAAATTAATATTACCCTTATAAATAGTGACATATCATAATGAATATTATCCTTACCTATGATAGTATATAAATAATATTCAAGTGGATTTTTGATATATCTATATCTAGGAATATGAAAATAAATGTTTCAAATTCGATGTATTTTGACTAAATTTTGAATTTAGTTATGAATTAAATTAATCATATTTAGAAAATTATTTTCTAAAATTGGATTTCTTTTTTGGATTCTACATGTCAAAAAATTCATAGGGTGATGTTTGGGACTTTTCTATAAAACATGATTTTTTAATGAATTGTAAAATAAAATTATTTACAATAAATGATAAATAAAGAATTTATTGAGTCATTAATGATGATCTAAAAATTTAATGCCAATTAGTTCAAAATCATATGAACTAATTACTATATTTAGTTAGATAATCATCACTATTTTTGGTCATGGGGGAAAATATTAATCTAAGGAATAAGATATTATGAAAACCCTCCTCTCCTCCAATATAAATATTACCCCTAATTACCTCTTCCATTCAATCCTATCATGCCTTGTGACTTTACAATATGATACCCAAATATATCCATATTTTCCTTCTCCATTTCCAATATCCCATAGTCTCTTCATAAGATCAAATATATTACCCTTAAGAGGATCTCTAGGAATGTTGATTCAAGAGTAAAAATATCACTTTTCTTATCTTTAATTTTTATGTTCCATTGTTATATTTTCTATCCAAAACTATTCTCATCCAAATGGTATGAATATCCCGTAACATACATGTACAATAATGTTATTATTCTAATGGGATAATTCATTATCATCTCTTCATTCCCCACCTTTTATTTGAATGAAATGTAAACCCCGTTCCAGATGTGTTAATTTAAGACATTTAAGGATGACATATTATCAATTTCTATTAAAATATTCAATTACGAATGTGAAAACATATTAATGGTCTAACTATACTATTATATGTCTATATTTTCTTATTTAATGTTTTTTAATCCATATCCCCTCGTTATGTAAAAAAATAATACAAAACAAGTTAATTTTGAGGAAAATCGTTAAAATTATTTCAAGAGTTTATCATTGATGTTTTTTAAAATGATTCACCATCACAATAAATAACCAAATGAATTTAATAACCATGTAATATTATGGATGTTCACTAACAAAATATAACTTCAATTCCTGAAAAAAATTCTTATTTTATATAGTTCTTTGTTCATGAACATAAGTAAACTGATCGTGAAAACCATGAAAACGAACGGACTCGAACAATGAAATACAACCAGTTGACCAATTTAAAAGGTCATGAATGAACACAAAAAGTGTATAATAAAAGAATTATATATATAATATGATCTTTAATTATTATTTTATAAAACTAATTATTTAATTTTTTATATTAATAATAAGTGGAAAACACCATCAGACTTAAGGTAAGGGATTCTCTACATCTCACTTTATTCAAAAATTTCCTCTATGCCCTAAAATATTATTTGCAATCCATAATGATGTAGTATGATTTATAACCTCCCAAGTAATTCCTAACTGATTTATTAGTGATTATAAATGCATTTCTCTTTCGTTAATCCCTTTTATGTACACATGATACTATGCTGATAATCCGTAGAAAATTCTACCTGATTCTCTGTTATTCCTTCAGGTTACATTATCATTCATTATAAAAAATTGATATTATATTATCTAATTATGTGAATATTATAAATTCTTCTTTAATGTACATAATTAATTTATCAATACCCTTTATGATTCTTTTCTTGATATATACGCGTTTTTAAGTGATCACTCATTAACAATTCCCAATAATCAATCCCTTTTTAACAGAATATCCCAAATTCATACATGTTTTCATGTACACAATATATTATGTTTTAATCCCCATTTTCATTATAATATCAATCCTTTTAATTATTAAAACATATTGGTTTCACTACTTATTTATGTATAATGTATTGTTATCCTTTCCATTTTAAAGGCTCTATTTTATTTTCCTTAAACATATACAGAATATTTTAATGCTAAAATTTATTGAATACTCTTCTTACTTGTTTTAACTTATGATTAACATAAAATACCATGATACATGGCCGTTTTAACTTATTAATGTACATATATGTTTTAGTTCATTTATTTCATGGAAACTATTATGATACACCCATTTTTCATGCCTTATGCCATGATTATGGTACCTAATCTTTTCCATGAGTAATACTTATTTTTTATATGATTTATTATGTATGATTCATTATGTGGAAAAAATATTAATTAAATTTTAATATGGTTTCACCTAGATAGCACTACAATTCATTTGGTAAAGATGAGTCTTAGGAGAATTTATGTGTGATAGTCTTAGTGGTTAGCCATGGCTTGTGCTACCATGTGTAACGATCTTGGCAGTTTTCCTTGGCTTGAGCCACTATAGGAAACAATTTTGGTGATAATTGTTGACTCATAATAAATTCATGTTTTATGTTTATGTAACATCATTATGACTCCATGTTTATATGACTCCATGTTTATATGTTATAAGTCCATATGTTACATTATTTTCTTTATATCAACATGCCATGCCTTCTATCCCATGTGATAATGCTTTATTTTTATCGTTATTCCCCTACTAGGATTTTAGCACATCCATTTTTTCATGTTATACCAAGGTTATCCTATAAATATGTATGAGAACAATTTAATATAATATCTCATTACTTAATTTAAATAACAAGTTGTTTTTATGAAGTTTTATTATGTACCTATCCTTCAAAGATAATAATATCTATGATGTTCGACATGTACTCTAGTCTATAATTGTGATAAAAATTTTGTAATGTTATATGTAAATGGATAGGGTCTCTATAGTTATAATAATATGAAATGATATATTCAAATTCATAAATATATGTTTTGTTCCAGTGTTTTTTATTTTTGATATTCATTGGAGAAGTTTCTAGTATTAATTAGTCTTTATCATTAAATTTTTTTTCAATATTCGATCAAGGTAGATTGTTTTGATTCATTATATTTACATCCAAGAGGGTCCCCCATAAATTGAGTTTAAAGGGGTGAATAATTATTATTGGAAAGGATTATCATATAATATATGACATAAAATATCTAGTTTATTTGAAAATGATTTATAACAAATCAATGCTATTAAACAAAATCATGGATACATGTCATAAAATTTTATAGTTTGTTGTCTTTAATTATGCCATTCTAAAATTTTATCTTTTATATCGATATTTTAGTTTAGGGTAATATAGAATTCTCATGTTTATATTTATCTATCAATTTAATGTTGGGTAATGACAATCACAGATAGAATGTCAGTAGTTGTGGTTTTACCAAAGGAGTAAATAATACATAGAATCGGGAAGGAAATTTAGGTTCCATAATTGAATGGAGTGAATTGAAAACGGTTATGTTGTAGTTCTAAAACACATAGAGGTGTGAGTACTAGAGCATGTACAATAATGTAGTACCGTAGTTGTTCTATTATTCACATTAATTGGGAATTTGGAAACTGTATTGGGCCTTTGGGCCATCAGTATATGGTAGTTTTAATCTACTAAAACAACCTCATGTATTGGATCAAAGGTTTAAAAATCATAGGGTGGTGTGAAATGGACATTTGATCATGGTAGGACTATGTTGACACACCAATAAGTTTAGGCCATATACATATATTAAGGGACTTGGAAAAGTTGATCGAAATGGCAGGTGGAGATCTAGGTTCATATATTGAATAAAATTTTGGGAGGGGTTGTTTTGGTGTTGTTAGGTCAAATAGGTAGTGGATTTTTTCCAAATGTACATAGGATTATGAATTTTAGGTATCTAGTAATGTAGGGGTCCCTCTAAGTCCAATTAATATGTGGGTGTATCATAAAATAAATTAATTTTATTAGGGAAACAATGGAATATCAAATAACATTACCTACTTCATTATCATCGATTTATGACATATTCAATTTATCAATAGTTGGAGTTGTTTTATCCTTTTCCAAATCATTTTTTAGATTGGAATGTTTTGGATTTGGATTTGGATATTAATTTTATGGAGTTACCTAATAATATTCATGATAATAAAAATAAGGTATTATGGGGTAAATTAAATCCTCTAGTTCATGTGTTATGTAAACTAGGGGATTAGTATTGCATGATGTGGTAATAAGAATCCCTAATGTGTGAACAATGTCCATATTCTTTTCTAATAATGACTCAAATTGAATTTGTGGTGATAAAATGTTGGATGTTAGGGAGAAATATGATGGACACAATCACATGAGTATGTATTTATCTTATATTAATAATGTTCATGTTAGAAACATTGATATTTCAGAAAATTTCATGAATAATCAGTCTAGATTAATGGATGGTGGGATAGTAATAGATAAAAAACACAACATAACAGGAATTTCATAATTAAAATCATGGTTTGTGGTTTTCATTTAAGAAAACTATTCATTTTTATAAATAGTGGATAGTTATTATTTTGAATGATCTATTTTAATAAAAATTCCCTTTTTCCTATTTTTAGAATGCTCGGTGACTGACCTTGTGAAAACACAGCCAGTTAAACCTTCCTCTCCATGATCTATGATATTATTCTACACCATATCAAGATAATTTCTAAGGTGATATGCTAACAACTCGTTAATTTTATTATTGTTTCTCTTCAAGGGAATACGATTTTTTGACATGGAGGAGGTGTTATTTTATGATTATGGACTCAGATTTTGATTTTTTTTTCCAGTATTAAACTCTATATTATATGATTTTATAATGTGTAAAAATGATCTTTTTGATGTATGGGTGCTAGGGTTAGTACCCAGAGAAGGTCAACTGCACGTTTTGGAATGATTATAAATTATAAGTTTATTTCATGACACATAAACCATATCATTAAATCCTATAGAGTGATATGTCCATGCCATGGTCACGGTATTTCTAGAGTCATGGGTCCTGTGGAGTTGAGTCGGTAATTATTAACGTGGATTAGATTAAACTGTGAATGTGGGATTGACATCATCAGCGAAGTATTATTAAGGGTTTTTATTAGTATTAAAAAGTAAATCATTTAGTGACTCTTTGTACATTAAATGACGGAGAGAGGCTAAGGGAAATGTGAAAAATGGGTACTGCTGACAACAAAGTCACCATGTCCTAATAAGGTCATCGATTCCTAACCTTCCATGTCCCACCAGTCATGCCAAAGATATATAGTCCCCACCTTTGTTCCCATTGATGTTATTGAAGGAGTAATATGAATAATTAATGTCCCCACCATCCAACACATGTTCTTTCCTGTGGGATTTTCATCACTCACACACACCATGGTAACCATCCCAGAAAGTCAACCACATATTCACTAATTTATGCCAATCAGGCTTATCTCTGAAGTTCTATTTTGGTAGGATCTCGAAAAAATCATCAACTTTTTGACATGAGTAATATTATTTAGTCATTTAACCATTTATCATTCTTCGGTGTTACATTCAACCCCCCCCCCCCAAGAACAATGTCCTATTTCTGGACCCTATATATCATGAGAGGAAATTCACAACAATTGTGTCTCGATTCCTCCTCTAATACCAAATGTGACAACAACACCATGCTACCATCATAGACACCCCTCCCAAACATGGTCATCGGTTCCTGACCCTCCAGGAGCAACTATTTTCCCCATAGACATCTGTTCCCAACCCTAGGACCCACCCATGTCCCTAAATGGGTCATCATACAAATGAATATCCTCACAGTCCAACACATCTTCAATCTAGTGTGATTTTTCCACACTTAGACAAACACAAGGAAACTTTCCAGAAGTTCAACCATCTTAAACACGACTATAGTAAAAGAACACATAACTATGTAGTTTAAATTTGGTAGAATCTTGAAAAAAAAATGGTCACCTTGTTGACATGATTCATATAATTATGTCATTTCACCATTTCTGATTTTGGGGTGTTAAATTAAAGGCCCTCTCCCTCAATAAAATCATACTAAAAACCTATGTTGCACTCTGAAAATATCACGTGATAGTGGGTGTTTCACTATGATATTTTTTATCATGTCGTGAATAATTCATAGATGGTTATATTAGATGATTAGAGGGACCATATTTTTAGGGTTGGCACCCATTATGGAATTGTTAGAAGAGTAACTAATGGAGTTCTATTCAGCCTAATCCGCACCCTTACTTCCCCCATTTCTCTCCATTATGTGAGTGGTTCTATATTTTATTTTGTGATGATTTGAACTACATAACACTCTCTTTTGTTTCATTAATTTGGATTCCATCATATACCTGTTATTTTTAAATATCCATGTTAGGATTTTTATACAATTTTTTCCCATGTGTGGTGGAATCAGATGAGTATTATGGAAAATTGGTTTTGACATGGCTATATGTGGACTTGGAATGTTCATCGTATTTCATTAGGAGTGGTTTCAATGTGATGAAGATAAGAAATTGTAACTATTTTAATTAAAATGAATTATTAATTATAAATTTTTATACATAATTTTTTTTCATTATCATTAGATTGGTTCTCAAGATCACAGAAGAGCCTTGGTGAGGCTCTTTGTAGATCTATTATGGGTAAATTCATTATCTAGGTAGGTGTTCCCTTTAATACAAATTCACATGCCTTCTTATTTATCATTCCATTTCAGTATTAACATTTAATCATATTGGGTTGTGGTGTTGGGACTATTTGTTCCACATACAAATATATTGAATGATGTGGGTCCTCATCTGATTAGAATGTATCTCTTTACAACATTGAGTTGTTGAGATCACACTACAAATTTTTTTCCATGGGGAAAAATGTTAGTGAGTTCGTGAGAGTCTCTGGGTAGGTATCAAGACACAAGGTGGTATATGGGTAGCCTATGTTAGTTATTATTGTTCTATGTGTCATTAATGAGATTATTAGGGCATGTTATAAGGGTGATATGTAAAAATGTCTTATGCTTGATGAGTGAACCCCTCTATAGGGTGGATTGAGTTGTAGTGAATTCAATGGGTGGGGTTTCCTAGAAAATAAGTATCATGTGTGATGAAAATATTTTTTCTCTAGGAATTTGGTGGGTGAATTTCCGTTTTGATATTTGAGATGAGTCATATGTTTGGGTCATGGGAACAATCCATGATATGGATTTGGTTTTCTATGAAGATTAGGGTGAGTGGGATTGGAATAATACCTAAGTGTTGGGACCAAGACTTTTGAGTGATGTTGTTGAGTTTATTATATTCCATGGGGTTTCAGTTTATGTATCATAAAATCTATTTTTTGATTACATAGTTAAAAACATGATATGGTACCAATGAAGATCTTGTGTCATATTTTTTTGGGAATTTCTACTATTTCATGTGTTTTCTTATGTGTCCATGTGATAGGAGAGGGATTCATATGTGGTTGTACAAATATAGATGCATCAACCAATTGTATATGATATGGAATGATATATAATTCCATGTGTGGTGTGGAGTCCTTATTGTGCATATAGGTAAGAAAATAATTGAGTGAGAATACATTCCTTGACACACATTGGATTAACTGTAAGTTTGAATTGATTTTTAACATTACATTAATGTGAATTATTGGGATGAGATTATGGATAGTGTTGAGAAATAACATTTGTTTTATAATGTTGTTATGTGAAATGTGGATGAAGGACCCTTCCTTGACTGATAATATAGTATAAATTAATGAGAATTATTGGGTTGAGATTATGGATAGTGTTGAGAAATAACATTTGTGTTATAATTTGGTAATGTGAAATGTGGATGAAGGACCCATCCTTGATTGATAATGTAGTGTGTTGAGACATTGATGTGGGTCTTACCTAGAATGATGAGTTTTCAGTATAGATGGATAATATCCCTTGAGTGATAGGGGGTTCTCTAGAATATAAAAGTATGAAATAATATTATTCAATTGGGTATTAGTAATATACTTGAGAAAAACCCTAACCACAACTTCGATTATTGGCTTAGTGATAGTTCAATGCAATGAAATGATGAAATGATTATTGAATATAATTTATGAACATATGATTAGGTTTCATCATTTATCAGTAAGACCACCATTTATAGAATTATATCATGTGGTAATAGAGATTTTATAAAATTATATATAATACACTTTTTTATATATTCAATTTTTTGATGGATACAAGTATATAATTGTATAAAATAAGGAAACATGATGAGAGCATAACAATAAGTATTTCTCACAACCTATAAGAACATCTCTATCTATTTGTATACGTTATGTGAGATTTGAGTTTCTTCATATGAAATATAGTGGATTGGTATAGAGTAGATGTATATTATCAGGTTACAATATGGTTAATTTGTCTTACGTATAGTACATTCGTTGAAGTGTGTTTTTAGTCTTTTTTTATCAATTTTTATATGTTATTTTCCTATGATTGTTTTCTGTCTAATTTGAAGGGCCATGTTTCTATATGGTACATTTTTTTTCTTATAGCATCTTGTTTTACTACTTATTCATACTATAATTTTTTATGGATGTTTTCTTGTTTCACATTATCATATTAGTCATTTTCAATGTTTTATTCCCCAAATTTAATATATTTATCCCTCACCAATATTGAGTAGCCACTACCATACAGGTAAGCATGCATGAGACCATATATAACCCTTGGTTGGGGACACCATGATTCATCTACGTACAATATCATTAATATTCTTATTAAATTTTATTTTTGTCTTACAAATTTGGGATATGGTAGAAATGTGGTCTATAAATGTGTTAATACTTGTGATGGGAATTTTTTTTGGGTCAAGAACACTTTTCTAGATGGAATACCGAGTTACCAGGGGTAATAGATTTTATTTCATGGTTTTTTTGGTTGAGTTGTTTTTTTGAATATAATGTGTATAAAAGATGTTTTATTTTTGTCTTTTTGGATTTTCATATATTGGAAAGAGGATTGGGTACACGAATCATATTTGTAATGTTGTACTTATATGAAATATTCCATCTTATGATTGATTATTTATGATGAATACATAATTATTTCAATGTGTCAAAGACAAATTATATGGTGGCTTCATATAAAAATTTTTGGTGGGATTTTACTCAATTAATGAATAATTAATTGTCATAGAATGTTTTTCTCATCCTATTGCATGATATTTTATACTATTGGATTTGCATTCCCTTATGAATGGGATTTGTAAGGACCACTAGTTTTTTAATATAATCATTTAATTCTAAAGGAATGATATGAGTATGGGCATGGGAATCCTTGAGTATGTGAGGATCAATTAATATAATTGTTAAAAAAAACAAATATATTGGTTCCCTATATATCTTCATGGTGTAATATAATTTAACCAAACATAATTTATATGTGGGATCAACATATAGGAATGGGGAAAGACATATTAATTCCTAATGTTGGTGATTCAAATCCCATAGAGAATTTCTTCCATCAATGGAGAGTGATAGAGAATGAATGGTAATATATATGACCCTATGGGTTAGGGGTTCTCCTTTAGTGGCATGGTAGGATTATGGTTAGATGGATGAATTTTGAAATATTTACATGGGGAATTTATTAAGTGGTTAGATTTTGAATTAGTAAGATACCAAAAGTTGTCGGATGGGCTGAATTATAATAGAGAACAATCAGTTTCTTAGGTTTGTGACAGTAGGATTAGTGACATATAATTTATGGGAGCATGATTCATGTTGTTTGATTAAGTTTTATAGGATCAATTCATCTTTTTTCTCAGTTGGGACTTTATAGTATTGTGAATAATTACCAATAAAAAGGTTTTTTGGTGGATCACTCCACATTTAGAGGTTGAATGTGAGCATTGGCATGGATTTTTGAGGAACAATCCTAGTGTGTGGGGCATCATGCGTGTTGATTTTATGAGGTGGCTGTTTGGTTTATGGATTAGTGAGAAACTATATATGAGTTGAGGAATTACGTTTTTGGTATCATGATTCCTCGTATGGAGACTCAAATAGTTGAGGTTTTGTACGGTTGAAAGAATTGGTTAGAGTGGTGTTGGGACCATTCATGGAAAACACATGAGGTTTATTGTAAGGGTATCCATATGGTGGTACTAATTACATTATATTTTAGAGGTTTTGATCCTTATTGTGAATGTATTATTGAATATCAAGGATAGAATCTCAAAAAAGTAGTGACATGTCTTTTTTTATTTCATGGTCAAACTCATATATGAAGGTGACAATATTGTCTACTTTTTATATTCATGATGAATTATGTGTGGGATATGGGCAATGGGTATTCAATTTGGAGGTTTATTATAATGATCATCCTTTAGTGAAGAAAATGAAATCAATTGTTGAGAAATGAATATCATGTTATAATGTTCATTGGTGTGGAATTATTGATCTGTGGATGGTCTTGGTGGAACCATGATACAAAAATTTTGGGTGTTTTGATGTGATCTGGTTCTATAGTGAATATGATATTCAAAATAAGAATGATGTGCTTTTAGTGGTCGTTGTCTCTGAATTGGGATCGAGGTGGTTTATTGTGATCCATGAGTCATTCATATTGAGGAGTGTAGGTGTATGGGGTGAGAAAACAATGTCTAGTGAGGGTGGTTGAGTGTCCAAAAATGGAATTAAACTGAGGGGTGTATATGTAATTTCATGATTATTATTAAATATTGTTTTTAATCCATTTGAAATGAATTCTATGTGGATTGGATGTGTGGTAACATGTAGTAAGTTTGGGCCAATCATTTTGAGAATCATTTAGACATAGGTGAATCGATATATGTTTTTTCATAAAATTGGTTGTGGTTTGTTGGGAACAATTTGAAGGATGTAAAAAGGATATTGATGTTGGATTAACCTACAAATAAACATATTATTTCAGTGAGAATAACCATATCAATCATGACCCATCCTAGAGGGGCCTATGACATGTCTACCCCAAGCCCACCTCCAATATCCTATGGGCTGGTTACTGTCACTGGGTAGGCATATCCCATAACTAGGAGGAATTTTCTTATGTAACTACACACACACACACACACACACACATCACCAAGGCAAAAATGTTGAAATGTAAAAATGTAATGTTAAAAATTCATGAATACTCTAATATACCAACCACAAAGTAGGATATACTAAAAAATGAGAGTAAACATCACCAAAATTCAATCCGACCAACACAAAGAGTCTACAAAAGTGAATTCATATGTTCTCAAACCTCATACAAATAAATATCTACCTAAAGGGTATGGTACTGGATATCTGTTAGAATCCTTATGAGCACAACAAGAAATTCTAGTCTCTCTAATAATCAACTGGTCCTCATCCACCTAGGGCTTTGTCAAAGGATCTATTTTTTGAAGAAGACAAGACACATGCATGCAAATATAATGCATGGGTGAGTAAAGCAATACCTTGTAGGACCCCCCTAAACCAAAAAGGAATACCACTCTAAAAGACACAATTTATTAAAAAATGAAATTAAGTATAACACAAATAAATTTAGGAATTATACCGCAAGAAAAATAGTACTGTTAGTTCACACAAGTATAAGTCTACATTATGAAAAATTGGATCATCCAACGTAATCCAAAATACACCCAGTATCGATAATACATGTAGTATCATTGAGACTTTTATTACAATTAAGACATATAGTCTCGGTGAGACAAAGATTCTCAGTAAGACACGTATTATTGGCAACTCATGTAGTCTCATAACGTCAGGTAGTCTCAAATTCACAACCATCCACATGATTCTGCTTATATCACGCTCGTCCTAGGATAACCTAGACCTCAAGCCATAAGATTATATGAATACTTATAAAAATCACGCTCATGATATCTATAATGGATTACCACATCACAAGGTTCCCAATCACAAATTTTACACACATAATAACCACCTGATTTGAATGTTATGGTTAATTCTATAAATAAATGTCTCACGTGGGTCTAGTCCGAGTCCAATCTGACATGCTGGACCCAACCCGGTCTGGCCGACATCGGTCTAGACCACTGGGCCACTCACGCAACATGCCTCTTTTTGTCCACCCCTCATGCAGGTGGGTTGGTTCACCTGCTGCATGTGGTCCGCCCCAACCGAATTCACCCTATTCATGGTGGCACAAACATGTTCAACATGGTCAATCCACTACATCTCTTCACCCCCATTCCCCATGGAGTCACCTTTGATGTTGAAATGGTGGTTCGCACCACCATGTGCCACTATTCTCCACCTCCAACCCCGAACATCTGTTCCCCTACCATTTCCAACATCCATTTTTTCTCCATTTCACCTTTTTTCGAAATAGATCCAGTTTGGTGATCTTTAGGTCGTAATCTAGTCAAACATGGTCTCTGAATCATCTTTCCATCACTCTAGTGGTCTAATCATGTTTAGATCCTCAATGTAAGTCACACTAGGACAATGAGGGTCCAATATGGAGATCTCCAATAAAGGTGGACCGATGAAGCAAAAAATGAGTAGACGAACCAACCATGGGCTTTATTAATGTTGATCTCTATCTTCTCTCATTACAACTAGTAATGAATACCAAGATAATCAAAAAGAAATATCTCCCCTTAAACCCCCACAATAATTATCCACCCTATAAGAAAGATCCAACCATAGATCAACCTATTCGTGGGTTGGATCACAATCCTCATTGAATTCATGAATGGGGGAAATCGTGAATAAAAATACACGCTACCTCAAGTTTGAATGATCATTGGAAAGGAAAATGTTTTGTCATGATTTTATGAAATGTTATTTCAAATCTGGGTGCACTGTTGATCATTTATCTATGATGCAACCTTGTTTATTCAAGAGAGATTTTCCTCCATAATTAAATGGATTTCTTAGGTTACAAAGATATCCCTATATAATTTAACTGGGATTAATAAATGAAAACATATCACAACATGTTGCTAAATAAAATAAATCGTAATTTTTTAATTCATAAAATGTCCAAAATTTACTTTTAACAATTGACGTGTGCCAATCAATTTTAGGGATGATATATAGTAAATTCACTATTCTGAAAAAAATGGTGCCCTCAAATTTCTGATTCAGGAACACACTTATTTTTATTCAACATTGTCAAGAAAAATTACTCACCTATTCAATTTAATGTTTAATATTATTCAAATGTTTTTATTGGTACACTAGGACATGGAATCACTCACTGTCTCAATAACTAGTGTCAAAATATTTCCATATAAGATTTAAAATAACCATGAAAAATTATGGGACATTAAATCTAGGGGTTTACATCCCCAAAAATCGAAAAATAAATATACTAAAAACATGTGGGTACTACGCACGAATATCACCTTCCCGCTCCCATTTGCTCTCCTGGAGGTTATGGTGCTTCAACTAGACTCTAAACAAGGGAATATCTCACCCACAAATGATCCTATCATCCTAACATGTGATCTCCACTGGGTACTCAGCAATAGTGGCTCCATCATTGATGTTCATCTCCCCGAAGTTGATGACGAGTGATGGGATGTGAATGTACCTCCTCAGTTGTGACATGTGGAAGGAATTTTGTACCTGATATAAATATGGGGTAGAGCTAGTCATTATTCCACCATTCCATTTATCAAAGTATATGAAATTAAATGATGAACCATGGAGATATTTTTCTACCCCATCCAACTCTCTCTATCCTGTTTTGAGGACAGTCCCGAACAAAAACATTTTCTCCCACATCATATTCTAAATGCCTCTATAATCGGTCATTATAACACATTCTATGGCTTTTTTCAGTTATCATCTACTCCAGTATGACCTGAAACTTTTCTATAGTCACCTGCACTAACTCTAGACCCACAGATGATAACTCTCCTGCGAAAGCCCAACAATGTGGTAACCTACAGGGTCACCAATATAGGGCCACGATTAATTCCATACTAATTGTATAATGTTAGTTATTTTTGTATGAAAACTCCCCCGGAAGTAGGTTATGCTCCCATATGCATCCAAAATATAAGATGCAAGCATGTAGAACTTCCTCCAAAACATAAATAGTCTGCTCAACCTAGTCATTTGTCTATGGGTGAAACACTATGCTCAGGTGAAACTATGTCCCAAATGCCTCATGAAATCCCTTCCATAACCAAGATGTAATAAGAACATCATGGTTTGAGGCTATCATCAACGTAAATCCATGGATTCAAACTATATTCTGTACATAGAGGCCTCCCAATCTCTCAAATGAACTTTTCTACCAAATAGATAGTAAGTGGGCCAACGTGGTGAGCCAGTCAAAAATCACCCATATTGAATCATGTCCCCTGGATGTATGTGGTAACCCTGTCAAAAAGTCCTTCAATATGCCATCCCACCTAAATTCTGGAACCTCATTGTGTTGAGTCAAACCTAGGGGAAGATAGTGATAGACCTTCACATGCCGAAAAGTGATCCACTAAGAGAAAAACATTTCATCTTTCGTCTATATTCCCATCTATCAGAAATGATGTTGAATATCCTGGTACATAATCACCACACCTGGATGTACCTTCAAATTGGATGTATGGAACTCCATAAAAACTATTATTTTATCCCTCATGGTACTACTATGTGTCCTATTAAATGAATGGTGTGCTCCACATCTTTTGAATATCAATCATGGGCATAGCCTGTGGACATCTTAGCACATAAAGTCTCTTAGTCGGTATCTCTATGTCGAGCCTCCCTAACTCAATATAATAGTGGACATGTGAAAACAACAAACTAGAGGGAAGCTTATCCCTCTCTATTCCCAAAGGATATTTTAAATGAGCCCAAGTGCTATGATTTCACATTCTGTAGATGTGAACACCATATTTAGTTAAGAGAATCTACCACCACATTACACATCCCATGGGTATAGACAACCCCAAATTCATAGTCCTAGAGGCATTATTGAAATAACCACTATATCAATATTATATATTTATGATAGAAGATATACGTGAGATTCTTGTGGTTAGAATATACAATAAACCTATCACATATAAGGTAGTGTCGCCACATCATCAATATGAAGACAACCACTGTCAACCCAAGATCTTGGGTCACATAGTTCATCTCATGTGGTTTCAAATATCATGACCCATAGGAAATCACCTCATTATCATGCATCAAGATACAACCAAATCATGTTCCTAATGCATCACAGTACACTATGTATTCAACACCCTCCTATATAAATCTCAAGATATGAGCACTTGTCAATCTATACCTCATCTACTGAATACTCTCCAGGAACGTTTTCATCCATCTAAATGTGTGTCCATTTTATGTTATAGATTTTATGGAAACATATACCATTGGTAAGTTGTTTAAAAACCTCTGATATTTTGTTTAAAAACTACTTGGGCAGTTCCCAAACATGAAATGTCTCTATCATCACTAGATCCAATGCAAACCTAGACTCTCAAATGATGTGTCCTCGAAAATGGACCTCTTGAATCATGAACTCGCACATCAATAAATTCCTATAATGTTGGTTCTCATAGAGTATATCTAGGACTGTCTTTAAACGTATCGTGTGCACCTTATCAGACTCCAAGTACACTAGGATGTCATCAATGATGACCACCAAAAACTAGTCTAGGTAATGAATGAAGATCCTTTTCAGGAGTCCCAAGAACACTAATTGGGTGTTCATAATGCCATATAAAAATAAGAATTTACTCATACTGTTCGTATCAATGTCTCAAATCTATCTTTATTATATCTGAATATTGAACTCAAAGCTGGTGATATCCAAATCTAAGGTCAATCTTCAAGAACTACCTCAATTATTTCAGCTAATCAAAGTGGTCATCAATCATAATTAGTGGATAATTATTCCTCATGGTCACCTGTTTTAAGCACCATAAGTCCACACATAACCTAAATCTCCCATATACATTCTTGGAAAACAAAACTGGTGATGCCTTGGATGAAACACTAAGTCTCACAAAGCCATTGATCATCATGTCCCCAAACTGTACCCTCAAATCAAAAAGGTGTGCGGGATCCATCCAATATGTATGTGTATATACCAGTTCCATCATGGGGTATATATCAATAAATATTTATAACTTCCATCAGAAAGGAAACCCTGGAATATCCTCTGGAATGATGTTCTTGTACTACTCTAACATTTGTGGAAGCTGAGGACTCATATCATCCATTATGGTGAGCGTCAGGTTATACAACTAATGAGTAATCGGATGCACCGTACTATGTGTGGGTACATCCTATACTTCATGGGTTTCATTTTTACCAAAAATCGAAAACATTGTCCCAGAACATTGGAAACACCACACTTTTAACCTAAAACAATCAATCTATGCAAGGACTATGGATAAACATTATGTAACGTGAATGACTTCCTATGGCCTTGATGCTATTACCAAGAGATCCAAACTAAAAATATCACCCTTAATAGTAATCGTACATTTTCATCACTAGTGTGTGATCATAAAATCCCCGACCAAAGGAGTCTCTAAATGTAAGGGTCGATTCAATTGTTCTCTCATAATCACCAAGTCTCGAACTAGGTTCGGGTAATTAAATGGAATACAGGCACCAATGTCTATTAAAACAAGATATAAGGTGAAAATGATAGTGATCATACCTATAATCATTCCTAGATACTCAAGGTTATAAGCTTCCATCACCTAATGTTTACCTCATCCCTACCAACCATCTCCATGAGCCTTTTGTGAACCAATAAGTGGTGGTGGTGGTAATATGTCAAATAGCCTCCCACCTATAACATCCCACCCTGATACTCTTCCACATACACCACTATCGGTACCACCTTTATCTTTCCTATTATTTAGTCTAAGAGGTCCTTTTACCATCTCTTGATCGGTTGTATAGTGGTTCAGTCAATGTCCAGCTAGATTCCCTCGATCAATGTATGAGTAAGCAAGCCCATCCATTAATAGACTCAAATTTCCATGGGATCACTACATCTCTGATCCTATGTCCTAGGGTCACCCCTAGAGTTTCTGACCCACTTGGTTTCATGTAACGTTTCCCAGCTACCTACTACTAAAGACTCAATTACCTAGTTCCTAGTGGTAGATCCCTCTACCGGTGACTATTCTCCTAAGAATATCACCACTATAAGTGATCTATTCAATAACCCAAAAATATTTCGGAATACTAAGGGATATCATGGATGCTTTGATCTCCTTGTGTAATCCATTCTTGATGATCTGACCCAGAATAATGTGTCTCCTACTATATAATTTGAGTAGTGTCAGTGATTAGAAAACCTCACAAAGTACTCCTCCACAATCTGATTTCCCTACTATAGTTGGAGGGTCTCTTATATGTGCACCGATCACAACAAAGTTGGAATGAAATCCTCTTTGAAGCGATGATTGATGTCTTCCCAGGAGGGAGTCACCTCATCATCTATTTAGGTCACTAAGCTCCATCATCAGCCTACAGATCCTGGAATAAGTCTTGTGGATTGGACTTCCATTTGGTCCAAAGGTTCCATCACAGGTTGGAAGACATGGGTAACATCCTCCATTCTATCCTAATGTTTTTTGTGGTCTGGATCATCTAGAAACATGGGATTTCACTGCCTATAGAACTTGTGCAACACACTTAGTCTGCATGCATCATCATGTTGTAGTGATGATAGTATTTTCTAATCAATGGGTTCTGGTATCGCTATTAAATCACACATAAGTTATATATGTATTAAAATCCCCTATACCAACACTTCATCACTAGGAAGATCATCTTTAGGACTAGGAAATATAATCATAGATTGTTGCCTCTATTGAGGTGTCCTAAATTATAATAAGAGTACCACGTTGAATAGAGTGTACTTGGTGAGATTACTCAAGAATGTCATGAGAACACACTTAAATATTATATGATTCATGCACCATTGTTTTCCTTCTACAGATTTGAAAAGTAGGTCTCTAGAGTAATGTTTTATGATATATTGGCCACCATAAAAACACTAGAAGACCTGGCCTGAAATATGAAGTCATAACACATAACAATATTACCCCAATCCAACCTCATAGACTCCCAATCCATAAGTATAATAGACATCCTCTGCTACCCCTTTGTCCTAACCCATCCCATAGGGGTCATTTCGTGACTACCCCAAGACTACCTCTGATAGATCACGAGAATGTGATTAGAACAGAGTACTCATATCCTTGAAATGGGAGGTATTTTATTAAGTACGTGTACATGAACAAAAAAATCCATGACCAAAATGATTAAATATAAAAATAATAAGAAAATAATGCCTTAATAAACTAATAAACCAATCATAGAGAATTAATGTATAAATCTAGAGAGTGTGTAGTTCTAGAATACTACCATATCAAAATAAATAGTCTACAAAAGAGAATCTATATGTTCCTATAACTCATCTGTAGAAAACCCAACCTTAAAGGAAAGGTACAGGACAACTAAATTATGTTGTAGGAGAACACGTAGACTATCTATTATATCTAATAACCATTAGTTCTTAGTCCACCTAAGACTCCATAAATGTTTCAATAATCTTCACAAGACAATAATTTTCAATAAAACCATGTGCAAGGGTTGAATAAAAAAATACTTTGTAGGAAACACCAAAACCACAAGGTAATAAAACTATGATATAAATGAAGTATACCACAATGAAATAAATGAAGTATTACACAAACAAATACATTAAGTATTCCAAAATGAAATTGTATAGTCATCTTACAATGGTATAAGTCTATAGTGCGCTAAACAATATCACTAAACATAATCCACAAACAACTATTATCGATAAGACACACAGTATCGATGAGCTACTCAGTCCCAATAAGACACATAGTCTCTATTATACAAATAGTTTTGGTAAGACACACGGTCACTATAAGTCATGCCGTATTAGAATGTCATGATGTCTCAAAGTCTCATCCAGCCATAAGATTCCGCTCATATAAATATTTTTCTCAGAGAACCACTCCTCATGAAATAAGGTTATAGGAATAATTCCACAAAACCACATATAGTATATGTCAAAAAGAACATCTCATCCCAAGGATCCCAACTCCACAAATATCTTGTCAAATAGAAACACTATTTGAATGATTCAGATGTTTCTGTAAAAAGGATTGACCTGACATGGTCTAACCGTCCCGGCTCAAACGAGCCCCTCCCATTGGGCCAACCGAAACACAACCTGATATACCAATACAGTGTTCCAACTCCTCTTGTCTGACCCACATTTATGCATGCCAACTCACCTACCAAACATGGACCACAACAACCATCTTCCCTTAGTTAACACAGTGCATTAACATTTAACGCGGTTAGTCCACCATGTTCGCACACCACCGTGTGACCCACGTGTCGGTGGGCTCACCACCACCACATTTATCCTTTATGGTTGACCCGAGATCCACACATCTAAGATGCCCCCATGAGGAAGAGACTCACCAAAATGGAATCGAAAGGTTATGCCACCATGTTCTGTTGTTGGTTCCCCTACCTGAGTGGGACATTGTTCTTGGTATATTTCTTCATTTTCTGAAATTTAACCAATTTTTTTATTCATGGGTCACAATATACACTACCATGGTATTTGATTCCCCATTACGTCACATTGGGGGGGTCTGATTTCATTTGGTTCCTCGTAGAAAGATGAGCTGCGACAACGAGGGTCCAATGGTGATAAAAACAAGAATAGAGGAGGGGAAAGTCACAAAAAAATCTGTAGGAATGAACCTCAGCCTATTTTCATGTTAGCTTCAATATATTTTAATTAAAATGAAGAACAAAGATAAATATAATCACCAAGATATTTCTCTACATTAACCCCCAAAATATTTATCCACCTATTAAGAAATATTGAACCATAGATCAACCAATTTGTTGGGTTGTCTGCATTCATCATTGAATTAACGAATGCAAAAAATTTCAAGGAAAACAATTCCCTACCAATAGTTGGAATTACTTTTAAGTAGGATGAAGTTATTTTGTCATCATCGGTGATATTTTTTCGTATCCAGGTGCATTGTTGATTTCCAATCCACGATAAGCAAGTGTTCGTTCAAGAGAGATATGTCTCATTTCCTCAGAGGAATTATAGGTTTATGGAGATAACCCAAAATTATCTAAAAATGTATAATAAAAGAAGAAAAGACACTACATAACTGCATAACATTAAATAAAATAAATCGTAATTTATTTTATTCGTTAAAATATATAGAATTTACTATTTATATCCCACCTGTGTCGGTCAAGGATATACCTCACCTAATCAAAATTCACTGCTCGGAATGCAACATTGCCCTCTAATTTCTCATTTGGTAAAACTTTTAGATGTTATCCCAAATTTTATAGAAAAACTGCTAACATATTCTATTTAACGTTTAAAAATTTTCAATGTTTTATTCGGGGCACATAGAGCCTTAGAATCACACGCCTTCTTAGTGCATAGTCTCGAAATAATTCAATATAATATTAAAAATAATAAAAGAAAACATCTAGGACATTATAATTTCATAGAGTCTTGTGAGGAGATAATTATAGTTAGATGTGCCACAAAAAATGGGATGAATCTATTCAAGATGAATTGGCTTATCAAGAGATAATTATGCATTCATGCATCCTCTCAATGATGTTGTCGGTGGGGTTCTAGTTCCTTGACATTAATAAATAATGTACCATTGTGTTTGGATTTTTATATTAGAATAATGTTTGGAAATAAATGATTGAACATGGGTGGATGATGATGAATTGAGGATTCAAGTAGGTCAAAAATCATATTCTAAGGACTATAAGGGCTTATTCAGGATAATATGCCATAAATTGGGGAGTTTTTAATGGCCTATGATTTTTTGGGTTTTTAAATTTCATGGTTGATTGATTTTTTCAACCATTCCTTGGGACATCCTTTAATTGGGAACTGAATTTGGATTTTGATAATTATAAAATCTAGATAAGAAGTTTATTAGATGTGTAACAATTCTCATTTGATACTATGGTTTCTCAGGGGAATATCACAAAATTGATGGATTTCCTTGATGAAGTGATGCCACATCATCAAGTCACTCCACTACCCATAAATAAAATTATTATAAACTATAATGTTTAGTGATAATGTCTCTACTAATTTATTCATTATGTGGGGGTCCTCTGAACACCCCTACACTAGTATCTAAGAGTCGATTGTTACATTATTTCATAGGTAATAGAAACAATGACCACATCCATAATGAGTAAATATTCTAGTAGTATTGTAAAACTAGATACACATTTTAATTTCACATAACATTTTAAATTTTAATATAAAAAAGTATTATCATGGAGAACACCATTATTTAATTTATTATATCACTACATAGAAATCATAATACACTCCCTTACACCATAGGGATGAGAATCCAACTAAAGGGGTGATCTTAATCAATCATTAAGTGTATTCATACAATGAAAGATATAAAGGAATGTATAATATAGAAATAATAAATGGTGATAAAAAAACTAAATATAAATAATCAATTGATGAATAAATTTACACATTGATGTCATAAAAAATAAAATATTCACATAGAACTAAATTACTATTTTCATAATGACAAAATTCATTATGTTGGTCATCAAAAACATACCATTGAGTCCTTATAAGAACATATCTTATGGAAATTGGTAATGAATGATAAAATACATAATATAGATTATTTAATTATACATAATAATTATTACAGTGTCTATCTAATTTTCCCCCTCCCATTACATAATTAGTATAGTGAATTCATCATACGAATAATCAATACAATGTAATCAACATGCCTTAAATTCAATAATTTCCTATATTGGTTGAAATAACATAAAAAATTTCAATACATTTCCAAGAAAAAATGATCATAAACAACGCAAATAAATAATTAGAATTGTATTATTTGAGTATATTATTAACATAGTATTCAATTAAGTATATTAACATAGATGAAAATACTTTTAATGTATCCCTAGAATAATTCGTTCGAAAAAATCCCTTTAAATTTTTAAATCAAATATTTAATGAAACAAATATGTCCCATATATTAAATAATGAATTTTCAATGAAAATAAGCACATAAACATGTAATTTAATCTTTAAATCAATTATCCTTCATGAAACTATGTATTTGTTTCATGTAGTATAAGTTAAAACGTACCTTTAAAAAATTTGTAAAAAAGGATAAAAGTGCCTCACTTGGAAAATGATACAAAGAGTAAATTTAAACCATTTTTTAATAAGTAAATAATTGGTAATAACAAAATTAATAAATCAATGGATAATTTTGAATACATGATTTTCTTAATTTTAAGGAAAATATTTTCATGGTAAAGAATGATTTGTGATGGAGTAAAAAAAGAAGATCAGTTTTACATAAAAACATTATTTCAATATCTTGAGTTATTAGAGGGATAAAATTGAAAGGAAAAAAATTAAATATCTAGAAATATAAAAACTATTAAAAAAATTTATTATTTAATTAGTAATGAAAAAATAATATTCCCATTGGAGACATGATCATAAAGAATCCTAAAAAATGATAAAATTAGGAAATAAACCCTTACCACATGTTTGGCATAATTTGTATGTGTGTGAACCCATTTTATAATAAAATGATAATTATTATAAATATATTAAGTAAAAATAATCTGTTATATTATTATATATATTATATACATAAAATACTTTATCACCCAATTATCAACAATTATTTGTTGAAATTATTGTTTCGGGTAATATCTGCTTCATTTTTGATGTATGTTTTTGTTGGTATTTCGGATTCATGTGATTTTTCATTGATAACTAATAAAAATAATGTTAATAATGATATAAATATCAAATTTATTCAATTAATATGTATTTATATCAGTACATTGATGATAAAAGTAGAAAAATAAATCACAATATTCATTTAAATGGTATGTCGTATATACGCATAAAAATGATTTCATTTTTCGATGGATGGAATAAAATAATGATGAAAATAATTAAAAATAATTAAATAATTATCATATCATATATACTAAAAAAATCAATGATTATTACCTTCCCAAGAAATAATATATTAAAAATGAATCACATCGATTCTTGGAGGCAATATTCTACACATACGCACAAGCGATGTTAACGTTTTCCAACATAATGGAATATATTAAAGGATATATGGTATTATAATTATATAGTTTTACTTATTTATGAAATATAATATATATATATAATAAATATATCATTATATCCTTCAATTATATAAGATCACAGATGACGAATTACATTGGTTTGTGACGTGGTAATCAACCATACACACGATTTCTGTTTCATTTTAAATTTCATAGAGGAGGATATAGATATAGTTTAATACAATTAAATGTTAATATATAAGTAAATTTAATATATTTGTTTTATTATATCATCATATTTGAATAATAAATGATGGATGTTTAAGAATAAATAAATGAAAAATGTTTGGTTAAGAACAATACCTCTTCTTCGGATAATCTCATTATGTTTGGAACAAAATCATTCCTATGATGGATTTATAAAAAAAGGACTATATCAAGTGTAAGGGGAATTATTTAATGTATTTTTTAATGATTGGATGAACACAAATTCATTTCATATGTGAATAAAATAATAATAGAGGTACCCTTTAATAACTAAGAAGATGTTTTATTTTTATAAATTATCAAAAAAAAATCGTCAACAGAAGTTCAATCTCTAACTATGTTCCTAAAAATTGATAAATAATAGTTTCTACATAACATAATTTCGTCACAAAACTCAAAAAATAATAAATATACATGTTTCAAACATTTTATTCTCTTTACCTCTATGGGTACTCACATTTACCAATTTAGTTGTCACCATCGTAATTATTTCTTTACCTAAGTAATTTGTACATTAATACAATGAAATAAAATTTTTCATATTAGATAATTTTCTAACATTAATTATCATTATGAAATCTAATTTATCAAATGAAATACCTATGTCTCAATAAAATTAATTTTAACAAAATTGCTAGAAATAAGTAAATCTTCATTTTAATATAAATTGTGGTTTTTTTAATTCCAATTATAACCAAAATGAAAGTATAAATTATTATATATTATTAGTTATTATAAATAAATAAATAGATTCATTTTTTTTAAATTTAATTCACATATGTTTCATGATTTATTTTATAATTAAACTCATACACATGATGTAGATTTGTTTTCTAATGAAAGATTTAACTTAATTATAAAAATCATTATATTAAACATAAGCATAAATTTTATTCCAATAACGTATTTTGGAAAAATAATAATATAAAAAAATTTATTATTATATTCATTTTACAACAAAATATTACCTTGCAAATCTATTAAATGAATATACTCTTTTTTGAAAAATTTATTTTATATTATTGATCCATTAATTAATATTTCCTTAAAATTATAAAAAAAAATTACTATAAGATATTTTGAAATATTTATTTTAAAAATTATGTTCAATTTTTCAAGTAAATTTTTTATGATTGTAAATAGATAATGGAAACATTAGTGTATATGATACAATGAAATTACTTTTTAAGAATGAAAATATTGTTTTATGCATAAAATTGAATTTACAATTATCCCATGCTATTGAAAGAAATTAAAATTAATAATAAAAAAATTTATTAAATATATTAATTTCATTAAAATCATATAAAATCATTTATTAAACTAATTTATCCTATGAACACACTATGTGCATAAAAAAGGTTTTCTAAAAAACATTTCTTTTACAATCAAATGATTTTTATTTCAATTTCCCATCAATTGATAACCAAAGATTTTATATTTCAGAAGCCTTAACAATATATGTTTTATAATTTTTTTATTCCTATTTATATTATCCAATTTAATGGTTATGTTATAATGTTATACAATATTAATGTTCATTTATACTCAGGGTTTTGTTTATCACAAGCTATCATAGAAAATATGTTTTTTAAAAATTAATATATCTTATAATCCTAGGGAGTAAAATTCATCCAAAATTAAAAATAAATTTTTCCCTTGAATTTCATTTATAATGATAAAAATAATAGGATATTTATTCATCATCACATCCACATTTTCCCAAATTTCATCTTTGAAAATCTGATTCCCCAATAGAAATTTACCAAATGAGAAGTATTGTATTGTACCACTCTTTATCAATAAATGATGATTTATGACGGTTTTTCTTCATAGGATATTTCATGAATCTTGGTAATACATTTTATTTCATTACATTTGATGAATTGGGTATGAACTTCCTTAGTAAACACATATGGAACACAACATAAACATGAATGATTTTTTTCTTGAATCATCAACCGATAAGCGATCATCCTTACTCGACTAATAATATCAATGGGGTCAATGTACTTAGGGCCCATCATTCCCTTAATTATAAATATGATCTCATTATACTGTGGAGGAATTCATAAAAACACATTCACACCAACTTCATACTCCAGTTCTCATTTATGATTTTCAAAATAAGTTCACTATATAAAAAGAACTTCCATGATGTGACATGTAATGGTTCTGATATTCTCCTACATGTATTTATCATTCTCATATCCTAATAGAAAAATCTCATCATATTCATCCAATCAAATTAGATATCTACACTTCTTTCCATATATCTGATCGTAATTATCTATCTAAATTCTATATTGAAAGAAATTGTTATATGAAAATTGAAAGAAGGAATGATATTCTCCCAATTTCCATTGAAATCCATAGAACATGATCTCATTATATCATTAAGGGTTTTAATGTTCCTATCAAACTGGAAAGCTTTCTAAGTATGATAACTAATTATGGAATTGAACATGGTATCTGTAGGCTACTAATGTCATTTCCAAAACATTGAATAAAACCTCATATTCAAATGTTAAACAATATAATTTAGTAATTTATACAATCATAAAACATTATTAATTTGTATTATAAAAACCTTATCAAGAGAAAATTCCACTTTTATAACAATAAAGTGTGATCACATGATAATATGGTTGACTAAAACCCATAAAAAATTTTCCTTCTAAAATAATTGGGATAGTGATGACATAGTACATGGTAATTTTTCCCATTTAAATTATTATACAGGTATATCTTGTAACATAACAATAGATTTATATCTATTTTCATTAACATAATAACATTTGGGGATCGAGATATATACTCAGTAATGTATCTCTTCATTTTATCCCACTAAAAATTAACTTCTTGATCTTTATAAATATTCATTCATCCTGGATGATTAATGAGTGATGAACTATTACCCACATTTAATAAATCCTTCATCAATTATGTTATAGAATAAAAAAAAAATACTTCTAGAACCATATAATATCATCACAATCAAGGTTGAATTCAAAATCAATTATTACATTCTCATCTTTCTCTACATATTCATTATGTGGCACTTCAATCATTACATGGATGGATGGTTGAACACTCATTTGAGAAATATTATAATTATCAAATTAAATATTTCATTATACATACTTTTAAAATATATTAATATTGTATTTTTTATGATCCTTATCAATGATAATATATCATAGTATTTCTGACATAGATAATTGCACACCTTGTTCACCTTTATTGGTAAAAAATGTATTGAGTTTTCATAATATTTGATCAACTAAAATAATATTCATTCATACATGATCAAATAATTTTATTAAATAATTATTTCATGGTGTTTTATCACTATATATATCACACGTTAAACTATATAGGTAATTCATTCATATCTTCAGTAAAACAATTACGACAGCCAACTCCAAATCATGAGACATTTCATTTTTCTCATGAAGTTATAATTAGAGGGAGGAAAAGTCCATCATCATTTCATTATAAATGATGATACATCTCATTATTTTCTTTGATTTCTTACTATATATCACAACCCCTTACCTACTATTAGGTACTTTAATTGTATGCACACTGACCCAAATTTTCTTTATTTTATTAAAACCATCTTCACATTCCTCTATCCAATTCAAATTATCCCCCTATTAATTTATCTTATTAATTAGAGGACATGCTGCAGCTCTCTGTCGTAGGAAGTCAAAGGGGAAGGATTCGATGTTTCCAAAAATCTACTACTCATGATGGTGATTCACTTAGCGAGATCGTTCCCAACGATACTGGTAAAGGGTTGGCAATTTATGCTTCTCCGATGAAGGCCCATCGTGGCCCCTCTACGACTCCATCTTCTTTAGTCAAAGAGGTTACTCCAATTGTGGACCCTGATACCCTCCAGGTTGATGTCTCCAAGCAGAATGATGTGCAACAACATTTTGATTGTCAGCAGGGAATCCAGAAGCTTTTCCATGTTTCTGAATTACCTGACAAATGGGGGAACGTTTCTAAGGGTGAACAATGGAATCTGGGTACCCTGATTTGGGTCTCGGATAGTGGCGGTCACACCTCTTATAGGGATGCTGTTTTATGTGGCAATACAAAGGGTGTTTCCGGTGAGTGTTTCACCTCTGTTCCCGTAAAGCAGAGAACACGCATGGATTATTCTAATGTCCCTAGAAACGTGTCTACCAGATCGTCGTCTAAGGTGTCAAGGAAGGTGGATACAAATATTTTTCAAATCTTAAATCGGGATAAGTCTCAATCAGAGTGGGAGAGAGTTGGTGACTCTGATTATGGAAATGATTTGTCGTATTATGATCTCTATATCTGTTTTTTTTGTGGTTGTGGGAATTTCTATTTGTTTGATACCGTCTGCCACTCTTATGTACTTTTTCCTTCTTTTTAATAAATGGCCAGAAGCTTTTCTTCTGACTGGAAAAAAAACATGATCTACCTATTTTTCTTATATTGGTCTATCTCGACCATTTCATAATAACCTTCCCCTTTGAATGATATATAAAAAACCTTGACATGAGATTTTATTAACCATGAATAATTATTTTTCAATAAAAAATTCATACATGGTAAATTTAACATACAAGTTATACTTACTCATCGTATGCATTAATATTCTCAAATTTTCATCATTACATTCATTTCACATTGAATAAAAATTACTGATTTATAAAAATAATACCATAAAATAATAACGGTAATATCAATAGAATTTATTCATTAAATAAATGATGATAGTAGGAGCATTGGTGAGTCCAAATAAAATTACAATAAATTCGTAATGAATAAACATCAAATTGAAGGATTTGTTTGGTTATATGTTTCTTATTGATTCTTATATGATGATAACCAAATTGAATATTAATATTGTAAAAAATATATATGACCCCATAATAGATCCAATGTATCACTGATATGGGGTATCACATACTGTTTCATTATAGTGTCCATGTTACGTTGTAATTTATCAATGTAAAGACACCATTAACCATATTTATTATAAAAAATAATAATTGGTGCAACCCAAGGTGATGCACAAGGTCAAGTGAATATCTTATCTAAATTATCCTTGATTTACTTATTTAATTATTTTAACTCATTCAGGGTCAATATATACGTAGTAGTTGATTATGGAACAACACCAGTTATCAGTTCTATTGAAATCATTGCTTCATGGTTTGAAGGAAGAATAGGAATTTCCTATGGAAATAAATTGTGTTGTTCCTAAAAAATATTAAATATTAAATTTTTTATTTCTCCCCAACCATTATAGATAAATATCCCACATTAATAGGCAAAAAAACATGGTAGATGTAATTTATAGTGGGTGATAATGTTCATCATTGTAAGGATTAAAGTTTGAAGGTTGATTTAGATGTTATAATGTGACTTACCGTCATTAATGATTGATATTATATATACAGTAAGAGAGAAAATCCATATCTAAAAAAATTAAAAATTCAACTTGGGTAAAATTAAGAGGACTCATAGGAATATATTTCCCAAAAGATTCTATAAAATATATGTCATAGCCTTGAGATACCGTAATCCTACCATAAATATTTTCACCACAAAATAAATATATAATAATTGATATGATGATGTGGAACCTTTATAAATTTATTCATATATTAATGAGTGGATAGAACATGTATGAAATAAAATATTTTTAGTCATGTTATAAGGACCCATCATTAAAAACATACATAATCATGAATTAAATGAATAATTAACATAGAGGATCTTTTCAGGTTTAGAGTTTTAGAGAATTAGGACATAACTATTACATCTCAAAAGATTACAAAGTAGACACTTCTACTAAGTTTCCATAAAATTAAAAAACATGAAAAGAGACATGTCATTTTCCATGTTTTAGATAGAATGTCATTCCATGATCCCATCCTTGACCCTATTCATCATTAAGTCATGTGGAAAAAATTTCAAAAACATAGGATGAGAATAAAAATCCATGTAAAGGATACCCAAAGAAGGAAAAATGTTAGTTTTTCAAAACAACAACTAAACCATGAATACTTTATCAAAGTAATACTTTTCACCTTTATGAAGTATTAGATATTCTTCACTAAATAAAAGATCATTACTTACCCTTTTGTAACCAAAATATTACCATAAAAACCATATAAAGAACACATAAAATATAAACGTAACTTGGGACATAAACATACTTAAATGGAATAACCATACAGTCTACTTCCACACATATCACTACATGGAATTTCCATACGGCCGACTACCATACCAAACGCATTGGAGGTTATAACATAACCACCCATCCTATTATTCATGGCACCACCCATCATTTGGTTTATCAAGTAAGCACCCGTCAAATTTCCATGTACCATTGTAAAATCATAACACATAAAACAATTATAAAAGAAAGAAAACATTTCCACATTTCAATCAAAATATATCACTTAAATATTTAGACATAACAAAATCATTATCAAAAACATTTTCAATACCAAAATACATAAAAGAGTATATGGTATGTATTTACTTTTAAAAACATTACGGCTTTTTGAGGATTCCAGGGATCAAATAATACTAGCTGTGGCAAAATTGTCATTGTCACCACATACGTTAAAAAGAAACATACTTTTTTTAATTTAGTAAAATGCTTCATATAGAAAGGATTCCTATTGAAAAAATTAAATGTAAAAGGGGTTTATACAACATATATAATAGAGTTGTGTATAAAAAAAATATTCCTCTGTGAAAGGAGATTGAGACGAAGTCCCATACAATGACGATATCCTTAGATTAAGGATAAATCAATTACATAATTTATGTGTTAAAAATATAAATACACCCAATATAAGTGGATATTAAGTGTAAAACAATCATAGTCATTGACACATATTAATATCGTGACATATTCAAGGAGTACAAGTTTAACCTAAAGGATTGAAATTGAGTTAAGAAGTTCCCCAGTAAGAATTCGAAAGCCTAACGACATCACGTTAAAATTCATAAAATGAGTTGATGATAGAGAAAAGCTTATATCATCACTTGGGCATAAAATTTAAATCAATAAGGATATAGAAGAACATATCCCAACATACGAAGATGTAAATTAAAATACAAAACATGAAGAAATCTTTTTAAAGAAGAGTAGGGTGAAAGGTCTCCTTACCGATTTGGGTAACTTTCGAAACGTACACCCCATGGAAGAAGGGTCATAAAATTAAGATGTAAATACCCATAAATGATATTATATTACACAAAGAGTATAATAATGGGAAGTACATACACCAATAAATGTAAATGTTGGCAGATGTAGTATAAATCGCGCAGGAATAAAAGTGAGATGAAAAATCCCTTATGAAAACTTCGTAGCATAACAGCGCCACTTAAAACTTCCAAAAAAGGATTTATGAGATAAAATAGGGTCTCTCATAATATGAACATAAAAATTATATAATTAATAATATAAAATAACATCCCCAAACATAATAAATATGAACATAAAAGAAATAACAAAAAAGAGAGTACTTAAAAAGAAGAGAGTGGTAAGATCCTTTACCTTAAGTCCGACTTGTCTTGTTCATTTCATTATATTCATGAATAATAAATGTTGGTAAATTAATAATTTCTTAATTAAATCCATTAAATTTTATTATTCAATTCATATAACATATTATAATGTTATAATAATTGATTAATAATGTGAGTTTATATTAGACGTTTTTGTCGATGTTTGGTACATGAGTCAAAAATGAACTTGTTTGAAAATGATTTTCAATGTAGTTATAAGTAAATCATCTCCAGAATACTATTAATGATTTAAATATCATATATATCCAGTAAATATTTATTTTATACTATTCCATAACATTTAGATATAAAAATAAATGAAATGCACCGTTCATGGAGACGGTAGGCCGTACGTACGCATGAACACTACTTTCATTTGTTTGTCATTTTAATGGAATTAAAAATAAATGAGAGATATATATATTATAATTCCAGTATAATATATATTTTATATAGGTCTCATATGTTTATTAATTTCATTCATTATACATTCCATGTATTTCATGAACGAGTCAAATCACTTGAAGAGGTGGTAGTCCACACTTCCTCAAATTAAATTATCGCTTTTGCACAACATGAAAAGAATAATGGTATGTTTTAAATGTAAAATACATAGGGATATAGAGGAAATAAATATAATATATATCATAGAAAGATATAGTTCCATCATAATTTCTACCATGAGAGGTGGTAGTAGAAGAATGAACAATCATCGTTTCGTGAGGCAGTAACTCACCATCCACAGAATGAATATGTTCTTTAACCATTAGACAGAGGTGTGTGTAAGTGTAGCTCTAATAATTCTCATAAAAACATCCTAGTATATTTTATATATTGGTGTTGTTAAAAAATAAACGAATAAAAAGAGTTTAGGGGGTTGGAGAAGAAAAATAAAATAAAAGAACACAAGTGAAGACATTTCCTTTAAATTGGGTAACTCCACTTGGTTTGAACCAAAAGGGTTTCATGAAGAGATTTCTGCCAATGGGAAGGCTTCTAGGATGCGTATATGGATGTGGAAAGATAAAATGAGCAGGGTTTGGCTGAGACAAAGTCTTGAGAGGTGTGGGTAAGTTGTTAAGGGTCAGGGCCTTTTATAAGAGGGAGGAGGGGAACTATAGGAAAGTTATAAAAAGTTACATTATTATAAAATTATTTTCGGATATCAAAGGTCCCAAAATTATATATTTCTAGGATAAGGTGATAATGGTTCAAAATCCACCCATACAATAGATTTTTTATAAGTTTAGGTCTTAGATTTTACATTATATTTTGATTTTATTTAAATCATTAAATAATGAGGTAATCACTGCATCATCCTGGTGTCATAAATAATTTAATATAATTAATTTATAAAAATTATAAAAAAAAATCATGATTTAGGAAATATTTTTATCTTTCTAATGAATATTTATAGTAAAAAATAGGACTTGTATAACCCCATGTAAAAATGTTTTTAGAAAAACAATATATGTTTGTGACATTTTTATTTTGACATCAAAGAAAAAGTTATTAATGTCATTTTCATACCCAAGTGGCTCCATGGGGTCCTCAGATTGACCCATGGTTTTTTGTGGTCGGCCATGACTCAACAAATAAGGTTAGGACATGTGTCAAGGTAATTTTATATCATTTTAACATTATCTTTACCTTAAATTACACTAATTACCTTTAATCGCGATTAATAAAACGTAAAAGTTACTATTCACCAAAAAATTATTTTAAACCCATTGAACATCATTTTATATCCTAATGAAAACCATGTATGTAGGGTTTTTGAAAATCAAATCACAGATGTTTTAATGTTCCATATAAAAGAAAAATCTATTTTTTAACTATAAGTTAGTGGTTTCACTATTCATCAAAAATTAAAGTTTTTCAGAAAAATAGCATTAATTTACCATAATCTATATTTGATATTTCGAATAACAAAATGATGAATATTTTAAAAAATTAAAAAAATATATATTGCATTAATTAATTTAATAATTAATTCCCCTTGTCAAAACAAATATCGTGTTTTTACAAATAATATCTACGAAAAGATTGACCCTAGTTTAAGTCAAATTTCAATGTGAAATTAATTCCAATGATGACCATTGGATTAAATGGTAAAAATATATTCTAATTTAACATTAAAACCGACTCAAATTATGATCTAATCGTAAAAATAAATTAGATTAAAAAGTGGTTTTAACATTTCTCACATATTCATTAAAAATGATCTTTATCAAAAAAATAACAAAAACATACACAAGCAAATTTTGATGTTCCGATTCTAAAGAAGGATTTTATTTGTTCCAATATAATATATGAAATTGTCAAAAAGTTGATTAAAAAGGGGTTCACCATCAAAAGGCTGTTAATATAACTTTTAAAGAATATTATAATATTTACGCTTAAAAGTTCGATTCATTCGCATTATAATCCCCTAACATTTATTGGATAAAAGTAAAAATATTTGAAAAACATATATAATAATTTTGTTGTTAGTTTTGTTAATTACTTCCATTACAAAGACTTGGTTTTAACTACCATTTAAAATAATATTATTTTATTATTAGAGTACAACATAATATTTCCAAGAAACTCGTTGTTCGTATTGGGTAAGCCATCGAGCATAGTGTTCCCGTTAAATTAATATTAAAATTTTATTAACAAATATGGATAAATATGAATATTTCATATTATTTTTTTAACTGGGGTGTTACATCATTCCCCTTTTTTGAGAATTGCATCATCGCAATTTTAAAATTGGGCTTAGAAACATCGTTGAAAGCCCCACATCGGAAAAGGAGTCAATTAAACTGTCACTTTAAAAGAAAGAAAGGGAAGTAAATAGGTCACCCGAGTTAACCCATACTAGTATTCCATGTAAGAAAAAATGGAAATGGAAGAGAAAACAAAGGGTCATGTTTTGATGGAGAGTGATAGAAAACATGATCAAGAGAAAGTTAACCACCAGAAAATCACAAAATTGTGATGGGTTAAACGGTATCTAATTCCCAAGTAATAAAAGTTAACATAAAAAATTTTTGTTTTAAGTTACTTTTCATTGAGGAAATTATTTATGAGATTAACTAAATCACAATGAAACATACTTTCTTGTCAGTTAGACTTTCATCTCTTACATGATTTCTTACACAAAATCCTTTTTTTCCTCCAAAAGATGAGTATTTAGGATGACTTATTCACATTAAGAGTGTTATAATCAACATATAGAGAATCACCTAATCCAAAAAGAGAACTATATATTTTCCATGACTTTAATGAAAAACCAAATCCAAAGTTGTTAGTACGAGAATAGATAATACCCAAAAAGGATAATCCTTTATAAAAGGAAAATATATTCTTAATCTCCAAAATTTGTCAAACAAAACCCAAAGTTCATCAAAGACCATTAAATAAACATTTATACATAAAATTATTCAAATTAAACCAAACTAAGATTGAAACCCAAATATTTTAAGGATTTTATCACATAGTCTTCCAAGGTACAAATTAACACTTATCTCCAAATAACATCAGTTTCTCTTAAAGTCTCATATTGAAAGTAATTATCATAATTATATATCCTCCATGATAGGTCAATTTTATCCTAGATAACACAAAATCAACTTATTATTGATTCATAAATTCATCTAACTAAAAATAATAAATCATACAAACCAGGGTCTTCACGTAGTCCAGTGGTAGGCGATGCGCCCTTGTCGCCCTTCAGTTGTGGGTTTGATTCATGTGGTCATACCAGATGTGACGGGTTGTCACCCATCCTATAGGTTTTCCATTTTATAAAACTCTAAAAATAACCCAGACATGTTTTAACCTCAATGGATTCCTTATAACTACCATTTTTATCCAAATTTATTATGATCTAAACATCTTAATTCTTGAAGTCTTATTTCAACACCATAATATAAAATATAATAACTCCCAAAAATGAAAAACATCATACCTTGATCATGGTGTCCATTTGGTTTTATCGTAATCCTGTTCACGTAGATAGAAGTTCCATGCATTAAAACAATGATTTAGAGATCCTTCAAAATCATTTGCTTCAACCATCCAAATACACATTTTACAACATGGGTAATATGGGTGTTCACAGAAAAACAGTTTTGGAAAATAATCATGTATGACATATAATTTCAAGACATCTAATAAAACATGATTTCTATAAAACAGTGGGACTGAATTTGAGTTGAAACATTAATTAATGGTCCTTTTAAAATACCATATGTATGTGATGAGAGACTATATTTTAAAAGAAAATATAAATAGGTTGTAGAAGGGTATCCTTCTTCAGCACATTTTTTAAAATCATAATATTCTTCAAAATCTTGTGATAAGGTAAAATAATTGAAAATGCCTAGATATTATTTACCTTTCCTGAAAATATGAGAATATTGTGAAAATAGTATTTTTCTAAATACAACCCATGATCCACGATGATAATGAGGTATACTGGAGGTGTTTGATATCTCAAACAACTGCATGCAAGTGAGTTGTATGCTGGAAAATTTTTCATAATCATCCAAACATGAAATTGCAATAATTATTGCAAGAAAGTCATAAGGATGAGATATTAATGTCATTTGAGATTCTCCTCCTTCCATTTACTTGATCTAAAAAAGTTTTAAACCATGGATTTAACTAAAATATTAAACATAGGGACTAATCATTTGTTTAACGAAAACTCCTAACCCCTAAAGTTGTCTAAACCGGCCTCTGATACCAACCATAAGGATCTAGCCTTAAAACCTTACATAATCATGAATTAAAGGAATAATTCACATAGAGGATCTTTGAAGTTTTATATTTTTAGAGAATTATGACATAACTTTTAAATCTAAAAAATTTACAAAGCTGCCAATTATACTAAGTTACTATAAAACAAAAACAGTTAAAAAGAAACATATCTAGTTCCATGTTTTAGATAGCATGTCTTTCCATGATCTCATCCTTGACACTATTCATCTTTAAGTCCAGTAGAAAACATTTCAATAACATGGGATGAGCATAAAAAAACCCAGTAAAGGATGCACAAGGAATGAAAACTATTAGTTTTTTAAAACAACAAGTAAACCATGAATACTTTATCAAAGTAATACTTTTCACCTTTATGAAGTAGTAGATATTTTTCACTGAATAAAATATCATTACATACCCTTTTGTAATAAAAATATTACCATAAAACCCATATAAAGTACACATAACATATAAAGGTAACTTGGGACATTAACATACTTAAATGGAATAACCATATAGTCGACTTCTACACATATCACTACGTTGAACAGTCATACGGCCGACTTCCAAACCCAATGCATTGGAGGTTATAACATAACCACCTGTTCTAGTATTCACGGCACCACCCATCATTTGGTTTATCACGTAACCACCCATCAAATGTCTGAGTACCATTATAAAATCATAACACATAAAACAATTATAAAGGAAAGAAAACATTTCTACATTTCAATCAAAATATATCACTTAAATATATTGAAATAAAAAATTAATAATAAAAATCATTTTCAATACAAAAATACATAAAAAGTATATCATATTTATTTACTTTTAAAAACATTAAGTCTTGTTTAGGAATCCAAGGATCAAATAATACTTGTGGTAGTAGAAAGGTCATTGTGACCACATACGTTAAAGAGAAACATACGCTTTGTCATTTAGTAAATTGATTCGTACAGAGAAGATGCCTTTTTAATAAAAGTAACTGCCAAAGGGGTTTATACACCTTATAAAATAAAGTTCTGTATGAAACAAAATATGCCTAAATGAAAGGATATTGAGACGAAGTCCCATACAAAGATGGTATCTTTAGATTAAGGATAAATCAATTAAATAATTTATATGTGAAAAATATAAATACATCCAATATAAGTGGATATTAAGTGTAAAAAAATCAGATTCATTCACACGTATTCAAGGAGTATATGTTTAACCCAAAGGTTTGAAATTGAGTTAACAAGTTCCCTTGCAAGAATTCGACAGCCTAACAGTGTCACTTTAAAATTCATAAAATGAGTTGAAGAGAGAGAAAATTGTATCTCATCACATGGACATAAAATTTACATAAATAAGGATATAGAAGAACATATCCCAACATAAGAAGATGTAAATTAAAATACATAACATGAAGAAGTATTTTTCAAGAAAAGGAGGGTGAAAGGTCCCCCTACCTATTTGGGTAACTTTGGAAACGTACACCCCATGGAAGAAGGGTCATACAATGAAGACGAAAATACCCATAAATGATATTATATTACACAAAGTGTATAATAATAGGATTTACATACACCAATTAAATGAGATGGTGGAAAATGTAGCATATATCTCACGGGAATAAAAGTGAGATGATAAATCCCTTACGAAAACTCGGCAGCCTAACAGCGTCACTTAAAACATCAAAAAATGGATTTATGAGATAAAATAGGGTATCTCATAATATGAACATAAAAATTACAGAATTAATAATATAAAATAACATCCCAAAACATAAGAAATATGAGCATAATAGAAATGACACAAAATATAGTACTTAAAAGGAAGAGAGAGGTAGGATCCTTTACCTTAAGTCCGACTTGTCTTGTTCGTTTCATTATATACCTGAATAATAATCATTAGTCTATTAATATTTGCTTAATTAAATCCTTTAAAGATTATTATTCAATTCATATCACATATTATAATGTTATAATGATTGGTTAATAATGTGAGTTCATATCAGACGTTTTTGCCGATGTTCTGTACATGTGTCAAAAATGAACTTGTTTGAAAATGATTGTCAATGTAGTTATAAGTAAATATTCTCCAGAATAGTATTAATGATTTAAATATCATATATATCCCGTAAATATTCATTTTATACTATTCCATAACATTTAATGATAAAAATAAATTAAATGCACCATTCATGGAGACGGTAGGTCGTACGTACACATGAATGCTACTTTCATTTCTTTGTCATATTAATGGAATTACAAATAAATGATAGATATATATATATTATATAATTCCAGAATAATATATATGTTATATAGGTCACACATGTTCGGTAATTTCATTCTTTATACATTCAATGTATTGCATGAACGAGTCACATCACTTGAGGGTGTGGTAGTCAACAATTCCTCAAATTAAATTATCGCATTTGCACAACATGCAAAGCATAATGGTATGTTTTAAATGTAAAATAAATAATAATATATAGGAATTAAATATAATATATATCATATATAAATATAGTGCCATCATAATGGCCACCATGAGAGGTGGTATTAGACGATAGAACATTCATCGTTTCGTGAGGCAGTAATTTGCTATCCACGGAAACAGTATGTTTTTTAACCATTAGACGGAGGTTTTTGTAAGTTTATCTCGAATATTTCTCATAAAAACATCTTAGTATATTTAATATTCTTGTTTTGTTACAAAATAAAGGAGTAAAAGAGTCTAGGGGGTAGGACAAGAAAAATATAATAAAATAACACATGTGAAGACATTACCTTTATATCGGGTAACTCCTCTTGGTTTTAACCAAAAGGGATTCTTGAAGAGATTTCCACCAAAGGGAAGGCTTCTAGGATGATGAGAGGTATTTGGAAAGATAAAATTATCAGGGTTTGTCCATGAAAAAGGATTGAAATGTGTGGGTATGTTGGTAGAGTTGGGGGCCTTTTATAAGATGGAGGAGGGGAGCTCTAGAAATGTTATAAAAAGTTACTTTATTATAAAATTATTTTCGTATATCAAAGGTCCCGCATATTATATATTTTGAGGATAATTTGATAAGAGTTCTAAATATACCCATACAATAGGTTTTTTACAAGTGTCGGTCTTAGATTTTACATTATCATTTCATTTTATTTAAATCGTTAAATAATGAGGTAATCACGACATCATCATCGTGTCATAAATAATTTAATATATTTAATATTTAAAAATTATGGAAAAAATATCATGATGTAGGAAATATTTTTAGATTTAGATTTAATATTTATATTAAAAAAATATGACTTGTATAACCCCATGTAAATATTTTTATAGTAAAATAGTACCTGTTTGTGACATTTTTATTTTAACTTTAAATAAAAAAGTATTAATGTCATTTTCATACCCAAGTGGCTAAATGAGGTCCCCATGTTTACCCATGGATTTTCTTTGTTGGACATGAATCAAAAAATAAGGGTAGGACATGTGTCAAGGTAATTTCATATCATAATAACATTATCTTTACTTTAAATTACATTAATTACCTTTAATCGCGATTAATAAAACCTAAATTTTACTATTCACCAAACAATTATTTTAATCCCATTGAACCAAATTTTACATCCTAATGAAAACCATGTATGTCTGATTTATGAAAATCAAATCACAGAAGTGGTAAAGTTTCATTTAAATTAAAAATCAGTTTTTTAACTACCACGTAGTGGTTTCACTATTCATCAAAAATGGATGTTTTTCTAAAAAATACCAAAAATTAACCCTAACATATATTTGATATTCCAAATTCAAAAATTATTTCTATTTTACAAAATTCGACACATATAATTTGCATTAATTAACATAATAATTAATTCCCACAGTTAAAATATATAGCGTGTTTTTAAGAAACAATATCTACTAAAAGATTGACACTAGTTTTAGTCCAATCTCAATGTGAAATTAATTCCAATGAACACCATTGGATTAAATGGTAAAAATATACTCTAATTTAACTTTAAAACCAATTAAAAATATGATCTAATCATATAAATAAATTATATTGAAAAGAGGTTTTAACATTTTTCACTTATTCATTAAAAATGAACTTTATCGAAAAAATAACAAAAACATAAAAAATGTAAATCTTGATGTCCCGATTCTAAAGAAATATTTTATTTGGTCCAATATAATATATGAAATTTTGAAATAGTGGATTTAAAAAGGGTTCGAGACCAAAAGGTGGTTAATCGAACTTTTAAATAATATTAGAATATTTACGCTTAAAATTGGATTCATTCGCATTTTAATCCTCTCACATTTATTAGATAAAAGAAAAAATATTTGACAAAAATATATAATCATTTTTTACTTAGTTCGGTTCAATCCCGCCATTACAATGGCTAGGCGTTAACTTCCATTTAAAATAATATTTTTTTATTATTAGAGTGCAACATAAGATTTCCAAGAAACTTGTTGTTGCGTATTGGGTACGCCATCAAGCATAACATTCCCTTTAAATTAATATTATCATTTTATTAACATATATTGATCAATATGAAAATTTCATATTCTTTATTTACCTGGGGTGTTACACATGTAGTGGATGATAAGTGTATATTTAACCATATCTACGATAACAATTTTTTTGGATGTATAAATTTCATAATTATCACCATCTCCCCTCGGATTTTTTTTGGTAATTCACTTGATGATTGGGTAATTTGGTAGAATAGTTCCCCATAACCTTCTAATTAAAAAATTGTAATTTGAATGCTTATCCCATACACTTTATTTCACAAGCATGATTTATTTTTTCTCCACAAATGATGTCGAAATTATTTCCATTTATACCATTACTGATGCGTTTCTTTCTATAAGTATTGCATGTTATAATATTCCCCTCTATCTTAATACCATTATCAATCTATTTTTCTTCCATCATATTATTCACATAAAATATTTTTAATCCATAGAACTATGATAATTATATATCTAACTAGATATAAAAAGATAGTATATATTCATATGATCATAATTATTGGGAGACTAATTCCTTTCAATGTATGGGTCTAATATCATCAAATAAATAGTCAATATTTCTATTTGGGCTATGTATTTGGTATTCGGTATTCCTTACAAACAATTTAAGGTTATCCTTATACATAGAAAAATTTTAACCATCCTTTATTCTCAAACTAAATAAATTTCAATCTGTATCCACTCATTGTTCATGTGTAAAAATATTTTTACAGAAAATGTTCTTCAAAATACTTCTATTCCATACTCACTATTTCATCCACATCAAGAATTTCTCTGAATTAATGACTACCATTTATCTCCATCCATGTTGAGATGATATGACACCATGGAAACCTTCTCCTTTTCATTACCTTCTAATGTGAGAAATATCTTATCTATGGAACTTGTCTATTTCTTAGCATCAAATGGATTTATAGTTCCATTTAATGACAGTTGTAGTTGATTCATGAAGCAGTATAACATTGCTACACCACATTGTGGATAAATATGATTCTCTATATATGAATTTTTATTTGTCATAAACTTAGTAAGTTTCCACGATATAGTTATAAATTATTATATATAGCTACTACTCCATATCTATATTTAGTATCTTACCAAAAAGTAAATAACATCAGGGACTTTGTTCAATGATATGGTTCCCATTACATGTATTGGGAACAATTTCTAAACAATTTCATAATGTAGATTATATCATATCATTATGTATCAAAATTTAATATTTAAAAACTATTCAAAATCATTAAATAAATATAGAAAACTATGGATATAAAATCATAAGATAATAAACAATCATTCCTTGGGAATAACCTCAAATAATAAAAAAACTAATCCTTAATAGTTTTTTATAAATATAATGTTAATTGACCTGCACATATCCCCCCAGGAGTTTACAAATATATTCAAATTAAGTTCCCACTCATCGTAAACCAGAATGTTGAACGAGATACAATCAAATAAACACATTTTATGGTCATTACCCCAATATTCATATTTTCCAAATCCCCATTAGAATATAATTTCCAAACAAAGATCTATTTATAAGAAAACAATATATTATTATCTTACCATAACCTTATGATGTTATACTTTAAATGTAATTTTATTAAATTTTAATTATAGGTATATATATATTAATATAGAATATCTAAAGTCGTGTTCCCACGGTTTATACTAAACTTCATATGATACCAAATTGAATGAACCTAAACGCAATAGACTATGTCAGATGGTGACTTTATTACATTGGAACTACAAAGAAGGAATTGTATCCTAGTGGACCACATATCATTGTTGTCTTATAAAACTAGATACATTCATGAATATAACATTACATTTTAATACAAATAAAAATACAATATAGTATTTTTTGTGAAATAAATTATTTAATTTAGAATATCAATAATTATCATTCATATTACACTTCCTAGAATAATATGTGAATGAAATATAAAAAGGTGATTATATCGGATTTTTTATAAAGGTATGTGTATAGTGATAGCTAATAATGAATGAATAATATGGACATAATATATGATAATCAAATAAACACATATAAATAATCCTATAAGTTAAAAAAAATACATGGTTACCATAAGAAAACAAATAATCATAGGGAAATCAATAATTTTTTATATAGTTATTGAATTTTTAATGTTGGAAATCTAAAATGTGCCATCAAGGCCACCTACCTAGACATATTACATAAATGGGTAAAGCCTCAGCCAAATTCCCAATTTTTTTTGTCACATGAGACCTACTAGTGTATTGTGGGTCTATATTATTTCACTCCTCAGATTTCAAATAAAAATTCAGACATATTCATCATATAAATTACCAATATAACTTTAAAGACATTCAATAAAAATAAAAAATAGCTGATATTGGATTATGTATAATATATAATATGAATAGTTTCCCTTGTAAAACAGATCATTAAAAATATTTATTAAACAATTGTAGTCTATCAATAGATCATATTCATAGTATAAAATTAACAATATATGTTTACATAGATTAAAATACTATAAAAATATCACATGAAAATTTCTTGGGGAAAATAATGTGTTCACTTGAAAATAAAATATTTAATATCAATAATAATTCAAAAAATATTAATGTTTTTTTAAATAATGTATTAAAATTAGAATGGAGCCTTTAGATAAATGATAGGTCATGATGTAAGGATATTATGTTCATTACATCTAATTTAAATTAAAATTCATTTCCCACTATAGTAAAAATATAAAAAATAACATGTTTATAAAATGAATAGTTTATTTATTTAAGTATTTTTTAAAAATGTAATAGTTTTTTAAAAATATCATTTATAAATGATTTTATAAAGTTAAATATTTCCTTTTTATGTCATTTTTAAGAATAATATTAACATGGATGTGAAATAAGGTTGATATTGTAGAGAAATGAGGTTGGTTTTCCTTAAAAATATATCAGTATCTTGATTAATTGGAGAGATGTAATGAAAAGGAATCATTTAAATTTAAGTAAATAACTATATGATAAAAATAATATATTCATTCATATATAATGATTAACTAATTTCACTAGTGGATATAAACATTAATAATATATAAAAATGATTACATTGTGAAATAAACCCATACTCTAGGTCCAAATTCCATTGAATGTGTCCAAACATCCTATATAATAAAGGTATATTTATTTTATATATATATATATATACATCATAACCATTTTTTATATATATCACATCATATATTAGTAACTTATAATCTTTTATCACCCATTTTTAACAATACTTTTTTAAAATAATTTTTATGGGTAATAACTGCTTAATTTTTCATATATGTTTTGGTTAAGTTGGTTTAGACCTTGTACATTTTCATTGGTCCATTTTATTTATAATTTTAGTATTAATATAAATATAATATATATTCATTATTTATGTATTTATGTTAATCCATCAATGTTATAGATAGTAAAATTAATTACAACACTTATAGAGAGAGTTATGATTACGAACACTTGAATGTCGTTTTCATTTTTAGACTGATCAAAATAAATAATATAAAAAAAAATTTAAAAAAATATTATAATATCATATATATAATATATATTAAAAATCCATCCTTATAATCATCCATGTAAGTACTAATGGAATTATTAATTACATCACATTGCAGAGGTGGTAGTGCACACGTACTCCCAAACGACGTTATTGTTTTACAACAAATTTGAAGGTAAGAATGTAAATATTATTTTATAATTATAAAATTATAAATATTTTTTAAATTTAATATATATATATATATATTAAATATATAATTATATCATATCATGAGAGGTGGTGACTGAAAATGAATTATATCGGTTTTTGAAACGATAGTACCCTATATACGTGATCAATAATTCTATATCAAATTTGATATAAGTGGAAATGAATGTGTTATTAAAATAACATAAATACAAATAATTATATTTCAGATAAATTTTTTATTATTTAATAAAATTTGAATAATACTTCATGTAGGTATTTGTAAAATAAAAATAAAAATGATATATTAAGAAAAATACCTGTTCTTCGGACAACCACTTCATGTTTACACAAAACCCCTTACTAAAACGGTTTTGTAATAAAACAAAGGAATCAGATACATTTTAATGGATTTAAAGAGTTTATTTTGTTAATTAATTTATGAACCAAATTTATTTTGAGGTGTGAATAAAATAGAATAGTATTCTCCCTTTTATAAGAATGAAGGAGTCGCATTTTTTTGAATACGAAAAACAATTGAAGAATGAGAAGTCACTCAAAAAACCAGTACCCCCAAAATTGATAAATAATAGAGTGTTGGAAATATAGTTTTTATAATCACATCCAAAACATAAAATGAAACAATTTTCTAACATACTATTCCATTTACCTCTATGTTTACTCAATTTTAATATTTTCATTTTCACCATAGTATCTACATTATACCTAAAAAATTTATCCATTAAACCTTTAAATTTTATAGTATATATTAAATTAAATTTTACCCACATATTAAAACTACGAAATCTAATTTATCAAAAACAACCTTTGTTTCTGGAAATTTAATTTTTAACTCATGCCCTTAAATTTTGTAAAACACAATTTGAAACGTAACCTTTATAAAAGAGATTTATTATTTTAACAATTCATTATGAACAAAACATAGTATTCTCTTTATTGAATAATATTAATTAAATTTATTCTTAATGTGGAATCCATATTTTCAACTTAAATTCAGAAAAATTTTATAATCTAATTTAAAACTAAACCTTTAAAAGTGATGAAAATTGATCTCCCAAATAAAATGTGTTCTTAATTTTATTTTATTTTTATATGAAAATAAAACTATAAATGTATTCAAATTAACTAAATTATATTATTAATAATATTATTTAAAAAAATAGGTTTATAACAATTTTAAAATAAAATTTAACTTTTTAATTACTTTAAATTATACCAAAATTTTTAATAAAAATTAATATTTTCACTAATCATTAAGAAATATAATTTATAGAAAATTATCAAAAAATAACTATAAGATAATTAATAAATATTGATTTATTAATATTGTTGCATTTTTTATATAAAATATATAAATTGTAAAAATGTATTTTGATTTATATAAAAATTTCCAAAAACATGTCTTTTACTTTGAAAAGATATATATATATATATATATAAATTATAACCAATGGATTTATTTTATATGTGTGTAAAATGTAAATAAATTTTAATTTGCTTAGTATTATTCATTTTTTTAAATTTAATAGTTTAATTATGATGTTATACTATATTATATTTTATTTAAACATAGGGGTTCTTGTATCACTAGTGATAAAAAGATATTAAATTTATGTAAAATCAAATATATCATACTATTATGGGGTGTTATATATCATATGGTGTTGAATAAAGATGCATTCTTATAAAATAGGTTACAAAATGACGGTAGGTGTTACAGTGTGATTCCAAGGGGTATAATTGGTCTTATTAATCCAATCATACCACTAAATGTTTGTTGTAATACCTTGGATGCATGAAGAGAGACATTCCCTATGATTTGGGAGAATCAAAAAATAACCCTTCATCCCAAAAAGAATATATTTCGTGATAGAGGGTGTCATTCCATTCCCAAGGCCTCAATAGTTTTTTTAGTATTTGTATACGCTTGTGATTGTAAGCACATCCCATTTTTAATTTATGTTTCGGTATGGTCTCACAGAGGGCCATTTGACCATATAATACCCATTCATTATTCCCCTTGGACCCTTAAATTTTTGTTGGATCATGGTGGTGTTTTTAGTGGATTTTTTATACAACTCCCTCCATTGTCTTCCATTTTGGATTACACCATAGCTCCCTGTTTATAAATTAATTAGTTGAGGGTTTTATTATATATTTGTTTGGAACATGCTGGAATAAGGTGAGGATTATGGGCATTTCATGTGGCATGGAAAAAAATAGGACCTATAAGGTTGATTAAAAGGTACTAGGAGCAATTTTATTTTTGGTGAAGAGTAATTTTGAGTTTGTATAAAAATATTAATTTTTATATTAAATTGAATAATTAATTATAATTTTTCTAAATATCTATTTTTTTAGTTTTGTGTGATATTGGTTCTAGGGATCATAAATTGATTCCAAAATGCTCTAAATATATCAATAAGGGGAAATTCCATTAATGTGGTATGTGGTCCCATTAATAAATATTCATAAGCCTATGTATACTGGTTTCATTCCCATATGAATACTACATCATAACAAATAGTGGGAATGGGAATTTTTGAATTGTAAAAAAAGATTTATGGTAGAATTAAGCCTCATTTTGTATGATAAAATTTTTCTTAAACAATTCTGGTAGTTGGGATAACTAATAGGAAAGTATTAAATGGGCGATGAAGTCAAATGAGATGATGAGAGACCTCTGGTAGGTCTTGTGATATGAGGAGAGACATCGATATCCTCGGTAGATAATCATATGAATAGTCAGCTGGAATGGTGGGATTGCGCCTAATAGAAAGGGTGAGATTTCAAAATGACTTATGCCTAATGAGGGAAATCCACCAAGGGGTGGTTTGAGATTTGGTGATCATTCTGAGCGAGTTGATTTATCGATCACCTAGAGTGTATGATGAAGATGTTTTTATAGTATTTTATAGGTTAATAAAATTCCCTTATGAGAAGTGAGGTGAGACCCATGTGTGGTTTATTGAAACTATTTGGGACCTAACATCTGGTTTATAAGTGGACTACACTCATAGGGAATTGTTTTTTTTTTCATCTTGTCAGGAATCGAATTGATAATGGTTTTCATTGAGTTTTTATAGGACCATGGGGACGTGGTTAGAGGATACATTGAATTGTGGTGTCAAAAAGTGGTGAAGACCATGAGATGATATTGATGATCTATAAAGATTGTGTGATTGGTATCAAGCCATATGTTGTAATACTTATGTGTGGTTATAATTTCTTGTTATATAATATGGATTCTAATGTGGGTTTGGGGATCATGGGGCCTACACACAAAATGAGTGATAATATTCTTGTTAAACTTCTAGGAGTTAGACTGAGTCCTTGTTGTGTATTAATTTTTGGTATACCACTAGTAGTAAGGTACGGATTGAGATTTGTTATATTCACATAAAGAAAAAATTCATTGACTCAGCGTGAGTCAACTAGACCATCCTACCAAGCCAGTCAACCTCTCATGGTGAGTTATAACAAAGATTAAAAAGGAAGTATAGAATAAATGCCAAAACAAGATATACAACTACTTATAATGTAGATTAATCTAAATAAAACAGAAACCATAGAATCCAAGAAAAACTATAATTTATGTCTAAACTATACTAATAAGTATCAATGTAACAATATGTCACCACTAATCTATCCGAAACGGAAAGAAATGTTCATAAAAGAATCCATCATGATACAAGATCCCCTTCTATTTACAATTTTCCTACAATAAAACAACTTCAACAAATCTTTGTAAGTAGTTGCGGTTGATCATAAATCTTAGATTGATATTCCCACAAAATCAATATAAGTTATAATAATAATAATGTAGTATTTTGAGAATTTAAAATTAAAATTGTTTTTCAAATAATTGTTTATAAATAATGTTCAGATGTTAATTTTTCATTTATTTTTTCATAATATCAATTTTATATTCACTAATCTATGAATATGAGATGTATAAATGAGTATTAATAAATAATATCGATGAAATAGTCCATATTGAGAAACTATGTCATAAAACATAATGTAAAACAATGTGAGAAACTATTCATGACAAAAAATACAACATGTGATAAGTAAACCCAAAATAAAAATTCTCATCATATTAAGACTTATCCTATAGGAATACGTAATAGAAATAAATAAGCCTAAACTAATTCAATGTCATTAAAAACTAATCTCAATTTCAACTATAGTCCATAGATATCCCAAAAGTAACATATAGTGGTTCTACAGTAAATACGTCGTCCTATGTATCTTCCCAATGCACCCATGGTTTTGAATGTTCCCTGTTTTTCAAAATCCATTTCATGAACATGATCAGAATTTATAAAACTTATTTTCAATGAAAACCCATTTAAAAAATATAACATTCCATGAAATCCCTTGAAATCACAAATCACTTCAAATCATTTAGCCACCCAAAATAATTTTTCAAGAATAATAATAAATTCATAGAAGTAACCCATTGTATTGGAAAATCTACCTCAATAATGAAGGGAACCTATCTTCCCATAAAAATGGACATTAAAAACCCTCCAATTATCCTTAAAATAGAAGGAAAGGCATAAAATTGTAAAAAATTGATATATACCACTAATCAATAAAGAATATGAATGGATAAAAAAGATGGTGTCGTTGTCGCAATGGAAGGAAGTGATGGAATGAATCATAACATACCCATAAAGATGCACCACAACTACAATGATGATAAATCACTAATAAAATGATTTAGAATGATCAGAGATCACTAAAATCATTTGGGGTAGATCTGGGTCCTTCTATGGGAGGATGCACACTAAATGAATCGTTAGTCACCCATAAAAACCACAAAAAAATCACTAATTCGAACAAATAAATGTTATGTAATAATTTTCCATTGATTATTTTCTCAACATAGTGTTATTCAAAAAAAATGAATCTCCATAGATTAAAAATCCAAGATTCGACCATTATATGACAATGCGCCTATTTAATGGCATCTAAAACCTTCCCACTATGAACATATTCATGACATGTTCCTGAAAACCAATATATGATGTGAAAAAATTACATTATGTGTAAATTCCCTTCTGATATAAAATAACTATGATTCTGTAGAAAACTCCAAACCCACATTTGGTGTCCTCCATACATAACATGATCCCCATAAATCCATTAAAATATTTGTGCACAATATCTATTAAATAAAACCTAGTTACATCCTATAACAATAGGTCATTTTCCCAAAAAAATGGATCTTCATCCATATTGTAATTTCTCATCCCATGAGCCACACATTGGTGTGCCATATCGGTTCCAAACATGATCTTAGGCTCCCCTCCCTATACCTCAATGCCTAAGAACTAATAGTTATGGTATAATATTGATCTTTTGAATACAATACCATCATTATTGAAGTATAATAACAAAAAAAAATAAAACAAAATAAATAATATAATAAAAACAAATACAATCTACAATCACATGATGACAAAAATAGGAGTACAATATCCAAAAATTAATAGTAGATACATCATTCTCAAATATGTATCATGTGTCAATATGGAAAAACACAAAATAAATAAATATAGTGAAAACTCCAAAGTAGATCTTGAATCACTTATGTTTCCCTCATACATGTTCTATTCCAATCTTCCCTCTATCGTAGAAGTCGTTCCCTTATCCTTTCATACAAACATTTAGTCAATTCGTGTACCGATAATGAATCTCGAGTATGTTGTGAGTACAAAATATTGGTCCCCCATTAATGGCGTCCAAAAAAATATTAATACTATAACGGTGTATGTAATTGTATAAATAATAAAATATAAATAAAAAGTAAATTTTTATAATTTTTATAATTTTGTAAATTAACCAAGTAATCCCCCATGTTCTCGAGGACACTAGATCCTCAATACCAACGTCGGACTACAAGAACATTTAAAGTATCCAAAAGGGATATCACATATCACAGTAAAATGGTTATAGATTAGTGTTTCATTTGAACTCAAAGTGTGGATAGTTAGATGCATAATCCAATACAGACATTTTGGGCCAAGATATATATCCTTAGGACCACATGAATATTTTAAGCATAAGTCTTTTACCCTCACATTGTTTATAAAAAACCATACATGTTGGCTTTTGAAGAAGTAATATATATGTCACACTCATTTATCACAACGCAAATTGATGCAATAAACCACGTCCCACACTCATTTATCAATATGTTTTTTTGATGTAATGAACCATGTCCCACTCACTTATATGAAATAATCACTTGTATAACAATTTCACATGTTTCATAATATCACATGAACCACATTCTTACATGTTTCACAACATTCCGTTAATTAATTATTTAGTTAATTAATGCAATTCAATAATTTCAGAATTGCAACATTCCATCAATTAAATAAAAAAATAATGGATCCCATTCAACAATCATAACATTCCATTGATTTAGTAATTCACAATTTAATTAATCTTAACCCTCATTTATAACACTCCATCATGTAATTAACTCACCAATTCACTAATCTAATCCAATAATCAAAACCACGCAATAAATAATTTACCAATTAGTTAACATAATTCCACAAGTTCAATTAATCCAATTACAGCATATCATTTTCAAATTTTAATTAAATTAAATCAGTTTAAACATCAAAAAAATTTCCCAATCATCAAAACATAAATTTCATAATTACATACATGAAATTTATATCACAAAATTGTGATTTTCACTTTATACAACCAACCACAAAATTGATTAAATGTCTCACCAACATAAATTCCTAATTGAAGTGAGATGATCAAGAATATAATGCGGAGTGAGATGTAGATCTAGAAACTAAATTCAAACAAACAAATTATATTTTTCGAAAACAAGATCTATATCCTTCACATTCCTAGGAAAAGATACTTTAAAAGGATCATAGAAATAATAGAGAGGATAATTAAATATTAGGGTATGATATTATGATACTGTGATAAGCGTTTATTCTCAATGTGAGCTTTGAATCATCATCTACAGTGGTTATGAGACCCACATATTTGTCTAGGAGCATGAAAAAACAAGATAAACCAATAATGGTCAATTTTTTTAAAATTTCACACTAGGGAGTGCCCACCTCACCTAGGTGATAGCACACTGGCATCCATATTTTTGACTTGAAATCCCTCTTTCCTAAGGTGAGTGACATTCATCACTTCATCAGTTATGTATACTCTCAAATTGAAAAGAGATGATGGGATGTTTGTACCTCATTCCATTGATTCCTCCTCTAAATTTTGCACCTAGTCTGGGTCTCAATTATGGACTAATATATTGTTGGAGAAACTATTTCCTAGTGCCCCCGATTTATGGATGACTCTTAGTTACACTGCATGTGTCTAGAAATTCCAATGGGTCTTGTCATGGGAACAACCATCTATCTTAGAAGTATTAATTTTTGGAATCAATGGCATTTATGGATTCTTGAACATCAATACACCTATAATCATCCTAACAATAGTAATTCTAAATGGTGTGGAGCCCAAAGGAATCCCACATTTATCACGAGGTATCATATTCTAGAGGAATGCCATCTGAGGGTTTCCTTAGCTGTCTCTTGTTTAACACGGTGTATGCCATAATTTTTTCATCATATAATTACAAAGGATCATGGGTTTAACATCATAAATTTATGGAGTGAACTGATGAGAACACTTTTAATGGTTGATCAGACAGGTACATCCTTTAGAGGGAGAACCTGGAAGGTTTACTAGATGGATGGATCAGAACACCCTTTGAGGATGTAACCCAGAGTGGTGCATCCCATAATGTAAAGTGTTTCCACCATGAATAGGTAGAACCCTTGAAGGTGGAACCATGGATTACCATTTTATGGGTTTGAATTCCACTCATAATGAACCCAAGTAATGTGTCCAATAAATGGAATAATTTTACTCAATGAATTCTAATTTGAGGCCACTAAGGGTGTGTCCAGGAGTTGGATCCGAATATTGGTGTCAAATTTTACCATTAGTTGGGATTTAACATCCGAGATTCATCCTACATAACCTATGTTGAAGTTAGGGATCAAAACAAACATACATTGAAATAGATATGTGGGGATTTTTCATGTTAAGATGGCCATCAAATGTAGATTTCGCTTGGTTGGATTGTGTGGGGCATACACACAATGACTGATTGAGAGATTCTATGACCAATAATGATGTGTATGGAAGAATCTCTCTATGATATAGTTGTCTGGGTACGAATCAGGATAGATATAGAGGAAGTGCTGAGGGAATGGTTGGAATGGATGGAGCATTGAGAATGTTGGGCTTGAACCTCATAGAGGCTTCCTACATACCCTATCTAGAAGACATGTATAAAAGAGAACATAGTTATTATAGGGTTATTTGGACATACACCAAATGAGGTTTCCAAAGCATGTGGTGTAGGGATTACACATTGAATATTACAAGGTGGACCCAAAGGTGATGAGAACTATAAATTAGGAATGATCATCAAGACATATTGTGGATTGGGCGAATGACCATGATATGATTGGATTGTGGTCGAAGTTGAGATCTAAGATGTGAAATCCTATTAGGAGAGCACCAAGGTTTACCAATTATTATATTGAGCCTCATAGAGGCTACTTACATACCTTGTTTAGAAGTCATGGATCAATACCCATGTAATTTGGTAATTCAGATATTATGCATGTTTAATGGCCCTCGATGGTTGAAAATGGGGATTACTCGTGGATGGATTCCCAAAAGTAGTGTTATAGGGTCACCAGTAACTTGTAAGACCATGATAGTCATGATTAGTGTAAGAAACAAGATAATGTCAATGAATATATGGTCACATCACGAATAGTAAATCATAGAGGGATGGAGTGGGGCTTATGAATATGGGAGGCCCATGGAGAAAAAGGAAAAAAGGGATGTGGATGTGGTGTTAAGAGTATCTAATGACCATCCCCTCTTTGGTATTTTCACTCAGAGGAGGAAATGAAGTGAAAGAATACAACCTCCTCCAAGAAAGTCTAGGGGATAGCATTAGGATGGTTTCCTTTCCTTACAGTAATATTTCATTCCATTCATGGAGGATCTCATTCTATTTGAGTAAGATCTCACTTTAGTGGAGATGATTGTGCATGGAAAATTTTGGAGGCAGGGAACCCCATGTGCATCTCATGGGGTGATGATATAGATTAACGTCTTGTGATGAGGATGATGGTGCTTGGAAGATTGAAATCCTTTGACAGAGATGTGGATGACTCACTCCTTACCCCATGGAATTACATGACTGATACCTATCCATAAATGTGTACGGGAATTCACTATCAATTCCTATTGTGAGTGAGGGAGAAGAGTGGTCAATATTGGGATTCATATTAGCATAATTATGAGAAAAAGAAATATATATTATTGTACATATTGAAAAAAGAACTAGTTATTGAATAAAAAGGCGATAAACATGATGAAATAATAAATAACTTTGTAAAACCCTATAGGGCCACACATAAGACGGTATCTCAAAGAAGAATACCTCACTATGAGGTTCTTCGCGAAGCAGGGTGACCCTTCGTTAAAATGAAGCCTTGTATCAAGGAGAGTGTTCTTCATGAAGGCCAAATTCGCAGTGAATCCTTGAGTACCCTAAAGGTCCTCGCAAATATGTTATAATAACCAGGACCTCTCTCTGCCATTACATTGTTAAACTCCAGTGTCTGGTGGATTCTGAGAGGTGTTAGGGACTCATTTAAACAGTTTTCAAAAAATTATAGTTTTCATATTGTGGATTCATTACTGTACTATCAGTGGTTGTGAGACATTTCAATACATTTAGTGTCGGAGAGTCATTTTTGTACTGTTGGTGTCGGTGTGTTATTTTTGTACTATCAGTGTTGTTGAGTCATTTTGTACTGTCAGTTTTGGAATGTTATTTATGTAATATTGTTGTTTGTAAGTAACATTATGTATTATCGGTGTCAGTGAGAAATTATTGTACAGTCCATGTCGGCGAGTTATTTTTTAATGTCAATGTCAATGTATAATTTCATAAACATTTATTGTTGCAAATTCATTTGGAACGGTCTTTTTCAGTGAGTCATTTTGAACTGTCGATGTGGGCATGTCATTTTGAATGGTCGATGTCAGCGTGTCATTTTGAATTATCAGTGTAAGCATGTAATTTATTACTTTTGGTGTCAGCGTCTACATCATCATTATTATCAATTTCAGTGTTAGCATTGGCTTTAGTGTCATTATCCTTGTCGGTATCCGTTTCAACACCATTTTTCCATATTTTTCCAGTTTTTTCATTAATTCCCATATAACAATGTATTTGTTGAAAATTTAGTTTAAATGATTGTTTGAGAATTTATAAGGGAATTTAAAATGATAGTAATTTTATATTCAATATCTTAACTCTGCATGGAAATTTAAATAGTGAATCCATGTAATCATAACCATGATGAAAAATTATTGGCCCTTGAAACAGTCTCCCATTATATTGATATAGGATTTGGATTTTCTAAAGACGAGTCCCTCTATTCTCATTTCTATTGGTACACAGAGAACATTCCTTCCATAGATAATTCATATGCCTGTGGTAGATCCCTTTCAAGTTTTATTTTTCTTGGAGTTTCCTAATTCTTGTGTGACCCCCTATTTAACAAAAGGAGGAGATCTGGTCACCTATTATTCCATGTAGGTATTTTTATTCGCCTATATTTAATAATGTATCATGAAGTGTGGGTGTAGTATTGTTTCTTGAGGATTATTATATCCTTTTCTATAACTAGAAAATAATAGGTAGTGAATATGTTGATCAAAACATAATCATATTGTTACAATAATGGGCAGTGAACTGAAGATAGTTAGATGTTGATCATTTCTTTAATTATTATCCATGTTTTCTTGTTTTGAATAATTTTTTATAAGGTGTTCCGAAAATCATGGTTGTTGGGGGCCCTTATTTTCACACTGGTGATGCTCTTTATATTTTGTTGATACTCTCTTGAATGGTCATAACATGAAAACCTTATTAATCACATAAACTTTGTAAAAGAAATGGATGCACCAAGATCAAACATATTCTATGATCACCCCTATTTTTTAATGTGATATTAAATAACACCTATTTGAAAAATATGGATATGTTTTTCTTGATCGTGTGGTTTTGTTCTATGTTTTATTGCATAATGTGGTGGAAATATGGGTTTGTAATGGGAATGGGTAATGATATGTGTGTGTGTGTTGGGACTACTGTTTTTGTTGGTGTATTCCTATGTGCATTGTGTACATGGTGGAACAAGATGTTTGGTGGAATATCATGTTGAGAGTTTTATTGATTGTGGAATGGATGAACTTTTAGGCAGTGGGACTGCCTTTGGTTTTATTATGGCTGTCGAATGATATTGTGTAGTGGGACTGCACAGTTTACATTTATATCATCCATGGGTTGGAATTCAGATTCCTTTATATAAAATATATGTGTTTTTTTGGGATTTTTACAATATTATCTCCTTATATATTTTTAATTAAATGGTAATTACATCAATTTTCAGTGACACTCTATACCCTTGGTGCTAGTCTCCTCTCTAGAGCCCATTGAAGGTGGGACTCAGGGATCATTATCTCTCCCATAACTTCTTGAATGAAGGGCTAGAAAATTTTTGTCCCTTCCCTCATCTTGAAGAAGGTAGATCGTGACATATTCCAAGGGCATATGACTTCCTAAAAGAAATCCTGACCATATGATGGGGTAAATAAAAACATGGGAAAGAGGGGTTCATGATAATCCTGTTCCTTGGGAAATCCCATTCAGTAGAGTTCATGGTGCTCAAAGTGCTCGATGAAATGGGAGGTGGAATGTTGAATGGTTGGTTAACAATAGTTTTTTTGGGGGTAGAGGAAGAAAATTATTAATTTCAGAAGGGGTTGTGTGGTTTTGTTCGGTCTTCAGCGAAGTAAACATGATATCCATGAAGCACCATGGGGCTCATTAAACTCGCATATCATTCTGAAAACATCAGTTATGATGATGTATGGGCTCATTAGAGTAAAGGATCCTTCCAAAAAACATCCTTCATGGTGATCATGTGGATCATCAAACTTACTAATCCTCTAATCATCGATCTCATTCCTTCTTGTGGATTTTTATATTTAAGAATGAGCTTCATGAGGCAGACCCCTGTGATAATATAGTGGCATTTTAACATGGATTTAAAATCCACCAGCATTGTCCTTTATCAACATATTTCGTGGAACATATTTTGATGCTGAAAAATATCCCCATATAGAATGGGTGACAATGGAAAAAAGAGGTCATATTATTGTGGTAAGACACTGAAAATTGAATGATCGTGACACTCTCTCATGATGAAGGTCACACAATGATCATTGGGTGATGACTCTATTAAGAATGGGGTGGGAATAACTCCACGATGCTCAGATAGGTGCCTCCTATAAATATGGTGTGAGGGGCCCATTATCTGTACTGGACCTCCATGAAAAATTCTGACTGCAATTCCATTCCATGAAGACGTCCACCCAGCAAATGAACTTTTAGAGCTAGGTTCCTCAGACCATTTCTCCACAATTGCTGTATTGCCAATTGTAGAATCATGATCCTCGATCTCTAAATAATATACGTAGTTTCTACTATGACTCTATGTTCCAGTGTAGTGAAAAAATGTCTCCATGAAAGAACTCCCGGAATACATTCATGAAAATTGATGTAGCCCCGAATCCAAGGTTTTTCATGATGTTTATCAAGATTTCCTCGGAGATTCTTCCTCTAGGGATGATATGATGAAAAATATCATCATTGGGATGAATTTAAAAATCCGTTACAATCAAGAATCATTTTTGGAGCTTCTATTAGAAGTTTACAATGGATACCGATTGTGTAAGGGGTTTTTGTTGAAATACATGAGTCTGAGGGACAATATCTCCATCTTAGAGTCCTGTAATGATGAACTGGCTTCCTAGTTTAGTGGTACGCCATGTTAGTAGAGGCAGAACTGGGATTATGATGGCCATAATAGGAAGGATCATTCACCGATCAAAGAGGAATGTCTCTACAACCAACTCATCAAAATTGATGGGATGCCATTTGAATCATAGTCATCTCAACCATAGTAATATAAAATCCTTAAGGTGAGGTTAGGGAACCTAGAAAAGGGTTGGGCTAATTACTGGGACCTGCTACAAGGTGGAAATTTCATAGAGGAGTGGTAATTGACCTATTTTGTATGTGCATCATGTGAAGAATACAGAGTATAGATTAGGTGGGTAGGCCGGTATGAAGTGGGATGGGCTTCCCAATTCCATGTTTATCAACTGAAGGAAATCATGCCAGAACTGGTGAGTAGATTGTAGTTGATGACAAACTCCTTCTATCTGCATCCTGAAGAGGTCAGTATCATCCCCTTGTATCACTATCATATTTCTTGAATCCCTATCCAAGGGGATATTTATGATAAAATTTGAGCAGTCCATAACCTATGGGAGGATCCAGAGTATATTCAATACATGTAAAAGATGATTATTGATCTACTGTCAAGAATATATAAATATAATGAAACAAAAAGGGAGTTCCATGTCATGAAGTGGTGCATTAATTTCAAAAACATCCCTACATAGTGTCCTATTGAGGGGAGAATGAACCATTGAAACTGCCCATGAGGCCCCACACATCCTTGATAGGTGGTCAGTAAGGCATGAAAGGCTCTTTCTGGTGGATCCTAGAGGAAATCCAATGGAAGCTGTAGAGGAATACTATCAACACCAAGGGGAATCATATAGTCCGGTTATATGGGCCCATATTGATTCTTGTTTTTTGGGAGGATTCTTCCAGTGATAGATATTCATATTGAATCATGAAAGACCACATTCACATTGGTGGCGATGCTGGAAATTGTGTAGCACAACAACCATGGTTTCTTGTTGATGGTAAAGTTGTATATGGTGGTTGGGAATATCAACGAGTGGAAGAAGATGTTTTATATGTGAATTATGATCCACTTAATATATGGTAGAGTGGCAGTATATATGGTGGGGTAAGAATACAAGAATACCATTTACTCTACTAACATGAACATTCTATAGTCATTTCTGAATGTTTCAAGAAAATTACTTTTCAGGATAAACACGATGATGATGATGATGAACATCATTTGGAGGGAATATGAATTCAAATTTCATATATTAACATTGCTAATGAGATAGTTCACTAATGATTTTATGGGAACCGAAGAGCATCAGTCATATCTCACGGCCTTTCAGGGTCGAGTACTTGTGGCATGGGTGGACTACAAGCTGATATGTGAACTGTATACCCCACAGTAATTTATTAGGTAGTAAAAATTTCTATAGATGCTGACTTCAATGGTGTACCTAGCAATAATACATGAAGATCACCCATGAATGTTGAGGAAGATGCGGATCATGTTTATCGGTGATGATGGAATGATGTGGATCAATCTGCCTCTTCCATCATCTCTTATGGTCTACCCAAGACATATGAAAAGAGATGGGATGATATCAATCTAGGAGAAACACTGAAGAAGATTATCATTTGATCCATTGTGTGGGTGACCCCACCTCCTCGATTTTGGGTCTAAATAGTGACGAGGGTACATTGTGGCGGTAGGGCTGATGCATATCGTGTTGGTGGAGCTACAGTAACAGAGAAAATATTTCCAAGGAATGCACTGGATAGAAGTGGAAGAAGAGTAGCATAAGTTGGAATAGTTGTCCTAGATTGGCAATTAAAAATGAAAGGAAACCACCTAGTGGGTTCCATAGAATAAATAATCAAGCTTCTGAGAAGAATCTTTTTTTCATGGATATACCAAAAGATTGTATATTCCTTATATCTTTGGAATCCTAGTATGTCAACATGAAATTATTCATTACATGAAAATTGGGGATCATCATAACCAATTTGAGATAGATATTCTTGGAATAGGTGATTTCAATGATGGTTTCACATATCCCAATTAGAGGGGGAGTAGTATGTGGATGATCTAGTTGATATATTGTAATCTCGAGGCACAATTCATCCCATGAAGGACCACGTAAAAGTGTTTCAATATATAACCTCATCACCACAACTGTCAACAATTGAGATGAGGATGTTCTATCGATTTCTTGATGAATTAGGTGACTCGTGTGGGGAAGGTGTTGATAAAGGGACCCCTTTGGAGAAAGTGAGGTTGAATCCTCCAAGGAAACATCCATGGAATAATTTTTTCGAGATCTTGAACTATGGTCTAAACATTATCAGGTTCCATTATCTCCCTCATGTTTATACAGGTTCCTTGACTATATTGTACTCATGTAGGGAGGTCTTGAACTAAGGATCCCAACTAACAGAAGAGAAAGATAATCAAGGGACACAGTGGATCAATCCAAGGATCCTATTCCTCATGATGTAGTGTCATCATGGAAAATCATTGTTAAAGGTGATATTGATGATACCATTGAATTCTTGGAGCCTTCATTTATATATTTGGTCCACATTCAAGAAATCTAACTAGAAAAAAAATAGGATCATGAACAACTATTTCTTGATCACTGTATGTAACTTACATGAGATAGTCATACTTTTTCTTAAATAAACAAATTTGATAGAAATTTTCCCTCTCTAAATAGTTCTTCTAGTAGTGGCTTCCCTACTTGTGAGGATGGTCGGAGGTCCCAATGCTCCATTCAAGATATGGGTGGTGGTCCATATGGGGCTAGGTGTCCATGTTGACCATGAAATATCCTCTATTGATCATTCATTCATGATTTATACTGATTCTACTGTCATAGATAATGGGGGAGACCTTAATGAGGTGGGATCTAGTGATGAATATCTAACTCATGATATAGAGCCTGATCCATATGACGTGATTCCAAAGGAAGATCCCACTGCTGAATTTATTTTTGCATTTCCAGATTATGACCCTATAAACCCATATGAGTTAGATGAATCTAAATCTGATGTGGTTGTGGATAGTCAGGTTCCATGACACTGGTCATAGATGATGAACAAAAATTTTAATGAAAAATCTTCATATTCATAATAGATAAGTAAAATGGGGTCACTACACACCTTGATGCACTGTATATACACTAGAGGGGTTGATACTCAAGGTCTTCCCACACTGATCCAAGACTACATTGCTGAAAAGATAAAGGAAATAAGTCATAATTCAGATGCTTCCTCGTTATAGGATAATTCTAACAACATATAGATAGTCTAGGATGTAGAAAATGAGATTCAACATCTAGAAGAACATATTAATGAGAATTAGCCCTTTAAATGACTCAATCAGAATTAATTTCACGATTGAGGGTCTAGATGGTAGAGGCTCAATAGAAGTTAGATCAGGAAAACCATCATGTAGATGATACCCATGATGAGAAGGCCATGAATAGTTCAGGTCTAATGAAATTTTCCATATAGTCTTTTATTATGAAAGTGACCTCATGCAATGATAGTAGATCCTAGAGGCGACACTCCATATAGCGGTGGAGATATAACTCTCCATTTAAGTAGAATATCTATATGGGAAGTGTTTTACCAAAGTAAATAAACATTTTTCTATTTCATTTAACATTACTTCATGCCTGAACACACTTTTCCATGATATAATTATTTCATCTCAATCATATCTATGAAACAACCAATGATCAATCCCTATTCTTATGTGGGCTGTTCCTAGTATGATAAATAAGGAAAACCCACATAATCATTCAATTTTTTATGATAGTTTCAGATAATCAATAAACTCATGGGGTCTACTGTTATTTAATGACCTCCAATAGCATATTTGAAAAAATATGATGTGACTAGAGAACATGGCTCACAAAATATCGAATTTTTGTATCCCAATGTTTGTAACTACATGAACGAGATAATTCTAGACATGTCAAAATCTATCCGTACAAAGTGGAGTGAGGAGTGTGAATCCTGATACCTAGAATTCGAATCATGGTAAGGTATAGGTGAAGATATTCTATAAATACTGCCATGCTTGAAAAAACAACATATATATTGCTTATCCTTGAATGGGGAAAAACAAATTAGCATCTAAGGGTTACCATGTTGAATCACAGGACCTGTCTCGAATTGTCCTCCAACATTTTCTATGGAATTGGCCTATGATGGGAGGTGATCCATGATTCCAAGAACCATTCCATTATGGGGTCCCTTCACATGTGAATGTGGTTGAGGATCCTTGTAAAGGGGAATGAAATGTATAGAAATAGGTGAAGGAATGTTCGGATGGTCACCGACACTCTAGGGGTTATGATTTTGAGGCATAGAACAGAATGCTATGTGAATATCGGTCTGAATAATGATGAAACCTATCATTTAGGAAAGATTCATATCAGATTTCATGGAAGAACTGATGATTCAAATAATTCAGTAGAGGACATCTCAAACAAGGTCTTGAGATACATTGAATTTTTATTTCATGATAATGAGGATGGTGAACATGTAGTTCAATGTCTTTTGGTGAGGATGATGCATGATACAATTTAACATCATGTGATAATGACATGTCCCATAGTTTATATAATGTGAATGTTATGTTTGAATGAGATGAATCCAATGTGAATGTGATGTTTGAATGAGATGAATCCGATGTGAATGTGAAAAAGGTGTATTGGTAAACATTAAAATACCATAAAATAGGAGGGAATAGGGCATATGGGATGTGGCGAGAGACAAACAAATGAACTAAATGATGGAAAAGGAGACCCAAAACTATACCACATATCCCTAGGAGGATCCTTTTTTGAGGTCATAAATTTTGGACCAAAGGGGGTGTTTCTCCCGAAAGAATATTCATTATGTGGTGGCATAAAAAAACGTAGGAGAATGGGGACAAAGGATCCCCACACAGAAAACATATGAATTCCTGACATAGCTCTCATATAGTTTAAATTCATGTAACTTGGACTATGCTAAAGACAGATGGGCCGTGGAGGAATTATCATTCCAAGGAAACACATGTGACACATAAGGGATTACACCAAAAATGAATGAGGATAATAGGATCCCATGTAACACTTCAATACCTTAAGATAAGTTTCACACAATTTATAGACACAAATATTAGACCATGATCATTGCTAAGGAGCCAATGGTTTAAATTAATTTCGTTACTTGGCCCAAAGGAGAAATTTCCAAGCATCGCTATGTATCCAAATAGGATGGTAATAAAGCCATACATTGCTCTAGAAAATATCTATATTTTAAATTCATATAATCGTGTACTATAGGGGAAGAAATATATTTTAGGAGAACATGTGTGGAATGGTGGTGTGTAAAATAAGATGTGAATAAGGGATAATGGTCCACACCACACAACCGAATATATTCTAGAGAGTACCAGGGAAAGGCTATTAGTTTAAGGTCATCAATTTTCAACCCATGATTTTTTGAAACCCTTCAATTTGTGTAAAAAACTACTAAAATATATAATCCCTTGAGATCCACTCTTATTTTGGTAAAAAATGAGTTGAGAGAATTTTAATGACACATGAAATCACACATTATGGGAGTAAAGAAGTTGATTTAATGATGTCCCAACAACACTAAAATGCTTACTCAGCATGCATAGGTTCAAGGAGAGATAACACTGAGGGTGATGGAATGCCTCCAGGACATGAGGAGGTGGATAATGTCAATCCTACGGCCCAATATCCTAGACATGATGACTGTGGAATAACAATGAATAATTATTGATAACCATGCTATAAAAAAGAATATCCATATGATTTTACCATGGATGGGGATAAAAAAATGAGAATTTTTTGTTAGACATGTTCATAATGAAGGATTTCTCTCAAAATTTCATCCTAATACATCAGGGGTGTTTTCCTAGGAAAAAAAGGTGAGCAATGTGGTAAGACACCATGTCGTTATAGGGTCTATTCAGATGTGGAAGTCGATAGAGACCCAAATGAAGGGACACATTAATAATTTATATAGAATAAAGAAATTTCTATACATAATCTATAAATTTAGGTTCTTTGCTACATCACATATGATATTGATATTGGGGAATATTAGTTATAGGGATTCATCCCCTTTCTCAAGGAAAAAAAGATAGATCTGGAGGTAACTTGTAGATATGACATGGTAGTTGACCAACACCAAATGAAGAGGATGATGAGAAGGCGTAAAATGATTAAGGAACATATGGTTGGACCCATAGAAAAAATGTATCGGCATCACATCGTATCATAAAAGAATGGGAATCAAGCTAGATTTCATTCTAGATATCACTATATTTTAATTTCATGCATTAAGAATGGTGGTCTCCTTTACTTTTATCATCCTATGGCTAAGATGTTGAGAGTAATGAAGTTAATCATCATACAATTTGTATGTGAATGGGATGTACTTCAAAAATAATGCACATGATATGGCTGGTATAACTGTACATTAATGAATACTATTTATATCCATGTTGTATGATATGAATCTTGGGAATACTTATGTTTAGGAAAAAATAGATAGAATTGGGGTGTCACTAATAATACCTAAAAAATGAGAATAAATCAAGAAATAGTTCTTTAATATGTTATGGTAGAAGGCCATTTCATGATGTGATCCAATCTGATGAGGAAGCTGATGCATCCCATAAATACAATGGGGAATCCTAAACATTATCAGAGTAGGGTTCTAGTTTAATGTCGTTCATTGAGGAAATAACCTCAATATTAATGGTTATATAGTTTTTAAAAAAGTATAGAGTGTATCAAATGGGCATGGATAGTGTAATTCTATACAAACCTAACCTAAATGAGGCCAAATATGTCCAATGTTGCACCACATTTCCCGATGATACTTTTATGATTATCCCCAAAAACAGTAGTATGGCATGGATGGGAGGAAAATTCGACATGACATGGTTCAGGAGGCCCATGGTCCATAGACAGTGTCTAATAGTCAATGAATTATTGGGTAGTAAATTTATGTCTAGGTACAATGAATATGTTGCCATGAACCACTACAAATCTCATATGGATGGGAATCACGCAACACTGAGTCCATGATTGGGGGAATGGTAGATGTCTAGTGACAATGGTTACGTTCTCTCTGGTGATAACACAATAATTTTGGGTAGTTTTCCATCTCATTAAATGGATGATGATGTCATATTTTAAAGTTTTATGATAGGATGGGCCTATAAATTTTAATTTTGTGAGGTGAGGATACTAGTGGGGGGTTAGTCTAAAGGGGTGAATATAATAAGAAAATAACTCTATGTGAATAGAGACAACATACACATTCACAACACCATTTTCACAAATGGGATGAATGAGTCCATGGGGATGAATCATTGATTATTTGTTTAGTCCCAAGGATGAGACATCTGGAAAATTCTATTTGTTCCATAAGGTTGGGAATTAATCCATACACAGTTCATGAACGTTGGAATGGTCGAAGAAAAATTCTATAAAGGATTCATTCCACTACGGGAAAAAACGATTATTGCGACGGGGTATTTGCGACAGGCCTTATTCCCGTCGTAAAAACTCCGATGAAATGAGTTTTTTCAATGGGAATATATTCCCATCGCAAATGGTCAGTTATTTGCGACAGAAAATACATGTCTCGTCGCAATTGCAATGGCACAGTTTGCGCGCCAAAACGCGGGAAGGCTATTTGCGACGGGTAGAGGCTACCCGTCTCAAGTACCCGGTGGTGGTAAATAGTATTTGTGATGGGTAAATTTACCCATCGCAAATAATTAATCACTAGGTATTATTTACGACGGTCCCTGTCACCAATACAGGCCGCTGTAAAGCCTATTTGCGACAGTCACCTTCAACCCGTCGCAAATACCCAGAGGTGGTAAATCTGTTTTTGCGACGAGAATATTTACCTGTCACATTAGAGAATCCAACGGGTTGTATTTTCGATGGGTCCCGTCGCAAATACTGATGGTGGTAAATAGTAATTTGCGACGGGGATCTCCTCCCGTCGCAAATACTGGCGGTGGTAAATAGTAATTTGCGAAGGTATATTTGCCCATCGCCAATGGTGTGGAATTTGCGATGATCCCGTCGCAACTACCCTTTTACCCGACTCCCGTATTTAATGCGTGTGAAGGTATTTGCGACAGGCCCCAACGCGAATACCGGCGGCGGTAAATAAAAATTTGCGACGGGGATATCTGCCCATCGCTAATGGTGGCTATTTGCGATGGGCTCGTCGCAAAATCCCTTTTACCCGCCGCCTGTTTTTAATGCAGGCGAAGGCATTTGCGATGATGTCTCGTCGCAATACATAGTATTTGCGACAGTCTCCCGTCGTAAATACGACCGTCAGAAATAATCTAACCTATATATACACCCCATCCGTTTTTTCAATAACATTCAGATCTTCATTCTTCTCTCTCTCTCATTTTCAGTTCTGAGCAGAAATTTTTTTTTTGTTTTAATTTTTTATTTCGAGAAGAGGAATGAAGGAGTTAGAAGGTGCATATTATTAAAGGTATTTATATTTTTTTAATTGTAAAAATATTTTTATTTATTAATTTTATTTTTAATTATTAATTTTATTTTTTTAATAAAATGTTTTTCTATATAGTATAATTAGATTATATGCTTGTACCAAATAATTCTTGTCTGGATACGAACAAGTAGAGGTGGCTCTGGCACAGATGTACGTAGGAGTGAAAACTCTAACAAGGTGTTTCGAGCTTGACTCGGGGTAACCTGGTACACGACAATGGGTCTTGCTACACTCTTGGTTCGACACTCCCAGAGGATGTTTTGGTAATAATTAGAAATAAATATATAATTATCAAATAATTAAGAAATAATTATATTTAATTAAAATAATTATCAAATAATTACGAAATAATTAGATTTAATTGATTAGATATAATTAGGAAACAATTAAAATAATTAAGAAACAATTAAAATAATTAGTAAAATCAGATTTAATTAGGAAACAATTAGATTTAATTAGGAAAAAATTAGATTTAATAAAGAAACAATTAGATTTAATTATGAAAAAAATAGATTTAATTAGGATACAATTAGATTTAACTAGGAAACAATTAGATTTAATCAGGAAACAATTAGATTTAATTGGGACATTAGATTTAATTAGGAAATCATATTTAATTAGAAAATTAGATTTAATTAGGAAATTAGATTTAATTAGGAAACAATTACATTTAATTAGGAAGCGTGATTGACTGATCATTTACCTCAATTTTCATTTAATTTGTCTGTTGAGGCTTGACAGGAAACTTCTGCCTCCACATGTAATATCTACTTTTACTATCAAAATTATCAACCTCCTCTCCAATAGAGAGGTACTGAGGTTTATAATTTTGACAGTAAAAGCACATATTATACGTGGAGGTAGAAGTTTCCTATCAACCTCAAATCACAAATGAAAAGAAAATTGAGGTAGATGGGTGGTCAATTACGTTTGTTTTTCTATTCGTTGATTGATTAACTACCTAACCTACATGCATATCTTCACATTTCTAATTAGTAACATAATTAGTAATATAATTAGTAACATAAATAGTAACATAAATAGTAACATAATATAAAATATTATATTACTCAAATATTAATAGTTAAATAATACTTATAATATAATTATTCTATAATTATTTGTTTAATATTTATAAAAAAATATTAATATTATTAAAATTATAAAAAATTTAAAAAATATTACAATTATCAATATTTTCAACAAGATTTTATTTATTCTTAACAGTTGAAATCTTAAAGGGTCGCCAATTTTTTGGTCATGTCCAATAAAAAGTTTGTGTCAACTGTTTCCAATGTAAACTCTGTAACTATTCTTGCTTGGTTGATCACCTCGCAAATAGCGTTGCAATAGGAAAACCCAAGTAATGTTTTCTCATTACTTATGTCATCTTATTGCAACACTACTTGCGAGATGAATAAACATGTAAGGACAATTATAGAGTTTAAATTGGACAAGGTTGACACAAACTTTTTATTGGGCATGACCTGAAAATTGACGACTCTTTAAGATTTGAACATGTTATGAATAGAGAAAAATATGTTGGAAATATTGATATTTTTAATAATTAGTAATAATTACTAATAAAATTAATCAAAAATAAAATAAATTCAAGTACATGGTTATAAATTGGCATAATTTCTAGCGGATTGATGACTACCTTTTGTTCAACGTCTCATATCTTTTCTACCTTATCCCACTAAAATCACTATGAAAAATGTGCTCTGACGTATGTCAGAGCAAGTTTTTCATACTGATTTTAGTCGGGAGAATGTTAAAAATATATGAGCTTTCGGACAAATCAGAATAATTAGTAATATAATATTCACAACGATTACAAAATTTTATTTCATTATTCAAGAATATTTCATTTTGCCAAATATTTCTAAGTATTGATAAATTAATAATAATTAGTTGGTATGATTACAAACAAACTGTGCCGCCTATAATTATTAGTAATTACTAATAAATAACTGTAATTATGTATCTTCTTTTTTTAGGATATTGTTTCTTATATCGAATTATTTAACAATAGTAATGGTTTTAAATTTTGTAGAAACATATATATGAATATGGAACAAAGATATCGACATAAATCATTATTAGATGATCGTGCTTGGATAAATCAACTCAGAAATCCAAATGGTTCTAGTTTAAATCCTCTATATGTTGATGGTCTTGAAGCTTTCTTATCATTTTCATCATCAAACCCGGAATCCGTTTCAGAAGGGACAATTAAGTTTCCTTGTAAAAAATGTGCTCTGAGAACATTTGAGACATTTAACATCGTTGGGAAACATCTCATGTGTTATGGTTTTCAATCAGATTATATTTTTTGGTATCAACATGGTGAATGCAGTTCCAGATAATATACTAATAATTTGATTTCAGATCCATCATGGTTTCATAATTTAATACATGATGATGCAGGGTCATCCGTTCAACAAAGAGAAATTGACGATGATGTTGATTTACCTCTCGAGTTGGAACCATCTGAATTTTCTGAGTTGTTCAGGTCTGATGAGGATGCATTATATCCTAGTTGCAAGATAAGAAAATTCGAAGCAGTTGCAAAATTTATGGCTATTAAATCAGATAATGGAATGTCAAATAACTTTTTTGATCGGATATTTTATTTGGTTGAAGAACTGTTACCTGAAGGAAAGGTGCTGCCTGCTAATTATTATGAGAGAAAAAGACTTGTTCGTAATCTAGGCCTTAGTTATCAGAAGAACCATGCATGTTCAAACGATTGCATCTTATATTCTGGTGAAAATGAGTTGTTGGATAGTTGTCCCACATGTGGAAAATTGAGGTATAAAGAATCTCAATCAGGGAAGTATGGATTGATTCATGTAAAACAGTTGAGATATTTCCCGCTTACACCCAGGTTGCAGCATTTATTTATGTCTTAGAACACAGCGACAATGATGTCATGGCACAAAACCAATATTTCAAATGGTAAAAGCTTGATTCATCCATCTGATGGTGATTCATGGAAACATTTTGATCAAGTGAATCCGTCTTTTGCTTTAGAATCCCGGAACATGCGATTGGGTCTTCTTACTGACGATTTTTGTCCATTTGGATCTTTTGGTAATCAGTATTCTTGTTGGCCTATCTTTACAACTCCGTACAATTTGCCTCCATGGATTTTGATGAAGGAGGCTTATATCTTTTTGACATTATTAATCCCAGGACATCCGAAAAAAGAATATTGATGTTTATTTGAAACCACTGATTGATGAGTTAAATTTATTGTGGAGTCATGGTGTTGGTACATATGATGCTGCTGCGAATCAGAATTTTGTAATGAAAGCTGCTTTTAAGTGGACAATTAGTGACTTTCAGGAATATGGTATGTTATCTGTCTAGAGTACACATGGTCCAAAATCATGTCCTTACTGTATGGGAGAAAACAAAGAATTTATGCTCGCGAATGGAAAAAAACCTTTCTATTTTGACTGTCATTGCAGATTTCATCCAATCGATCATCATTTTCGGAGGAATAAATCTCATTTCAGAAAAGGTATAATTGAAAGAGATGAACCTCAAAAAATAATCTTAGGTACATAGTTACAATCAGTTTTATTTTCATTACCTTCCATCACATTTGGAGTGACAATAATCCAACAGAATATTCATGGTTTTGGGAAAGAACAAAATTGGAAAAAACGGAGCATTTTTTGGAATCTACCATATTGGTCTGATTTTTTGGTCTGACACATGTTGGATGTCATGCATATTGAGAAAAACTGTTTTGATAATTTATTTCATACAGTTTTGGATACACCGGGTAAAACCAAAGATAATGTAATGGCACGATTAGATCTTTCCCAAATTTGCAGGCGACCAGAACATGAATTGTTTGAAAATGTCAGATCATCGAGATTAATGAATCCAAAAGAAGCTTATACACTGACCAAATAGAGTCGCTTATTATTTTTTCAGTGGATTTCAGATTTGATAGTTTCATATGGCTATCCTTCCAACTTGGGCAGATGTGTTAAAAATGGTCATATTACTGGATTAAAAAGTCATGACTGTCATGTTATAATAGAAATAATTAAGCCTATTGGATTAAGGGGTTTTTTGAATTCCAAGATTTGGGATTCGATAATAGATATATCATATTTTTTCCGAGACATGTTTGCGGCAACAATAGACTATGATACACTAAGCAAACTGGAAGAAGTTGTTGTTGTAATTATATGCAAATTGGAAAACATATTTCTTCCGGCTTTCTTTGACTCAATGGAACATTTGATATTACATTTTCCACATGATGAAAAATGTGGAGGTCCAGTTCAGTTTCGATGGATGTTCCCATTTGAGAGATGCATGGAGAAAGTGAAGAAAAAAGGCTGTAACAAAGCATCAGTTGAAGGCTCAATTGCTGAAGCTTATTTGCAAGAAGAAATTGATTTATTCTTCTCTCATTATTTTGAATCTGAATATACCTCATAATTTAAATGCATGGGCTGGAACAATGGGAATGTTGATGCTTATATGAACAATCAATTATAAGTTGTCAATTATCCTGAACTTGGCTTTGGCGGAGTTCATTATAGATGGGTTTCAGATGATGAACATCATAGAGCTCATACATGTGTTCTACTCAACTGTGAAGAAATGTCACCAATTTTACAGTGAGTGCTCTTATCCCTTATTCTATAGATTCTGTTATAGTAAATTAATCATATTTTATTTGTAGGTTATATGATGATCATATCAAGAAACAATTTCCACAAATTACAGCAGCTGGCTTAGACGAACATCGGCAAAAAAAAAATTCCTACTGGTCTAAAAAACCGGTAACATACATTCTTTTTTGGTTTTACATATAACATCAATTTATTACTTGTAATAGTGATACATTTTTTTACAAATTTTCAGGTATCTGTACATGATGATAAGATTGATAGTCGATTACGTATATTGAGTAACCCACCATCCAAAATAGTTAAATATTATAATGCATATGTGGTGAATGGTTATCACTTTCATACACATGCATATGGGGAATCAAAGAAAACAATGAATAGTGGTGTTTGTTTTAAGGGATCACATCAAAGAGATATTGAAGTTGACTTTTATGGCTTGCTTGAAGAAATTATTGAACTATGTTATTTGGGACAGAATTATGTAACAATGTTTAAATGTCGATGGCTAGATACTGAGAGAGGATTGCGTATTCATCCGACTCATGGAATTTTTGATATTAAACATAAAATTATTCTTGCAGTAAATGAACCGTTTTTATTGGCTCATCAGGCACATCAAATTTATTATGCAAAATATTGTGCTACTGAAAAAGAGTTGGATGATTGGTGGAATATAATAAATGTTAAATATCGAGAAAAAAAGTTTACTCAAACTAAATGTGGTTCCACTGAAGTGCAAGGAAATGAAATTTTTTAGGACACTCCTCAAAACACATATTTTTCACAAAGAGACATGAATATCGAGGATGACACCCCACAATTAAGGGTCGATGGTGATGATGTTGTCAATGATGTTACAACTGAATTTGAAATAACAAGAGATGATGAAAGTGAAACTAATATGGAAATTGATGATACTGATGAGGAAGATGAAGACATTGACCTTGACATCTATGAAGATGATGATGAAGATGATCATTGACACAGTAAAATGATGGTTAGAATCATAACAAATATATATCTATACATAATAGTTATTTTCAACTGTTTTCAAATAACAATCATTTCATGTTTCAGATGGACTCGGAAACGTATCGCCAGTTTCTCGAGGCTCATCTACCTATGGATGATGAGGTTTTTGAGTCATCTGACCCTCAGGCTGTTGGAACTACAGGGAGCACTCGGAGGGGGCGTGGTATTTCCAGACTGATGATTCCAGATCCCATCTCGGAGCGACGTCCACCTCTTGGATTCAATGCTCACATGCGGTGGTATGGTAACCTGTGTATTTTAGTTATATTTCATTATAATTTATTAATATTCTAATTGTTTGATTATTTTTTCTTTTTCCATAGTTTTACGCATATAGCTATTAAATTTTAATGTCTTGTTGGATGATGATGAAATGACATGAAGTGGTCAGAACTAATGGGTGTTGGAATTGAACCTCATGGAGGCTTCGTATGTACCTTGGACTGGAAAGTATCATAGTCCACATAGTTATAGAGGATTTTGTTAACCGATGTGAAGTGGTTGGAACATATGGAGGTGTTGGGCTTGAACCTCAGGAAGGCTTCCTATGCACCTTGCCATTGCAAGGATCAAAGACTAAATAGTTCATAATGGGGCTTGGGGAACTGATGTGAAGGTGGTCGGGACAAATGGATGTTGAGCATGATCCTTAGGGAGGATTACTACATACCTTGCCTGGGAAAGGATCAAAGTCCATGTAGTTCGGAATGATTTGGTGAATCGAAGTTAAGTGTTTGGAACCAATGGAGGTTTTGGAATTGATCCTCAGGTATGCTTCCTACATTCCTTGCCATGGCAATGATCAAAGTCCATGTAGTTTCAAAATATTTGATGAACTATCGGGATGTGGTCATAACCAATGGTGGTTTTGGGCTTGAACCTCATCTATATTTCCTAAGTACCATTCCTTGGCATGGATCAAAGTCCACGTAGTTCGAAAAGATTTGGTGAACCAATGAAAAGTGGTCAGAACCAATGGAGGTGCTGGGCTTGATCCTCAGGGAGGCTTCCTACATACCTTGCCTTGGAAATGATCCAAGTCTATGTAGTTCAGAATGGTTTGTTGGGTATTATGCTCTAAGGCGTCCCAGTAAGGATGCCATAGTCAATTCATACACTATGACCACATGAGATTTGCTCGGTGTGAGAAACAAGATTCAGAAGAGACCATACAATAATGTCGTGAAAGGTGTTTCATGGGAAGTGGAGTGGGCTTATACATGGTTAGAAAACCAAATAAGAAACAGGAGCTTACATGTGGTTATCAGCCCTTGGATATGGTGATTGGTACATACTCCAGGATGGAGGCCCAATGTTGAAAAATCCCAATGAGATAAGTATTTTTCATGGAAGAGAGGTGGGGGAGCAGTAATGCTGCCTCCTGCAAGAAAGGATATGGGGTAACAACAAGATGGTTTCTCGTCCCCACAGATAGGCACCACTTGAGAAAAAAGGATCTCATTCCATGTGAGGAAGATCATAATCCTGTGGAGACAAGCGAGTGTAGAGAATGTCCAAGTTGGGGCACCATGGGTAGAGTGCATAGGGTGAGGTCATAGTTTAACGTCATGTGCTGAGGATGATGATGTTTGGCATTTTAACATCCTGCAGCTTGGACGAAGCGTGTTCTCTCCACACCTATAGGACTTACATAACCAGTAATCTTTAACCCTTGGTGAAGGGAAGCCACCATCACTGCCGTGGCGAGGGGGTGTTGCGGAGTGATCCAATGGGGGCCCACATCAGCATGGCTCTACAAAGATGAAATATCCATTAGCATTACATTACAAAGAAGAATGAGGCGAAGAAACACAATGGGAAGAACTACCCAAGGGACCTTCAAATTACTTTGTATGAACCTATAGGGTCATTCATAGAGGAGGATTGTGGATAAAAGGAGTTTACAGAAAGGGATCACGTGAATCTTTGGTAGTCCATATATTGGAGGAGCTTCATGAAGGCATATGCTTCGTATATTGGGGTGTCCATGACTTGGAAAAGGTAATAGGTGGATATGAAGGGTGTTTTTTGATGTGGAAATGCTACTGTGAAGCAGATCTTCGCAATGCAATGGTGCCCTGCGAACTGTAGCACTACGGAGCAATATTTTTGTGAAGAACAATGACCCTACCTTACCATGTGTTGTAAATCTGCATTAAGGGTTATTTGAGAAGAATAAGTGTTCCACGAAGACCCATGTCCCCTTGTGGATCCTTTTATTTCATGAAGTCCCATGGGATCCATGAAAGGCATACCTCATTAAATATGGGTCAATATTAAGCAATGTGGAAGGCACTATATGATGCAAAAGTACATTGAGGAGATCATTTTTTTGCAAATCATATGGTGATTTGTGCTAGAAAGAGATAAGAAGGTGAATGGTCAGAGTATCTATCCTTTGGGATCTGGGGGATCTTGATATATATAGAAAAGAGCCTAAAAAAAGTAGAGTTCACTCGGTGTAAATATACGTGGAACATTATCATAACCGTGGAGCCTCCTGCTTTGTTTATCCTCAATGGAATCGCAAACGTCAAGAGGATCATGTAGCCTCCCACCTCCTTGCTATGTGTTTGAATAGAAAACATCAATATGATCTCAGAGACCCCCACCTCCTTGCTCAGCGGTGGCTTCATAAAAAGGAAGCTTCATGCTGACTGCGGTGCTCCGTGAACATGCTTCGTGAGGTAGCACCAAAGGCTTTCTGTTTTTTAATCCTTCGTGATGGTAATATTCTGAGGGTCTATCACCAAAACGCTTTGGTCAGCCGCAAAGAGGGCTTACGAAGGAGGCTCGTAGGGCGGAGAGGTAAAGTGCAAGTAGAGGGAGGTGTGATGCTCAATGTGGTCAGAGGCACTGCAAAGAACAAGGGTCCATCTCCTATAAATATTGGAGTCTAACCTCCCTTTTACCCTTTATCCCCTCCGTGTTTGGCATTTATCACTCTTGATTCTTGAAGCTCCGTGTACTCAGTGATTTATCTCTGTGAATTTGTCCTTCTTGATTCGCAGCACACAGCGAGTCTTTAACACCACGACAGTGTGCTTTGCGTCTTATGCCTGAAGGATAGGGCATGGCTCTGTTATTTCATTGCTAGGAACGAGCACTATAAATGGCCTTCGAAAATGAGCTCCATAAAATAACTTCACAAACCAAAAACCAAAACATTTCTATGTTCCAAAGACTGATTGGCTAACAAGGAAGCTATCAGGGGGGTCCATGTAGATGTTGTTTGGAGGGAGGAAATTATATATATCTTGGGTATAGGGTAGTTTAAATGAAGCAATTATAACAAAAATATGCTAGTGGAGCTACTGTAGGAAGGCCAGAAGAACCATCGGCTATGGAGGATGTTTCCTTCGTATGACTTTGTCTTGAGGGATGATGTTTTATTCCCTGAAGGAAACATGGATGAGTTAGCTTACGGGTTTAGGACCACGTCATGGTAGTGCCAGGGGATCAGCGCAGCTCAAAGATATATTTGGTAGGACTTCATGAATGTCAACAATGACTATATGTAAAATCATGTTAACAATATTAATGGGATGGAACTGCAACAACAGAAATCCCCCCCCCCCACTATACCATACTATCTTGAAGGCAGCCCTATGTAACCCAGGAAATGGTATGTCCGATGCATGGGATCTGCACCAGGGGGGAAACATCATATTTAACATGGATTTGGACGAATCAGTTAGTGCCTCATGTATAGAATTAGGAGTAGATCTGAATAGATTGGGCCTATATGAGTTATCTGGGCCTCCCAATTCCATATCTATCTGCCAAAACGACTGATGATAGAGTCACTGAGTTGGTGCTTGATGAGGAATAATTCCTAACATTTTCACCATGGTGAGGTTGGAATCAGCCTATGGTATCTACATCGTATTTCGAGGGTCCCATTTCCATGTAAATGTATGATGAGTTCCTCCCTGTTGTGGGTGTGTGGGAGGATTCGGAGCAGGTGCCACCACTAATGAGGGAATTGAAGGAGATAGTTCTAGGAGAGGACAGGGATTCTCTGAGATACGTCCACATCAAGCGGTAATTCATGTAGTTACTGAACATACAGAAATATAGGTAATTCCCTGTGAGGTGATGGACCTGCGTAAAGGGGGATCATCAAGGCAAATATCACTCATATTGGTGGCTCTTGGATGATAGCCAGTAGAATACCAGGGAATTCATTGTCACTACTGAGCAGCAACCAGTGGTTAGTTTGGCTGCATTCATTACGAAACATATTTGTGGTTAGAACCTAAAATTTAGAGATACTATCATGGGCATGTGGCCGAGCACCTTCATTATGGTGTCCATGTTTGAAATAGGGGGTCGGGTCAACCTCGTCATCTCTAAGCTCGCCAAAATGTACACAATGTTGTGGAACATCAGCAAGGGGGGAGAAGTTTCAGAGGATATGAGTTCCATTTAACCTTATGTATGAATGGATAGTGGCACATATTATGTTTCTTTAGGAATATCTGAACCCTATCTCTCCTCCTGGGTGGAATTTTTGCCCAGCCATTCTGAATGTGGTAGAGTGATTCCCAATCAAGCTGACCTCATAGTTGGTGTTGAACCGAGTCTAGAAGATAGTTGATTTCAATTCCCACCTGTTACCATTGCCAATAGGTGTGTTCACTGATGACGGCTAGGGAACGGAAGATCATTTGTCCTACATCATAGCCTTTTGGGGTGGATTCTTGGTGGCACAGATTGACCATGAGTCCCTCTGTGATCTGTACACACCACATTGTTTTGTGAGGAAGTTTTGGTGCTTGCAGCGACTGAGCCCACAGGTTTACTTGGAGGTGTGTCACGAGGAGTAATCATGTGTGAAGAGTCATATGTTACTCATGTTCACACAGGAATATGAGAAGATGCAGAACGAGATGCCTCCACCCATGGCCATATTTCGACTGGTAATGGACTACTCCAAGAGCTGGGAGGCGGCATACCTGGGGGAGATGCTGAAGAAGACAACTGTTCGGTCCAATAAAGGGGTCCCTCCCTAACCTCGTGGTCGAGGCTGGAAAGCGGAGAGGAAATCCTGTTGTGGTGGGGCTACCGCATCGGAGATTCCTACACATGTTGAGAGGGAGGAAATAACAGTGGATCAAGCACTGGAAGGGGACACGGCATACCCAGAAGAGTAGAGTTATTGGAAGGGGAGGCCTCTGAGGGGGTTTCGTAGGATATCCAACTAGGATCTAGGGAAGCAGTTGCGCCACATATACATCCCATAAAATGATGTCTTTTTATAGGATTAGGACATCTGGGATCTCAAGAGGAAATTCCTCGGCCCATCCGAGATGTGGAAATAGTCGAACCATCTCGGGATAGATTTTCTGGGGATTAACCTTGTCTAGACCAGTTTTGTAGTTCCCTAGGCAGAGTCGGATCAATACCTAGATAAAATCGAGGACTTTCTGCACTCCTATGGTGTTCCACGTCCATTGATAGATTGGGTAATGGTGTTTCTAGATCACATGGTCCCCCACAGTTTTTGGCTATTGGATTGAGGGAACGGTTACCTCTGCGAGAAGAATCAGATAATTCCTCCTAGGGGGAGGAGGTCGGTAGAGGGAGTTCAATGGAGGCGACTGAAGATAGCGATCTAGACCAATAAATTGAAGAATTCACAAAGGTTCTTGAGGTAAATTCCAAATACCCTTCCATTGGGTTTTCTTGTAGGTCATTTTTGAATCCTCAGTAATATGTGAACTATGCAAGAGGGCCTCATATGTAGAATCTATTCCCTCCCTATAGTAGACGCAGATAAGGGGACTTTAGGTTCTACACCCATGGCTATTGCGATTACTGTGTCCAACATGGTTAGGAATACTAAGGTGGTTCTTCTATATATTTCATACATCCCAACAATATATTGAGTGCCACACCTCGAGGTCCCTACAGTAACAACCCAGGAACATGACCAATAATTCCATCTCTGTATGTATCTATTACAGCATGCATGACTGCCACCCGATGATCAGGTTAAATAATGTATGTTCACCATTTTTGTATGCACAGTTCTTCAAATGGTGTGGGATGCCTTGGGGATGTTGGTTGGTACTACTGGAAGCGCCTTTCCAAGGGGAACACTAGTGGTCATGTAAGAGGACATCTAGACTGACCATGCTACGACACACTAGATCACTGGTGAAACTATTAGGATGGAACAACGTGAGATTATTGAGGTGGGATCAGAAGATGAAGATAGATTGGACATCAAGGGTCCTTCCTAAACCAATCAGCCACCAAATTCAGACCCTACTCTTGAGTTCTTGGGGTCATTCCCCACATTTGAGCCTCATGACCCTATGGATCAGGATGGGACTGTCTCTAAAGAAGAGGATATAAAATTCACCTGTCACCGATCATGGATGCTGATTAATCACAGCATTGATTATCCCCAGTAGGTGCAATGGATAGACCAAATGGGTAGGATTCATTTACAGTTATATGAGCTATTCCCTGGAGGAGTGGATGCCAATAGTCCACACATGCTCGTTCGTGATCTCATGGTGGAGAAAATTTGGGAATACACTCGTGGTCTGGGTGTAGGTTGGGATTGGAGAAGACCGGTGAATATCAATAGGCTTTAGGAGGTCGAAATTGAGATTCAACGGCTGAAGTTCAAGGTAGATGAGCACTCTTCTTCCCTCAACGGGCAATCAGAGCATATATCATGGATGAAGGGCTAACCGATAGAGGCCGAAGAGATAATAAATATATCCTATGAAGAGAAGACGATCATCCGAACCAATGAGGAGAGTGTATGGATCTTGGATCATGAACTACGCCCATTACTGTCGAGGAGGAGCGGGAACTAAACATGTGATAGCGAATCCTCGACGCCACATGCTAGAGGTAGGCAGAGCTGCAACAATCTTTTGATGCGGTCATCCTGTCCATGGGAGGGGTCGATCCTCAAGTTCTATAATTCCTATAATCCTTCAAATATACTTTTACACTTTAATTGTTTTATGTTGGATACATCCATGAGTTACTTTAATTTTTTTTCCAGCATCTGATATATTTTAGAAATATCCATTGATCAATCCCTTTGCTCACATGTTTTTCACCCAATCTGTGAAACAAGGGATGACAACCACATTACTCCATCTTAATATAAGAGTGTCGACCGTGTTTTGGACTTCAGGGGTTTGGAGAACCAATCACTGTATCTTAAAAGGGAAAGGGAGAGGCCTGACTGGAGAATTAAGGTCTCATAACATTTGAAGTTCCATTTCCCCCAATGTGATCTAATTCATGAATGGGTAATGCCAGAGGCATTATAATCAATACAACCTTGAGGGAATGAAAGGTGTGAATCATGATAACCAAAAATTAGTAACACTGGTGGGTGGAAAGATAATAATGGATAACTATTGACCATGTTCAAAACATAGCATGCCTATTGCGTTATCTTTACATGGGGATATAAAATTAGGGCCGACCACTGACCAGGTTCAAAACATTGGGACTGACTCGAAATGTTATCCATAAGTCATTCATAATGTAATCCCAGGATAGTAGGCGAGCCATATGCTGAGAATCCATACTGTTAGTGGGTTCTCTTAGACGTGAAATAGGATGTGGTTTTGAATAAAGGGCACTCAAAACATTGGGAATGGAGTGATGGGTCATTCAAATGGAGTCCAACACTCTTGAGGTCTTTCCACCATGGTCAAAACACATCGGGTGAGCACATTGGTCTGATCAAGGATTGTTCCTACAACCAAACAGGACCTCTCTAGCGAGGAAGCTGATGCATCCCATCATTGTCGTGTGGAATCCTGAACTTGTTCAGCATAGACAATCATTTTCATGGTTCCCCAAAATTGTTCGGGCCAAGGGGGAAAAATAGAGGGGGATAAGACTTATGATTCCTAGGGCTGGACCCGATGACAAAATACATGGGTGTTCCTACAAATCCTAGGAGGATGGGAATCAAGCCGTATTTAGTTCTGAAAGCTGTTGTGAAGTTTATATTCCTGTTCCAAGGATGTGGAGTGGTCTTATTTTCTGGTCATAGATCATGAACCATAGATTGAATGGAGTGAGGGAGACACATTGTGTGGCAAGTATAAAACATGACATGAATGAGGAAATAATCACATACCCCAATGTACTCCCCAAGAAGATTTTGAGTCGAGGGACCAAATTTGTATGTTAGGCTGGGCCCAAGGAAATGTGCATTGGCATTCCTAGGTATCCCATGATAATAAGAATCAAGACACATGTAGTTCTGGACATGGCACAGTAAGGTACCAGTTCCAGGGATGATAAGTTCGTGTGGGTCAAGACCATGCACTAAAATAAGATTCATTTGATAGATCTTGTTTTTCTATTAGGATAGATGTGTTTAAGGGAATCACAGTGTCACTGAAAGAATCAAGCCAAATGAAGACATTTTCAAATGGTATGGTAGATAAATGATACCCAACATGATATCTCCTCGAGTGAGGTTATCACAATGCAGTTCCATTTTTCATCATGCGTTTATGATGATAAAATCATAGTTTAGGGTCACATGACAAGACCAACCATGCCTTTTAACATCGTGCAATAAAGACACAATAGTTTAAAGTCATGTGGAACCAGGAGGCATATTTTAATGTCATATGGCTCAGACACTTCTGGTTAAGAACCCTTAGGCCGAGGAGCTATAAAAAGGTTAGATAATAAGAGGTTGGACCTGTGGACGAAGTGTCTACGAGTTCGTATGGATCCCATGAGGATGAGAATCAAGTCATACATAGTTCTGAGGGTGAATTATAACGTCATGTTGGACGTAACATTTTATGGTCATGGAGGAACATATATAGTTTATTATCATGCAGGACAACATATAGATTAATTTCATGCAGGACAAAAGGAAGGAGGGACTAGCTCCTAGAAGGGGAGTACATGGTTCATCTATTAAAAACCTGATGTGAATGAGGACATAATCCTACACACTCTACACCACACAATCCTATAAGATTCAGGGCCTAAAAGGTAGAACATAAGAGATAAATTTTTCGAACTCATGCTAGACCCAATGATGAAATGTCTAGGAATTTATATGTATCCCATGAGGATGGGAATCGAGAAATACGTTGTTCTAATGAGGGGACATATAAGAAGATCTTAGTTTAAGGTCTTAGATCTCCGACCAAGGAGAAGTGACACTCTTCCTAGTAAGCGCAGACCTCGATCTAATATTTATGCCCACATGAGTCAAACTCGGTGTAGAAAACAAGGGAGGAAGAGATCTTTTCAATACATTGAATTCATGTGAGGGGGGAATAATTGTGAAGCCCCAAACGAGGTGTCATCATGGCTTTGTACTTCTATTATGTGAATGCGCATTGATGAATAGTACCAAGTGTGTCGAAGTTCTACTTGGACATAATGAATTGGATAAGGATTTGAATCTTACAACTGTCATTTTGGGATTAATGGGGTTGGAGTGATGATCTAGGATTACTATTGACCATGTTCTAAACACAGTTTCGATATCATGTGACCTGAAATGTGAAAAAAAATTGAGCATCAACCGTTGACCATGTTTGCAACACAAAACTTGTATCAATTTTCCGTTCGAAAAACATAAAGACGATGTCCCAAAATGGTAGGATATCCCCTGTGATGAGAACCCATGACATTTGGGGGTCCCTATAGATGTGAAAGATGATGGAATCACTAATGAAAGGGAACATGATGCCTATAAAATGGGTGAAAACATGTCAAGGAAGATTCTGACACTCTTGGTTCTGAACCAGAGTACTCATGGGCACATTGGTGAATCACAAAAAACAGTCAAGGGGCCCAACATAAAAGCAGATGACTCGAAAAGATGAATGTAGAACAAGGGAGAGAAGGGATATCAATAGAAATAGGGTGTGGTTGATACAAAACCAATGTGAATGGGGGACATAAGTCCCTACCATACCATATCCCCCTCCCCTTGAAGGATTCTAGACAAGGGGTCAGTATGATAAGGAGGTTTCAAAGAAATGGGGCAAGGCCAGCAGACTAAACGTCAGGGAAGTCCTATATATCCCAGAAGGACGGGAATCAATCCACATGTAGTTCTAGGGGTGTTTTGTAGCATCTTCCAGAACAATGATAGAAGGAATTCATACAACATGGTGAGTAGTCCGATGTGAATGAGGACCTAGAGAATAGATTTGTCTCCCAATCCCAGATGAGATCTTGGGACTGGGGCCAACATGGTTGATTTATCTAGGGTGATAAGTCCCAACCAATTCACAGTTTGATGACTTATAGTAATTATGATGGTCCTCTTAGTTTATGTTCATAGGGCTTGGACCATGATACGTGACCCCCCCATGCGGGTATTTCATTACCAAATATCCTAACACCACATGAGTGATGCTCAGTTTGGTAAACATGGAGTAGGATCAGGCTCTCCCCATCATGTAAGGGTTCGACAACAATACTAGAACTCCTACCCATGGAAGACTGGATTTTTAAGAGATAATAAAACAAAATGTACCACTACACCCAATATTTGTGACATATTGGGGTGTAGACAATGAAAAATGATAGATTTGAATAATTATTGAAACACATCATCCATATCATGTGACATTAAATAAGAACAACGAATGAGTATCGACAACTGACCATATTCGCAAAGTAGGAATTATACCAATTTTTTGTTCGAGATCCTCTATGATGTTGGCCCAAAATGGTAGGAGAGCGATTAGGCTATGTATCTTTACCATTCTAGGGCCCTTTTGGATGTGAAAGATGATGGACTACCATGTAAAGGGAGTGAGAGAAGCATAAATGTTCACATGTATTTTTTAACTTCAAATAGAATGATGAAAGAGGTGTATATCTCTATGGAATGAGATATATATGGTGTGGTCATGGTGAATCTGATGACAAAGATGAAAAAATTTGGCACCATACAATGTTTTTCGACCCGTGGCAAAATTGTGAAGATGGGGCTAGGCCAACAGACAAAATGTCTGGGCATTCCTATGTATCCCATGAGGATGGGAATCAAGCCATATGTTGATCTGGAAGGCCATCCAGTTTAGCTTCATGTGTTGAGAACGTTGGAGAATAGAAGAATGAAGAGGAGAGAACATGATGGGGTCATCGTAATCCCATCCTAAGTGGGGCCAATGAATTATACACTACACCATGTAAGTCTCCCCTAAGAGAATTAAACCTAGGTGGAATAGAAAATGAAGAGAATTTGGGGTTGGACTCAAGATGTGGTGTTCGAGAGATCCTAAATATCCAATAAGGATGGGAATAAAGCCATTCATAGTTCTAAAAGTGATGTGTAGTTTAATGTCTTGTATCATAGATGGTGGATAGTTTAATGACGTTCAGGACCATTTACATTTTAATAACATGGAGGATGACATACAATTTATGGTTTTAAAGGACCATATGTAGTTTAATATCCTGCGGGAGGACATGCAAATTAATTTCATCCCGGACATGACAGTTTAAGCTCATGCAAAACCCTATTTTCTCATGAAAAGTATTGATTTAGGAACATGGAATTGGTGGAATGATTTATATTCTCACCGTCTATAGTAAGCAGATAATATGCACCATTGGGGTATACCTTGTGAACTATGTAAGGTCCTTCCCATTTGGGTTCCAGTTTTTTTGACTTCTATCCATGTATCATTAGTGTCCTCACGACCAACACCAAGTCACCCTGCAAGAAAGAGTGGAGGCAAACCTTTTTGTTGAAAGCTCTCTTTATCTTGTTCTGATTCCTCCTTAGGTTGTGTATGGAGAGAAGCATTTTCTTGTTAAGTACATCCAATGAATCCAGATGCATTTCTGCAACTTGATCTGGCACATTATGATCATCGATAGGTGTGTGCAATGATGGAAACTGAATTATGATGGATAGGACGGCCTCTGTACTATACACCAGGGAGTATAGTGGCACCTATGTGGAATTTTGAGTTGTCTTCTGAGAAACCCAGAGGGCGTTGGGGTGCTTTTCTAGACAACTCTTCTTGTTTTAAAAAACCATTTTCTGTAATATTTTAGAGAGGGTTATATTGAACTCCTTGATCTTATCTGTTTTTTTTTTGCATTGTAGAGGGAGGTATCGTTAGAACGGATGTTGTGCTTGGCATAAATTTTTTTCAACTCAGCCTCCTAGAAGTTGGTGCCATTATTGGTGAGGACAGCGTGATGGAATATGAACCATTATATTATATTGGAGATCACAAAGTCGATTATAGAATGGACCTTGACCTCTTTGAGCTGGATTTCTTCCACATACATGTGAATGAAATATGTAGTGGTCAGGATGAACCGATACTGGTGAGCTATTTCCAATAGGTATGGTCCCATGACATCAAGTCCCTATAATAAAAAGGTCACGAATACTTGGTAGTATGGAGATGTCATGGTGTATAATGTACAATGTCAGAATGAATTTGGCACTTATGGAACATCTTGGAAAACATTATACAATCCCAAATCATAGAGGATCAAAAATACCCAAGTCTCTGAATCTGGTGAGACAGTTTCGGTCCGGTCTGATGAGCCTCATAGGAACCGGCATGAACCTCTTGCATTACCTGATAAATCTCAACTCCTTGAATGAAACAGAGGAGAACAATATAAAAACTGTTCTTGTAGACAATCTGTTCAATACTGGGACCACTTTTGATAGTAAACTGTAAAGCACGACATCAGATTCACTCGTGCTCGGCCTAATCTTCCAGGAGATTATTGTGATGAAGGTACTCAACCAAATGGTATCCTCCTGTATGGAGTTGATTCCAACATTGTGGCAGGGGGGCCTGCGAGACCTGACATGAGGGAGATGGTAGTAAGGAGGCTTACCTACAAACCATCATCGACATCTAGGGTGATATGACATATGACTATCTTATATGCCATGTGGATAATCAAATAATCATATTTCGTCTCTTCTAGTGATATAGCTAGGATGGGGAAGGCATATTATCTTCCATTCTGTGACCGAGGGACATGGGTATCCTTTGTATGAGATGGGAACTGGTCCATCAAATGGAGGGTATGTTCCAATAGTGGAACGAGATCTGGCTTCCTGATGACATATTCACCCATGATCTTCTTGATGACTAGTTCTATAACTACCTGGACAAAAACACTTACATAATCTTGAATTAAACAAATAATTCACATTGGGGATATTATAAGGTTTACAGTTTTAGAGAGTTACATAACATCATGAATATTACATGTAGACTATTCTACTCAGTATACATTTAATTTATAAAATAAAAACTTTGGAAAAAAATATTCATGTCTAGTTCCATGTTTTAGACATCATGAAATTTTTGTGATCCCATCGTTGTCCCTATTCCACTTTATGTCATGTGAAAAAAATTTCAAAAACATGGGATGATCATAAAAAGCTCAATAAGGGTTATAAAAAAAAGAAAAAAACATGTGTTCATAAATACTTACAAATCATATAGTCTTTTACATACTTTATGAAAGCATAAGATTTCTGAATAACACATAGTAATCACAAATCATAAAGGTATCATGTGGAATCCATAACATACATACATTGTAGCAATCACAAATACATAGGGTGTTACTTTGGAATTCCCATAATAGTATAATCCCTAAATTTATTAGGAGAAACATTCACGTTTACCTCCATCACATTACCCAATGCATTGGAGAGATATCTCGGGCTCACCCACCGTTGGTTTATTACGGAACCACCCGTATACGTAAACAATTCCCAATAACCATAACAAATTCATGTCAAAAAAAATATAAAGAAAATATAAAATTTACACATTTAAATAACAATATAACTTTAAAATATATTGAAATAATCATTCCATTATCAAAATCATATTCAATACCAAAATACGTAAAAAGAGTATATGGTATTTATTTTCCTTTTTAAAAAACACTATGGCTTGTTATGGAAGCCAATGATCAAATAATACTCACGGTGTTGGAAAAAGGGTTGTTGTTACCACATACACTAAAAAAATTCCTATTTGTCATTTAGTAAAATGATTCTTATAAAAATATTCCCTTTCAATGAAATGAAAAGTCAAAGGGGTTTATACATCATATAAAAGAATGTTGTGTATAAAACAAAATATGCCTCAATGAAAGGATATTGAGAGGAAGTCCCTTACTTTGTGTACGACTTGACCCGTTAATTTATTAATCTACTGAATAATAAACTAAAGATAATTTATACATTCTTAAGAAACATTTTCAGGTTTATTATTCCTTTTATATCAATTATTACCATGTTATAAATATTATGTAAGTATTTAGGGTAATAATGGTAATATTGTCGATATTTGGTACTTGATTCAAAAATGGACTGATTATAATTACAAGTTGTTCATGTGGTAAATAGTTCATTTTATAAATAATGATATTAATTATTTAGATATCATATATATCATATATATCCAGTATATACATGTATTTATAACATTACATAACATTTGGAGATAAGAAATGAAATACACCGTTCATGGAGACGGTAAGCCGTACGTACGCATGAACGCTGCATTCATTTCTAGATTGTAATTTAATGAAATTAAAATATAATCATATATATGTATATTATACTTAAATTATAATATAATATATAATGACATTAACTCTATGCTTGATACATCCCTCATATGGCATTAACGATTCATATCCCTTTGAGTGGGCGGTAGTCCGCACTTTCTCAAATCAGATTATCGTATTTACCAACTATGGAAACCATTAAGATAGGCTATAAATGAAAAAATAATAATAAAGAAATCATAAACATAATATATATAATATATAAAAAACATTCCATATTAATGGCCACCTTGAGAGGCGATAGGATATAATTGAACAATCATCGTTTCGTGAGACGCTAGTTTTCTATCCATAGAAACATTATGTTCTTTACCTATTAGATGGATGTGTGTGTAAGTGTAGTTCGAACCCTTATCATAAAAACATACTAATATATTGAGGATACTAGTTTTGTAATAAAATAAAGTAATAAAAATATTTTATGGGGATGTAGAAGTAAAATAAAACAAAATAAATCAAAAGAATTTAAGAGAAATTGTTACCTTTAATTAGGGAAACTCCCATTGGTTTGAACCAAAACCACTTCTTGAAGTGCCTTCTGCCTAAGGTAAGGCTTCTAGGAGGAGGATAAGGTTCATTATATATTATTTGAGTTGGGTTTTGATGATACAAAGGTCTTTAGAGGTGAGAGTAATGAATTAAAATTGAGGGATATTTATACAGGGGATGATGGGATCTTTAGGCAAGTGTGATAATATTATTTTATTATATAATGATATTCTGTTTTTAAAGTTCCAAAACTCATAAAGGTAAAATTTAAGAAGAATAATGGTCTAAATAAATTCATAAAATTATAATTGGACAGGTTTTGGATGTTATTTTAATATTTATAATCTTATATATTTAAATCATTTATTAATGACGTAAATACTACATCATTATTGTGTCATAAATAATTTAAATTATATGATTTATAAAAATTTAATAAAAAATACCATAATGTATGAAAACTTCTTATATTTCTAATTAATATTTATAGTCGAAATGATAACTTATATATCCCCATGTAAAAAATAATTTTCTAAAATAATTTTGTTTATGTCATTTTTTCCTTTACTATATGTTAATAAAAATAAAGTGTCAATATCACTACCATGTGGCTCCATGGGGTCCTCAAATTGACCCAAATATTCCTATGGTCATAAGTGACTAAAAAAATAAGATTTGAACAACTGTTAAGGTAATTTTTTATCATTATAATTTACTTTTTACCATCAAATACCCTATTTACCTTTAACCACGGTATAAAATTTAAACTTTACAATTCAATAAAATTTATTTTCATCTTATTGAAAAAAATTTCTTCTTAATAAAATCCATTTATATACGATTTTTTAAATTCAATTCACCTAAGTGGTAAAATTTCATTTAAATGAAAAAGTCAGTTTTTTAACTACTGCTAAGTGGTTTCACTATTTACAAAAAAAATTATGTTTTTCAGAAAACTACAAAAAATTCACCCTATTCTATATTTTATATACCAAATTCAAAAATGATGTCTATTTTACCAAATACAAATCATTGAAGTTTAATTTCATAATTTAAAATTAATTTCTGTTGTCAAAACAAATAGTGTGTATTTGTGAAACAATTACTATCGAATGATCGACACGTGTTTATGTCCAATTTTAGTGTGAAATAAATTCCAATGAAAAAAATTGGATTAAATGGTAAAAACCAAATATATTTACACTTTAAAACCAATAAAAAAGATAATATAACCATATAAATAAATTATATTATAAGGCACTTTTGAATTAAAATACAATATTTTTCACTATTCATTAAAAAATGAACCTTATCAGAAAATACCAAAATATATAACCAAAGTAAATTTTAATGTCCAGATTCTATATAAGAATTTTATTTTTTCAAATAGAACATATAAAAATGAAAAAAACTAGATTTAAAGAGGGTTTTCCATTAAAAGGCGGTAAATCAACTTTGTAGTTAAATTAGAGTATTTATGCTTAAAATTAGATTCATTCACATTTTATGACCCGAAAATTTATTGGATGAATGTATATTCATTTAACAAACATGTATATTCATATTTCAGTTAGTTATATGAATTCCATCCATTATAATTTATAGGCGTTAAATACCATTTAAAATAATATTATTATATTATTAGTGTGCAATGTAAGATTTCAATGAAACCCGTTGTTTCGTATCAGGTACGCTATCAAACATATAATCCCCTTTAATGTAAAATTAATAATTAATTCAAAAATATTAATTAAAAAAACTATTATTCTTAATGTATTTGGGATGTTACATCCTTCCCCCTTTTTGTGAATTACATCCTTTCAATTTTATTCACTTATCAAATAAATGGTGGTATTTTTCCCTCATAGCATATTCAGATTATCATGTTTCCTCTTCTGCCATATGGTTTTTCCCCAAAACCATTACCTTGAGAATTACCTTATTCCGTAACACTTCCTCTCTATGATCATGAATCTATACTGGGTGTTCCTCATAAGAGATATTCTCTTCCAATTGAACTACCTATGGACATAAAACATGAGAAGCATCTGACATATATTTTCTAAACATTGAAAACATGAAAAACATTATGTACCTAGGATGAACATTGAGATAAATCTACTCTATACACAACAGATCCTACTTTATCTTGGATTTCATAAGGTCCAATGACCATCAGACTCAAATTTCCCTTCTTACCAAAACAAATCACAATTTTCAATGGATAAATCATTGAGAAAGACATTATCACCAACCTCAAAAAATTTCCTTCCACCGGTTATCCACATAACGTTTCTGCCTACTCTGAGCTGTTCTCATGTTCTTCTGAATCAACTGAATCTTTTCTTCTATCTCTTCTACCAATTCTGGTCCCACCAACTTCCTTTCAGCTTCTTTATCCCAAAAATATGTTGTTCGACTACACTTTCCATATAATTCCTCAAATGAAGACATCTATATACTAAAATAAAAACTGTTATTATATGAAAATTAGACCAAAGAAATATTTTGGTCCCAACTTCCCTAATAATCCAACGAGAAAGCACATATCATATCCTCCAAGTTCTGAATTGTTCATCCTGACTTCCCATTTGATTGAGGTTGAAAAGATGTACTAAAATTTAATTCAACACCCAATGAATTCTGAATTCCATTCCAAGAGTTATAAGTAAACCTGTGATCACAATCAGATACAATTCATAGGGGAACACCATGAAACATGACTATCTATTTAACATAAAACTAAGAAATTTGATCCAGATACAAAGTATATCAAAGAGCAAGGAAATGAGAAGATTTAGTCAACCGATTACCAATAACCCAGATTGCATTGTTATCTCGAGATGTCTCTGGTGATCCAGTAATGATGTCCACAGATATATTTTCCCATTTCCACTCTGGAATTGGTAACGACTGATGCATTCCTTTTCGTAACTACCACTCTGCTTTAAACTAATGACAAGTCAAACACTTCATAGTAAAATCAGCAATATCTCTTTTCATTCCATCCCACCAGAAATACTCTTGAAGATCTCTATATATAATAGTAATTCCAGGATGAACTGAAAATGGGGAACTATGAGCTTCACATAACAACTCATTATTCAACTGTGAATAACAAGGCACACATAATCTCTTCGAAAAACTCAAAACACATTCATTATCAATGTTAAATTCAGGTAACTTACCCATATGAACCAACTCTGCCTTTTATTGCAACTCAGTGTATTCTTTCTTCACATACTTTATTCCATCTGATAGAGATGATTTCACTGACACCAGAAACAAGACAGAAGAATTTCCTGCACCAACTTCTTCTATGAAAAATTTCATCAAATAAAAAACCAAAGGATCTTGTTCCAAATGTATCAAGGTTAATTAAGAATTACTTTTTCAAATCAATGCATTAGCCACATTATTTTTCCTTCCTAGATGGTAATGGATCGGGAAATCATAATCCTTGATTAATTACAATCATCTCCTTTGTATCAAGTTCAATTATTTTTAGTGAATTTATACTTCAAACATTTGTGGTCAGTATAAATTTCACATTTTAATCCATTCAAATGATACCTCCAAATTTTTAATGATAAAAATAAGCTAATTTCAAATCATGTGTAGGGTAATTTAACTCATTAGGTTTCAAATGACGTAAAGTGTAAGAAACTACTTTATCATTCTACATAAGGACAAAACCATGTACAGTAAATGATACATCACTGTAAATAACAATCTAAAAATTTCTATAAGGCAGTTCCAAAGCTGGAGCATTCACCAATCTTCTTTTCAATTCATGAAAACTATAATCACATTCTTTTTTCCAAAGGAACTTAACACCTTTTCAAGTTAACATAGTCATTAGACTAGATAATCGTGAAAACTATTCAACAGACATCCTATAATAACATGATAATCCATGAAAACTATAGATCTCAATTATATTTGTGGGACATGGCCATTATTCAACAACTATTTTTAGAAGGATCAACAGTTATTCCATTTTTTAAAACAATGTGACCATGGAAGGAAATTTTTTGTAACCAAAACTCACACGTCCTGAATTTCCCAAACAATTACTTTTCATTTAAGGTTTTCAAGAGAGAAAACAAATGAATTTCATGTTCCTCTTAACATTTTAAATAAACCAAAATATAATCAATTAAAACAACCAAAAACATATCCAAGAACTCAAAGAATATTCAATTCCTAAGATCCACAAATACAAGTAGTGCATTGGTTAAACAAAAAGGCATAAATACAAATTCTTAATGGCCATATCTTGTACGAAACACGGTCTTCGTAATGTCTTCATCCTTTACATTCAACTAATGGTACCCTAACCTCAAATCAATCTTTGAAAAATATAGAGCACCCTATAGCTGACCAAATAAATCATTGATATGAGGAAAAGGATACATGTTCATAAGAATGATGTTATTAAATGATCTATAATCAATGCAAAGTCTCATAAAAACATCTTTATTTATAATAAACAAGACAAGAGAACCCCATGGTGATGTTCTAGTTCGAATGAAACCTTTATATAAAAAGTCCTTCAATTGCTTATTTAACTATAAAGGTTCAATTTGAGCCATTCGATAAGGGGGTTTTGTAATTGTCTTACCATCAGGAACTATGTCAACAGTAAATTCAGCATTTCGATCAGGTATAATAGCAGGAAACTCATCAAGGAAAATCATCAAGGTAATCATTTACTACTATCACATCATTAATCTCAACACATCCTTTATTTTCAAAAATATTTTAAAGTTAACATTAATTTCGTTATTTTACTAGTTTCTCAACATCCTGATATGTTATCATAATCAAGGGTTTATTCTTCTGCAGAAACTAAAAATCATTCTGAAAAGAAACCTCTTTAGCTCTGCAGTCAATCATAAGATGATAAACAGAAATCCAATCCATACCTAAAATAACATGAAACTTTACTAGAAGAGAAACAATAAGGTTTTCAAGTAGATTCATTGCACACACAAGTATAAGAAGGTTCATCTAATTACGTTTTCTAAACATTTCCTCCTGGTGTTTTTACCCAATGTTCAGGATTTATATCTTCTGATTAAATTCACAATTTACTAGAAAACATCTCTGAAATGAAAGAGTGTATTGACCCTAAATCAATCAACACATTGGCATAATCTGAACAACAAAACAGAGTACCGGATACTACTTCATTTGATGGCCCAACATATGTTTAAGTAGTTGAAAAGGACTTCACCACCCCTTTATGTTTATAGTCTGGTTGTTTTCCCTCAGTTGAGTTCTTCGTATGAAACTCATTTGCATAATGACCCATTTCATTGCACATAAAACATTTTACAGACTATAAATCAGATTCTTTCTTACCACTAATATGATCTTTTTTAGTGAAATTACGAGCCTTATGTCCCATTTTACCTCATCAGTGGCACTTTCTAGAATTAAAAAGGCATTCCCAAGCATGCCTTTTTCCACAATTTTCACAAACTGTAATCTTAGGTTTCTTAACATCAGAAATTTTGGAAGAGTTATTCCCTTTCATCTGCCACCTCGACCTCTTATTCTATTATTTTTCAAATAACACCATATCATCAGCAAACTCCATTTCCACATCCTCCACAAAAAGAAAACGTTTTTCATAACTTTTGAACTCATGAGAAGCTAATTCCCTTGGATACTTTTGATTTAATCCAGATTAAAAACAATTGATTTTAATATCAAGATCTTGTATGAAATTTGGATCACACATTTCCAGTGCAGTGAATTTTGCTTCATAAGAAGCCATTGATTCATCCTCCAGCCTCAATTAGTGGAATTGTTTTTTCCATCCTATGTAGAACAACCTTAGGAAAATATTTCTCAACAAATATACCTTTGAATTCATCCCAATTAAGAGAATAAATCTCCTCACTATCCCTTATATTTTTCACCATCGACCACCACTGATCAGCTTCCCCTTCAAAACGTTAAACCTGAAGACTTACATTTTGATGTTCTGAACAACCCATGACATCAAAAATCTTTTCTAGTGCTTTATTCATTCTTCTTCTAGAACCGAGTCAAATGATCCTCTGAATGATGGGGGATGTTGTGTCATGAAATGCTCCACTACTGACATGTTCCTCTATGGTTGATCTGGTTGATCTCATGCATGGATACCACCACCATTTATAGCCTGATTCAACTGTTCCATCACTACAACAAGCTGTTTAGTTCTGATTCCGACCAGCTCAGGTTGCTAATTTGGAAGTTTGTCGTCCTCATGATGTCGTCCCATCATAGTTTCCATGTTTCCTCTGCGGAAAACCATTCTGGCACAGAAATATCCTAGGGGTGAAACATTGTAATCTATAAATGTTGTATCATTTCAATCATAACATAAGCTAAAAATAATTTATTTACATTAATTTAACAATACCCTAACACCTAAAGTTATCTAAACTGACCTCTGATAACTACTATAAGAACCCATCCTTAAACATTTTCATAATCCTAAATTAAACCAATATTTCACGTTGAGGATATTTTCAGGTTTAGGGTTTTAGAGAGTTACATTAAAACATGAATATTACATGTATAAAATTACACTCAGTATCAATTTTTTCCTAAAATAAAACTTTTGAAAAAAAGAGTCATGTCTAGTTCCATGTTTTAAACAACATTAAATTACAATGATCACATCCTTGTCCCTATTCAACTTTATTTTAGGTGAAAAACATTTGAAAAACATCAGATGGGCATAAAAAGCTCAGTAAGGGTTAAAAAGTATAGAAAAAAATAGTAGTTCATAAATACTTACAAAACATATAATATTTTACATACCTCATAAAAGCATAAGATTTATGAAAAACACAAAGTAATCAAAAATCAAGAATGTAACTTTTGGCATCCATATCATTGTTACGTTGTAGCTATCACAACTATATATGGAGTTACCTTGGTATACACATCCCAGTATATTCCCTAAATCACTTAGGAGAAACATTCACATTTACTTCTGTCACATAACCCAATTCATTAGAGGGATATCTCGAGCTCACCCGCCCTAGGTTTATTACGGAACAACCCGTATACGTAAACAATTACCAAGAATCATAATATATTCATAACACATAAAACAAACATAAATGAAAGATAAAAATTACAAATTTAAATCACAATATATCATTTAAATATATTGACATAATCAATCCATTATCAAAATAATTTTCTATACCAAAATACGTAATGAAATTATATTGTATTTAATTTCCTTTAAAAAACAATAGGGTTTGTTAAGGAAACCAAAGATCAAATAATACTCGCGGTGGCGGAAAAATGGTCATTGTCACCGCTTATGGTAGAATCATTCATTTTTGTAATTTAGTAAACTTATTCATATAAAAGTATTCCATTTTAATGAAATGAAAATCGAAATGGGTTTATACGTCTTATAAAAGAATGTCGTGTATAAAACAAAATATGCCTCAATGAAAGGTGATTGAGACGAAGTCCCTTACCTCGTGTCCAACTTGATCCTTTTGTTCTTTAATCTAATGAAAAATAAACTAATGTTATGTTTTTACATTCATAAGAACATTTTCAAGTTTATTATTCCTTTTATATCAATTATTACCTTGATATAAACATTATAATATCATTTATGTTAATAATGATTATATTGTCAATATTTGGTAGTTGAGTTAAAAACGGAATTCTTATATTTTCTTGTTGTTACTGTGGTCAATAGTTCTTTATATCCATAATAATATTCATGATTTATATATCATATATATCATATATATCTAGTATATACATGAATTTATAACATTACATAACATTTGTAGATAAGAAATGAAATGCACAATTCATGGAGACAGAAAGTTGTACTTACACATGATCGCTACTTTCATTTCTATTTCATACTTTAATGGAATTAAAACATAATGATACATAGGTATATTATAATTAAAGTAGAATATAATATATAATATCATTAACTCTATCCTTTATACATCCCACATATGCAATTAATGAGTTATATCACTTTGAGGGGGTGGTAGTCCACAACGCCTCAAATGAGATTGTCGTACTTACCCACTATTGAAACCCTAATGATATGCTATAAATGAAAAATAAATATTCACAAAGAAATTATTAACATAATATACATCATATATAAATATTGTTCCATCTTAATGACCACCTTTAGAGGTGGTAGGAGATAATTGAACAATTATCATTTCGTGAGGCATTAGTTTTCCATCCACAGAAACATTATGTTATTTACCCATTAGATGGGTGTGTGTGTAAGTGTAGTTCTAATATTTATAATAAAAAATTCTAGTATATTAATTATACTGGTGGTTTTATAAAATAAAGGAATAAAAATATTTTATGTGGATGTAGAAGTAAAATAAATCAAAATAAAACAAAAGAATTTAAGAGAAATCGTTACCTTTAATTTGGGTAACTCCCATTGGTTTGAACCAAAAGGACTTCTAGAAGTGCCTTAGACCTAAGGTAAGGATTCTAAGAGGAGTATAGAGATCTTTAATTATTATTTCTGAAGGGTTTGGATGAGCCAATGGGATTTAGAGGTCTGAGGAATGTGTAAGAATTAATGTAATTTTACAAGGGGAAGGGATCTTTAGGAATGTGTGATATTATTATTTTATTATATAATGATATTCGGTTTATAAAGGGAAAAAACACATTAATATAGAAGATATGATGACTCATGATCTAAATATATTAATCCAATAAGAATTTGATAGGTTTAGGATGTTATTTAATATTTATAATCTTATTTATTTAAATCATTTTTTAATGAGGTAAATAATACTTCATTATTGTATCACCTATAATTTAATTTATATGATGTCTAAAAATTACATAAAAAAATTAATGTATGAAATCTTATTATATTTACATTTAATATTTATTGATGAAATTAAAACTTATATAACCCCATGTAAATATTAATTTACTAAAAGTTTTTTAATTATGTAATTTTTTCTTTTTACTTTATGTTAATTAAAATAAAGTGAAATTATCACTACAAAGTTGCTCCATGGGGTCCAAAATTTATCCCAAAGATGACTGTGGTCGTTAATGACTCAACCAATAAGTTTTTTACATGTATTAAGGTAATTTATTATTATTATAATATTCATTTTTTGTTAAATTACCATATTTACCTTTAACTGCGGTAAAAAAGTCAAAAAATACTATTCCCTAAAAATTAATTTCAACTTATAGAACCAATTTTTACTTACTAATAACAACCATATATGTAAGATTTTTTAAATTCAATTCACATAAGTGGTAAAATTTAATTTAAGTGATAAATTTACTTTTTTAACTACTACAAAGTGGTGTCACTATTCATAAAAAATTGTTCTTTTTCAGAAAACTACCAAAAATTCATCCTACGCTATATTTGATATACCTAATTCAAAAATAATGTCTAGTTTACCAAATTAAAACAAATAGAAGTTGAGTTTATTAATTTAATTTTTTTTACTGTTGTCAAAAGAAAATCGTGTTTTTTAAGAAACAATTACTGTCAAAAGATGGACACTTGTTTATGTCGAATTTTAAAGTGAAATTTATTCCAATGTCCAAAATTGGATTAAACGGTAATAACATAATATAATTACACATTAAGACCAATTAAAAATGAAATTTAACCATATAAATTTATTACATTAAAAGGACCTTTTGAATTAAAATACAATATTTTTCACAATTCATTAAAAATGAACTATTTCAGAAAATACCAAAAATTTACCCAAAGTAAATTTTGATATCCCAACTCTAAAGAGGAATTATAGTTTGTCAAATATAACATATAAATATGACAATAACTGTATTTCAAGAGGGTTCTCCATCAAAAGGCGGTAAATCGACCATTTAGTGAATATTAGTGTATTTATGCTTATAATTAGATTCATTCACATTTTGAGCATCTACCTCTTTTCAGATAAATCCAAAAAATATTAAAAAACTTGTATACTCATATTTTTATTATTTATTTTCCTTCCTTCCATTAAAGAGGCTAGTGTTAACTACCTTATAATATAATAATATTATATTTTTAGTGTGCAACGTAATATTTCAAAGAAACCCGCTATTGCATATCAGGTACGCTATCAAACATAACATCCCCTTTAAATTAAAATTAATATTTAATAAAAAGATATTAATATACATTAAAATGTATTTTCGCTTATTTACTTGGGATGTTACAAATTCGGAGTCCCTTATCACATGCAAGTGGGGAACATCAATCTCAAGGGCCAGCTCGAGGCAAGTGATTGGAGCCTGGTATTTTGCCTCATTCATGGTGGGGACTTCTGATTAAAGAAATGAATATGTCAGAACTTCATGTGTTGGGGTAATGAAGATGATACATTAGCCAACGCTGTTGAGCCTTGGTTCATTAGTCCTTCTATCATTAGGGCACCAGGAAGCACCGTCAAATTGAATTTTACAACATGGGATGGCTTGGTCTACTAAGACGATTACCTCGTCGGGAAAATTAAGGTCTAGAGACTGGTCCATGGGAGTAGGTTGGGAAGAAAAGAAATCTCTCAATTCTTTCCCCTTAATATCCTTCTCGATAATAAACCTGATGTCAAAGAGTTTGAGAATAAACACACATCGAGATAGATGACTTATCAATATGGTTTGGTTAAAGATGTACTTCAACGGATACTCTGAGGACACTAGATGTACTTCATGGTGCTGTAGGTAATGTCACAATTATTTTACTACGAAAACAAGAGCAAGGCAGCTTTTCACGATATGGGAGTATTTGGACTTTGTGTCAAGGAGCATATGGAAGAGGTATTAGATAATGTTCTTAGTTCTACCATTACTCATTTGTACGAGAAGGGTGTCGAACGATCGTTCTAGTGCAGTCACATAAAGCACCAGTAGTTTTCCAAAAACAGGTGGCATCTAGACCAGAGGTTGGAGAAGATACTGCTTGATTTCCTCAAATGCAGTGTGACATTCTTCATCCCAATAATAAAAAATTCCTTTTTTCATGATCCGAGAAATGGTATTAAACTATCCAGACATATTATTAATGAATCTTCATATATAGGCCAAGTGGAATTAGAATCCTTGGAGCTATAGAATGTTTCTTGGGGCAGAAATCTGGGTGATGGCCACGATCTTACCTAGGTCAGCCTCCTTGACCATGTATCTGACAATGAATCCGTGGAACATTCTATAGGTGACAGATAAGGCACACTTCGATGGGATAATCATCATGTGGAGAGGACGAAGGAAGATGAAAACTTTCTCATAGTCCTCGAGATTGTCCTGGAGCTGGAGAGATTTGACCCCCAAATCGAACACATAACATTCAACAAATGTTCGGAGGATCAGTGGAAATATTTGATGCATAGTCCTCTGATATGTGGCACATTAATTCTTTAGACTAAAGTGAATGACTAGGTAACACAAACTACCTTTTTCTTCCTTGAAGGCCGTATAATCTTCATAATTAGGGTTCATTTGGATCTAGTTATATCCAGAGTACCCATCCATGAAAAAGAGGGTCTTGAACCCAGCTATAGAATCAATCAACAATTCTGTCACAGGAACGAGAAAACCATTCTTTGGATAATTAAGGTTGAGATGATGGAAGTCTATGGATACTCCTATATGTCTATTCTTCTTCATTAATGGTAGGATGTTTGCTAGAAACCTATGGAACCATAACTCGTTAATGAAATTGGTAATGATGAGCTTATCAACCTCGGCCTCAACCATGGCACCATGAAAAGGGTGAATCTTCCTCGGAGGATTCTTAAACCCGCGGTGATTTGCAGGGAGAGTGAGGAGATGGATGGATACATGAGTATATAGTCCTAGAATCATGTCATAACATCATGTGAATATAACATGGTGATACTTTAATAAGTCCATGAATTGTTGTTTCTCTTCTAGATTCATGGTGACACTGATCAATGTTGGTTTCAGATCTGTCTCATGACTGAGATTCACATGCAAAAATTCCTCAACCGTGGTAGAAACACCCTCTTATTAAGTGGGGGAGAGTCCACTAAATATTACCATTCACTTATGGAGGAGGGACCCTCAGCAGTATGTTGTTCCTCTGAGTCAACAGATCCTGACGAGATTCTTGTTTCAGCATGAGTAGCGGTATACAGTGCACCAGTGGACACATGTTCTACCAAAACCATAGCAATGACTGCTATTGAACTGATCCCATCTGCTCTCTAGCCCACGAGTCCACTCTTGATGATATCAAAGTATTAGTGTCTTGTTGGCTTGATCTGATTTATCTCAAGCCAGTGGAACAAGAAGGTGTGCCACATTGTCATTACTATGTGGTGGGTGTCCCAATACCTAATGGGAGTAGGGGGCTTACAGATCACCAATTCCTGATTCATATTATAATACGATTTCATCTTATGATTCCTATTAGACATGGGAATGTGAAACTTCCCTTCCTATAGTCAACAAAACAATTTACAAAATAGGTTTTTATGGCCTCCAACCGATGGATCGGGAAGACGTAAGCATTTTTTGGGACTGCCCACAGGACGGCCTCAACTGAAATGTGATCGACATCGTTGGCCATAATATATTTTCCTTTTCTCTTGTAATAGTCAGAATCTAGGTAGCGAGCATTACAAGTGAAAAATGGAGACACTTCACCTTAGAGTATGCCCAATCAACCATTAAAGGAGTACTTGAGGCACTAGTGATATGATGAATGGAATGCCACCTGTAGGTGGAGCCATGGTTTCCCCATCAATGTGTTGTAATCAATGTCCTACGAAACAACCATGAACATAGTGCTGCCTACAAGACCACTGTAATGGGTTTTTAGGCGGATAATGCTGACTGGTGTCTATTCTTTCCTGTCGTAACCTTGTATATTCATGTTAGAGGGACTCAGATCATCCTCGGATAACCCCATATTATGGATTGTCCATGTCAGGATATTTTTAATCCTATCTCCTGTGTCGATAATGCATTGACAGATCTATATTCCATAGAAGTGGCCAATGATGTTCAATGGGAGTATGTTCCCTTGTATGGGATAAAAATCATATTCTATAATGAAATTTATAAAAGTCTGACATTAAGCACTCTCGACCTATTTATCATGTAAGGAATCTGTAGTTTCTACCTCCGTTTCAAACTGGAGGGTGATTCTTAAATCCTCAATCAGGGCTTCATGCATAGCTGGTGATTGGCGAAGGGCCTCGTGGATGGAGAGACATTCTATAATGCTAATTATTTATAGAAGACATTACAATTATGTCCCTGGTAAGAGGTTCTTTCTTACATGAGGTCACTATGTGACAAGATGTATGGTGGACCGTACTGGCTAGACCGACGGTCGACTGGTTCTGGGAATGTCCCGCTGCTCAGAAGATGAAGCATGTGGAGAGACTATCATATGAGGCTATCTTACTGAGATAGGTTCGTAGTGGAGCATGGTTGATCACATAGAGGTCAGGGCATCTCTTCCTGATCCAGCAGCATAAATAGCTGCAAAGGTGTGCCTAATGGCATCAGATCAGAGGTATTCGAATGTTGAGCTCTACACTGAGCCTACAACATGGTTTCCGTGGCATACACAAACTAGCAAGGAGTGATATTTAGGGAACATTGATGACCCACATAGCCACAACTCAGCCGATGATGGTGTCGGATTGGGATGTTGGGAGGATCGTTCTGGTGATCCATGTCATGGGGAATCACGTAGGGGTTTACCATCTCTATGGTGTTAACCAAAGCATCCCCTTGACTATAATTTCATGAATCTTACACTACTGGAAGGATTATAGGGGATTAACGATCTCTAGGGGCATGAAGTCACCATGTGTGTGGGATAATGATGGAATTGGTAGGGGGAGTTTTCCCTTTCACCACTAATTCATTCTCTTCTAGGAAGAGGATGGATGAGATGATGATGTAGAAGTAGTGGTTATGGCTGACACAACAGCTTCTGAAGGAACATGTCGATTTTGGCATGAATAGATTATACCATGGACATGGACGACTGTATTATGAGAGATCTGGTCTTCATACATCTGGGACCCATGGTTGGACACCTACTTCCACTCACCATTGATGTCACTTTCGCTATCGGGATTCAATAGTACACATGAAACATGCACCGGTGATGGGACAAACCTGACTATGTTGTCGTCAACCTGGTATTGGATCCTGTCCTTGAATAGATAGAACTATTTGAGGGTTTTCCACAATATCTGGTGATAAGGGTAGTATTTGTGGAGATCATTTATATTTTCCTTCTCTAGCATCCTACAATCAAGTAAATGTACAATCCCCTATTCCGCGGCAATTTGGAAATAGCCTGGAACATGAGCCTCATTTAACTAATAGGTATGGTTTCTTCTGTCTGGGAAGGGGTCCCGGGATCCTGATTCATAAGAGGGCATGGATGAACCCTTCGAGGAGGTAGAGCCTGATTTTCCTGCATGGGTGGTGGAAACACATTATGCGGGGGTTCTTACCGATTCTGAGGTGGAAGATGTTGGGCTGGAGGTTGCGCCTGTAGTGGAGGACCACTATGAGGCTATGGAGGAAGATCCACAAGTAATAATTTAAAATTACAAGGGGCCTATATATGGTCCACTGTGGTGGGATTGGCTCTGGTGTCCCTCCTCACGTTAATTTTAGGAGACAACTGAAGTGCCTGGCTGGCCTGTTGCAAGGCCTCATCAAGGCAATGTGCCTAATCAGAAAAGTCTCATAACCCCCCCAGGTAGTCCTGGATAATCAGATAGGGGACCAATTACATCTTGAAATTCCCCACAAACATCATTAGCATCTTCTCTAGAGTTAGTCGCAAGTCAAGGGAGTATGTGAGCATTTTCCACCAGGCGAAAAAGACCGCGACAGACTCGTCTTGACTTTTCATTCACTTTAATAGGCATGTGGTACTTGTCTTCTGAGTGGTGGAACTTAAATGGTAGAGAAATTTCCTATAATGATCCTCCCGACTAGCTACCGACCCAATGGGTAGCTAACTGTACTAGATGAATGAAGAACATTCCAATTTATGAACAAAAAATGGAGTTTAGTAGCCTCTTTCTACGCTAGAGTCCCCAACATGGGTTCACATCATTAAATAAAGTGGTATAGATGCTTTCATGGGCCACCCATCTCATTAAAGGGAATAAGGTGATATTTTTTGATACCCTGGTGTGTCGGAATATCATCCACTGATGCTGGATATGGCTTTTCATCAAGTGGAGGTACCACATGTCACGTTTCTAATCCCTTGAGGTGAGTGATGGGGACTGCCATGGGATCATCTGGGTGGGGGTTCCTTTCTTGATGGGGATCCTAACCACTAGTGAATTTGTGGGTTCCTCACCATGATAATCAGGACCAACGGCTCATGGAGCGGCTAGTGGGGTGGCATGTGGAGCAGCTGGGGGAACCTGAGCTGGTTCATGAGAATTATTGCATTGCTCGGGCAGATTTTTCAATAGATACCATGCCCACATTCTATAAGATCAGGCCTCTACCATTTCTGTGTGGTCAAGAGAGTCAAGGTCACCTAGAGTAAACTCATAGGGGGAAATTTTCCTTCCCCTGTTGTACCAGTCGTGGATCCCTGTAATTTGGTCGTCGCACCGCAGCATATTCTGCAACAAGGTCATTAAGCATCTTCTTGTTCATTGTGAGCTGTAGACGCAACATTTCTTTCTTGGGGTCTTCCTCTACCTTCATCACTGATCCAAAGGTGTCTGTGGTTTTGATGGATCCAAGGAGTTCATTATTGTTAATTAGATTCCGGTCAATGCTTAATGACTGGGGAGGTACAAGAACACACAGTAAATTCCTATATTGTTAAGTGACTCATCCCAACAGATCCAATATGTGTGAGACCCATGTGGGGGTAGGTCTTCTCCAAGGAGATCTAGATTTTTTTCTTCACCTATTAGGTTGGACATGTTAACAGTGACCCGACCTAGGGGCAAGTTCACAATATCACGTAAAATGTCTGGTAGGAACCGAATATGACTGAAGTGGAGGTAATCATACTACCTCTAGCAATGGATCTGCACATGGGGGGAATCATTCTTGATAATTATGTGGTGCACATTGATGTTACGAACGCATTTCTGTTAGAGGGTCCTACGGTGGATTGGTGACTCAGGGTGCTGGGAAACGATAAGTGCGTCCAAATCAACCAAAAACATTATTGACCAATGTATTATAAATGTTCTTGTATCTTGGGATAAGCAACTAGCTAGTGACGAAGGGAAAAGTGCATCCCTAAAAGGGTTTGGCGGAGACACATGATATCCTCATGGGTGATCGATTCTCGGTCACTTAAAATCAATGTTGCAACTAGCCAAGACATCTTATAGAAGTCATATTCTTCAATAATGTCCCCCCAGGATCATCGGCATAGATTCTAGTTCTAGTACTTGATTTCCCCATTCAACAACCGGGGGCTACTAATGAACCGGTAGTGGTACTGAAGCATACCACTGGGATGGTAGGCTAGCCGGTGGAGAATACGCTAAGCGGGTTGAAAAACGACAACACCTGGGGCTATCCTACAACGTGTGAAGTGTATTGGTTACCATGTCACAATAAGATGGGCTGGTGACCAGGGCCTCCAGAATAATGAATGTAGCTTCTGATGGTGGGACCTACTACTACTCATTTACCATCGATCCCCAAAAAATTCTCTGCAATCATTTGTCTAGTTGGAGAGTGATCCTGGTGAAGATAATGGCAGTTACATGGTCAGACCCTAAGGAGACACCAAATCATCATAATCCTGGATGTATCTATGAAGGGAGGCAGGGATCTGGTGGAGCTTGCATTCCAGAATTTTGAGGCTGATGTGCCTGTTTCCTCCCCCGTCCCTTGACATAGAGGACTGAGGTGAGGGTTCCATTGCTAAATCGTATTCTGCATCAAAATCATAGATGTAGACAAGTTTAATAACTATATGAACTATCCTGACATTATTATTATGGTGGTGATTACTCTCCCTCCATCTACAAACTGGATCTTCAGGATATGGTATATTTCTAGCACAAGGAGGACCCTCAGCCGAACTGGTGCTGGGACAGAGAGGGCTTCCGCCTGAGTAATCCGGGTTGCAAGGAGCACCTGGACGGATATCAAAAGGAACACCGAGAGGACCTCCATGTCCGCTAGCTGATCCATGAAGTAGGTGTCTTTGAGAGTTTATGGAGTGGGTACTACCTACACTAGATATCGTAGGGGCATAGGTAGGGACTCCATGTTTGTTTCCTCAGGAAATATCAGTGTAAGGAGGGTCCTCGTAATAGTCATGTTTAAAACGATTAGGACCATAGTGCTAGGTGTCGATGAAGAGGGGATGACCATCACTTCTCCAATTTATGGGGCAAGTAGGACCTTCACCAAAAACTATATAGACATGGGGAGGGCCCCCAAACTGTAGATTGACCGGATGCATATCATATCCACAAAAATGGCATGTGGGAGGAGGAATAACTCCATACCCGATGTAATGAGCACGAGAGAGATTTCTGTACTAACTATCACCGCCAGAGGGAGGACCCTCATTTGGATTGTAGGTGTCATGGGATGAACCTCCATTCCTAGTTTGGGACTGGGGAAGACCCATGTACTCAATGATAGAGATTCGGGGGGGGGGGGCACCGTGCTGGGCGTCATTGATGCGGGTCGGCCCACGGTGGGCACTACTTGCGCTGGAATCCAGGAGTGCCAATCCAATCCTCCCTTGGGCCGGTTGATGCCTTTATTTGGATCATCCTTTTACATTACCCTACTTGAAAAAGTTATGTAATTTTTGTTACATGTTAGTGGTGGCATGAGAATCTGTTTTCATTGACATTGATTCCCCTCAGTGGGCATCCTCCTCGGCCTGTGCCTAATGTCAGCGTCAGGACAACTAGACTAGGTGTCATTGGTGTAGGCAGATAGCTTACCTGCTCTTCATCTTGTGGGTCTAGGTGGCGACATTGACGTGTCTAAGTGGGATCCCTTCTTTGGAGATCATTGAATGAGATCAGATTCGTTCTAGCCTTCACATCCACTACATCATCAGCTTAGGGTAGGAGGTCATTGAAATGGTCTGGGGATAGGCTATCAAAATGGTTATGCGTCGGAGTGGGGAGTAGTGGCTCCCTACATGGATCTTGGGGGAGGTATTGGCAATGAGGCCCAAATGCCTATAAATCATAGTGGGCCATATCCCGAGTTGAGATAATCCCCTCTTCCCCATATCGGCGGATGAGTTCATTGATCAACATTCATTGAATGAACTCAGAAGGGGATATGGGTTGAGGGTGACCAAGAGTTTTGGACATGGAGACTATCACAGATGTGGTAGAACTGTATCGGACTGCCACATTAGCATTTCCTCTACCCCTGCATCAGTGGATGGGGGTGATCGAGTTACTAACACAGCAGCTTGGGTCCTAGAAGGTAGGGATATTATTATATTAGTTCTACAAAGAGGAAATCGACGTAGAGTTCCCTAGCAGCATTCTATCTTCCATGGTTTGTAAGAAGGATCCACGTTGAAAATGTCATAGAACGAGATGTAAAATGTTAAACTACCCCAACAAATGGTGAGTTTCACATCCATCCCACTATTTTCTCGGTGGAACCTTGTTCTAGATAACTAGATCTGGTTGCATGCTAGTCTACAGATGTCTCAAATTCTACTAATCTCCATTTTGAGGAGAATATCTTTCATGTCGGTTTCACCATTTCTGTTTTTGATGCTTTCAATAGGGTGTGCATCCCTCTGTTGAGGATGTGCTGGTTGTTTCCATGCATTCCAATTCTCCAAAGGTGGGCGACATCTATCTCTTATTAAAGGACAAATGATTCTTGATCAAAACGGTATGATGGTTTGTCAGTCTCCCCATCCTTGGATTCCTCCTCAGAGGTCGCTAATTAGTCCATATCTCCCCATTAGATTAAAATGTTGTTTGTGAAACTCTTCCCAGTGCCATGTCTTCATGTACATTAGTTAATTACACTTTTCTATCAGTACATTCCAATGGGTCAAGTTTGGGAACTAACCATTGGTCTAGTGAATAGTCACATTGGACATCACTAGAACGTATGGATGTCCGGACACTAGTGCATCTGGGTTTCATCCGCTTATTATAGGTCTTCTCGGGGGCGCAGAAGCCCAAGGCATCCCACATCAAATGTGGGGACTTATATTCCATGGGCATGTCTCTAAGGATTTCCTCTGCTTACCATGTTTGACATAGGGTGTGACGTGAGTTTAACATCTAGAAGAGACTGATCTGACTGATCAGAACACTGATGGGAGTGGATCAGGTGGGTGCCAACCCTAGAGGGTACACTAATTATGTGGCTAACTCATTGTTAGTTACCCAATTAAATCTAGATGTTGCGAAAGAGTGGGTGACATGATCTCATCAGGATTTGGCATCCCATATAAGAATCACGATGGATGATTGATGATTGAGTGAAGGGGATGGGGAATGAGACTAATCCAATGTGTTAACAACGGTGATTTTGGGCCTGATCCTCAAATAGGAATCCTACGTATCTATATGGTAGGGAATCAAAGTCCATGAAGTTAAGGGTTAGGGCATTAAATTGTGGTGTATACATAGGAAAACAACCCAATAGTATATAGGGGATTACGCATGGTTAATATCCCAGGTTGGTCTGATGACACTTGGAATAACCAAAGACGTGGGTCCCTGTAATGGGACTACAAAATCTTACCATAGATTGTATAACTTAATGGCTTACCACTGATTGAGATACACAATGGATTACCGCTGTTAGGGAGACACAATGACTTACCATTGATTGGGATACACAATGTCTTACCGTTTTTTGGGAGACACAATGTCTTGTCGTTTTTTGTGAATATGACGGCTTGTCGTTTGTTGTGATCACCACAACTTACCATTGGATGGGGGATAATAACTTACTACTGATTGGGGTATAATATATTAATACTGATTGGGGATTAATGTTTAACGTAAGCAGGACATAAAGGGTCTTACATTTTAACATCATTCAGGATGGGGGTGAACCAAAATTAAGTGGTCAGATCCAATGGGTGTTGTGTTTGAACCTCATAGAGGCTTCCTACATAACTTGACTTGGTAATGATCAAAGTCAACATTGTTCAGGAGGATTTGGTGAATCGACGTGAAGTACTTTGAACCAAAGGTGATGTTTTTAATTATCAATATGCAGGCTTCGTACATACCTTGACATGGCAAGGAACAATGTCCACAGAGTTCAGAATGGGGCTTGGTGAACCAACTCAAAGGTGGTTGGGACCAATGGATGTTGGGATTGAACCTCATGTAGGCTTCCTGCATACCTTGACTTGGCAATGATCAATGTCCGTGTAGTTCGGAGGGATTTGGTGAACTGACATGAAGTGGTCGTAACTAATGTATGGTTTGGTCTTGAACATAAGGGAGGCTTCCTACGTACCTTGACATTGAAATGATCAAATTCCAATTTGTTCAGAAGGATTTTTTGAATCAACATGAAGTGGTCAAAACCAATGAATTAGTTGGGATTGAACGTTAGGAAGGATTACTATGTAACTTTTGTTAGAAAGGATCAAAGTCCACGTAGTTCAGAAGGATTTGGTGTACCGATGTGATGTGGTTGGAACCAATGGAGGTGTTGGGATTCATGCTCAGGGAGGCTTCTTACGTACATTGCATTGGCAATGATGAATGACCACATAGTTCGTAATGGGGATTTTGGGCTTAAGCTTTATGTTGGCCCAGTAAGGGTGACATAGTCAATGCTTACTCTGAGCCCATGTGAGTCATGCTCGATGTGAAAAACAAGAGTCATTAGGGACCTGATGATGAAATCATGAAAGTTTCTTTTGTGGGGATTGGAGTGGGATTATACATGGTTAGCATCCCAAAGATGAAAAAGGGGCATACATGTGGTTAGTGACCTAGAGATATGGATATTGGGATATACTCCATGATGGAGGCCCGGTGGTGAAAAAGCCCAACGAGAGAGGGATTTGGTATGGGAGAGATGAGGGGGTGCTTTAATGACGCCTCATGAAATAAAGGATATGAATTTCACCCAGATGGATTCCCTTCCCCGCATATAGTCTCCTCTCTAGAAAAGAGGATATCATTTCATTTGAGGAAGATCTCTCTCTTGTGGAGACGATCGAGCATAGAGAATGAATGTTCCTGGGATCCCCTCATAGACTGTATAGGGAGAGACCACTGTTTAACGTCATGTGATAAAATGATGATGCATGGAAGTTTATCATCCTACAGCTCGGATGAAGTGGGTTCTCTCTGTAGACCTAGGACATACATAACATGTACGCTTTAACCCTTGGTGAAGGGAAGGAATTGACAATTTTTTCGAGAGGGGTGTTGTGGAGTGATCCAATGGGGGACCACGTTAGCATGGATATGCGAGGAATCTATATCCATTATCTTGTCTATGAGAAATAGAATGAGGAGAACCAATGAAATTTGAATAACTACACAACAATCATTGAAATTACTTTGTACGAACCTCGATGGTCATGAAGAATGGTGGATTGTGGAGCAAAGGAGTGTATAAAAATTGATTGAATGAAGATCTGGGTCTCCTTATAGCATAGGAGCTTCACGAAGGGCTATACATTGCGATGTGGGGTGGACATGCCTACGTTCAGAGAATCAGTGTATATTAAGGGTGCTTTGCGAAGTGGAATGTCTTTTTTGAAGCAGAGCATCGTAAGGAAACAGTTCCCTATGAAGCAAAGCACTGTGAACCAAAGTTCCATGAAAAGCATAGAGACCCTGACATAGCATGGGGTATAAATGTGCATTGAAAGTGATTCACGAAGTTATAGTGCTAAGCGAAGACCTGAGTCCCCTTGGGGATCCCCTTCCTTCGTGAAGGCTTATGGGATCCGCCAAAGGAATCCCTATTTGAATAGAGTATAATCTTACGAAAAGGTAATCTATCTTCGTGATGCTAAAGTAATGTGAGGGGATTATTTTTCGAATAGCAAAATGTTCTTCACAATCTAGTATATAAGAATGTGAATGATTGGAGTATCTATATTTTGGGATTCTGGTTGGGGGATCCTAGTATTTATAGGTAAGAGGAACTACAATGCAAGGATCACTTAGTGCAAAGCTGATTTTGACTTTGTTTTATCCACAGAGCATCCCACCACTTTTTTTCCTGGCAGCTCTGCCAAAATCAAGAAGATCGTGTAGCCTACTTCCTCCTTGGTCTATATTGGATTTGAAAATGTCAAGTGGATCACATAGCCCCCCACCACCTTGACACGCTACAGCGTCGCATACATCGACCAGATCACAGATCCTCCTGCCTCCTTGATCGACAGATGCTTCACAAAGAGGAAGCTTCACACCTACCGCAGTGCAGTGGGGCTCCGAAATCAAGATTCGTGAGGCATCCCCATATGAATTTTGTTTGTTCATCCTCTTCCCATATATTCATGCCAACATTGACCAATAGGAAACTGATTGTACTAGATGAATGAAGACCCTTCCAAAGTCTCTATGAAACAAATTATCTTATTGACCTCCTTTTATGATAGTGTTCAGAAATAGGGTTCAAACCATGAAATAATGTGGGCCATGAACTGCAATGCGTATGACATCTATTTATCATGGGAGAAGGTAGGATTCCCAAAATTGAAGTGTTATTCCATATTCTTCACCCATGCTGGTTATGGCATTCGACCATGTATGATTGAAACCAACTATATATGAACGGCTTGGAGGTGAGTAGTGAGAGAATCGTTCACTTTAATATTGCAGGGATCCCTGTCTTGTGTAGGATTCCTAACCATCAATGCATTGGAATTCTCTGTAGTGTGATTGCAGGCTCAGAGTCTTGTGGAATGAATAGTTGATTGGGTAGAAGAATGAACATTGGATCATTCTAATGAAATACCAAAACTATGTATTGAGGATGGTTCTCACACAACTCAGGAAGATTTCATGATGAATATTGTGGTTGTTTTCCATAGACTCTGGCCTCTACAATATTATGTTGCATAACATTTTCATGATCTACATGAGGTAATTCACCAATAAGGACCTGTAGTTTACACTGCCACCCTGTAGAAGATGGGTAAGATGGTATCTGGTATCACAATAGTTTGGAAACCATTATACGAGGGACATATCATGAAGCTCTTCAATAAACCTCCATTGATCTGTCATTTGTTGTAGAATGGTAGCTATGCAGAGATAAACCACTATATATTCTGCTACATCAGATGGATCATATGGATTTGAAGTCCCAGTAAGTTTATTACCCATTTTGGTGTTCCTATTTATGGGAAATGATAATGAGGTATGTCCAAGTATACGTAATTTCCTTTTCTAATGAGTGTGAACACATGCAGGGTCCACGAAATGTTTTATCAGGGGAGAGGGTTAGTGTATTCAGACCTGAAACCAAGTCTCCCTCTATATGAATCATGGGGAAATCCATGTTTTCTATAATGGTTCCTAGAGCCATCTCCTCAATATCATAAGTTATGACTAGCTTCCATTGGATTGGATTGAAAGAGAGGGAAACATGTTGCCCCCATTAATGGATCATACCATGTAGGGTATCCTCTTTAATAATTAAGTGGTGAATGATGAAACCATGGACACATATATACTGAATGTTCCACTGATAAATGGGATATACCTGGTGTTGAACCACGTGATGTGCTCCTAAAACAACACTATGGAACTGCAGAACAATACCTTCATAATTCTCATGGCTTCTTGGATAATCCAACTGACTGTTACTAAGGTGGAAATGCATCATCATGATGGTCTGGAAGAAGAACATTATTTCTTCCTAGGTGAGGGATTCTGGGATTTCACATTCTTAAGTAGAAACCAGACATAAAATCTTAGAAAACTGATCCACAACAAGGTGTCCCATAGGTTTATCTATCCAGAAGTGGGTTTTGACTATTGTTTTCCTCACTTTTCTCTTGAGGATGACCAAGAAAATGTAAATGGAACTAATTTGGACCATTGAGGTGGTTCTCATCCTCTACCGTACCCTAAAATAAATATTTCTAATCTCAAGTCGAGATATGAAATGATATTGGTGATGATAGGGATGGAAACATGGAGAGACATCATAACAGAGCCTCGTTTTCTACTACTTTCTCAAACTGGTGGATGGACTCGAGAATCTGGTGCACCTCACCATTTGGGATGCCAAAAATCACATGTTGGGTTCCTTACCTAGACTCTGATGTACAATATTGGGTTTGATGACCTATCATTGAATCACATTTTTCTTCAGAATATAAGAATGCGACTCAACTGACAATGATCTGGTGCTCGTTAATTCATCCTTCAATAGCCATAGTTTTCTCTTCATCCCAAGGATGGATCATCAAGGATAGGTAAATAATTATAATTAGAAGTTACTCAATGTGTGTTATTGTTTTAGTGGGTAGGATCACCACTTCTCTGAGATGAGGTATAAGAAGAACATGTACATATTTCAAGTAGAACATGGGGATGACCTTCCATGTTCATGATATTTAGTTTGAGGACCTTTGTACTAATTGATGAATGTTACTAGAATACCTCCATGGTTGGGAGATATATATAATGGAGGACATCTTATGAAGTGGTTTTGAACATAGGGATGACCACCAAGCTAGTTTTCTGCAGAATAGGGAGCAACTCTGCACTCATTGGGAGTGGTAGCATGAGGAGGGAATCAATACTGATCAAACTAGATGCTAGGAGGACCTCCACATAGACCATCGATGGATCATGGAGGACCACCATATTGGTGTTTTCTAGAGTGGAAATGATCTCTCATAAAGATTCCTAGAAAAAAATGAGGACCTCCATGATGATAGGTGAAAGAGTGAGGAGGACATTCCCTATGGTCAATGTTGTTGTGGGAAGGAACTCCGGTTTGGTGTTTGCTGGAGTGGGGAGGAACGCCGCTAGAGCCGATGAGAACATAGGGAGGGCCACCATGTTGAAAAGTGATGAAGTGAGAAGGACCTTCTCTATAGCAGATTCTACTTCATGGAGGACCTCCACAAGATCTTAGAATAGCATTGTATGACTTTCACATTAATGATATCATGAATGTGGAAGAACTATATATCTGGAATCATATTCATCTGGAGGACGTCCGTATTTGATATAAAATAGAATGGGAGGTCCTCCATGATGGTCGTAAGAGTGGGGATGACCTCCACTGTGGATTTTGATGGTACGTGGAGGGCATTTTTATTAGATATTAGTGTCACTGGTCATACTATGATGAAAACGAATCGATATATCTATCAAATGTGTCAACCCAGTCAATCTGTGGGTTAGATGATATATTGATTATGATCGAGAATATGTGGATTCATTATCTAATATAGTAGGGATGTACTATAATGGAATAATAGTGTCATTACCCACTAAATCTGTGGAATATGATTCCCACTGCTAGTAAAAATTATGATGTTGTGCGTAATATTGGTTTCAGATCTTCTAAACCAGGTCTGACAGGTAATTATAATATATATGTTATTTATTTCCCTAAGGAAGTAGTGGTTGGTGGAGTTGAAGTGACCTAGTGGGAGTCATCCTTGGAAGTTCTTGGGTAGTAGACATAGCCAAGATGACTCAGATATCCCTTACCTATTTAGCATATGTGAGAGAATCATATGAACACTTCGGGGAGAGGATCCCAAAGTTTTTGGAAGATATAGTTGGGAGCAGTGTCCCCCTATGTGGCCCTTGGGGGTGGTGGTGACAGTGAGGCCTAAAAGCCCCTAGGTCATATCGGGCCATACCCATCATGGTAATGGCCCCATAATACCCATACCATTATATGAGAGTGTAGATTAGAATTATTTTCACAACCTCCAAGGGTGATATGGGGCATGGTCACCCATTTTTCGTGGTCGTGGATGAGGTCGTAGCTGATGTGGAATCATGAGGGATTCCATCATTATTGTTCCTCATGAACCTATGACTATAGACTAAGGGAGATTAGTTTTTTGTGTCATGGAACCAAAAAGTAAGGATGAGTCACATGTTATTACTAATAATAAGAATGAAATTACCAATTCCAAGTTGTTATTCAACCTTCCAAAATTAGAGAGAGAGGGATATATACACGTTGGTGATGCCACAAACTAGAATTCCCAACGATCAACTTGACCAATTTTGGGTCAGTTCCATGCCATAACCACTATGTTCATGGTGGTACCTAGTAATGGATATCATGATATGGATACATATTTTCCTATTTATTTCTGGGGCGCTAATAACCCCAAATTGAGGATAACAGTTTACATCAGGTTCACCAATTCTATTTCTAACCCTTTCATTTGGGGTGTTACCACCTCACATTTTTGACCACACATAGAGTATATTTTTCAAAAAACATTTCAATATCCAAAGTCTATAAGAATTCATCACTTCATTAGAGTTATCTTTTATTTGATCTAAACAATTTAATGCGATGTCAGTCCCTCATTCATTGGAATACTTCTATGAGTTGAACACCTAGTCCAGGTATCCCTTAAAGATTAAGATGTTTTTCGTGAAACCATTTCCCAGTTCCACAACTTCATGGATGTTGGTTAATTACAATGCTTCTACATAGACATTCCAAATGGTAATGTTATGGAAGAAACCCTTCAGTCATGGAAGTAGTCATGTAGGGAATTTGTAGCATTTATGGATGATATAACATTGAAACTCATATATTTTTCCTCACAATAGGGATTTCCAAGGGCATGTAATCTTGAAGAATCACAAATTTATCATGATGTATATTATTCTATAGGAATTTACTAAATGTTTTTTCCAATGTTCCCATGTTTAACACATGGTATGTCGTGATTTTAACATCAACTAGGGATAGAGGATCGAAATTTTAAAATCATGAGGATATGAAATGGACTGATTGGGAAACATGTGAAGCTAGATTAGATAGGCACATCCATACAATGGATCTCCTAGATTTTTTACCTAATTGATATATTATAACTTCTAATGATGTAATAAATTAGAGTGGTGAATCCCATGAAGGTAAGGTTTCACACACTAAATTGATATGTCCCTAGGAGGGAGGCAACAATGTTTACCATTGGATGGGTGGGAATGCCTCTAAAAATTGGCAGGGGTGATGTGTCAAATAATGGTAATTATTTCACACCGGAATGGTTGATTTGGACACCACTATGGGAATATCATGTAGGTGGACCATAATGAGGGGAGAACCAAATTTTACCATTAACTGGGATTGAACCTCGAGAAGGATTCTTATGTACCTTGTGTAAATGTTAGGGATTAGAGCCCACATAGTTATAAAGGGTTATGTTGGGCTTATTTTTGGCCAGATCAACATCACAAGATGACATCTCTTAGATAGATTTCATAGGGATTATACATTGAGACTGCAAAAGTGTTTATCATTTTAGAGATGATGTTGTGGCCTGGGTAAAGATCTTGATGGTTATGTTGGAAGTTCTGATGGAATGTATTGAATGAATAGAGTATTTAGGATGTTTGGTTTGATCCTAAGAGTGGATTCCTAGATACCCAGTTTAGTAGACTTGGATCAAAGTCCATGTAGTTCTAATAGGGGTGTTGGGAATTACACCTGAAGAGTTAGAAAAAGCATGTGTTCTGGGAATTAAAAATTGAAGCTACCTAGGTGGAACCAAAGGGGGTGTGACCTCTGGGTGGAGCATGATCCCCCCAATATATAATGTCTCGAGGGAAATACCATGATTTTAATGGATGATGGTGGATACTGAGATCCCGTAGGTTCATCCCAAGGAAGAGGGAACATGGTCTACCAATGATAGGGATTTAACGTCATAGTGGCATCTTATATAACCTGTTTAGAAGCCATGGTTCAAAAACCTTTTAATTCGGTAATTTGGGGCATAAACATGGTTAGTGACCAATAATGGAGGATGCATAGGATTACTCTGGTAGGGATGCTCAAAAGAAGGATTTCACAATCACCACTAACTTTTATGACAACATGACTCAAGTTTGGTGTGAGAAACATTAAATAGTAGTATAACGTATGGTTTCATCGTAAATGATTCTTTAGTAAAGGATGTATAAAAAATTATGAATTGGAGCATACCATAGTGAAAAATATCAAAGGGAGAGGGATTGGGTGTAGTGAGTCCCCAATGACCATCCCCTCTCTAGTCTTGGAACTCATATATTGAAAGGAGTAATAGTTCAACCACATCCAAGAAAGGCTATTGGAATACACAAGGATGTTTTTTCATCCCCACAGGTAGATTACATTCCATACAAGGAGGGTCTAATTCTATTTGAGGATGTTCTCACTCTCGTGGATATGAGTGTGTCTGAAAAATTCCAATGACAGGGAACCCCATATGTGTTTCATGGGAAAAGTATGCAGTTTAATGTCATTTTTTGAGGACGATAGTGCTTAGTAGATTAACATCCTACATCAAGGATGGTTTAGACTCACTCCCAACCCCTTGGACATAAAAAACTGATTCCCACCCACACATGGGGAAGGTAAGGCACCAAAAATTACAAAGGATAGTGAAGTGGAGTGGTGGTCGATAGTGGTGTCCATGTTAGTGTAGAAATTTAAAAAATTAAATTTCCATTATTATATATATGCAAAAAAACACTATGTAGGAAAACCCAACAATGGGAACCACATGGGGGAAATAAAAATTCACTATGTAAAATCCTAGTTGATTACAAGGAAGAAGGTCTCACGAAGAAGGAGAACTCAGTGATAGGTGCTTCAGGAAGCTCAGGTGAATTAAAAAGGATAGGATCTTATATAATAATGGAGGTTCATGAAGAAAGGGTGATGATTACATGGCATGAATCAATGAATCATGGAAATATCTCTTCAAGATGGATTAATTCTCCCAAATCCTCTAGTATAATAAAGGGATCCCCCAATTGAAAAGGGAATGGATCATCACAAAGGGAATCACTATCATAGGTAGGATTAAATAGAAATATAGTAACATGGGTTTGACAATACTCAAGTATCACTTGTTATCCATTTGTTATAGATTTCATGATGCATATGGTGCTATGAAAAATGGTATATCGGATGGTGAATGGTCTGGTATCAATTGTTTTTAGGGGGGATAACTATCTATAAGAAAAAGGGATTCATGGTTCTCAAAGGTACCCTATGAAACAATCATGATATTCATGAAGAGGCACAATGCCCACTTGACTTGACGTTTCCTCCATCAACTACCTTCACAAAGGCCATGGGTCTCATTGAACATACAGAGCCTTCAACCACATCACTTCATGGTCATCACAGGGCTCATTAGACTCAAAAATACTTTTTTCAAATGACTAGAACCATCATGAGGACCCGGACCTACACAAAAGTGCTTTGTTGGGCATACCCCTTTGATGATATTTGGGTTGTTGAGCTTTTATTTCATCTCCATCAATCGTTGATTTTTCAACTTATATTGAGGGGCATATTTCCAAACCAACAGGAGAGTTGGAAGTATTTTGTATATTAAAATGTGGTTCAATAATTTATTTTAAAAAATTTCACTGGATAATAAAATTTTTCATATGTTTTCATGGATGGGGATCACAGTTTCCCCTAACCATGATCCCCAACATCGCACCTTGACAAGGGGTGTAACATGATTACTAGTAGGAGGGTGCACTTTTTTCCAAACCGTGTGACAACTATAAAAATACCCTTTGTTTTCTTTCAACTAATGTTCTGGGTTGGGTTCATGGTTGGGGAAAACAATTACCTAACCATGCACTACCCATTTTCCTTCCAAAATCATCCAATTTCACCCAAAAACTAACCATGAAAATCCACGAAATCATAGACTCAAAAAATCCAAAATTAAACATATAAAAACACTTTAGAAATGTCAATAAATTTTCAGGATCATACTATATCCCCACCATATAACATTTTATCCTCGAACTATACTCCCAAGCATCTCTAATATTCTAAGTCAAAATGATCGCACCACAAAATCATCATATATGCATCACTATCACAATTTACAACTGAACATGCCCATCTTTTCACAATAAATGAACTATCATCACTATCTTTCCCGGAACCACATTCTTACTACGGTATTATCCAGTTATCAGATGCTCCTCGAAGGGTGCATCAGTTTGAAACTCAACATCATACACATCAATCACATGAAGAGGTTTTGGGTGGTACTGTTTATGCTATAACACAAAAAAACACTATTCATAGCCTTGTACCTATATAGAAGAGACAATATATTTTCCATCCACTAAATTCTCTCCATAATGTCAAATATTCCAAAAATCATTGGTACCCACATCCACTATCTCTGAATCCTAGAGTGACACAAGCTATGGGCCAACCGAAAGAAAACATGATCCCACTATACAAACTCTATGGGTCCTTGATGGTTGTCAAAATATAATTTTTTTATATTTTCATTTGTAGGCATGTGTTTTGAAATATGTTGAAGTTTCTTTAACTTCTCCAGTATGATAATTGGTCCCAAAGGTTTGGAAATTCCTTCATCTATCAATCATATAGGAGATCTTAATGGCCCACCATAAACAGACTCATGTTGTTCTATATGTATTGTGTCATAATAACTACTATGTTAGAAGAACTACATAAATTCTAGGTTCCTCTCCCATGAACCTCCATTGTCTAGGAGACATGATCGAATCATATCCTCATTCACATTTATAGTAAATTCTGAATTCCCATCAATATATGGATTGAATTTCACAGTTAGTAAAACCTGTTTAGTAAGCCTTATATTCAAGGCCTTCCTAAAAATAATGTAATATGTGAATCACCATCATGATTAATACTCCTTGACACCCCTTGAAAATAGAATATATCCTAAAATTATATTTTTATCATCTACTACACTGTGAATATCTCCTGTAAAAGATTGAATATGTTACATCTATCATCCAGTTCACAACCACAAAAATAGAGTCATCCTTCCAAGGCATCCTCAGAAGATCCACCAAAAAATATATAGTAAGATTTTCTTACTTCTATTATGGAATTGGAATTAATCCAACATGGTATTGATTCACATCGTTAACCTTTTTAAATGAGTTGCATCATGCAATTAACCCTGTTGTATCCTTCTTCATTCCTAGCCACAAAACTTTTCATCCTAATCCACGGTACATTTTGTTCACACCTTGAAGCACTACCCACTCAGAGGCATGAAATTTGTTCATCATATCCAATCACATGATCATAGACATAATAACCAAATTTCTAACCTAGATGATCTCTTCTATGACTATTGTCAAGCCTAATGTTCACTTACCACCTTCAAGGCCAAACAATCTGGATCCTCGAACTAACTATCTATAATATGGCACAAAAGTCTAGACTCTGCTGAAACTAATATGATAGTCATATTATTTTGGTCATCATGAACAACAACAAGCATCTAATCTGGTAAAGTTATCATTTTCAACTCAGCCCTCTACTCTTGAACTGCATGAGATTTTTTTTCCAGATTTATGTAGGAGCAACATTGTTGTTATTCCTGAGAATATATTCATGGTCAAAATAAAATGATTTCATATAATCAACCTACCTCCACATCCATAGATTCAAATCTCACTTTGTAAATATATACTGTAAGATATTGTGATTAATTTACACAGTAAACCATTCACATAAAAGGTAATGCTACCAAAACATCAGTGAATAAACCACTAAAACGAATTCATGTTTTTGTATATTTTACGTCCATTCATGTGGAATAATCATTTGATGCCCATACACCAGAACACGACATTCATGTACCAACAATTATCTTGGATTTATCCCATATGTTTGAAAACATGACTTACTCATCAACGAGATCAGGTAGGATCAACATATGATTTCTTTTAAATATATTCTTCAACTATGGGAAAGTATTTTTCACGTTATCCTTATCATTCAAACATAACTCCCTTCTTGATAAATCCCAAAAGTGGTGATTCATATAGGGATATTTCAAAAATGAAACACTTGTAGTAGCTTACTAACCTCAGAAATCAATTTATATCAAAAATGGTCTTGGGTTTCTCCCAAGAACCCATTACCTAAAATTTATCTGGGTCCACCAACAAAACGTCCTCCAATATTATGTTACCCAAGAAATAAATATGATCAATAAATAACTAATACATAGATAGATTGGAATATACCTGATGCTCTTTCAAGGTAATCATGAGAACATAAAGAACATTGGAACGATCTTCATGAGAATTTGAGTAAAAAATATTTCATAAAAAAATAGTACCATAAATTGATCTAAGTATGAGTCAAGGATTTTTTTCATTAATGAAATACACACTACTCGTGCATTCAAAAACCTAAACGGAATTATGGTGAACACATAATGGACATACATTCTTATAAGTGCAATTCTCAGAATATAAAATAGTCAAAATATCAACCGATGATACCCTGATCTCAATTAAATCATAGAAAAGAAAAATCCTCCCATAAACTATACAAATAGATCATAAATATGTGGAATAGGATAACAGTTCATTACTATCATGCTGTTAAACTTCAAGTAGTGAACATAAAAGTGAAAATTCCAATTAGCATTCATTTAAAAAAAACTATAGAACCCCAAGGAGACATACATACAAAGATAAACCCCTTATCCATCAACTCTTCTAGTTTATTATTTATCTCTAAATTCCCTTTTGGTTCCATTCCTTATGGAGGAATAGAATATATCTCAACCCATGGCATAAAATCAATTGTTAATTCCACATCTGTCTCAGGTGGAAGTCATGATAAGACTTCAGAGACAAAATCTTAGAACATATTCACAATCGGTGAAAAAAAATATGCCTTACATTATAATAATCCTATAAAAAATTTGAATCCTTGGTGGTTAGAACCACTAGTTGTTGATGAATTGGACCTACACGACCTACCTTGATATCCATCAAAATATATTGAATATATTTTTCACCCTTAGGAGGCATAAATGGCGGTTTCTTGTAGTGAAAATATATCTAGGATTGGTATGACACTAACAAATCCATACAAAAAATTAGGTCAATGTTTGTCATGTCAAGGTTTTAATGATACAAACCACATTGATTCTCCCCAACCTCAAGAGAACATGTTTTCCAGAAGTAGATGTCACCCGATCATTCTCCCAAAGGGGTATCCATTGTCATAACCCCACTCAGAATCTCCACATCCAGGATACAAACATACATATTTGTTCGTATATGAATGAATAAGAGGAACCATTATCAATTAATTTCGTAGTTAGTTAATAATATACAATTATAGTAAATCTAACTATTGATGGTCCATCCTCTCTATCCATCGATGTAGGTAGAATAGTAGGCACCAGACTTTCCCCTCTTCCCAGTGATGTAGTCTTTGTCCTTTGGGCTGTAAAAATCTACTAATACAGGTTCTCCTTCCAAAATAAACATTTTCATTGTATATCCATATATGACCAGTTGAATTCATGTTTTCGCACTGATATGTTGTAGCAGATCCCCTTCCTATAGTCTGATTCTAACTAGATACTCTATCATTACTCATATATCATAGGTTCATATTGAACCTGTTTAGTTTTCTCATCCTTCTGAAATATTTTCACTCTACTAGTTGTTATGTAAAATGTCTAAAATAGATACCCAACCTTCAACAATAGTGAATGGTCATCTAAGTTGCTTTTTATGTTACTGACCCTTCCCCATATCCTCTTTTCTTGCTTCCACCCACGCTGGAATTTTCAGAGTGATGCTTCCTACATTTAGAAGATGTAAAACCATATCATCAAGAGTAATCCAATATTCATCTAAAAAATCCTCCTTTAGGTTCCCCTCTAAATGAGAGCCTAATTTTCGACATATAAAAACGTCTTCAAAATGAAGAAATTAACTTGGAACTTAATTTAACATTTAATCCCATCATAAAAAACATTGTTTGGGTGGCCTAATATTTATCCAATACTGTATCAAATAATTAAAAATATTTATAACAACTCTATATTCCATAATGGAAATATTCCCCTTATTTAACCTCAATAACCCAGCTACTCTATTCTTCTTTTGCATCTCAGTGTAAAATTTCTCGAGAAACATTTCATGAAATTCAATCAATAACATATTCTATAGATGTCCATCCTGTCTCTGGATGTCCCGCCAAGGCTTTTCATTACCAAAAACCATAAATTAATCCAATTTTAATCTCATTATTATAATAGTCTCTATGTGGACAAGTACATTTGGGATAGACTCAATATAGAAATCAACTGCCAATGGTCCATCATCTTCAGTAAATGTAGTAGGATGTTGAAAAAGAGACTCCCATTTCAAATCAGATATGGTTTTCAAAACCCACCCTATGTCTCAATCATTGAACTTTATAATGTGAACTAAGATCTCTTGTAATTATTATTTGAATTCCTCACCCAGTACTATATGTGCCTTGGGTTCCACTACTAAAGGATCATTTCCATTCCGAATATGATAACTAACCCTCAATAAGAATCTGTATGGATAAATATCTCTAAAATTTCAAAACACACATTTTAGTATACAAAACACAACTTCAACACATTTATTTAATGACGATTTGAAATAATCCATAATAAGGCATTCCCCAATTTTCCATAAGCATGGTCAGAACTGAGGCCCTACCACTACCCATAGTCATCATACATCCTTGTCATGGATAGAAAAGGATAAACAAAATATCATCACTCAATTTTATCACTAGAAACCTATTTATTCGTATTTTTCATCATTTTACAACATTCAATTCATATTCATCACCATTGTCATTTTACTTACATTGGAATGGAAAAATATTTCATGTTCAATAAATTACCCAAAGCCCACATTTTCATGCATGGATAAATTGATGCATGTGAGAAGATAATATTGAGTGCCTATAGTGATGAATACATAATAAATTTTTTTCGAATATCATACAAAAATTCAAACCTTAGAAAAATTCAAAAACGATAATAACATAAAATAAAAATTGCATCACTGGAGGTGAAATAACAACAATTGTAGCAACACACATCAATAATAGTAATCCTACTCAGGGAACATGGATTTTACCCATGTACATGTGAGAACTACTCCCATGCATGAGATCATAACCAAGGCCAATATCATCATATTCTCCTATCTACTTTTGCCAATATTATTTCAAATAATAGAAAATAAAAGACCACTTGTTACCACTTTCTAACATCCTAATGTGGGCTCCACACACAGGTACCCCGAGCTAGTTTACTATGTGACCTCATGAGTTCCTCATTGTATGCTAGCGGTTGTTGACAAGTAACTAGGGTCTAATATGGATCATGTGGAAACTATTTCATATATAAAAAAGTATCACACAACTACAAATAAATAAAAATAAACAGATGATATAACCAACATTCAAACCAAACTAGTATCATATGATGATAAAAAGGTTGTACAATATCCAAAACTAAAAATTAAACATGCCCTAATTCAATATGTGTCAATTTTTATCATGGAATAACCCAAATTAATTAAATACACTGAAAACTACAAAGAGGTTCCAAAACACATATGGTTCCCTCATCTATGGTCTATCCTAATTATCCCCCTAACATTGGACTTTATCCCTTATCATATCATACAAACATTATGTTTATTTGGGCACCGATCAGGAAGCTTGATTGGGGTTTGAGTACAAATTATTATGAGACCACCAATAGTTTCCAAAGAAATATCTAGTCAATAATAATTTATTTATTTGAATAAAGAAATTTACAATGCTTAAGTGAATAGTTATTAAATGAATTATTCATTAAAATAACCACATAATACATCATGTTATTGAGGACACCAGATCCAAAATACCTTCTTCATAACAAGCTATAGTATGAAAAATCCCTAAGGTATATGAAATTTAAAAATACAATGGTTATCAATTATCATTTCATTTCAATACAGATTATGTTAATTTTGAACCATATTAAAATTCCAAATTTCTGGTCCAAAAATGTCATTCCATGGACCCCATGGTTATTTGATGTTGCAATCTGTGACCCACAACTCATTTATCAAACAAAAACACAAGATATCATTTAAGGCATCAATTTATTTACCACACACATTTATAACAATGCAATTTTGATGTAGTAGGCCATTTAAGACATCCATTTATCACTATGGTATTTTAATCCAATGGACCATGTCCCACACACATATATCACATTATTAAATATATCACAATTTCACATGTATCACAAAATCATGGGTACCAAAATATCAAATGTATCACAAAATTCCAACAATTAATTCAAAAATTAATAAATACAATTCAAAAATCATAACAATCTATCTATTTATTAATTCCATGATTATCTGATGCAAATCAATAATAATAACATTACATATATTTATTAATTTAATAATTAATTAACCCAATTCCACAATCATAACATTCCATAAATTAATAAATTAACCAATTAAGTAATCAAACCTAACAATCATGACATTCATTTCCTTAATTAATTCATCAATTAATTAATCCAAACACACAATCATAATAATGCATTAATTAATTAACAAATTAATTAAACCAATTCCAAAATTTCAATTTTCCTAATTACCCTAAATCATTATCATATGAAATTAAATTAAATTAGTTTAATAATAAAAGAAATTTCTAAATCATGATAAATGATATTTCATAATTACATGCATGTAATTTAAATCATGATTATGGGAATTTAAATTTATACCACATAAATAAAACTTTATGAAAAATGCTCACTGAGTTAAATACCAATTTAGAGGGAAAGACCAAGAAAATAAAAAGGAGATAAATCTTATTTGGACACATGAATGCAATTATATTATATCTAGAAAATATATATCCAGATCCTTCAAAAATATATGAAAAATAAATCTTTTTAATGGATGAGATAATGAAGAGAGAATGGGAGGAAATAACACAGGGTGTGATTCTATTACCAAGAGAGGTGTATATCTTCAATATTGGAATTGAATCATCATGAATAGTGGTTAAGAGCCCTTGGAATTCTTCTACAAGCCACAAAATTGAGAAAATCGGATTATAGACTTGATGGATGGGTTTGATATATATAACGTGGTTCATAATTTTTTATAATAATTTTAGGGGATTAAAATCATATACAAACGATTTTATTTACAAGGAACATGATTTCCCATAGCCATGAACCCTAACCATGTTCATCCCCATGGGGTGTAACACAGTTAATTATATGGTTTGATGGTCTTAAAAACCATTTTCAATCCATGTGAATTCAATATATTTGGGATTTCATAGATATCTTGGTTGAGCCAAAGGTTCCATAAAATTATGCGCTAGTTGTACACTGCCCATTTTCCTCCCAAAATCACCCAAAATCACCCAAACCCCACCAAAAGTGAATCCAAAAAATGTAATTCTCAAAATAGTAAAAATAATTACTAAAACAATTCTTGATATATCTCTATATAAGGATGGTATTTTACACCCTAGAATTAAGCAGACATACACAAATAAGGATAGAAAACAAGAAATGATAAATAGTGTACATGAAAAGTGCAATGGGATGATACAACATCCCAAACATATAATATTAATACCATTATAAAGTTATAAATATCATGGATTGGAACAATTAGACGGTCATTACTAACTCATAAAGGATTCCCCCACCCACGTCTCATAGTTATCCAGTTATCACTACCACAATAGTCGAACCAGAGGAATAATTTTACATGATAGTAGCTTATCCTAAAAATCCATAATTTGAATTGTAAACTCAAAAATAATTTTTATGGATCATAATCAACATAATCCCATCCAATCACACAGTAGGTATCTCGTATATAACACCTCCAATTGAAAATGAGAAGAAAATCATTTGTATAACTCAAATGGGGATGAACATTCAATCTATATGCCACCTTCCATAGTCATCCATCAATCAGAAATGGTCCCAAAAACGTTACTCACACATACCCCACATACCCAAAAAAATGATGTCCATTGTTATGTAAAATTATGAGGAATACCTAATAACCAACCCTAATCTCTACTTCATGGAGAAAACAACCTATATTAGCTTTTTTATGAATCTATACTATGATTGCCTACTATGAATCAACTCCACCCTTTAAGTAATTTCCTAATAAAGACTCATTCCAACTGAGGGAAAATATCCTAACTCTAACCATCATAAGATAGATCTACATGGCCACCAATATAGAGAATTTGAGAGAGCAATATTTATTGACCCAAATAACAACTATTGTACGAAAATTTGTACTGGTTCAAATTAATTACAAAATATCCCATGAAAATCAGGAATGTAAGCTAGAATAATGTCTTCCTGAACATGGATATACCCCTCTATCCTTTAATCCTTATATGGATGATAATCCAAGAAGAATTTTAAAAGGGACCTAATCACCTTCATCAAGTCTCTACAAAATGTAGATTTGAACAACATGAGCCTATTAGAAACAATCAAATATGGAACCCGTGATGTCTCAACATCTCTCATACATTAATGTCCTCATGAAATTTCATGGTCATCAACTCCATGGTATGTATGAAATGAGTTGTTTTTGTGAGATGATCAATGATCACCAAAATTGAATCCCTACCACATGGATTCTACGGTAACCAAATAATGTAATCCATGGAAATATCATCCCACATCCCAAATAGAATTGGAAATGACTCTAATAATCCATCCAGTCTCTCGTGTTATTCCTTAATTGAATAACAAGTAATACACAATGATAAAAAAAATATAGAAATGACCATCTCATCCCCCACCACTAATATAGATATTTGAAATCAAGATACACCATGGTATCACCAAGGTGCGTGGGACAACAAAACTGGTCACCAATGTCTATCAAATCCCACCATAGGGAAAGAGAAAGAACCATCCTGTTTCAAAAATAAAAACTACCAGATGAAGATCAAGACTGCACATCCAAAGTCTACATGAAATTAATAATTTAATAATGATATTTCACATGGGGTTAAATATATTATTTATTTGAACCGAGTATTGAAATGGTGATTCCACCTTCATCTAATCTATGCATACCTTTCCTCCAACTTCTTCCACTCCCAGGCTTATCTAATCAAAAACACCTCAATGAACACTCCTCAGCCAATTCAGTCTTGTATCATGTCAAAAAATTTCTACTCAAGATATAAGTTACAACATACCTCTTCCCAATAGTGTATGGATTATAAAAATATTATGTTTAATGATACTCAACCAAGAATATCTTTTACAGGTTCAGATCCTTATAAATAAAGATATATTTAAGGACTTCATGATCAAAATATTCTACTAACATATCCCTAAAGAGATAGATATTCTACATTTTGAGTGCATGTATAACTGGAGCCGACTCATGATCGTGGGTATGGATGTTCCAATAATGACGGAATATGTCACGACCCGTCCTCAGGGCCCGTGCCGTGATTACCCCAAGCCCGCCTTCCATAGGCCAGGGTCTGGTGACTAGCACCAAGGCGTAAATCCCGGAAAAAGGGAAGGCATTGCCTTTGTAATGTAAACAAAAAACACCACAGAGTAAGCAGGCAGAAGTAAACACTTAGTGAAAACTGGTACAACAGTAAGTTCTGAAAAGTAATGGGGGTCGGAAATACAAGCCCAACTGTAAAGTACAACTAAACGGGGAAAAACAACAACTGAAAAGTAAAGCCGCAACGCCGAGCCACCCACTGGAAGTCCCACCTGAAGGGTGGGTACAGATAGCCTCCACAGCTCCCCGGTCCAGCCGTCTGCTCCGAGTACACCCCGCCCAATGGTCCACCTCCAGGTACCGTCCTACTCCGCCAACCTCTACCACGATAAGCGTTGTCCATCGTCTGCAACCAACACAACGTAGTGTTGGCATAGCCCGTGCAGGGGTGAGTATAAGCTACTTAGTAGGGACCCCGAGTGCCCCGAAGGTCTCCCAGAATCCACAAAGGATAAAACACAAAGGAAAGATACAATCACGAAGTAACCTCTTACACGACTTAGGTATATTCCCATATATATACCTAAGTCATCAATTCTCGCTCGGCTCCAACGTCCGAGCTCAAGTACAACCTAGTCCACACAGGAAAGAAAAACGTAAATCTACATAGGATAGAACAACACAATCCACATAGGAAATGAAAACGTAAATCCACATAGGATAGCACACCACAATCCACATAGGATAGCAAACAGAATTCATCTCACACAGGATATACTTTTTCGTAAGACGATAGAGATGATCAGATGTAGCCACTGATTCATCTAAGTTGTTAGGCCCACAATGGATCTGTAGTTACTAACCCCCGTAATGACCCAAATAGGATCAATCATGAATTTGAAACCATAGCTATTTGGAAACTCCTTCTCCATCAAGTACAGTGGTTATACTGCTACAACCAAGAGCATCCTTCTAACCTTGGACTGCTGTTGTACTCCACCTATCAAGTACTATGGGCCTGCTACTACAACCATGCGCTCCCCCTCATAGCCTCTAGAGGTACTCCGTCTGTTGAGTACCACGGGTAAGCCGCTACAACCAAGCGCTCCTCCGTCGTGGGTCTGCCGCTAAAACCAAGCGCTCCTCCATCGCGGGTCTGCCGCTACAACCAAGCGCTCCCCCTCATAGCCTCCAGAGGTACTCCTTCTGTTGAGTACCGCGGGTCTGCCGCTACAACCAAGCGCTCCTCCGTCGTGGGTCTTCCGCTACAACCAAGCGCTCACCCATGATGTTATTACCAAGTGCTCCTCCATCGTGGGTCTTCCGCTATAACAAAGATCTCCCCCTCATAGCCTCCAGAGGTACTCCTTCTGTTGAGTGCCGCGGGTCTGCTGCTAAAACCAAGCGCTCCTCCATCATGGGTCTACCGCTACAACCAAGCGCTTCCCCCTGGGATATCCATAACACACCGAGTCGTTCGATTAGCAGTCGTCATGTCTCTATCGGCTCTAGGGTTTCCGCACACAACATGCTCGTTCCTGGAGGGTCCACTCCACGAGCCAAGAGATCGATCCATCAACTGACATGTAGTCCGGAGTTGATGTATCCCAAGATGTACCGTAGTGGTCACTACCGAAAACACGGAGGATTCCAGTACTGTTTTCATCATCGTCGCAGTCGCATCCAGCTGTAGGGTTCCTGCACACAGCAAGCTCGTTCGGGAGCATCCGCTCCACGATCCGAGGGGCTGATACATCAACTGACACATAGTCCAGAGTTGATGTATCCAAAAGTTCCGTATCGTCAACATGAACTCAACGTCGTAGACGGCGCGTCAATCAGACGCCCGGTCTGAGAGTTAATAGCTTTTTCATCCCAGGGGCCCGGTTGGTTTTTAAGGCAAAACCAACCCGACCATACTCCACCTGCGTCCAAACCTTGGGCGGAATAAGCCAAAAGATCTGTCTCACTTATAGGAATTCAACAAAGTCGACGACACTTCAATCGGACGTCCGAAGATCAAGATATGAGTGTTTCCGCTCCGAGGGCCCGGTTGGTTTCGTGGACGAACCAACCCGGCCGAACCCAAAGTATTCCAAAACCTTGAGTGCGATATACCGAAACGACCGTCTCAATCCAAGGATTTCATCTCTGCTGATGACACGTCATTCGGAGGTTTGTAGCTCTAGTTATGAGTAAAAGACCAAAAAGGTCCGGAAATGGGGGGTCTAGGCCCGGACCGACCCGGCCCGACCCCCCTGGGTCGTCCCGACCTGGGTCCGCCCGGCCCGGCCTGGGCGCGACCCGGCCCGGCGGGTCGGCCCAGCTCGGCTCGGCCGCGCGGCCGAGCGAGGGGAAGCCGCAGGGGACGTGCTGCCCCCACGTGAAGAAACGTCGTGGCCCCGGGTGGGGCCGCCTCGCCAGCGGAGGCGGCGGCATGGCCGCGTCCCTCCTCCCGGTTCCACGCGGCCGCGGAACTGGCTCGCCACCACGGCTAAAGCCGTGGCGAGTTTTGCTGGTGGCTCGCCGGCGGGAGGTTCCGCGGGCCACCAGACGCGCTCCGGTGGTCCATTTTGCGTGCGGTCTTTGCCAGTGGTCCTCCCAGGACTCAATCATCACTGCGGGGCCCTCTAATCGCCCTTGGGCCCTATTTTTCATCGTCCTTCATTTCGCGCACCAAGAACGAAAAGGTGTGGTGGGTACGGACTTGTTCGCTAGTCCTCACCCATCGCGTTAGCGGTCTTAAAGATATTCACCCAACAATATTTAAACGACTACGGATTTATTTATAAAGATTTAAAGAATCAAACCCCTACCACGCCGTAGTCGTCGAGCGTGCGTTCTTCGCGGAATTGATCGTCGCGGAAGAAAAGAATTGTCGCATCGCGGAAGAGCGTCGCTGTCATGCGGTACTTGGCGTCGCGTCGACGAACTCTGAGGATCAAAAACATATAGATTTAATTAATAATAATTAAAACCATTTTGTTGTTATAAACCACACAGAATTAAAAGGTCCACAATCTCTCACCTAAACGGATGATCGAATATTTGTCACGGATAAAGGAACGTCGCAGAAGAACGTCGTCGGAGAAGAATCGTCGGCGACGCGGTACTTGGCGTCGCGTCGTCAATCTCCGAGGGCTCAGCGTTCTTCGTCGCCTTTTGTTGAAGTCCGACATTCCTCGCGTTCTTCACGTTCTTCACATTCTTCGTGAAGGAGGTTGAAGGACTTAAGGTTCTGTCAAATCTTCTCAACGAACAACACACAAAAAGAAGAGTGTTGGTCTTATTTTATTAACATGCCAACTAACGAAAAATGATAAGTTACGTAACGACCATTAATTCATAGAATTAATTCAATGAATAAAACCACCCAATTAAAAGGAGCGGTTAATAGATTAAGAAACTCCCCAGTTGACTTTCAATTTAATAGGGGTTTTTGCAGGTGCGTTACTTAGCGGAAAAATCCGGTGGGGCTCGTGCGGGCCCCACCACACAAATATTCTACCAAGAGGGTAGGATATTTTTAATTGTACCCTATCCGATTTAACTCAGCTTAAGAAGCATTAAGTGGATTTTAAGTCGCTTAAGTGAAATAAAAATAAAGTTGTCGCACTACTTTATTTTATTTCTTAACTTAAAGCCCCAAAATTAAAAACCACACCCTCGCAAACGCAACTCAGGAAGAGGCGTTTCTATGCAAAAACCGGTGCTGCGATTCCATCGGTGCCCTCAGAATTCTATTCCGAGAACCGGTTCAAAAGTTAGAAGAACACGCTCGTCCATTCACTGAACGTACCCGATCCAAACTTCGGAAAATGATTCTGAGCACACCGGGCCTCAGAATCAGGTGTCGTCTGAAACTGCGTTCTTGTAAAAATTCCAAATAAAATTAAGAAAAAAAATTTCCTTGAAATTTACGGGTCTTTAAATTACTCCCACCACAGGGATTTACGTCCCAGTAAAGCTTCACCACAAACTTAGGGATACAAAGGCGGTACTGAGCACGCATTTGAGCCTCCCGCTCCCATGTTCTCTCCTGGAGGTTCCCATACATTCATCTGATGCGCACAAGAGGAATATATCATCCACATAGGACCCACTCCTGTCGATCCTCGATCTCCACCGGGACCTCCACAAAGGTTTCCCCATCATCAACGTCCAGCTCCCCATGGTCAATGATGTGTGTCGGGTCGTGTACGTATCTCCTCAGCTGAGATACGTGGAAGACGTCGTGCACCCGTTGCAACTGAGGTGGTACAGCCAGGCGATAAGCCACCTCTCCAATTGTCCTGAGGACCTGGAATGGTCCGATGAAGCATGGAGACGACTTGTCACCTCTTCCAAATCTCCATAATCCTTGTCGAGGTGATACACGCCAGAAGATGTGGTCACCATCCTCGAACTCTAGTGGCCTTTGCCTTCTGTCAGCACAAGACTTTTTCCGGCTCTGAGCTGTCCTCATCCGCTGATGGATGACTTGTACCTTTCTGGTCCTACAAGAGCTGCTGAGATTTCTTCTTTTCCGATAAGAGAAATCTGGTCTCATCCCCTAGATGAACCAAGTTCTTCACCTAATACAGTCAATCCAAACATGGATGATACTAATCCATACCAAGGATGATGTCGTAAGGCCTCGACGCTACTAGCAAGAGATCCAACCGTTACTCTAGTCTCCAAGGGTTGAGTCACACTGTCGGCGTCAGTGTGTGGTAACTGGGTCTCCTCCAGTAGTTGTCTCACAAGTGAGGGTCAAGTCAATAGTCTAAACTGGAACCTCTTAGTAACAAAACAAAAGAGGATAGGAATGAAAACATCACAAAGGTATGCGTATTTTATTATTGCAACTCATAATACAATGAAATTACACAACAACAACAAGGAACTATAAGTACAAAAAACGTATCTACTAGTTCTGCTCCTGTTCATCTGCTCCCATAGCTCCATGATCGAAGGCCTCAGCTGCCTGAAGCTGAGATCTCCCATGTCCACCAACTCCCTGTGGTCGGGGTGGACCTCCTGGTGGTGGTGGTGGCAACACCTCTAAGCGTCGTCCGCTACATGCTACTCGGCCAGCTCCTCTGCCATGGTCTCCTGCTCCATGCAATCTTCCTCGATCGAACCTCTACCTCTACCTGGGAGGTCCTTCGTTCATCTACTGGTCATGCAGGCTAGAGGTGTTTCATGCTGCTGGAGACTGCTCAACAAGGAAACTCTCCACTATGAGGGCTTCCTCCAACACTCCTGTCTGTGTCGGAATGCTGTGAGAAACAACTGAAGCTCTGATCTCTCACCTGAGCCCCTGCTCGATGGTTCGGCCCCTGAAAAATGGGTCCCATAACATGTCCGTGGAATAGCACGAGAGATCGGTAAACCTCGTCGCATACTGGGCTACTTTCATGCTACCCTCCCGAAGCTGTAGTAGCTCCTGGATGTGCACCGCTCAGAGGGTGGATGGGACGAAATCTGAGCGAAAAAGGCTCTTAAAGTCCGTCCAAATGAGTGATGCCTCATCGTGCACCTGGATTATCAAGCTCCACTATCTTCCTGCTGCCGCATGCAGTAGGATCGCTGCAAGGACCACCATAAGGTCTGCTGGTGTCCTCATTAACCGAAAAACTCATACAACCGCCTCCAGCCAGTCCTCGGCTGCCTGGGGGTCCGTCTCCCCACGGAACCTGGGTGGTCGCTGGCGCTGGAACTCATACAGTGCACTAAGGTGATGTGCATCGTCAGCGGCCGGGGCTGGAAGCATCAGTGGATTGGAGGCTAGTGGTACCACCGGTGCATCTCCTGTCAAAGGGCCCTCTACCGAGGCCTCGTCGCTCGGCGGGTTGTCATCACACTCAACACTCGGAACCCTAGCTGGCCGCTGTTGTGGGGCCATCCTGAAAATGAAACTGGTGCGCCACAGTCAGAACAGTATACCTGGTGATCTGATACAAAGTAATCACAAAGAAAACTTGAAACACACATGCAATCAATGTTTTCGTGCATTAAGTCGGAAATCAGAAGTCAGGGTCCTAGTGTACGGATACGTCAGTCGGCGCACCAACACTAGGCTCCCTGGACTGATAACCACACTCAATACGCTTAACACTATTGCATCACAGAGAAAAGATCAGTGTACACAGTAGAACCGAACTCCTCTGATACCAATTTGTCACAACCCGTCCTCGGGGCCCGTGTTGTGACTACCCCAAGCCCGCCTTCCATAGGCCAGGGGTTGGAGACTAGCACCAAGGAGTAAATCCCATAAAAAGAGAAGGCATTTCCTTTAAGTAAACAACAAACACCACAGAGTAAGTAGTCAGAAGTAAACACTAAGTGAAAACTGGTAGAATAGTAAGTGCGGAAAAGTAAAGGTGGTCGGAAGTACATGCCCAACTATAAAGTACAACTGAAAGGGGAAAACAGCAACTGAAAAGTAAATCCGCAACACCAAGCCGCCCACTGGAAGTCCCACATGAAGGGTTGGTACAGATTGCCTCCACAGCTCCTCAGTCCAGTGGTCCGCTCCGAGTACACCCCGCCCAGTGGTCCACCTCCAGGTACCATCCTGCTCTGCCAACCTCGACCACGATAAGCGTTGTCCGTCGTCTACAACCAACACAATGTAGTGAAGGCATATCCTGTGCAGGGGTGAGTATAAGATACTCATTAGGGACCCCGAGACCCCTAAAGGTCTCCCAGAATCCACAAAGGATAAACCACAAATGAAAGATACAATCACGAAGTAACATCCTACATGGATTAGGTATATTCCCATTCATATACCTAAGTCATCAATTCTCGCTCAGATCCAACATCTGAGCTCAAGTACAACCCATTCCACACAGGAAAGAAAAACTTATATCCACTGAGGATAGCACAACACAATACACATAAGAAATCAAAACGGAAATCCACACAGGATAGCACAACACAATCCACATAGGATAGCAAACAGGATTCATCTCACAGATGATATACTTCTTCGTAAGACGATAGAGATGATCAGATGTAGCCACTAATTCATCTAAGCTGTCAGAACCACAAAGGATCGGTAGGTACTAACCCCTGTAATGACCCACATATGATCGATCATGAAGTTGAAACCATAGCTATTTAGAAACTCCTTCTCCATCAAGTACAGTGGTTATGCTGCTACAACCAAGTGCTTCCTTCTAACCTTGGATTGCTGTAGTACTCCACCTATCGAGTACTGTGGGCCTGCTGCTACAACGAAGCGCATCCCACCATGGGTCTGCTTCTACAACCAAGCGCCCACCCTCATAGCCTCTAGAGGTACTCCTTCTGATGAGTACCATAGATAAGCCACTACAACCAAGCGCTCCTCCGTCGTGGTTCTGCCGCTACATCCAAGAGCTCCTCCATCGTGGGTCTGCCGCTACAACCAAGCACTCTCCTTCATAGCCTCCAGAGGTTCTCCTTCTGTTGAGTACCGCGGGTCTTCCGATACAACCAAGCGCTCCTCCGCCGTGGGTCTACCGCTACAACCAAGCGCTACCCCATGCTGCTACAACCAAGTGCTCCTCCATCGTGGGTCTGCCGCTATAACCAAGTGCTCCCTCTCATAGAATCTAGAGGTACTCCTTCTGTTGAGTGCCACGGGTCTGCCGCTACAACCAAGCGCTCCTCCTCCATGGGTATGCCGCTACAACAAAGCGCTTCCCACTGGGATATCCATAACACACCGAGTCATTCGATCAGCAGTCGTCAAGTATCAACCGGCTCTAGGGTTTCCGCACACAGCATGCTCGTTCCAGGAGGGTCCACTCTACGAGCCAAGAGGTCGATGCATCAACTGACATGTAATCCGGAGTTGATGTATCCCAAGATGTACAGTAGTGGTCACTACCGAAAACATGGAGGATTCCCATACTGTTTTCATCATCGTCGCAGTCGCAGCCAGCTCTAGGGTTCCCGCACACAGCAAGCTCGTTCGGGAGGGTCCGCTCCATGAGCCGAGAGGCTGATACATCAACTGACACATAGTCCAGAGTTGATGTATCCAAAAGTTTCGTATCTTCAACAGGAACTCAACGTCGCAGACGGCGCGTCAATCGGACGCCCGGTCTGAGAGTTATTGGATTTTTCGTCCCAGGGGCCTTGTTGGGTTTTAAGGAAAAACCAACTCAAACGTACTCCACCTACGTCCAATCCTTGAGCGGTGTAAGACAAAAGATCTGTGTCACATAGTGTAATTCAACAAAGTCGACGGCATACCAATCAGACGTCCAAAGCTCACGATATGAGCGTTTCTTCTCCTTGGGGCCGATTGGTTTCGTGGACGAACCAACCCGTCCGAACGCAAAGTATTCCAAAACTGTGAGTGCGATATACTGAAACGACCATCTCAATCCAACGATCGCATCGCCACTGATGGTGGGTCGTTTGGAGGTCCGTAGCTCATGTTATGAGCAAAAGACCGAAAAGGTCCGGAAACGGGGGGTCTGGGCCCGGACCGACCTAGCCCGACCCCCCTGGGTCGGCCCGAACCGGGAGGACCCGACCTGGGTCCGCACGACCTGGGTGCGACCCGGCCCGGTGGGTCGGTCCGGTTCGGCTCAGCCGAGTGGCCGAGCGTGGGGAAGCCGCGGGGGGCTTGCTGCCCCCGCGTGAAGAAACGTTGCGGCCCCGGGTGGGGCCGCCTCGCCAGCGGACGCGGCGGCCGGGCCGCGTCCCTCCTCTCGGTTCCGCGCGGCCGCGGAACCGGCTCGCTGCCGCGGCCGGTTTTGCTGGCGGGAGCTTCCGCGGGCCAACAGATGCGCTCCGTTGGTCCGTTTTGCCTGCGGTCTTCACCAGTGGTCCTCCCAGGACTCGATCTTCACTGCCAGGCCCTCGAATTGGCCTTGCAGCCCTATTTGTCATCGTCCGCCGTTTTCCGCACCAAGAACGAAAAGGTGGGGAGGGTTCGGACTTGTTCGCTAGTCCGCACCCACCGCGTTAGCGGTCTTAATGATATTCACCCAACAATATTTAAACGACCGAGGATTTAATCACAAAGATTTAAAGAATCAAACCCCTACCTTGCCTTAGTCGTCGAGCGTGCGTTCTTCGCGGAATTGATCGTCGCGAAAGAAAATAATCGTCACGTCGCGGAAGAGAATCGCTGTCGCGCATTACTTGGCATCGCGTTGACGAACTCCGAGGATCAAAAACATACAGATTAAATTAATAATAATTAAATCCATGTTGTTGTTATAAACCGCAAAGAATTAAAAGGTCCGCAATCTCTCACCTCAATGGATGATCGATGATTTTTCGCGGATGAAGGAACGTCGCAGAAGAACATCGCAGGAGAAGAATCGTCGGCATCACGGTACTTGGCATCGCGTCGTCGATCTCCGAGGGCTTCGCGTTCTTCTTCACCTTTTGTTGAAGGCCTACGTTCCTCGCGTTCTTCGCGTTCTTCATGTTCTTCACGAAGGAGGTTGAAGGACTTAAGGTTCTGTCAAATCCTCTCAACGAACAACACACTAGAAAAGTGTGTTGGTCTTATTTTATTAACATGCCAACAAACAAAAAAAGATAAGTTATGTAATGACCATTAATTCATAGAATTAATTCAATGAATAAAACCACCCAATTAAAAGGAGTGTTTAATAGATTATGAAACTCCCCAGTTGACTTTCAATTTAATAGGGGTTTTCGCGGGTGCGTTACTTAGCGGAAAAGAAATGGTGGGGCTCATGCGGGTCCTACCTCACAAATATCCTACCAAGAGGGTAGGATATTTTGAATTGTACCCTATCCACTTTATCTCAGCTTAAGCAGCTTTAAGTGGCTTTTAAGTGGCTTAAGTGAAATAAAAATAAAGTTGTCGCACCACTTTATTTTATTTCTAAACTTAAAGCCCCAAAATTAAAAACCACACCCAAGAAAACGCAACTCCGGAAGAGGCGTTTCTAAGAAAAAACAGGTGTTGTGATTCCATTGGTGCCCTCAGAATTCAATTCCGAGCACCGATTCAAATTTTAGAAAAACCCGCTTGTTCGTTCACTGAACGTACCCAAGCCAAACTTCCGCAAATGATTCCGGGCACACCGGGCCTCAGAATCAGGTGCCGTCTAAAACTGAGTTCTTGTAAAAATTCAAATGAAAATTAAGAAAAAAAAATTACTTGAAATTAACGGGTCTTTACAGAATAAATTGTGAGAGTGGTAGGACAATATATATTTTCCTTACATTAATACACATCCCAAACCCATATAAGATGCACTTTAGAAAACCTCATGTCCCAAAATTGGTTCCAAAATAATCAATATTTGAGATAAATTCAATCTCACCATTAATTCATTTAAATATGGTGAATATTTTTATTACACTAAAACATTACACAATTATAGGTTAAAGCAATCATCAGAGATTACCAATTAGATATGTCATGAAGAAACCACATATAATAAAAAAACCAATGCCAAGAACCATTATATCTCAAACACATTTCTAGGACACTCCTAATATATAACATATTGTATGGTTTTATGATCCATTTATATTCCCCACATAGATATAATATTCTCTAAATATTTACTTCTTAAAACTAAATATAACATTTGTAAAGCTTACCATATAGATGATGTTCCCTAAAATTTATAAAGAACAATATTCAAATGGTCTCTATACTCCAACTATATCTTTGAGTAACCTAAGATATCATCCACAATCAAAACATAATAATGTCCAAGAACTAAGGAAATGTAATGGTCATCAACACCATAAACACCACCAGAGCGTTAGTTAGTCTCAATGGAATAATAAGAAACCAAAAAACTCCTTTATCAACTTTTATAATCATTCTTCTGTATATCCTCTTATCGAAATCTAAACTGGTCATACCTAACCAAAGGATAATAATTGAAAACCAACATTACCCTATATGATAGTAAAAAAATCATCAATCCTTGGAAAATGTTAATTTTTATTAATAATCTCATGATTGAACTTTTGATAATCCAAAAAAAATTTGTTACTCTTATAATCCTTCTTATCATAGAGGACATGTGAATCCCAGAGTGACAATTTGAAAAAAAAAACACTAATCCTCTAGAACCTCAATACAAGCCTTATTATCCACCAAATAAAAAGGTTAATTTAAATAACTTGTCACAGAAATGGTAATTATACTAGGCAGTAGTTCTATGGTATAATTGACCTCTCCTTGGGGTAGAAATAATATAAAAAACATCACGAAATACCTCATGATACGCACATTTCACCATTGGTAGCTGATGTCTCATGAAAGGGTCAACTACATTTGAAAAAATATCCATAAAAATTTGGAATCAGATTACCCCATCATGGGTAATAAAGGGCCCCAACATTCCAAATATACAATCCCACTACCCTGAATGACATGATTGACCCCATCAGTAGAGAAAAACTGAACTCGATGGTAATAATAGTTCATCTCTATAGACACAATGATCATAAAATGCATGTGGATATTCACTCTGAATATATCAAAATCATGCACATAAAATTCATAAACCAACATGAAGTTTCCACTCACCACCTGACATGTGGGACACATGAATAATTGTTGGGACCACTTTCTCAAAAGCATAGAATGACCCATCAAATACAGAATAATTTTTTTTCATAATCCCAACATTTAATATAAAATCAATTATTTAAAATAAATAGGACCACCTGTATCAAAAAAATATAGAACAATTGAATATTAAATAACCATAGTACCTCAAACTATAACTAGACTTTCATTAGATTCCAATGCTTCGTACACCACTACATAATTCTATATCGTATTAGATCATAATTAAGATTTAATAGGTACATGAATAGCACCCTTATCCTTAGGAAATGATCTACTAACCATGGAAGCATCAATATGAACTTGAAAACCCTTTTTGAATGTTGATCGTTCCTCAATACCCAATGATATCGTAACCCAAAAAAATTTCAAATAGATATATTGTCCACAATGATGAAAATTATTGAGAGCCTTTACAAAATTTGTATTGGTATGACATATCCTCTCAAAATAGTAGAATAAAAATAGTTGATATAATAATTATTACCCTTAAACTAATCCTATATAAAATTTCCACCCTTGCATTTACTTTTCGTGCTAGATGGTAAACCATTTCTAAAAAAACACCAAATGAATCTCCATCCAATCCTATATTCCTAACTATGTCTGCCTCATCCAAAGTTTCTTTTTCAACTACATCTATAATGATTGGAAGTAACATGTGAATTAACATCGTCCAAATATCAAACCTTAATCCCAACTCAATCCTACAAGCCTTTAGGTATTGATTAGTGATACACTCTGATGCCAGATACACCATCTCAAAAAAATGGGTGGAATAATCTAGAATGTTATGCTCTAATTTTTCTATGGTCAAAAAATCCTTGGTCGTCACAAAACATAATATCTCATGATAAATTTTAGGATTATATATTTTTATATGGAATCACAGGTTGGATACTCATGCTACATAGTATTCGCAATTGAGTCCCACCATCTCATTTTTGTTCCATCAAGAATATATATAGAGAAACTCTCTTTAGAGTCATCAAAATTTATTAATCATTTTATGATACTATAAATACACTCCTAATATTCCTAGGTTCCTTTATCACAATGAAATATGGGTGATTTCATCTTACTAAAGAATAACCATGATCAGACACATGTACTAGGTTCCTGACACCCATATAACCTAGATTCTGAATAGTGTGTATTAACACTTATATCAAATAAGGTCCCACAAAGGGATTACCCTATAGATAATACTTCATAGATTCCAATATTATTTTCATGATCTCTTATATAATAAATTATCTAAAAAAAGAAAAAACCCAATTATCCATGCGATGATTCCAAAATCATTGGACCATCTTCAGGAAAGCATTCATATTCTTTGAAACATAAAAAATATATTGAAATATTAAATTCTAGATAAGAAATATATTAATTTAAAAAAGTAAAACATTAATTTATTCAATATTCCCATTGCTTTTTTTTCAAATTACCTCAAATTCCATGTTTCAAACCTGGTAATAGTTTTCCCACCAACAATGGTAAGTCATCTTTAGAAACATAAGTCAGGCACGCTTCGAAAATTACAACCCAAATTCTGATGGTCCAAACTCCTATCTAACCATGACATAGAAAACTATGGATTTCCTAAAAAAGTTAGGATTATCATTCCCTATGGTAATAATTTATAATTAACCATCCCAGTTAAACAAGATATGACCACTATGATGGCTTGTCATGATGAGATATAACTATGATAATGAAAACCACTCATTAATATAAACCAAAGAAATAAATAAAAATTGACTACAAAGTGGAAAAAAATAAATCCAATAAAAAACACAAAATATAATTCAAATAATCCAAACCATAAAGTATTTCAATACTAGACTAGAAAATCTCCATGTGACCAATCGACACATCCAACCCATCCTGAACCAAAATCATTGATAACAAGAGAATCTAACATACTACAAGAATAGTTTCATTTTTCCTATAGCGTAAAATAAAACATATACAACTACCCAATCAAAAAATAATGGTTTGATCAAAAATCCTAGTTGGATACATGCGTAGAGTCTATACAAAGTCTAATAATAAGAATGTAGCATTTCTGTATTTTATAAAAAACCAAATTTCTATTAATTTTTAAAAAATTAAACCCCATTTATATATCGTTTCCATTAGTTTTTGATATGTACATTTTCATATGAATAAATATAGTAATACAAAATATATATGTGATAATGAAGGAAATGATATCCTTGAAACAATCCATCATGAGAAACCATGTGATACCACATCATGTGATACCATGAGAGTACCTATCTATAAAAAAATATAGCATGTGATTAATCAACCATAAATGAAAAATCAAATCATATTTGGACCTAGTCTATGGTAATATGTACTAGTAACAAAATAATAAGAAACTAGGCCAATGTTCATACAAACCAATAGTGATTCCTTCTACATACCATTGATATCCAAAAAAACCCATGTTCTTCCACACACACTACAGCCACCTATGTAACTACACATTGTACCAATGGTTTCCAATGTTTCATGTTTGTCAAGATACATTTAAAAACTATGATCACTATTTATAGAACTTATTATCATGTAAAACCACGCTAAAAACATTTAACTTTCTATGAAATAACATTAACCCAAATAACACATCAATTCAATGATTAACCTAGAGGAATTTTACTTGAATAATATGATATTCATATAATTTCACAATTATATAGAAACACATAACCCCAAGAATGATGGAAACATATCTACCCATGAAAAAAGATATTGGAAACTGATAGATAGACCATCAAAAAACTAGTCATGATAGGGATCTACAATGTTTCAAAATAAAACCGTAATTGATCATAAATCTGAATCAATAATATGGAAAATGCAGATTTTTTCAACCAAAGGTAAGGATGGAAATAAAGATCGTATACTGAAATAGATGTGCAAAACAACAATGAGGATCAATATAAAAATGAATAATATATAATGATGGGAGACCTCTAAAATAACTTGAAAGAGATATGGGTCACAATACGTGAGGCTACATACTCAATGAATCATTAATCAAATCTATGGTGCCCAAAAAATAACAAATCATGAAATATAAACGACGTATAATAATTTCATGTCATGTAATTCCCGATTAATGTGTATTAGAAAATAAAACACATTACCATAAATTTAATATTCAGGCATCAACCATTAGAGAATGTATACTTATTCCATTAAGTGTAAACCATTCACACTCTAAACCAGATCATGGGATGTTCATTGAGACAAATAAATGACGTGTAATCATTACATGGCGTGTACTCATCTAGAAGATTAAAATTAAAATAGATTTTCTAGAAAGCTAAAAAACCACTTCTACTGTCCTCCAATCATAATTAAACCCCCAAAAACATGTTAATACACATATACCCAAAATCCATTAATTCAAACAATCATATATCCAACAGAGACCCTAGAATTTTACTAATCATTTTAAATGATTTTAAGCATACATATCCATAAAATGCTAACACAGGATCATAAATTCAAGGGCTATTAGATGATTCGGTATATAAAACATAAAACATCATATTTGAATAAAAAACACTTAATTAATCTATATAAGGGACTCCTAACTGCAATTTTTCTTCTATAAATTCATATAATAACTTAGGGAATATATAGAAAAAGGGATTAGTTAAAATCCAAGTATGGGAATAAACATGGGAATGAATCATAACACATGATTCAGAAGGTATAACCTGATAAAATAAAAGGAAAGGAAACATACTAATCATATTTAATCATAGCACAAGGAACATTTAATCATATGATCATGGAGATAGTGGAATAATGAAACAAAATATAACATTACATAATCATGTTTCAAAGATAACATCCCAGATGATATAACATGATTTAAAAAGTCCCATAATGGATTTGGTTTACTCCCTAATTCCATACACGATATATCATGAGACTAAAAATAATCCAATGAATTAGAGTTTTATATGGTTACACCTATCATACAATGATCACACATATGAGTGGGACATGAAGAATCAAACACAAGTGTTACCCATACAATGAAATGGGTATCATAATCATGACATAAATCATAAGAAAGGTGTGTATGAAAATGGTATCCATATAATAATGGACTTAATTCAATAAAGGATATTAATAATGTAAATATTTAGAGTAAATCAAGAATAATGATATATAAAATACAATGAAATTCTGACAAAGAATGTATGGATATCATTAGAAATATACCAGTTATGTGTGAAATTAGGGAAATGAATATCGACTGTTTAAATAGGATGAAGTCTTAATTGTATGCATAAATCCAAAAATTACCTAAGATATATTTTCAAAATAAAATTATTTCATTTTAAAAAATATTTCTGACGTAAAATATATAATAATGTGTTCTTGTAAGTGGGTAAAAATATGAGAAGTTTCTTTTAACTAGGCTTGTTTATTGGGACGAATAAAGAATGGGTCCTTTAAAAACATGTATTCCTCCATTAAAAGAATGAAGAATTGACCTGGATAGGTAGTTTTGAAACGTATATACATAATATATGAGAATACTATAACAATAATAAATAAATAAATTGGTGTGAATTTACATAAAGTGTAAACCATATGTAATTTGTATTTCCAAAGAGATCCCTTACATTCTGTCTTAGTGTCTTCTATACATGCATCCGATATACTAGATAATAAAATTAAATCCATTAATTAATTAATTATGATCCTTATTCAAATATATTTTATTTATTTTAGTTTTATCAATTTCATTTATGGCCATTTTTTTTATAATGATTAATTTCATTGTTCTAGGAGTATTTATTTCATTGTTATATTGTCGGTTCCCATGAATTTATTTATGAGTGTTCTTGTAAAATGGACAAAAGACACCATAAGTTGAATTAATATATATTAATATATGTTAATAATTTAAATAGGCCATTTATATCAATTATTTTAAAGGTGAGAATGATTCATTAGATAAAATTTTAATGAAAATAGATTTTATTATTTTGGTGGTTTTTAAAACCAACACAGACTATTATAATTTTCTTCATATTATGTTTATATATTAGTTCTAGAACATGATATGAGTAATAATATAAATATTATAATATAATTTGATAAAAGTAATCTATTTATTTCCATCATTGAATATGGTAATGAAAAAAAACTTGTCTCCCATGTAGTTGATGTATTGACACATTAGAGACGTTGTTTTCATTTTTAGATGAAAAGTTTAAGTGAATAGATTTTGTGATGTGTTTTAAATTAACATAACAAAAATATACAATATATATGATAATGGAGTCATAATTCTATTATGTATAGGGGTGTTTAGTTTAAGGTATAAGAAATAAATAATTTAAAAGAGATTCAAAGAGGATTTTACCACTTGAATGTCGTCTCCATGAGAACCTCTTTATGGCACTTGGTTTTGGTCTTTTATTGAGATAATGACGTCCTGGATGTTGGGAGATTCTTGAGAAGAAAATTATGAATAATTTAGACCCAATTAAAGGCTTAAGAGTTGTATGGATAGGGGGTGGTGAGCAGTGGAATTTATTAGGGGGAGGGGTTTTTTGGAATATTTTATTCACGTGTTTTCTATTTTATCTCACGAATATCTATTTTGTCTATTACATTGACTAAATACAGTAATGGGATTTGGATAATTAGAACCAATGGTTTCATATATAATCCATGACTAAAATATTCTTGTATTTTTTAAATACCACAAATTACCATGTTTCACTATTCACCAAAAAATGAACTATTTTAAAAAATCCCAAACAAATCACATTTACCATGTATTGACATGTGCATATAAAAAATGGAGTTTATTTGATGAATATATTTTTTAAAATATGATAAATTTCATATTTCATTAAATTCAGCATTTATTCAAATATACATATTTTAATATTATAAATGTTTTTATGACACATTGAAAAATTATTTAAGTTCTCATTAAATTATCCTATAATTATAATGAAACAAATTATTAATTTGTAAATACATTATATAAAAACAAATTTTCTTTTAAATTTTTATATTAATTATTAATTTGTAAATAAACATTTCAGTTTCACAAAAAAACCAATACGTAATTTATCATTTTTTAAAACACATATTCATTTATTCGCTTATATAAACATATTATATATTTAATTATAAGATACCTAAATTTTATTTATGGTTTTAAAGGGGAGGATACTATTCTGAAATCTATATTACTATCCCAACTATTAGGATCATATTCCAACTGTTCTATTTTAAAAGATGATAAAGGTTTTCTAGATACTATAAATAGACGTTATTACATTAATCAATCAATTATATTTTATTCCATGTTCATTTATATACATTTATCATCAGAATTAAATTTTAATTGTTAACATATATCTTTGCTCATGATTGTGGTCATTCTATTGAATTGAGTATATCCACATTATCCTATTCTTATAATATTAGTTTCTATTTTCTATCATGCATTAGTATTTTAAATAATTATTGGTTTATTTGATAAATAATGCATTATTACTCATTTATGAGAATTATAATTATTGGGTTTGTCTCTGTGGATTTTTTATTATTACTACATGACATAATTTTAAGATGAAAATTTCCATTGATAAAATTATGGTTCATTACATTCTTCACACCTTATGAAATTTTACACATGAAATTTCATTTTAAAAACTAGGTGAAAATAGGTGAAGGTATTTATCCTTCATCGCTTCCTCCTGTTCCCATGTAGCCTCTTTGCACGTATGATTCCTACACAGTAATCTGACCGAGTGAATAGACATGTTGTGTAAAACATTGTATCTACAATCGAAGATCTTCATCAGCACTTCCTCATATAATAAATCATTTTAAAATTGTATCACCTATAATTTTATTATATTTTATGGATCTTATGTGTACATACTTAGGATGTATGCATTGAATAAACAATTTACTTCACACATGGTTGGTGTATGTTCTAGTTGATATGCAACAACACTGATATGATCATGAATCTCAACGGGGAATATGTACCTTTTACATAACATTAATTTCTTCCCAAATCTCATGACCCTCATCCATAGAGATATTTGGAAGAATACTTTGTTACAAACAAAAATATCTAAGTCCCATTGATGATTATCTAGATATCACTTCTCAAAACATTAGGGTTCCTTGGTTGTCTTCTTTTTTTATTAATTGTTTACAAATTTTTCATCCCTTTTATGTCCCATTAGCTTGAATTCACTAACATTATCCCATCATGTAAATGTTATTCATATTTTCTCATACATGGATTCATATGGAACCATATGGATGCTTCAATGGAAACAATTGTTATAATAGAACGTGAAAAATTCTAGATATTTATCACATAGCTCATTGATGTTCCTATAACATGCTCTCAACATATCTTCTAGTGTATGAATACTCCTCTATGATTGGAAATTAGTTTGAGCATGATGGGATGAACTGAAGCTCATATTCATGTGTATATATAAATTGAGACTCTTCAAGAACATGGAGGTAAATCATATATCATGATCATATATAATCGATAATTGTACTCCATATATCCTCACTACTTCTACAATGTATATTCATGAAATTTGGTATTGTGATAAATTCTATATAATTACAATAAAGTTATTAATATTTTTAAGATGATATATAATAACGAATATAGAATTATTTTCTCTTGATTTTTTCATAATTATGATTAAAAATTCCATGGTGATGTTTTCCGAATTTCAAGTTGGTATGAGTTATGGTGACATAATACCCTTACTCTTTTCTATTTCATCCATCACATGATGACATACTAGGAGTATTTATGTATTTCCATCGATCCCCTTTTTAATATTTTCCCACCAATAAAGCTCTAAGAAATCACGAAACATATTTTTACTCATTGGGATGATATATAGTGTAGAGCTATGTTCATAATTGAAAATAACTCTGTTTATCTCAATATTCGATGTTACACATATTCATGAATAAAATCTTTTGACTCCTTCATAATCAATTTTTAACTACAATGATTTACATTTTTTATGGATCAATCCATTATATGAATTTCCACATTATCTCTTTAAGAATCCATTATTTCATACATAATGGAATATTGAGAAATCATATGTGAATGAGACGATGGTGTACCTTCTTTTATGACTCCCATGTCATTCTTTTTCTTGTATAAGAATATTGTTCCCCTGTCAATTAAAATCATTGATAAAGTTTTATCATCATTTCTACATATAACATATGGAACATTATTTTCTTTACAATGATTATATTGGATTGAGAAGTTGTAATTCCTGATGAGATTTAATCATCTTCGCTAGATTATATTAATCTACTTCTATGTGAATATATATTTTAGGATCATGTGATTATATATCATATCACACTTCTCTCCATATATATAATATTGACATGTTTTTAATGCAACGATATTATATACCAACTCTATATCATGCCTTGGATAATATTTCTCATGAAAGTTTTGTTTTATTAAGGCATATGTTATCTATTTATCATTTCACATTAGTACACAACCTAATCCATTATTTCTAGAAATGTTGTATACCAAAAAAAGTTCACCACATATCAGTAATGTATGTAATGGTGCATTGAAAAGCCTCGTTTTCAACTCTTAAAGTAGTATTCATATTCAGTGGTCTAAAAAACTTGAATCTCTTCAGAGTTATCTTCATTTGTGGGATTTAAAATCCTTACAATTTCTTCACAAATATTTTGTAATAACCTACAGGACCAATGAAACTACAGATATCCATTACATGTGTTTTACTGAGAATCACATAGATTTGATTTGTATTTGAATTGTATAAATATATTCAATTTTTTTTGATAACATTCCCCAATATTGAAACTTCCACCATCTATAACTCCCATTTACTACACTATGAAAAATTAATTCTTCATTCACAATGCCTTTAGAATATTACTCAATTTCTCCACGCGTTCCTCCTTTCACTTGGATTATATCAGCATATCCTATATAAATAATACAATAAATATATTGAGGTCATCTCTATGGGATCTATTCATAATCTCCATTACTATTTCTAGATCATTTTTGAGTTTTAATGGAATCACTAGGAACTCATATTGTCCATGCCTCATTCAAAGGGTAGTCATGGGAATATCTACACTATTCACATTTAATTTTTAATATCCTAAAAAAATTTATACCATATATAAATACATAGACCTTTGTAGTTGATCAAACAATTAATCTATCCATGGAAGTTGATACATGTTCTTTGTCATGATTTTGTTGAGCTCATGATAGTCAATGAAAATATGAAATGATCTATACTTCTTTTTCACTACGCGAACATGTACACCACATCGATATGTTCTCAGTAATATGAATCCCTTCTCCATATTCCATTGTAAATTCATTTTTAGTTCTACCTAATAAATGATGGACATCTTCTAAGTAGTCATAGATATAGGTAATGATCCAGGTATAAGATCCATTGAGAACTCAACATCTTTGTCAGGAATAAGACCATGAAATTCATTATGTAAATGTTATTCTAGTCCCTCACAATGGGAATGTATTAGGTCATGGTACTCTCATTTGTATCAATTATATAAGATAGATATTAATTATCTTAATGTAATAATATCGATAATTGAGACAGTTATTCTAAAACATATTCATCACCCTCATTAAAGTTGTACATGGTTATAGGATTCCTCCGGATGTGAAGATTGATCCCCCAATACTAAAAGTAGTTATTAAATTTATAGATATATAGAAAATCCCTGAAAAATATTTTATAATACTCCACTGAAGAAAGTAAGACAATATTTTTTGGGTGGTTCTATGCAATAGCATTGACCGGAGGGGAATTATGTACCTTGAATGCAATAATTTCCCAATCTTCTATTCGAAAAGATAACTCAACCTTAATATTCTGAGTTGGTGTTTGTATAGTTATACTAATCATGTTGGATATGAATGAATTTGTAGAACTATAATATAAAATTAAGCTCACTATTCATGAATAAATTACCATCATACCTGTCACCAAATAATTTTCGAGCTCCAAATTAGCAGAAGGGATAGAAAATTTCCTTTTTTATATATAAGAGGTTGTTGTTTATTATTTCCTTTTAATACCCTTGGATTATGGATGTTTATATCATTATTTATATGTTCCTTGATGCTAAATAAATAAAAAATAGGTATAGTCTTCATCTGAACATTATTTTAAAATCTTCATTAGAGGGTTTCTTTAAATACCTTTAACTGAAATTAGACTAATGACCCTCTATTCCACATTTAAAGCATCTATTAGTTCCCCATAGGTTGTATCCATGATATATGTTCACATACATCTGATATGTGGATTGTGGGGTTTTCTTTCCTTTAAGGTAGTTATCTTTTTCTACTCCCATATTAAAATCGATTTTACACATTTCATCAATTATCCCATGAGATTTTTTAGAGTGTCCAATTTGCATCTCAACCATAAGGGAACAACAGAAAATTTCCTCATAATTGTAAAAGTCTTGAATCCCCAAATAATTTTGTTGAATAAAAATTATTCCCCTAAAAACTGATCTACATTTATTTTGGTGTTAATATAATATTAATATGTGTGTTAATCCAGTCTTGTGTTTTTTCATCATATTCCTCAACAGACTCATCATACATTTACTTCAGTCTATGGGACTCCCACTCCATCTTATGATGAAATAATTTGGGGAAATATTTATTTAATTTTTTTCTTGAAAAAATATAATGACATGGAATCAATTTAGTTCTAAGAGTATTTATTTTTTATTTGTGACCACCACTAATCATATTACCATCTAAATTTTAATAATATAACTTGAACTTCTCTTCTTTTGACCATTATAGGATATATAATATTTTCTCAATGGTGTTAATCAATTTTTATAAAATAAGGGGATCAAAAGTCACACTAATGATAGGATGATTTTATCAAATAAATTTTTTTATAGTTACATTATAAATATTTGGAGAAGGAGATATTTGAATGATTGATGTTATTATTCATAACAAGATCAGTTGATCCAGTACAATCATTATGTTCATGGATCATCTCTTCATCTTATTTTGTATCTCATTTGGGAAATAATCACATTTCCCATCACATTGGTTATTGGAAAGAGATATCCAATTTCCCACTACTATATAAGGAAATTATATAATATATAATTATGTGGATATAATACATACCTACAAAGAATATCAAAATGAATCATTGATCTTATAATGATAAATATATAAAATAAAATTATATCCTAACTTATGATTCCCTAATCTTCAATCTAGTTTATCCATGGTGATAGAATTATCTCAAGGATTCTTACATAAATAATGTACTCCTAATTAACTAAATTTACATGACTATATTATGATACCGACTATAGTGACCTATACTTTAACATATATTATTATATTAATTTATTCAAACTTATCCATGAAATAATACCTGAGCATCGTAATGTCTAGTTTATTTGCATGAATAGGTACATAAAACACAACGCATTGAAAAAGAATAAAAAATCTCTATATTAATCTTTATAATGATCTCTTAAAAATTTCTGAGCTCTAATAATTTCATACATTTAGCTGGGTAATACACAAAAAAGGGGTGATCTAAAAAACCCAATAAAAAAATAAACATGGGTATAAATATTAACCCATGATTTAGAAGGCATAACATGATATCATAACTGGAAATGTACATGAATAATCCTAGTAATCATGTCACATGTAACATGGAATCTTATGATTATGGAAAGATATTAATGAGGTTGTAACAAATTAAATTTCATAAACACTTGTTAACGATAACTTCCATGATGACATAACATAGTTGAAAAATTATCATATGTATTAGGTTTACACAATAATACCATAAATAGTGTATCATGAGACTAAACATTTCCCAATGAATTATAACTCTATCTATTCACATTCATCATAACATGTTCGTGCATATGTTCTCTATATGAAAAATAAAAAACTATGGAAAAACATGTGTGTTGCTGTTATAATGAAATGGGTATCGTAATCAATTCACAATGAATAACCACCACACATATAATAATGTTATACATCAAATAATGGATTTAAATCATTATACGAAATTCATAAAGAATAAAACTAATAGTATATAATAAATAATTATGTACAACAGTACTGGTATCTGGAAAATGTGTGGCTGGATAACATTATAAATTTTCCACATAAGTGTGGTTTTAGGGAAAATGATAAAGAGTCATTAAAGAGAATAAACCCATATTTTAATAATAAAACAAAAAATTAACTAAGATATAATTCAAATGATATAATGAAATGTTTCAGTGAAATATTGGTGGCATAAAATATAATATGAACTATTCTCTTAAATGGTTAATAATGGGAGAATTTCTATTTGATTAGTTTTTCTCATCGAGATGAATTCAAAAGTGAACCTTTTGAAACATGTATTTCACCATAAAAAATTAAAAATTGATCCATATATAAAATTTTCAATAAAATATAATTTATAAGGATTATATAACAATAAAAAATTAATACATTTGTTAAATGAGAAAAATTTGTACCTTAGAGGTAATTTGGTGTTTTAAAGACACCCCTTACCTTTTGTCCGAGTGTGTTTGACAATTTCACTTAATTTCTGGGATAATAAAAATAGATCCATTAATTTATTTGTTATGAACATTATCAAAATAAATTTTATTTATTATTATTTTCTTATGTTCATTTATGTATATTTATACGGAATATATTTTTTAATTTCAGTTTTCTAGGAGCATTTGTTTGAGGGGTTTGTTTTCATTTACCTTGTGTATAATTCTGGGAGTTCTTGTCAAGTCGATGAATAAATCTAAAAGTGGAATTAAATGCTATTAATATAATTAGAAACTTTTAATTGGAACCATATATTATTTTTTAGATATGGTAATGATTTATTAGATAATACATTAATGAAAAATGATTGGTTTATATTGGCTATTTTTACGACCATCACGAAGTAGTCTCGTTTTATCTAATAAATTTTTTATATATTTATTAGTAGAAAAAAATAAGTTATAGTATACATACTATAATATTATTCAACAATAAAAATGGGTTTATGACCTGCTTTATGGAGGCAATGATAAATGAAAATATATCATCTGTGAAGGTGGTGAATCAACACATTACAGATGATGTTTTGATTTTTATAATAAAAGGAAAAAAAACTAGATATGATGATGGACATTACATTAACAAAAAAAATTAAAATATATATACATGATACTAAATTAATTATTCTATTTTTTATCAGGTACGTGAGTATAATTTAGAAGAATGAAATATTTTAAAATATAAAGAACGAGGATTTTACCCCGTGAATGTTGTATCCATAAGAACCTCCATAAGGATCTTGGTTTTGTTATTTTGTTAAGACCAAAGGTTAATGGAAATGGGTAAGAGTCTTGGGAATATAATTAAAGATAATTTATGTAATATTCATGGCCTAGTAGGTGTGAAGATATGGGGTGGTTAGTGGTGGTATTTATAGGTGGAGCTGGGTATTTTTTATTATTATATTCATTTATATATTATTTTGACTCATGAATATAACGAGTGTTTCATAATATAACTAAATAATGTAAATGGTTGAGGATAGATCTAAACACTATATTCATACATTAGTTATGCACCTTTTAATACTCAAAATTTCATGTATTTGTTAAATACAGTAAACTAATATATTTCATTATTCACCTGAAATGAAACTACATTAGAAAAATCCCAAAATATCACCATAACGATTTATAGATGTGTATATTAAGAAATGGACTCTATTAAATGAAAATAATTTTCTATATATAAAAAATTTAATTTTTATTTAATCTATCCCTTGATTCAAAAAATACTGTTTGAAATATTATAACAGGATTTATTATAATTTAAAAAATTAATTAATGTCTCATTAAATTGTATTATAATTATAAAAAAATGAATAATTTGTGAATATATATTTTTAAATTTAATTTAATTTTAATTTAATATATTAATTTATAATTTTAAATAATCATTTATGTGTCACAAAAATACCAATATTAAAATTTTCATTTTTAAAACATTTAAATAGTTATTAAATTATATAAATATAACTTATTTTAATTTATTAGATTCAAAACTTTAATTGATAATTCAATGATGAGGTTAGTATTCTAATATGCATATTACTATTCCAAAAGGTCACATTACTATTACAATGACTAGGTTAGTATTCCATATCTCACATTTCTAATGGTCATACGGGCTTCCAACTTAAAAAAAATTCCCTTTATTTCATTTATCCGCAAATTATATTTTCTCCAAAGGAAATATAAATATATATATATACATTTTTAAAATTATTATTTTATTGTTAACATGTAACTCTATTCATGAGTGCAATCATTCTAGTGGATCAACTAGATGCAAATTATTCTATTCTTTTTATCTCATTTTATTTTTATATACCCACTATAATATTTTTGATTATTAGTGGTTTATCCAATTAATATAGTATCATTATTATTTTGTGAGAATAATATTATATTGGTATATATATGTTTGGGTTTGTTATTTATACTTTATGGAGTAATAATTACAAGGGAATTTCCATTGATATATTATAGGTTATTGAAAATCATAAAGCATTTTGTATGTTTCTCATGAAATGGAACATCATCCCTGATATAACAAAAATAATACAAAACAAGGATGAAAAAAATAAACAAGGGAGTTCATGAAAATAATAATAGGATGTTATGAAAAATTTATTATCAGGGACCATAACTTTTTTATGAAGGCTTAGATCAACATAGTATATAGACTTCATTGAGACGAATGGTCTATTTTTTGTATGATTTGAGATGTAATTGACATAACCTACCATGACTGATAATGAAGCACGAATAATTGTCACCCATCAACATTTCAATGGTCTGATTCTATTTAATATTTATAGAGGTACTTGGGTTGAATTGTCAATGATGGTATATAGTTTATAGTTTATTATTTTTAACTGATTGTATATTTATTGGGTTGTTTGACAATATAGCTTAGTTGAAATGAATGATTAATGAAGAATGAATCAAAAATATAATAATTATTAGGGTGAGCTAATAATTAGAGAGTTAATCTTGTGTTATCTTTTTTATTTTGTATATATTTCATTCAATTAATATCGACTTCGCAATATGTTTTTTGATCAGAATTCCCAATTCATTTGGTTTTAATCAAACCACCATATAGTGTTTTGATCTAAAAAAATTATTGGTTATGAAAATTTCAACATTTCATGAACCCAAATGTACTTTTGGATCCAATAATATATATAATCAATATGAAAAACCAAACACATCATTATTCCATCACATTTTATGTTCTACATTCAGAATATTAATTTAATAAATATTAATCATGAAAAATATATCAATCACTTAAAATCCCAAATATATGAATCACCCTAAAAAAGACATACTCAACCATTTATATAGTTAGTAACATGGTTTATTATTTTTATAGTGATGAGTTAAAAATTGAAGAAGAATAATGAATCATGATAAGAGTAGTTCACCAAACATATACACGAACAATGAAGACAATTACACACATACTTTCGATTGAATGAGAAATTGAAATAAGGGAATGTTTTTGGAAATTAATTTAAAAAATTAAAAAAATTAATATTTTACAATATAATTTGTATTGGAATTATATATTATAAATAATAATAATTCATTAACATATAAATGATATTGAAAACAACTTATATGATCACAACCGAAAATAAAGGAAAATGAAATGAAAAGACGAGGATATGTCTCTCATGAGGAAACAAGAATTATAAAAGTCCTCATGGGCCATGGTAAATGAAATATTGAATCTTAATATTCATTTTATGTTCTGAAATGATAACCCCTACCAATGGGAATAGGGGGATGTATTTTTAGACTATGGTGGTTGATTATTTACATTCCAAATAATCCCCTCAACCATTATTGAAAATGTTTCCATAAACAATATTAATCTATAGATATATTCTTCTAAATTGTTTTACATACTGATCTGTACTATAGTCCCTAAAAATTATGTGGCCATTGATATTTTTTATAAAATTTTATGGTTATTTTACTATCCAAATTCATTATATCCATTTTTATATTGAATTTTCCTACGGTCTAACTGTTAATGAAATTTAGGCCAAGAGGATACCCTCAAAGCCTAATTATTTATTCTAAAAATTATACCCTCTATATCATAGAATTCAACCCTCAAAATATCATCTAAATAGGAATATTTTATTGGGAGAGTACTCAATAATGGTTATCTATATTTAATTCTAAGACAAAATGGTGGGTTGGAAATCAATGAATCAGTTGGGACCATTTTTTTGGAGTTGGGACGTAATTTTTTTTTTCAAAGATTCATTTAGATATTTTTGAATATATTAAATATTATCACCAAATTTGGGCTTCTAGATAGATCCCATAAACTCTATCTTCATGGCCGGTACAATTTATTTGACATATTTATTGGCAATTCATGTGTGGTCCATATCACCCATCAAGTGGCCGATTTGGCCCAAGATCTAGTTGAATGGTTGGTATAATATTGAATCACGAACCCTAAATAAATAAATAAATTATTTAAATAAGTATGGTGAGATTTATAATTTAAATAGTAAACTAGCTCAAATATAAAATAATTAAAATAATTCTCATAAATAATATTTAATTTTAATTCATGAGTATTTCAGACCAATTAAGAATTTTTAATAGAAAATTTTTTAAGTGCATAAATTAAAAGTTATGAATAAATTGATAAGATAAACAACCCCACGCATAGGATTGTACATGTCCTAGTGTACATTAAATATAATAAAATTACTATATCATTTTATCTCACTAAAAAGTAATAAAATTTTGTTTTCACCATTAATAGTATCTATTCTAGTTCACTCATCCACTCAATCATCTTGTTGGTATCATTGGATAGATTCTCTATGATTTATTTACTTGTGTTCGTGATCATGTATGGAATTGTTGTGTGTTAATAGCTATATTTATTATGGGATCTCATACATCTACATGAGTATTTTCAAAAAAGATAATGACCACTTACACGATCAATGATGTTATGATCCATAGCTAATTAACCCTTATAAATTTATTGGATTAAGAGTTGGTCCTGGATTTGGTGGCGTGGATAGGTTGCCAGAATTTTTTTGATCCTCTACCATTACTCGTAGAGTGATTCATTGGTGGAGTTGATGGATTCCACTAATTTTCATTTGGAAAGAATATATTTATGGAAGTAATAATTAATCTATAAAAAGTTTCCACATTTCATTCCATGTGGTTATGAAACCAGGATCAAGGTACTATAGCCATGACATGGAAGGGGTAGCTAGGGAGAAATGAAATTCTTGATGATTGATTTTTTTCTTCAGAAACACCTTTAGTATTCATAACAGATCACACCACAGTAAACTCTTTAAGGTAAATATAAATGTTCTCACATGATACCCACTGAAATGTGGTAGAAGATGAATCAAACCTGATTTATGTTCTAAATCCATCTTAAATTTTTTATATTGAATACAGTGGGGTTTCTAATTAATATCAGTGGAAGTAAGTTATTTTATGGTTTTTTCCCTTGTATTGGACATATAAACAATAATTTTATGGACAATTAGTGTGTCATGGTTGATTGAATTATCCCCAATGGTCCTCCTGATGTGGCGAAGATTTTAATCAATATATGGGTAAAAAAACCAATTGATTGTTTGGGAGGGAATATGTAATTAAGAGATGTTTTGAAAAGAGGAAAAATATGGGTTTTATTTGTTTATTTCAATTATAATTTTTATTGGAATACAGATTTTCCATTTTTCTTAATTTTATAACATTTGGGTATATTTCTTAATTGATTTGTTTTGAATTTTTTGTTTTTTTTACAAAAAATAAAAAAACATATAACTAGAAATTGAACGATCCTTAGCAATAATGGAATTTGAAACATGGAAAATTTTATCCAATCAAAATTTTAGGGGTCTGGTGTACTAATAATTTGTATAGCAGCACTATGGAAAATCCCCAATGATGGTACATGTTTTAGAGTCGATTGTTTTTAATTGATTGTCTTTTGAATGTGGAATGTTTTTTTGAAGATCTTAGATAAAATTACTAATTATTAACGATTGATATAACAATTTAATAATTATATATGTTATTACATAATTACATATTTATTCTTCTGATAACCTTGAGAATAGTTATATATTTCAATAAATTAACATCAACATCACAATGTGATTGTTGATCAGAATTCCGAATAATGTTGGATTTAATCCAACACTCAACTAGGGTATTGAGCTCAAAAAATACTTATTGGTCTAAGGATCAATAGTTCATGAAACATGGTGTATTTGTGTTTCCAATAATCCTTGAATTCACATGTCAAATAAACATTTCACTAATCCATGACATAATTTTATCAACATACACAATATTAATTTAATGAATAATAATCTAGAAAAAGCTCTCAATCGCCTAACATAACCAAATTTTGACTCAAACCAATGTAATAATTACTCATCATTTGAGATAGATAGTAATATAGATTGTTATCTTTATTTTTATGAGTGAAAAATATAATAAAATGTTTGAGACAACATAGGATTATTTTTCTGAACTTACACATGAACGATGGAGACAATTACACACGGATGTTCGATTGAAAGATAATTCAATATAATGAAATGGTTCTAAACATTATTTAAACAATTTTAATAATACATATATTACAAAATATAGGATGGAAGATAAAAATTTATTATTAATAGGATACATGACATAAAATTGAAATGAAATTATGAACAACTTAAAAGATTGAAATTGAAAACGCGGGAAAACATGAAATGATAGAGGATGGTAGGTACCTCTTGTTGAAACAATATTAAGGCTACAACTCCCAATACATTTGAAATGATATATTAATTTAAAATATCATCATTAAGTGATGTTATTTCAATCCCTTTCCAATGGAATATGGGAATATATTTGTAGCCAAAAGCAGTGGACTCTTTTCATTACAATTTTCCCCACAATTTTATGGAATCTTTCTCCATTATAAAATATGAATATCAAGATATATTATACTTAGAAGTTTTATATATTGAGATCTACTGTCAACCAAAGAAATATAGTTGTTGGTGGGAATTTTTAAAAAAATTTATGGCTACTTTACGAAACAATTTCATTATGTCCATTTGTATCAACTTTTTCCATGGTATGAATAATTATACATTTTAGGACAAGAATATGCGCTGAAAAATGAATCATTTCTTTGAAAAATTTGGTATCAAATTTCATATACTTGAAACCAAATATTCTCAAAGAAATTTGATAATTGGATTGGGATAAAATTATTGATTGGGGTATTATTGTTTATTTATAGACATAATAGTGGGTTGAACATCAATGAATCTGTTGGGCCCCTATTATGGATTTTGGAACTACAATTTTTATCCAGGGATACTTTGGATATTAAAGAATATAATTATCTATTTCATGAAATTTTGAATATTGGATTGTTCCCATAAATTATACCTTAATGTATCGTCCAGTTTTTTTACAAATTCATTAGGCCTTACTGTCTGGTCTATATGCCCTTTGGAATAGCTGATTTGGGCCAAGGTGCAGTTGAATGATTACTGCAATATTTAATTAGGAACCCTAATAAATAATATAAAAAATTTGGATATGTTTTTTAGAGGTATAATTAATATAACAGGCTGGACTGAATTTGTATATATAAATATAATGCTAAAAATTATATTTAATTTTAAAAAATGAGTATTTCAAACAAATTAAGCATTATTCATAGAAAATATGTTGAGGTAGTAAATATATATTTATGAATAAATTAATAACATCATATAATGTAGTGGGTTGGGATTTTGATGTGGTTCCTTATCTTAGGTGATGAATAAGGGTCTGGATAGATAAAAAATATCCATTGAGTGGTAATGGGTAGTCTTAGTATTCTTCGTAGGATATTACCCTATTAATATGTATAGTGGTTGAGAACTTGGATGATGTCCCCCCTGCATTTGTGGGTACATGATATGTTGTGGCTCAATTGAAGAAGGATATAATGGGACATCTGATATAATTGAAGCATGTGTGATCAAGTGTCATGGTGGCTTAGTTAGTACACTATGGCCTCATGTGCTCATATCAGTGGTGCCTTGGTTAGGACAAGACATATAATGTAATTTTGTGACTTATGTATTTTAATTATCCATATACATATATGATCAATTATACTAGAGTACCTTAGTGAGACTATACTGATACGTATTTATCATTTCCTACATGGGAAACCTCAAATGCATGCACGGTTTATGTCTAATTTTAGGTTTAGTAGAGAATGTGTATTGGATTGGTCCAGAGTGGCTCGATTGTATGAGGAGACTTGTATGGTGTGTGCACTAGGGATGTAAACATGACCAAAGTGTGTATTTTTAATATTTTTATTATTTTGTATAAGGGATCTTCCCCATGGATGATCAATGTATGTTTTGTATGACTATGTGTATTTTTTATGCATTTCATTTGTTCTACATTTTTTATTGATAATGAGTATTATGATTTCTTATTTTTTTTGTTTCAATATTTTTTTAAAATATATTACTCTTATTTTAGGGAATAAATTTCCATTATGTTGATTATTTAATCACTTATAGACGGAAATATATGGTGTATGTGGAGGCGCACCTTAGTCCATATAGAATCCCTAACTAGGGACACTTAAAGTGATATTTTTTACTATAGTGTTAATAAGATCCAAAAAATTTTACCTATCTATTTTTGAAACACTTCCTTCTATTTATATAATATTTATTTTCATTAACATTCCATTCATGCTTGTTTTTATATATATATATATTCTCAATTTTGGTATTTTGTTCATAATGTTTGACGATTTCCTGTAGAAACCTTATCTACACATATTGAGTGAAATAATATTGATTTAACTATTACAAGGTATTTGATTCTATACAATTAAATTACATTAACTTATCCAAATTTCATTTGATTTTTTAAATTTATTTGTTTTTGACAGAACTATCCTTAAAAATATCCACATAGAATTTATGTTATATTTTTTCCTTTAAAAAATATTCTATGTTAATTATTATTAAAAATATTATTTGTAATTTCTTCTAAAAATAATTTTCCTTCATTATAAATATTTTGATAATGTTTATTTTGTGTTTTACTATTCCATAATCAACCTTATTAATTTATTAATTAATTTATATAATTACTATGAAATGTTATTTATAAAAAGATTAAATCATATTTAAAGATATAAAGGCATTTATAGTTTTTATTTAAATGTTATTTTGTTTCTATTATTCCCAATAACTATTATTTATGTTATTGTTTATGTAATTGTGGAATTTTATCATAAGAAATGATGATATAATTGTGTGAAATTTGATTTCCATTAAGGACGGTACATGAGTTTTGATGTTAAAACAATTATATATATATATTTGATATTTGGATGTTGGTTTTATAAAACATCAAACAAATTCTATGGTATATGAGTTGAAATTCTTATTGTGGGTGTTTTATAAGTTATTATCATGTTATTTTTTAAATCCCAAATAATGATTTTATAATAACCTTTGGGACTCATCTAATGGGGAATTTTCATAAGATAGATTGTTATAGAATAATATTGAACACTATCAGGATGGTTCTAGGAAGGTCATGTCCTAGAATTCTCTTTTAAGACCTATGAATTTTTTTCGTAATAATGTGTGTTTATTTTTCTTTCTATTTTTTTTAAATTTGATTCATTTTTTATTTATTTTTTAACCACTATTTTTTATGAAATGATAATAACCATAAATTTCATTCTTCTTTGTTTCTTTCAATATATATAATTACATTCCTATTTTTTTATTAAAATAGAATTTATGGATTTTCTAATTAATATAAACGAAAAAAATATTAGGATGCATCCTAATGGGTTTATACTCACTCCTTTTATAAAAATTTCTTTTTTTATATAGATTTTATTATCTATTACTTGTATTAACAGAATATATAATGTTCTTATTTATGAGGGGAAATATAATGAACATGAAACTTCAAAGATATTAGCATGTGATGATTTTTAGGTATAACAAAAACATGGAATTTAGTTTAATGTTTATGGTTTATTTTGGTTTTATTTTCCGACATATGGATAAAACTATCTATTCCATTTCATTACATCCTTTTTGATACATTTTTTATATTAGATACCATATATATAAACTTCGCATTATTTTTTTTTGTCATTAAATATTTAAATGTATTTGAATTCTATAATTATTATGATTTTTTTCATTGAGTTTCATATTAAATTTGATTATTACTCATTTCATGGTTTTATTTTAATTGAAAACAAATTTTTTATTTCTATATAAAATTCATTGTGTGGGTGCATCTTATTTACTTGATTAATCCTATATATATATATATAATATTCACATTAGACTAAGTGGTGTACGAGGTTTCATATTCAAAAATAATAAGTGGAATTAGATGTTCAACTTAGGATGATATTGTAAAACAGAAAATAAAAATGATTTATTTAGAGACTAAAAAAATGTGTTCTAATTTTAAAAAAAATTGTTAATTATAGAAACTATTGTGATATTCATATATCATAAAGACATGATTTTATTGGTTAGTCAATGAATATTGATATTATTACTCATGTCATTATAGAAATAATTTATATTAGATAGATTTCAAAGAATAAAACTAGTATTGTGGATATGGTTTAATATATAATGACAAAATATGTTCATAATGGAAAATTAAAGAATTATTTAATTGTTTTCATGTGTTTGTGAATTGTATAACCCTATATCGTGGAATATAAGAACAAAACCCAAAATTTGATGTATATCTCAAAGTAGTATTAGTGATAAACTATCATATATATAATCTAATGATAACTATTTTTTTAATTTTTTCTCATACATATCAACACCAATCAATCATCACTTAAGTATTTATATTGAACTCATATTTTGTAATTTCTAAAATTTTATGCGTTTGGAGAAAGGATAAATATTATAGTATTATGGGATTATATTAAACACATATTACTTCTTTAAAAGCTATTCAATGTTATAAAAAAAATTAAATTTGATTTCATATTGAATATTTTTAGTTATTATGATTGATTACAACGATGGTTGACAAACTCCAAATGTTTCCCTAGAGAAGTCATTAAAACAAATAAAATGGATTGTGACATTTCCAAGAGTTTGATAATTTTTTGGATCTGAATAATATGGAGAAAAAATATATTTCAAGGTAATATTTACCCATAATACAAGATAAGTACACCTACCACATGATTAGTATTCGACTTCATGGGAAAATCCAGAACCATGAATGGGGGTTACATAATCATGTGAAGACCTCATCGTTTGTAGTCGAGAGAACGTGTTTTTAGTTAGTTGTGTGGAATATTATATAGAGAAATATTTTTTAATTGATTATGTGATAACCACATGTGAGGATAATCTTTTGATGTTGTGAGGTATTAACTATTGCATACTATGATGTCATTACAAAAGAACATATATTATTTGAGAGGGATATCCTTTATAGTCATAATTGTGGGATTTTACATAAAGATGTGCATGAGTGTATAGAAATGTTGGGATTAAATGAATTTGAGACGTTTTAATATATAAGTATCCATAATCAATTCATTTGGATGTTAAGAAATATTACGAGGACAATCATAGTTATTTCTAAAATTTAGAAAAAATTTCATGGAGTAGACTATGAAGGAAGTACATGAGTGTGGTTTGTGTAAAGAGTTTCCATGTGAATGTTAACCACATAATAAATTTTATAGAGGTCATTATCCTAATATTGTTCATGAAGGATGAGAAAAAAATATAGATCATATATGAAAACACAAAGAGGGATCACATGGAGGGAAGTCAGAGAGATCATTGTCTAGATGTATCATGTAGTGACCAATATCCTTCATAATCTAAACTCAACGAAGACTGAATATTTTCTGATTTTTATTTCATTGATGAAATAATTATTTTGTAATGAGGAATTGATCTCATTCTAAAAAAGGAGATTTAGGTCAAACCCATTTTTTTTATTCCCATTCACATCCACTACATGGTATCTAAAGAATCCTCTAGTGGAGTAGTGTCTTCAATTCTGTTGAGAGGATAGTGATATGTGAAATTGGTTTTAAACTATGTGAGAGAGTGTTTCCACCAAGATAATTGTAACAGATGTGCACTATTGTTATTTTGGTACAAAATTAAATTTTCATTGTATTATCCATGGATTAGCACAGTTAGGGTGAACCAAGAAGATTTTTAAATTTCATTTTCTGTATTAAATTACATAGTTTTTTTGTTTATAAAATGTAAATATAGTTTATTTTTAATAATGAAAATATACCAAAGGATTGTTTTTAATTTATCATGTATTGGTTCGCCCATATTTTCTTAGTCCATCATCTCCTTATTTTAATGATATGAAGTCATTTTTATGTTACAATTAATTAATATCATATTTTATTTTTGTATAAAATTTCATATAAAATGAATTAAAAATGCATATCTCTAGAGTATATCATGTCACCATATCATTTGAAGTTCAAGTGACATTGTCACCTTACCATTTATTATATTTTAGCATAGTACATTTCATATTTTACTATATTGCATGAACAAAAAATATATAATGAGCCATATGTGAAAATGTAATATCATTCCTGAACTAACAATGCATTGAAGATTGAGCTTATCAAATTTTTAGAATCACTTTACCTAATGTACTGTCATCTTATAGTGAGAAAGAGTTGTACCTACTATGCACCTGACTACATTAATTAGTTTAGTAATTTTTAAATAAACATTACACATCATGAAGACTTCAAGATACCATTCCAATGTATATATAGATTTTTATAATTTAATATATTAACCATGTCTATTAAATTTTTGGTAACTAGTAGAATCATCTAACTTCAAGAATTCATGAACCTAATGCATGTGAAAATGATCTTACATCAGGAAAGAATGAATTTATCATCATTATTTATTATATCAATTGTGTATTCCAACAGACCATGTTATGTTTTCATAACATCAAAAAAGCCACGATTTTTGTGAAGAAATATTTTTGGGGATATCATAGTAGTGGATCATTTAAAATAACAAACCAGTAGATTTTGAAGAATTAATTGTAGTGCTAGTGAAGTTAATATTTCATTTAGTATTTTTCAATTACCACATGAAATAAAAAATTTATTTATAATACTATCAAATTATTTGAATAACATAGAGGTTTTTTTCATGTATCTATTGTTTTTCTCTCCTACACAATGAATAAAATAGGATCCTATATATGTGAACTTTTTCTATAGAGAAGAATTTATAATTCTCTATTTTCTAGATTTTTTAGAGAATAATTTCCAAGTTCCTTCTAAATCAAAACTCAACTACATTGAAAATCCAAATATATTTGTAACAATCCACATATTAGTTACAATATTATATATCATTCACTTTTAGTTTTAAATATTCATTCTATATATGTTTTGTATCGATTTATTTATATATAAAAAAAATATGATATGCCAAACTGAATATTACAAGACAGTCTCTCTAGAATATTTCATATCTATTCCCATAATGAATTGTGTAATAGGACGTGCAAGAGATGTTAAATTTTTCTTCCTACATATAAAATTGAAGAGGAACTATGCATGTATATCCTTATGCAATCATATTTGTAAAACATAATCTAGGTTGCGGATATGATTATTTTATAATAAAATTTTTAGTATTATGTGATTTCAATGTGTAAGGGATTACATCTCAGATCGAGATAAGACCTCTTCTTAAAAATAAATTGGGCTTAATCTGTTTTGATTTTTTAATTTAAATCAACCCTTCGTCTATAATAATTATTGAAATAAAACATTACATCAATTCTTATACTTAATTTATATTTTATATATAGTGCTTGGTTAAGTGTGTATGTTTCAAAATTAGATATACTTTTATTTTTATTTTACATAAGCATTGATCCCACATTGGAGAATCTATTAGAAAAATAAAAATATATATTTTTTATTGTTTTTATAAACTATTTATTTTTCTTTAATTGGTGGTATTATTTTTTCAATTATTTATTTAAATGTATTATTTGAATCTCAATTCATCCACATCTTGAGTTTTACTCTTTAACAATAATTTGGTATTAATCAGTTTTTAAGAAATATTTTAATTATGATATAGATGTATTTAAGGATGTTAAAATTTTGTTTTATATAAAATTTATTATTTATGTTTAAAAATAAAAAATAAGGGACTTCCTCTAATTAGACTCTTAATCTTAATAGAATTAATTATTCTGAATATAATATAAAAATAAAAATTAACTATGTGGGGATGTGTTTTGATTTTTGGAGTGATATTGAAGATAAATATTAAAATCCTCAAACACATAGATACACATAGAGTGATGATACTAAAGTATAATATTAATTTAATTGTAAATAGATTAATACATTGTACTATGTATTAGAAGAAGAAAAGTATATCAAAAATCATTATATTATACAACATTTGAAATTTGGGATTCGCTTATTATTTCTCATGAAGGGACTTATAATGTTAAAAAAAATTGATTAAAAAATATACAATTAAATATGATACTTTTCATATTAATCCTAATTAATATCCCCCTAACATGAATCTTAGGTCCAATGAGATAATTTACACAATTTATCTAACGACTCAGAATTACATCAATGATATTTAACTTCTTATATTTATTATATATATTATAAATCACATAAAATCACTTGGAGAACAGATTATAATATTTATAAATTATAAAGGAATTAAATAAGTAGTATTTCTAGATTTTAAGGAACTTATACTGATGAAATAGTAACATGACATTATGACTAGTGATATGATCCTTATGAATAATTAAATTACTAAATGAATAATAACTTCACCAATGAATGTATAAATAAAATTTAGGCATCTTATAAATGAAATTCGGATATAATTATAGAATATTGTAAGTAAATAAATATATTAATAATTAATAATTAAGTGCACACTATTTTTAATCAAAATTATTTAATTAAAATGTTATAATTTATAAATTGAGTTAAAGAATTGTTTTTTCATTAAATGTATGAATAAATAAAATTTTATTTCTTATGTTTTTAGGATAATTTTAAAATACTGTAGATAATTTTTAAATGTGTTATAAAATAATTTATAATTTTAAAATCTAGATTTTTTTGAGTAAAGGATGGTTTTAAATAAAAATAAAAATTCCCATATTTAGATATTTATTTTTTTCAAAATTGATTCCATTTTTAAAATTCTAAACATAGATATTTGGTTAGGTTAATATTATTAGATATTTATAAAACACTCTAATTTTTGTTGAATAGTAAAATATAATAATTTAGTGCATAAATACATTATATGTTAAATACAGTTTTACATGAGTCATGATTGATGTAAGAAAAAAATTTATTAGACATACCTTTATTATTTTGACATATTTGATGATAATTATCGAAATATTTATCGTTTTAATCCAACATAATAAACAAATGAATTAAATATTCAAAAATAACCCATCTCTACCACTATAAATACCACTCTTCCCTTCCACATCTTTTCACACGTCTATGCCATAAAGACATGTAAATTTTCAACACAATATTTTTCCTAATACTCTCACTAATGTCCACGAGATATTTCCCTCCTCAAAATACCATAACCAATCCCTTTATGGAGGCTTTAATGGAGGAGTTTTCAGTATGTAAAATCATCTTCCTTTTCCTTTTAATTTATTTTCATTTTTTTCATTGATTATTCTATAGAAACCTCTTTAGTAAAATTTTTTATGATAAATAAAGTATCATATATTAAATATAATTATTTAATGTTAATTTAATATCCATTATCAATCTCTATAATCTATCTTTTTTATTATTAAAAATGTAATCATCACCAAATAGGTGCCGATTTACATCATCCGTACACGACGAACATCCATTATTCAATTTCTCATTAATAGATATAAATGAAAAGATTTCTACAATTGAACCTGATTATAAAATATGTATTATATATTATTTAATGTTATTTAATATACATATATACATAATATTAAATAATAGAACAAAAATAGTTCAATGTGATCGAAAAATGGCTAAAATTAAGGTAAATGAATATCAATAAAATTTTATCCAACTATTCATCCTCATATATGAAAAAATTAATAAATAAAAAAAATTATGTTTTTTTATTAATATAATATAATCCCAATACTATAAAATTATATTCATTTTACATAGACTTCATTTCTCAAAAATAAGCGATCAGATAAAGGAATCCAAAAAAAACTAATCCTTCCAAACGATGAAATTAAAGTCCATAACTCATCAATAAGGACATAAAGGTACATAATATAAAAATAATCAGTCAAATAAATTTATATATGGATTTTAATTAACTAATTAATTTATTTAATTTATTTATATTGGACATTAATGTTAGGTGTATGACATATTCATACATAAGATATGGGTTTCTCCCAGAACATACATTTTTCATTCATGATTACACTTTCTCTATCCTTAACCCAATTAAATTATTAAATATTATTATGTAATTATCCTACATTATGTTTTAATGTCTTTTATATTTATTGAAATCATAATCCTTCAATCTTTGTTGGTGTGATACATGTTTTACAAGGATAATTTTCCATTTGTTTCAATTCAGACGCCCGATATAAGGGTGCAATTCAATTTTTTATCCCTTTTCATGTGAACTATGTAATTAATTATATTCCACTGTTATTTTTCTAAACTAACTATTTTTTATGGAAATACTACCTTACATCACATCTGTTTTTATATAAACAGTTTTCCAAAATAACTCTTCTTTGCAATGTAAAATAGTATTTCTATTAATAATTTTCATTGATTCTATAAGACTATTTTAATATATTCCAACACCCATTTTAAATCCTATTTTTAACTGGGATTGATATTTTAGGATGTTATCTACCAAATTTTATTAAATGGGTTGTGATTTGTTTGGTTGTGGGTGTTCTTACTTAACACCATTCACCATATAACTATGAATAGTTAGTGATTATGTTTACTGATTAGGGAAGTTATTTTCATTTCATGTGGTATAATAAATATGATTTTATATGTTGATTATATTTCACCCATTTCATTTTAGGAATTCATTAGACATATTTAGTGTTTTTTAGGGCCTGTTGTATCCCCTCGGTGCATCGGTAAGTCTCATGGGACACATTAGATTGGGTTTTTACCAATTTATGTATGTTCTTGAAATGTGCCATGACAGTATAGTTATGATTTCTTGAATTACTCAGTCCATAATTATAAAACTAGTAATTGATATTCCATGTTATTATTCGATGAGTAGAATATCCAAGGATAAGTATTATTATAGTATTATTTAATATTTTTATATTTATATCATATTATCCTAGTGATTACATTTAATGTAATGTGTTTTTATTCATTCACTATGCCTTATTACTTATTCTTCCACTCTATAATTTACCATTAATGATAATATAAGATCACCCCTTTAATATGTTTTATTTTTTCTACTGTATGTGATGATTTGTATTATGAATTACATTCAAGGATAATCTATGAGTGTGTGTGTGATTAAAAAGAATTTTATTTGATGTATTAAATTTAATGTTTTAATTTAATGTTCATATATTTAATTAGTTTATTCAAAATCTACACAACTATTTTTTCCTTCTTGATGAGACTTCGTTGTATATTTTCCAATGCAATGAATTAAGGAACCATCTCCGAGATACTAGGGTCTGGGTCAATATAGTTTGTATTAATGGATGTTTAGTAGAGACCATGAAAAATAGATATAGAAAACATAGATTTGGGAACAAAACCCCAAGATAGATATTGAGTATAATAATAAAATAATATCCATGAATTTTGGTAAGGGAGTGATAATGTGGATCTTCTTAGAAATGTATCCCTATATGGATACTAACAGTGGATTCAGATCTAATATATATTTATCTAGGAGTAAAAACTTCGATTAAGGTGTCTCATGCATGACTTGAGGTATCCTGGTAGATGAAAACGATCCTTACTATGCACCTAGTCTAATACTCTATTTGGATATGTTAGTATAATTCTAATTGTATTTTAAAACCATTATAAAGGATTTAAAAGTAAATATGTCCTCGTAGAATTCGTTCTAAAAATTATGAGATCAATCATTCATAAAATTTAAATTTATTTCTGGTTTTTTTCTTGTTCAATAATATAAATTATGATTCATAACCTAATTTATTGTATACCATTATTTATAAATTATGCATAGAAGAATTAATGGAAATATTGTGAACACATGTATCCCATGTAGGGATTTACCTCATATGAATGATAATGATGATGGTTCTATAGTTGAGACTGGTGGTGAATAACTTATAAGTATATTTGGATAGAAAACTCGTGTTATGAATAACCACCTTACCCGTATGGAGAATCTAGATCCATAGCATAGAGGGGAATTTTAATTCAACTTTATGCAACAAAAACATCTCTCATTAAATGGTACTACAATCCCATTTGTATTAGAGTAGTGGATATATTCTTTAGAGATGTTATTTCTAATGTTGGGATGTAATGAAAGGGAATTGTTTTTAGTAAAATTTATTATATTACCAGATATCTGGATCAATGGTGGTAATTTATTAAAAACCCAAATGAGGATGGTGAATTAGAAAACATGGAATTGAGATAATTTAACAATGATTTTTATTGAAATTCTTTCATCATGAACATAGAGCGGATATGGGAAGGACATTTCAGAGTCTGATGAAAAACGGGGACGAGAATGTTCCAATGTATGATGCTAACTTCATAAGTTTTTCAATTCATTATTGGGACAAAAATATGACCCCATGAGTATTATTTACTGGTTAATTTATGTTTTAAAACCATTAATTTAATAGGAATTGGTCTGCCAAACTTTCTCATCATACAAATATATATTATCTTGGGTTATCAAGATAGAAAAGGAAATTTATATGTGTTATGAAATTAAATTAAAGAAATTGAAGAAGTGGTTTGTAGAAAAATTTGGAAAATTATATAATGAAATGGTGAATGAGGAAATTGTTTACCTTTCACCTAATAGTAACTTTAGGATGAAACACCTTAGTATGTGCCTGAAGATAATGAGAGTCTTTTAAAAGATTGGATAAAAATCCACTAATATAGTGATTGAAATGAAAATAAATAATCTAATAATGTTCAATTATATATTTTTACTAAGATGATACATTACTTTAATTAATGTTCTAGACAACAAGAAATCACTCCTCAATGAAGTGGATGGGATAAAGTACAAACGTATGTGATCAGAACTACTGAGATTGAAGATCCTAATGATCTGGTGGACGATACTCTAATCATGAACTCAAACATATCAAATAATTAATTTGATTATGGATCATCACTTTATTCTATATCATCCCAATTTTCTACGAAAATTAAACATTACCAATTTGGTTTTACAAAGGAGTTTGAGTCAGAAATAATAATGTCAGTATCATTGAAACAATGATGTGACAATTAGTCCCTAGATAATACATTAACATGCATTAGTTTCTATGTTTATCATCATACCAATGATTGACATTGATATAACTCATATAATGGATTAGATTTGAATTTATGATGTGAAAATTTATTTCAAGAAGAAATAAGACACAATAGTTGAGAATTATGTAGATTCCCTTATTATTAGAGAAGAAACATAACCATCTAATTATTTTTTAGATCCACTGCTCATTACTATTCTAAATGAAATTATTGGGGAGGAATAGAAAACAATATCCATGGGTGGGAAAATAAATCATCAAATTGAGGATGTAACTATATTTCAACAATACGTTGATGAATTTCCCTAGGATTTACATAGGAATCCTGTGATTTGGGAAATATAGTATTCTGTTTAATTAATTACTATACAAAGGCCTCTATGAATTCCTGTTAATAGAATTGCCACATTAGAATTAGTATGGATAAAAAACAACAATTGGAATTGAGTGATAAAGGTTTTATTTTCCCTAGTTATTCCCTATGGGGGATATTCTATTTTTTCATGAAAAAAGATGCATCCATTAGGTTTTTTATTTAGCATTAGGAATCAAATTTTATTAAAATAACAAACTAGTATCTTCTCCCACAAATTGATGATTTTATAATCAACCTCATAGAGCCCAAAATTTTTCAATTGTTAACATTGAGTATGGATATCATTAATAATGTGTGAAGCAAGAATATATTCCAATGAAATTTTTTTGAACCAGGTATGTGTATAATGAGCTTACATTAATGCCTTTTGGACTTACAATCTCACCCTCAGTTTTCATGGATCTAAGGAAAAGATTTTTTTATGGAATATATTTCTGAAATTGGTGTGTTATTAAATGATTATGTATTGGTATACTACAAAGGTAATGAAGATAATTATAATAACTTATTCACTCTTCTACAGACACATAGATGAGACTAGTTCTTTGAGAATTTTAGTAAGTGTGAGTTTTGGATTCAAATAGTTTATTTTTGTGGCCACATTTTCAATATTAATGGAATATTATTTGATCCTATAATGTTAATGGTATTACATGAATGTAATTATCCAATGAACATAACCAAGTTATGTATTTTTATTGTTTTAGTAGGTTATTGTTGGTGTTTCATTCATAACATCACTTGATTAATTGACCCATTATACTAGATTACTCATAAAAGGGTTAAGTTTGTATTGATAAAATAATGTCAAGAATGTTTTGATGAAATAAAAATGAGGTTAGTGAATTATCCAATACTGACTCTACCATCAAGAATTGTGATTTTTTAATAGTATTTCCTTAATTAAAAGATATTGTTGTGTCCTTATGTAGACTGATAGAGTTATTTCGAGTGCATAAAGGATATTAAAAACTCATGATCAAAACTATCCAACTCATGATCTTGATTTAGAATTTGTAGTATTTTCTCTGATGATATAGATACATTATCTCTATGGTGAGATATGCGAGATATATACTGACCACAAGTGTGTGAGATATATATTCTCATATAAATAAGACAAAATGTTGAAAATACGATGGATTGAGATAATCATGGATTGTGATTGGTCATTACAATACCTCTCCAAGAAGGAGAAAAAGGTAGTAGATGCATTGAATAGGAAAGATCATGGAAGTTTGAACAAAATGAAAATTAATAAGGATATTGTGTAGATTGATCTAAAAATGATTGATATGGGAATTAATAAGGAAGTTGAAACATCACTAACTTTTAAATTGGATTTCAAATCATAATTTCTATAAATGATTAAAATTTCCCTTCATTATGATCATAATATTAAAAAGAATATTAAAATTATAAATAATAGGTATATGGGATACATAATGCTTGAAGATGGAATTCGTAAATTTGGGAGGAGGTTATGTGTTCCCTCTATACCTGAGCTACAAATGGTTTTTTTGGATGATTCACAAAGTATGAATTTCTCTATAAAACTTGGTAGCACTATGATGTGTCGAGATCTGAAGGAATATTTCTAGTAGGATAATATAAATCAAGAGATTGCTGATTATGTATCCATATGTTTAGGTTGTCAATAGGTAAAGACTGAAATAAAACATCCTAGAAAATTCTTGCAACATATTCCAATTACTATATGGAAATTGGATGATGTCACTATTGATTTTTTCACCATATTAACAAAAAAATCAAATAAAAAATTATTCAATATGGGTAATTATTGATCAAAATTACAAATATTAATATTTACTTTCTATGAGGAATGACTTACCCCTAGAATGCCTTGAACAACTATATATAAATAAAGCTATAATACATCATCGAAAAATACTCTGAATTGTGTGTAACTGTAATCCACAATTTAAAAAAACTAGAAATGTATCCTTAATTATTTGTATTCTAAGATTCATTTAAGTACTACGTATAACCCGAACTACTGGTCAGTCATAAAGTTCAATCCAAACAATAGTTTATATGTTGATATGATTCTTAATTGATTTTAAAGGTATATGGGATTGGTATTTACCTTATATATTTTTTACTACAATAATATTTTTCACTATATTATTAAAATGGCACAAAATGAAGCATTCCATGGAAAGATATGTCGTACACCAACAAGTTTCGATGATGTTGGTGAAAGGATGCTTATAGAACTAGATCATGTAGAGGAAATCACAATAATGGTAAAGACTATTCAAACCCATATCAAATGAGATGAAATGAGGAAAATGATCTATGACATTAATAAAAGTAATGATAATGAATTTTAAGTGTGAGATCACATTTTCATTAAAGTATTTCCCTGGAAGGGTGTTATATGGGTAAAATGGAAACTAAGCCTCATGAATATTGTCTGTTTTGAAATTATAAATGGAATTAGTTATGTGTATTATTATTTGAAGATTCCACCTATACTATCAAATTTACACAATATGATCCACATATCATTGTTAAGGATTTACATGTCAGACCCAACAAATACACTCACTATAGAAGGTATCTAATTCAAACCTCATTAATATTATTATGAAGAGAATATCCAAATTCTAGACAATAGATAACAAGTGATGAGGAATCGGATGAATCGACTGTTAATGGTACTTTGGAAAAATATTAAAGAAAATTAGGCAATGAGGTAGCGTTAGGAATTTATGATTAATCACTACACAACTATTTTTGTAAGGTGAAATTATAGAATCTTTGTAGTTGTAATTTCTGTAGGGGGATAAATATAATCACCTAGAAATATATCATTTATATTTCCCTTATTATGTTAATTTTATGTATTATAAATCACATAAAACCACATTTAAAACAAAACTAAATAATTATAAATAAAGAATGAATGAAATAAGTGATATTTTTTAGAAGATAAGATACCTATACTGATTAAATAGGATCATGACCAGAAGAATTATGATACGAACCTTATGAATTAAAAACTGGCCAATTGAATAGTAACCTCACTTATGGATGTATTTTTTAAATTTAAGCATCTTATAAATGAAATCATGATATATTTATATCATAGTGTATACAAATAAATATTTTAATAATTATTAATTATGGGCTGGTATTTTTATAAGCCATATATATATAATTATAACTTTATAATTAATGAAATTATATAAATGGAAATTTATTTTAATAAATGTTATTAAGAAATTATCATTTTTTTGTATTGTGATTTTATTATAATTTTATTGGACCATATTTAATTTTTGAACATTTAATAAAATCATTTATAAATTTAAATTTACTGTTCTCAAGTAAATGTTGGTTATAATAAAAAATTAAATTTCCCGTGTTTAGAAAAATATTTATATAAAATTGAGTACATTTTTAAATAATAGGCAAATGAAATATTATTATGAGGACATTTATAATTTTCTGAAATACATTATTTTTAGTGAATAGACAAATACGACAATTTATTGTATAAAAACATTATAAGATAAATAAATTATTCATTTAGTCATGAATGATGTAGGTTCCATAATATCTAACATCCCTTAATTATTGTAACACATACGATGATAATGATCCAACTATTCAAATTCATGGGCCAAAATAATATACAAATGACTTAAATATTCAAAAATCACCCAGCTCCACCACTATAATTACCCCCCTCATCACCTCACACCTATATGTATTTTATCCTTATAAAATTTCAAATTAATATTATCCAAAATCCTCACTTCCCATTTCTAGGATCTCATTGTCACATAAAACATCCAAAAACGATCCCATCAAGGAGGGTTTCAGATGGTGTAATTAACAGGTAAAATACTCTTTCTTTCCCGTTAAATTTTATTTATGTTCTTTTATTTTATTATTCTATCCTCACATCCTCAATCCAGATGATCATGATAAATCCATTATAATCTATATACTATAATGAAATAATTCTAATGGAATATCAATTATCAATCTTCTTTATCTCTCTATTTTATTTTATAATGAAATCATCATCCGAGAGGTGGTGATTTGCAGCATTCAATTATTACAAACATATATTCATCAATTTATCTTTCAAGGTTGTTTATTGAAACATTTTTTAGGTTGAACCGGATTATATAAAAATTTAATATCAAATTTAATTTTTGGAAAACATAATATATTCATGATATTAAATAATAAAACAAAACCAGTTCGTTGTGATCAAAAAACCACTAAAATTAATTTTAACGATTATCTGTAAATTGTTATCTTATGAATCATAATCATATATGGATGGAAAATATTAAATAAAAAAATTACACTATTATTTTTCATAAATATAATACAATTCCAAACTTGGAGAGTTATATCCATTTTACATGAGCATTATTACTCATAAACAAGCCAACCGATCAAGGAAACCAAGGAAATGAATGCTCCTGGTGGATGAGATTAAACACTATAAATCATCCATAAGGTAATAAATTAAAATATGAAAAAATAACAAATATATTAATTGTATAGATGGTTATTAATTAGCTAATTAATCAACTTATGTTTATTATCTAGGAAATTTAGATCAAGTGCAGAACACATTCAATTATAAAGAAGGGGATCCACGCAGAACCACATTTTTTCATTCGAGATTACATTTATACTCTCTTTACCCCAATGAAATTATAATTTATTTTTATTAACTCCTCTTAAATTCTTATTTAACATTATACATATGTGTAGTAATCATAATAGTTATTTATTTTATGGTTATTTACATGTTTATAAGGATATTTTTTATTTCATCCTAATACAAAATCCCAATTCATGGGAAAAAATTGAATACATAGATTTTCTGAGTGAACTCTATAATCAATATTAATAAACCATTATTTTTCTAAAACCAGTAATTTTATTATAGAAATAAAATTTTTTTCACTTTTGTTTTTATAAAAATATTTTTCCAAAAGAACACTCCTGTGAAAATAAATTGAGTATTTTCCTCAAGAATTCTTCAATGATTTTATAATAATATTTTTATATATTTTAAAAATTCTTTTATTATTATTATTTTTAAATTGGATTAATATTTTATGATATCATATACAATATTTCATTTAATGATGTATGATTATATTTACTATGTATGTTATACCTTTATACCATTCACCATTGTACTCTAAATTGATAGTAATTATTTTTATTGAATGGGTATGTTATTTACATTTCATATGGTAGTTTCTATATGAATTTATATGTTGAAATTTGTATCCCCTTTCATATGTGTAATTAATTTTACATATTAAGTGTCATATGGGGCATGTTTTATCCCTTTCGTACATCGGTAGGTCTCATGAGACTTACTAGTTTGAGTTTTTACTAGATTACATATGGTCTTTCCATGAGGCCTTGTTTGTGTTGTTATGATAGTCCGCAATTTTCATTCCCTCATTATGAAACATGTAATTTATAATCTAGGTGATTATTCAACTAGTAGAGTATTAATTGGTATGTATTTTAATGGAATTATATAATTATTTTATATGCATAACATATTATACTCATGGTTACTTTTAATGGAATGTGTTTGTAGTCATTATCAATGAATTATTACTTACGCTTATATTGTATTATTTACCCTTACTAAACAATTGAGCTCACTCATTTATTCTGTTTTATTTTTCACTATGATGAGAAGATGTGTATTATGAATTACGTGAAAGGATAATCTAAGACATTATATGTGAATCAAATAAGTTGTTATGTTGTATTTCATTTCACGTTTTAATGTAATGTTCATATATGTAATATAGTTTTCCCTAAACGAATAATCTATTCATTCCATTGGGATGGATCATCCTTGATCATAATCTAGTGTAATAAATTAAGGTATCATCTCTCATCAACTGGGGTCGGGGTCATTACAATGAACAAATTTGAAAATAAAAATACTAACAAGGATCAAGTCATGAAACTTCTTAGATTCATTCTAGGAATATAGAGAGGAACAAATGTGTCCATTATAAAATCATGTGACATTAGTAAAATATAGCTAAATGATATAATACGATATTTTATGATGTATAAAGAAGAAATGTAAGTAAACAAAGAAAATGTTGATGAAATCAATATAAATTCAAATGTATGTAATACTAGTTAATTTAAAAAATAAAGATGAAATAAATAATGATTAGGTGATGAAGAATAACCTACTGACAATGATTATGAAAAGTCACATCCTGCTAGATGTTTCAAAAATTTCTACAAAAATTAATTTTTATTCATGAAACTCAATTACATATGTAATTATGAAAAAGATAATTGGATAAAATATTCAAAAATGATAACTTTGACAATGAAATAATTTTCTATTATTATATCATGAATGGACACATATAATAAGACTATAACAATCTCATTTATGAGAAAAAATATGAGGAAAAGAGGAAAAAGTAAAAAAAAAATCTATGAAATACTCTTAGAGCACCTAATTGGGTATTTCAAGTAAAGGAGACTAAATTAGAGAATAAAGAAGTAATAAAGATGATATATGTTTTATGGAAAATGAATATTTTATATCTAATTTTTTTCTTATATATCTCTTTCACAATTGAAATCATTAAGATATTAAAAATGATCATTAAAATATGAATATTGATGAATTATTAAAATATTAAAATATTCTAGAAGGAAAATTTAATGATTTAAATGATAAAGACCAAATATTGGAGAATAATAATTCTCTATATTCTCGCTATAATACTGATATTACAACAAAAAAGGAAGAAAATCTCACGTTTTTAGGAAAATAATGAACTAAAAGTATAAAATGAACAATTAATGAATTATATAGAGAGTTTAACCGATGGAAGAAAACCCCTTACCCACATTTTTGGGAAAAGAAATCTTAGAAATATACCTCCAGAATAGGATATTAACCATGGTCATGGGAAACAAATGTGCCATGTTTCAGTTCTGCCAGTTCTACCTTCTGTCTGTATCCGACATGACCTAAAAGAATATTTATTTCTAATAGTATAATAACTAATTTTTTAAATAAGTGAGACAATAATGGATTTCTATTGAATATATTTCTAACATATACAGACCTAAATAAATATGTGTACCAAAAAAAATTCGACTAAATAAAATTTTTTGGAACCCATCATAATGATTTATAGTAAAAAACATTGCTATCATAATAATACATGTTTGAAATGTATGTATAGTGACTAATCAATATTAAAAAATATGATTAATTTGGATAGTGTACATGTCACATTCAGTGAAAATGCTAGTGAAAAATTAATTGGACTCATCCAAATCAGTCACACTAGTTTTTTTATTTACAAATATTTTATTTATAGATTGATTAAAATATAATATTCTAATAATTTCACAGTGTTGTTACTATTGATAAAATTTTTTGGTTGAAGTCAATGATTAAGGAAATATTTATTCCTAAAATTATTATGTTTTTACTTACATGAGAACTGATTAGGGTTATGTTATTGATTTATATTTATTATCTTCTCAAAGTGATTCTTGTTTAATTTTATTACCCAAATAATATTGTCATTTGAATAGGACACTAGTCCATTTCAATATTCACTCACAAATAAAGATTACCATGAAGTATTTAAGAAATTATATATCAGAAAAATAATTCTTATTTTAAATTTTTTAAGCCATATCAAAATAAAAAATAAACATAAAATAAATTTTAAAACAATTAAACTAGTCTCAACTTCTCAACTATAAGAATTGGTTCATATATATTAGACTAAAACCTATATAATGTGTAAAAGTATTAATCCATAGGACCACTTCCAGGATGAGCGTGATGGCCTCGGGGGTTCTCTAGGTCTTCTTCTCCCGTTCCATGGTGGCGGCGACCTCTGGGCCGGTCCCTCCCTCATTGAGGGAGGGACCTTTGATGCTCTTTGACGGAGTGACGACCTCCTTCTCCCCCTTTTCCAATACCGATCTCCTCCCCCCTTTCACCTAATGTTTTTTGTGCCACAAGTTTCCAGAGCTACATGATGGATGCCTAAACCTTCAACATTCGATTGCCTAATTCAACGAAGCTTCATCACTCAACAACCTAACATTAATCGCTCGATTATCACAAAGAAGGCCATCAGTGGACACGTTTGACAGGTTTGTCTTCGACTCATGGATGTTACAGGATAAGGAAACTCTAGGGCTGATCAACAACAAGAACATCATGGTTTGTTTTTCTTTGGAAGAGGACCTGATTAAATCTTGGTCTAGCACTCCCTGCTGCTACAACAACTCTCGTTTATTCCTTTTCAGATGGACCTACGACTTCCCCATTTGGCGTGATTCACATTTGGTTCAGATTTGGGTTAGTTTTCCCATCATTTCATTACTGTTTCAAAATCCCTCGATAGTTAGGATGATTGGAAACCTGGTAGGTAGGTATTTATGTTCTAATAGACAATCTAAGTCGATATTCCATCTTGTTAACCCCCAGATTTTTGTGGAAGGCGATGCCTCATGGGTGCCTCACGAATTTGTTTGGATCATATTAGCTGAGGTGTTTTGTTTTAAACATCTGGTTGTTTATGAATCATGGGTTTATTTCTATTTGGTTTGTAAACTCATGGGTCACTCCTCTACGGAATGTAAGTGTGACTCTAGATTTTCAGACATGAAAGGTGTTGAGGGTGCAGCAAGCAGTGTAAATTCTCTTGTGACCAGTGCAGTGGTGGGTGTAGAGGACGAGAGAAAGGTTTCTCTTCCCTAGGAAGACAGTCGGCTGGGAGTTCATCAAATAGTGGTTGATGTCTCGATGTTGCAATCAGAAGTGGAACTGGTGGCTGGAGATGGGGATACCAAGGTTGTGGAAGAGAGAGGTCCCATGAACCGCCAGGGTGCCCCATATGATGTTGCGGTGTGCTCAAGGAGTGGTAGCTACAATTAAGGACATACATCGGCTCTCAAAGAACATTGGGAGGGTAAGGCTTCAGGTTTCAAAACCAGTACTATCAAGGAGGTGGCTGTCGTCGAGCTGGGAATCATTTTTTATGGCCTACTTAATGTAGACCTGGTACTGGATGAGCAGCAACCGCTCAGACTCTCCATAGAATCGCAGAAGGACCTCAAGTCCGGTGATAAAAGTTCTAACCAGTCTATAGATGAAGTTGAAGGCAAGTTTCAGATCCAGGGTGAAGGTTTTTCAAGTCCTAGGAGGGGTAGAAACCGGATGGTAAATCAAAAACCGCGAAAGGACTACTCATACTTGCCACTCCTTATGGTGACATGGTCAGCGAAGAAATTAAAAGACAAACTGGGGGACTAGGTGGAGGAAGCCATTGAAGCTACTAAGAATAACTCCACAGTGGGAATCAGCTCAAGGACCAACAGGAGTAACAGGATGAGTTGGGCCAGAAAGGACTAATCCTCCTTGCCCCCAACTTTAAAGACTCGTCCAGTAGGGAAGGAAATCTTGGAGAAGTTGGGCATGAAGACTATGCATCAACTGAATTCATCTGACCAGCTCGATTTTTCCTTGGATTTGATTCTGAGTTCGGATGATGTTGTGATAGTGTAGGTGCTATTTTTCAATGCATCTGAAGAGGACACAACTAAGATGATGGGTCGGGCCATGGATGTGAATCTAAATGAGGAGCTATTTTCTTAGATTGACAAACAAGATACGATCCTGGTATGCGGTTTTAACAAGGGGTTTATCAACATCGAGGAGTATATAAAGGTTTGGGATGAACTTTGTTCTACATTTGAAGACCTGTTAAAGGGGGATCAGTAAACCCAGGTAAACGCTATATCCTGGAAGTTGGTTAGAGACACGGTTTCTAGGAGAATTATTTTCTTCTTCAATGATTCTTCTTTAGACATTTTTGTCTAATGCCTGGTTTCTCATATTTTCATAAAGCATATGGAATGGGGTATTTTATTTTCATTTTTTTGAGGAGAATTTGGGTGTTTCGTTTCCTTCTTATTTCATGGTTCCACTTCAGATGGGGTTCAGAGCATGAGGCTGCCACTTCTACATGACACTAGGAGTGGAAGACTGAGAGGTTATGGCTTGGCCATTGGTAACGCGCCCATGCATCTCTGCATGGGACTATTTTTCGAGTGCTCATGCTTTGGTGGAAGGCCTTAACTTGATATAGCTGCTAGGTAGAGGTTGAAAAGGTTATCTGATTGGGATTTGCATTGCTGTTTATTTTGGTTGTTTTTTTTGGATCTGGTGGTTTCTCACTTTCTCCTTAAAAGTGATTTGATAATAAAATAAAAAATAATTTTCAGTCAGTCAGTCTAAACCCTATATAGTTATTTATAAGTAAAAAATTATATTTATGTTATATTTCAGGATTATTCAATATATACATGTGTATTTTTCCTATTCATAGATAATTGAATCTTTTCATGTTTTTTCAAATATCTTAAATTTGTAGTGAATCTTTATGAACATAAAATTAAAATCCTATTAGGTGACCATGGTCATGATTGTTAAAATGAAGTTTTTGATTCATTATGATCACAACATGGATATCATCAAAACATTTCTACTCCTAGGACCCCACAATAGAATTGTGCAGTGGAGTGAAGAAATACGGCCCATTATGAAATTGTATGAACTATTCTTTTTTTATTATTGTTTTAAAATTTATTTTTTTATGGATATAGTGAATAAATAGTTTTTTATAAATAATTGAGTTTTGATTATATTTCATTTAAAAAATTACCCTTATGAATTATTTGATGGAATAAAACCGAACATTAATTACACAATAGTTTTTTGATTCGAAGTATTTATACTAAACTAGAAAATATAATTAACATAGCTTTTCATCCAAAAATGATGATGTAATTTTGTATTTATATTAAATTAATAGTATATAATATAGGATGTTTAATAAAAGGACTAGAAATAAGGGTGAATTTTTAAATGTCATATTTTATGAGACAAATGTACATGGTCTAAAAACATCTATAAAAAATCATGTGTATGAACTTTCTATCATGGATATAAATACTCAACTAGGTAGAAATTTTGCAAAAACTCCTATAAAGAACACAACGAGTTTTAAATAACACATAACCCAAACTGTGTAAAAGATAATTATCATTCATAATATTAAGTTACTAGAGTTTTCATGACTAAAAATTTTATCCATTTGATGTAGTTAAAATTGTCCTAGAAAATGGAAATTAGACAAGAGCATCACTAGTTGAGGCATTTGAACCACAAGATATATTATTATAGAGTAAACATAATAACATAAATTATAAAATTAATTTTCATTTTTGGATAATTTCATTGGAAAAAAGAGTTAAATACATTTGGATAAAATAAAGTCTGGGAACTATTTTAAATGCCCAAGAATGCATAACTATTGGATCTAAATATGTGTGTAGAAAATAATTTTATGAGAAAGGAATTATAGTTATAAACAAATATAGATTGGTTACAAAAGGATATACTCATGAAGATTTTATTTACAATGAGGAAACCATTACAGCAGTATATATAATTGAAACTAATAGAGTGTTTCTTACATCTACTACACAACATAATTTCAAACTACAGGAAATAGATATAAAGAGTGCATTTTTAAATGGTTAAATTATTTAGGATATTCATATGAAAACCTCATATGTTTCAAAACACTCCCTTTCAAATAAATCTTTATAAATTAAAAAAAATATTTAAAAGGATTAAACTAAGCTCATAGAACTTGGTATGATCCAATCAGAACATTTTTGGATTCCAAATGTTTTTAAAAATAAAAATCTGACCCTACATTATTTAATAAATTAATTTCAAATTATATTTATTTTTAATAATATATGTTATGATATTATTTTTGGATATTCATTACATTAATTATTTAACCAGTTTTCAAAAATGAAATAATGAAAATTTGAAATGAGATTGATTGGTGAACATAAATTCATTGTTGGATTTCAAATTTCCAAAATAAATTTAAATTGTTTTAAAAAAATGAATTTCTTCCTAATATATTTTAACACATTATGGAATTGGAGGTACTAAAAATAGAAATACATAAATTGATTCTAGTGACATTTTGGATCTTAAGGAAATTGGGAAATTCGTTGAACTTGTTGGGATAAAGATGATAATAATAGGGATGAAGGATTCATGAGTTGTATCTGTTTCTCAAATTTGGTTTTGAAGAAAATAAATCACATAACATTGTTTTTGAAACAATTTGGGTCATATTTTATTTTGAATAGAACCAGACTATTGTTTTTAGAATGTTTATCCTCAGGATGAGATGGAATAAAAGAAATTAGAATGAATTGAATGTTATGATACTTTACAATATTTAACATGATAATGGATTTCTATTTTGGAAATCTCATAAATCATAAGTAAAGAGGAATACCATATTATGGAAGATCAATGGAAAAAGGGGGTAAGTAAAAGTTGTTAATAGTGGTGACTATTACAAAGCTAAGAATGGTGGTGACTATTACAATGCTATAAATGGTGGTGTCTATTAAAATGAAGTGAATAGTGGTGACTATTAAAAATGAGTGAATGGTGGTGATTATTAAAATGTTTTGAATGGTGGTGAATATTGTAAAATAGTGAATGGTGGTTACTATTACAAAGCATTGAATGGTGGTGATTATTGTAAATTTGGGAATCACGGTGACTATTTTAATGTTGTGAATGGTGGTGAATATTACAAAGCTGTGAATGGTGGTGAATAATGGAAAACTATGAATGGTTATGATGACGGAATAGTTGTGCTGATTGAATAGTCATGCCGATGGAAGAAGAAAAGATGCTTGTGATGCCGATATTGGAATGCATTTCTCTTGCACCAGACTAAGAGTCGTGAAGATTGAATAGTCATGCTGGCGGAATAGTCATGCTGATGAATGAAGAGATGATTCTTTTCCTGACAACATAGTAAGGAATTTTTTTTGCATTAGACTCTGAGTCATGATGATGGAATAATCGTGCTAATGGAATAGTCATGCCTATAAAATTTGAGATTGTGCATGTCCTTTAGACATAGTAATGAAATTGTATTGCATCAGACTCTAAGTTGTCCTGAGAGAATAGTCATGTCGATGTAATAGTCATGATGATTAAAGAAGATATTATGCATGTCATGAAGACATGCTAATGACATTGTTTTTAATTGGACATAGAGTCATGCTGATAAAATAGTTGTGCATATGAATTAGTCATGATGATGGAAGAGGAAAGAGTCTTGCCAATGGAAAACTGGAATGAGTTACACTGATGGAATATTCATGCCGATGGAAAAGAGGAATGAGTCATGCTGATGGAATAGTTTTGAAAATGGAATAGTCGTGTTGATGGAAATTCATGTCATGCCGACTGGGTAATAAATTATTTTTACATCGGACTCACATGAGAATGTGAAAGAAAAGAGATGGTTATAATTGAAGACCGTTGTACTCAGAAACAATCTTACTCAGAAATTGTACCCACATTTATGGTTTTCTAAAATTTTTTTTTTTGGATTTCTGGAATAAGAAAATGGTATGGAAATACAAATAAATGAGATAATTAATGATATAATGTTTCAATATGATTTGAGGAGCTTCAAGAAACTGTGATGATGTCAAAATTTATCGCAAAACTTTTAGGGGGAAACTCAAATTTGGGAATATTTGAGTCAGTGGGAATTTTTTTGGATCACCTCCAATTATCATCTATAAAAGGAGGAGGTACTTTGAACATTCTGATAGCATGAACTATTCACAATAGAGTAGACAGAAGCTCCGTGTTTAATAGTGTGAAAAAGGTGTAAAGAGTATTCAACTTGAATTTATTTTAAAGTGTTCCTCAAATCAGGATAAATTAGTTGGTATTGAGTTTTCTATAATGGGTGTCTCAATATAGGGTTTCTCAGGTAGAGGAAGAATCAACTGAGTCTCTTTATTGGGCTCAGGTTTTGAAGTGGTGTATATTCTATTTTTATTTACTATTACATATCTATTTTGAATTGGTTCCAGTTCTAGTTGTCTTGACTATTTTATGTAAGTATTAGAGTGGTGAGGATTCTATTATATTGTATTCTATTGATTGATCGTACTGATAAGAATCATACTGAGAGCATCGTAATCAGGGTAATAAGACTGATTGATTTTCATAGTCCAATTGGTTCTTAACTTTCTTCTAGGTATGGAAATTAAGAAATTTTTTATAATAGAATACATTTTGTTTGTTAAAAATAATAATAGGTTACATGAGATGTTACGAAGAAAAAATGTATTACCCAATCGTGAGAAGAGGGTTAACATGAACTAGTTGTATTGTTTCATAGTTTTATACGATTCTAAGGGTATATCCTACTCGTTGTAATACAAGGATAGATTTCTAGTTTATTTTATAGTATTTGATCATTTCCAAATCTTACCAAGAACGTAGTTATTATTATTGAATAGTGACCCTTGTAAATCATTGTGACCATTGGATGTGTGTTGATTTTTTTTCATAGCTTGGAATTGAAATATTTTTAAGGAGGTGTAGGTTGATTCAATTGAAAATAAATATAAAAGCTATAGAGTATCACTGATTCACCCCTCTCACTCTCAGTGATACAGTACTCTGACTGGGCACTTTTAATTGGTATTGCAGGTAGGTTCCCTTCATTATTCTTTGCTGATAGAGAACACGAATTGTGTGAACAGTAATGTTATTCAGGTAATTGATGGAAATAAATACCATATCTAATAATATAGAATGTTTGCATATCATATTTCTATCAGTATTGATGTTTTTTAAGTTGCAACTGTTTTGTTTCCTTCCATTGTTGATAGTGATTCACTTATTCATGTTGATAAGATGTTTCTTGAGAATGATGGAAGGGCCAAGAATAAAATATTATCATGACATTATGAAATTTAATATATGAGAGTGAAAGGTGTTTCCACAACTATAGGTATAGGAGATTAATAGAAAAACATATATGGTGGAAATAAAAAGTGAATAACGAAAATTTACAAATATGGGGATTGAAGTATGATGATTTGAATATGGGTGAAAACTAATTTATCAGGGATTTATTTACCAATGTAAATAACATTGTGAGTACTATCACATGTCTTGGTGAAAGGTTGAAGGACTCTACATTTTATGAATATATCATGAGAATCCTACCGAAAAAAATTGATGCAATATTTTCTTCATTGGAAGACTGAGGTCCAGAAACATTATCTCTTAATGATTTACTTAGTACTCTAATCAGATATGAAATGAAAATAAAGAATTATATGAAGAGAAAAAATAGGTATATATAAATGTTTATGAAGTCTATGATAAAAGAAAATTATATATTATATTTTTATTGAAGATGGGGCTAATTATTCTTACTCTGAAAATGGGGTATGTAAAAATAAAAATGAAATTGTATCCTTGTTTTATAAAAATGTGAAAATAGGAATAGGGAAATACAAAGGGAATCATAACATGAAATGTTTTTAATGTGGGGGCCTTGATAACTTTTCATCTAAATTTCCTTGAATAAATAAATAATATGATAGTGAAATTAAAGAAATAAAGATAAAAAGATCATGGAATAAAAAGGGAGACAAATTATAGAAATAAAATTATTCAAAAAATAGGATGTTTCTTATCAAATGATGATGATGAAGAAAGGAGTGATGCAGAATCTTAAAAATAAACTGAGTATGGTAATGAAAATACTCTCATTAAAATAGTCAGTGATGATGAATAGGGAAATATTAGTTCTGAAGGAGACGACCTCAGCTTGAAATGCATTTTAATGAAGTGATGAAAGAATGTCTGAGAAAGATCAGAAGGATTTAAACGGAAAACAAAACATTGGATGATGAATGCACAATTTACCAAGAATGATTTCTGGGGACATAGAAATTATGATTAAAGAGATTGATGATTTGAAGAAATATTTTGAAGAAGAGAAGAATCATAATGAGAATTTATAGAAGAAGTTGAATGTTAAATAAGAAGAGTTGGAACTTGTCCTAAAAACTCAGTGATATTTAAACAAAAATCCTATGTTTCCCAACATCTATCACTAATGTTGGTGAATGTACTCGTAATGAGAAAATTCATATTCTCCAGAAAAATATACCTTCATAGTCTGATAATACCAATAGAATTGTGTTTGTAAAAAAGACTGCTGGGAAGGATATGTGTGTAGTCAAAGAGAAGAATTCAAAAGATACATATAATCTTGAGTGATAAAATGTATTATATAGATCAGAAAAAGTTTCAAAAAATTCGGTTCCAATCATGGTTGAAATGAAGAAGAATAATCAAATTGAAAGTGTAAATAAGATAGTTGAGAAATGTTTTCACAATTTTGATCAGTATAGAGTTTTCAGAGGAAAATACTCTTTCTATGCATATTGCTGGTATTATGGAGGATTGAGGAAAAAATCTTGTATATTTTGGTACAGTCAAAAATATTATTATTATTTCATAGGTTATCAAAGGAAGATATTTAAGGGGAGTAAATATCCTCAAATAAAGAAATATAAGATGTTTTCCTTGATGAAATCTTAAAAGAATAAAGTGAAGACTGAAAATAAGTTTCACCCCTTATAAAGTATTTTTAAAAGATTTTAGAAACCTAGATACCTCACAATAAGATGCCTTGTTGTATTATAGGAACAACATAAGATTCTCAATTCTCAAAATCCGAATGTTAAGAATGAAATTAATGGAGAATAGGCACTTCCTTTTGAAACTGCATAAAAATCCATGAAGGGGGAATGTCCCGCGATACTTAATAGAGGGTGTCCTTCTATCATGACAGGAGGGTTGAAAATTTTGAAGGATATGAATGATTATAAAGAAGGAACGATGAAATTTTGTAATGATGAATCGTAGAAAATAAAAGGTGTTGCGTATTCGATCATTGGAAAAGCAAATAAAAAATATGAGAAAAAATTGTATGTTGATGGGCTGAAACACAATCTGAAAAGTGTTCTACAATATTTTTATGAGGGTAACAATTTTATCATTATCAAATATGGATTTGTTTTTAAGAGAGAAGAAGATAAAATGTTTGTTACAAGTGGAAAGCATACGAAAGGAAACTTGTTTGAGGTTGATGATTCACAAAATTCTTGATACATAAGTATGGTGGAACAGAATTAGTTATGGTATAAATGGCTTTGAAATATGTATCAAATAAACATGATCAAGTTATCTAAATGAAACAGTGTTCGAGACATTCCTGATTTTTAATGAAGTACAGATTGGTATTACACTATTTAACCGAAAGGAACGATCTTAAATTCTATGCATAAGTAATTGATATTTTTTCAATACAACCCACATAGCTGATCCATTCCGATATATGTGGGATGATGAGAAAACAATCAGAACATGTAGATAAGTACTTTGATACTTTCATTGATTATTTTACTCGCAATACTTGAGTTATAAAAATGATGCAAAATCAGATGCCTTGAAAATGATTAAAATAATCATAAGAAATCTTGAGAAAATTGTGACTATTTTATGATTAAGTAGAGAACTGATAAAGCTGGTGAATACATAATTGAAGATTTTTTTAACTATCTTGAGAAGTATGGAATTCAGCATGAGTATAGCTCTCCATACATCACCAACATAATGGGGTTTCTGAAAGAAAGAATATAAGACTATTAGAAATGGGAAGAACCTTGTTACTTTACCATGGTATTTATCATTACATTTGGAGGAAAGCGATGATTACTATTGTTTAAATTCATTATATTTGTTTCTATAAGCCCTATTCAGATATGACCCCCTATGAATTGTTTTATGAAAAAACTCTATGTTTGAAGCACATTATATATTACATGAGTCCTTTTATTATAAAGAAGATAGGTGGAAACTATAGTAATTTTGAAGAAGAAAGGAGAGGATGGAATCTTTTTTCACTACTCTAAAGACAGAAGTGGATGAAAATTCTACAAAAATGAAACAAAAATAATTATTTAATCACGTGATGTGAATTTGATTGATGTATCTAATTAAGATAAACATGTTCATGAAAACAATGATGCTGGGATTGCTGAAGAAAACAATTTTGATATGGATACAAACTAGTGTATTCCTTTTCAAGAGAAAGAATCAGACTCTAAAATTTCATGTGATAAAGACAATTGAAAATCTTATCCAAGGATGAGAAAATAGGTGGAAGCACAAAATATAATTGGTGATCAATATTAGAAGATTAAAACAAGAAGAAAAACCAATTCCATTACACACACATCTTTTTATTAAAAAGTGGAACCTAATCATGTGAAAAAAGACTTTGAGCATCTGTAATGGGTTCAAACCATGAATAATGAATTCGACCAGATTGAAAAGAATAAAACATAGGAAGTCATACCCAATCCTGGAAAAACATCATTTTCAAAAAAATGGGGTTTCTAGAACAATATCAATGAAAATTGTGTGGTTATATGAAACAATGAAATATTGGATTTAAAAGGGTATTCACGTATTGAGGGTATTTATTTTGATTAAACATTTTATCCAGTGGAACGACTTGATATAATCCTAATAATTATTTTTTATTTCATCACAAAAAGGCTATAAAATCATTCAAATAGATGTTCAATCTGTATATCTAAATGGATATATTGATGAGGAGGTTTATATTGAAAACCTTGTGGATTTTTAATTGGAAATGATGATGGTTATGTGTGAAAATAGAAAAAGGAATTGTATGGACAACAATAATCTCTGAGGGCTTGGTATTCCAAAATTGACATGTACTTAAATAAGATAAATTTTATCAAAGGGAGATTGGATAGTAATATTTACATTAGATAAATTCAAGAGTATTCTCTAATTTTAATTATTTATATTAATGATATTATCTTTGATGGGAATCATGAAAGAGGCTGTGAAATATTTTCTAATGAAATGAAGAATGTTTTTGAAATGTCTATTCTAGGTGAAATGAAATACTTTCTTGGGTTACAAATCCAGAAAGAGAAATAATGCATTTTTCTCACCTAAAACATTATGCAGAATAACATTCAATAGGTTTGGCATTGAAATTTCAAAACATCTTTCCACATCAATTTAAGTGGAAAAAAATATATGTAGAGATGGAGAAGAAAAATAAGATGACCAAAAAGAGTATCAAAATCTAGTTGGATGTTTATTGTATTTGACTACCTCATGACCTGATATTGTTTATGTTGTTACATTATTTGACTGATTTCATAGTACTCCAATAGAATCATATCATATTACTATAAAAATAATTCTTAGATACATCAAATGGAAAAATAATTCACAATCATGTATTGTAGCACAAATAGTATTGATTTATTTGGGTATTCTGCTGAATATTGGGAAGGAAATGATGATGATGTAAGATATATATATATATATATATATTGGAGTATGATTTTTGGCAATGAATTGTGTAATTTGGCATTCAAAGAAACAAATATCTAAAAATCATAGCATGAAAAATGTTGAGTATGTTCCTACTACTAACGCTGCCACTCAACATTTCTGGAAGAAAACACAATTGGAAGACTAACTTGTTGATGTAATGTTACCCTTTCTACTGGGATGTAACAATCAAACTACAACCAATCCCACTAAGAATCATTTGAAACATTCTCATTCAAAACATATTTACATCAAATATAATTTCATAAAAAGAGAATGTGGAGAAGAATTAATTGAAGCTGGAGTATGATCCAGTATTGGAAGAAGTTGATAATATTTTCACAAAATTAATATCAAAGGAATGTTTTTCAAAAATTATGTTTAACATGGGTGGCTGACCTATTTCCCTTCATGGTTGAGGTATGTATTTTTTCCCATATTTCATGTTACCTTTGGATTTTTTTTAAAGGGGTAAAATTTTTTTGTTCCATAAATCATTTTCATAAAAAATAGATTTATTGGTAAGATGTGAATTCAACATTATTTTGTTATTGAACTATTATAACTATTTTTTGGAGTGGATGAATGAAAATATATTAATATGTTTTCCAAGAAGAATGATGAAAATAAAGAGGTTATCATGATCATTTTTATAGCATTTTTTATTAATGATTCTTATTTCCTAGAATGAGTTAGGTCATGTGGGCTTAGAATTGTTGATATGTTATCTACTGCTTAAGGTTAAAAAGTTGAATGAAACTTGAATCATGGTTTACAAAAAAATCCATAAGGGGATATTTTTGGGACCAAGATGATTAGAATGGTGATAGAGTTTTCATTAGTTGTCTTTTGTTGTCAAGGTTGGGTTGAAGAAAATAATTCACTTCACTTTGTTTTGGAAACGATTGTTTTGGGAATTTGTTTTAAAATGAATCATACTCCTACTTTTATAAATATTGTATTCATGATGAGAAGGAAAGAATGAAACATGAATGAATAAAATGTTTTGATACATTAAAATGTTAAATGTGATGATGCGTTTCTATTTCAAAATTATCATAAATTATATGTAAAGTGGTAGAACATACGATGAAAGATTGATGGAAGAAATGGGTTTGTAAAATATATGAATGGTGGTGACTATTTCAAATCTATGAGTGGTTGTGAAAATTATAGAGCAGTCAATGGTGGTGAATATTACAATGCCGTGAATGTTGGTGACTATTACAAAGCCTTAAATGGGGTGACTATTACAAATCTGTGAATTGTGGTGACTATTGTAAAACTATGAATTGTGGTGACTATAACAATGCTATGAATAGTGGTGACAATTGTAAAGATCTTAATGGTGATGGATATTAAAATTTTATGAATGTTGGTGATGATTGAAAAATGTGAATGGTGATGACGATGGTATAGTCGTCCAAATGGAATAGTCATACCGATGAAAGAAGAAATGATACTTTTCATGATGACATAGTAATAACTTTTATTATCATTAGACTCAGAGTTGTGATGATGGAATATTCATGCTAATGAAATAAGAGATGATTCTTGTCTTGCTGACATAGTAATTACTTTGTTTTTTTCAGACATAGAGTCATGATTATGGAATAGTCATGCTGATGGAATCATCAGGTTGATGAAAGAAGAGATGATACTTGTCATGCCGAAATAGTAATGCATTTGTTTATCATTGGACTTAGAGTCATGCTGATGGAATATTTGTAGTGATGGAATAGTCATGCTGATGAAAGTAGAGATGATGGATGTCATGCTGACAGGTTAATGAATTTGTTCGGCATCTAACATAGAGTCATGCTGATTTAATAGTTGTGCCGATTGAATTGTCGTGTCGATGGAATAGTTATTCCAATGTAATAAGAAAGAGTCATGCAGATAGAGAAGAGGAACGATTCTTGTTGGTGGAATAGTCATGCACATGGAAAAGGCGTTCGAATTGAATATTCATGCCGATGGAATAGGAAAGAGTTGTGAAAATAGAATAGACATGTCGATGGAATAGTCGTGCTGATGGAAATTCATGTCATTCCATTAGGGTAATGACTTGGTTTTACATCAGACTCATAGGGAAAGTAATATAAATGAGATGGTGTTGATTAAAGACCATTGTACCCAGAAACAACTGTACTCAACAATTGTACCCACATTTATGGTCATCCAAAAGAAAAAGTGTTTTTGATTTATGGAATACAAAATGTGTATGGAAATAAAAATTAATGTTCCAATGATTTAGATGATGTTTCGATAATATTCGAGAATCTTAGAGAAACTGTGATGAAGTCAAAATTTATCCCATAATTTTAGAGGGAAATTCATATTTGGGAAAATTTGAGTATCTGGGAAAATATTTTGGATACTAGCCAATTTTCACCTATAAAAGGTAGAGCTACATTTTACATTCTAATAGAGAGTATTTTCCACAGTAGAGGAGATATAATCTCATGTTTTTAAAGAGAGAAGAAGAGGTGGAGAGTAGCCATCTTGAATTTTGTTATAAAGTGTTCATCATAGATGTCCGAATTAGTTATTTCATGTTTTCCATTCTGGGTGTTTCAATATTGGGCTTCTCAGGTTGAGGAATAATCTTACTGAGTCTATTTATTGGTCCTGGGTTTTCAATATGTGCAGATTCTATTTTTATTGACTATTACATTTCTATTTTGAAGTGGTTCTAATTCTATTTGACTTGACTATTGTATGAAAGCATTAGAGTGGTGTAGATTCTATTCTATTGTATTTAATTGAATGATAGGACATAGAAGAATAGTATTGGTAGCATTATACAAAGGGTAATTAGAATACTTATTTTATATATTCCAAGAGGTTATTATATTTATTCTCGTTAAGGAAAAAAATAATTGTTTTACAATTGAATACATTTGGTGAATTGAAAAGAATAATTGGTAACATGATATGTAAAAAAAATTATTACCCTATTGTGCTATGAGGGTGGACATGCACTAGTTAAATTGTTTTATAGTGAAATATGAGTTTAAGGGTATATCATACTATTTTTAATCCAATGATTTATTTATAGTAGATTTTATAATATTGGACTATTTCCCAACCATACTATGGACGTAGTTATTGTTACTGAACTGTGACCCCTGTAAATGATTGTGTTCCTTTAGATTTGTGTTGATTAGTTTTTCAACAAGGAAATAAAATCATTTAATGGATTCAAAGGTTTTATCAGTTGAATGAAAATAAATAGAATTATAGTATCACTGATTCAACCCCTCCTCCTCTTAGTGATACAATACTCCTATTGGAGACTTTCAGAACTAACCATTAATAAAGGTATGATTGGATGTTAATATAATTAACTTCTATCACACTGGGTGTAATTATTATTGTGTTTATGTGTGTTCATTTACAAGAAAAATCAAAAGAGTAAAATTTAATATTTGTCAAAATAATATACAAATACCACAAAAATATTATGAAAATATGAATTTTTTACTCTATAGTATAATAATTTGATTTGATAAGTTATTCAGATGCATATTTTAGCAGTAGTAAGTTAGATTTGAAAAAAAAAACCATATAGAAAATGTATCTTTCTAGAAAATTTTCACTTTTGAAGGTGTAATAAGAAATATAAATCTATGTCATGATCCGTTATTGAAGCTAGGTACATCGTTATAGACTATAGAGATCAATCTTCAAATGTCCCTATAAATTAGAATAATACAAGTGAGATAAATATTTCTAAAAATCCTATATCACATTCCAGAATAATGAATATTGATATAATAAATCACATTCTGAGAGATAATTTCTAAAAAGTTATATAATTCTTCAATTCATTTCTATTGAACATCTTATTACTGATATATTTACACATCCTTTTAATGTTGATATAAACAATTATACCATACATGAATTGGGACTGATATATTATGTATAACGGATTTAATTGTGATTTGGTGATAAATTATCATGTTAAACTATTTAGCATATGTTATCTAATATTCTATCATTGTAATGATGAAGTAAGATTCACATGGTCAGCAGGAACACCCTGATTTTTTTCATGCTATCATCAGGCCAACTATAAACATTTAATCATAAAGTCACCATTATTACAATGATCATTAACTCACAATGATATTATTGTTATCGTGAAAATTTAATTCATATGGTTTACATACATACTATGTGTTATTGGTTATCATTCCTACCATGATTATTTTAAAATAAGTCCATGGTTAGGAGACATACAATATCTATTTAAAATCTATTTTTGCATGAAAATTATTTAGCATGAGTTATTTTATGTTTATTATTATTTCAATCTCTAAATGATATACAAAATGAATTTGAATTAAAATCCAAATCGTCACGTAACTTTTTCTTTAGATTTCATTTATAATATTATGTTATTTTGATAAGATCGATTCATCTAATCTCAAACAACTCAATCTATCCTTCTTAAAACTCACTATTCTGTCTCCCATAGCCTAAACATTGAGAGATCCTTAATCAAAAGGAATATGTTGTATAACGACACGTACATTAACTACATTTTTATTACATCAGAAGTGAATAATACTTATTAAAACATATAAAAAATGATGATAGGACTGTATAGGTATAGTGTTTTTCGGAACTGGGAATCATAAACAGCTGGTTCATAAATCATATACATTGTCTTCAATTAAATATAATCATATCTAGAGTCCCTTTTGGAATATCCTACAAAATACCCTCCATCCTAACCTGGTGAAAATAAAACATAACAAAGGGTGATCTCAAATGATCAGTAAGGGTAAACAAATAAAATATCAATCATATCATATTCATATGAACATAACATTTTGAAAATCGTAACCTGCAGAAGAGATCATAATATCATTACATGGGATAAATCATAGTAGTGCAATATCATCCCAATAATCATAACATAAAACATGAAACATTGTGGACTTAACACATAATCATTTCAAATCATTTAATATTAGTCAAGACTAATTTCCATGACCATTATAGTGGACAAAGTCCATTACGGAACCGAGTTTACTCCTCATTCATATCTTCTATCACAAAACCTGAATAACTGGAATTCCATCCATGTCTGTCTCATGATACATAAATCTTTAACCTATTCATTTGAGGGATATATAGGTCCCACCCATCACATAATGAAACGATTCTTATGTGTGCCCCAAAATCATAAATCATACATCATAGGTTAACCCATGTTATCAAAATGGGATTATTAACCATCATGCCATCATAAAATTATTCATATAAGATAAAAGGACTTCATAAAAATAATTCCATCATAACATAATCCAATTAATGTAATAATAGGGATATAAATAGAACCCTATATTATATTAGATGGAAAATAATTTTTCTAAAACACTTGAACTCCATTCCTGAGTAAAATATCCTTTCTACATTAGAAATATTTTCCCTTTCTCAACATGTTATACATTTTTAATTTATAAGAAGATAATTGAAAATAAACATGAAAACATGTACATTACGCTTCATGGAAATCATGTTCTATGAAATCATACAAATCTATTCTTTCCGTATAAGTTAAAAAACATCCTTTGTACTTTGGCTGGAAAAGTAAAAAACTATCTCGTACTGAAAAAGACAAAAGATTCCATTCATATTTTTTATTAAAAACTCACCAATAAGAAAAATTGGATTTAAAAAATTGTAGGATGATAGAAATAATATTACGTATTTATGAAACATTGGTGTGGATGATAAATATTCCCCATTAAATTCTGAGGTATAACAATCTCAGATAAAAATTTGATTTTGAGATATTCCATTACCTTAGGTCCGATATGCTTTGTATGTATCCAAAACACCTGTATATTGATTTAAATAATGTCATTGGATTATTCCAGAATCATATTAATTGTTATTATATCATATATGGTTATATTCTTCTCTTCTTATTAGAAATATATCATTACTACTGTTTATTTGGGTATTCATTGCTTTATGTTTTTATGTGAGTTTTTTCTAATAAATTCATATTCCGCTTTTTTGGATAAAGGTAAAAAAAATTCAAAATGGTATTATTATAATATATTTCAGATTTATTCATTCAACTTGTTTATATAATCATGGTTTAATTATGATTATGTGGAACGAATCACATCGCACCGTGGAGACGGTAAACCATACATACGTACGAGCGACAATATCGTTCGCATAATTGATGAATGGTATTGTAGTGGATGATAGAATATCTCAGAATTAGAATCATGTTATAATAATCATATATAGTTTTTATTTACACCAATATACCAATCCATGTAAGGTCTCGGTGGAAAACATATTACACTACTGCGTGGAGATGGTATTCCGTACGCACGCCTTGTGATTTCGTTTTTCCGTAGGATGGATAGAATGTAAAATAGGGTTGTTTCATATATATAATTACATATCAGTACATGAGTGATACTGATGATGTTAATTTATAATGATATAATTAACGAAGAGGAAGTAGAAGAAGAAATAAATTTGAAAGTAATGGATATTACCTCTTCTTCGTTGCACCTCCTCTAAACCTCCCATTAGATCACTAAAGTTGGACATTGAAGAAGACCAAGACCTCTAGGGTGTTGATAAAAAAGAGGAGAAGAGAAATGGATAGGGTATGGCCGATCATGAAGGCCCAAAATTTTGTGAAGAGGAGAGGGAGGAGGTTCCCTTTTATAAGAATGGAGTGGGGTACTTTTGGAAAACTCTAATATATTAATTTATAATAAACCCAAACCCCACAAAAAAACTTCCAAAATGACTCAAATAAGAATATGATATGATATATGGTTGTAATATCATCATATAATAAAATTTAGACATGTTGGGTATTTATTTTAAACCTTATCATCACGATTTATCCTTATTTAATCTATGTATCTTTATTTGTGGTAATAATAATCTAAATTTTTTATTATTATAAATAATTGCTTATGTGTTTTGAATTTTCCATAATTGGATACATTATGAGATTTTAGTCCATATAAATTTCATGTTATAATTTTTAAATATTTTTGTGATTTTTAAACAATTTTATAATATGGTATTTTTATAAAATAACAATAGTGTCAATTTTGACACTATTCGTTTATTTTCATTTAAATAAAATACACAGTGAGAATATAATCAAAAAAATTTAATAGATTAATAACATGTTATATTACTATTGAAAAATTGTTGACAAAATTATTTAGTTCATATAATATTTTTTTTAATATTTTTATAACCATTTATTTGATATTTCAATGAATAAAATAATTTCTACATCACTATTGTGTCATCATTAATGATAATAATTTAAACACTAAAACTTCTAAATAAATTCTCATGATATAGATAATTTTATTATATTTCTGGAGACTATTTATATTTTGTGTTTTATGATGTTTATCACTAATTTAAAATTATTACTCTTATATGATATAAGAGAGTGACATGTTTTCACTTCCTTTGATTTTAATAATAATTATATCATTTTCATGGTTAAAAGTCGATGAAATGAATCTATTCAGACCCTTAATTTATATGGGTCTAAATTTATTCATACAATAGAATTTTGGAATGGGTTAGAGTAATTTTATAATGTTATTTTTACCCTTAATTACTTGATTTACCATTACCTGTAGTAAATAAACAAAATTACCATAGTTACTATTCATAAAAAAATAAAAGTAACCTATTAACATAATTTGGATCCAATGAATCAAAATATGGAATCCATTTTTCAAAATTCAAAACATAGAAGTTGCGGCAATTAATTTAAAATTATTCACGTTGTTAAAAAATATGTTTTAAAAGATAAAACATTGGCAATCGTTGAAATGTTTTTACCTATGAATTCAACATAAAATTAATGTTAATCCCATAAATAATACTAAATGATAAAAATATATTCTATTTATTCTTTAAAACTATTAAATTTTATCATTTAACCATATAAATTATCTTGATGAATAATGTTTTTTTATGAAAACTGTAGCATATTTGTACTATTCATCAAAATATGAAAGTTATCCGAAAAGTACAGAAAATTTATCCAAAGAAAATTTTTATATCCTAATTCAATTGATGAAGTTTATTTTGTAAAATTTATCTTATAATATTTTAAGAAGTCATATTTTATATGGGTGTGCCATCAAAAGGCGGTAAATCTACATTTCATGAAAATTACATCTTTTATCCGAAAAAATGGTTTTGTTTTCATACACAATTCAAGAAAATGTGTAAGATGAATTATAATTTCATAAAATTGTAAAATCAGTGAACAATATTCATAACAACAATTTCATAATATTTTAATAATAGATCATTTTTTAGTGAAACAAGGTATTACATACAACACAAGTTATCGAGGAAGGTTGCTTTTACGTGTAACGCGTGCTAAGCCACTGTTGTGTGTAGTGAAATATTCTTTTTGTGTTGCATATAAAAAAAGATATAAACAAAATTCTCATAAAATCTCAGGCTGATAGATTCTACCCCCCTTAAAATTAATTTCACCCTTGAAATTTTTCACATCATAACAAACAGATGAGGATACCCCTCCTTCATCATATCCACAAGTTCCAATGTATCTTATTCAAATTGGTTGTTCCTACATAAAACATTAACCAAGCGAGTGGTCTTGTTTCGTAGATCTTTTTTACTACGATCCGGAATCTCTATCGGTTGTTCATCATAAGAAAGTTTTGGTTCCAACGGTACAACATCTAAGCATAGTACATGTGAAGGATCAGCTATGTACTTTCTCATGAGAGACACATGGAGCACATCATGAACATGAGATATATTTGGTGTATGTTCTAATCGGTAATCTACCTTCACAACATGAACTATTATTTGGAAATGACTGATATCCCTAGGGATCATCTTTCCATTCTTTCCAAATCTCAATACTCTCTTCCAAGGATATATTCATAAGAACACATTATCACCCACTTCAAACTCTAGGTATTGTGTTGGGTTGTCGGCATAAATTTTTTGTTGACTCTGAGCTTCTCTAATGTGTTGTTGAATAGATCTGACCTTTTCTTCCATCTCATCAACAAGATCATCTCCTAATATCTTTCTTTCCCCAACTTCATCCCTACATGTTGGAGTTCTGCATTTCCATCCATAGAGAGATTCATAAGGAGCCATCTGAATACTAGAGTGAAATATATTATTGTAAACAATTTCCACAAATGGTAGGTGGTGATCCCAACCACATTTGAAATCCATAGAGAATGCTCTCAACATGTATTCTAGAGTTTGAATTGTCCTCTAAGACTAGCCACCTGTCTGAGGAAGATAAGCAGGGCTTAAACTCAACTCTGTATCTAGGGTATGCTAAAGACTTCACCATAACATCGAGGTAAACCTCAGACCATGATATGATAAAATGGAATGTGGTACTCCACACAATTTTATCACTTCATTTACATATGTATTGGTAAGATGTTCAAGAGAGAAATCTTCTCTAACAGTAATGAAGTGTGCTGACTTTGTAAGACGATCAACTATAACCCAGATAGAATTATTGCCTTTGGATGTTTTAGGAAGTCCAGTGACAAAGTCCATAGAGATGTTTTTCTATTTCCATTTCGGTATGGGTAATGGTTGTAAGATCCCCTTATAATTTTGTCTATTACATTTAACGTACTGACAAACAAAGCATCGAGAGACATATTCAGCAACATCTTTTTCATTCCATCCCACCAGAAGTACTCTTTCACGTCCCTATACATCTTCTTGCTTCCAGGGTGAAAATATAATGACGAACTATGAGCCTCATCCAATATTTCCTTCTTTAATTCTGGGATGGGAGGAACCCAATCCCAATTCTTGAACCATATTATTTAATCTCAATCAATGTGGAATTCAGTAACATTTCTCACCTTTTTTTGTAACTTTACATTTTCTTTATGTGCCTCTTTAATATTCACATGTATAGATGGTTGAACATTTATTTGAGAAAGATTAGTGTTTTCCCCTACATTAATAATTCCATGATCCATCCTATGTATATCCATAAATATTGGATCTTTCATGATCCTCATAATGGATAAGCTAGCATGGTCTTGCCTACTTAATGAATTTTCCACCTTGTTTGCTTTCCCAAGGTGTTAATGAATTGAGCATTCATAATACTTAATCCACTCCAACCATCTTCTTTGGTGCATATTAAACTAATTTTTTTGTTAAAATATACTTTACAATTTTATGATCATTATAAATATCACACTATTCACCATAAAGATAATTCATCCAAATCATTAATGAAAATATTACCGCAGATAACTCCAAATCATGAGTTGGGTAATTTTTCTCGTGGATTTTCAACTATCGTGAGGCATAAGCAATCACCATATAATTTTTCATGTGAACACAGCCCATCCCTTTCTTAGATGAATCACTGTATATCACAAACCTTTCTCCACTACAAGGCTGTGTGAGCATAGGTGCACTGGATAACCTTCTATTTAGATATTTGAAATTCTCTTCACATTCCCCCATCCAAAAAAACAGAAGTCCTTTCCGAGCCAATCTGGTGATTCGGTTATATAAAAATTAAAAATCTTTCACAGGACCTCAACAATACCTAGATAAACGAAGAATAATTTGGATATCTATTACTGTTGTTGGCATCGACCATCTTTTGATAACCTCTATATTTTCCGGATCCACAGATATCCCCTCTCTTGAGATTATGTGATCCAAAAATGAAACCTTTTTATGCCAAAGTCCACAGATGGAAAATTTGGCATAAATCATCTCCTTTCATAGGGTCTTCAATACAATTAATATGTGATCTTAATTTTCATCCTTTATCTTTGAATATACAATAATATCGTCTATACAGACTACCACATGTTGATCAAGATAGTCCCTAAAAAATATATTCATTATATCCATGAATATAGTCGGGGAATTTGTAAGACCAAATGGCATCACAATAAATTCATATTTCCCATACCATGTATAGAAAGTTGTGTTTGGTATATCCTCCTATTAGACCCTGAATTGATGATACCCTGAATGAAAATCAGTCTTGGAAAAGTATTGAGCTCTGCGTAGTTGGTCAAATAAGTCATCAATGCGTGGGAGAGGATATTTCTTCTTGATAGTGATCTTTTTATGTTCTAGATAATCAATGCAAAGTCTCATGGATCCATCTTTCTTCTTAACAAAGATAATAGGTGCTCCCTAAGGTGATGCACTATGGCATATGAATCCTATATCAAGATTTTTCATGGAGCTTCTTCTTAAATTCATGCAACTCAATTGGGGACATTCTATATTGTGTCTTTGAAATAGGAATAAGACACAGTATGAGTTCTATTGAAAACCCGACTTCACGATTTGGTGGAATACATAGAAATTCCATTGGAATGAAATCATAGAACTCCCATTCAATGGGAATATTCTTAATCATGAGTATCTCTCCAACCATTTGAGATAAATAACCTTCATTTATTTGATTCATGATACATAATATGGATGAAATTTCCATTAGAAGGTTATATTCATCCAATCATCAATAGATGATTGTAGATTGATCTGTAATATGAAATGTAACTTATGTTCATTCGAAATTGATATGAGATCCATATAAAGAAAGCCAATCCCTACCACGAATCACATAGAATTCCACTATAGGATGTATCACAAGATTTGAAAGAAGCACATTCCCAAAAACATCAATCGGAGAAGAATTGTAAACATTTGATGTGACTGTTGTTCTATTACGGGTCTTCAGCGCTAACAAAATATCTAATTGCTGAAGAAATATGAAGATACCCATAAAAAATTCATCATAAATAAAAGAGTGGGTGGATTCGGAATGAATTAAAACATTTTGTACTTTAGAGTGGATGGTATGTGTACCTTTCACAACTTCTTTATCTTACTCCACATCGTTGATAGAAATTGCATGTGAATTTCCTTTTTCTTCGGACTTAATAGTTTGTTGAAGTTGATAATCAAAAAAACCCCTTGGATTAGGGCATTAATTATCATAATTCCCCATTTCCTTTCACTTGTAACATTGAAGTGTAGGAGGTGCATTCTGTGAATCCCTTTCTTTGTTCACATCATTAGACATCTCCATCCCATTATTTCGACATTCAATTTACCGATGAACTTGTTTTCCAAACATAAAACATTTACATGTCCCTTTAAAATAATTCCCCCCATGTTTATTTCCACTATTTGAGAATAAGGGAAATATCATCTTCTTTTCAGTTTGGTCTTTATACATTCCTTTGAATTCAATTTTAATATTCTTATCAAACCCATATAACAGATTGATTACTCCAATCTCTATCTAAACCTTGAGATCACATCAAACAATTTCCACGTAGCTATCGAAGTCCCTTATGGCTAATTACCTTTAGATACATGGCTTTAAGCCACTAAAGAATCGATCGATCTTACACTCAGGTTGGATATTAATCCTATAATCCTACCTTCAAGCCTTGTAAAATATTCATCGTAGGTAACAACAGATTCATCATCCTTTTTCTTTAGTTCAAGAAACTCATTATCCATCATTGTTCGAAGAATAAGAGAGACGTACTTATTGTAAAATAAGTTCTTGAACTTTTCCCATTCCATGGAATTAATCTCATCTCTTTCCCTTGTATTCTGGACATTATTCCACCATTGATTAGCTTCACCTTCCAAACGATATACTGCTAACATGACATTATCATGTTTAGAACATTGCAAGACTAAAAATATAATTTCAGTGGTACTGATAAATTTTTCAGCCACTAGTGGATCATAAGTCCCACTGAATGAAGGTGAACTCTGCCTCATTAAGGATTCAAGAGAATTTTTCTCCTTCCTTTGATCGTTTGGAAGGCTATCATTTTTGTGAGAATGGCTACAAGATTTCGCATTCCATCTCCCATAACGTTTTTTTGCTCAAGGGGACAATCATTTCCTTTCTCGTCGTATTCAGCATTAATACAGTTCCTTCAGGTTCCATACATTGACTAAAACCAAGATTCATAGTGTTAGAAATACTAATGACAACAGTAAAACCACATAATTAGTAATAAAATTTCACTCTTTAGGTCTTATCATATGTTATTCATGGACTTATCGAAACCACTAATATTGTGTACTATGATTAGACATATCCTTAGGGTTCTTACTATGTATTTCACATCCTAGATTCCAATGGATGACTATACCCTTCATATGATACCAACTATAACAACCCGTATATTAACTACATTGCTATTACTTCAGGAGTGAAGCAAACATATTACTGCATACAACTAAACCTTGATAAGACCATATAATTATTGTTTCTTTAGAAACTTGTAATCATAAAGAACTAGTTCATAAATCATCTACAATGTCTCTCATTTATTTCATCATATCTAGAGCCCCTTTTGGCATATCCTACTTAATACACTTATTCCTAAACTAGGGAAAAGAAAACATACAAAAGGATGAGCTCAAATGCTCAGTAAGGGTAAACAAAGAAAATATAAATCATATCATATTCATAAGAACATAACATTTAGAAAATTATAACCTGCAAAAGAGATCATAATATCATGACATGGGATAAAGCATAGTAGTGAAATGTAATACCAATAATCATAATATAAAACATGAAAAATTATGGAATACACACATAATCATAGAAAATCATTTCATATTAGTCATGACTCATTTTTAAGACCATCATAGTGGACAATGTCCATTACTGAACTGAGTTCACTCCTCGTTCCAGTCATGTATCACTGAACCTAATTAACTTTCCGTTCTAGCCATGTCTATCTCATGAGATATAAATAATTACCCAATGCATTGGAGGGAGATAATGTCCCACCCATCTCATAATGAAACCATTCTTATGTGTGCCAAAATATCATAAATCATACATCATAACATAACCCATTTAATAAAAATGAGATTCTTAAACATCATTCCATCATAACATAATTCCTATAAGATAAATGGACTTCATAAAAATAATTTCATAAAAACATAATAATAAAAATTTAATAATAGGAATAGAAATAGAACCCTATATTATCTTACTTGGAAAATACTTTTGATAAAACACTTGAACTCCATTCCTAAGGAAAATATCCTTTCTACTTTAAAAACGTTTTTCCTTTATCAATATGTCATCCAATTTTAAATTAAATGACGTTATTTGAAAATAAACATGAAAACTTGTAAAGGAAGATTCACTGAAATAATTTTCTATTAAATAATAAAAATCCATTCTTGTCGTATATGTTAACAAAAATTATTCTTGTACTTTGACCAGAAAAGTAAAAAAGTATCTCATACCGAAAACGACAAAAGATTCCATTCATATATTTTACCAAAAATTCACCAATAGGTAAAACTAGATTTAAATATTTTTAGAAGGATATAAATAATATTACATATTTAGGAAACATGGATGTGGATGGTAAATATTCCCTAGTACGTTTTAAAGTATAAAAATCTTGGATAAAATTGAGATTTCGAGATTTTCCCTAACCTTTGGTCTGATATGCTTTGTACATATCCAAACCTCCAGTATAATGATTCAAATAATATCATTGACTTATTCCAAAATCATATTAATTTTTTATGATATCTTATATGGTCATATTCTTATCTTCTTATTAGTAATATTTCATTGCTACTTATTATTCGGGTGTTCATTACTTTATGTTCATATGTGTGTTTTGTCGAATAAATTCTTATTCCTATTTTTAGGATATAGAAACACCATTTGCAGAATGGTATTAGTATAATATATATCCTATTTATTCATTCAATTCGTTTATATAATCATGGATTAATTAAGATCATGTAAAGAAAACCACATCGCGCTATGGAGACGGCAAGTCGTACGTACGCACGAGCAACGATATTGTTCCCATAATTATTGAATGGTATTGGAGTAGATAATAGAATATCCTAGAATTATTATAATTTTATAATAATAATATATATTTATTATTTACACCATTATACCCATCCATTTAAGGTGGTGGTTGATAACAGATTACACCACGGCATGGAGACAATATTGCGTACGTACGCACACACATTGATTTTGTTTTTCCAGAGGATGGATAGAAGTTGAAATAAGGTTTTTCTTGTATTTATAACAACATATAAGTATGTGAGTGATACTGATATTATTACAGAATAATTAATCTATTTAATAAGGGGAATAAGAAGAAGAAATAAATTTGAAATAATCGGTAAAGCATATTACCTCTTCTTCAATGTGCCACATCTAAACCTCCTCATAGGGAACTAAAGTTGGGTTTTAAAGAAGACCAGGACATTTTGACTTTTGATATGGAAGTGGATAAGATAAATAGAAGTGGATAAGATAAATGGATAGTGTCTGTCCAATCTTTAAGGCTAAAAATGTTGTGAAGAGGTGAGGGAGTATATGGCCTTTATTAGAGAGGAGAGGGGCACTTTTGGAAACCTCTAAAATATTGATTTATAATAAACCCAAACCCCGCATAAAAACATCCAAAATGACTCAAATTAGAAGATTAGATGGTACACTGTTGTAATCTCATTATACTATAAAATTTAGCCATGTTGTGAATTTATTATAAACCTAATCATATTGATTTATCATTATTTAATCTATTTAATTTTATTTGTGGTAATAATATTCAAAATATTAAATTGATTTAAATAATTAATTACGTGTTGTGAATTTTCAATAATTTGATACATTATGACATTTTCAAACATTTATATTTCAATTTCTAATTTTTTATATTTTTTTGTGATTTATAAAAAAAATTAATATGAATTTTTTATAAAATAACAATCGTGTCAATTATGACAGTATTCATTTATTAGCATTTAAATAAAATCCATAAAGAGAATATAATCAAATAAAAATATTTAATAGATTATTAAACTGTCATATTCCTCTAGAAAATATTTTCAGAACATTAATTAGTTAATATAATATTTATTTTAATATTTTTGAAACCATTTATTTGATATTTCAATAAATAAAATAATTTCTAAATCACTATTATGTCATCATTAATGATAATTATTTAATTAATAATTATTAAAAATTAATTCCTATGATTTATATAATTATATTTTATTTTTGGAGACTATTTATATCAGATGTTTTTTGAATTTTATCACTAAATTAAAATTATCACACTTATAAGATATAAAAGAGTGACATGTTGTTACTTTCATTGGTTTTAATAATAACTATATCATTTTCATTTTCAAAAGTCCATGAAATGAATCTATTATAACCCTCAGGTGATATGGTCCGACTTTTATTCATCCAAAATAATTTTGGCAGGTGTTATGGTAATTTTATAATCTTATTTTTACACTTAATTACCCGGTTTACTTTTAACAGTAGTAATTAACTAAATTTTGGTAGTTACTCTTCAGAAAAAAATAAAATTGACCTATTAACATAATATTCACCTAATGAATCCAAATATGGAAACCATTTTTCAATATTTAAAACACATAAGTTGTATAAATTCATTTAAAATTAATCCCATCTTTAAGAAAACATGTTTTAAAAGATAAAACATTGTCAAAGATTAAAATGTTTTTACCTATGAATTCAATGTAAAATTTATGGTAAAGACATAAATTAAATTTAATGGTAAAAATATATTTTATATATTCTTTAAAACCATTAATTATTATCATTTAACAAAAAAAATTATCTTGAGGAAAAAAGTTGTTCTTGAGAAAACATTAGCGTATTATTACAATTCATCAGAATATAAAAGTTATCAGAAAAGCATAAAAAATTTATCCAATGTAAATTTTTATATAATGATTCAAAGGAAAAAGTTTATTTTGTAAAATTTTACTTATAAACTTGTCAAAACATAGATTTAAAGGGGGTGTGCTATCAAAAGGCGATAAATTGTATTTTTTGAAAAATACTTTTATCCGAAAAACTGGTTTTGTTTTCATACCTCATTCTAGAAAATGTGTAATATGAATTATACTGTAATAAAATTTAATATTCAGTTAACACTATTCATAATGGATTTTTCATAATATTATAATAATAGATCATTGTTTAGTGAAACATGGTATTGAATACAACACAAGCTATCAAGGAAGGTTTATTTTCCGTGTAACGCAAGCCAAGCCAGTGTTTTGTGTAGTGAAAGATTACTTCGGTGTTGCATATTACATAAGAAAAAAAAATATTTCTCATAATATCATAGGGTGTTACATGTTGAATATGACACGTGCCACATATGTATTTCCTCATGCTGATCTGACTCCTTCTAATAAATCAATGAAATCAATAAGATGTTTTAGTATATATATAATGATGATGAATCTGCATCTCTTCAATCCAAATTTACCTACATAAAAATATATCGATTCTTAGTGGTTGAAATTGAGTAGATCCTTCTACTGGATTGTGACTCAAAATAAATATTATATTCTTTGACTATTAAAAATGGTTATATTTTATTTATATGTAATGAAAGAATGTTATTCACAGGTGTATTTTCTACCTAGTGAGATAATAGATGTGATAAGAACCTTGTTTAGTTGTGAAGTTCTGGAATTATCCTTAAATAAATAGGCAAAATGATTGGGTGTGAAACTCCATGAAGAATTTTAATATTATAAAAGATCATATCCTATTAATCATTCACTTATTGATTTTAATAATACCATAGATGAACTAAATGTGATGGGAACCACCATGAGACCCTCATATATTTTGTTAAAATAAGAATACATGCTACTAGTAATTTTCATTTAGTAATAAATATATCCCCAAAAAGAGTATATCTATATACTATGTCTTTAGGATCTATTCAACTTATTTTTTATGAATAATAATATTAAAATCAGAATTCTTATATATTTCATTTGACATATGGATGATCTATGAAATACAACATCATGGTATAGTTATTCATCTTGTCCTAGGATCATTTTATCCTTGCTAGAGTACAATAAATTAGTTCATCGAGGGGATTAAAGGAAAACATTATATGATAGATTTTTTCATACTCAAAATATTTATATTAAAATGAGACTTAATTAGAATCTATGTAAATAGGAATGGGTGGATGTCCGGATGAAATTTTAAGATTAATTTACCTTGTAATGTTTCTTTATAGACCATGTGATCTAGTGGATATATTTCATGATCATGATTTAGTTGCGGAGGATTAAAATGACGATGATTCTCATTCTAAGTAGTATAATTGGAAGTATTTATTCAATAATAAGAAATAGAATAATAGACTGTAGGTTTAGATATTTACGAAGAAGATTTAATAGTGCATGAGAATGAAAAAGAATGGGATTATTCATTTGGAAATGATGTAGGTATGGAAAAATCATAATGATAGTCAATTATATTAAGTATTGTTGAACATTATATTCCTAGTGGTCCTTATATGGGGGATTATTCCCCTGGATCTCATTTTTGGGGATTAGGAAATCCCGATTATGAAAATGTAAAACATGGAGGCAGTCCACATAGACATTGTTGACATTACATTCTCCATGTTCAAAAAACTCTACAAGTATATTTGGTTGCTAAGGAAGATCATGTAGAATGGAATGAGGTGTATCTGGAAAGACCTTATGTAAATCTAACAAATTATGAAACCATTGTTCCTCCCACCAGAGATGGTGAGGTGTCTAAAATTGATGTCTTTGAGGATATATGAAACAATTTTGATAGATCATTGGATGATACAACAAATATATATGGTGGAAATTTGGCTAGAGATCATTCTCACTCATCTCTTACACACTCCAATACATCTAATTACTCGTTCACTATAGATAAAATGGATGTATTCAAATAATAAATATATTTTTAGGAATTTATTTATAAATTTTGACTACACTCTGTAGAAAATGTGAAAATATGATGTTTATAATGTTTTTAAATTGGTGGTTATTCATCTTCACCATATATTTAATTTTATAATAGAGATGATGTAGAATGAGATTACAGATTTATGAGCATATGATTTCTCTCTTCGTTCTGATATATCTAACATGATGTTTTAGTTTGATCAATATTATATGAATTTTATTTTTTACCGTACTCCTAGGAATTATTCTACTACTTTTATTCAATTACATGTTGATAAGGAAATGATTTAACAACCCATGCATGTTGAAATATCATGTATAATTTGAATAATTTATAAAAACTATCTAGTATTTGTATGATGGGTTTGAAACATAAGATTCCAATACCCTTGATGTAGTTATACAGAATGCCATGCAATGTATTCAATAACAAGAAACCAACATGAGGTAATTGATTACTATACGAGAAGTATCTTCACATAGGTTGATCTAAAAGGGTAGATTAGAACACATTACTTTGAATTTATGAGTACCTGTATGACTCAAGCTATTATGTCATCATTTTAGAAGTTCATTTCTATGAATCTTGTTTTGGAAGCTTTCAAGAAGAATAAAGATGATTTTATTCAGGCTCTAGAGGATGGTTCTCTGGATATCATTGATTCAAATCAATTTATAGAACATTATATATATACCCCATATATATTTTATATCCCCATAATCCATTCCCCATTCCCTAAGTACTACCCCATCCACCTATAATCCCATTGGCATAACTCCATATAATCCATTAGGTATCTTTACAAGTATCTAAGTCTGTACTTATTAGAGACCCTACGTAGTCATATTCTGTTAAGACAACTTCTTGTCCTTCCAATTCATCCAATGGAAAAGACACAATTCTTCATTATGATATCAGAGATGTTTCTCATATAGATTTATATTAGGGTCTTTGAAAGAATATTTTTTTTAATATTTTGTAATATGATTATCTATATTAATGGAATAATTTTTTTATTCTCATTTTTCTTTATTATTATTGATATTTTTTGTTATTTTTGATAATACAAAATTGGGAGTAAATTCATGTGGACAGGTACATTAAAATAAATAGTATTTATTGAAAAAATTACCATGATTTTAGGAACCTGTTATGTTGTTAATTGAATCCTATATGAATATAATTTTGTTATATAAATTTACATTCATTTTAAATTTATTGATTAGCGATCATTAAAACTGGTGATATTTTTGTATGATACCATTTACTTCTAATTCTAATTATTCCAACTAGGGTTTAAATTATTATTAATGAATTGTTTTTTTAGTAAATGTTTTTATAGAAAAAAATTACCCAATTGCTAAGCCTGATGTTTACCATGCCACATTACTGTTTCATTCTCATGTGACTATGTCACCTTACCCAATGAAATATTTAAACATTCTATATGATAAATTTATTCTTACCATATTAAATAAATACTTTTCATGCATCAGATGTGAAAAATATTCTATGTCATGAACTGACTATTTATATAACATTGAGCTTAATATATTTTGAGAATCACTTTAATGCATGTACAATCTTACTATCGTAATATAGTTTTGTATCAATAGATTACCTTCCCATATGAATTACTGTATTTATAATGAAATAGATTACCTACTACATGAATAATTATTGTTATTTTTCCAAGGTATGTATAGATTTTCATTAATTAATATACTAACAATGTCTATTATTATAGTGAGAACATGAAGAGAGAACATACCACATTATTCCATGATCCTACCATATATGAAAATGAGATGATCGTATGAAATAATTAACTGAACATGAGTCCATCAAAAATAAACTAATGGTTCAACAATCAATGTCTTGTTATCTAGAGATCATCTAATTGTGAATTATATGAATTAATCTTGTCAGGTCAAACATAGTAGTGTCATTTTTCAAATCACCAATCCCTAGTTTTGAAGCATTAATTAATGTGTAATTTAATATATCATTTCATTATTTATTCTTTAATATCTATCTATAATAAATATTTATTTAATAATAATATAAAATAATGTGATGAAGATACATGTGGTGTGTGGGGGTGATACAGTTTTTTACTCTTACAGAATGAAAAAAAGTGGGTCATATATATGTTAACCTATGTGATAGAGAAGAATCTACGAAACATAGTTTTCAAGAAATTCATATAAAATTTTCCAAACCCCTTCTTATAACAAATTCAAGGAATTCAAACACTCAATGATACTAAGATCAAGCAACATCCCATTTTCTATCTTATACATATTTCTATTTCAGTATTTCATATTCTTCTATTTTATGTAATGTATTTCTCTATTTCTCTATAAAAACATAATCTCTTTTAGAAAATTAGATATTAATTTTTACTCTCCATGAAATATTTAAATTTTATTCCAATGCGTAATTGCGGATGTGGTCATACATAACCTAGAATAATTTTCAACCCAAGTATAACTATAGAAGAAGAAATTTTCATAGAAAAATGTGTGTGTTGTTGTTTATAAATGATGGTATAGGTTTTGGATTAGTTTATATAATAATAAAATATATTTTATTAAGTGATTTAAAAGTAGAGGAGATTTTGTCTTAGGATGAGATTGAACCCCTCATTAAAAATAAATTTTCCTGAATATGTTTTTTTATTACATTAAGTCAATCCTTATTTATTACTATTTAATTTTAAATAAATTAATAAATTTATAGTTATTATTAATTTTTTTTATACATCGTTGATGGTTAACTGAATTTGATTTAAAATTTAATGTACATTAATATGTGATTTAACCAATCCTTGATTATACTTTTCAGAAGCAATTAAAAGTGAAATTATTTGGTTTTATATTTTTTACCATCTTGGTGTTTTTATCAAATTGGTGAATGTATATTTTTATTTTTTTTAGATATAAATATTATTTGGAATCTCAATTCACGCCCTCTATTGTTTTCCAAACTGACAACACCCTCCCCCTTAAGTGAATTCAACATAGGGGGACAACATTCAAAATAATTATAGTGTTACCTAATATAGAGGTGGTGTCTACTAAAAATAGGTCACTATAAAAAAGTAGTAAATTTCACATGAGTTTTATCCATGGATATATAAACTACCACTATAAAAATCATATTTTTTCACCCCTATTGATTAAAACTTTAGTAATGATTTGGTATTTAGAGGTGGGTTTTTTTAAATCTTCCATTAAATAATTTTAAATTTTATATCACAATGTTTTTTTAAAACCATTTCTATATTTTGTAATGAGATCATTATGTCCATGACCCCCAACCCACCTGAAAGCCTCTTAACCCAAGCATCCCCCTCAATACTATTTCATGCGAAACATTCCTCAGACCCCCCTCATATCCACGTAATGCAATATTAATTCCATCCTACCATATCTACTACTTGATTTTAGACCCCCTCAACTACCCCCTCGACATTGCTTTATATAAAACAGACTACCCTCTTAGTCGAAATGCCAAATCCCCCTCTCTAATCTACTTTATTCATCTAAAAAATTGGATATTTAACATTATTGGAGGAAATATCCCCCATATTCATTTCTCCCTAATAATTGGTAGATGATTTTACCTCTTTTATATCAAAATTGGGCAATAAAGTGGGGTTTAGTAATTTTTATATTATTAATCTCCTTCAATGCATTTAGTTTAGTTGACTTATTAATCATTGTTTTAATGTGTAGTATTTGAAATGTTCATGGTTTACATATTTTTTCTAATTTATTATATGTAACCTTATAGGCACTATGATATTTATTTATTTTCAAAACAAAATGTGAACTTATGTTATGATTGGATTTATAGTTTAAAAATAATAATTATACAATTGAGATCAATTGAATTAGAATGAATTTATAGGAATTGATAAGTGATGAACATTATATATTAATTTTTTTAATGAAAGTTAAATTAAAAGTACAAAATAAGTTTAATTTTATAACTGGTGAAATAAGTCTTGATATTTATTTTAATATTATTAAAAAACATAAAAACATTTATGTGTGAATGAATTCTTTTTTTGTGATATTTGGTTCTATAATAATTCATTGTATTATTAAAAATGCTGAAATATTTTTGAAATGAGTGTTTGGGTATAAATTTTCTATATGGATTCTAAAAATATAATTATTTCATTTTTAATTGGATATATACTATTTTAATAAAAATTATTTCATAAAATTACTTGAGAATGGATAAACAATGTGTCTTATAAATTTTACCCTAATTAAAATATTTAATTTTATTCTTTTCTGAAAATTAATATTTTTTATATATGATAATATATTTATAGATTATAATTTACAGTATTGGAAGTCATGTATTTAAGGTTTTTAAATGTATATCACCCTAGAATAAGTTTAGTGATATTACAATCTTTAAATCACATGGTTTCCTTTCTACCTCTATAACAAAAGGTACAATTCATCACATGCCAAGCACAATTTTTTGTTACCATTTAATATTATCTTGATTCACTTTCATCCACTATATAAAATTTACTAGTTGTATAAATGAATAAGATATGAAACCTATGATGGATCAATCTAGAAATATATATGACAATTTTTTGTCATCATTCAGTTATTTTCAGGACAACGTCCTCAATATGTAATTCAATGTGATAATATTACATTCCAAAATATTAATACTAATTTTTTATTTTTAATGTTAAATATATAAAAATAAAAATATCAGGGAGATAGACATAAATAGTCATGATATTTATAATTTGAAATAGGAATATAGTTATTTCATTTGATGAATATGGGTCACCCACACAATATGTTGTAGGATTAATTTGGTAGTTCATAAGGACATTAGCATGTGAAGAAACATCCCTCCTTATTCATTATTTATATTGGAGACACATTCCATTATCATAGAAAAATGTGTAGTTCAATTTGAAAATAAATTTATTATAATTATTATATATTAATATATGATTAAATTAAAAAATTTATGTTTAAATGCCTAATTTCATTTCACAATCACATACCATAAATTTTTTTGGAAAAAAGGAATGATTTCATGTTTTTATTTGGGAATAATGTTTGTAACCCATATCTATTATTGTCATTGATTTATTACATGTTCATGAAAGGAATGTGTAAGGGAAATGGAAAACACATATTGAAAATCATCATTTCAGATCTCAAAAGGTCATTTAATAAATATGAGTAGATTAATTATAATTTTTTAATAAAATTTCTTGTTTTGATAATATATTATTTTATTACCTAGTTTGTATGAAAAATTTATGAAATCATGAAAATCAACATATTCTCCACACCACTAGATCAATGAGATTTGTGAGAAAATGAAATGTAAAAATTTCATTCAATTTATTACAATAGATATTAGTAACACATAACATAATTTATTTTTTCAAATTTTTAGTTTTATAATTTTTCAAAACAGTCAATGGAGGCCAGACATTTTGTTGGAAGGATATAATTTTGGTTTAATGTTCATAAGAAAAAAGATAGTGGTTGTATAAAACCCCCTATATAAAATATATGGGTAAACAATTTTAATTATTATTTTTTGGTACTAAATTACGTTATAATATATTGTTATTCTTTTTACATCCTAAACACAAAGAAATAAAAGATGCTAAATTAGCCTTGTCAGTTTCAATATCCTTAAATGACTATATTGAAAATTTTCATATGAAATATCATTCATGTCGTGTCGTGGGGATGGGTTGTTGAACATAACAATCTATTGTATTTTTTAATGAATAAATATCATTATTGAAAATGTCGGTGGGATGAGGGATAATTTATTTTGGTGATCCTAGTGTACAAAATGATATTGATTCATTGAAAAATTCCATTAATGAATATTAAGCATTTATTGATACATAGTGTGATTAAGAAATATAATTTGAGAGTGTATTAGATATTATGATTCAGAAGAAGATTATAAGTAGTCCTAATGAAATATAAACACTCATCGAAGGTGAAATCATGGTACATTCGACAAATTTATGCATTTATTTTTAATTATAGTAGTTATATTTTTGTTTATTAAATATTATATGTTAAATGACATCAAATATTTATTTATAATCTTCAATAAGAATAGGTCTTCAAATATTTGAATAATAAAAATTGTAATCTCATGATAATTTGGAAAACCTGGAGGATTTAATCATCTAGTGAAATTTCATTTCCATTATGACAAAAAATATATGGAAGATGGAAGATATGGTATTAAGGAGTTAAAATAGAAAAATATATTAGTGAATACATTTTGGTATATTTTATCTATTATTCCATTTATAAGTTCCTATCCACAATAAGTTTATATGGAATGTTTTCATTCATAAATTTATATATGGTAGATATTTAATTACAATGAATTGGTTCTGAATTGGTTTTATTACATGATCAAGGTACTCATATAGCATATTGGGATTCATATTTTCAAAATTTGTACTAGAACTGTTTTAATAAAAATTATAAAATGGGATAAAAACTTTATTTTACATTCTCATATATGTGTTATAATATATGGTTTGTGGTTATTTTTTTTATTATGATGTATTAACAAAGTTTATTTAGATATTTTATAAATAATAATAATGATAATGATTCTCCTTTTTTGAGAAATTTAGATATATATAATAAGATTATTGATCATCATATTCACAACACCATTGAGAAATTCAAACATGAAATTATGAAGGAATAAAATTAAGATAGATGTAATGATTGGGATGGACCATTAGAATCCATGTGGTACAATCCACTATCTTGTATGAGTGATGTTGAACTCTAAGATACATATAATTTTTTTAGGAAAATATTGTATATTTTTATGTTTTTATAAAATATGACAACCTATAGAGAATTTTTACAATAGAGACATTAAAATGATTATCTTTACACGGTTAAAGATTAAGAAAAAAGTTATGTTTTATGAGGGGATTTTCTAGTTGGGTTTTTAGAAGTTAATCTTGGATTAGAATTGTAACTAGGTGTTTAATTTTAATTAATGATTATAGTTTTTTGAATTCTAGTAGGGGATATTATATAATATAGAGTATGTTTTTTAAATTGTTGATCTCTTTCATTATAAACCAAATTTGAAAAATAATAAATTTTTCAAAGATAAATGTTTTGAAATAATGCATTGATTATGGATTCAAACAAGGTTTATACTATTTAATTTATATACCAATGTGGAGGATTTTCGGAAATATATAATTTCATATGCTGACACACATAAATTTATTCCATTACTATTTTTTATATACAACCTGGTGGGGGAATGGTTAATTTATTGGTTTAGATGAGTAAATGTGATGTATTTAAAAATAATTCCATAGGGATGTAATTTGGTTTTACTCTGGAAAACAACTCCTTTTTATGATATTGATGTGGTGTAATAGACCATGTAAAGGTACATCAAAAATATTTACCCATGAACTATGATCAGTATAAATGGAATGTACATCTAATGTGGTTTTGTGAAATTTTATCCCAATGAGATAAAAGGGAGGAAACATACTTGATGTTGGGATCACAATTTCTAATTGGTTAACATATGTATTGTGATTTGTAATCTCATCGTAGAATGGTTAGTCCTTAAAAGGGATAAAAAAATTCTATCATAGAAGGCTCAAAGTGGTAGTTTTTAAATCAAAATAATAATTTATGAGTTCATGGATAATGTAGGACCATATTTAGTTTAACATCTTTTAATTATAGTATAAAAATTGATTTGTGTAATATTTGTTATTGGTGTATAAAATTATTTTATATCTCTTTGTATTGTAAAGTATTTAGGGTTGTGAATTTAATGGATAACATATTCATTGAGAATCGATACCCCATTGGTAGAGGGGAATGATAATGTGTTTAAATTAACATCAAACACTATTATGATATGAAATGTTGAAATATCACTGGATTTCATAATCCATGAGATTATAACATGTGACCTTATCATCATGATTTATTGGTTTTTGAGAAACAATGATAATATGAAATATTGTAGTTAATGGTTTATTTTATTCGCTCTAGGCATATTTATCTACACATTCCATGATTAGTGGGATGTAGTTCATGTAGGAGTGGTATAATTATTTAAAATATTGGTTCAAAATAAAATAACATATTGAGACTAGTTAAGGAATATTAGAATGTAATTTATTATTCTATGCTTTTTATTTAATATAGAAATGTATCCTAATTATTTTTTATTAATTAATTTGATTGAATATTTAAAGACACTATATATTTTGAATTTTACTCTTTTGTTTAACTATCCAATTTTTTTAGCAACTTATTGAATTGAATTGATGTAGTTACAATAATTGACGTACAATTTGATTGTCTTGAATGAAATAAATGTATTTGATTGGGTATATTACAATAAAAAATTCCATTGTTTTTTACAAGAATCCTAAAAGTATATTATATTTAAATATTTTATATTTAATGTTCATCCAAGTGATATAAGTCAATAAATAACCTTTTCCAAAAATCAATGGATTTTCCATTATATGGAAATAAACTAGAATTTAATGATTGTTATGAGATGAGGTTATATTCATTAATGTTTTAAGGAAAATGGAATTTATAATGGGAGTTTTTTAATTTTTTATACACACTATGAATTAGAAATAATGATATTGAGGTTTTCTAATGATAATATGGTACATTTAGATAAGATAAATTATATCTTTAAAAAATATCTATGAACCATTGTGCATGTATTTATCGTTAATAATTTGATTTACTCAAGATCAAAGGCATCTCAAATAACCATTTGGTGATTATTTTAATGATGTATAATTGATATCGTTTATATAAATAGATATATAAATACCACTTTTGGAGTAAAATGGTAATATTTTTAGTGGACATCATTTTTGAAAAATATTCTATGTGGATCAAAACAAGTTTACTCATTAGTGTATCATTAGTAATGAAATTTAGATGAAATATTATATCATTTTAATTATAATAAATGTATAATTCTGTAAATATTTTCATTATTAATGTATTATTAACTACTTTAAATGATGTAATTGTAGGCGAGGAGTGGGGAAGGGGGTGATAGGAAGCATCATGACTGAGTAAAGGAGGGAAAGGGTGGGTGTATCTTAGTAGAGTAGTCAGGATTGGAGTTTTTGTTGAATTATTGTAAACAATGTTGTAATTTAATATTATTTTATTATATACAATAGAATATAATTTTTTAATATTAAATTTAATTACAATTTTTAATCTATGGATAGTTTATTATTTGTGTATCTATATTTAGTTTACTCATTTTTTATGGATCAGACAATAATGAATTCGGTTATTCCTATAACTGTATAAATATTGGTGGTCAAAACTATAAAAAATTATTGTATATTTACATGTCTAGTTCTAGTTTAAACCACATGTAAGTATTTTTTCTCTAGAAAAAGAACTTCCAATAGTAACAAACCCTTCTAGATATTTTCTCACCATACAAACTACAACTAATTAGGAAAACAATAGCTATAATTTTTCATCTATAAGAAACACCATTAATAAAAAAATCCAAACAAATGAATATAAATCGTATCAATGAATAATTAAAATATCATAAAAAAATAAAACAATCATTAAATATATAATGAAAAACCATTTCATTTTTTTTTTAAATAACGCATAAAAATAAAAAAATTAGTATCTACTATTTTTCAAGTACTATGTGAACTAGTCAATGTATTGGGTCAAAAATACTTCATGTATGTTGTTATGTTACATTTACTCAATGCACTAGGAATTTTATTACCAAATAAAAATAGTTTATTAATTATGGTTTTTGGAAAAGTGAAAGGGTGTTGTGGTGGTTGATATATTAAAATTTATAATTATAATAATTTTCCTAATCTATGAGTGTGGATCTTTCACATAAAATTAATAATAACTTATTTAATATATGATGAAATAAATACCTGGGTGTTAAGAATTTCTTAATTAATGAATTTGGGTTATGTGAAAAAACACTTTTAGATTTCCTTCATTGAGTTGTGAGTATACAAGGATAGAATCACTCACGTGATGATCTATGAATTCAATAATATCTGCAAGAAACACTAGTCAATGTTCATGTATTAACCTAGATAATAAAATTAAATTTATTATTCATTATAGAACACAAAATAGTTAGTATTGATGAAATATCCCATCAGTTTTTCGTTATGCAGATCATTATGAAAGGACGAGTAAAGAGATAATTTTTTGTGTGCATTAATATTATATTCTTAATTATGTATGCGATACATAATTGAGATAACCATATATTTATAGAGTTATGTTTCATGATAAAATATTATTTAATTTCATAAAGTATGTTAAATAATATAAAAATCCTTTATTAAACCCCATTCCACATCATATAATTATTATTATTTTGTGGTTCCCCATCTTGCACAAATTGATAAATACTATGTATTAGTTTGTATATATTAATTTTATCACTAAACGTGGTCTTGGTCCTTTCAAAATCGTTAGTATTTATTGTATGCCGAAATAAATATTTTATTCCCAAATAAATATCGCATTAAAATATATGAAAATAAATATTTATTAAATATTAAATAATGCAAATAAATATAATTTTTCACATACATAATAATAAATATTAATTAAATTTATTTGACCAATAAAACATGAATAAAATTATCCCTCATTCATGAGTAAAATATATAATGTATTAACAAAATTAAAATAGAATTTAATCGAGATTAACATTCCCATGTAATGTGTAACCATTTAGGATTATTTATCATTGGAATTAGGTATTATTTCCTAATGTCCAAAATTACATCCTATAATTGGGTCAAGGAGCAAAAAATAATGATATTAATTTATAAATTATTACATCCACATAAAAATTATCACTATTTAATATAGTCTCTTTATCTCATTATCTCATAAAGAATATTGTACATTTGTTTCACTTACATATATGATCAAAATGTATTTATTTGACTATCTAATATAATTATTTCATTATACAATGTCAATGTAATTTAGTGTGATGATTATTTTCAATAAAAGGTATGTGATATTAGCTTCTATAAATATTAAATTGAAAATTAATTACCTGACATCTCCATTAATGAAATGTCACTCATGATGCAATGAATATATCTAACTTCACAATGAATTATTATCATCATGATTTATTAAATACCTCTTTGTAGATGAGTTTTAATATCCATTAGTAATTATTTTAGAGTCTATGAAACATGACACACAATCTCATAAAGGAATATTCGATGACATCGAAACTTGCTAAAATCCTACTAGTTGTTCTGAACTCATAATATATCTTCTTACAGATTATCATGTGAGAAATTCATGAGATGAAGCCTCATATTCATATGAGTATTCATACCTTAAATCCTATGTATTATGATTCAAATCATAGTAGGTTATCCAAACAAAGAAATTTTTTTATGTACTTTGACATAGAACATCATAGTTATCATTATAGTGGGGAACTTCTATGACATTTTCATTGTGATGTACACTCTAGGACATAATTACATTTTATTCATGAATAAAAATGAACAATTTTTAATAAGTAGTTTTACTAATATTCCACACATTGGATATAATGGTAATGAAATTATAAAAAAAATAGTTTCTAGGATAACAACTTAAACAACTTCAACTTGGACTAGAGATAATGGACTCCAACCATTATTAAATTATACCTCATAGTATAGTCATCTCTCTATTATGTAAAGGATTTAGTCAAGGGGTCATCATTGTTGTATTCTTTGGAAATAATGTTTACTGCAAGTTCAATTATCTGAAATAATTCCCCATGATATGATACTTCAAAAGGATGTTCATTATTTGCGGACGTGACCATTGTTATTTTGTAAGATCAACGGCTACAATAATATCTCAATAGAGTGATAGAGAATCATTAATTATAGGTAACTTATAAAGATATTTTAAAATATTCACATCAATTATACTTATTTAGCTTCCTTAGAATCCGTATAATATCCAGAATCTTCTATAAAATATGTAGCCACAAACATATTTCAGCACTTCTAGCACACAAGATCACCATTCAAAGTGAATTTTTATCCCATTTTCGATGTCATGTGATCATGATCGGTATGGAAACTATCATATGCATATCCTATAATGAATACTTCCACCTATCCTCTATAGATGAAAAATATATCCTTATTAGGACTCAGATACATTAGGATATTCTTAACTTCCATCCAATGACGGTCACCTATATCAAATTTATATCTGGATAATATAGTCAATGCATAGGAATCATCGAGAATATTACATAGCATAGCATACATGATTTACCTTATCTATGATGTGTCTGGTATCCTTCACATTCCCTAACATGTATAGTACTGATACATTATAATGTATTCTCTATAACAATTTCTTCATCCATGGGGCATTGTCGAATATATTCATGTGCCAACTCTTATGTGTCTTGATAATAGAATTTTCAATATATACCTCCATCCTTATATATCATTTATTGGTATGATCCTACTCAATAAATTTTAGGTTTCTTTCAAATATATGTTTTTTTGAAGTATTTTATAATTACTATCCATTTATTTCATTAGGGTGTCCTATTGAGATACACTTTCGTCCATAGGGTGAAATATTTTTTGCTAATGTGGTCTTAAAAAATTCATCTTTAGACCTCAAAGGTATGTAGTAATAAAAGGGTTTCTTTCCATTAAATAATTTGTATGGTATACCATCTATTTCATTATAAGGAATTATATTTAGAATATATGGTACTATTTTAAAATTTAATACTTAAATGATAATTTATTACTCATATGGGTCATCACAGTTAAAAAAAGTTTAATACGGCGTGGTTTACCATTTCTCTTACAAAATTCCATGGAGTAACATAAGGAGGAGTGAGTTGAGATTATATCCCAAACTCTTGTAAATAATATGTGATGTATTGATTTAGACATTCTCCACTATCTTCAGAGTGGAGTTTATTAACTTCTTAATAGGTTGTTTCTCAATATAAATATTTTATTTCATTAATTTACCAAAAAATCTAACATATTCCTCATTAATTAGAAATATCCATATCTAACAAATTCATCAGTAAATTTTATCAAGTATGAGTATAGACTACATGACTCAATTGATAATTTCCCACACACATCAGTACAAACTAATTAAATAAGCTCATAAGCCATATCACCTTTCCCACTAAATGGGGACATGGCTATATCCCTTGTAATCATGTGTGACATAACAATTTTTTGGTTTAAAATAATTTAAACTTCCATATTAACGTAATTTTTCAATGAATTTCTCATCTACATGACTTAATGGGGGATACCTATATTTGGTGTGGTATGGTGCGTAATAAGTATCATCATTATCGATTTCCATTACCTGGTTTGTGAACTACAATACATAATGACCATAATTTAAAATTTTCTTACCATAACAAATACGATAGTTTTAAAACAAGAGAAACTGATTTCCAATGTTGAAAATAAATACCTGATCATTACAAAAGTAACATTAACTCAATTTTATTATTATAGATATACATCCCCTCGGAAAATATAAATAAATATAACCAGTTTCTCTATTTGAATACATATTTTATCACCACAATCTATAATTAAAAACAAAATTTAGAGAAAAATATATTCCACTTGATAGTAAAAACAACTATAGATTTCCCTTTCTTCTTTGGATGTGTGCATTTTCTCTTCATGTGTCCTTTTTGTTCACATGAAAAATAGAAAGCATCATATTACATTTCATTTCCCCTAATGTTCCTCTTCATGTAAGGGAATGAAGAGTATTTGGGATTAATTCTCTATGATTTCTCTTTCAATTTAATTTATTATAAGTATAAAAGGACATTCATGATTTATATCCTTATCTACATTGATAATAAGAGCATGAAAAACTGGTAGGGACTTCTCAATGATGTTCATATATAAATTTCCAAGAAATCTAGACATTCTTTCAATGAGTGATACTAAAATTAGATATCTTCCTGGTTCTGTGGTGATATTTTAGCCTATAACATATATGTTTTTAATGTGTCCAATGATATTTACATCATGAGACACAACTCGGAAGCCTGCTCTAATATTTCTCTTAATGAGCACACTAGATATCTTAAACCATTACTTTCAATATCACATCTAGTAAAGTACATAGAGTTTCTCAACAATGTTATATTCATCATTTTTTGTGATACTTCTTCAGTTCACCAGACATAGAGTCATATATAAAACAATAAACATTATTCATGTCACCGTATTTGTTTTCTAGAAAGGAAACTCGTACTCACTTTTCTGCTTTGAAGGAAGATAATAAATTGAGTATTAATGCACATAAGATTAAAATTTTTATCAATTTCCAACCCGGAGGTGTCTAAATCACTCTTGGAAGTTACTACCAGTTAGAAGGTTTCCTTTCTCTAGTATTGATTGTAGGGATAATGGGGATGATAATATTTTATTTTATTAGGAAATTAAAAAGAGAATATTATTATTAGTTTTCTTGATTTCAAAATAGGTGATATGTAATAAATTATTTGTTTTTATTAAATATCATATAATTTTATCATGTCCCAATATCCCTCACCACAAAAATCAGAATGTATAGTTGCTTTAATATTTCAATGGAAAGGAACCACATTTAATTTCTAAATGATCCAATGTATAACCATGAAAACCATAAGAATGTAATTAAGTATTTGATCTTTTCAATTGTATAATTGTAGCTCCATGATCCGTTAAGAGGATTACCCTTTGTAGAAATCCAAACATATATTTCCACAATACATGCCTCTAAATTAATATAGAACATACTTTGGATATTAAACTCAATATATTTTTGGTCCACTAAAACCAATACTCTTATGAGAACTCCCTATTAAAAGTAAGTGTATAGAGATTGTCCATTTCTTACCCATAGTTCAATGGTTTCTTTCTCAATAATGAAATGAAGGATGTATTTGGAATTAATATTCAATTTATGGATTTAAAATTAATAGTGTATAAAGTTTATCTTGTTTTATTCTATAAATTTCTTATTAATATTATATAGATTTTACATAATTTATTAAACATATTGGTTAAATAATTAATTCATAATTAATTTATTTAATTTCCATCATTAAATTAAATTAATTTATTTATGTGACTACGATCATGCATACATAAAATAAATAATTCAAATATAGAAGAAAATAGATAAATTAATTGGCATGATCATGATCTCATCTAACAGCTGATTTAATGAGAAACATTAAATCATCCTATGAACATGAGGATTATCTCCATTTTCCATTCATGGAATGAATAGTAGAATTACAAATTTATATAGGTGTATCACTTAGTTAGAATAATCATGGCTCTAAATTTATTTACCTCCAGAAGCCTTCAAATAAACCATTACTTATATGTATTTATTACTCACAGATATATGAGGGGAAGAAAAGGATTGGTTAAAAGGGAACACATAAATATTCTTGGATACACATGACATACAAAATTATGAAATGAGGGATGAGTTGTAAAACATCATTTAAAATAGTATTAAATAATAACAAACCCAGGTATTAAATAAAATAAAATAAATTCTAACACAGATATTGGTCTTCGTAAATTTCATGATCATTCATATACGCAACGAATATGAAAATTAACAAGCTATCATAAATTTCATTATTCCTTAATTATTATTAAGATAAACATTATTTCTTTAATTAATTGATAAATTAAATAATTAATTCCCTTTCATCATAATGATCATCAAATCTTAATTAGAGATACCCATAATTTATAGCAGTCATTAAATATTAATGAGAGAACTAAAAATTACATATTAATTTTAATAAATTAATTAATCATTAAATATTCTTTAATACAATATTTAAATGATAAAACACACATTTTTATTCCAATATTTAAAATAATATATTAATGTTGTAATATTTCTATATAAATTAATTTTTATTTATAACCTTTAATTAGAGACTACATAGTGTGTGCAGTCTAGCCACATGATGTGTGCCTCAATTGTCATGTATCTAAGTCACACCCCAAGGGTTTCTCCATGTTAACATCTCTAAACTACACTGTGTGTACATGTCAGCTACACAACATGTATCCAGATTCAGTGTTCCATGCTTCCCAGGTCAACACATGGTGTGAAATAAATGCACCACATGTAATTAACTTCATGCTGTATTAGGTATAACGTGCGTTGCCATACCACATGTACTTCAGATACACATTGTGTAATGTCATTTTACTATCCAATGATTTATAACATCCTAAATGAATCTCTGATCATTCATCATATATTTTTAAACCATTAAAATAATGAAATACTTAATAAAAATGATTAACATGTCTAGGAATGTTAATTCAAATAGGATTGAAGATTGAATAATAAGAAATGAAAATTAAACCATGGTTTTATGAATCTATAATCATTTAAATAATAATAAATATAAATGTGACTGCTTTGATAATGTTTATTTGTTCTGGGCATAGTAGAAGTGTGTGGTTGTTGGTGAAATATTAAAATTTCTTTTAATAATCAGTCGGTGAAACCATGAATGAGTATATTTCATGTCAAATAATAATTAATTTATTTATTATATAGAGAAATAAAGAGAGGGGATTATGATCATTATTCATTTTATAATTCATTGATTCCGAAAATCCTTTTCAAATTTACATCATACCAATGTGACGATCAAATGATTGAATCTCTCTAGTGGTGATCCACACATGCCCCAATTATTTAAAATCAACACCACTAGATCTTTGGGTTCTAGCATCTAGAAATAAATATCTTTCATTGTTCATTATTGATTACCCATTATTTTCTCCTGAATATATTTATCTTGTGTTTCTCATTCATGAGAGGGAGAAATATGGAGGGGTTGATATAAAATTCCTTGTGCACAACATTTCTTTATTCTATATAATTTGTGCAATACAAAATAGAAATAACCATATATTTATATAGTTATATTTTAGGATAAAATTTTATTTAATTTCTTGCAGTGCATTAAATAAAACATAAAAACTATTAATAAAACCAATCCTACATAATAGTATTATAATTATTTTTTGATGATATAACAAATGATAATTGGAAAATAAAATATACTATCATGAAGATAATTATTTTACGACTAGATGTGGTCATTGTTCGTTCGATCTCCATGGTATTGATTCAATTCACAAAAAAATTATTTTATTCACAAGTAAATATTACATTCAAATAATAGAGAATAAATATTTTTTAAAAACTAAATATTATAAATGAAACTATTTATACATGCATGTTAGTGAATAAATATATATTTAATTTCTCAGATAAATAAAAAAATTATTCCTCAATCATTTGTAAAAAATGTAATATATTAATTAAATTAAAATATAATTTAATTCAGATCAACAAAAACACTTTGCGTGTGACCCTTTGGATTCCTTCTAATTTTCATTAGACATTCATTCCCAAATTCAACGACTCATGTCTAGCAATAGTAAAATGAACCCAAAAGAAATAAATTAATTTCATAATGATTAATTCTGCATATGAACATTCACAGGGTAATATAATCCATTTATCTCAATATGAAACAATTCAAATGGGCCTATAATGGTTGTTTCCATCTCACGTGCTCTCGCCCACGGGTTTTCTTCCCTCTAGAGGTCATGAATTCTATACTCATATTAACTTCCACATATCCCTTTAACTCCTCCTTATTTCTACCAGGAGGCATCATACCATGTCTGTTGATCATTCTATTAAAGGGGTCCATGTTTTTCCCTATTTCTAATTTTGGATAATTTTTTTAGGTGGGTTCTCCAATGTAAGAATGTTGTAGGGTCATCATCATTTTCCCACTCATTATGATGTTATAGAGGGTGACCTCAGGATGTCTCAGGGACATGGAAATTACTTTTCTTGTTCTCCCCTAAACTCTCGTGACATGTCCATATATGTTAATTTTATGTTCTCCATGAATTGTTTCATAGATTCATTTTTCCTATCACCATATAGTCTAGAGATCTATAAATGAATCCTTCAATGTTGTTCACTCTCCAATGGTGAATCCTTTATAGGGCACAATTATTGATTTTGGACCCATTTTATACTAATTTTTTTAGTGTTACTCATTTTTTCCACTATATCTAGACTTCGATTATATAGTATCCATTACCATTTTCCCCATATCTCTCATCGAAGACCCCACTTTGGTCTTTTTTGACGGCTTCCTCATTAATTTAGGAATTCCTATTGACTTCTGGCATAGAGGTATGCTTGGGGATCTATGTTCCAGTTGGTTCAGTGTGGTCATTTAAATCTTGCAATGGTATTCATCAGTTCATTAGTGTTACGTGTTTCTAGTGGATAGGTTGCATCAGAATTAGTTGGTCGATAGATTTTTGGATTCCATCCCCTATTGTCGATGCTCTTTGTGGACAATGTTCCTTTTGATTATTTTCTGTGTGTCTTCGGTGTTGGCATTGGTCATGATGCATGGTCAATGATCGCGGTGTTTCTAGATTTTAGTTGTTCCTTAGGGTCATGATTCTAGGTGTTGGGAGATTAAGGTGTGTGCAAGGTGGTGATGGATTGGTGAGGAAATCAATGTGCTACCTCAGTTTTTTTGTAGGGGTCCTATCTTGAGTTGGGTTCCTTAGCCAACCTATTTTTTTCTATTCTTTATGTGGTTGTTCTTCATAATTTTTTATTCCTTGTATAATTTTTCAAATATTATATAACCATATTCATTTCATTTCAAAATTTTAATAATTGTTTGGTAATAAATTTCTCATCAAGAATGTTGCACATATGTGTCACCAACCTATATTCTCAAAATTGCATTCTTTGACTATTTTAAATAATCACATCATTACACTATGTCAATGAAATTTAGAGGAGCGGTTATATTTCCATAAATGGGTTGAGATATAGGCTTTCATATAGATGGAAGGGTCAAATCCTCCCTCCAAATATCCATTAATGAAATGTAACTCATGACAAGCCAAATATATCTAACATCTCCATGAACTATTTGAGTCATGTTTTACAAAATACATCTATATACATGTTTTGTAACATGATTTCATGATAATAATAATTTATAATGGACATTAAACATACATGCAGGTAGACATATTTGATGACACCAAAACAATCATAAATCATACTTGACAGTTTATTCTCAAAATCTCTCATCATGGAGATTACAAAGTGTGAAAATAATGAGAAAAAGTTCCATATACTTACGAGTACTCACACCTACCAGTCTATGTACTATATGTCCCATCGTAGTACGTTATAAAATAATATATTTTTTTATTAATATTTTCATTGAACATCATGTTTCTCATCATTATGGTGAATTGTGATGACCTTATAAATGCAGCATACACTTTGGGAAAATACTAAATTAGAGTCATGTGTAAGGACACACAATATATAATAATTAGTATTATTAATATTCAATATAGCACAGAGATATAATATAAAAGTACAAATAGGTGGTCCCAGGAAACCAACTCGAATAATAAATAGCACTAAATTAAAAAACTATAAACTAAAAATATAAATGATATTCGAAAACAATTTTGTCTCGTATATTTACTACACTAAACATATAGTTTCCAGATATATCTATGCACACTACCAACACAATCTATAACATGTCCTTATGACTTTTGGTTCCTCCCCTTCCCCCTAGCCATTATATTTGTCTCATTCCACCTAACATGTTGTTTATGACCAATGAATTGGATTTATCCAGTGCTTCCCTTTATCAATGCTAAAAATATTCTTATAATTGGATTAAATTTTTCATCACATAAAAAATAACTAATACAAGGAACTTTTATTAGTGTTAAATATTTAATAATAATATTAATCCTTTAAAACACTTTTATATGAGTTTATAAAATTTCTATCTTTATCTATTACATTTTTAGTGCTGATAACAGGTACTTTTAATTGTTCTATTCTTAGCACTGATAAATGTTTTTCTTTTAGTATTAGTAAAATTTATTTTTTTACCGTGATAAAATGTATATTTACTAAAAAAGTTAATTTATATATAAAAATAATATATTAATATATTAAAATATTTATACTTATATAAATATAATATATTTTTAAAATATGATTTATATAAGGCTAAATATTCATTTATAGTTAATGTTTATGATATTTATTAAATAATAGATTTTAAAATACTTATAAATAAAATATTAATAAATAATTTGATAATTATTTCCAATTAATAGTTATTAATTAATTTGTTGATCTTTTTCTATTTTTATATTGTAATTAAATGACTATTAATTGGATATAATTATAAAAATATTTATTAATATTTTATTTATAAGTATTTTAAAATGTATTATTTAATAAATATCATAAACGTTAACTATAAATGAATATTTAACCATATATAAATCATATTTTATAAAATATTTTTATAAATATTTTATAAAATATGATTTATATAAGGATAAATATTCATTTATAGTTAAGGTTTATCATATTTATTAAATAATACATTTTAAAATAGTTATAAATAAAATATTAATGAATAATTTGATAATTATATCCAATTAATAGTCATTTAATTACAATATAAAAATAGAAAAAGATCAAAAAATTAATTAATGATATAAAATAATTTGAAAATTTGAGTCTAACATCAAATTGGTATAAATTTTAATCCGTGTGTTTGTTTGAGATCTACCACATATCCAGATGAGTCTCTCAAAAATAAACACGCCATGGTCAATAAAGAGTAATTGATTCATCATTTTCGTGGGGGAAAATTACCATAAATCCTCAAAAGGTGAGTTTTCTGTGACGGTACGTAATTTTTTAACATTTCATGGAATTCAATATTTTTTTAATGGAGGGTTATTATATTTTTTGTCGAGACTAAATTCATTTTAATTGTTTACGCTCATATGGATATTATGTTGTTCAATTTTTATTATTTTCCATAATTTAAAATTATTTATATTCAAATATTTAAATATATATATATATATATTTCTATATATTCACTTACAAATATTTAATTTTATAAAGAAATATGTCTACAAATTTAAATATAAAATATCTTTATAAATATATAATGAAAATACAAATAAAAAATATCCTCCATTTTATTTAAAATGAAAATATATTTATATTTATATACCTATATAATGTGTCTTCCTGTGTATATATATGTGTATCTATATTAAATGGATGATATATGGTACATATATTTTAATATATTTATATATATTTATATAAATATTAAAATAGGTTATTTGTAAATATATATAAATATTTATGATTATATTTTTAGATACACATATTATATATATATATATGTTGTATAAATGTATGCATATATATATATATATATATATATATTTATTAACACAAACACAAAAATTATTTTATAAATGTATCTAAAATAGTCAAATAAATACATATTAATATATGAATAAATATAAGGATAAAAATATAACTGTATATAACATAAACTGGAGGGAAAATAGAAATAGAGGAGGAGAAAAGGTGTAGGCAAGTGATGGTGAGGTCGCAATTTCAAAACCATGTGATGTCTGGATTGTAATGGAGGTTGAAGGGGATCCTAGAATTTTTAAATGGGAGGATCATATCTTTGATAAAGGGGACGTCGATCATTGATAAAATCCACCATATAATGTTATTTTTTCTTTTAAAAAATCAATGTTAATAAAAAAAATCTAGTTGTGCATTTCTCTGTGCTTTTAATATAGCACTGATAAAGTAACTTCTTATCAGCCCGAAAAAACATTGATAAAAGGAATATTGTATTAGTACTAACAGGGTATTTTTCAATAGGGGTATTTTGAATAACAACCTATTTTCATCCCTCATAGACCTCTTTGGTCTTGGTAGGTTTTTGAAAGTTATATGACCACATACAAGAAATTATTAGACCAAATTTCGTTATTATATGTGCCCTTTACTCTATAGATATTTTGTTAATGTATATTTTTATGTTGTTTTTTACAAAAGATATTTGTTTCACACTGATTTTATTTCCTCAAATAATTGTTTAATATATGTTTGTAATTAAATTAATTTATATATTTAAATTAATTTCATTATAATTATTGTATTATTATTTTTGAGTAATTGTTTCTTTATAATCAACACATTTTGGAGACATATTTTTTTATTTCATTATTATATAATTATTGTAATTTTATATAATTTCATTATATTATTTTGAGAAAATTATGGTATATAATTACTAGTTAGTCGAATTTTATATTTATTTTTATTTATAATTGATAATAGACATAGCATATTAAAAATAATATCATTTAAGTGTATAAAAATTAATGAATAAAATAAATATATTTTTAAATTTACGTTTTTAAAAATTTCATTAGAAAACCACTAAACGGTTTTTTTATTTTATTGTCTATGCAAATTACTTTTTATTTTATGTATTATTAGTCAGTAAATATTTAGTACAATTCTTCTACATTTAAAATATTAAAGAATTTTTTTGTTATTTTATCTTATAATAGTTCTATTTATTAATTATAAATCAATATCTTTTTCTATTTTAAAATTTTCAAGAATAAAAAAATTGGTGCTACTGTTAGAAAGTTTAATATTTTGGTACAAAAATTTTATTTTATGTATTGTCATCATCATTATTAATTATTTGATGTTGAGCATCATATTTGGATATTCAATCTATTATTAAGTAAAGGATTTTCCATAGAAACATTTTTCTAGATTCAGTAAATGAAATAGAAAAATGTAAAATTAATTAATCAAATAGATTTTATAAGGAATATATGGAATGGAAAATACTTTCCATCACCATTACATGATGAGTTTACCAGGAATATATTTGTTTTCATTGTATAAAATTAGAAAATATAGAATAATCCTCAAAGAATACTATGAGGTAATATTTAATTTTTAATTGTATTTTAAGATTTATATGATCTTGGCCCAATATAGGGATAGGATGATTTATGTCACAAAAAGAGTTTTTTCTGGAAACAACAAATGTAACCAATAATCCATGAACATTTGATACATCGTGGTAATGATCAAGGAACATTACCAATCAAAATATGATGGTGAAAAAAACCCCAAAATCAAAACAAAAAACATTGGGATTTATTTCACCCTTGAAATCCATAACCAAAACATGGATTCCACACTAAAATACACAATGAAAAATCTATACATCAGACGGCTATGAATATAAGTAAAGTGTTTCAAAAAAATTTACTTCAAAATAGTGTATACTGCAATATAAACGAAGATACCCCATAATTTGGGAAATGAAAACAATGAGCATCACTATATAAAATAGTTCAAAATTAAATCCAATGAATAAAAAGATTATAAAGGATAATCACAAAGATAAAAAAAACCAAATATAACTCATTACTTAACATCTTCGCATGACCCATAGGTTATGATCATCGTCACAATACAACCATATTGACAAACTAACCACCTAAGACTTAACGGTAACCAAATCCAAGGAACCTGAATAGTATCATAAGAGTTTCATATAGTGAATGAAGTATATTGGGTGTGGGTGGAACCAATCCCAGTAATATGTCACCAATGATTTTTCTAAAATTCCTTGTGAAATAAATTTAATTAATTATAGATTAAGACTATATAAAAAAATTTAAAATAAATAAAATTAACAAAAAAACAATATACCAAAAAGTAATTAAAATTTAACGTCCCCTTTTTATTAAAAAATATAATCAATTGAAAATAATATGTTAAAGAATTAAATTTTCATTAAAAGCATCCATTTATTTCTCAATTCCAAATAACAATAAAAATACCCTTTTCAAAAATAATTTTGAAAAATTTAAAATAATAATTCCAATATCAGAATTAATAAAAATAAACAATAAGGAATGATATATCCAATGACATATATGTATAAAAGTATTGAGAAAAGTTTTCAATTCAATGAATGCTAATCAAACTCTGGGATATAAGGAATCTTATTACTTGATAGAATTTTATCTAGTATCATGGTAACCACATTATTTCTAGAGGTATTAAAACCCTTGAATGTTCCAAATACATGGGACAAACTACCAACCTATGTTGCATCTAATACAAGACAACCACTCAATTCCACTCACACCCAATTCCTTGGGTGAACGTCCATAGACTAGATGATGTCAATCTTGGAGACATTATACATAGGGTGGTATAATAGTTTAACCTATTTCTAGAATTATAAATAAGTTCCAAGGGTTCCCATGAATGAAATAATAGGAGGTTACCAATCAAACAAGTAACATGATTAATACAATGAAATTATATATATCTCAACTCACCAATAACAACCTCACATAAAAAACCCCATTCAACATTATTTAATTTTTATAATATTCCAAAAAAAATAATGGTAAAAATAATGGTTCACAAACAAACATCATCAAAAAAAATTTACAAGCTGATAAATTATCCCACGAAAATGAGAAAAAATGGATAACCAGAAAAAATAAAATAGAAATGGAACCACGAAGTGCACCACAATTTGGTCCAGTTTCGGGTATCCCCATGAGGACATCTGACATGATTGAACACCATTGTGGGCCCATTACCTATCATCATTTAAAAACCTCCCATGTTTTGATCCACGGTGTAGTGACACCATCTACTTCTCACAAGGGACACCCTCTAGCCAAAACACCAATAAAAACTCCAAACATAAGAATTTCTACCAACCCTATTTACCATATAGAAACATATTAACCAAAACTAACAAGTAAAACCCCCATTAAAAGGGTACCATAGTGTGGTGAGGTCACCCAACCTAAAAACCCCTATAAATTTCAAAATTATTGATGAATTATGATTTTTTTGGAAATCAAATAAATTTAAAAAAATTAATATATATATATATATATAATATATGACACATTAGTATATATAAATTCCATCATCATGGAACATTCATCCCAGAATAATTATCTACATAGTTGGATATATAAGACGAAATTTATTTAAAACAACACATAAAATACGTGTGTGGGGTAGAGAAATGAAAAAATTTCCAAATGTAGAAAACCAACAAATATAAAAAATTACATAAATAATTATATTTCTCCATGAATACCACTATAGGTTCTTCTATAATAAAGCTGAATGGTATAGAAATCGATCATATGAAAATAAACCATTCTTGTTTCATCAAAAAATTAAAAATTACCATGATTCCCAACTAAAAAAACATCATCAAAAATCAAAATTTCCACAAAAAACTCATAAAACCACAAATTATCACAAAATTCAAAAACTGTTGAGAAAATAATTTTGAACCCCAAATAAACTCTAAGGAGAAAAAAATCCTCAAATCAATAACCAAAACCAAAACCATAAATAGTAAGCCTTAATATGAAACTACATAGGATCTTGACATCATGCCACTACACTCACTAGGTGAAATTCGACACCCCATCCCAGATCACCTTCCCATGACTAAAAAACAAATAGAAAATTGATCAAACATGTTGTTTACTAGCCATAAGATAAAAAAGACCTAGTTACCCAAGAAAGTATGGAATGGTCTACCATGTTCAAAACATCATGAAATGAATCTTGAAATTGTGACATCAGAAACACACAACCAAACAATAGGAAGATGAAAATAATTAAAGAAATTACAAAAATGTACAAATAATCCACTACAAACCATAGAAATATATATATAATAAACATATAATTGAAGATAAATATACCAAAATTTAAAATCTCCCAAAACTATAATACAATAAAGGATTTCATTTTAGATATTTTAAGATACATAATTTTTAAATATGGTGCAAAAAAACACTGATGATAATCTTTCAGATATTTCTTTTAAAAAAATTATCATTCATAGGGGATGTACAATAAAATAATATTTTATGTGTATTATTTTACTCTTTATGGAAGTCCCACATCAATCATATCATTAGAATTAATCTCATCCAAATATGTCCTTTAACTACGTAGGGCATCCCAAAAAATGCATACTGTATTTGTATTACCACCCACTACGGACAACTTTTATATTCAACTTCTAACACAAAATCACTCAAATAAAATCATTAATTTCAGGAAAATCCAGTTTCTATCAATAAAAATAAAAGATTAGGATTAAAACCTATATATAGGAAATAATCATTCAAATCATTATTACTGACTATCTCACGGTAGGATCGAATAAGTCTAAGAAATACTAGAAATCATTCTTTAGTAACCTCTCACCCCAAAGAAGAACCATAAATTAAATTAAATATTCCACTTTCAAATCCATTTTAAAATTCATTTGATTATATGATGAAATTAATAACTATTAGGCCATTCCCTCATATTGCTTAGAAGAAGAAACAATCTCCCATGAAAATATGTTTGGTTCTACAAAAAAGTAAACAAAAACCATCTCCCATTGAACCTTGTATGTTTAAATAGATGTGACTCCTCCCTCACTCTCTTAAATTAACTTCATGGACTCCTTATGTACTTGGTCACCATGAAAGAATAAGATATGATGATTCAAGAATACTATCATGTTGTTTAGGTTCAAGAATGATCCAAATTCCACCACTCGATCTTGATATTTTTTTGTCACTGAGTAGAAAACCCCGTCAAAATAATGATAGGTTCCATCCTCAGGATTGTCCCCATAAACAGAATCAATTTATTTTAACGGATAAAAGTTCAGTATATTTTATATACACAATACATGATTCCCAATTAGTCTATGTTCTATAAATCATTCATGAAACACAGTCATAAATCAAAACAATTACCAAAAACAATAAACAATATCAAACACACAAATTGTTTCCCTAATAACGTAAATAACTCGTCAATGTTATCATTTTATTAATAAAAATATTATTTTAAAATATAAATTTAAATAGAATTTCCATATTTCATTATAAAGTCAATATCCTACAAACACTGTTCTCCCGCATCTGGATACAATCAAAATATTATAATTTTTAAACGAAACATTGATTCATTTTGAAGAACCTATACCCAATTTTGAAAAAATATAATAAAATATTAAAAAAACACCCCATTAAATTCCTTTCAATCATTATAATATAGTTTTGAATGAATGAAAATCATCTTAATGGAGATGGTAAAACAAAAAGTCAATGCATGTAATAATTTCAACCTCAACAACATCACCTTCATAATAAAAACTACCATATTGATTGTCATACCATTTTATAACACCAATGGGTTAACCTAAGACTAAATGGGAAGAAAAAAAAGAGTTTTATAGGAATAAATATGTTGATGGTTTCGTTTCACGGGATTATGAAGAATGAAATAAGATCATTAATTTTTTGTAGACCATCTACGTAGGAATGGCATGGTTTACATGAATTAATTGGCTAACTATAGATCCTTGGTTGTTTTACCACTTCTATCATGAGAGAACATTGAGAACCTAGAAATAACTATTATACTCATTATGAAAAAAAATTTCAACCTTAAATATCAAAATCCATTGAATATATTTTAAAAAGTAAAAATAATGACATATGTCCAGACCAACTATAGAATGCTGAGGTTTGATGTTGAAAAGATATAGCCAACCTGAAGTTCCCATATCAGTGGAATCACTGAGAGGGGGAGGGGGTGAATCAGTGATCCTTTTAAACTTTTTACTAATTGATTATTTATCAATTAAACCTATATGGATTTTTAAGGCCTCGATCTACTCTTCTTGTATCTCTCGACCTTTCCTCGAGTGATGCAGTAAATGTAAAGGCATAGGACACAAGGATTTACAAGGTTCGTCTCCAAAGGCCTACATCCTTGCCATGTTGGTTAAATGCCCCAACATGGTTTCTCCACTATAATTCTGTTAGTAATTACAATGGTCAATATAGAGTCACACTGTATCTCTCCTAAGCCCCACTTGAGGTTCTTTATACTGCATCCCACAGTGTAACCAAAGTTCCACTGGCCTACTTTAGCTTCCACCAACAACTTCTCCACCTTGAGTCTCACAGGTGGTCTTCTTCTGGCTCCTCGAGTCACACGAGTAGCTCTTCTTATTTTTAAGCTCTTCAAGAGTCTTCAACAGCCTTGGATAAGGTCTGATGGCCTTGGTCACTTCTACTGATCACTTGTGGTGACCATGACACCTCTTCTTTTATCGGGCTTTATCTCCATCTTCTAAGGATGACCTGACCTCTGTCATCAAAAATCTTGATTGGAAAATTATGTTCTTGCACTGAGTATGCCCACTCAATCTTCTTGGTCTTCTCAACTACTGAAAAACACAGATAAATGATGTCTTTAACTTTAGTCTAGCTTTAGTCTCTCTTAAATTCAACTTCATGCACTGAATGCATGGCATCTCTAAATCTTCATGCACCGATTGCATGGCTTCTCAATATTCATGTATGACTTGCATGGAATCTGAAATATCTTCAAGAACCTTTGTTCCAGGACTTCTCAAATGCACACACACAAATGATTCTTTATTTACATGTTCATGGGCATGAAATAATGCCTGCACTCCCCTTTTCTTCTTGGTTTGATAAACCCTCAATGTAATCTCTTTCAGAACACATGCCTTCTTCTTGTAGTCACACTTTTTTTTCTTTCTCACACACACCAAATTGTGTGTTGTTCTTTAGTGTGAATTTTTCCTTCTCTTTTACTTCTCAAGGTTTTCACCCACTATTCCACTTATTCATACAAGAAAGGACATGCATGTATCTTCTTCCTTCACATGGGCACACACAAGAGTTATGGTCTCCTTCTCTTGTGCACACACTAAGGATTAGGCCTTCTTGTTTCTTTGCACACACATACACACTCAGAGATGGTGTGGCATTCCTCCACTTGCACACACACAACCAAGATATGTTGTGGTATTCCTCTCCACATTGCAAGTACACTCCTTCATCAAGTAAATCACACACAATCCGAATAATTATGTGGATGTTGTAAGTGTGAGTTTTTCTGCTCAAGAGGTTAATAAAGCCTCGGCCTCATGCATTTATTCTTCTTTGTGAAAATACAAGGCCTCGGGTTCTCCTTATTTGTGCAATACAAGAGTGCACAGTTCTTCTTCTTTGACCAAAACAGGAGGACACTAGTTCCCCTCCTTCGTGCTCCGGGTGTGATAAAAGATTCTTCACAGAACCTAAGAGGTTTGTGGTTCTGTCTTCGCAGGAGAAATACAAGGGTGTAAATACACCAATTGTTTTTCCCGCGGGCTACTCCTCACAGAGACAGGGCGAGGGTTCGAAGAACCTGTCGCGCGCTTATGGGATTCTTCACACAGAGGGTGCGGATCACCTCTTTCGCGAACCAAGAGGGTTCACACTTGTTCTATTCACGCAAGGGATGTACGGCTTATTTCACAAACAAAAGTATTCCCCCATCTCCTTCGCGCAAGACCTGTGTGGGACACCTTCACGCAAGGAATGCATTAGACTTCTCCTCTGCACAAGGGATGTGCAGGATACCTTCGCGTAGCACGTTTGCACGGAATCCTATGCCCTTCGCGAACTAGTGGGATTCGTGGTTGCTCTTTTTATTTGGAGAAACAAGACCTCTCTCTCAATGATGGCAGCAGAAAAACCTCATAAGAATGCTCCTCTTTTTATAGGCGAGGAGATCAATCGAAGCCGTGGGGTCCAAAACATTTAATGCCCAAAATACATTCCTTTGAATCACCGATATATTCGGTTCATTAAAATCATTCATCCTGCGTTAAAGATATCCCTCGTATCATGGATGTTTCCTATTTTTTTAAACACATGATCCTTCGTTCTCGTTGTGTGCATAAAATGCATGCATTTATGAACATATTCAAAGACTTTCCTCATACGTCGAACGGGAAGTGCACCCTCGACAACTTCATTTTCCTCGGGATCCCCTGAATTTCTTCATCTCATTTCATGCATGAAACTTTTAACGCATGCATGTATTCGGTTCGTAAAAATGATCACCATGTAGTTTTTTTCATCATCAACGCTAGCTGGGAGCTCCATCTCCCTTTCTTGGGAGGCTCTGGATCGCGGGAGGGGTCGCGGGGAGTCCTCAACTCGGTTAGAGAGGTAGGAGACGACTCCAGTGTCTTTGGATCTCGTTTAAAGATCTCAGATGGTCAAGATTATATCCCAGTATCACATATTATATGGACGGAAGTGATCAGACGCCTAATCGGATGAGCGGCCGAGATTTCCTCCGTGTTTTAAAAACTCATCCCACATCGAAACGTGCCGTGTTTTTTTTGCGGTTTAACAACCAGCTCCTCCCATCCTCGGTTCAGAATTCTCCTCTCCCCCCTGCGCCCACTCTGCTCCTCCGGGCGAGCTCTAGCACCCACTATACTCCTTCATGGGTGAACCCTTGGCACCCACGTTGCGCGAGCATGACCTCTGCTTGGATCGGGCTTACACACGACCCAGACTCTTGCAGTATGGCACTACCAAGGCCTCCTCATGGGCATGGTGACCTAGTCCCACATGTGCCTTGGGTTGAAGCTTGGGTAGCTAGCTCGTGGGCAGGCCCCATTTTTTTCATAAGCTCCACCTTGTATACTTGGTTAAATTACCATTTAAGAACAAGCAAACATCAAGAAATTCTTCTCTTCTTCATTATAATTCCATACTCTTTCTATCTTCCTCAACATCTCTTCTTCTTCTCCTATTAGGAGATATAATTCCCAAGAAACACTCAAGTATTTTCATCAACTATTAATCATAAATCACTTGATCTTCAATTTTCTTTTTTGATCCAATAATTGATGAGGTTAGATCATTTCAAAATCCTCATGCACTAAGATATTGTGCATGGTCTTCTTCAAACCACTTCATCCACTTAGTAGCTGTTTATGGTTCATTTCATCAGTTCATCCACTTCGAGGTTGTGGATGGATCCCTTCTCCATTCCCCATCCACTTAGTGATAGTGGATGGCACTTCTTTATCTCCTCATGCATTGTGAAGACAATGCATGGACATCTAACAATGTTGTGACATTGTATCTTCTTGATAAAAGTTCTTTGAACTTAAGATCAGCTCTACAATCGTCTGATTTTGTAAAGCTTCTTCAACCATTATTCCTAAAGCTTTATCACTCTTCAAGCTCACTTCATCAGTTAGCACTCATTGACAGGTTATTGACAACACATGAAATGACTTGGGCACAACAATCTCCCCCTATGTATTTGGTTGTCAATACTCCTATGCACACATAAAAAAATGTCACAATGTGTGTGCTGGTGATTTCTCCCCCTTATTGGCCAACAAATGCAAAGGGATGGTGTGGTTCTCTTCAAAGAGACTTTAGTAAATCATCTCTAAGTCTACTTGGGAAAACCCGATGTAGAGAACAAGAGTAATGTAACAAAGGAATTCAATGTTGTCCACAATTAACTATACATTTGAGATCATGCATAGGCTTCAAGGGGTTGAAATTTTTCAGATATATCAATGATTTTCTAAATCCTGCACATACTTCACAAAACTCATTAGAAAGTTCATGTGAAAAGATAAAGCTCCCCCTTTCATCCATTTGCCTTCAATAAATTACTCCCCCTTAATTGACATGTTAAATAAAATTAATTAACAAGGGATGAAAGTGTGATTGGAATACCTACATTCTTATAAAGATGATATGAATCTCAAAAGATCACCTTCTACAGATTGGCTCCCCCTCGATGGGTGCAATCCATTTTGTCCATACCATTCTCAATTTGTGAATGATCATCATCTTCAATTCCCTTGAAATGTAACCATATGTATATACTAATGATTAGGGAATAATATGGAACCTCCTTTTTTCATCAGTTTGAACAACAAGGTTGATAAGATTCTCTAATCCATGATTTTCCACATTCTCCATTCTTCACACTTGAACATTTTATCTTCAATGATGTTTGTGATGGTGTGGATTTTAACACCTCTTAGACTTCGTTGTGTATGACTACCCTCTTTCTAAGTTCCTTCGGAGCACTAGAATCTCCTGGTGCAATCTTCATTCTCTTGAAGAATTATTTTTAAGCTGGAATGAGTGTCATGCATTTATTACTAATATGACCAGCTTTATTACACCTCACACACATAACTTCATCTTCATGTGAAATCTTTTGTTTTTATTTTGCACTATCATTGGCATGTTTATTTTCTTCCTTTCTCATTCTTTCCAAATCTTTTGGCCAGATGATTAATATTTCATTTAGAAGTGAGGCTTCAGATTTGGATATTCCACATGGTTCCTTTGATGCTTTTAAGTTACCTTTCATAGGAATCTTATTTTCAATCAATCCCTTCTTCGTCTTCTGGATTGATTGTCATGTTGAGTGCAGTTTAATTCAATTTACTTCCATGGATTGTTTACAATGATCCATGGTATGACCTATATTTCCACATTAGAATCATTTTTTCTTGGTGGTCCTTCTGGATGCATCACCCTTCTTGGATTTGAAATCCATGGAATTCTATTGCTTTTTCAAAATCTTCTTGGGAGAATTTTCAACATTCTTCTACTGGAATCCCAAGGATAATTCTACATTTTTAGCTAGGTTATGTGATCCTCACTTCTTTTCAGCTTTGGAAACATTTGGAGATTGGTATGTATCATTCTTGTGACCACTTCTGCATTCATACTAGATGTTATCAAACATTCCAAATCTGTTTTCAGTAAATAGATGTTTCTGGACCTGTGGATGTTGCTTCTTCTTCTCTGTCTTTCTCCCCCTTGGCATGGGCTTCATTTGTGTTTTTTCATTTAGAGGATTGTACCAGCAATCCATTAAACAATGTCCATACCTATTGAAACACCAACATTGACCAACAAATCTTGTCATCTTGACTTCTTCTGATTGTTGGGTTTTTCTCTTGAATTGCTGTGTTTTTTCAGGAGAGCTCTCTTTCTTCATCTTCTTCATCCATAATTGTTTAGAGTAATTCTTCCATCCTGCACTTTTTGTGGAAACACATTTAGAATCATTAGTACAATATGGAATAAATGGTACCTTATTCTTAGATGGTGTTTCCCTTTCATTAGAGGATTTACTCCTTTTTGAATCATCCTTCTCAATGCACACATGAGTGGAAACATTTCTTCTTTCAGCTGATTGGGAGGCTTCAGCTTTGGGTGATTGCTGATTTTTCAATATCACCTCTAGCTCTAAGTATTTCATGTTGAGAAAGTTATTCTCATCCTCAATAAATCTTATCCTTCCTTCCCAATTCTCTTTCAGTTGTTTCATCTGGTCTTCATGCACATTATTCATTTATTGCAATGAATTTTCATGCTCCTTTACCCTTTTTACATTGTCTTCTAGATGAGAATATTTTAAAACCATTGACACTATGTTCCTCTTTTCCAGTGCATGGAAAGCTTCTTTAAACACTACCTCAAATAATTATTTCTCACAAATGATTCTTTGCAATTATTCAGTGACATCATCAATTATTTCACTACAAAGGGAAATGTTTTCATCCTTAGCCATCACCGGCTTTGTGAGAGTGTTGGTTATGCCAACCCTTCTTTCCAATTGATCTTCCATAGAATTGGATTCTTCTTCTCGCACTAATTTTTCATCTTGATGATCATGGATACTTGTAGAAATAAACATTTCCACTTCCCTGGGGATTGTCTTCCGAAGATATTTGAGTAAATTTAGAAGATCATTTATAATTCCATCATAATCACAACTAGAGAAGGCTTCATCAGAAGAGTGATAAAAGGAATTGTCATCTGTTGTGTATTTCACATTACCATCAATAGAAGGTGTTTCTCTATTAGTAGCAACCATCTTCTTCATTTTCTTGGCATGTTTCTTCTTTCTATTTTTCTGAGTCTTCGCATATATCTCTATTTGAGGTTGTTCACTCATTTCCTCAAATATTCACTTCATAAAGACTCCATTGGATATATTAGAGACAACCTCCCTCTGATACCAATCGAAGATCCCAGATCAGTGGGATCACTGAGAGGTGGAGGGGGTGAATCAGTGATCCTTTTAAACTTTTAACTAATTGATTATTTATCAATTAAACCTCTATGGGTTGTTAAGGCCTTTATCCACTCTTCTTGTATCTCTCGGACTTTCCTCAAGTGATGCAATAAATGTAAAGGCACATGACACAAGGATTTACAAGGTTCGGATCCAAAGGCCTACATCCTTGCCATGTTGGTTAAACGCCCCAACATGGTTTCTCCACTATAATTCAGTTAGTAATTACAACGGTCGATAAAGAGTCACACTGTATCTCTCCTGAGCCCCACAAGAGGTTCTTTATACTGCATCCCACAGTGTTACTAGAGTCCCACTGACCTGCTTCAGCTTCCACCAATGACTTCTCCACCCTGAGTCTCATAGTGGGTCTTCTCCTGGCTCCTCAAGTCACACGAGTAGCTCTTCTTCTTTTGAAGCTCTTCAAGAGTCTTCAACAACCTTGGATAAGGTCTGCTATCCTTTCTCACTTATTCTGATCACGTGTGGTGACCAAGACTCCTCTTCTTTGCTCGGTCTTTATCTCATTCTTCTAAGGATGACCCAGCCTCTGTCTTCAAGAATCTTGATTGGAAAATTATGTTCCTGCACTGTGTTTGCCCATTCAATTGTCTTGGTCTTCCCAACTACTGAAAAACTCAGATAAATGATGTATTTAACATTAGTCTGGCGTCAGTATCTCTTTAATTCAACTTCATGCACTGAATACATGGAATCTCTAAATCTTCATGCACCAATTGCATGGTTTCTCAATCTTCATGCATGACTTGCATGGAATCTCAAATATCATAAAGAACCTTTGTTCTCAGACATCTCAAATGCACACACACAAATGATTCTTTATTTGCGTGTGCATGGGCATGCAATAATTCATGCACTCCCCTTTTCTTCTTGGTTTGATAAACCCTCAATGTAATCTATTTTAGCACACACGCCTTCTTCTTGGATTCACACTATTTTTTTCTTTCTCACCAAACCAAATTGTGTGTTGTTCTTTAGTGTGAATTTCTCTTTCTCTTTTACTTCTCATGGTGTTCATCGACTTTTCCACTTATTCATACATGAATGGAAATGCATGTATCTTCTTCCTTCACTTGGGTACACACAAGAGGCATGGTCTCTTTTTCTTGTGCACACACTAAGCCTTCGTTCTTCTTGTTTCGTTGCACACACACACACACAAACACTCAATGATGGTGTGGCCTTCCTCAACTTTCACACACACAACCAAGAGATGTTGTGGTCTTCCTCTCCACTTTGCAAGTACACTCCTTCTTCAAGTAAATCAAACACAATACGAATAGTTATGTGGATGGTGTAAGTGTGAGGTTTTCTTCTCAAGAGGTTAAAAAAGAATTGGCCTCATGCATGTATTCTTCTTTGTGAAATTACAAGGACTCGAGTTATCCTTATTTGTTCAATACAAGAGTGCACATTTCTTCTTCTTTGAGAAAAACAAGAGGACACAAGTTCTCCTCCTTTGTGCTCCGGGTGTGATAAAAGCATCTTCACAGAACCTAAGGGGTTCATGGTTCTGTCTTCGTAGGAGAAATAAAACGGTGTAAATACACCAATTGTTTTTCCCACGGGCTACTTCGCACAGAGACACGACGAGGGTTCAACGAACCTATCGCGCGCTTGTGGGATTCTTCGCACAGAGGGTGCGGATCACCTCTTTCACGAACCCAGAGGGTTCACGCATCTTCCCTTCACACAAGGGATGCACGGATTATTTCACGAACAAAAGGATTCACCCATCTCCTTCGCGCAAGACCTGCGCGGGAGACCTTCATGCAATGAATGCATGGGACTTATCCTCTGCACAAGGGATGTGAAGGATACCTTCGCACAGCAGGTCTACGCAGAATCCTCTTTCCATCGTGTTCGAGAGGGATTCACAGTTTCTCTTTTTCATTGGAGAAACATGACCTCTCTCTCAATTATGGCAGCAGGAAAACCTCGTAAAAAGGATCTTCATTTTATAGTTGAGGTGATCAATCGAAGCCACGTGGTATAAAACATTGAATTCCCAAAATACATTCCTTTGAATAACTGAGATATTTGGTTCTTTAAAATCATTCAACCTGCGTTAATGATATCCCGCGTATCTCGGATGATTCCTATTTTTTTTAAACATAGGATCCTTCGTTCTCAGTGTGTGCATCACGTGCATGCATTTACGAATGCATGAATAGACATTCCTTGTACGTCGAATAGTCAGTGCACCCTCGGCAACATCATTTGCCTCGGCACCATCAAATTTCTTCATCTCGTTGCATGCATGAAAATTTTAATGATGCATTTATTCGGTTCATCAAAACGATCACCATGCAGTTTTTTCCATCATCAACACTGGTCGGGAGCTCCATCTCCCTTGATCGGGAGGCTCTGGATCGCAGGAGGTGTCGCGGGGAGTCCCCATCTCGATGAGAGAGGTAGGAGACGACTGAAGTGCCGTTGGATCTCGTTTAATGATCTCGGATGGTCAGGATTATAACCCATCACTGCAGATGAGATGGATGATAGAGATTAGACACGTGATCAGATGAGCGGCCTGGATTTCCTCTGCGTTTCAAAAACTCGTCCCACATCGAAATGCGCTGCGGTTTTTGCGCAGTTTAACAACCAACTCCTCCCATCCTCGGTTCAGAATTCTCCTCCCCCCCCTCCGGTGCCGCCTCACACAGGTTCTCTGTGGGCGTGCTTCTCCACCCACTCTGCTCCTCCGGGCGTGCTCTAGCGCCCACTATTCTCCATCACTTGTGCGCCCTTGGCACCCATGCTGCGCGGGCTTGACCTCCACTTGGCTTGGGCTTACACATGACCCGGCCTCCTGTAGGCTGGATCTGCCTAGGCCTCCTCATGGGTGTGGTGACCTACTCCCACATGTGCCTTGGGTTGATGCTTGGGTAGTTAGCTCGTGGGAAGGCCCCATTTTTTCATAATCTTCCCCTTGTATACTTGGTTAAATTACCAAGTATGAAGAAGACTACATCAAGCCATTCTTCTCTTCTTCATTATAATTCTATACTCCTTCTATCATCCTCAACATATATTCTTCACCTCCTATTAAGAGATATAATTCCCAAGAAACTCTCAAGTATTTTCATCAACTATTAATCATAAATCACTTGATCTGAAATGTTCTTCTTTGATCAAATCATAGATGAGGTTGGATCATTTTCAAATCCTCATGAACTAAGAGATAGTTCATGGTCTTCTTCAAACTACTTCATCCACATAGTAGATGTGGATGGTTCATTTCTTCATTGCATCCACTTGGAGGTTATGGATGGATCCCTTCTTCATTCCTCATCCACTTAGTGATAGTGGATGGAACTTCTATATCTCCTCTTCCATTGTGAGGACAATGCATGGACTTCTAACAATGTTGTGACATTGTATCTTCTTGATACAAGTTCTTTGAACATAAGACCAGCTCTACAATTGTATGATTTTGGAATGATTCTTCAACCATCATTCCTCAAGATTTATCACTCTTCAAGCTCACTTCATCAGTTAGCACTCATTGACAGGTTATTGACAGCAAATGCAATCACTTGGGCACAACACAACCAATTCCCCACACCCTCACCATAGTCCTGATGATGATCCTAATATCATTTTTACAAAGACACTATATAAATAGAAATAAGGTTTTCTGGTATCATTTTTTCCCAAACCAATGTAGGTTAACATTGAATTGAGCACCCATGTTAGTTAGTGTAAATACTTGAGGATTTTTCACTATTGTCCTAGGCTAGTGAAAAGTTCTTGGGTATGAGGAAAATAATTTCCATTTATTTCATTATCATAATTGAAAACGAAAAATGATTTACATATATAAATATAGTCTGATAAATTTATATATATGCAATCTACACATATAAATAAATAGTTTAAAACAAATTAATATCCAAACAATGTACATATGAAAAGTAAATAAATGATTAACATAAATATGGATGTAATAGTAATAAGAATCACTATACAACACAGATCAAAATAAAATCCAATGAAAATAAAGTTGATAGAAGATTATCCTAAAGTAAAAATGAGAAATTAAACAATATAACAGATCCCCATTTGAACCCTATTTCACACTCTATATCAGAATACAACCTTCAGGATAATACCAAAAAACTGAAATCTATAGGATACCAAATACAAGGAATGGAAATATGAACATAAGATATGTATACATTAAATGGTGTGTTCTTGGGGTGATAGATAAAAAACCGATATGTATCCCAAATTTATTTACCTTCTATTTAATGAACATTTCAATATTTTTAGTCTGAAAATAAAATTATAAAAAAGGGGTTTTAAAAGAAATAAAATTGAAAAATAGGGTTTTGAAAAATAATTAATAGTTTTAAATACAATTTATTTAATAATTAAGAAAATATGAAAACATATTTTTACATAGATTAATTTACATTAAAAACTACCATTAATGTCAATGTTCCAAATAACATTAGAATGTCCCATTTCAAAAAAAATTGAAATTGTTTTATGAAAGAATCCCAATCTTGGAGATAATAAAATTAAAAACTAAGGCAGAACATCACCTATGATAAATGAGTGAAAACCCAATATAAACAAGTTGTGGTTCCAAGCATTTTTATTGAAGTAGGGTACAAAATGAATGATAGTACGAAATTTTATTTCATCTAGTATCATTGGACAACATTATTTTATTGCATAAGATGGCCCTAGACTTTACGAAACAAAAATATGACCAACTACTGTACTATATTGAATCCAAACCAACAAAATAAACCTAATTCAACTCACACTAGCTTCCATGGGGGAACACCCCCTTCCAAGACCATATCCTCAAATATATTAAAATATTTTACATGGAATAAGGAGAATAATGAGGAAATAAATATACTAATCAACCCATCAGACTCCCAAATGTGGATGTATTTTGATAGGATGAATCAATAGTTATTCCTATAAGATTTTGAAGGTTCATCATGTTTTAGATGGCGATGTTTATAACCCTTTTAGATTAATGGTTGAGTAAACTCATAGTACATGTCATAAGGTGTTGATACTATACATTAATCATTGTTAATTATATATAAATAATTTATTATATTAGAAACTATAATTGATAGACTAAGAGGCCTTGATGATAAGATTTATGTGCACTTGAACGAATTTATTAATGAATTTAATAATATATGTTATACTAGAATTATTTAATTTGGTTATAAATATCATGATATGATTAATATTTGGGATATTTTTCTATGGATATATAGTACGTTTTTGGATAATGATATATTTTTTAGTATGAAATATGAAATGGGTGATATAATTTCTTTACTGTAGTTAATGAATAAAATAAACATGTATAGAAAAATTTAAAATTTCCAAATACATTAGGATCAAAATCTTCATTAATATAAAACACATTTTTAATAAATTTATGTTTAATTTGATATTATTATAGAATATGTCCAATCAACCAATCCAATGATAAATATTTTGTTTCTATAATTACTCATTGAGGATAAAATTCACATATCATATGACTTTGAGGGTATTTTCACCATTTAGATGACTTATATTACTATTAGAAAAATTACTCAAACTAAAAATAGAAATAAAAAATTATTTTTTGACTTTTGATATTTGAAAATATATCTTTTTTAGGCACAAAATTCATTTCATTCAAATTGAATAAAATGTGTGCCGTAATGTATTTTAGAACATTCATGGTGTTATGTGGATGTAAAAAAGGTAGTGTAAAATAAAATTTAGTATTACAGGAATTGTTTTTAAGAAAAAATTATTAGGATAATATAATTGAATATATTAATAGTGAAAAGTAAAATATTACAAAGAATATGAAAGAGGCATTATAGAATATTTAAATGATAATTAAATTGTATAATAGTTATTTATTGAATATATATGCCATTTATAACATGGATAAACACATTTCATGGATATAATATGAATAAAAATCAATTTATAATGAAGTTATTAGTAACTATAAAATTTTACAATTGATTTCTTAGTAATATTTTTGATCTATTAATTGATCATTGTAACTTCTTTAGAAAGCTCAATTTAGTAAATGTTAAACATATTTTTTTTAATGTATATATAATTGAAAATTTCTATTAATTAAATATAGAGGTTATATCAATAATTAATTTTTAAGGTGATGGTATATTTTATTATACATTTAGTAAATAATGCCTAAAATAGGTGACTAGTACTGTTCACGTGGATATAAAAAATTATGCTAGACCTGAATAAACTGAAGAGGTTTATACACAAAAAATCACATCATAAAGAATAAATATCAAATGAATAACTATTGGATTAGTGTATAATTATTTTTTAATAACAAATTCATGATGATATAAATAATTTCGGAAAAATATCAAAAGTTCATGATACACTAACTGGAGAGGGAATATAATTTATTCATGTCCATTTATAATGGATTATGGTGGATCAATATATTTAATTCACCACAACATCAATTTCAATATTAAGCAAGTAATCTATTAATGGATAAGGAATTTAAAATTTCTATTGAACTACTTGAAATTATTTTTTATAGTTAACTATATATGGTATTTTAAAAACACATAAGGATGATATTATGAGATAAAATTTGTTATTTGAATGAATATAATATTCTGTAGTAACAATACAAAACATTTCTAGAGTAACTTAAGTCTTATATTGTGGTTTTCTAATATATTGATATATTACATTTATTATTATTATTATTTCTTATAAATTGATATTATTCATGTATTTTTTATCTTCCTATAGGTTTAATTTTTTGACATTCAACATAACATACATTTATTGAGGAATTTAACCATATTTGTGATAAACCATTCAATAAAGCATTTCATTATACATATTTTGATGAAAACAAAAATAAATTTCACATTATGGATTTTTAATAAAAGAGAAATAGATAGATGTATTTATAGTTTCCCTTATGATGATACTTGATATTCTTTTTTGAAACTTCGGTATACAATTCTTTTAATATAAAGAAATGGTGAAAAATTTTAATTACCAAAGAATGATCTATTTGATCGAGGTAAATAGACAAAAAATTATGATTTGATTTACTATATTGAATATTAAAAAATTTAATACATCAATATGACTGATTAACAAATTATAAATTTATATTTCTCTCTCATGTTTATCGTGTTTACATTTTCTATGATAATTATGATTATAAATCGAAATATATGCTTAAAATGTTATGGAGAGATTTATTTCTAATTATTCTAGATGAACCATCAATCATTGAATTGAAAATAAATATTTTTCCATAATATAGTTGAATTTTATGATTATTATATTAATTTGGTTAACGAATGAATTTATAAACATAACATAAATATGACTACTCAATCACATTTCTGTTACTTCATATGAATGTTTACTTAATATTTATGCATATTGGATTTATTTTAATTAGGTTACAATTAATTTATATTGTGTTATTTATATATTTATAGATTTTCCTTCACATATAAAGGTAAATATAAATTACATAGTGGATTAGTATGTATGTAATAATTTTTTGGTGGTTTCCTAGCTCATAGGTAGCTCATCACCCACCAGGCATCATAATTCGGTTGCATCACCACCCATGATGTATCCCACTGTTATTCTGTACTCACTCATTATGTAGCCTACAAACATACTAGATACAATGGTTCATATACTTATAATATCTACAGACTTTGTATCAACCTCCATATCAGATAGTAACAATTAGAATTATCGATACATCATTATTTTCTGAATAATGTCATTAATTTTAGTTATAATAAATTTATTTTAAATTGAAGAATGTAGACCTTTTGGAATATGTAAGATATGCATAATGAATATTTGTTTATGGAATTTTGATACATGTTTATAAATACATTTTTTGGTCACATTTCTCCTTATTAATATTAGTTCATGTCTTTTAATTAGTGAATTTAATAGGGTTATATGAGACTCTTATAGGGTCACCCATTAATGGGATGTATTATCATAGGACACACATGGCCATATTTTGGAGGATGTTTTCATATCTAGATGATACTAATTATTTCTATAATATAAATTAATGTTTTTCACATTGACTTATCTCATATTTGAAGAGGTAAATTTTGAATCACTCTATAAAAAAATTGTTATAATATTAGTCATAATATTTTTTAGATTGGTGAATGAATTTAAGTATAAGGTTAAGAAGTATAAATGGGAAATATATGTGACATCCCATGACATGATTACACATGTCTTGAAATGAACTATACCAAATTAGTGGACTATGTTTGTTCAATAGTAGATAATTAATGAGGTTATGGTGAGTATTTTATTTTTAACTTTTGAGTATTTTATGAATTAAAATTCAAAACAATGTAGTGTCATTTTTATACACCTCTATATGTAATAAAAAATATTGAATCATTAACAGGGACTCATTATAAAATAGTATCATTTCACCTATATTAGAGAAGTCATATTTTATGTTTTTCTTCAATTTACCAAAATCTGATATGAATATTCTTTTTTCAGTATTTAGAATATTTTTTAGGTGTTTATCTATAGAGGGAACTATTATAGAATTCATGTTCGTATGGGTGTTAAGTTATTGAGAGTATGATCCAAAAGATTCCACAATTCAATATTATTATGATAATTCAATTTTATATTAAAAAAATTATATTTCTTACACTTTGATGATAATATATTTATTATCTCAATTAAATGAAGTGGTAAAGAAGCTATCTAATGTGTAATTTTAAGAAATTCGCAATAGTGATTACATTTTTCATTTTATCATAACATTAGTTAGTTTTAAAAACACATAAGAATATGGTACTGGGAACCCACAAGGTTTAATTATGTGAGACGATAAGGAATGGAATGGCCTAAGAGTACATACTGAGGATTATGTAAATGAGATTATGAGGTTTAAGGGTGAATTTACACTGTATGATTGGGAGTACAATGTGTGATAAGAGGATTTTATTTGAAACTATATATATAAATAGACACAATAATATTAACTATGCTTTATGTATCTAAGTACCACACATGTTATATCAGTGGTCATTTTTTCTAAATATATTACTACTTATAATTTTATAGATTTTAATAATTACTTTTAATATTCTATAAAATATAAATATTTTTTTATTACAAGCTCTGAACATGGGTAGGAGGAATTTATGATATAAATTGAATTGAGAGAATGGAAATCTAAATCATAAAGTTTATTTAATACCTAGTAGATATATAAAAAATATTATAAATCACACATTTTATGTTTTTTTAATTCATCCAATACACTATTAGAAATTTCTTTAATTCATTGACAAATACTTGTTTTATTAGACAATAAAAAATCACTAAACACTATATAAATCATTTATAATCTTTAAATAACCTTACATGAGTAATATATTCCACATAAGATTGACAGATATATTAAATAAGATCTTTGTGGGTCATATATATCAATAAAAACCTATAATATAATGTTTTTTATTAGTCTATAGAGTGTTTTAGGTTTGAAAATTTATCCAAATAGACATCAATATCCCTCAAATTCTAGAACAAGAACACCTGGGGAGACATTTGACACAATAGTATGTATAATGTGTGAACCAAACAGTTGATTCATGCGTTATCTAATAATAAGTAGATTAAGAGTATAAATTATATTTATAATGTCTGCAGTGATGGTTCATATATAGAAATGGGCTCCAAAAATTATAAAATATTGGGACAATGTTCATGTTTTCACTTATGACCATTAGTATGGAAGGACATCCCACACCTATAATTTAGGTTTTATAAAATGTAAAATAACCTATAATGAATTTTATTTTTCCATATAATGTATTAAATAAGGAAAGATACCCAATGAGGCTCCAATATAAAACTAAGTATTTAATAATTACACGTGGGACATTTTGACATATAAGGATTATTCAATTGTAAATACAATATCCAATCCATATGAAAATTAAGAGCAAGATGAATCATTATTTGAATTATAACTAAAATTATTTTTTTAATGGTGAAATTGAACATACACATTATGAGTCCTGTAATATTTTGTGACTAAAGAATTTGGGATATTTTTATTATATATAATTGAATAAACATTTAATCCAATATCTCAAGTGTTAATTTTTTTTAAAAACCTATATCTGAATTTGAATTTAAATAAAAAGTGGATAAAATTTAAAAACTAACCAATAACACTCTAAATCCATCAAATTATAGAAAAACATGGTTGTCGGATATGTGATCTGTCATGATATTCATTGTGTAAAAATGATATGTGGGTCATCCATCATTGATGAATAATTATATTTTATGTATAAATTATAACATTAAAAGTTCACTTTGAATGTAAAATGAATCAAAACATGTTTTGAGTCTCATAAAATTTTGGAATAGTTTTTCCTGGGTAATTTTCTACCAGTATGATTGAATATTAATTTAAAAAAATACTAGTGATGGAATAAATTACAAGAAAAAAACAAATGGATTCTTATTAGACCATAAAAATAATTAAATATAAAAACATCCCAAACTGAATCTCATATTAGTCAAATTATAGAAAAAAGACACTTTGGTGACATGTGACATATTTTGATTTTTGGAATAAGAAACCATCACCTAGGTCATTCATTGTATAAGAATATGAAATTTTAATGTATTATTTATAATTCAAAATATATTTTCATATGATTAAAAGACATAAAAATGTTCCAAATCCCATTAAATTTTGTGGAATTATTCCTCTAGACATTTTTAACCTTTAGGATCAAGAAGAACATCAAATTGAAACATGAGTAGTTATACATATAATAAACCAATGTGGAATTTTATTAGTTCAAAAAGTAAATTAAATGTTTAAATATAATAAAAATACCAATATCCATAATATTATAAAAAACATGACCTATAGGTTAGAAGTTACATTTTAGTATTGGGTACATATATAACTAACACCATAGTTACATGTTATCAATGAATATGTAATTTTGGGGTACAAATTATGAATAAAAATTTTACGTTAATATCTAAAGGCTTCTATATTCAATTAATATATTTTATTAATTAATTATAAGATTTATTTGAAATGTTTTGACCTTTAGTATTGACTAATGTGTTAAACTAACACACATGATGTCTAAAATTGAAAAAAAACATTCATATTACTCCAAACATTCTGCTAAATATGATGAAATACCCAAATTCTATCTAATGTAAATAAAAATATATTCCATGTATACATTAGTGGTATGTGATGTATGGATATGGTTGGAAAAGAACAATCATACGTAGTCCATTAAATATTGAAGAAAAATTGGATTCAATGTAAATGTTATAACTGAAAGTGTATATTTTTATTGTTATATGTTTCCAAATATGCTTCCAATCTCATACAATTTTAAAACAGTGTTCCATAAGTAGATTATGACCTTTATGATTGAATATAATATTTAACAAGCTCCATAGTGGCTATAAATAAAAAAACATATGTCGATGTTTATTAGTCTATAATGTGTGTTAATTTGGAAGGCTACACTACAGGCACTAATATCCATAAAATTAGAGTATGGTTGTGTGTGTTGGATATTTGATATATTATGGAACATGAAATGAAGTACAACCACCGATATCATGCATTATCTATGAATAAGTTGTTTTAGAGTAAGAAATATAATATAAAATGTTTTCTTTAAGGGTAAAAAGTAAATGAAGACAATATAAATTGCATATTATTTTGAAACAAAATTTCAATGATCACTATTTTGTTTTATGATTGAAAATTTTGTTACTATTATTTATGAGGAATCATAAATGGATTAAATAAACTAAATGGAATCATATGGGTATATAATGTGAATTAATTTTGAAAAAAATACCCAAAGAGACTCAAATATCTATAAAATTGTAGTAAAATGATACATAGGGGATACATGATCAGTTGGGATATAATTCATTTAAAATAATCACCCAAGTCACGTGTCATTTGATAATAACTGATCTTTTTTATAAATTATCAGCAAATATTTCATCTTTGATGGATGTAATTTACCAAATGCAATCCAATTCCCTTTAACATTGGTGATAACATTCCTTGATTCATTTATGACCTGTATGATTTAATTAAATGTCACAATAAGACTCATGTAGTCATTAATTTTAATACAACAACATATATGGATTTGTATTAGGTCACAAACTGTGTTTAATGTGAAATCATGAAAACTCGACTACAATATCAATTAAATTATAGCATAATGATTCTTAAGTTATATATAATATAAAAGTATTGGAAAATGGTGAACCCAAAACATAATTCATGAATTTTCTATGAAAAACATGTTTTTATGTATACATTGTAATTGAAAATGTACATTTTTTGGTTAAAGGTATCCAAATGCACTATGATTCCCCAATAAAATTGTACATTGATCCTCAGTGATTTAGGGACATGTAATATTGAACAATGAATTTTATTGACACCTGAGGTGTTTGGTATTTCATCATAAATAAATATATATGTATTTTTAATAGTTAATAATGTGTGTTAACAGTGAAATATTCTCTAATGAAACTATAGTATTCATTAAATTGGAACACTACAATACTATAAAAATATATGACATGATAGGATGAGTGTCATTTGACACCAAGAAATGATTTATGTGTTAGCTGATAATAAGTTGTTTTAGTATATAAATTATAACAATATATGAACTCTTTTATAGTAAATAGAATCTATAACATGCTTAGAAACCCATTATGATATATGACATTATTTCTCGAGTAATTTTTGATCTATAAAATTGAACAAAATTTGAAACAAATTCTTATTATGTCATAAATTGAAAACAATCATATAATTATTAATGTTACTCTATAAATAATATAAAAATTGAAAAAACATATGAAAGAATGTGAATATCCATCAAATTACCTCATTGTCAAACTTATAGGAAATGTGACATTTTGGAAAGAGAATCGTGAAAAAGTAGTTAACTGAGTCATGTGTTGATTGAGAATAAATAGTTTTGGTGTCTATAAAATCAATAACATAGCCAAACATGAATGTCAAAATTTTCCAATCTTGGTTCAAATCACATTTAATTTTATCAAATTGTTTATCAGGTGAATTTTGTCATGTAGGATTTAATTCCAATTCAAATTTTCACATAATGGATCATTAATTGAAAAAATTTATTATATATATTTGTATAATTCCATAAATCATGTAATATATGAAGAAATATCCAAATGGACATTTATTTCCATAAAATAATAGTTCATTGATACATGGGTGAAATATGAACTTTTAGGATGTACGATTTTTGAAGTCAACACCCAATAAATGTGCTATTTGTGAATAAGATTTTTCACTATAAAAATTAAAACTACAAGTTTCTACTATGATTGTTAAAATATTCCTTCCATCCTGTAAATCCCATCAAATCTTGTGAAAATATTATATGAATTATATGTGAACTATAATATCAAAAAATGTGTTCAACCAATATCTGAGGGGTTATAAATTATAAAAAAACATATATAAATTCAAATTACTCAATAAAAAAATATATTTTGAAAACTAAACAAAAAAAATCTAATACCTATAAAATTATTGTAAAACGACTCTTATTGGATATATAACCTATTTGGTGAGTGGCATGAAAAATTGAAATATGATTCATAAATGATATGAGAATAATATGATGTAGTGTGTAACATATATCTAAAAATGATATTTTTAAGAATCAATATTTTCAAAAATCACATTTAATCATGTAATTTATTTTTAAATTATTTTCTCATTTATTTGGTTAGGATAAAATATTTTATTAAAAAAATATCTAAGGAATCCAAAAATTTCTAACAATACATATATGGGTTCACATTAGTCCACAAATATTAGAACAAATTATCATGTTCCATTTTATAATTGTTTATTTTTTTAAATTTACCTGAATATTATATAAAATTTAATTTAAATTATTTTTTACATTAAATTTTGACATTTTTATTTTTATGTAGCATGATTATTTGTGCTAGTTTAGTGCTCAGGATTTTCATGTGGTTTATAAAAAACATTTCAATAGTCAGGTAAAGTATGTGGGTTACATTTTATTTCCTTTTAATAATTCACTAATATACAATTTTTCTTTCCCATAAAATAATAATTACATTATAGACACCTTTTTATAACACATAAATATGGTGATAGGAATTTTGGGTCCTTCATCCATGTAAAAAATATTATCACAAAGGATGCATTTCCAAATTTTAAAAAATCACCAAAGAAATAGTGCAACTTCTACAATAACAATATTCAGAGATAAAAAAACTCTATATATAATAATAAATAAATAAATATAGTATATTCAATAACCTAATGAATATAAAGAATACAAAAATTGATAGATTACCGAAAAATTAAATTTTTTCATTTTACAATATTTTTTTACATGGAGTTATTATTGAAAATTTTATAAAAATAAGAAACAATTTATATAATTGTTACATTGAATCAATAATCGTTTTTAATTTTAACAAAAATCATAATTGTACTTGTTATTGATGAAAGTAACATATTAATAAGTAATAATGTAAAATTGTTTATTTTTTAATAATAAATAATATGTTTAAAACAATTTTTAAATAAAATAACATTTATCAACTATAACCACACAACATATCAAAATGAAATGAATCTAATTACTGCATATCTCAAATGAATTCATGATAGTTTTTACAGAGTTAATTGATAATATGGGTTTTCTAACTTAGTTTTGAGTATGTGAATCAGTGATTATTGATATTGGGTTTGAAAATAATATGTCCATGTTTTCTTAATATTATGTATGAGATTATAATTTTGATCATTATTTTCTTGAAATGGGGAAATACAATTTTCTCCATTCTAACAACACCATGTATTTGAATGTTATTTATTACATTTTTATATGTCTCAATTAATTTGATAATTATTTTCCTAGAGTATCATGATATTATGTCTTTATCTACTTGGTTTTGAGCATGTGATAATATTTTGGAAGGAAAATAGCCTTTTAGTATTGAAAAGTGAATTTTCAACAAATTAAACAAAATAGTGAGTTATAATGAAATATCGTTAATTGATACATGTCTCAAATCCATAAATATAAATTTACATAGTGATTCACATTTATATAATAATGTTTTATTGGTTTTGAGTTTTTAGTGATCATTTTGACCTTATTTAACTTATAAATTTTACAAATATAGTCTACTCCCTAACAAATAGACTATGCGATAGAATGGTGTATGGCTTATTCATATAGGTTATAAATGAATCAATGAACATTTTTTCATAGTATGCCAGTTATTCTAGATAATCAATATGATTGTGAGCATGAAACAAAATTTTTAAACTAAAATAATATTTTATATTTAAGAAAAGCACCATTAATAATTTTTCCTACATCAAGAATAAGAATGATGTGTTTTTAATTCCCATGTGTCCATAATGACTCAAAGGTAATTTTTATAGACTTTTGTAGAAATCTGACCATGTTTTCTTGGATTTATGTTTATGATATGATTTATAAAATTTTTTGACTCATAAAAGAAAAAAATTCCCTTTATTTCATCCATATAAACCATGAATCACAATTATCTGTGATGTATTACTACATTTCATAGATAATTTTATGATTATTTTACATGATATTTATTATAATCTCAGATCAACTCCTTGGTTTTTATCTCTTGATACATGTTATGAACTATAATATCATTATTATGTTGAACACACTCAATTAAAATATAGCTAACTAATATTTAATTCTTATATTGAGAACATGAACATCAAGAGATGAAAAAATCAAAAACAAAATATTGTGCATTTCGGGACTTATAAATTTGAAAATATTAACAACCTTTCTAGTTTTTTATAATTTTTATATAAATTTAATCAATCAAAAAACCAAACTATTAAAATTATAATTATATTCATATTACAATTAATAAAATAATATACTACCATAAATAATAAATACAATTATAGTGGAGCCTCTTTAATAATTCTTTTTTTATAATATTTTAAATAAATAGCTGGTAGTTTTTTTCATATCCCACCACCACATTATGAAACATGAAATCATTTATGTCATAATAAATATCTTCTGTATATAAATTTTCATAAATAAAATATATGAGAGGATATAGAATAACTTGTTTTGATGATGATTACAATGTAAAAATTGTTTTTCATATAAATACATCCATAAGTAATTTCGTGCAGTTGCTGGTATTGAAAAAAATTTTCCATATTTTTATTGAAAATATTATTCTATAACCATACATATAACCCTTATTAACTTAATATAATCTATTAAATATTAAAAAATTATTTAGTTTCGATATTTTTGTTATATAATAATATTTAATAAATAATGAGTATATAATTAAATTTCCAAAATTTTACCTTATTGGGGGGAGTAAAATGTTAATTTATAGAATGAATTATATCAATAAAAAGAAAAAAATTAAATCAAAATGAAATAAATTATAATTACATTCGAATAAAATATATAAAATATATATTATATATTAAAAAATAAAATGAAAAAATTCATGAGTTTAAAATCATGTTTTTCCATTAATGGTGAGTGTATATCCCCCACATTATTAGTTAAAAATATTCCTTCCTTATGGTCACCTATAATATACAAGACATAATATCCATTGGGTACAATATGAAATTCATGTGAAAATGAAATGAAATCATCACCCAATGATAAATTTAAACTAGATTTTGTATTATATATTCTTTCCAAAAGCATAATAGAAGAACATTCATAAGTAGGATTTGTGGTGTAAAATATACATTTCTTCTGATTTTTTTATGAGGGGATCATCATTATATCATTCCTTAATAAAATTTAATTCTAAAAATCAGAATTTATCAAATTTTTTATTTTAATATTGTCAATCATTATGTATTTTGAAATTATAACATGTATAGTTTTGTTGTAAAAACACTATATTTTTATGATGATTCCAAAGAAATTCATATTAAAAGAAATTTTATTTATATAGTGGATAAAAAATAAAATCATCACAATTACCAAAAAATGGATCTAAGTTTTTAAAATTGACTATGTTAATCATATTATATAGTATGAAATTTAAAAAACAATTTCTGTAACAATTGTATGATAATACACGAACACTTGTTCCTTTATCCAGACATCTAAATTTTCAGAAAATAATTTTTTTTAATTTTTAGAAATATAATTATAAATTTGGTCATTTAAAAAAAATCATATATTGGTTATGTATATTTTAGATCTAACCTTAATCCCTTGAATGATTAAATTTATTAATAATTTGCCTTAGGTGTTTGAACATATCAAATAGCCCATTACATATTATTTAGATCATAAAATAAAGATCATTTCTATTATATGATTGATATTTACAAAATATTTCTTCCACAAATTCATTCACATTCATTGTTCTCATAAAGGTGAGATTTTGGAAGACCAATGTCATCCACATGAGAGCTTCTTCTGCAATATATTTCGCCAAAATAAATCCTTATTATGAATATTTATTTTTTTCACACCCTTTAAATATATACATATAGTGTTCAATAGGGTACATCTATTTGAACATTTTGGGGTTCACATATTGATATATCATACAAAATAAACCGTCAAGTGAAAAATAATGTTAAATAATGATATTAAAGTTATCATCATGAATTTTCATAAAGTGATAGTAATCACATATTCAGTTTTCTGAGACTTATTTGTGATAATATTTATTTGGGATTTTAATTTAATAAAAGATCTTAGCTACAATGTACCAATGGTTTATTAAGTTATATGCATAATATTTTTCCGATACATAAAAACATGTATCAAAATATTAAAATAATATTATTTCAATCCTTTATAAAATATTTTATTCATAGATACAAATATATTAATATTTTATTAATACCTGTTGGTATCCATTACACCACTTAAATTGTTATCAAATAAAAATATATCTTTCCCAGAAATAGGGTGATCTTATAGAAGAAAAAATGATTTCTTCCCCACATCCACTTCTGTTTAATCTTCCATGAAGCGTATTTCAAATACATATGACCTATAAAATAAGTAATAATTGTATTTTAATTTTGATTTTGATGTTCCAATTACACATTATTGTAAATATTTTTTATATTCATGACATCTACATAAATTTTAATATTAACATATTCTAATATAGATGTTTTAAAAAAGAGATATCTTTTTCCAACACACCCTTGAAATTTCTGTACAGAATTTTTTTTACCAAATACATTGGTGAAAAAGAAAATTATTATCATATAGTTATTTTTTTTAAATATAGAATGTGAAAAATTCTATTCATGATTTCAATAACATTTTAATGTTTCATGATTGATATTGACTCCATCGAGGTAAAAGCAATTGATTTCTAAGGTACATATACATCATACTATGTTTGAACCTATGTGAGTGTGTACCTTTTTTAACATGATAAATTTTCATATGTAGGGATGCCATTTATCATAAAAAACAATATGGTTGTCACTACACATTCTTCTTTATTATGAGAATCATACATTATTTACCCTATATCAGAATCAAATTAAATCATAAATATGATCTTCAAAATAAATTTATATATAATTTCTTAGTTATTTTTGACATAAAATAAGAAATTAATACATAATATACTTGTGATTTATACGTAACCATAGTTCCAATGTGTTTTGAGTGTTGGTAGATACACCAAGGGGAATAATGTTATTTTCATATAATTCAATATTAATGATACATGATTAATTCATAAATCTAGGATAATCATTGTAAATTTTTGTATATTATGAAACAATTGGGTGTTGATGTGGATTTATTTAATTACATTTTTAACATTTATTTTTGTGGATTTTACTATTTTAAATTTTGAATTATCTAAACATATATTAATTTTCATATCATTTTTTTGCGGATAAGAATGATCTTCAATAAATATTATTATTAAAATTATAATTTTTTTAGCTAAAATGATGAAATGTTAATTTATCAATATTCAATTTTTATTTTGGATTCCGTTATTTAGTTTACATCAATTTAATTAATTTTTATTGGTTTCTATTAATTATTTGAAATATTTTGGAATCAATTTTAATTAATAATTTTTAATTTAGTTATTCTAGAAATATAAATTTTTATTTTTGATAGAGTTGTAATTAATTTATTTAAAAATTTATTTACATGTAGTTGTATTTATGGAACAAAAAATATTAATGGTCATGTATGTTTTTTATTTTCTTTTACATATATCCAAAATATCATCTCATATATGTTGTATATTTTTTATCTGAAGATCATGAATCCAATATCCTAGGGTTTTCCACATATCAATTTTTCCAAGAATCACATAGATGAATTTTTTAATGTGTCCATGTATCCATTTTTCTCAGGGGGAATTAAGGTAACTATACATTGAACTGCTGAATTTTTAAAAAAACTACCAATGAGAAGTGACATAGATGAATTTTATTTATTATCATTCACATAGAAAGTCTGGGAAGGTACCCAATTAATGTACCAAAACCTGAAGGAAATAGTTAAAAAATAATCCCCTATAACTAATTTTAGGAACCATAACTGAAAAATATCACTATAGAAGCTAAATTATGATTTTGATAATTATAATAGGGATCTCAAACAGTTTAGAAACCCTAGATGAAACCTAAGAAGTGATCGGGGATGGGAAGCTCTTCGGCACTGAATGATGTTTAATCTGGGATATCAAGAAAAAACCAAGACCAATAAGGTATACATAATATGAATCATAGAATATTTAATTTGACCAACACTTTTGGAATTACTTTATTTATGAATGGATATCATCAATTTTTTATTTATATTCTAATTGTAAAAGGAGAGAAGATATATTTCCATTTTATAATGTTAAAGGTGACCCAACAGGCACATTTATAAAGCTATATTAAAGATACTAGTGGTCGAATAAAGATATGGTTATGGAAATATATTTTCTTAATATAAATTTAGTTCAACCAAATATATTTTGAAGAGTCACTTATGTTTTAGGTTATGCATAAAAATTAGATAACCATTATGATTCATGTTAAGAGAGATAGAGGCATACAGTCACCCATCTAATCATTGAATAAGTTTTCAAATATAGTTGTAAGTAGAATTCATTAATGAATGATTTACGGGTGGAATACCAGTTGACCATATGTTTAATGGATACAATAATTAAGTTAAAGTTAACAAATTTCTAGATAATCTCATATTGGTTGTTTGATGTTGGAAATACAACTAGACACAAGTCATTAAACCAAATGTAATATAATTGTTTCCCCATGTAATGATATTAAATATTTCTAGTAAAATATTCAAAACCCAGGGATGAGATGATGCATTATTCTGATGCCCAGTGTAACACCACAAGCTTCCAAGGTGCATTTCTATTTGAATAATGCAATAGCTTGCATTGTACGCAATTTCGAGAGTCTAACACACTACGACCAATCAAAGTAGCCGCTATGAATTTTAATACCCACTTTTTGAAATTTTATAAATTTTATCTCTCTAAATGGACATCATTTTTGGATTCGGAATATCAAAATTAGCCTAGGGTTAAATTTTGGTACTTTTCGGATAACTTTTATATTTTGATGAATAGTTAAAATTTCTAAATATAAATTAAAAACAACTTTTTTAATCCAAATAATTAATAGTGATAAATTATTAATTTTAGTGGTAGTAAAGTATTTTTAGAATATATTTTTACCATTTAATAAAATTTTGTTCATTGGACATAATTTCAAAATTAAACCGGAAATAAACAAGTGTCAATCTTTTGATAGTTATTATCTCATAAAAAATGATTTTTGTTTTAACAATGGGAATTAATTTTAAATTAATTTCAGCCACTTCTGTGTTTTTAATTTTGAAAAATGGATTCCATATTTGGAATTAGGAGGTCCAAATTGTGTAAATAGTCAACTTTTATTTTTAGACATTTTGAATAATGACTTTGGTAAATATTTTAGTTACTATGGTTAAAGGGTAAATACAAAAAATAAGGGTAAAAAATAATATTATATTATTAATAAATTACCCTTAAATGTGTTCTAACCTTATTTGTTGATACATTTACGAGCATTGACATCTTTGGGTCGATTTTGGGACCCCATGGATCCATTTGTAAGTGATTAGGACACTTTATATTAATTAAGTTAATATAAATACAATAATGACATAAGCATATATCTTTTAGAAAAAAAATTACATAAGGTTATATATGTTGGATTTTCGACTATAAATATTAATTAGAAAGATAAAAAAATTTCCTACATAATGTTATTTTATTTATTATTTTTATAAATTTAATAATTATTATTATTTATGACAAAATATTGATGCAGTATTTTCCTTATTAATGAAAGAATCAAATAATTGGTATTATAAATGTTAAAATAAATATAATTATAAATCATTGATGACAAATATGAATTTTATTAGTTAATATGACATTATAGTATTGCTTAAATAAATTTGGTTCGAATTAATAAAGTTGTTAAGTCTCTTAACAAAAATAAATTATTGAATAGTGTCAAAAAGAACATAATGAGTTTTTAAATCAAATATTATATTATTAATTTATATTCTATTCCTAAAAATATAATTTTCGTCCAAAAAAATATATCATGATAGGTGAATAATTAATGGTCTACTTGGGGGGTCACATGGATATATATATTCTGTTTATTAACTATATAATATAAACATACAAAGTGACATGGTAAATGTCAAACTAATTAATCATGAGTTAAAACTAAAATATAAGGTTAACATAATGACCCAAACATGTCTAAATTCTATTGGTTGATATTATTTAGATCCATAACCACCTTATACTTTTAATAATCCACTTTGGATCCATTAGAAACTGAATATGAATTTATTATAAAATAATATTTCTATCTTTTCCAATGTTTCCCCTCGCCCCTCTTATAAAAGAAAACTCCACCTTATCACTAATTCACACATTAAAATCCTTTTGGCTCTACCAAACCCTGCCCAAATACACTCTCAACTTTCCTCACATCATCCTAGAGGCCTCAGTTTGATCATAAAGCTAACCTAAGGAGCCCTTTTGATCAAATTAAAAGGAAGAATCCGAAGAAGAGGTAATGTTTTTACCACCCTCTTTCAAGTTCCTTTCTTCTTCAACTTCTTATTTATTTTTTATTACCATTATAAAATAATAACTTCAATATCTTCAATATAATGTGATGTTATTAAATATATGGTACAACCATATTCAGTATTCTATCCATCTTTTTAATGACATGTCACCATACGTGTGTATGTACGGCTTACCGTCTCCACGTCGTGGTGTAATTGTCATTCAATACATTATTATTTGGATGGGTATAATAATGATGTAAAATTAATAGAAATAATAAATATAACATGATAATGATTCTGTATATATGATATAACATCTAATTATATATATTTTTAATATCAAAAGAATGATATTGTCGCTCATGCGTATGTACGGACTACTGTATCCACGAACACAATGAGATTCATTCCCCATCATATCCATTCAAGTGTAATTGTCATTTGATGATTAAAAATAAAGTTTATGGACATGATATCATTCTGTAAATGAATAATACAGAACCTATCCATAACAAACACAACTTACGTAACATAACATATAAAAAAATGAGTAAGTTAACACCCGAAACGATGATAATACTAAGATATTATTAAAAAATCAATGTTAAAAGATCTATATGATATCATATTAATTTATATGGTTCATGTATAATTTAATAACAGTTTTTTCACCATTATAAAAGAGGTTAACCTCCCCTCAACAAAGGAAAAGTACAAGGTAAGGGTTTATTCCAAAATCTCTTTATTATCCGAGGTTCTTTATACGTAATTATCTACTGGGACCACTTTATCATCCACATCCACGTTTCATAAAATTGTATTTTCAAATCATTATTAATATTTTACAGAAAATGGTTTCAAGTTATTTATACCCTTTTTTACTTTTTATAAGAATTTTATAATGGAATCTTTCTATCATTTTCCAAACAAGGTCGTTTTTACCCTTTTCGACAGAATTAAGGTAAGAAATGTTTTATTAACTTATATGGCAGGTGCAACTATTTTCATCCATTATAAAATCTTATATGCTTCCATTACAACCTTATAAGAATATTTTAAAAATAAAAGTTTTGTTTTATAATTATGTGACTTTTAAATGATTTCAATAAAAGAGATATTTCTCTTAAATAGTTTTGATTTCATCTATGTCAACATCCATTGATAGATTTTAAGCTTATTTGAGGTTGATTTATTATGATACAAATCTTCGATATTGTATTGAATGTTTTATGATAAGTTTGATTGTGGATGTGTTATTTTTATATCATTCATGATTTATGGAGAATTTATTGACATTTCGTATTCTTGTTTTAATACGAATGTTTATGTTATGTTTAAACCTGTTCATTTGAGAAATGCATTGTAATTAAAAAGTGATGGGTGGATCCCACTATTGCTCCTCAATGAATCGGTTGGTCTAATGAGACAAACTTGAGTATTAACCCAAGGCCTTGACAAAATCTTATTTGTAGTCTTGGAACGAGGCCTTGGCTATGTGGTTCTAATAGTCTGGCATTATGCATTCCATCATTATGAAAGATTTTATTGATATGTCATGTGATTATTCAAATAGTAGAATATCCATGTGAATAAGTAAATGGCATTATTTCATTTTATCATTTCCATATTATGCTAATGTTCAAGTTAATAAGGATTTTATTTCAGTTATACATTGCCTTAAAAGTTTATTCTTATTTGTGAATGTTTCCACTATATTTTTATCCTTAATGAGCATCTGAGATAACCCCTTTCAATGTTTTTATTTTTACCAGGATGTGAAGAAGTAATTTATGAATGAACTGTAGGGATAGTATGAGGGGATATGAATTCATGATGATGTTGTAGTAGTTTTCACTATATGATGTAATGTAAACATTATGATTGTATCTAGTAATTACTAGGCTAATAAACAAGTCGTTCTTTCAAGACATGATATTTTGTGATCATGAAAATATTAAGGAATAATACACCAACTCTTTGTAACTGGTGTCAGGGAGTTACAGTTGGTATCATTGGATGTTTATACAAAACATGGAATCTAGATTTAGATAAACTCTGATTAGAGCACTTAGTCCTAAGACGGACATTGATGATTAGTATATAATAACTTCCTAGATGTTTGGTTTTATAGAGATTTTGTGAGTTTTCCAAGATATACATCCTTGTCTGGATACGAGCAGGTAGAGGTGGCTCTGGAACAGATTTACCTAGGGTTAAATCCTGAAAACACTTCTTTGATCTAGACTCGAACGGGAACTTGTGCACGACAACGGGCCTTGCTGCACTCTTGGTTATGAAACTCCCTAGGGATATGCTTTGGATAATTCTCATTTTCTTAACAAACCATTATGAAGGGTTTATGAGTATATACTTACTCATGATATTCATTTTTATGATTATGGATTATATCAATACATAGTTTACTTTATCTTATGTGTTTTATAAGTATGGAATTATGTATTTTGATTCATAAATTGATCTAGTTTATGCCATTTTTTAGAAATGGAGCCTAGTTGAAGAAATGGAAACTCTATCAATGAACACACTCCATGTAGGGATTTCTTGCCTACTCAAGATAATTATAGAGGTGGTGGTGATGCAACTGGTGCTGATCTGCTTATCACCATACTAGGGAAAGTCACTCAGGTTATGAAGAATAACCTTACCAGTATGGAGCACCCCAATCCATAGCGTGGAGGATCAATGTTAGATAGCTTCATGAGGAAAAAACCACAAACATTCAATGGGATTACAAATACATTGGTAGATGTGCAATGGATAAGTTCCCTAATGAAAATATTTCAGGATATGGGGGGTAGTGAAGGAAAAAAAGTTATCATGATAGTTTGTCGCCTCACTAGAGATGTTGATCAATGGTGGTCATTGATACATAACAAGAAGGATGATGATGAAGTATCAAATATGGAATGGAGGGAGTTCAAAGAGATTTTCATTGAATGATACTTTCCTTGTGACCATCGAGAAGATATGTAAAGGCATTTTCTAAGTCGGAGGCAAAAGGAGGATGAGAATGTCCCAAAGTATGAGGCTAACTTTACATGGTTACCAAGGCATGCAGCTAATTATATACATAACCCAAGAAGTAATATTTATCGTTTCTTTTATGGGATAAAACCTTTTATCTGTCAAGCATTAGTCTCACAATCCTTCTCATCGTATGAAGATATTGTCTCAAGTTATACCAATATATAAAAGGAATTCGCTAAGTCTTACGAATTTAAGGCAAAACAAGAGAAGAAGAGATATGCTAACCACTATGGAAATGAAAATAATGCGAAGAAGGGAAAAGTTGATTATCCATCCTGAAGTAAATGTGGGAATAAACACCTCGGTGTTTTCTTGAAGGGAATGGGAGTCTGTTACCAGTGTGGTGAAAAATGCCACCAAGCTCATGATTTCAAGGGAAAGAGAGTTGTTGACAAAGTGGAATGCTATAAAAGTACAAAGATGGGACATTATGAAAATGAATGTCCTAAGCATCAGAAGAACATACCTCCGAAAAGGCCAAGGGATCAAGTGTAAGGATATTCTATCACTACTGCTGAGGTAGAAGCTGCGAACGATGTGATGGAATTTAATTTAATGGTTTCATCATGTTTAGAAAATTCATTATTTGATCACGGATCATCGCATTGTTTTATATCATACCAATTTTCTATGAAAATTAGATATTTCTAATTTGATTTAACAACGTAGTTGTCAGTTAAAACTCCTAAGGTAAGTATCATTGCAACAATGTTTTGTGAATTAGTACCAATTAGAGCACATAAATGTTCTCTATCCACTGATCTCATCGTCATACCAATAGATTAGTTTGATATAATCCATGGTATGGATTGGATATCAGACCACGATGCGAATATTTATTGTAAGAATAATGAAGTTACAATTTTTAATGATGATGATAAGGCACACCTTATCTTTAGAGTAGAATCGCCACCACCTAATTCTTATCTAGATCCTCCCCCAGTAGCTTAACTAAATTTAATTATTGGGGAGGAAGAAAATGAAATGACTGTGGGTGTAGAAAGAATGTTCAAATAGAGGATGTACATATTGTGAAAGAATATGTAGATGTGTTTCCGAAAGATTTACCTAGACTTCCTCCAGAATGAGAAGTTGAGTTTTCCATTGATTTAATTCTTTGATTATGGCTTATATCGAATACCCCTTATAGAATGGCCACTGTAGAATTAGTGGAACTAAGGAAACAACTAGACGAATTGAGAAATAAGGGATTTATTCTCCCTAGTGATTCTCCATGGGGAGCCCCTGTTCTTTTTGTTAAAAAGAAATATGGTTCTATGAGTTTTGGTATCGACTACAGGGAAATCAACACTATAACAATAAAGAAAATGTATCCCCTACCTCGCATTGATGATTTATTTTACCAACTGCATGGAGCTTAATACTTTTCAAAGATTCACCATCGATCTGGATACCATCAGTCGTGTGTGAAGAAGGAAGACATTCTGAATACAACATTTCAAACCAGGTATATGCATTACGAGTTTACAATAATTCCTTTTGGGCTGAATAATTCTCCTTCTATATTCATAGATCTAATGAATATAGTTTTCAAGGAATATCTCTATGATTTTTTTGTGGTATTTAATGATGATATCCTGGTATAATCCAAGAGCTACAAAGATCAGGAAAATCACTTTCGCATTACCCTGAAGACTCTAAGAAGACATGAATTATAAGGGAAGTTTGGAAAGTGTGAATTCTGGGTTCAGGGGATTTCTTTTCATGGTCGTACTATCTCTAAAGATGGAATCTCTTTTGATCATTCTAAGACCAAGGAAATCCAAGAATTTCCAGCACTAATGAGTATAACTGAGATATACAGTTTTATTTATTTAACAGGTTATTATCGACATTTTGTCCAGAATTTTTCCTGATTGGCTATCCCATTAACAAAGATCACACGTAATGGGGTTAAATTTGTTTGGAAAAAAGAGTGTGAAGAATGTTTTGAATAACCGAAGATAAGATTAGTCAATTCTCCTATATTGACTCTACCATCAGGGAATGATGGGTTCATTATTTATAGTGATGCATCAAAGAATGGACTTTATTGTGTCCTTATGAAGAGTGATCGGGTTATTGACTATGCATCACGACAATTGAAAATTCATGAGAAAAACTATCATACTAATTAAATCAAGTTAGTAGTTGTCATCTTTTCTTTGAAGATATACAGACACTACTACTATGGTGAAAAATGTGAGATTTATATTGATCACAAGAGTTTGATGTATATTTTCTCACAAAAAGAACTCAACATGAGGCAAAGGAGATTTCATTATTTATTCAAGGATTATGATTTCATGATACACTACCACTCAGGGAATGCAAACAATGTGGCAGATGCTTTGAGCAAAAAAGATCATGGAGTTTTTAACAATATGAGAATTGTAAGGGATCCAATATTTATGTGTCTAGTGAAGATGGACATGGGAATAACAATGGAAGGTGAAACATCAATGATTTTTCAAATGGTTTCCAAATATACTTTAATAGAAATTATAAAGAGTTCTCAAACCGAAGAAGAGGAGTTTCAAAAGAAGATAAAAGCTGTGAATAATGGGATATTGAATGACTTCGTGTATGAAGATGGAATTTTTAAATTTGGGAAGAGACTTTGTGATCCCGATATAACAAATCTAAAAATGGAATTGTTGGATGATGCTCATAGTACCGATTTCTCTATACACCCTGGAAGAACCAAAATGTATAAATACTTGTAAGAACATTTTTGGTGGGACAACATGATGAGGGAGATTGCTGATTTTGTGTCAAGATGAATGGTTTGTCAACATTTTAAAGCTAGAAGGCCAAAACCTGGAGGAATCATGAAATCTCTTCCCATATCTGAGTGGAAATGGGATAATAACAAAATGGTCTTTATCATGGAACTACCAAAGACTCCTAGAAGGAACGATGAAATATGGGTCATTGTTGATAGTCTTACCAAGTCAGCACATTTTATTGCTACAAGGTAAGATTTACCACTTGAACGTCTAGCAAGACTATATATTAATGAAGTTGCAAGACTTCATGGAGTACCCATATATATTGTTTCTGATCATGATCCATGTTTTACTTCAGGATTTTGGAAAAGTTTTCCGAATGCCTTGGATACTGACCTTCATTTGAGCAGTGCATACCACCCTCAAACAGATGTACAATCAGAACAGACTATTCAAACCATAAAAGACTTGTTGAGATCATGATCACTTGACTTTCAGGGTATGTGGGTTCAATATTTACCTCTGGTATAATTTTCCTATAACAATATCTTCCATTCAAGTATTTAGATGGCACCATAAGAAGCGTTATACAGAAAGTGATGTCGCAGACCAACCTGATAGGATGACGTAGGAGAAAGAAAACTTGTAGGCCTGGAACTGGTGGACGAAACGATAGAAAAGGTGAAGGTAATCCAAAACCACATCCATGCAACACAATGTAGCCAGAAGAGCTATGCTGACAACCGAAGAAAGGATTAGGAATTTAAGGTAGGAGATAATGTTTTCATGAAGGTATCTCCATGGAAGGGAGTTATACGTTTTAGTAAGAAAGGTAAACTGAGTCCCAAGTACGTCGAACCATTCGAAATTATAGAATGAATTGGGACTGTATCATACCATTTGGAAATTCCTCCAAATCTCTCCAAAGATCACGAGTGTTCCATTATCACTGTTGAGAAAATAAATTCTTGAACCAATGCATGTACTTACTTATGGGGAATTAGAACTAAAAACCGATCTGTCTTATTGCGAAGAGCCCATCAGGATTCATGATAAAATAGAGGAAGTGATGGGAAACCGGACCACTCGTCTGGTAAAAGTTATATGGAGGAACCATAAGATGGAAGAGGCAATGTGGGAACCTGAGGAACTTATGATGAAAAAACTCTCGAGTCTTCTCATGTGGTAGTATACTAGAAATTTAGAGGACAAAATAATTTGAATGAGGGGATAATGTTACACCCCAAGCTTCCACGGTATGATTCTATTTGAATAATTCAATAGCTTGCATTGTACGCAATTTCAAGATTCTAACACACTACGGCCATTCAAAGAAGACATAATGAATAGTAATACCCAATTTTTGAAATTTTATAAATTTTATCTAGCAAAATGGACTTCATTTTTGGATTCGGAATATCAAAATTATCCTAGGGTGAAATTTTGTTACTTTTCGGATAAATTTTATATTTTGATGAATAGTGAAAATTACTAAATATTAATTAAAAACAAAATTTTTTAATCAAAATAATTAATATTGATAAATTATAAATTTGAGTGGTATTAAAGTATATTTAGAATATAGTTTTACCATTTAATACAATTTTTTTCATTGGACATAATTTCCCAATTAAACCGGATATAAACAAGTGTCAATCTTTTGATAGTTGTTATCTCATAAAAACGCTTTTTGTTTTAACAACTAGAATTAATTTTAAATTAATTTCCTCCACTTATGTGTTTTGAATATGGAAAAATTAATTCTATATTTGGAATCAGGATGTCCAAATTGTGTCAATTGGTAACTTTTATTTTTAGACATTTTGAATAATTACTTCGTTAAATATTTTATTTCCATGGTTAAAGGGTAAATCCGGTAAATAAGGGTAAACAATAATATTATAATAATAACAAATTACACTAAAATGTGCCCTAAACATACTGGTTGATACATGTCCTAGAATGGGAATCTTTGGGTCGATTTTTGGACACCATGGATCCGCTTGTAAGTGATAACGACACTTTATATTAATTAAGTTAAAATAAATACAAAAATGACATAAGCACATATATTTTTGAAAAAACAAATTACATAGGGTTATATATGTTGGATTTTCAACTATAAATATTCATTAGAAATATAAAAATTTTCCAACATAATGGTATTTTATTTATAATTTTTATACATTTAATAATTAATATTATTTATGACACAATAATGATGCAGTATTTTCCTTATCAATGAAAGAATCAAATAATTGGTATTATAAATGTTAAAATAAATATAATTTGAAAGTTTTGATGACATCAATAAATTTTATTGGTTAATATGACATTAAATTATTGTTGAAATGCATTTTTTTCGAATTAATAATGTTTTTATGGCTTTAACCAAAATCAATTATTGGATAGTGTCAAAATTGACATAAATGAGTTTTTTTAAAAAATATTATATTATTAATTGATATTATATTCCAAAAAATCTATGGATAGGAAAAAAAACTTCTATCATGATAGGTGTATAATTAATGGACCACATGGGGGGTCTCTTGGAAGTATATAGTATGTTTAATAACTATATAATATAAAAACAAAAAGTGACATGGTAAATGTCAAACTAATTAACCAGGATTTAAAACTAAAAGATAAGTTTAATATAATGACCCAAACTTGTCTAAATTCTATTGGTTAAAATTATTTCGACACATCCCCAATTTATAAATTTAATTATCCACTTTGGAGCCATTAGAAACCGAATATGAATTTATTTTAAAATAATATTTCTAGATTTTCCAAAGGTGCCCCTCACCCCACTTATAAAAGGGCACTCCCCCTTATCACTAATTCACACATTCAATTCTTTTTGGATCGGCCAACCCCTGCCCAAATACTCTCTCAACATCCATAAAGTCAACCTAGAGGCCTTATTTTGATCAAAAAACCAACCTAAGGAGCCCTTTTTATCAAATCAAAAGGAAGAACCCGAAGAAGAGGTAATGTTTTTACCACCCTCTTTAAAGTTCCTTTATTCATCAACTTCTTATTTCATTGTTATTTCCATTATAAATTAATAACTCCAGTATTTTTAATATACTGTGATGTTATTAAAAATATTGTAAAACCATATTCCATATTCTATCCATCCTTTGAATGACATGTCACCATACGTGCGTACGTACGGCTTACCGTCCCCATGTCGTGGTGTAATTGTTATTCAATACATTATTATTTGGATGGGTATAATAATGATGTTAAATTCATGTAAATAATAAATATAACATGATAATGATTCTGTATATATGATATAACATCCAATTATATATTATTTTAATATCAAAAGAATGATATTGTCGATCGTTCCTACGTACGGACTACCGTCTCCACGAAGGTGATAAGATTCACTCTCCATCATATCCATTAATGTATAATTGTCATTTGATGATTAAAAATAATGTTTAAGGGATTTATATAATTTTTTATATGAATAAAATACAACATATCCATAACAAAGATGGCTTACATAATAAAAAATATAAAATAAAATGAGTAATCTAACACCTGAAGCGATAATAATACTAAGATATTATTAACAAATCAATGTTAACAGATCATATATGATATCATATTAATGTATATTATTCTTGTATAATTTAATAACAATTATTTCACCATTATAAATGTGTTTAACCTACCCTCTACCAAGGAAAAGTACATGTTAAGGGTTTATTTTACATTCTCTTTATCATCTGATGTTGTTTATATGTAATTATCTACTGGGACCTATTTATCTTCCACATCCATGTTTCTTATAAATGTATTTTAAAATCATTCTTAATTTTTTACAGACTATGGGTTAAATTCATTGATACCCATGTTGACTTTTTTAAAGAAATTATAAAGGATTCTTTCTGTCGTTTTCTAAACAAGGTCTTTTTTACCCTTTTCGACAGAATTAATGTAAAAATGTTTTTTTAACTTATACGGCTGGTGTGGCTATTTTCCGCCATTATAAAATCTTCAAAGCTTTCCTTAAAATCCTATAATAATATTTTCAAATTAAAAGTTTTATTTTATAATTATCTGAATTTTAAATGATTTCAAAAAAAAGAGTTATTTATCTCAATTAGTTTTTATTTCATCTATGTCAACATCCTTTGAGGGATTTTAAACATAGTTGAAGTTGATTTATTAGGATACACATATTCCATACTGTATTGAAGGTTTTATGATTTGTTTGACTGTGGATGTGTTATTTTTATACCATTCATGGTTTATGGAGAAAGTATTTACATTTTGTATGATAGTTTTAATACGAATGTTTATGTTATGTTTAAACCTGTTCATATGAGGAATCCATTGGACTAAATAAGTTAAGGGTGGTGCCCGCAATAGCTCCTCGATGAATCGGTAGGTTTCATGAGAAAAACTAGTATCTTGGCACAAGGCCTTGAAAAAATCTTATTTGTAGTCTGGGAACAAGGCATTGGCTATGTGGTTTTGATAGTCTAGAAATATGCATTACATCATTATAAAGGTGGTTATTTATATTGTATGTGATTATTTTACTAGTATAATATCCAAGTGAATAATTAAATGACATTATTTCATTTTATCTTTTCCATATTATGCTGAAGATTAAGTTTAAAAGGATTTTTTTAGATATAAATTTCCTTAAATGTTTATTCTTATTTATGAAATTTTCTGCTATATTGTTATCCTTACTGAGCATCTGAGCTCACCCATTTCAATGTTTTATTTTTCCCATAATGTGACGAAGAAATTTATGAATGACCTGAAGGGATAGTATGAGGGGATATGAAGTCAAGATGATGTTGTAGTAGTTTTCACTTTATGATGTAATGTAAACTTTTTGAATGTATCTAGTTATTCCAAGGCTACTAAACTAATCGGTCTTTCAAGACATGATCTTTTGTGATCGTGCCAATATTATGTAATAATACACCGTCTCTGGGTAACTAGGATAAGGGCGTTACACCCAGTTATTCTGGAAATGATATTTAAAAGAAAATAAATATATTAATACCATTCACACACATTTTCATAGAAAAAATAATAATAAATCCTAAAATGAGTCTCATATTTTAAATCAAATCCATCTATATAGATTGAAAAATAGATTTTACCATAGGCATGACATAACCATTGTTAGAATTAATCATTTATGGAATCATTTTAACTAGTACAATATATTAACAAAAAAATTAATTTCTTTATTTTTATTTATTTTTGAAAAAACATAGGGAACTACTCAATTAATTTACTATTATGGGTCAATCAATCATATGGATAAATGCAAAACCCTAAATACATATAGTGGAGCTTTTGTAGATACATTTGGTGAACAACATCATATCAAAGTGACATACTGTTACTTCATAGATCATCTACGACAGTACAGTTTGTGGATCTATCCAACAATGATAACAAGAAATCACTATTGATCGGTGATCGATCCAAAATCCTATTAATACTTTTGATTTTTTTGGATTCATCCTGTTTATTTATACCACATAAAACATGGAATAATTCTGTGAAGAATATTTAATTCACACATCGATGGTTGATTTATATTATGGTCTATTTATTTCATAATTATTTATTATTCATATTTCATCATTTATTCTATGACAATGAATATATGTTGAAATGAACACATGAAAAGGATCATTACTCATGTTTATGAATGTTGGTTTTCCCTGTTGTTTTTACACATTTATCATGGGAAATTTCATTGGTTGGTGATTCATTTAATACTTGGTATTTTATCATTGCATGACTACTCTATGGTGCAATAAATCAGTATCATGGGTGTGGCTCCAGATTGTCATGAACCAACCCCGGTGATACCTGAACTGGTCACTCGAGACAGCCTGCAAGATAGCACGAGGGGAGTTCCCGATCACCACGGGCTGGCACCTAGTTCCAGGCATCACAATATAATAGTTGGGAACGATTTGGCCCAAAAGAAAATAAAATAAGATGCGGAAAATAAATAGAACAAATAAGAATTAACAATGCACCACCAAAAATGCTACTAACCTGACAACGAACAAAACTCCACCTGACCCAATGTGTCACCCTCCAATACCACAACTAACATCGCTCAAGGCGAACAACTGAAGCTGGAACCAACAACAGAACTAAAACAAGAAAACACTATAGGAGTGAGTATTAAAACTCAGTAGGCTATCCCGATATCTATTCCCAATGCACTACCTATAAAATAAAAGAAAAATCATTCCAAGATTGAACTACAATATATAAAAGTATGTTCTTTCTAAATATTTTACTTCAAAACATAGTACGAACCATTTCACTTTACCATTTCCAAACAGGGGCCATTTCATTAGTGTCAATTGATTTTTTTAAAGGGAATTTGATTTTTCCATTTTCAAATTTTCATAAAAATGAATAAACACTTTCATTTTAAAACCATTTTTAGAAACCTAATCAATAGAAATTTACCACTTTCCAAGGAAAACAATACACCATGAATGAACAAAGTAAAACACACAGTAAGGGAAATGTAGGAATACATATGAGCATCATAATCACTACTGCAAGAAAAAAAATCTGAATAGACATGGGTGAACCTAGGAGATCGAGAATAAACTATAAGACACCAATACAAGTGAAATCATACTTGGTGACATGTGATGATGAAATCAAAACTCACAAAACGCTCAACCATCCTCTCTCGGGCAGGTCGAGGGAAAATCCCATAGTAATAAACCCAATATATCCACCTACTATGGGCCACTGGTAAGTACTATAACCTACCAGTGCAACAATAATTCATAGAATATTCTCTCAATATGCCAAATTCACATGTCCCAAGTGTTTGGAATGGGGGTGAGCCAACCGATGCCAACCGTGCATTCAATCATATATATATATATATATATATCACAACAGGCATCACCCCGGGCCAATCTATGTAACAACCTCTTGACTTTAAACTACTCAAGTACTTGGGATCCTCTAAGCATGGCCTCCCAAACAGTCAATTGAATCCAAGGCATGAGAGTTTTCCTATGAGGTTTTTTATCAAAACATTTTCATCGCTTTCCATAATGTGCCAAACCGGCATTAAATACATTTCACAATCACTACTCTAAAAAGAACCAAAACGCTTGTTCATGCTTGAGAAGAAGTCATTTTTCATTAAAAACAGAACTACATTTGAAATTCTTTGAATTATGTTTAAAGTAAAAATGGGCATTCTTTCAATACTGGGTGTCTGCTCATTATCAAAATGTTTCAAGTGTCGTGCATAAAATAAACGGCTATTTTTTACACCAAATAACAATTTTAAAATTAATTGTCTTATATTAAAAATTAATTATATATATTATCTCATATTTATGAAAATTAATAAAATGTTTAATATGATCAATTAGTGTGCACAAATAGAAAGAAATAATGTAACTTAAATTTTAAAAAGCAGTGCAGTGGGAACCTACCTCGACCCACAGTACGAATGCCACAACGCGACAATGCGACATGCCTCGAACATGCACACAAGAACCACACAAACATGCACACGCCGACCTCCGCAGTATCACAGGTCTTCCTTGCCAACATGATTCAACAATCGTACAACTAAAACCGCATAAACACATACATAAAACAGTTCAGATGAATAAACAGCTCTAAAGAAACAACTCGACATATTTTCAAAACACATCTCGCACCATCAACCTTATTTATTAAACTACTCTACAATCTATAAAGTGTTTGTAAAAACTATACAACACCAAAAAAACTCACTAAATATTTTAATGTGCCACCAGTTTATTTTAAGAAAACACCATAGTACAAAAATAGACAAAAAGCACACGACATGATGAAATTGACATTTAAAAGCACGTGCACCTAAACACATTTTCCACACCCAAATTTTCAACATCCACGCTACTTAGTAAATCATTTAAAATTTTTATAAAACAATTTTTAAAAACATACTATGACATTAAACACATGAAACCAACTTAAACCCCATAAAAAGACTTTCATGATCAAACACACACAATGAAACATTAGCGTCGACGCATCTATCCACACCTCTGTCTCGTTGCTCGATTTGTAGTGCCATTAGTTCCATATCCCTCTTAGTGACTCCCAAAGGATAGTGGGTGTTCGGCCAATTTGTGTACGTTGTTATGCACATGGTCTGGTTTGATTTATGCTATTTCCATGACAATGGCCTACTCTGATACAATTTTTTCATGAACCAACCCAGGTCGACCCCGAACCGGTCACCCAAGACAGCCCGTGACATGGCCCATGGAGTGCTCCCAATATCCAATGTATGTGATAGGTGTTGTCACCAATAGGTATTGTTTGATGAATTTTTTCATCAATTTAATTAATTTTGTATATTCATTGATATGTTTTCTTGGTCCGAATATAATCATACCTGAGGATTATTATGATTTTGATGTGTTTAGCATCGTGGTTATGTGATATGAGTGTTTTGTTTCATTGAAAATCTATGTTGAGCCATTTGTAGTGTTTTATAAACTGTGTTGTTGGTTGATTAAAATGTGGAAGGGCTGCAGTTGTGTTTCGGTGTGACGCCAATGTGTCGTTGTGTGTGTTTGATCATGAAGGTTTTTTAAGGGGTTTAAGTTTGTTTCATGTGTTTAAAGTCACAGTATGTTTTTCAAAATTTCTTTATAGAAATTTTAAATGATTTATTAATTATACTGGATGTTGCAAATTTGGTTGTGGAAAACGTGTTTAGGCACACGTGCTTTTAAATGTCAATTTCATCATGTCGTGTTCTTTTTCTCTGGTTTTGTACTCTGGTGTTTTCTTGAAATAACCCAGTGGCACATTAAAATAGTTAGTTTGTTTTTTGTTGTTGTGTAGTTTTCTCAAACACTTTATGTATTTTAAAGTAGATTAATAAATAAGGTTGATGGTGTGAGATGTGTTTTGAAAATATGTCGAGCTGGTTCTTTTGTGCTGTTTATTCTTTTGAATTGTTTTAAGTCTATGATTATGCGGTTTTAGTTGTGTGGTTGTTTCATCATGTCAGCATGAATGATCCGAGATACTTCTGTTATCGATGTGCGCGTGTTTGTACGGAGCTTCTGTTCCTGTGCAGGGAGTGTTGTGTTGTTGCGTTGTCATGTTCGAGCTGCGGGTCAAGGTAGGTTCCCATTACACTGCTTTTTAAAATTTTACTTACATTATTTCTTGCTGTTTGTGCACACTAATTTTTCAAATTAAACGTTTTTCTACTTTTAATAAATGTGAGATAATATAATATAATGAATTTCTAATATAAGAAAATTAATTTATAATTGTTTATTTCGTGTAAAAAAAGAGTCGTTTATTTTATGCACGACACTTGAATCATTATCTTGATGAGCAGAGACCCAGTATTGAATGAATGCCCACTTAGCCTGTAAACATAATTCACAGAATTTCAAATTTAGTTCCGGTGTTAATGATAAATAATTTCTTCTCAACCATGAACAAGCATTTTGGTTCTTTTTAGATTTTTGATTGTGAAATTTATTTAATGCCCATCTGGCACATTATGGAAAGCGATGATTTTTTTTGATAAAAACCCTCCTATGACAACTCTAGTGCCTTGGTTGCAATTGATTGTTTGAGAGGCTTCACTTCGAGGCTCCCTGGTATTTCAGTAGTTTAAATGCAAGAGGTTCTTCAATTTACCGGCTCGTGGTGATCCCTATTGAACATTATATATATATATATTTATATGATTGAATTCTCAGTTGGCATCAGTTGGCTCACCCCCTTTCTAGACACTTAAGTCATGGGAATATGGAATATTGAGAAAATATTCTAAAAATTATTACTAAACCGGTATGTTATGGTACTGACCAGTGAACCATAGTAGGTGTAAATATTGGGTTTATTACTATTGGAATTTCCCTCGACCTACCCGAGAGAGGATGGTCAAGCGTATTGTGCATTTTGATTTCATCGTAACATGTCAACTAGGATGATTTAGCATGTATTGGTGTCTTCTGGTTTATTCTAGATCTCCTAGGATTACCCATGTCTATTAGGATTTTGTTTCTTGTAGTAGTGATTATGATGATCATATGTATACCTACATTTCCCTTGCTGTGTGTTTTACTTTGTGCATTTCTGGTGTATTGTTTTCCTTGGAAATTGGTAAATTCATTTTTATTAGGTTTCTAAAAATGGTTTTCAAATGAAGGTGTTTAATAATTTTTGTGAAAATTTGAAAAATGTAAACATCGCTTTCCCTTTCAAAAACCTCCATTGACACTAATAAAATTAACCAAAGTATGGAAATGGTTATGGGAAATAGTTCATACTTTGTTTTTAAGTAAAATATTTAGAAAAAAAACATACTTTTATATATTGTAGTTCAATCTTGAAATGGTGTTTCATTTATTTTAATGGTAGTGCATTGGGAATATATATTGGGCTAGCCTACTGAGTTTTAATACTCACGCCTATAGTGTATTCTTTTTTTAGTCTGTTTCAGGTTCCAGCTTTAGTTTTTCACCTTGTGAGACGTTGGTTGTGGTATTGAAGAGTGACCCACGGGGTCACGTAGAGTTTTGGTCTTGGTCAGGATAGTAGAATTGTTGGTTGTTCTTTATTTATTCTATTTTTTCTATTTATTTTCTGCTTCTTAGTTTATTTTCGTTTGGTAAAAATGATTCTCAGCTATTAAATTTTGATGCTCAACACTAGTTGCTAGCCCGTGGGGATCAGGAACGCCCCTCGAGCCATGTCGCAGGCTGGCTGGGGTGACCGGTTCAGGTTCGACCTGTGTTTGTTCATGACACGAATATAGGATTAAATTGAGGTGAGGTGATAATGGATGGCTAGAGGATGAACTAAGGTAGATCAAGATCATACAGATATATTCAATTTTACCAAAGGATACATGGTTTTGTCTTAGTGTGGTGACTGTTTTTCCTGAAGAACCAATTTTTGAGTGAATCGAGGCTCCATTTGAAATGAGTGGAAAATTGAGGGTCATCCAACCACATATATGAGTTTCCTAGTTAGATAAAAAATGATGGTGATAGATTTAGATGACACATGAAGTAACTACACAATATAGATAATTCCATTGTACAGAATGTGTAATCTTTAGATACACACCATGTGGGACCCCTAGAAATGGTTAAAAGAATTTTGAGTAATAGATAATGATCACATGTCATGTGGTCTATACTACATGGTGTGTGTCCATGTTTTACTGATTTTGGTGTATCAAGAGGATAGATATGCACTAGTCATGTATATGTGCTATGACCTATACATCGACACATCCCATGAAAATGGGTTTATCCATTTAATTAGACAAAAATAAATGTACATGGGAATGGAACAAGGTATATATTAATATGAATAAAATCATAGGAATATACAAAAAAATATGGATTTCTCATCACATGCAATGCACCGTAAGCACATGTAATGTAATTTCTTATAGAAGGCTTGGTGACATCATCTCTTCAGTATATACTAGGTTTATTTGAGTGTGGTACTTTGGTCCTTTTCTATAATGATAAGACATGGAATAAAATATTCATCATTAGAATTTATTTCCCTCTATGTGTTCAGATTGAGTTTAGTGCATCACCCTTTGGGAAAATTGTGGAATGCTCTAGCATTTTTATGTGAGGTTTACGGTATCAACATAAACATAATGTACATGGAATTCACCCTGATCTAGATGGAATACACAATATTATTTATGGGGACCCCTATAAGCCCTAGGTGTGAGAATTTATCTTTGTATTGAGATCTTCTATGATATAGTTAGTACATCATAGGTGGGACCTAATTATCACGACCACTAGGATAAGCATCACCAAAGAAAGAATGGCTTGTGCAGTGAGTAAACAAAAGATGAGTATTACCTATAATAATTTCGTATTATCCTATATATGGATGTTTTGGTTAAGAATATATGATACTAGTTGTATCTTATTATTATATCTAGTTTTTTTATTATTGTTATAATTTTCTGATAAGAATAATCTTGATTTTTTATGCTTACTGATTTTTGGGTGTCCTACTAGGTAGTTTTATACTCACCCCAACACGAGATCTTATTACATGTTCCATGTCTTATATAAATGAAAACCTTATCAATGGTTTCCTAGGTGGATATGGATCATGTGGAGCAAAGTAAGACTAGATAGATTCATGTGTTTTCCCACTGGTTTATTTTAACATTGTACCAATCCTTATCAAAATATTAGACTATCAGCACTTTTTTGAGGCTTTTAGTTGTTCCAATTATCTATTTCATTACATTTTTGTACTTTAATGTGGGATTGGTTTTCAACATCAACTTATGGTATCTGTTCATATTTTGACATTCACATCATTTAATAGGCTTGGAGAAATGTGATTGTGTACACGTACATAAGGATAATTCCTACCATGTATGGGTTATTTCTATATGGAATTAATAACCAGCCCACAGCCTATTGGTGGTAACAGTTTGGAGAGTGGAACTCAGATTATCGCCATCCAGGAGGGCCCCAAAGGGTTTATTCATGAGAGAGTGGTATTAGAGGAGTCAATTCAACTGAGGGACTGGTGTGAATGTTTTTATTTAGTTTTTAGGTTGGTTTTGGATTTATAGAAACAATTTTGAGGTGATTCAATTTTGGAATTCAGTCCTAAGACTGTTGTGTTGGTGAAGTGACTGACATGTCAATTTACCAAGACACCAATAACCTATTTATTGACCCATTACAAGTAGACATTGATTTTAAGGATTAAAACTGGAACATTCATCATATTAGAATTTTTTTAGTTTCTATGTACTTATAAATTCATCTTACATGACATACATATTGAACCGAGTGCATATTATATAAATCCTGATGTCTCTGAAAAGAAGACAGATGAATTCTACTATGTTATCCGGAATATGATAATTAGAGTGATGATGATTTAGTACATGGGAATGTACATGAGGTGGTACCTCTTGGTGATTTTCTAGTTATTCTTCCACCCATTGAGTAGTAGTTATTTCTTGTAGTAATAGTTTTGAATGAAATCATTTTGAGTGAACTATACATTTTATTGAGTGAATTTACTCCTAGGATTCAATGTGTCCCTTACCCATTGGTATTTGAGGAATGGATTGAGGTAGTAACCTAATTTTTTGACATTAGGAGGACACCCATATATAATATGTTAGTACTCCTAGAGATTCTCCATTAACGATGCACTATGTGATGGTGGAGTATAGTGAATTATTTACACAATGATAAAGCTCTCTCCTGCATAGCCATCAAGAATCTCTTGGGTGATAAGTTTTATCCATATAGGTGGTAATAAATGCACATCAAGGAGCTTCTACATCTACAAAATGGAATTATGACCATAGTAGATTATTTATAGAGGTTCACTAATAACTCATGATACTACATAGATATGGTGTGAGATCTATTATAATGTAATAGAATATTATTCAAGGATTATTCTAACATATCATAGATTACATGATTTATATTTATATTTCCACCTGTGATAGAGTGCTTATGTGAGCCTTTGTAGTTTATAGCTTTTTGGAGCAATAGAAGTTGATAATGTGTTTTGGTAGTGGGATCATATGAGTAGAGACCTAAAATACTAGTATATGATGACATCCATATTGATATGGGTGTGCTATTTGCTTCAGGAGACAATCCTAGGAAAATGTTTAAATACATTAGGGCTCACATGATGGGTCAATTCTACCAAGGGAGAGCACCTATTTCCCTTATGATGTTATGGGAAATCTTTAATAGGATTTTCCAATCTATTGTATAACTGAGGGGGAGATATGGTCGATGAACATCCCATTCAGATACATGTGTATGGTAAATGACTTCAATATATTGTTAGATGTGTCATAGGATTAGGTAGAGTAGGAGGATTTGGAGAGTGATTTGACCTATTCCCACAACCACCCCCATGTGGTTCATTCCATGCATTGGGAACAAGTGGATATGGATACATAAAACTATAAGATGTTTAGGACAATGACCAAGAGTCTCCTAAAATTATTAGAGGTAGGAACTATATCTAATCAATTTTACCATAAGTAATAATAGGTATCGGATTGAGACACTGAATTCTTACTATTTCTGATGATCATCACATAGATATTCTGGTTGATCCCATAGCTCAACCCTTACGCCTATAGGCTACAACAAGAGGTGACTCAATAATCGCTTAATTTTTCCTACATTGTGACCCAACTCATAGATGTGACTGATTCCCATGAGATCTCTTTTTTTATTAATGAGGCTAGATGAAGGAATAAGATTTCTAGACTGGTTAAAAAAGTTATTTAATATCTGAACACTTTTAGGAAGAGGATGTGGTATATTTATAGTGACTAATGAAGGTTTTCATTTTTGGGTGAGAATAAACCGAAGGAGAGAAGTGTGAGATCATACATATGAGAGAGAAGCTGATTAATCACTAATTGGATTTCATGAATAATGAAGAATTGGATTTTATAGTCTACCTATGGTGGCAGTAGAGTATGAGGACATATTTCCTAACAAAGTTGTGTTGTAACATTTAATCTAAGAGATAAAATTATTCCTTGATCTACTCCACAATATGGCCATGATATCATCACCAACATATCAGATGGATCACATTGAGCATTGAATGTAAGGTGTCTAGATAGAGGAATTGGTTATGGCTTTTCCCACGATGAATTCCCCAGTAGTGTTCTGTCATCATCGAGAATTTCCTAGTGTAATCCCCATCTAAGAAGGATAACATAATAAAATTGAGGATGTTTCTAGACACACTTTTAGAGGAACATATTTATAGTTATATATTGATGTGTTAGTTATGGATTCAAGAGTTCTACTTTCCTAAACACTTCATCGTAGTTCATGGTGTAGAAGTGGACTAGGAAAAGGTCAATGAAGTGTCATCATGGGATCCACCCATGACCATGATGGAGTTTGTAAGATACTACAAGATATTCATTCATAATATCTCTATGATATCCACACCTTTAACTACATTTAAATTTAAGTGGCATCCTTTTTGGATAGAATAGTTCTCGAAATAACGTTAGGAGTTGAGGCATAGGTTTCTAAGTACCACCATATTGATATTTCTAGTGGTGGGTGTCATGTATATAGTGTTATATGATGCCATAAATAATAGGCATGGTTGTGTTCTGATTGTGATTTAGGCTATGATTAACTACATTTCTTAGTAGTTGAGAGTACATGAAAAGAGCCACATGGTAAATGATCTTTAGTTTATTGTGGTTGTCTTAACCCAAAAAGATATGGTGACACATATTTAGGGGTGAATGTTTTTTCATATACTATAACTATAAGAGTCTCAATTATATCTTCAATGAAAATAATCATAATAAGGGAAAATTGATATGGATAGGGTTAGAGAAAGATAATGATTTTGTGACAGTCTATTCTCTAGGAAGGAGGAAATGGTTGTTGATTATCATAGTTGGAGATATTATTCATAGTTGTTGGCTAAATAATTAGAGCATTTTTTCTCATTGTAGGTGAACATCATGGAAAAGGATAGTGAAACAAATCATTAAAGAAATTTTGTTACTCCACCTCTATTATACCATGTTTTGGAAGTAGAAAATTGAGGTATTGACTATGAGAAATTATGTACACATATATCCATTTGACATACAGCTTATTGATTTTATGAAGTTGGGGGACATGTTATACATTTCATAGTGTGATCTACGGTACCTGTGTTTCTATTGGAGGAGCTGATGGGTGGTTTCATAAATCCTTTTTAGTGGTACATACAAGTGTGAAAAGATATACTATGACATCTAACATTGGTTTTGGTGGTCGGGCAACAAGACACATGTAGTGGAGTTTTTATCTTGTTTTATCACTTGTTAGTATTTGAATTATATGACCTAAGTTGTAGTAGGTTTAATTTATCCCCTTGAAGAACCACATGGTAAGGTATATGTGATATCTATGGAATTATTTATGGATATACCCCAAACACCTATAAGACATAATTCTATTTAGGTGATAATATATTCACTCACCAATTCCGCCCACTTCATAACTATTTTATAGTAGAGTTCATCTAATGTAATGTGATTTCTTTTACATGAAGTAGAATGCAGGAATCCACATAGATACCTCAATGATTGTTTTTTACTAGGTTTCTCACATTAAATCATGATTATAGAGAGGATTGTTAATGTCCTTTGGGACTCAGTTACATTTAAGAATGTCATCAAACCCATACTAATAGAGTCCTTTAGATTTTGATTAGAGAAACCATGTATTCTTGTGGTTCTAACCTCATTGTGGGATATAGAGATTTGGACATGGTGTAATTTTATCTCTTATGATCATTGGGACTTTTAAAATAATATGTATGGTTGGTAAGGTGGTGTACCTCTTGGAACTATCGATGCAGTTACTCTAGGTACATTATTTCCTCCCCATATCAAAACATATGAGGTATGTGAAAGGTCTGTCACATGATATTGAATATGGTGTGATGGATCTCAAGGGTAGAGATACCTTTTTAATGTACCCAGTTGACATTATGGATCAGTAGGATAGTATCCTCTATTGGTGTGTTATTCTATTCATGTGTTTACGTAGTCACCAAGAGAATATTTATGATAGAACCATAGAACATGATACATAGATGTGAGCTTTGTACCTATATATTTTTGAGTATTCATTTTTTTCGAGTAAAAAAAATCCTATTGTGTGGATAAATTATTTCTAATTTTGTTCTAAGAAAATGTAATATTCCTAGTAATATTTTTAATGTAGATATCTAAGACTGTGTGATATTCCATGGTTAGAGGAGATCTGAATTAATAATCCAGTATATTAAATATTTGAATATGATCTGAACATTTTATTCATAAAATTGTGTAATGAATATATAATGAATTCTTTGATTGGAAGTATTAGGTTACCATTGATTTTAGAACATGGGTTTCACCCTATGTGGATTGTATCCTATTTTGGAATTCAGAATTTGTGAAAATTTTATCACATTCACTAAAAATAAATAAATAAATAAATTTTTTATTAATTCTATTCACACAAAAACATGTTCCCATCTTATATCAATAACATATTATTGGTAAATATTAGAGTTAAAGAAATGACTTTGGTGACCAAGAGAGGACACTTTGAGAAGAGGTGGGTGGATAATATTAGATCACGGGATCAGATCAGAACTATACATATCATCTATTCAAATGGAGTTTATGGATCTAACCAATGATGATAAAATGGAATCATTATTCATCACATTTCAATCAAAAATCAATATATAAAATTTAAATTATTTTGATTCATCCATTTATATTTTCACATGTAAACACTTATAAATTCTGCGAACAATAATTGATTCTCAACTTGATAGTTGATTTATTTTACAGTTTATGTATTAGTTCTTTATTGATTTTTACTCATAATTCATATATTGTACTCCATTGTATTGTGGATTTATTATGAAACAACATGGATTTTTGTCGAATTTTTTTAGAGTTTTATCCCCAATTTTATTGCACATTAATTATAGTATAATTAATTTTTACATGGTTCGCTGAATACTAGGTATTTCATCAATTCAAAAAAGTTCATCAGTTTAATAGATCATTAGTGTTGGTGAATTTTATGATATATGATGATATCGATATGCTATGATGGAGTTTCAATAGAGGCGGATAGGGATTAGACAAATGTATTCAATTTTACCATCGAATACATGGTGGATAATTGGTGTGGAAATGGTTCGGCTCAACAAACCGATTTCCGAGAAAATCGAGGATTGATTTCAAATGAGTTATGTCAATTTCGGTTGACCAACCACATATCAGAGTTTCATAGTTAGATAGACATTTTCTGTTATAGATTCTAAAAATTTATGAAGGAACCATGGAATATGAATAATTTTCTGGTATATGGAATGTAATCTGGAGATTCAGACCTTGTTGGACCCCAGTTATGGTTTTGGGGTCTCCATCGATGAGATTATGATAACATGATTCATCATTCCTACAAACCATTATATGTCCCTAGTTGATGGATTTTCATAAATATTAGAGCATGTGTTGGACTGGGTTGAGGTCAAAGGATAAGAAGTGTACTCATACATGATTAGGGTACATGGGATGAGCTGTGAAATTAGAGACATCTAGAAGTATGTAAGACCAACCCAAGGTATATATGAAAGGGAAATGGAAGATGGGAATTTACATGAGAATGTCTAGATTTTGTGCTAAATTACATGTACTATAAGAACACGATGTGTAATACCCTAGTGATGGCTAATAGCAATTTTTCTCTTCAGTTTAGATTAGGTTTAGTTAATTTAGATTCCTTTGTACTTTTCATGATGGTATAGTGAGACATTATGTCCTTCATATAGAATTGTGATCCATTATTTGGGTATAATATTGGATATATTTTGTTGAATCCCTCTCTGGGACAAATGTGGGTTTCCTTTTTAATTATTAAGTAGTGTTTTTATAATTCCCAAGACCACCATGCGTGGGGAGTCAATCCATTATCATGTGTGAAGATATAGTACGGTTTTAAGTGTCCCCTACTAGACCTAGGTGTGATCCCCTATCTATGTATTGGTATATTAAAATATCTAATGATTACATAATGGGTGGGGCACAATGATAAATAACTATTTTTTGAGTGTCATCATAGATAACATGGCTTGTAGAGTCAGTACTCTTAGAAGGAACATCACCAAAATACCCCTAGAGGTATCATGTAGCTTGTAGCTTTTGTTGATTTCACATGACACCCGTTTAATGTTATGATTATATATTTTTTATATTATTAATGTGTCACTAATATGAATTGAATATTTTCTTCTTTTAATGCATAGTGATTTATGGGTGTCCTACAATGTATTTTTATACTCACCCATTCATTTTATTTTCCTTTACATGTCATGTCTTAAGAAGATGATGATCATTTTGATGGATTCCTTAGAGGGTTGGGAGTAGGTAGATCATTGTATGGCGAGGTATAACATGGTGTTTTCATAGTGGTTTCATTTGATAGGGGATCCCTCTTTATGAGGAGGTTTGAATTTCTATAGATTTTGGTTGGGCTTATAGATGTTCCCTATATAAATTTTAATACTTTTTCTTAATCTAATGTTGCATTGATATTATCATGCATTAATGGAATTAGTTTTCATTACAAACTAATCACTGTATACACTCGGAGACATGTGTCTATGTGTTCAGTTAAATTAGGCTACTTCCTCCCATGTATTGTTCATTAATACTCAATGTTGTTTAGTAGCTCTAGCCTATTAGAGGATAGACTTTGGTAGTCACACTCATCTTATCCCTGGTCATGGGGACCTCAGTGGGTTGGGTCATTACACAATAACAACACACATAGTGGTTATGTTGTTTTTCAAAGAAGCTATAATACATCACATGGATAGGTTTAAACAATGTGAAGGGTGAGACATATTTTTTTTAGTCACCATTATAATTATTTTCTACATAAGTTTTTAAATTTTTTTATTTTGTATTTATAGAGGTGTATTATCCATGTTGTTATGGAACTTCTCCCTCTATTCATGTTTCTTTTTATCTATTCAATTTTCAACTATTTGTAAATAAATTTTCTTAAATTCTCTCTCTCTTCATAGTGATTTATAACCTATATAATGGAAGACTAACTAATCGAACTAGTTCATAGAAGTTACGTTCATTTTATCCAGGAGATCAAACATTCAATTTGACTATATAAATATTATACACCCTTACCAAAATAAAAATGTTCATATAGTATATGATATGACACACATTTTTATATGAAAGGTTTGATGATTTTTTCTTCTATATCATTTTTCCTCTATTACCCTTACTCATTCAATAGATTCTCCTAAGAGTAGTCATGTGTTTTTAAGATCTTGTGATGATCACCATTTCATGTAAGAAATTATTTAAGAAGATGGATTGACATTTGTATTAAATTTTTAGTTTGGTGATCACTTATTTATAAAAAAACCAATGTGAATGAATATTCACTATATAAGCATTGCGAGGTGTTTTTCTTGAGTCATTTAGTAGACACTAAGGTACATTCAGATTTTAGGATATAATCCTTTTAGATCAATGATTTTCAGAAGATAGGTTATCATTATAGAAATATTTTTCATTCTCGCTAATTTTATTTTTCATCTTCCTATTTTTGTTTCACTTATATATTGTTTTCCTCTTATTTTTTTCATTTATTTTGGGCTTCACTATTTATTATTATTTTTCAAAATATTAAATGTAAATAATTGTATAAAAATATATTATATTTTTCACTAAGATAAACTTGTATCCTTCTTGAGAATGACCGCTAGGGTTTCCACTATTCTATAAATAATGACATTTAAATTTATTATTGATTGTTCAGAGGAGATGGTTTCAAAATAGAACATCTTTTCTATTGAGGAATTATTTTTTAGTGATTTATTATTTTTAAATTCAAAATAAAATGTAAAATAAATTTAAAAAACTAATGAATCATCCATGGACAATGAAAATAAATTATAGAGTTCATTTCCTGAAAATTTAAAGAAAAATTTAGGATTTTGATTTTAGAAGAGTGTAAGGATCTCATTGTTGGTTAAAAGGATCTATGGAGACATTTTTTGGTTGCATAAAAATATAACAAAAATAATTTTATCCCTATCCCCTTGATGTTTATGCAGGAGAGTTTGAAAGAGAAGAACTCAACCCTATAACATGTGTAATAGGGATTAAGGGACTTAATGTATTACTAGAATTGAAAATTCCTCCTAATGATTATTGTTATGAGGCATGGTAGGATATGGGATCTATTGAATTAGACTTATCTAAAAAATTATTTTATAATCAATGAAACAATAATTTTTTTATGATGATCACATTTTTTTAATCATAATTAATGATCTATCTTTTTTCACAATAATTCATCTCATGTTACCATTTATTTTCCTAGGAAGACACCATATATTATGTGATTTTTTGAGGATTTTATTTGGAATGATTAATAACTATATTCTTCATTGTAAATTCTCTCAAATGACATACTTTATTTTGATGAAAAACATTATGAATAGAATTAGGGTGTTGTTGAAATTTCAAAAGAAACTAATATTATTTATGATTTTTACTTGTTTTAGCATGGTCCTTTTATTACATATCAATTTATATATATAATAGCAATATTAGCATGTGAAATCTTGGATAGTATGGTTTAATTTATACCATCTCCTTCTGAGGATCTTCATTATCTCGTAGACCACATTGAAAATTATAATTTTTGGGTTTTTAATGATGATTTATTTCATTCCACCACCGTGGTGGTTGAAATTGAAGAGGAAGTTTTCCAATATAATATTTTATATTCTCCATTTTTCATAAATTTTATTTCCAAATTAAATATGGAAATGGGTAAATTAAAAACATTATTATGGATGGTTTTTATTTAATGATTTAGTTAAATTTCAATAAAAATATTCTCTCATAAACCATGTAGTTTAAAAATGAAATTGAATAAGATGTCTATGTAAAGGTAATATCTTTTTTAAGGGTACAAATTACATAAAAGAGGTTTAACCTAGTTCAGTAGACTAGTGTGTTCATATACACACTAGGAAGATGTCCATATTGTGATTTTTATGAATGAAACCACATGTATCAGTAGATAAAGGATAGAAAATGCCTATACAACCATGAAATGTATAAATATGTCACTGCTTATAGGGTTAAACCTATGATTATATTATCTTCATTCTGTTTTTAGATTCTCAATAGTTTTATGTATCTTTAATAAATGACTTTATTTTTTCAGGTGTAGTAATTTAATAAGGAAAAACATTCCAACAATTGAAACTCTCTCTTGGGTACCTTCATTGATATCAAATCAGATTCGCGGACTATATTCTTCCACCCCAAATTTTTTATGAGTATATATCATGTTGTAAATCATGTCTGGGGGAAGGGTAAATACCACCTGAATTGTCTTATAGGTAATCTTTGTTTAAGGGTTATATAGAATAACAAATTGAATGAAAACATGGTATTTTATAAGAATTAATGAGTATATTTTTTCCTTTACATTGATAATAAATGAATGTAAATTACAATTTCTATATTATAATAGTTATACTAACTATTATTTTACATATAAATGGATCATAAATTCATGTATTTTCAATGATAAAAAGTTTCTACAAGATGGAGCTATAAATATTAATGATCCTACTCAAACAGTATTTTTATTAATTTTGAACTCCAAAATATTAAAATTTAATTCTTTTGTTTTTCTGTTTTTAAGAGATATAAATAAATGAAACAAAGGAATAGTCATTTCTCAATGTGAAAGATCAAACATTCTAAACCATGGTTTTTTTAGTTCTAATTATGATTCTTTTTTTAACTTCAAATATCTTCTTGTTGTTTGGGGGAATTAAATAATTTAAAATAAGTTATTTAAATGATTTTTCATGTGTAAAAAGATTGGATTAATATACTAGTTTCCGCTAAATATTTTGATTTCCTTTTTATGGTAAAATGTTTTTCTGCATGTCTGTTTGAATTTTTTTTCAAGAAACATGTTGAGCATCAAATGTTAACAAACTTATAATTTGAAAATATTTAATTTTTTGATGATTTTTATATAGTAAAAAGAGGGCATTTTTTATGCAAGTTCTGTAATTTTCTAAAATTTTGGGGAAATCAAAATATTGAATTTGTATTTTAACCTTTTAACATGACTTTTGAACTACACATTTGAAAAATATATTCTATGAATATTATATTTTTCATTTTTTATACTCACATTTTGAGTAAAAATTTGGGAAAATGATGAATTTTATATAAGGGTAATGTCTAATTATAGAAAAAATATTTTTCATTTTGAACCAATCAAAATACCGTATTTTTTGGAAATTGTGTCTGTTTAATCACTTAGGAATTTTTCAGCATGTATAAATTTTAATTAAAAGTGATGTGTTTAATGCCACTTTAGTGAGACTAGTATTTTTTAACATTTTGATTTTATTATGTAAATAATTTCTATTTCCCAATAGAAATATGATTTCATCAAGACATGGTGATAATATTATATAATAATAAATAATTTTATACATTTAATTAGAATTTAACTAACTAGGTATGCATCAATAAATGATTACGAAATTAAAATCCTAATCTAGTTTAGACACATTATTTTATTCATATATTTTTATATTCATTAACTACTTGATGGGTTGATTATTCCAAAAATAAATTATCACTCCATCTCATTATTTCGTCTAGTCCTCAGAATGTGTATTCCGGTTAGGAATCACTACTTACTAGTATTTTCCATTGGGTTTATTTAAGGAACTAGAAAAATGCAACAATTCTTTATCCAAAATAGACCTTCTTTCCAAATGCATGCATTCATTATGTTTGAACTTATGGTACTTAAGAACATTCATTGGTTGAGAGGATGTGATATCAGACTCATGACACCCTTTTGGGGGAATTATTGACAAATCAAGTACTCCCTTATAGATTTTAGATATTTATATTAATCCATATTAATTCACCAGGTATAATGTAGGTTTCCATTTGAATTTGAAATCAATTATTATCATGTGCATGATTTTGAATCATCCATCTGTATTCTAGGTTCATTATCAGTGGATACATCCATATGTATTAGAGTTACTCCATCAATTATATCCTCTAATATACTATGTAGATTATATTTTAACCATCATGGTAATAATACTGGTTTTTAATCCACTCAGTGGTGTACTCTGGAATTTATTGTCGTCCAGTGAGATGAAATTTTTTTTTGATGTTTGAATCATATTCATAAATGGGCTACCTACATATCATTGTGAATGGAATAAAAACCCTCATAATTCAGTGTTAGTTAATGGGACACATCATACCTTTTTAGGTTGTGTGATAAGGACCCTTCCATACAGTTTAATTTCATATGGTATGGAAATGTAAGTGAAAGGTTCTTAGTAAAGGTTTGGTGTGGGACCTATTCTTTTCTATCCTAAGGTACATGGAATGAATATAAGTTTCAAAGATAGATTAAAACCTATTGGTAATATGGACCTGGAAGAACATGGTTGATTTGATGTGTTGGTTTTTAACCTCAATGAGGCTTCCTACGTATCCCATTTGGATGGGAATCAAAGCTAACGTAGTTCGATGAGTCACATTAGAGATTATAGTCCTGTGAGAGAAATGATTTTGGGATCACTTCTTGAAAATGATTACTTGGTGATTTGGGGGATTAATTTAGGGCCTAGTCTTAAGGAGGATGCCCAGTTATAGATGATATGAGATGGAGCTCGGTCCATAGGATGGCTTCCTACGAATCCTTATTTTGATGGGAATCAGAATTCTCATAGTTCATGAATGAGTCATCTGTGAAAATTTTGTGGTCATCAAAAAACATTAAGCCCATGCAAGTCATACTTGGTGTGAGAAACAAGAGTATTTTAGAGAATCATCAAAGGCACCCACACATTTTCTCTTCTCTTGGAGGAAGAAGACATGAATACGATGAGTAGGGAAGACAGGGCCAAGGTGAATGATGTAGAGACCCAAATCATGACGTATGTGGACAATATCTTACTTTTGCGTAATACTTAATACATAACAAACACAGACACATATGGACCGTATTAGTTTAGTGTCTTTGAAAACTCTGAAGTTAATCTTCTAATCGTGGTGAAAGATCATCAACATCTCTCATAAAGATCTTCCCCTTTTTGTTTTCTTACCTAAAACCTTTCCTTAAATCCTGGGGAAAATAAAACATTTAAAGGGTGAGCTCAAATTCTCTGTAAGGGTAAGCATAGAGAACATAAAACAATCCATAGTCATTTTAATGAAAAAACTTGAACGTAATATCTAAACATCAAAATCATGAGAAATGACATAAATCTTGGAAGTACACATGGAATAGATCATAAAGGAACATTAGTCATGATAAACTATCATGGTAATAAAAAATGTAATTGTTGCATCCATTAAGCACATGTTATTATTTCCAAAGTGGCCAAGGCATTGAAGCCAAGACCACCTTAGTGGACAAATTCCCATTCAGAATTGAGTTCACTCCTCATTCCAGTCCTGTAACACTGAAACAGATTAACTTACCATTCTAGAAATGTTTATGTAATGAGATATAAATCATTACCCAATGAATTGGAGGGAGATATAGGTCCCACCCATCTCATAATGAAATCATTTTTACTTGTTCCACAAAATAAACATAAAATATTCCTCATACCCCAAAGAATAAAATGGGTATCATAAACATCATCCCATAATCACATAATTCATATAAAACAAATGTATATTTCAGCATAAGAAAATTAAAACCATGGAAATCATAGAGGAATTATACATGAAACATACACATATGAAATAATTTCATCATAGAAGGAAAATGGTTTTGATAAAACACATGAAATAAATTCTTGAGGAAAATATCCTTTCTTCTTCAAAATCATTTTCTTTTCAAAAAATTCCATTAAATTTTAAAAGACAATTATTTTGTTGAAAATAGTCATAAAATAATCTATATTAAGCTTCATGAAAATGAGGAGTTATGAAAGCCTAAAAATCCATTCACGCCGTATAAGTTAAAAATAACATTCTTCTCGTACTTTTGTCGGAAAAGTCAAAAAGTAACTCGTATGGTAAACAAAAGAAATATTCTTTCCATACGATGTGGTAAAAGTAAAAAAATGGTAAGAATGACTTTAAACATACATGGATGAAAAGTAAACATTTTATGAAAACATTTTGAGAACATATGGACATGGATAATAAAAATAACCCCAGTAAATACTGACGAGTAAACAATCTTGGATAAGAATGAGATTGGAATAATTATCCCTTAACTTAGGTCTGATATGATTCGTACATATCCGAAAATCTTGTATAATTTTTTAAATAATTTCATTGAATTATTACAGAATCTTCTTCATTTTTATGATATCATATAAGGTTCAATTAAGACTTTATATTACCCATTCTTTTGTAAATTCATGTTAAAGTAGCATTTTGGGTAAAATTGTTTCATTTATCGTACGTGTTTTGAATTGTATTTACTAATATGATTACATAGATCATGATTACATAATTCCAGAATATAAAATATTATTTATATATAATATATATTCATAATATACATATATATAATAGATTGATATATGGAATGAAATAGACCGTTCATGGAGAAGGTTGGTCGTACGTAGGCATGAACGTTGTCTTTGTTTCCTTGTTGAATTGAATGGAATTAAGTAGATTACATAAATATATATATACATAAATAAATTATCATTATTATATAATATATTTCATTATTTTTCATTATATATACTTTATAATCATTCAATAATGGTTAACATGGAGAATGATTCTCATCGCGTCATGGAGACGGTAGTCCGTACGTACGCACGAGTGATGATATCATTCCCATAACTATTTAATTGAATTTTTGTGGATGATAAAATATATAATAATAAGTATGATGTTATAACAACTATTTATAGTTATTCAACACACCATTATACCCATCCAAGTACAGTGGTGGTCGAAAACATATTACACCACGGCATGGAGACAGTATTCTGTATGTACACACGTGCGAGGATTTCGTTTTGTGTATGATGGATAGAAGGTGAAATGAGGTTGTTTAATATTTATAATAAAATATCAGTATATGATTGATACTTATGTCATTACTTTATAATGAAACTACTAAATAAGAAGAAGTAGTAGAAGAAATAAATTTGAAAGAATTTGTAACGGATATTACCTCTTATTCGACACGCCTCATTGAAATCTCATCTTAGGGCACTAAGATTGGACTTTAAAGAAGACCAGGACCTATAGAATCACGACCATCAAAGGATTTATTTGAAATATTTTTATATTATTTAAGGAAATTATTATAAAATTTTAATTATTATTTAACATATACCTACTTATTTCATTTTCTATAGGGGATATTATTACATCCGGCATTTACGATGGACTACCGCCTTATGAAATGATGTGGTTCATTTTTCACTTATACTTTATATGGAAGGTAATAAGGTTAATGTTAATGAATATTTATTATATCTAATAACTAACCATATATATTTAAAGATAATATCAACTAAACCATCTTAAATTCCAATCCATTGGGGTGCAAATAATGTTGCTCATGTGAACGTGAGTACCACCGCCTGCACGTTGAGATGTGAAATATTTTTCGAATTATTTTTTCATGGACAGAAATAAGGTTGAGTTTTATTAATATAAATTATATATATAACATAATTCATATTTTTTAATGTTTAATTAATTTTTATTTTCCTTCCATTACATCAATTGAGATATTGTAAATTGTGTTCATGTGTACATACGACCTACCTTCTCTATGAAGGGTGTAATCATTTTCCTATCAATAGGTTTTTTAGTCACAATAAATATATATTAAATTTAAATAATTTTTGGAATTATTATCCGGATGTAACCCTGATAAATCTAAAATTACAAAAATTAACAAAGAAAAACATCTGTGAAAAAAATGTAAATATCACCCAAAAGAGTAATTTTAAAAAAGAACTATTAATAAAAAGGTGTTAAAATACTATAAGTAAATCATATTTAGGGGAATATTTTATTTATTTATTTTACCTGAGATTTAAAATATAACAAGAATAAGAAAATTTAAAATATGATACTATAATAATGAAAGTAATAATATTATATTAAATAATATCTTTGTGGGTGGGTATGTTATTGATCCTATCACCGGTTGGAGTGAAATAAACATGGTATTTTTACACTTTTATGACAAGCAATGAAATCATACCCATGATTTAATTAGAATACTGAAATGTAGGTTTATTCTTTTCTTGGTCACATATGATGTTTACATCTATTAGGATGAAAATCATGTGATTTACTCATTTTATATATGAATGAAATGTTATTTATTCATTAAATATGGTAGGTTATATCAATTAATAATGAAAGAATCATCTTTACTATAAAAATTTAAAATGTTTCATTCCTTGTAATCACATGATGTCATATGAAAATACATTAAATAGTTACAAATATGGTTTATATTCTATATATTATGGTGGAATTATTATTATAGATATATTATTATGTATAATATCAATAACATCACACACGTGTATCATGATTAGTATTGATATTTGTTAGAGGACTATATTTTTTTTATATAGAATATTTATTTCATATTTTTCATAAACATTGGCCAGGATAATAGGGTCTCATAGTTAAGATCATGGATAATGACAAAGTTTTGGAATAAGTGTTTATCTAAAATAAGGAGAGCATGGTGAAACTATATGTAAAACAGTTTATATGGATTCATAATGATTCATCATGTTTATAAGTGTCAACATTTAGTGTAGGTGGGAGATTAATGGATGTGCACTAAAATGTACAAGCATATGAAGGTTGGAGTATAAGTATATATAGTTTGTTATACTATATATTTTATTAAAACATATAAACATCATATATAATTCATGATGATTACATGCATATGCCTCATGTAATAAATGTACACCACATACATAAATTTGATTAATGTACACCCAAAATATATATGTAAAATAAGTCATGATGAAATCTATGAATCACATTCATCCCCAAGTGATTTTATACAGATTGAAGTATTTTTATGAGGATCATTTAATGTTTTCATACCCAATAATAAGGCACATATCATGGTTATTATATGATAACAAAGGAGTATAAAAATATTGTAATGAAATTTCATATATATCCTATTAAATTATTAGTGGGTCTCCTTCTTAATGTGTGGGTGTTATATGGATTAAATAGATATTATTGTAGACCAAAATTTAATTTTTTTAAAGATATAATCACCTCATTGATTTTTAATCACCAGTAGTGAAGGGACTATTAATACAAGATGTTTACAAGATTCCTCTAATAGTGATCAATATCTAATTCATGGTTTCCCCCCTCATTTCAGAATGAATAGATAAAAAACTCCTTATTATTTTTCTTGTTCACTCCCCAAAAACATACAAAGTGGAAAGTTAATTCACCAAAAATATAGGTTTACTCTAATATAGAATGAATTTAATACTTTTATTTATTAAATATGTGTCATCCTTTTTGTTTTTTATTCCTCTTCAAAGGATCATACAATAATAATTAAAAATCTCATCAGATGATGGACATTGTATCGACATCCATATGGTATATAGCCCTGTCCTACTTAGAGATTAATTCTAAGGAAGTAAGGTTGTACATAAATATTCGATATACTACTAGGTTATATAACCCCTTGATATTTATTCCCAACATGGAATACCTCCATGAATTTTTTGAATTCATTATTAATAATGGGGGATACGGAATGAAATTGGAATGTGTCAATATATTATGGAACTTATTTGGTAACACTACACATTCTTGCATCAATAATGGATAAAAATATCGTATTCACTTACTTGGATGGAATTTATTGGCCCCTAACAAGTCATGATTAGATGGTCTAGTTTGGAATTTTTACATAATTGTGCAATTGTCTATTAATTTAATGTTTCTAAGTATGCCTCCATAAATTACACTATTATACTGGAATTTCTAGGAATCTAAACCACCATAGAGGATTATATTTACTACACAGAGAAATATCGGTTCCTTCTCAGCCTGATATTGTGAGAGAATTATAAATTTTATGTGGTGTAAAATGTGATATATTCATCTAATTGTAACATTAGTCGTTGAGGATATGGTCTTTCCTTTTTCATCTATAGTACTAAACTCTTTGATCAGACTATTTAATTAATTGATATGGAGATATTAGCCAATGATTTGTGTTGATAATGTCCATATCATCCGTTATTGGATATTCCAATGCTATAGATACAGGATCCAATGTTTTTTCAAATTCATTGTGTGAATCAGGGATGTAGGAGAGTGCTGGTTGATAGAGAAATTACTTCATTGACTATGATACATTATCTTCAAAGGGGATCAATTATTCATTTTTAATTATGTATTAATCATTTAATTTCTAGATTATTTACTCTATGTAAAAGTTGAAACATAGTTGTCCCATAGGTATATTTAGGGAAAATTCTATGATGATAATGGGGGATTAGATTTTAACCTCATTTTTTAGAGCATCCTTTTGATATTAGGAAACAATGTGGTAGAAAAACGTCTTTTTTGTAGATGAATAAAATCCTCAGGACAACCCTATTATTTATCATGTTTTAAATACATATTTATGATAGAATCATAGAATAAATGTTTATGTACATGTCACATATTTGATCATTTACATATAAAATAATTTATTCATCATAGAAGATTTCTATTTTCAATATTTTGTGTAATGGGATTGGGTTTGTTGTATGGAAATTAGCTATGACCTACCCTTTGGTTTCCATTTGATAAAAAAATAGATATCAAATTGATATGGGATGACCCCCTAATATGAATCATACATGTTTATCATCCAAAATCCAATTATACAATTGAGAAATTCAACTAGAGAGATGGGGTTGAATTCCTGATCCTATAAATAGTTTCTTAGATTATTCACTATGAATATTAACGTAAGGAATTTTTTTTAAGATCATATTTTCTTAATCATAGACCCAATATAGTTTTATAAAGAAAATATAGTTTTATATTTAAAATATAGATAGTTCTTCATTTTAAAATCATTCACATGATCAAACTATTTTATAATCAATAATTTTACGGTCACTACACAATGTATGTGGGGTTTTACTTCAAATTATTACATCAACACCAGTGAACATAAGAGATAGTTCTTGATAATGTCAAAGTATATCTGACAATATTCATCCAAATGGTAGCTAAAACCATTATTTATTAAAATTTTGAAAGGTATACACTTTCCAATTATGTTAGTTATAAATCATCTGATATAGGATAGATTTATCTAGAGACATCTCAAGTAATTGAAATTTCTAACAAAAGGTATATGAAGGATTTCCTTGCCCTTCTTGAGGTTGAATTTATTTACATGATGGAATTTCAAAAAGAAAAATTATAACCTAGATTTTAACACTAAAGAATACTTCTGGGGAATCATATTAAATCATTGTTTTTTCAGTTTTTTGAAAACTATTTAAAAATCGATAATATGATCACAGATCTACTGATTTATGATATCCAGATTATTAAAAAAGAATACTACAATATTCACTAAAAGTGTGTTACAGATATAGTTCATTATATGTTGATGAGTTGGATATGTATTTTTCACAAAAATAGGTATTACATGGTATTAATATACCCCTATAGGTGTTCTACCCTAATAAATTATGATATATTTCCATTTAAATAAATACCTTATCATCGATATTTTGCGGAACACGCAACCTTGAATCTAAATGAACTAAAATAGAGTATATCATAATATCCTAGACTTTAAAATGATTTATATTAATAAGAATATCTAGATTAAGAATAAAATAAATTTTACACATGTATAAAATAAATTCAATTTTAATATATTTAATTTCTATAAAAATAAAAAACATTTGATATAGAAAAAAATATTTCTCTACAAATGTATTTTTCTAAACAGTGGTTTCGTCATGTTTTGAGAAACTATATTAAAATTAATTATTACCAAATTTAAATAATTTATTTTAAATAATAAACGTAATTTTTTAATTCATAACATAAAAATTTATTGAATAATTTTTTATAATTTTCTAAAAAGCATAATTTATTTATGGATAGTGAAAAATACGAGTTTTTTAAAATAGAAATTTTATTTTAAATATTTAAAATGTAAAATTAAAATTAATTTTTTTTACTGTAAAATTAGTTAAATAATCATAAAATTTTACCAATTAATATCATTGGTATAAATAATATGTTTAAATTCAATATAAATCTCATCCACAATTATGAAAACATATCATTGGAACCCCACTTTTTAATAGCTATTATAGGTTTTATATGAAATTAAATTATACCACTTATGTGAATTTAATTTAGAAAAATAGAATGAATTATTTTTAGCCAACATTATTATTATTATATAATATGTTAAAATAAATTTTTGGCAATAATGAATAGTAAAAAGAGTCAAAATTAATTTCCACAATTACGATAAAGAACGATTTACTGGGCATTAAACAAAAGAGTAAGGGTTAAAATGCTCTACCAACTTTTAAATACCCCATTGGATAGCCATATGAAAAATTATAACCTATAGTTTTATAAAATTATTAATTTTTTAGGTTTTTGGCTTGATAAAAATATAGGCATAGTTTAGTTTTTCAATAATTCCATGTGGGCCCTCTCCCCTACATATTAAAAACCAACCACTCTCCCCCTCAATTAACACTCTTATGGACCTTTCATTCATATAATAACGACCCAAATATGTTTAAAAATATATAAACACATAATAGATTCCTTTTTTAGATCATAAATCTAATCATGGAAACATTTAGTTTAAGAATAAAGAGCTTTCCCAATCAAGAAGAAATTTTTATTTATATGTGTTTTCATTTTACTTGTTATGAAAAATGATTATAATAGTCTTCATATATGATAAAATAATAAAGAAAATTTTCCCATATACTAGTATGTTATTATTTTAAGTGAATGACACATTTTCATCTCTTCTATCATCAAATGGTAAATGAAACTATCGATCATGTATACGATGTACTACCACATCTCTGACAAATGAAAATCATTTTCCATCACCAACATTAAATGATAGATATAATGATGTATTATAAAAATTTATATGACATTTATGAAATTATTATTCTTCTTGAATTATGAAATCACATATGAATTATTACTTACCATTTCATGGGGGAAACAAAAACGTCGCTTGTTTGTACGATTGACTACCACCTCGAGAAGAGATGTGATTTGTTTTTCTCTTTATAATTAGATGGAATGCAGTAGGGATAAAAGTATTGATATATGTGATGATTATGATATGAAAATATTTCTTGAAAAATAGTATAACATCAATCTTCTTGCCTTCTGCTCCTTTGGTAAAACAATAACGATTCTCGTGTGTTTGTGTGGACTACCACCTCCATGTATCAGTGTGAAATGTATTTCATTTTTATTTTACATTGTTCTTAATAAGGATAAATTAAAATAATATAAATTATATATATAACTCAAAAAAATTTCATTAATTATGAAATGAATTTTGTTTTTCTTTCATTCCATATATTACAAAAATGGAAAAAATGTTCATGCATACATACATCCAATAGTTTACATAAATAGTGTAATCTACTTCCTAACTAAATATTTTATTGATTTCTTTAAATAAATATATAATTAATATATATTAAATTTAAAATATCTTTTACATTAAATAGATTATGTAATCATTATCAATGTAATGGGACCAAAATTACTAAACTAACCATAAAGAAAAAACAAAGTAATTGTCACCCAATATAGCGATTTTAACAAAAATTTGTCATTAAATTGATCATAAAATACAATGAAAAATCATGTGTTGTATGAGATATATTATTTTAGTTTTTAATTTATTTTTAAAAAAAACTATAATAATTATATTTGAGTTTTGAATGAATATAAAGGAACTTAGTCCTAAGGTAAGGAATTATTGTATCCATTTTCCTTCTTTGAGATGTATGTCATGTTATGCACCTATATTATTCAATTAGGTGTATATCAAACCCCTTGTAAATGTAATATCATGAATATTTTTATTATCATTATATTTTATGTCTTATTTATTGTTCATCTATAATGGGCCATATGATTAAATGTTACCAAATTTGTAATGGTTTTATGGTGAAATCTCATCGTTTTTTATGATTTTTTGTGTTTATAATAACAAAAATGAAATATTATGACTCATTTATTATTAAAATAATTTATTTTATTATCCTATGGCTATATCATCATAATAAAATTTTCCCTTATTTTTATCCCTTTATATACTAAATAATTTATAATAATATTTTTTAAATTATCCTTATTTCTTTATTCAGTTAAAACCCCACTTTTCATCCATATCTATGATTTATAAAAATTTGTTAAAATTACAGAAGGTTTTATTAAAAAAAATTAACCCATTTTTTAATTTTAAAAAGGATTTAAATGTAATATTCCTTTTGTTATCAAATTGAGTATATTTTGGACTATTTTCCAAGTGTAAAATGATTGTTTTACATTAAATTGTAAGTCATGAACATAATTTTATGCCATCATGAAAATTATTTCTTTGGAATATTATATTATATGATTAAAATGATATTTTTAAATTAAATTATTTTAATGCTTTTTTTAATTTTAAATTTTAAAAACTTTATTTTCAATGAAAGGTTATTTTACTCAATAAATGTTCCATGATATCTTTACAAATCATTTTCTATATATTATGGCATGCATTTATGTTACATAATCTATAATATGGATATAATCTAATGAAAAAATCATTATTATCTCTCTGTATGGTTTATGATCATTGACATTGGGTATGTACTATTTTGATATCATTCTTTATATTACTCTGAATGGTTTATGATTATGTTTATTAATTGGGGAATGTAGTATCCTTTCGAATGATAATATTTTTTTAATTTTAAATATAATGTTTACTAGGTTTAACTTGTTAATATGAGTTATTCCTTGGACATAGTGAGTTACAGTAGGGGCCCTCTATAACCCCTCAATTCATTGGTGGGTCTCATAAGACAAACAATTTTAGGGTTTTGTGGAGGCCTTAATAATTAATTTAGGATACCTTGTAATGATGCCTTGAATGCATGATTATGATGTCTGAAATTATGAATAAAATTATTATATGGTTAATCATTTATTTCCATGTGATTATTTTATTTAAAACATTATCCATGGAAAATTTGAATTCTCATGTGATTAAATATATTAAATTATTTGATCATTATTTATTTCTAGAATATTAATCTCCCATAACATATAAAATAGAAATTTTTTATTTATTTACCTTGTAGTATTAATTATTATTTTTTATTCGTATATATTTCTGTACTCATTCCGCTACAGATAATTTCATATCACCCCTTTCTAATTTTATTTCCCTGAGATGCCATGATAAATCTTAGGATTGATGTAAAGGATTCTTTAGTAAGAAATAATGAATAACTTGAAGAACCAGAATTGTTTTACTATATGCTTTCATTTATTAAATGAGATTCATGTATATATCTAGTTTCCATAACGAAAAAATTATTCATCCCTTTGGGATGTGATTACCTATATTTTATACCTATGTAATAATGTGTTCATAGACTCTTGGATATTAAGGATGGGGTGTTTATAATTGGTGTCATAGAAATATTATTGGAAAACATGGGCACTAGATTTACGAATTCATAGATTAGAGAACATAATTCTAGGATTAATCTTTTTTATATTTATAAAAGAACATCCTATGGTTATTTTGAGGAAGAGATAATGTGATTTTTTGAAGAAATATATAATTGTTTGGATACTATATGTGGATGTGATTCTAGCACAAATATAACTACGAGTAATAACCATGAAATTTTTTTTAGTCTTGAATGAGACATTACATGGTACACAATAACCATCCTTAATACAAAACATATTTATGATTTCTATGGGTTATGTTTCGCTTAATTTTCATTTAAAAAACATTATGAAGGGTTTGAAACTATTTTTTTAAATTTGGAAACATTCATAAAGAAACCCTATTTTAGAATATGAAATTAACCACATATAAAGTATTAATTTTATGTAATGTGTTTCACTATTTTTGAGATGATAAATTATGTTTCATGATTTTATAATATAATCTAGTTTATGTAATTTTTTTAAAATATTTTCTAGAGTAATGAATTTGAACCATATCAATGCACATACATCTTATTGGGATTTACCTCATAGGAAATATAATGAAGCTGAAGGAGGAATATTGGAAATGACTTATCATATTATAACTATTTTGGGGCAGCTGACTAATGTTATGAGTAATAACCTTGCCCATATAGAATAGCATACTGATCGACCATGTGGTGTATATATGATTTCCAATACCCTAGTTCCACTCAATTATGCCCGGATCCTGGTTGGAAACATGGATTAAATATCATCACTCAAAATGTTATAGGCTACTGACTATATGTGAGGGAAAAGGTTATGTCATTGGGGACACTATTCCCATATTACCCGAGTAGGTCACATCGAATTAATATAATAAAAGGTAAATAGTGGAAGCAATATAATAAAAAAGGATCATCTGAAACAAAAACTAAATAAACTCAGCTAATAACCCTCTATAGTGAAAGCATAAATGTAAAATAAATAATAGAATAAATTGATTGTAATACTCAAAATTTTATGATAATGTGTGACATGTGTCTACAAAATTAGAAAAAAGTATAAATTTAAGCATAAATTACCTGTTATATAAAATATGAAAAATCCTAAAAATATCCAAACATCCCAAGATCCATCTCTATTATCTACTAAAATTATCTATCTTATGAAAAAAGAAATATTAGGTTTCCAAAGCCGAATGCCTCCCATTGTCTACTCATGTGTACATGAAATCTAACCGAGTAGCAATGTCAGCTCGGATAGAGCATGGGATAAATCTCAGTCGGCCACCAACAATGACGTCTCAAACATCTAGTTTGAGTAATATAATCGAAAACTGTTTTCATACATTGAAATATAAATTTAAAATAGTACAATATTGTAAATACCAAGTAAATGATTCATCCTCATCAAGTGTTTGTAAATATAACCATTTCAGTTATTAATTATGTTACAGTTAATATGGTAAGTCATGTGAGGTATAACTGGTACTACAATACATTAATGATTAAAGTAATAATTAAGGATCCAAGATATTAAAAATAATCCTATAATAATGATAATAATAAATAGGATACAAGGTAATAACCATAGTACCCATGACCTAAATGTTTGATCCATATCATTAATAACCAACATCATGTCTATATAGGGTCTATGTGTATTCCAAGAGGAATCTACATTGTCATTCCACATAATATGTGGCTAACAGAATATAAAAAATTCATCCAAGATACAAAATGAAAAGAAATAATTGGACCTAAGATTTTATCCAAGGACCCACATGTTTTAAGGAGTCATGAAGGAAATGTGGGGTTTATCCAATGAATCCTATAATGATAATAGAGGGATCATAGAACAACATGTTGGGAATCCAATGGTAGACAATGACTGAGTTCCAGGTTGGGTCTCATCTATGGAAACCATCATCCCTAAATCAGAATGGCACCCAAGAGTGCTTAAGCAATTGCCTCGGGAATCCAAGGTTATCATGATTATAACAACTCCTATAATGATTTCACGGATTGTATATATTAAGAACCTTATAATTGATTACTTAATTAGTTAATTCTATGTAATATTAATTCCATTTAATAATCAAATTGTATCATTTTTTTCCTTTCATACAATTGACAAGGCTATAAAGACATGAAACCATTATTTAGTTTTCTTAATTCATAATCATTTCAATAGAATCAATATGTCTCATTTCATTAAGAATGGAAATTTTTTCTATATGTGTGAGTTAAATCCATTTAATTACATTGATTTTAGGTAGGTTATATATAGTGAATACATTGCACTAATAATTATGATTACTTAATTATAGCAAAAAAAATACCATATAAGGGCCAAGTGACATATGCATATACACGTATAATAATTAAAATTCATAATTAATTTTATTGTGGATGGGCTTAATATTAATAGGGTTAATCTATTACACACCTGAACGGTGGAGTAAATGAACATAACCATCCACTAAATGAATTATTATGGAATCAGCTTACTGAGGGTGAAAAATGTGGATGACATAGCCTAGATGGATGGGTAACATATATAAAAAAGGCATTAATATATGATTTTAATTACTATAATGAGGTCACAATATTATGGTAGGCAATGCCTAATGAAATCAGTACATGCACACTATGAAAATTTATAAAATGTAGAAACATAAGGGATGATTCATATACCACCTACCATAAGTTCATATGACTCTCCTACTATTGTATTAGCCTTTAGATTCCACTTGATCAGAATAATATAAATAACCATATCAATGCACTCCAACTATGGAATATGATCCTACATCCAAATATCCTCATAATGGAAAATAATAATGAATAACTAATTAAAAGGAATATGTTACTTATTGATTCACATAAAACATGATGAAAAAGTACTGAATAAGAAATTGGATCATTGGTCGTGATAAAAATCTATAAAAGAGGTATTTTTTGATCCCAAAAAGGGATGGGTGGAGTTTGATGTTTAGTGAAAGAAATAAATGAAAGGGGGATGAAACAAAAGGGTCATTAAGGTAATTTTGGTATTTTATCCCACCAAACAGGGGTCAAATGGTATTGCTACATAGTTTTCCAAATCATACATGAACTATGAACCTCCCACTGCTCATGGAGGGAACAAACATGGTTAGACTGCATAGTTAGGGAAAACATGAGCCAACAATGTGGTTTAGATCTTCTAAAACCATCAGAAATCCTGCAAGGGAATTTGGACCATAGAACACAGTCATTGAAAACCATTCTCCATGTTCACTCCACTTCCCAACCAACACGATAGATAGGTACTATGTGGAATGGGTCACATTCTTTCTAATAACTATGCATCCTTGTTATTTTATCCACCCATCAGGATTCTGAACTCTGAACAAGCCCTGAATAACCAATGATACCTTTCTAACATAGTAGGTTACCCATATTTGTTTTGAAATAAATAAATATAGAAATTTTTAATAGAACCAATCCTGAGATAAAAACCATGATTTTACACTCATCCCCCTTAAAGGAACTTATCATTGAGTTTACCTTCAAAGGGTGTAGGAGCACAGTCTAAGAACAACTCTAGTAGTTGGGATGTATATCAACCTCCCTCTACCAAGTCTTATGATGTACATCTTCATCCTACCACATAACATATAATATATAAAAAATATATCCTAAGAGAGCGTTTGTTATCTGGTCAATGATGTGTATAGGATACTTCCAAAATGTACCATTATCACATATCTCAACCTCCTATACATCAAAATTATGAGACATTTTAGAATTATGATGGTTATTCTAAGAAATGTTGATGATTTTATTTGTGGAATGGTTTATCTATAGTAGTAATAACTGATACTATGTTAGCCCAACTCAGTCCATAATCTCATACATCTTGAAAATTCATTGTTACGACTTCCCTTGCTTCTAAATATATCAATTCCAAATCATGTGTGATACTCGTAAGAAAACATGGTCCATAACCATGAATTCTAGAGTCCATCAATAGTGATCAACATGGGATTTCTATCTAAAACTCTTGTCAAAAATACATTTCCTTTTCATTTTCATCTTATCTAATCTCTCATGATTGATATAAGGACCAAGTACTGTTTCCTCTCTGATCTGTATCTTTTATATGGGTGACCAACATGACCTACTACATAATACATCAAATTGATCCACATGAATTTTCACTTGAAATATATTATTATATAAAGATTCATCAATATATAGATGCTTCTACCAATATTGATTTATGTTAGGGACATTTGTTTAGGTCATGACTTACAATAAATATATCATCCTTTATGATTTTCCATCAATCCAATGGTGAAATGATGTGAGTAGAAGAACATATGTACCTATATCTTTATGTTACCCTTCCCATATATGTGACATGAAATCAGAATCCCTATCCAAAAAAATAGTATATGGGGCCCCGTGATGTTGGATGATCCCATGGATATATAGTCTTCCATCTTAATCAACTATGAAATTCTCCTAGATAGGAAGGAAGTAGGATACATTCCTCAGTCTGTCAATGAAAACCCACAATGAACCACAACCTTGGGGAGACCTAAATAATCCATCTATAATTTCCAAGTAAATATATTACAATTTTTATTCCACATCTGCATATATATATAACAATCCTCATAGTATTTGGTGCTCATCCTTCACCTTCTGACAAGTGGAACACCTAGTAATAAAGCCTTGTATCTGATGATTCTTACTAGGAAAACAATACTAGAATCACATATATCAATTCACGGAGATGCCCGGATGAAATTTCCACTAAGAAACATGGGAATAAATAATTTTTTCCCCTATCATATCTATATAAACCTACACAAACCAATGAATATGGATAATATCATCCAGATAAATAGACTAATCTAGAGGTGGGTCCTCTACATCAATACTCTCTCATAGAACCTAGCCTTAATGATATAAAAATTGGATTTAATTCACCTTATAATGGAATCATAATGTAACTAACATGTTTTATTGATCATAATACCCATGAATATAATGAAACTATAGGTTCATCACAGATAATATGTTCATAAATTTCTAGTCATCACTATCTTCCTATATGGCCAATTTCTAAAATTTACAACTCAGTGAATTGACTACGACAATTCACTTTCTAAGTGTATAAGAAAGTTAATAAAAAGAGGGATGAATATATTAAACCCATATCCAACATCTAGGATTCAATACAATTTTTGTAATGATATATTTTGGGATCTTCTTGTTCATATAAACTACAAAAAACCCACACATCAGAGAGTTTCTCTTAAAATTAAAGGAAAGGACAACTACCTATAACTCTATGGAAGGATTTGGGTAATTTTTCTAATGATTCAATGAATTATGATATTCATACACAATGAAGCATTCATACTGTATCAATAATCATCCTATTCCAATGTTATATTGGTTTGAGAACAATGTATAACCTCTTCTAGGATCTGGCAGAATCAGAATAGGTATTGAGGTAAGCTTTACTTTTAATACTTGAAAGGTTTTCTCACACACTTCTGACCATTGTTACTTAACTATCTATTTTTTCGTATCATTAATATTTGCATAAAAGTATGATAATTCATGTATAAAATTCATGTAATATTCATCCATTCCCAAGAAAAATTGTATATCAAAACATGTATTGGGTTTCTCCGAGAAAACCACAACACTAACCATATTATGGTAAACATATTATCCTAATTAAAATATAATATGACTCTGGAAGTGAAAATTTTCAATCCATAAAAGGCACATAGAAATATTGGCCTAACAATTATGCACTCTCAATGTATTAAAAACACTCCCAATGTAATTAACATTGTTTATACATGTTTGAGAATACCTGAAGTTGTTTTCCACAAATACCATGAAAAAGAATATAAATAGGGATGTGAAATTCTATTCATCAAATCAATTAAAATGGTAAGAGAATTCATAAGAATGAATGTCCTGAAGAAATACTCATATATATCATACCTGCTATAAAAATATATATGGGGGAATTTATGATGGCCTTACTTTCACCTAATGATAATCCAATATCAGTTTGATCATAAAGAACACCATAGATCCTCAGAGATGGTCAAACAGATCATCCATTTGAGGTAGTGGATTCTAGTTCCTGAATATCTGTAGTTTGAACAATATATAATAAATTCATTAATGAAGTGTCCCATCAACCTTCATGGAAATCATCATGGGTGAAACTCAAGAGGACGTGTTTGTCTATTTAAAACCTTTTCCCTTAAGATCATCTTACAATCAGTTCATATCTTAGAGCTCAGTTGGTGCAATTATTTATAGAAGAATAGGAACTGGCACTACTCCTACAATGAGATGAATCATAAAATATACATCTCTGTTAGGATGTATGATATAAAAATATTCAGGAAATAATTTCCTAAAATTATCTATTACATGAGTAAAATATTCTTGGTCTTCACCTGATCGTCCATGAAGAGACAATTAGTATTAGAGGTCACTCCACCTAACCCATGATTATTTGTCCCCACTCTACTATCTATGAAATCCTACACACCCCTTTTTAGATAACTTCATCCCTATGGTGATGTAAATGACATCCTTTGGTGATAATAAACTACAAGGGCATGAAAAAATGTCAACAAATCCAAACATGAATGTATTTAAATCCATTCATCACAGGAATAATGAGGCCCCACAAGAAAGGAAAACTGCCTACCTCAAGTGTCAGTCCATGCATTTGTGTATTCCCTCTCAACATACTCCCAATAGTGTATCAAGGGTCATTACTCCACATTAATACATAATTTTCATCCTGAGTCATTCCATGATATAAAAATAGAAGAAGGATTGGGAATCACCGATATCAAATAAAGAAGATACCATAGCCGGAACTACTAGAATAATACATCATACTATACATGGTACTATAATATGATCCTTGGGTACCATCTGAAAAGAATGCAACTAACCAGATCTACGGCCTTCTGATAAATCTAGACAACCCAATGTATGATATCTCTACTGGTTATATGGTTCTATAGTCTATATACCAAGGATATGACCACATCCTCACCTAGTCTTGCATGTTCTACTATAACTCCCCACCAAACGTGGCATTAAAGAACCATCCCTTGAAATTGGTTCTCATACTAATCATCATCCATTGAATGTAGGTGGAATGGTCTGACAAAATAACTGAATACTCACCATTCGATCTTATACACAACACTCCCTCCGGGATTTATCACACTGAGTGTTCATATGACCGTGTCATCCACACGAATGCAATTCAACCGAGCTACAAGTGTGGTTACTCGGACCACTTCATCTCAAATGTGAATCCAAAAATGAATACATCATACTATTAGAAGAACGACAGGACTGTGTTGGCACTAATCCTCCATACTCGATACAATTTATGTCCTATTGGTTATACTAAATAATAAGAGACTAAATTATGATATCATAGAATGTAGGGGTAGAAGGAAATCACCTGAGTATGGATGGAAAATTAGAGACCATCCATGAAATTTACAACGCATTATTTCTCATCACAACCAATAATAAGTGAATAGAAATAAAACAAAGTAAATTTAATTGATGAATTCATGAATGACATTGTATCCTACTCTATATTCATGAAATCATTGGATTTTTCAACTCTCAGAGTGTGAGGAAAGAAGTGAGCATATAATCTGTTATAAAAATTATCCCAGATTAGTCCTGGATAGAGACCAACCTAGTGAATCAAATCCCACCAGCACTTAGTCAAATCACGTAGCATATTGTTGGAATCATTTACCCATCCAATGTAAATGAATATCCATATTATCAAATATAGACATGGTTCCATCCATACAAGACTCAATATGTTGTGGATGACTATTACCCAAGAAGGTATTGGTATGCTGCTATTGGAATTCATGTGTCATATTATTCAGTAGTGGTGAAGGTCCCAGAGCACTGTGTATGGATTGCATCAAATATAGGAAACTCTTATGAAAATGATCATCACTATCGATATCTTGTATAAATTATGGTGCCACAAGTTTCACTCTTGGAAATAATACTTGAATATTATGACCCCGCAACATCTTGAGAATGATCATCACCACTCTCATACTGCAAGATACAAGGACATCATGGTTGAATATGTCTAAATATACAATGAACACACCTCATAACATGCTTTAAAATAGATAGATTCACTAGTTTAATGAAAATTTAAATATAAGGGTTGAAAACCTAGTTTATAATATTACAACTATTGTTAGGAAAAAATCCATCAACGTATCATTGATTAATTTTTGAGGTGATTGTGTTTGTTGACAAAGTGGGCCTCTGTGTTGTGTTTGTAGGAAAATAAAATCTTGACGAACAAATTTGTTGATAGAAGGTTATTTCATAGTGTCATGTCAAGTTAAAGGGATGTTGTTAATGATCTATGATTAATTCAAGAACGTTGAAAAAGGAATGGTTGATCTGGATGTGGTTAAAAAAGAACAGATAGAAGGTGACGCTGTTTTCCAGTATTTGCCGAATTTCTGGGCTTGATAATCTGCAAAAGGAGAAAAGCGTTTTTGGCAAAGGGACTTGCACACTGATGTCCTGGAGGCTTTGAAACATTCACACCATATGTTTTTCAAGATCATAACATGAAAATATAGACAATGAAAAAGGGGAATCTATGTTTTATGTTTGGTTGCGTAAGTGACTTGTACGATAGAGACTAGGGGGAGACATTCACATCGATAGGAGACTTTCACGCCATCGCCCTGGGTATCCAAATTCCTAAAAATAGAGTTCGACCCTTCCTCACTCAGTGTAGAGTCTAAATCATAGAGAATATCTGAGCTCCCATCGCGCAGGTGTGGTGGTCACACAAGTGGTGGTGTGGTCGCACAGGTAGAAGTTGTGTGTCAGTTGAATGTTGCACCTCCAGAGTTGTTTGGGTGAGAAAAAATAGGGAGTCACCCAGTTGTTGAGTTGAAGAATGATGTGTCATGCAAGTGGTTTGGTGACACTTTATTTCCAGGCTATGAAGAAGCGCGATAGTTTATGGTTGCACGCAAAGACTATTTTGTATGTAAAAGGGTGTGACTCGCGCATGTTTGGAGTTGCAGAAGCTAGTATTGCGAAAGTGGTTGTGGTGAACTTGTGTTCTAGTTTTAACTTGTGAGCTGAGACTTCTGTGTAGACATGGATAAGGGAGCTAGGTATGGTTGAAGTACAACATTGATTCAGTAATGCATGAAAGCTGGAATATTTCCTGATACCTTTGGTGCAAAGTAAGATGCATCTACGGGTGAAAGTTGGACTTCAAAAAAGCTTCTACATACAATAGAGGATGCATTCATTAGTGATAATGAAGAGACCTATAGGACTATAAATTGTGAGTGGATCCATTCTAGAGTAGTGAGAAAAGAAAGAGGAAGAATGTGATCCTCTCCACCGGTAGTGATCCAGAGAGAGAGAGAAATAGGGAGTGACCCTTGGGAAAGCAGTGAGATGACCCTAAACATTGTAAAGGTAGTGTGCCTAGGAATAAATGTGCTCTATCCTGAAATATGTAAAAATAAGTGTGCTTTTTGGGTATTTAGTACATTAGCACATCGCTGGTGTATGCTCCTTGGACGTAGCCATGTGAGGGTGAACCAAGTAAAAATTGTTCTGTCCTATGCTTTCTTTAGTTTTTTTATTATACATTGCTCTAGGAAAGGGAGAGAAGAGAGTATTTCTTAATAGTGAGATAAGATCAATATGGGTAGTTGTTTTAATCTTCCATACCCTGATAAACACCCCCACCCTCTCTGGGTATCAAACCTAGTGGACCTAACAATTTGAATCAGTTAGAAAGGTTTATATCAGTGGTTCTCTCTCAAATGGATGTCACTAATCATAAAGGTATTCCTATCATCGACGATAAAATTTTTCATCTATTGAAGAATCGGCTGAAACACTACTTCCGATATTTGGGAATGGATTTATTCACAGTAGTAATGAATGGTATAATAGCTGACATCAACTGTGGGGCATTATCGGAAGATGAGTGAAGAGAATTGGATGTTGATGCAATGGGAATAAATGAATTTGGGGGAGACCTATCCAATTCTATTTATACCAATGTGATGTCATGTAAAACATCACATGATATGAGGGAATAGCTATTGAACATATATGATGGTGATACAAAGGTCAATGCTGAGAAGCTACAAGTGTTTTGGAACATGTATGAAGAACTGAGAAAGAACCTGAATGAACCTATTGATGCATTATTTTACAGGGTAAATATTGTAGTGGAGGACATGAGAGGTCTTGGAGAAGTTATTGAAGATATAAAAATTGTGAAGCGCATCCTGAGTAAACTACCACCTCAGTTCAATATGGATGTTTCAGTTTTGGAAGATAATTACCCGAAATAGTTGACAATGTATAACCTGCACAACACACTTGTTGCATATGGAATGAGAAATGATGATAACAATACTATGGAAAATGGAATATCCAAAGAAGTGGTACTCAAGGCCATGAAGAAGGTCACCATTGAAGATTATCATGATGAACTAGAGAAAAATGAGGTGATGTCATTCAATTATTCAAATATACAAAGTTGAAAAGGAATGTTTAAAGGAAAACTTCCACTAGAATGATTTCAATGTGGAACAGTTAGTCATCTTGTGGAAAGGTTCCCCAAAAAGTTTCAGGATAATGATAATGATGATGAAGAAGTCATAATCGCCAAGAAGAAGTCTTCAGCATTTCTGAAAGGGAAGAAACAATTCCAGATCCATTTCTTCAAGAAAGAAGAATCTTCATTCACATGAATTTGAAATATCATATGAGTCTGAGGATGAAGAAGATAAGGATATTGAAAACAACAAAGATCGCAGGGAAAATGCTATGGTAGCCGTTGTTGGTAGCGCTCAGAAGAAGGAGCCGACATTGATGAAGAAGAATAAGTTGAAAGAAGAGTTGATATGCAAGCTGAGTTAGACGTTTCTCTTGAAGAGATAGATGTTTGGAGGGATAAAACAAAGAAATCCAACAATGTTGTCTTTGACACCAAACTCTACACACAACCTCAAAAAGAAGATATTTCTGAGTTAATGGAAGAAATTTAGAAACTCAGGTCATCAGTACCAGAGAATTTAGAATCAGTTAGTGAGTATGAAATTAGGATTGATGAATAGAAGAATGAGATCAATGACTTTAATATCACCGTGAAGGATCACATCAAGTGTATTGAAGATCATGAAGAAGAAGTTGTCAGTCTACAGTAAAATTTTAAGTATCATGAAAACCCGTTGATTCCCTACACATTCTTAGGAATGAATAATATTCTGAATACTGAAAAGATGAAAGAGGATCATAATAGTTCAGCAGGAAAGAAGCAACAATCAAGCTCAGGCGTTATGGCTGATTTGGGGCTTGATGAAAACCAGAAAGTAGTCAGACTGCAAGCACCTGTTCCGAATATAATGATTGACGTGGGTACAAAGCAGAATCAGAAAACTCAGAGCGCTCAAGGGACTATTGGCATTACATAAGGGGAACATATGAATGCACCTTCCATCAGACATTATTGTTGTGGAATGATGGGACACTCACAAAGTGTGTGTTTTATTTCTAGAATATATCAAAGGTCAGAATAACAACAGTGGAAGTCAAACAGAGAATGGTTCTCCAAAAAATATTTTTAAGGACATTGTGTTTGGTTCAGAGGATTTGGGCACATGGATAAGAACTACACCATGACCATTCAAAAGAATATGCCAAAGCAGAAACAAAATTTTCACAAGCAGTATATTAATGAACTGAGAGGTGAGTTGAAAAAGAAAAATAGATTATCAGCTTTGCAAATTGAATTATGTCCATCATAATCTGAGAATGATCATGAGTCTCAAAATATAACGAGTGTGGAGAAAAAAATATTGACCAAAAAGAAGATAGAAGAGAAGGTAGTGGTTGCTGATGTTTCCGTTAAAGCATCAGATCGTTCTGGTGTGTGGATCCTTTATAATGGTCGTACTGCTCAGATGAAAAGAAACAATGATCTTGTTACATGTATAAAATATGAATAATAATGAGTTTTCAAGTTTGGAAATGATGAATTCCTGAAGATAATTGGATCGGTAAAGGCCAGGTTTTGGGGTAAAGAAATAATACATGTTGATGTATTGGTTGTAGAAGGCCTCAGTAACAATCTTCTCAGTGTAAGTCAATTGTGTGACTCAGGAAATTATATAAGTTTTACAAAGAATTTGTGTATTGTCAAAGGAAGATAAGGGGAAGTAGATCTACAGGGAAAATGAACAAATGGAAATCTCCACCTTTACGGTGGAGGATATGATATGTGCTTTTTATCTAGAGATAAAGAAAACAAATTGTGTCATAAACTACTTGGTCATCTATGTACACAATATCTAGAAGATCTGAAAAAGTGTGAAGTAGCAAGAGACCTCCCTAAGCTATCACGTGATCATAAACATACATGTGACGCCTGTCAATAAGATAAGATCATCAGAAATACATAAAAAGTGATGGAAAAAAGGTGACAAGAGTGTTTGAATTAGTGCCTGCTTATGTCTGTTGACCTATTTCACCAAGAGCCTTTGACAGGATGAGGAATTAAATTCTTTTCATTGATGGATATAGACGAATGGCATTGGTACTTGTTATTTCCCATAATTTTGATGTTTTCAGCTGCATAAAACAGTACAGAAGGGAATCTGAAATGATTCTTGGAGAAGAAATTTCTGATGTTTCGTACAGACAATGGAATGTAATTCACATATAGTTATGTTGAATAGTATCTTGAAAAACATGGGATAAGAAATCAAGTTATTCAGTAAGAACTCACCAATAGAACAGAGTGGTTTAAAGGGGAAATCAGATCATCGACAACATGGCCTGAACAATGCTTATAGAAAAAGACCTAGCAGAGAAGTTTTGGAAGGAAGTTGTATTAACATCAGTCTATATTTCCAATAGGGCTTTGTTGTGTCCTAAGGAAGGAAGGACTCTATATGAAATGTGGTATGGAAAGAAGAAAATAATGAAATACATTAAATTATTTGGAATTAAGTTATTCATTCTCAAAAAAATAGGCATAGGATGTTTGAATCATTTGGAGATGAGGGAATATTTCTATGCTACGTAGTAAGAAGAAAAGCATACAAATGCTTTCATAAGAGGCTGAGAAAAGTAGTTGAGAGAAATGACGTCACTATTGTGGAAAATGAAGAGAATATTCAACAACATAGTAAGCTGTTTTTTAATGAATGTCATGTGGAGGAACGTAACACAGGTGGAGTAGAAGTGGAAGATACTGACTCAGAAGAAGACACTAATGATGAACAAGAAAGTGTCAAGACTGTGTCTGCAAGGAAGCCAAATATTCTCAATGAATTTGATAGCCAGAATATCATTTGTGATCAGATAGCTCCAGTTCAGAGAAGAAGAATGAAGTCACTGTAGAAGACATCTTTACTATCTCAGGTAGAGCCCAAATGATTTGCTGATGCAGCTGAAGATGAAAATAGGGTTCAGGCTATGAATGAAGTTCTTGATCAGATTGAGAAGAACCAAACATGGGAGATTGTTTCCAGACCAGTAGATAAAAATTTCATCGGGACTAAAGGGGACTATTGATACAAAATTAATGAATATGGAACAGTTATTGGGAAAAAACATGACTACTATTCAAGGGGTACTCCCAGATAGAGGCAATAGTTGTTGATGATACATTTTCACCAGTTGCGAGACTACAGGCAATCAAATTATTTGCAGCCATAGCAGTGCAATGAAAGGTCAAAGTGTTCAAGATGGATGTAAAATCTGCATTCTTGAATGGTTTCCTATAGGAGGAAGTTTATATTTAGCAGCCAGATGGTTGTCTTATTCTTGAGGATGAGAAAAATGTTTGTAGACAGAAGAAGGCGTTGTATGGGCTGAAACAAGCACCAAGGGAATGGTACTGAAGGCCTGATAAGTACTTGAAGAAGCATTGTTTCCACTATGAGGGATTTGAGTACAATCACTATTTTAACAATGATAGTAACCAAAGGATGATGGTTTTGGATTATGTCGATGAAATAATATTTGGCGGATCAGATGAAGCTCAGTGAAGATAGTTTTCCAAATTTAGGATAAGTGGGTTTGAGATGTCAATGATTAGAGATCTAATGATTTTCCTTCTTCTACAAGTGACACATGGAAGAAATGGAATAATCATTTCTCAATACAATAATGCCATAGGGGTTTAAGAAGTTTCGTAATGGAGAATTCCAAGGAGATGAATACTCTAGTTGCTACCCTGATGAAATTATCAAAACATGAGGATGAAAAAGTAGTTAATATCACAGAATATATGCAAATTATTGGATGTTTGATGTACTTTACTACAACAAGGTCTGACATTGTTTTCTCCTCATTCTATGCAGCGAGATATCAAATTAATCCCAAGGAAATACACATGATTGCAGGGAAAAGAATAATTTGGTATATCAAGGGAAAAGTGGACTTCATCCTGACATATAATGACCAATCTCAAACAGAGTTATTGGGATATACTGATGCCTACTGGACCGGTTCAATGGATGATATACAATCAATGTAAGGTGGTGCATTTTATCTTTGTGGAATGTGTATTTCTTGGCAAAGCAAGAATCAAGATTTAATTTCATTGAGCACCGCATAAGCTGAGTATATTGTGACCACTCACGATTTCACACAGTTATTGTGGATGAAGCACCTGTTTGAAGATATGGGAGTGGAATTGATGTCTTTGATCAAAATCTAGTGTGATAACTCAAGTGATACCAATCTTAAAAAAATATAGTTCATCACTAAAGGACAAAGAACATTGAGATCAAATATAATTTCATTAAGGAGATGGTGGAGAAAGGGCTTGTGATGTTGGATTTTGTGCCTACAAAGTTTTAGGTTGTAGATATTCTGACAAAGGCCTTACCCAAGGAAAGTTTGAAAGAAATCGATTGGCTCTAAGAGTTTAGTCGACTCGATGCACTTAAATGAGTGTTGATGTGGGATCCCCCTCTCCCTGAGGTATAATGGGTTTTTCCTTAATGTGCTGATTTGTGTCCTATACTCTGTTACAGACTACAAAGTAGTGAACTTTGGGATCGTTGACAATGGAGGAGAAAATAGTTATTGTTCAAGGGGGAGATAGTGTGTCAATTTGATAACTCATGATTGATATGGGTAGAATCTGACAGGTGGAGCAGTAAAATAGGGGAAGATTAATGAGATATGGGGAGTGTTCTAAATATGAGGATACTAGAAGTGATCTCTCAATGAATAGATATCACTACATCTGAGGATCATGATAAATGTAGAAGAGTGATGTTGGAATGTGGTATGAATATTTCCAAAAATTGGAATTAGTTTGGTGTCAAAAGTGGGTGTTAGAGTTGATTCGATTCATTGATGAACTTTTCATTTACTCTTGTTTCTCACACCGAGCGTTGCTCATGTGAGCATAGAGTATGTGTTGAGTAACTCCTTGATCACTATCGAAATCACAATAGGTGAATTTTGGCTGAAGAATTAAAGGTGTATCTTTTTTATGGAAGAATTTTCAACAAACTCAAAGGGGGATATTGATGGGAAAAATCCTTCAATGTATCATTGAATTATTTTTGAGGTGATTGTGTTTTTTGACAAAGTGTGCCTCTATGTTGTGTTTTTTGACAAAGCAAAACATGACGAACAAATTTGTAGACAAAAGGGGATTTCATGGTGGCATGTCATGTTCAATGGATTTTTTTAATGATCAATGATTGATTCAATAACGTCGACAATGGAATGGTCGATCGGGAGGTGGTTCAAAAAGAGCAGATATAAGGTCACACCATTTTCCAGTATTTCCCAATTTTTTGGGCCTGAATATCTGCAAAAGTAGAAAATAATTTTTGGCATAGGGACTTGTGAACCATTGTCTTGGAGGATTGGAATCTTTTGCGCCAGATTTTTTTCATTATCAGAACATCAAAATATGGAAAAGTAAAAAGTGCTTCCCATGTTTTATGTTTGGTCGCACATGTGACTTGTGCGGCATAGACTAAGGTGGAGAGACTTGCGCATCGAGAGGAGACTTGCGCGCCATCGCACAGTGTGTTGAAATGCCTATAAATAGTGGTCGACCCCTCACCATTCAGTGTAGTGTTAAAATATTAGAGAAAATCATAGCTCCCTTCGCGCAGGTGTTCTGATCGCACAAGTAGTGGTGTGGTCGCCCAAGTAGAAGTTGTGCGCCAGTTGATTGTTGCACGTCCAGAGTGATTTGGGAAGGAAAATAATAGACTCGAACAAGTGTTGAGTTGAATATGGGGGTGTTTCACAAGCGGTTTTAGTGACACTTTCACTCTAGGCCTTTAAGAAGCGTGACAGTTGATGGTTGCACGCCAAGACTGGTTTGGGCGTAAAAGGGTGTGAGCCGCGCAAGGTTGGAGTTACAGAAGCTAGTTTCGCGCAAGTGGTTGAGGTGAACTTGTGTGCCAGTTTTAACTTTCACACATTGACTTGCACGCCAACTTGGAGAAGGGTTCTAGTTACGTTTTATGAACGGTACTGATTTAGGACTGCATGAAAGCTGAAAGATTGCTCGATACCTTCGTTGCAATGTGAGATTAATCTATGGGTGAAAGTTGTACTTCAACTGAGAATCTACATACAATAGAGGATACATTCATTAGTGATAATGAAGATACCTACAGGTCTATAAACTATGAGTGGATCCTTTCTAGAATAGTGAGAAAATGAAGAGGAATAAGGTGATACTCTCTTCTGGTAGTGATCCATAGAGAGAGAAACCGGGGGTGACCCTTGGGAAAGCAGTGAGCTAACCCTAAACATTGTAAATTTAGTGAGCCTAGGAATAGAAGTTATCTAACCTGATCTCTATAAAAAGTAATGTGATTTATTGTATTTGTTACATCGTCACATAACCAGTGTATGCTCCTTGGATGTAGCTCAGTGAGGGTGAACCATGTAAAAATTGTTGTGTCTTATGCATGCTTTAGTTTTTGTTTATACTTTGCTACTAGAAATAGAGAGAAGAGAGTCTTTCTTAACAGTGAGACAAGATCAATAGGGGCGGTTGGTTTAATCTTTCATACCATGATTCACCCCCTCTAATGGTATCTATCCTAGTGGACCAAACTACTACTCTATTATAATTCAAACTATTGGTAAGTGTTTGTGTTTAAATTATACGGGTACCAGTCGATGAAGGGTCAATAGAACATTTCCTCTTCATTTACAAGAAACCATCAATTTTGAAATTCAAGATTTTTTATGTTTCATTTTATTATAATGATATATAATTATTTTTAAGTATTTAAATTTACATAAAATTGGGGCCCATATACCTTATCATGAAAATTAATAGCCATTTTGTTTCATTCTAATGGCACAACTCGGTAAATTAATCATTATAAACCATAAGGTCACATAGACATCATGGATTGAAAATAAAAATAACTCAATTGTATATATGGAGTATCAATGAAATTATATAACTACCATATAATTAGTCAAAAGTTATTTGAAAAAAAGTTATACAAGTAGTAAAATGCTTCTATATAGAACGTAATATGCGTGGCATTTAATTTCATGGGGCCAATAATGATGCATGATTGATGCTCCTTGAATTTATCTCATCAGGCCAAGGATAAAATAAAAACCTAAATCCTAATAATAATAATCATCACCACACAACATGTGTGTCACCCAAATATGAAATTTTATCAATTGTAATAATATGAAACAATATCATATTTCGTATTCTTGTAACATTGAATTTACACCAAATATGGAGTATCTATGGGAATCATGTATTATAACCATGTTCTAAATCATTTCTAAATAGATGACTGTTGTATCTAAATATTAATATATGGAAATAAGTGATCTGGTACAACTCTGTGATGTCAAAGACTAGGGTTTTTCTCAAATGTCCCCTGAGCCTAGTGGGCTGCATGGCCTCAAGAGCATCTCTCCAATTGATAGAGACTATCAACTAGAAATGATGTACTAGGGAGTGTATATGGGGAAACTATTCCCACATTGGAACCCATATGATAAATTTAATAATAGGTAAATAGTGGAACTAATAATACTAAAATGATAGAACCAATGAATGAAACACTAAAGACACTAGAATAGTAACCCACTATAGTTGATGCTAAGAAGTGTAATAAATCACAGAAGAAGATAATAGTAATAATCAAAAGCTGATGATAATATATTACATGTGACAAAAAAACTAGAAAATTGGTATACATAGTAAAAGGAAATACATTCTATACAAAATAAATCCAAAACCTGTCCAAGCATCATGAGCTCTATCTCGGTTATTTTCTACCAAGATCCATCCTATGAAATCAATAAATATCCTGTTATCAATGCATTGTGCTTCCCCTTATAAATTATTGTATACATATAATATAATGATGTAACAATGGTAGTGTGTGAGATTAATCTCAATAGGCCAGAACAGACAACATCTATAACATCCAGTTTGTTTAATCCTAGTACCTACTTCATCCTCATTTTATGTCAAGTTATGTATCCATTTAATTTATTAATTTTGTTTCACCTTAATATTTTTTTCACATGACATACAACTAGAAATGATATATTTTAATTATGATATTAATCATAAAGGATCTAATATTTAACATAGAATCCAATAATTATGATAATTATAAAGAGAATCCCAACTAATAACCAAGGTATCCTTGACATCATGAGTCAAGATAACTAGTTGATAACCTTCATCATGGATGTAAGGGGTCTGTACGAAATCCAAGGTGCAACTTCCATGGAATTCCACTATAATATGAATCTTAGAACCTCTACATAATTCAACCACCATAAAATAGGATAAGTAATGACTTGGACTAAGGGTTTTTCATGGAACAACACTTTCAAATATGTCAATATCAATCCACAGATTATATCCATTTCATACAATAATGATATTGTTGGGATCCAACTGCATCATGTCAGGAATCCACTGATAGGAAAGGATTAGGGTCTAAGGTGTGTGTGTCACCCATGTAAACTGGCAAACATGAATCAGAATGGCCTCCAAGGGTTCTTAATGCATTCCATCAATAATCTAATACTATATTGAGTATTACCAAACCTTTAAAACATTCATGTCCTATATATAATATGAACCATATAATTGCTTCAATAATTAGTTTTTTATATTTGATATTCAATCCATTTAATACGTCAATTGGTTCATTTTGTTTCATTTTATACATTTGATAATTCTAGAAGGGCATGCAACAATTTATTATTCCATTTAATAAATAATCATTTAATTAGCTTAACCCCAATACATTCTATTGAGCATATAAAGTTGTGATAGTGAAGTGATACCATTCCATTTATTTAAATTCAATTTGACCCAATCATATAAATAGTATACCTTCCATGAAAAATTACGATTCATTATTATATCGAAAATATTACCCTTGAATGGTCAATTGAAAATTCCATATACAAGGCTAAACATTACATTTTATAATTCATTTTTTATGGAAGGGCATACCATTAAAATGGTTAATCCATTGCACACCCAAATGGTGGAATTAGTTAACATGATCATCCACTAAAGGAATAATTGTAGAAACACCCTACATGGGGTGCTTGAAGATGAGGTCATAACCTACATTTGTGGGTAAAATATATAATAGGGTCCTTATTATATTATTATTATGACTGTAAGCAAGGAACATGAATTTAATATACTATTACCAATGATGAGGGATCAGACACCATGGAGTAATTTATAAAATGGATAAAATTGATTTATGATTAAAAAACAACCAACCTTATGATCACACGACTCTCGTCATATATTATAATCCTTTATTTTGGCATGGATTGATGAAAAATAAAGATTAGATCAACACCCTAAAAATACGTCATATGAGCCTATATCAAAATAGCATCGTCGAAAGAAAGTATAATTAAGATCCTCCCAAATTAAATTGATTACATGTTAATTTGCATCCAATGTAATTAATGAGGATCAAATCAGACATTGGATTAGAGATGCGGATCAAAACCTATCCAAGAGGTTTTGGGATATGAAAAAGGGAGAGGAAGAAATTTCTTGTCAGCTAGTGGAATGAAAATAAAGTAATAATTAATCATAATGGTCATTATGGTAATATTATTAATTTTACCTTTGATTAATGGGGTCATAAGATTTGGCAGCATGGTTATACAAAACATTCACCAACCGAAAACATCCCACAAGTCAAGGAGGGACGACACAATGTTAGGTCATACGATTCGAGAAACTATATTCCAACTGTGTGACTCATTTCTACTAAAAACTACACACATAATTTATGGGAGAGTGAATCTTGGCGCAGAGTTAGGGAAAACCATGTTTCCTTCATGATCCTATATCTATCGTGGTATGGTTATGAGAGACCATGTGGGCTGGGATGCACTATTTTGACTAACCATGTGGCCTATTTATTTTTTACGATGATTGGGGTTCTGAGATTCATAATAGATATGGACACCCCACGAAACCTTTCTATCCTAATACATAATCCATATTAAGACCAAAATAAATAATTATACAATGTTTTATCGGTTCATTACCTAAGAGAAAAAAGTGTTTCTTGTATTAAAAACCTTATACATCTCCATGAAATAAAACCCTCCACCATTCAATGCGGCTAAAAATATATTTTTAGATGATAAATGGATAAGTTCATTAGAGAAGATATTTCATTATCTTTGATGTAATAAATAGGTCATTTCTTCGTGGAATTTTATAATATATTAGGATATTTGGATCAATAGTTTCTATTGACTCACAACACTTAGTATTAAAATGAAATAAAATATGCAATGGAAGAAATTCAAGGAACATTTCATGGAAAACTATATTCCTCATTAGAAAAAAGGGGATATGGATGTGAAATTATTGATTCTAATACAAAAAAAGAGGAAAATTTTGAAAAATAATAATCAAAATTTATAATCGTATAAGGACATTATATAATGTGATATCAATATAGAGAATGAATTATCTAATTATAATTATCATTAAGGAAATAAAGATAATAATGGGACTACTGAACTTGCGTGAAAATGAAATACGGGAAAATACAATAAGGTAAGGGTGTAATTTTTATCTTCTAATAAACGTGTTTAAAAAAACTATGGAACATGTTGGATTTGAATGTTATTTCTCTATAAGTGTGAATAATATATCCATAAATCTTGTGATTTTAAGGGAAACAATGAATATTTTATTGTGAAATTCATTAACTATAAGGATATGGGATAGCGTGTAAATGATTTCCCAAGCGTTAAATTGTGTTTCTTAGAGATGACCAAGGGAGAAAGGAAAATATAATTTTATCACAAAACCTGATGTTGAAGACCCTATTGATGTGGTTGTATCTACATTAACCACATCCTCAAATTCACCTAATTTATTATGTGATTCATGATCTTAGAACTCCATTATACATTTCATTTTTTCCACAAAAACCTGATAATTTACAATCACCTCATCTAGGGAGTTATCAGTAAAAAATTCTTGTGGAAGTCTCACCACACTATGATTGTCTCATATAGTTCCCATTATGACACGATAATATCCCCTATTTCTTGATGTCATTTTTGTACCAATGGTTGATTTTGATACAATCCTTGCTATGGAATTTATTTTAAAATATTGTTCAACAATTTATTCGAAAGATATGGAAGTAAATACTTTTCAATAAATATGAATAATTTATTATGATTAGAGGGGGGACATCATCATCATACTCGTGTCCAGATCCACTACCAGTTTAAATACTAAAAGTGATTATTTGGGAAGAAAATTGTGAACAATCAATGGATGTGAAATGTAATATTCAAATTGATGATGTACTTATTGTGTTGGAATACATTTATTTATGTATTAAATTATTACATGGACATTCAATAGGGAATGAAGTTGTGTTTTCCATTGTTTTAATGATAAATTAAAGACAAATATTAATGACTCCATATATAATGGACATAATAGAATTATTGGAGATGAATAAATAACTAGAGAAGTTATTTAATAAGGGGATTATATTCCCTGGTGTTTCACCATGGAGATCCCCAATACTTTTCATTATCAAAAATATGTATCTATGAATTTTTCATTGATTAAAGGGAAATTAATGCTCTTATGATAAAATAGATTTATCCCCTACCTTGAATTGATTAATTATTTCATCAAATTCATGGATGTATATATATTTTAAATAATTAAATGTCTTTTTAGGTTTCATAATTTATGTTTAATGAATGAAGATAATTTAATGAATTCATTTTATTAGGTTTGAAAACATTTAGTTCATAGTAGCTCAATTTTTTTGAATATTTCACCCTCTATGTTCATGGTTCTAACGAATAGAGTATTTAAGAAATATTTCAATATTTTTTTTAATTTATTGATTATATCTTGGTATAATATATGAACTATGAGATCCATGAAATCCAATTTAGGATCATTCATGATACTATTATACGAAATGATTTATAAGGTTAATTTTGAAAATGTAAATTATATATTTAGAATGCTTATTTTCTTGTCCATATTATAACCAAGAATGTAAATGTGGTTGACTCATTGAAGAAAATGATTGTATAAGAATGTATTACACTAATGATAAATAGAAATGTATGTAGATTCATTGGCTTTGTGGGTTACATTCGTTAAATGTTTACAAAAATACCCTATTATCTATCCCATTAACCAAGATTACTTGTAAATGGGTTATGTTTTAATAGAAAAAGTAATGTGAAGAATGATTTGAATAATTGAAGATGAAATTGGTGAATTCTTTGATTTTTACTCTACAATTAAGAAATTATGGGTTCATTATATATGGTGATGTATTGAAGAAGGGGAATGGTTGTGTATTTCGTTGGAATTACAAATTTATAACCATTTCTATATGTTAGTTAACAATTCATAAAAAATCCTCCAACCCGTCACTCTGAGTTATAATCATTAATCTTTTATTTGAGGATATGTATACACTATATATATAAGAATATATGTGAGACATTCACAGATCACTAGAGTTTGAAATTGTTGTTTTCCCAAAAATATATCAACATGAGATAAAGTATACAACTCGAGATACACATGGAATATGTTTTCTCAATACCCTACCACCATGATAAGGAAAATAATATATATAATTCTTTAACCTATAAAATTCAAGGATTCTAGGACAAAATTTTCATTGATGGGGATCCAATGTTCATCAATTTTATAAAGATAGCTTTAGGAATAACTAAGTAATTTAATACTTCCCTCATTTTTCAAATGATTTTTAAGAGATCATTATTATAATAGATAAATATTTCTCAACATGAGGATGAGAATATCCAAAAGAAAACTAAATTTGTGAATATGGGGAAATTTAAAGACTTATTATCTAAATATGGTGTTCTAATATTTGAATATATTTTATGGGTTCCATATATACCTGAGTTGAAAATAGAATTTGCAGATGTTGCTCAAACCATCAATTTCCCTATAAACTCTAGTAGAAACAATAATTATAGACATTTAATGAAATAATTTTGGTATGATAATAAAAAGAAATAGATTACTGATTACATGTCAATATGTTTTGTTTTCCAAAAAGTGAATGTTCAGATACAACATTTTAAATGATTATTTCAAATTATACTGATTATTATGTGGACTTTGGATGAAATTGCTATGTACATTGACGAATGATTATCAGTTAATCATAGAAATAATGATAAGGTATTGGTTATTGTCAATGAACTCATGAAATCTATGAATTTCCTCACCATAAGGGAAGATTTACTTCATTAGAGCATTACATGGCTCTTTATTAATGAATTTTTAAGACTCCATGACACAAATATTTAAATTTTTTATGATTGTGATCCACTGTTTTCATTAAAATTGTGGAAAATCATTCAAGAGTCTCATGATACTGATATTTATTTGATAACCACATATCACTCTCAAAGAGATGGAAATATCAATATGTCCATTAAAAATTATAAGAAATTTTTACATCACTGACTCTTGAATTTCAATGACTTTGGGACTATAATATACCTTTTTTGGAGTTCACCTACAACAAAATTTTCCATCCAATAATAAAATGGCACCATATAACCTATAATGTTGAAAAAGATGCAGTAATATAACTTGTTATTATGATGTTGGTAAATGGATTATATATGGCCTCTATCCCATCAAGGATATAATGACCACGATAATAGATATTCAAACCCATATCATATTGGAAAAAAGTCAAAAAATGAGATATACAAATACATAGAGGAAATATTTGGAATTTCATGTCGGAGATCTTGTTTCCTTAAAAGTATATCCATTGAAGGGTTTTATAAGGCTCGTTAATAAAGGTGATATGAGGCCTAGGTACATCATAACCTTTAAAATTTGGTAAATTTATTGTTCAATGTCTTACTATTTCTGGATTTCGCCAAGAATATTTAGAGTACCTGGTGTATTCACATCTCTTTGTAAATAATGTATATAACAGTACCAATGACTATTCTCAAATATGAATAAATATAATTGGATACTAATATATATATATATATATATATTAATATGAAGATCCAATCTATTTTTTATAAACTAGAGAACAAGTTTTTTGGAGTTGGAAAACTCATCCTGTAAAAGTACTTTCGTGATATCATAAGAGAGAAGAGGTGACAAGGGAACCTGAACATATTATAATTATTAATAAAATAAATGAATTCCTAAAGTAAAATTTTATAAATTTATAGGTTTAATTATTTTTTATGTGGGGATGATGTAAAAATCCAAGACTTTATAATACATTTCTGTTTAAATAAATTCAGTCTCACTGATAGCTTTCCCAACATGTAACCCTTCGTCTAAATGAACTTTAATATAGTATAACCTTATAACCTAGATCTTATATATATTTATATTATTATGAGTAAATATAAAATGATAATAATTTATTTTATACATTTATAAAATTAATTCCATGGTTATCAATAAATTATAAAAAATAATAAAAATATTTTGATAGAAAATTAAATATTTCTGGAAAACTGAATTTTTTCAAAAGATATGTTTCATTGTGTTTTGAGAACATAAATTAAAATAAAATTTTTCACTGTTAAAAAAATTTTATTAAAACAATTATATTAGTTTTAGAAACCATTACAACAAAATTATCAAAAAGGGAATTTCTGAGATGTTTCTGAAAGGAATATTTTTTGATGAATAGTAAAAAATTTATGTTTTCATTAAAAACTGCATTTTTGTTTAAATTATGTACAAAGTAAAATTATATTATAAATTTCTTATATAGTAAAATCATATTAATTATAATAAAATTTTACTAATTTTTATAATTTAATTATTTTTATGTTCAATTTAAATATAAAAACTTTTCATAGTTGTGGGAATGTTTATTGGGAAACCCCCAATTTTCATTGTATAAGTTAGTTTTATTTTGAATTAAATTCTATCAAATAGATAAATATGTTTCTCAAAATATGATACCATATTTTCAATAAAAGATATTAATTTTCTCTAATAAGTTATTTCTTAAATTTTTACCATAATTAATATTTAAAACAGAAAAAATTAATTATAGTTGTTAAGGTAAACACTAATTTATCAGGGGTTACACTAAAAGATAATTGTTAAAATAACATATAAACATATAGTTAAAAAAAATTATTGACATATTTAGACATTATTAACTATATTATTATATAATTATCTATTTAGGAGGGATCATTCTTTATAGAAACATAGATATAATGTATTCTTTTCAAAAATTTGTAGTATGTCCCCTCCCCCTCCTATAAATGGACACCCACTATCCTCTCCTATTAACACTGCCAAGGACCATTGGATCATTAAAATAACTACTATAATATATTACTTAATTCCCTCTATTGATCATACATATTTTTTTCATTATAAATCCAATCTAGGAAGTTATTATGTACATTTAAAAGTGGTTTCCTGAAGAAGATGTAATTATTTTATCTATGCTTTTTAATTTTACTTTTTCTTATAACTCAAAATATTCTTCATATATTATAATATAATAACACCAATATATAACATATAATAATATGTTATTATTTAAATTCAAAGAATAATATCCATGTCTTATTTCATTAAATGGGAAACGAAACTACCTATCATGTGTACATGAGACTACTTCCTCAAAAATTGATGTAGTTTCTTTAGCATCACGACCATCAAAAGAGTTATTTGACATATTTTTATATTATTTTTGTAAATTATTATAAAAATTTAATTATTATTTAACATATACCTACTTACTTCTTTTTCTATAGGGGATATTATTACATCCTGCATTTACGATGGACTACCGCCTCACGAAATGATGTGGTTCATTTTTCACTTATACTTTATATGGAAGGTAATAAGGTTAATGTTAATGAATATTTATTATATTTAATAACTACCCATATATATAGAAAGATAATATCAACTAAACCATCTTAAATTCCAATCCATTGGGGTGTAAATAATGTTGCTCATGTGAGCATGAGTACCACCGCCTGCACGTTGAGATGTGAAATGTTTTTCAATTTTTTTTTCATGGACATAAATAAGGTTGAGTTTATTAATATAAATTATATATATAACATAATTCATATTTTTAATGTTTAATTAATTTTTATTTTCCTTTCATTGCATCAATTGAGATATTGTAAATGGTGTTCATGTGTACATACGACCTACCTTCTCTATGAAGGGTTTAATCAATTTCCTATCAATAGGTTTTTTAGTTACAATAAATATATATTAAATTTAAATAATTTTTGGAATTATTATACGGATGTAACCCTGATAAATCTAAAATTACAAAATTTACCAAAGAAAAACATCTGGGAAAAAAATATAAATATCACCCAAAAGAGTAATTTTAAAAAGAAATATTAATAAAAAGGTGTTAAAATACTATAAGTACATCATATTTAGTATGAGATATATGTTTATGGTTCATAAATAAATTTATAATGACACTATAGTTATTAAACATGAGGTTTGAAACATGTACAAATTATTTTGGACCCATGTTACGGTATTTTATCCTCAATTTACAATCATGAAGAAATTTCGAAATTTATTCACCATTATTATTTCATGAGGTTCCTATAAAAATCCTTTGAAAAGTGATATCATAAATATAGTTATTTTATTGATATTTATGTTAATTTTAATGTTATTATTTCAAGGGGTAATGATTTTATTTTTTCCAATGTCATAGTGGTTTTATTGTTTAATATCATCATTTTTTGTGATTGTTTATCTAAATGATTATGATAATAAATTATTATAAAAGAACCCTTAAGTGACTCATGAGTTTTATTATCCTCCAGTTATTTCATGTGAGTAAATTTATTTCTTTAATTTTCTTCTATACAAACAAAATCTCAAAATAATATTTTTTAAATCATTTTTATTTATCTCTTCATTTGAAAAACATAATACTTCTAATTATAAATTATAAAAATATGTTTAAAACAAATCAATACAAAATTATAATTTCCTAAAGGGATTATTAAAAAACTTTTACAGATGTTTAGTTTATGGAAATAATTCAATAGTAATACTATTTTAATGCTTTGAATGTGGTAATTCAATAATTTTTAATAAAATGTGAATGGAATGTTTACTTTTATCTTTTATGACATGAACAAAATTTTCCACCTTCAGAAAAAGTTTTTTATTAGAATATTACATTATAAATTTTCAAGGATATTTTATATGAAATATATATTGATAATATTTTATAAATTTCATTATTTTTAAAATATTTATTTTCAAAGAAAAGATGTTTTCCTAAATAAATTATCTAATTCATTCTTCAAAATGATTCCAAATAATAGAAAAATACATTGATGTTACTTACTATTTGTTGAAAATATAATCATATAATACAAAATTAATTATCACTATGGATAACTCATTTTTAGTTTGATTGGGGATTTACTATTTTTATATATTATCCATATTACATGGATCGGTTCATGATTATGTTTATTGATTAGGCAATGTATTAAACCTTCATATTCCAGTATTTAAATATGAATTTTTATGTATATTATGTTTCACAACTTCATAAGAGTAATTTGATTCATTTAGTTTGTTATTTTTTGGGCCCACTATAGCCCCTCGATGCATCAGTATGTCTAATGATTCAAACTAACTTGGGTATTAGACAAGGAATTATACATTTATTTGTGCTGTATTAGAATGTAGAATTGATTTAATGGTTATTATGTCCAAAATTATTTATTACTCATTATGATATTAGTAATTGATAACAATGATTATAATATTAGTTATAATTTCTATAGAAAATATTACATATCATGTGATTACGTAAATGAAATTATATAATCATTATTTTTTATAGCCATATCATGCTAAATTTATTTATAAAATATAATGTTTTTCAGTTAATAACAATGATATATTAATTATGATTTATTTATTTATATATTCTTCTATACTCAAGCACATATGATTCAATTTATTTAACCACTTTCTTATGTTTCTTTTCTTGGATTCCAATATTAGTATTGTGATTAATTTAAAGGGATATGCTAGAGGAAATAATTAATCACATAAAGATCAAACATTTTTTAATTAATGTTTTATAGATTCATGTATTTACCTAGATACTAAGACTAATAAAATATTTGGTCTATTGGGATGTGATTCCCTTCATATTGTACCAACATAATCAAATAAAAACTTACTCTAGGCTAACAAGGTTGGGGTGTTCGCATGGGGTGTTTTTAATCTAGTGGTATTGTTATTTATTGGGTTCATCGACTTTTTTTCACATATTTAATATATTTCTTTTAATGAGAGGTCTTGAAATCCCACCATTTCATTGATCATTATTATCATGATTGGGACTATGAAATAATCATTTAGGTTATGTTGACCAATATATCTAATTCCAATTTAATCCATGATCTTCCTAATCATTTATTTTGGTTGAAAAATGATCATAATCCATTTAAAATAATTGTAATAGAAATTATAGGTTTATTTGATAACCTTTTCAAATTTAGTTTCATAATTTTAATAATGTGTGGGATGCATTCTCCATTCTTCTTATTTAAAACCATGATGGCCATCTATATTACCCAAATCATCATTACTTGAATTACGATCAAACTTATGATTTTTTGTAATTTTCAAATAAAATATATCTCAATTTTGTTTCATGAAATATATATACTTAAATTATTTATTAGGAGTCATGGAGAAATTAATCAATATAGTTTGAGAATCATACTTCATACCTAGTTTAATTTACCATTTTTTGTTAATGGTGGTTAAAACACTATCCATGATTACTATATGTATATCCCTACAATATTTTTATTATACTTAAATTATATTATCATCATGATAATAATATGGAATTTAATTTTGGGATAAAATAGTTAATAAATCGGTGTATGTAGATCCTGAGGATAATGTGGGGTCATGGTTATTACTCCAATAATAGTCAAAACCATCCACAAAATTTTTGGGATAATTAGACATAACTAACTAAACATGGGTGAGGTAAATGTGGCAAAAACACATATGTATCTTCTCATTTAGGGATTTGTTTAAAATATTTCATAGACTCTCTACGGGTTTGAGAAAATTCTATTCAAACATGAATGATGATAAAAAAACACGGGGGATATATTTATAGTCAGGGATAGTTCCACTACATCATTATTTTTGTGTAGTTTTTTGTTATTGTGGATTTTATAATGAATATATGAATTTAAATTTATTTTATGTTTTGGATTATTGACCATAAAACATTTGTAACACAATTATTAGATAGATTTAGAATTTTTCCATTAATTAGGTTGTTAGAAAAAACATTATCTTCACTAAGGTAAGTCAGTGGATTAACTGGGACATCATGTAGATGATTGGGGGAATTTATTAAAATGGCATTTTCTACCACAAAATTATTCACCTCACATTAATAGAATATTTCATTTATATATTTGGATTCACTATATACAAATGGGAAATTACATCCATGTAATACCATACCATTCCCTTTAAACGAGTTCTTCAGGAATTGGTGTTATAATAATGGATCTATCACAAGCATATGGATCCATGGTATTTTTATTAAGATGTTGAATGTAATTTATCGATTAGAATCCATAATCTCATATTCAAAAATGCGATCTTAAAAATTCGGCCCTAAATTAGACCATATTGAGGGATCTTTTCACTCCCTTATTGAATATGGGGATTGATATGCTATAAGGGGACATGTTAGAATGAATTTATCCTAAGATACTAAGGATTCAGATCGAGATGAGAATGATATTAAAGAAATTAATAATTGGGGATCAATTGACATTGAGGTTATCGGTTTGTATACATATTTAAAGTGATATGATGTTCATATGAATAGAATCATTATTGTCTTGTTCAGTGAAATAAATGGTCATGTGGCATTTGATAGATCACATATCCATTCAATATTTCATAGCTATAGTTAATTCAGTATTAAACACATGATATATTAAAAGGGTCTAAATAATATCTTCTCAATGTCAGTATAGAGATAACGGAAATATATAATATATAGTTTGTTTAAGTTAATAAAAATATACATTATGATCACACACATATGGAATATAGATTACTGATTCTTGTATTGGTGGTGTTCCGTAGAATGATTCCAAGAGGCTGACACTTACTATGATGGAATATCCATTTCCAAATTGTAGGGTTATATAATATTAATTTCTTATATTCTATGATTAGATATATATTGTACAAGTCAATGTTAACTATACATCCACATTTCTACTAGTCAGTCCTCTAGTATAATTGGACCTGAGTGATCCTATAATGATTGAATCTCATAATATTGTTCTTATTACCCTCATTAGAGTGACAAACTATAGGATCCTATTTGGTGTATTTCCTCGTTATAAATGGAGAATAAGTATCAGGTTTTATTCTGACCACATCTGCCTCATCCTCAACCATCTCAATGATCACTTCCCATTTGTGGGACACACATTTTCCATGTTTTATTCTTCATCAAATAAGTGGTCTATGTGGTGGATGACATATTTGAAACAATATTTTTAGTATTCATCATATGTGCACCCCATTTGATAGGGTGTTTCCCATTGTCTCATTTTTTGGTATGGTTCTCACCCTCCCAATACTTGGGGAAAAGTTCTAGAGGTCATGAACATGATTGGGCACTAGTATGGGCTCTTCCTCATTTAAATTTTTTCATATATGTTTCATTAATCGACTGTTGGATGAATTTAATGTTGACGAATCCTCCTGTAATTTCCATAATTTAATTAGAGATATATTGGGATAATTTAGTTTTCCCACATGTATGGTGTGTGTCGAGCTGAAAAATTGTCAAATCATCTCATCATTAAATTTCATCACACACATATTTATGGGATTTTTATGAATCTTATTATTTCATAGGTGTGGTTCTAGAGACATAAGAAAAAATTTTCAATGTAATAGCCAATTCCACATTCCAATTTTCGACCATATTCTACAACATATCCTTAAATATAATTTGGTAAAATATATTTCTCCCTAAAATTTGATTTATGTTTACAAAATTAGAGTGTTGATTAATATCGGTTTCATTGGGATTACTAGCCTCTAGTAGTTTTAATAGGTTATTCCCTATTTTTTGTAATGAAATATCATATGAAATGAACTCTTCAGAATTTTTTTTGTTCTTCCAGAATAAAAACATTGGTCATTTATTCACCATCTTTACATTGGGATATGGGAATTGTTTTTTATTTAAGTTCATCCATTCAAGGGAGGCAACATGTTATATTCTCAATCATAAGATTTGAAGATCGTATAGTCACTTGTTTGAGCATGATAGATATAGTATCTGATCTACCAAATTTATTCCCTTGAGATATATGTTTTGATAATTATCATTCCTAATAATATCATACGATATCCTCCAATAACTGTGAAACTATTGAAAATTCCACCAAAATCACATAGCCATTTCAATGGAATATTAAGTGATTCCAAATAATCATGGTATTTATTATGTAGATCATTAGTAGTATTTCATGATGATGATAAATTATTAGAGAATATTTCATCCCTTTCAACATATATATGAAGCCAATTGCCCTATAATTTTCATGATCATTATTGTATGAAAAATTAGTGATAGATTTCTTCTACAACATCTAGCTGAATTGATAAAATAACTGTCAGTGAAGATTTTATAAATTTGAAATGGGTCATACTAATATAATATTATATAATATTATATGTGTTACTTTTAATTTATATAAAAATATATGATCTTTACTACTTCCTTTTTCCAAGTGTTCTAGAATATGTTACACTTAAATACACAAAGTGAATCATGAATTCTCTCAGATCTCCCATTCTACTAAAGGGTGGTATTCATAAAATTTGATAGATGAGGAGTTTTATCAAACCAATCCAGATATGAAATTATCTCTGAAGATACATACATGAATCTTCACTCTATGGATTCCATCTAATGGGATGGGTACTCAATATAGTTAAGGATTTATGTTAGATTTGTCACTAAATATAATGATCTAGTGACTATAGTATACAATTCCTAATATAGTGGGATTTCTTGTGATTGAAATTGATATCCAATTTGAGTTATCATGGATTATATTTCATAAAATGGATGTGGTTTTTTCCACAATAGAGTGAATTCATTAAAATACATGGACACTAGTTTATGATAAACAAATTTTTTACCCAAAACCAACTATATAGAAATACTCTACTCTTATGATCAAAATAGATACATCTTGTTGAATGTTCTTGGTAGGTGAAGTGATGGATTTTTGATGATATTTTTACTCAGTTGAGATATTTTCTTTTTGGATTTTAGCATTGAGTTTCCCTAATATACTCTACCAACACCATATTGAGCTATCATGTCATTAACAAGAATAGGCTCAACATCCTCATCAATCAGTAGGTACATTGTCTGGTCATTACCATCATTTTTTGTTGAAACTCATTAAGAAGTGGTATTAAAATATTGATAAGAAATTCTTGTTCCTAATCAATCCTTTTATACATAATACCTAAACCATATTAAAATGATTTTTTGGACTACATTTCAAGATGACATTTCTTCACCATATCCCCTATATGATATGGTTATTTTTATTATTATCTACGATTATAGCATCAATGGAATTCGTTAATTATAATCACATAAAAGTGAAAATTTCCTAATATACCTTAATTCCATTAGCTTATTTTTCACCATCATAATATTCATGACGGGATGGATCGTAATCCACCGTTATATTTTAGGTCATAAATACGATATTGTTTTTTTCACCCTTAGAAGGATTCACTTTCCTTCTTTGATGGATGGTGAACATGAGAGATTCACTAGTATCATTCATTGAAAACCCTCCTAATTATAGAGAAGGATCATATAGTGTAAGGAACATCAATGTATTTACAAAATAAAATGACCCAAATATATATAAGATCGATTTTATTAGAGGTGTAGAGGTAATAATGACAACAACTCTATGGATGGGGGTTTACATGGTTCCATCATCATCATGTCTTGAGGTCATTATAGATTTAATGAAATAAAAGGGTGGTTATGGTGGAGTTAAAAAAATATCATTTAATGCATGAGTTTCTCTTTTACTACAATTTTTAATGATATTAATATAGTTTTATTTCCATTTAAATCTTCTATTCTAGCAAGATTCAGATGTAGTTTATTACACATCTAAGAGTTTATTTCCATTGACAACTGGTCAGTGGTTTCATGCTATTTTTTTCACAAATAATTTCTATTCTTGACTATATTATAAACATGATGTGTGGTCAACCAATGGATACCTCCCACCATGTATAATACTTGTGGTATTTAGGAGTATATGTAATTTTCAATAATAACTTGATTATATAAATAGAACATTGGATTTTATGCTAACCTATTGAGATAACATTACAAGATTACATTCATGAAAAACACTTTTATGCATTGAGAAGCATCTTAAACATTGCTACATATTTACCACATCACTCTATGATCACAATTAGTGAGGAAACTATAATTAGTTTTTCAAATTCCACCATGATATAGAGGTATTCCAATTGGATGATATTTTAATGCATTTCATCCTTAGTGTTTCATGCTACTGATATGGCCACAATGTCACTATTATGGAGTAAATATCATCTCACCTAGATGTTGGTAGAATATACCGTCTAATTCAAATTTGTTTTCATAAGATGATATATATTCTCTGATAAGATATTGCATAGATAATATATGAATTCATTTCGTACATATTCCATAATTTCATAAAAAAGAGTGCACACTGGATAAAACCTAATTGGTACATTTTACTCGGCTAGTTTATTTCATATAATCATGATATAATATTAATGTTTATATATGGATTCCTCAAATTAATATTTCATAGTTTTCATTTCTATACGGTCATTACAGAGGAATATGTAATTTCTAGTATCTCCTATATTACATGAGAGGGACATCAATATGAATAAGGTGTAGATGATATTTATTTCCTCTAATTGTACTTATACTATAATGATATTTCCCAATTTAGTGATTAAGCTCTTGGAGTTGTCAGTCATGAGATCTTGAATATTATCAATATTGCAGAAACAATGAACAATCTTCGATATCTGGAGGATCATCATGTTGATATGACATTTGACTATATGGAGGACCTCGATAATAAGTATAATGGGGAGGACCTCTATGGTTTCAGTCTTGGAATACACATGGAGGACCAAAATAGTCACTTAATGTTGATGAAATATAATGGGCATAAACCTCTTTTCTTATGATCTACTTTTTATAGAGAGTACCATTTTAGTTTTGACAAAGGAGGGTACCTCTATATTGGATATTAATATTGTTTATGGGTAATACCTCAATGTATAGTAATCTAGGGTGTATCTATACAGATTCTAGCTATGAAACCCCAATGGGGGGAATTTAGGACAGTTTTTGTTTTCTCTTATTAGTAATGAGTACGTAGTTTTTTAGGCCACTATTAAGATCTATTAGAGGCCCTCAAGAATTATTGTACTGATTGGAGTAAGAATATGATCATATTCATGTGTTATATGATTCTCCTCATGATGACTTCTATATAATCTTTGTTGGAAGACTAATTTTTTAACCTTGTTTATGTTTAAATTCATTAAATGTTGGATATATCGTTTATGCATGGGAATCCTCCTAAATAACCCCTACCAACTATTGAAATATGATGCTGACATCCATGAATATATGAAAAAATATATTATTATTCATCAAAATAGTAATTTATTAGTAGTATTTTTTTGGTGATATTGATCTTTAAGTACACTAATAATATTCGGAAAAAAATAATGTTGGTGATGATATTTTATGGGTATATTATTCAAAAAGTTCCATCAATATACGCTGATGGGTTTCATATACGTGGATATGGATATAATCATATACCTATTATATAATTTATACATGATGTAAATATTCTTTTTTGGGTATAGTAATGTGATCTTATCCATGTTCAGTTGTAGAAATTTGTTGCAGAACACCTATTGTGGAGTCAATAATATAATACTTCTAATGAGTGACACCCATAACATGTGAGTGACATTCTTTCATATAGAATGTAATATGATCCTACACCAATGTAACTTCTTGAATACATTAATGAAATGATGTCGTGGATGGAATATTATATACCTACTATTGAGTGAAAATCAGGTAATAATGTTGACGTCTAGTAGTGGGTTCAATGATAGGATCCGACCATTTAGTGATTATTACGTTATGTCAAAAAATATAGTATGGAATTTAAATATAAGTTCACCCATGGAATTTTTTTATGTTTGGGATATGTCGATGATACTATTGAATTTGAGGTGGAATATGGGCTCACTCCATTGTATCTAATGAGACGTACTAATGAGAATCCATGATGTTTCTAGGAACTAGAATATGGGCATTCCCCTCAAGGACACTTGAATATACTTACCGATATCATTGGTTGCTATCAAATTATAATAGAAAACATTTAATGTGTGAGTTGGGATACATATTTCTCTTTAAATACCACATAGATATGGTAATAGCCTTATTTGGTGTGAGTATGATTATGGTCTCATTCTTTATAGGACATCACCCTTTGTGAGAACCCATATTAGATGCTCTTGTCTGGATGATCAGAATAGGGATCTCTTGGGTGGCCCCCACTATATTTACCTAAGGGGATAATGCTATGAGATATTGGAAGTTGTATTGACTGGAAGGATCCCTAAAAGGATGCCCATAGGAATCAGTATTAATGTTTATGACATCCTAGTCCACCTCCTTATAATAAGGGAGATGAAAATTTTCTTTCTTGAGGGAAACAATCCAAATTTAATTGGATGTGGTTGTAGTGTACATGTGCATTATTTGGTCTATTGTGGGATGTATGATCCGTGAGGATTCACTTTATAGAGAAACTCATGAGAACCCATGAATGTTTTGATGTATTATTTGAGATAGTACTTCATATATATCCGTTCATTACCTTTCATTGGTGTCACAAAGTTGGTGAAAATATCCTCTTGAGCTATAGATCCAGAACCATTATAAAGATGAGGCATATGTCAAAAAACAACTGCTATTGTGTAGTAGTTTCTATAATATTTTCATGGTTGTTATCTTCCTATCCTAGTAGGAATATCTAAAATATGTAGGGAATGATGATTCCATTTTTATTGAAGAGAGCTTTGTCACAATTATTGATTCTCCGGAAGGAATTAAAAATCAAAAATTATTTACACATTAAAGAAGCATTAGATGAAATGCAATGGTTGATCGATCACACTCATGAGTATCTGATTTATACCAGGTTCCATATGTTGTTTACTTTGAAAATAATCACACACTCTTTTCAATCTAAGGTTTACATACTATCAAAAAGTTAGATATCATTGAGGCTTTTAACAGTCACACAATGGATGTGCATTTTTGATAGGATATGAGTTAAGGCTAATGTCACCATTTTTTCAATTTTCTTGTTCCTTCATTGCAACTTTGGGTCACTCATATTTAATTAATACATATGTATAAATCCTTCCCAAATCATAGTGTGGCATGAATTTCCACTATTTAATAGATTGATTAAATTATTGAGTTAATGTGAATATCTGTATATATAATAGATTATTCATATATAGTTTAATTGATAATTAATCTATCTTTGAAATTTATACAACTGGTCAATATTGTATTTAAGTCCATATGGGGATGTGGCAGGAGTTACAGAGTTTAGATCTGGTCAATGAGAGGGGTTTCTTATGAATCCATGTGAAATGATTCATAGATTATTTAGTTTAATACGTATTAATGTTACACAACATACCATTTAAGGCCATCTGACAAGGTCTATAGTTTTCAATTTTATGTTCATGTATACATGACCTATGTCATGTAAATTTATGTTATGTGGAGTAGGTTATTAGGGAAAACATACATAAAAATGGTTTGTGTGGGGATTATTCTTTAGCATCTCTATCTACTTTATCCTATTTATTAGTGTATGTATATAATAAGGTATGGTGTATAGATATAGTTTGGTCCTAGTGAAGATATTATAATGACCCATACTTTAAAAACAATGTTATTACTTCAGAATTTAGGAAATATTATTAAAATATATAAAAAAACCATGATAGGACCGTATATGTATAGTTTCTTTAGAAACTAGGAAACATAAATAACTGGTTCATAAAACATCTACATTGTCTCCCATTTATTTCGTCATATCTAGAGTCCCTTTTGGAATATCCTACTTAATACCCTTCTTCCTGACCTGGGGAAAATAAAACATACAAAAGGGTGAGGTAAAATGGTCAGTAAGGGTAAATAAAGAAAATATCAATCATATCATATTCTTAAGAACATAAAAATTTTAAAACATTAACCTACAAAAGAGATCATAATATCATTGCATGGGATAAATCATGGTAGTGAAATATAATCCCAATAATCATAACATTAAACATGAAACGTTTTGGTATACACACATAATCATAGAAAATCATTTCATAGTATTCAAGACTCATTACCAAGACTATCCTAGCGAATAAATTCCATTTCTGAACTGAGTTCACTCCTCATTCCATTCTTGTATCACTGAACTGGATTAACCTGATGTTCCAGTCATGTATATGTCATGCGATATAAAAAATTACCTGTTTCATTGGATATAGATATAGGTCCCACCCATCACATAATGAAACCATTATTATGTATTCCACACAATCCTAATTCATAGCATAACCCATGTAAAAAAATGGAATTCATAAAAATAATGCCATCATAACATAATCCATAAAAGATAAAAGAACATCATAAAAATAATTTCATCATAACATAATCAAATTAATCTAATAATAGGGATAGAAATAGAACCCTATATTATTTAGATGGAAAATAATTTTGATAAATTATTGAACTCTATTCCTAAGGAAAATATCCTTTCTACATCAAAAACATTTTTCCTTTCTCGGTACATTAGAAAATTTTAATGAAAAATTATTTAATTGAAAATAAACATGAAAAATTGGAAATCAAGATTCATGGATATAATTTTATATGAAATAATAAATGAATCTTCGTGCTGTATATGTTATAAAAACATTCTTATCGTACTTTGGCCGAAAAGTCAAAAAGTATCTTGTACTGAAAATTACAAAATGTTCATTTCATATATTTTACTAAAAACTCACCATTAGGTAAAATTGGATTTAAAAAATTGTAGGGGAAAATAAATAATATTACATATTAATGAAATAGGGATGTGGATGATAAATATTCCCCCGCAAATACCTAAATATAAACAATATCTGATAAAAATTGAGATAGTGAGATTTTCTTTTACCTTAGGTCTGATATGCTTCGTACATATTTGAACCTCCTGTATAATGATTTAAATATTTTCATTGACTTATTAAAAAATCTTATTCGTTTTCATGTTATCGTATATGGTCATATACGATAACATGAAAATGAATAAGATATATTTGACTCCTACTTGTTATACAGGTGTTTATTGCTTTATGTTCTTATGCGTGTTTTGCTGAATAAATTCTTATTCTTCTTTTTAAGATATAGTTACTTAATATAATTAATGGTATTAGTATAATATATATCATATTTATTCATTAAATTCATTTATATAATCATTATTCAATTAATATCATGTATAATGAGACACATCACATCGTGAAGATGGTAGGCTGTACATACGCACGAGCGATGATATCATTCCCATGATTGTGGAATTGTAATGAAGTGAATGATGGAATATATAATAATTACTATCATGTCATAATAACCATATATAGTTATTCTTTACAACATTATACCTATCCATGTAGGGTAGTGGTGGGAAAACAGATTACACCACAGCGCGTATACGGTATTTCATGCGTACGCACGCGCGATGATATTGTTTTTCATAGGATGGATAGAAGGTAAAATAGGGTTGATTAATATTTATAATCACACGTCAATATATGAGTGATATTGATGTCATTAATTTATTATTAAACAAAAAGAATAAGAAGTAGAAGAAAACTGAATTTGAAAGATTTGGTAAAGGATATTACCTCTTCTTTGACGTGCCTCTTCTAAACCTTCTCTTAGGGCATTATATTTGGTCATTGAAGTAAACCAGGACCTCTATTATGTTTCTATGGATGTTTATAAGGCTAAAGGTCAAGGTTTGGCAGATCGTGAAGGCTCAAAACTGTGTAAAGAGGAGAGGGAGGAGGTTCTCTTTTATAATGGAGGAGAGGGGAACCATAGGAAAAAACATAAAATATTATTTTATAATAAAGTCATATTCAGTTTATAATGTCTCAAAATTGATTTATTTTGAAGTTAAACTGGGGATGGATATAAATAATCTCAACCAATAGGTTTTATACAAGTTTAGTTTACCATTTTAACCTTATAATTTTGATTTAACTCTAAGTTAAATAATTTAATTTTTATCATGTCTTCTTGTATTCTTACACTATATAGTTAATAAACATACTATAAATTCCCAATAGAACCAAAATTGGTTCCATAATATCATATATATTATTATATAAGTCTTCTGGACTAACCATAGATTTTTAATACCATTATATGAATTAATAATATAATATTTGTTTTAAAAACTATTTTATCTCATTTTTGACACTATTTGATATTTTGTTTTTGATAAATTCATAACAGCGTTATTACTTGGAACAAAATTCATCTAAACAACCTTAATATGAAATATTAACCTACCAAATGAGTGTAATTAATAAAAAGTCTCAAATTACCATTATTTGGGTATTTATAACATCAATTGTGTTAATATTTCATTAATAAGTTAATTACTGCATGATCAATCTGTCATTAATAAATTTAAATATGTAATGTCAAAAAATTATAAATAAAATACCATTATTTATTAAATCTTTTTAACATTATAGTTAATATTTATCGTATAATTTATCTAAAGTATAACCCAATATTTAAATTTTTTTATTTATTAATCATTGATTTTAACTCTTTTAACTCTTCTTTGAATTAAATAATAATAAATGTCCGAATCTAATCCAAGTGGACCTAAAGGGTCTTATTTTATTACTAAGGTTATTGTTGGACGAATTACACTTATAAAATAGAATTAGGACATTTTTTATGGTAATAATAATATCATTTTTACCCTTAATTACTCTATTTAATTTTAAATGTGGTAAATAAAAGTAAAAAGTTACTACTCACCAAAAATTATTCTCATCTCATTGAACAACATTTTACATACTGATCACATCCATGTCACTAGAATTTTTGATATTAAACTCACAGAAGTGGTAAAATTATGTTTTATGTAAATTTGTAAATGCTCCTAGGAGGTGGGTGAAAGACGGTAAAAAGTTCAATAAAAAAAAATATATATATATATATATATATAATTATTATAAAGTGAATCCAATGAATTAAATAAAAATTATATAGGTATTATGTATCTATATGGACCTAAAAAAATTTAAATAAAATAAATAATTATTTAAATAGAAATTCAGTTTTAAACTATAACCCAGTGTTTTTCACTATTCCTCTTAAATGGAATGTTTTCAGAAAAATACAAAAAATTCACCCTAAGATAATTTCGATATTCGGAATCCAAAAATTAAGTCCATTTTGGAAAATAAAATTTATAAAATTTCAAAAAGAGGGTATTACTAATCATAACAGCTAGTTTATAGAATATTTTAATAGCATATTGTTGTTTAGTGAAACTCAGTATTGTGTACAACGCAAGCTATCGAGGAAGGTTGCTCCTACGTGTAATGCATACCATGATAGTGTTGTGTATAGTGAAATATTCATTTGGTGTTTCATATAACATAATACATAAAAACAAAATATTTCTCATAAAATCTCATGGTGGTACAAGTATACTCCAATTTAATATTTCTTAGTGAAGATATAGTTCATGATTTCATGTTTGAACCATAGAGAGGCTTCTTATATATCATCACTAATAGGATTATATTCCTAGTTAGTGTGAGTTTTAAATTTTAAGCTCATATGTTAGTGCCATACCATGTAGTTTAATATAATGCAGCAATGATGTATGATGTGAAATTATGTGTCATGAAATTAGGAATTCTAGGTGAAATGTGACTACAAATTGTTATTGATTTAATCATATAGGATAAACCCTATGGTTAATTCAATTTGTTGTAACATAAATAGTATAAGATTATTTTTGTCTCAAATGGATTATAACTATAACATTTTCCTTTTTACATTTGCTTCAAAAGGTGGAGAACATTACTTGGCCTTACACAACATCCCTAAGGTACCAAATACTGGAAATAAATTCAAGGGGATTCAATAAAATAAGGTGAAAATAATCCCATTGAAAATAAAACAACCCAAAAAACACATGACAGATAAATAAATAAAAAATTATACATGATAAAAATGTAAAAACCCCAAGAATAGGCAATTGATATCAAAACTAAAAATTAAAAAACCATAGTGGAGTACTACAATATCAAAGTACAAACTAGAGGACAATAAAACATATAAGACTCTAAGGAAACTATGACTCTAGATCACCAATAATATCCAATCTCCAACTTCACCAAATAGTTTAAGTATCATATGGTAGTACTAAATATGTGTGAAATATTAACTTTTCCTATGTCTCAATAGATGATATTTGTAAAAGCACCAAAGTGCCAAAGAAAGGGTGAGTACTAGAAATTAGTATATTTCTTCCCAATTACATCCATACTCATGAAACTAGTAGAGAAGATGATAAAACATTTAAATAAAATTGTTATTTATAAAAAAATTAATATAAAATATTATATCAAAATATAAACAAGTGTTATAGTAAATAGTTTTCAACAAAATCCATTCTCTATGAAAATCAACCATGTAATTCTTCCAAATCATTTCAAAAAATACAATTTATAATATGCATTTCATTTAAGTATTTCACATAGAAAACCATGCATGAAATAATTACTTCTATATAATCACAAGTTCTGAGTCATCATTAAATTAATCTTCCACTTATTCAACCACATTTTTGGGTTCACTTCTTTCCCATTTCTTTCCCAACACATTTATTGGGGTACTGCACACCCTTATACACCCCTATGCATATGAAAACTCACCAACCATGCCAAACACTTATAAAAAAAATGTGAAACCCCCATTTCAATACGAATTTTTTTATTGAAAACCCACTTTCCATGAAACAAAACAAAACAATCAATTTAATATAATTATTTTAAAATAAATTTACGCAATATTCTTTCCTTAAAAAAATTACTTAATTTCACAAAACGCCACTAACCATGGTTTTAAAAAATCATTAAATAGAAAATTCAATGTCATATTAAATCAAGGATATCAATTTGAATGTAATACATAAGCTCTTAAAATAGAGAAGTAGAGTGTAATGCCACCGAAATCAGGTTTTATGATGACAACTAAGGACGAAACATAAAATCCAATGAAACCGTGTAAAAATAAATTGATCCTACATTATCCCTAATTAAATATGAATAAGAGGAAATAATAAATGTATTTGGAATAAAATGTGTTAGATACATCCCCAACATGCATAGATATATGAATCTGATACTGATAGTGAAATATATCTCCAAATCCACCATAAACAATCCTAAACAATAACTTACCACAACAATAAGACTTAAAATTAGTAAAATATGCCTTCATATCGATTATAAATTAATTGTGATAGATTATCCAATCATTAAGATGAAAAAACCTAAGTTATGGTCATTTTGGAGAAGAAAAATCCATTAAAAAAAGATTACATAAATCCACTTTTTAGGATATCATTATCTTACCACACACATTTTAGTCATAAGGTTAGTAAATTGGTGTGATAATAATTTTCTATACACTTCCTCAAGAGTGAACCTCAAATGACAGGATCATATAGTTTCCAAATTGGTTTATATCCATAGAAATGATCACTATCATTAGTTGCATGGTTCTCCTAGGCTTCAGCAAGGGTTTTTAAAACATTGCACTATATATAAACCTTCCCTCTATCCCCAATCCCATTGTACATAGTTTTATATATAGGGTTTCATAGTTTTTTGAAACCATGCATAAGCTGTGCATTGTAGTAAATCCCAATAACCCTTAAAAATTTCGCCAAATTATCCCAAAATTCATTAATATTATTTACAGCAATAAAAAGAATAATGAAATGGTTAAATAAATTAATATGTTGGTTCCACATTGTCCCCACCATAGGTATATCCCTCCAAAAAATATAGAAAATCATCATTTCCATGAATGAGTTCTTGACATTAATTTTTAATTGATTACTTGAGTTACCAAGTCTCTTCCTATATTTGGACATGTTTCCACAAAACCCAAACTAGACAGATGACTTTTTCATGTAATAAATTATCGTTCATATCCACAATACTCACTGTCATGAGAATTAATAAAACATTTGCCTCTATCTTGACAGGATTCCATCAAATCACATGGTCATGATCCGGATGATACTTTATTAATTGAGATACATGAATCGAATTATTCACTACATTAAACCATGCTGGTAATTCTAACTGATATTACACCACTCTATCATATTGATGTATCTCAAAAGGGTCTATGTATCTAGGAGATAACATTACCTACATCCAAAATTGATGATGTTATAGTATTGGATATATTCTCAGGAAAATGGGATCTATCATATTGAATGACAACAGAAATCGACGATAATCCGCATATGATATTAGAGGACTCTTTGTCATATCCATCATCATACTGGACAATTGAATCTTCACAAATATTTTTTAAACAAGGATTATCCCAACCATTAAACTCTCACAGATTTCCACTCAAAAAAGCATAGAACGGCACAAAAACCCATAATATGCTTTAGTGGACCCATTTGTATTGAGGTCTCGTATATGTTGTTTTATGAGAACACCTCTAATGGTCCATGATCTTCCCATGAGACAAAAAAGTCTTTTACAAAATCTCGTAACATGTATTCCAAAATTTTAATCATCCTTTTTGGATTTAACATCCATTATAGGATAATATGTCATAATCATAGTCAACTAAGTCCCAAGGTATTATTCTATGGATATACAGAAATAATATGTATACATTATATCTCTATTTGACATGATCAGGACGGGTATGACATGTCTCTTTTCAACATCTCATATAAGTATTTTTGAAATTTCCTCCACTGTATGAGTTTCATGAATATAAGTAAAATTATCTAACTTTGTGAGCCTATCCACTATCACCCAAATGGAATTATGTTTCAAATACATTCTTGGAAGACATGATAAAAAATCCAGGGATATTTATTCCCACATACAAATAGTAATTGGAAAATACTACCACATACCAACTGGCCATAGATTCATATCATTTATATCCTGATAGGTTAATCATCTTGAAACCAACTCAGCGACATTTTTTTCATGCCTATCCACTAATACTATTCTTTTAACACCTTATATGTCTTCTATATCCATGTATGAAATGCATATTTTGAATGGCGGTATATATTAATATGTTCAACCTAAAAATTAATTAGAAAAACTCTCTGATTTCTAAATTACAAAATTGAACTCCCATTCAGTGTCAAACACTCAATGGTCTCCCTGCCACTAAGTTTTACCCTCAACACAAATCATTTTGATTCAAAAATCTGTGTTTATTTAACTATTTTATCCAGATCAAAAATAAATGTAATTATAATGAAAATATAAATATCACCATTTTTTTAACATTCCATGTTCATCTATGTTGTCACTATTATGAAAAACCACCGATCATAAAATTAATTTTTCAGCTGATCATATGTCCTTCTTCTTAAACTATCGGCCACCGAATTTCCATTTCTCAGTATATACATCATTTAAAATTAAAAAATTTGGAGATATTTTATCACCATTAATTGTCTCTGGTTGATATATTATTGTGAAAAAATATTCTTATTGATCTTATGATCTATGGACAAGGTAAATTTCTCACCAATGAGATAATTTAAGGACCTCAAAATACCTTGAGAGGGAAGGGGTGAATCAGGGTGTCAAAGTTTTATTCTGATGTGACTGATCATTTTTCCATGATGGTAAGAATCCATTAAAAATATATGTTGGTAGTGTTACGTAAAATAAAAAACATTCTGGAGGAAAAAACAATTATTATTGGTTCACCACTAAGGTCTAATCCATGGAGTATGTTCCAATTTTAGTTGAAGCACGATTGGGTAGACACCCAAATTTAGTTTTTACCATGATCAATGATTATTTCGAGACCAATAAGATGATGAAATCCAACCTCAACAAAATAGAATCAATTATTCAGATAACAATTGAATATGTATTAAACCATTAGAGAGGATCTTCATCCATCATTTTTATTATTAATTTATTTGGTTTCATATAGAAAATAATACCTAGATCCTAAGTATTGTCTTCATTGATGATTTTGATCATCTTGAATGTACCTTATGGATTATATTATTGTCATTTAAAGGATCCAAAATATAATCTATCTAGCAGTGATCCACATGTGCTCTGATGGCCTCTGATAGAGTCCACATGTTCTCCAGTTACTATCAATGCGAACTGAGTGTCTTATGTCAGCCATTCTTGATCACTCATTCTTTGGCCTTGAATAACGTCCCTCATTATTGAGAGGGGATGAAAGAGGACTCTATAGATAAATTATTTTTCTCAACAATTTTCATTTCACTGGGTGTGCAGTTCAATAAAAGGAATAATAGACATATGTGTCTATTATTAGACACGAGGATTTAGTTACAATATTTAATTGCGTAATAGAAATTAAATAAATTAATAACCTGGGAGAATACCAATTCAATTAATAATAATATAGTGTTATTATTTATGGTGTGAAAAATTTCACAGAACAGAATTATAAATAAAATTCCACATCACCAAATAATATTAGCTTTATTTTAATTTTTTTCCAACTAGTTAAATAATTTTTCACTGTCTTTCAAATAATTATATTACTAACGGACTAGCCTTGGTCAGATCAAAATCCACATCAAGTTATTGAACACCCGAATAAATAAATAAATAAATAATTATCTTAAATAAATATTTTATTTACAAACTATTAAATAAATATTTATTAAATGTTCAATAAAATAAATACAGAACTTTTACCCACAATACAAGGAATAAATATTTATTTAATTAATTAAATGATTTTAACATGAATAATATTATTCCATTATATTGAGAATAATATATTTTAATTAAATTCTAATAGAATTTAACCAAGACCCCCAGAAACACTTAGTGTGTGACCCTTTAGGATTATTTCTCATTTACATTAGGTGGGCTTGCCTGATGTCCCTAAGTACTCTCTAGCAATGGGTGAAGGCACCCAATAGAAAGAACATAAATTCAGAACAACGACATCCACATATGAATGCTCAATATTTAATATAATCCCCTTGTCTCAATATCTCATCAAACAGGTTTCATTATAGTGTCATCAACCCTTATGCTCTATAAGTCGTTCATTAAATACCTAAAATAAACCCATTGATACACCATGTCCATGGAATTTCGAATGATGGTTATATTATAATCAATGTATTGATATATCATGTTCCATAAATTTAACGGAAAAGTCCTTCCACGACTTATCCATTAAAAACATGTCACTTTTGAAGTACTCAATGTACCCTACTTTCTGCTAACTGTCTGCGTGATAGTTTTCCTCAGTAATGAAAATTACACGAGTCATGACATGTGTTAATGATAATCATAAATCCTAATGATCATTACACATTCTTTTAGATAGAAATATCTAATGACACCATAACATGCAGAATTCCTACATGTGGGACTATTCTCATAATATCCTATCTTAGAGATTACCTAGTGCAAACATCATGAGAGGAAGCCTCATCTGCTTACGAGTACTCACACCCAACGGTCTCCATTCTATGAGTTCCATCATAGTATGTCATCCAAATGTATAACTATATTTATGAATATTGTTACATAATTTCATGGTTCTCAACGTAATGGGGAACTTCCATGACCTTATAAATGCATCAAATACACTATGATATTATTACATCATAGTCAATAAAAACATTGAACACAACATAATAATGTATTTAATATTTAAATACATTAAATATCCATGTAATCAATTTTACAACTAGTTGGCTCTAGGACACAAACTCTTACAAACTCTTACTTGGACTAGAGACAACTGCCTATGACTTTTGGTCCAGTAGACATCACATGGTTATCATGTTTCTTCTCATTCAAGGCTTTAGTCAAGGGGTCATCTATGTTTTCATTCATGGAAATAATACTCACTACAACTTCACCTCTCTAAGAAAAATCCCTCATGAGATGATATTTCCAATGTATGTGATTCATCCATAAATGTGACCTTGGTTTATTTTCAAGAGCCATCGCTGCAATATTATCACAGTACATTGTGATGGGATCTTTACTGGTATGTATCACATCCTCTCTTAGACAAATATTCTCATAAAAACTACATCGTTATCTACCTAAGATGTTGTGATATACTCAGACTGTTCTATAGAGTCTTTGACCACACTCTTCATTGAGCTCTTCCACCTCTCTATACCTCCATTCAATGTGAAGATGTATCTCGTTTGTGACTTCATGTAATATTGTTTAGTCTAGAAGCTAGAATATTCAAATACTTTGATGATTAATTCCTCATATCCCCCATAAACCATGAAAATATCCATATTAGGTCTCCGAAAATTTAGGATACTATTCACTACCATCCAATTGAGGACGCATAGGTTAGCATGATATCATCATACCACACTAAATGTGTAGTCGACCTCGAGCCCAGTACATAGCAAGACATACATGATTGAACCAATCACTGATGTGTATGAATTAATTTCCATTATCATTCATTACTCATGTGTATAAGGACACATTTTCTTGGAAACATGAATTCCATGTGATGTCGGAAAGAATCCCCACATGGATTGTTCGATAATGAATCTATTTAGTATCATGTCAATGTATGTAATTTTAATTAGGCCCAAAAAATATCTTGGATCTATCATGATGGATATTGATCACGAGAATATATGCTACCTCACCCATGTCCTTCATAGAGAAGAATTTATTCAAGCATTAATTAGAAGACTATAAAACTAGTATCTCATTTCTAATAAGTAACATGTCATCAACATATACTATTAAGTAAACAATTTCACTCCCACTAAACCATTTTTAGACACAAGTCTCAAATTTTCTCTTGATAAATACAAATTTTGTTACAACTATAGAAAATGAATGTTTTATTACCTGGATTCTTTATTTAATCCATAATTGAATTTATGAGATATGAATACATTATTTGGAACCTTTGGAGTCATAAACACTTCAGGTTTTGTCATGTACACATTTTTATGAAATTTCTCATTAAGGAATGATATTTGGAAACCCATTTTCCAAACCCCATAGTCATGTTATGTGGCAATAGACAAGAGAATTCTAATGGATTTCAATTTTGAAACTGGTGAAAAGGTTTCATCGTAGTCAATTCCTTGACTTTGTTTAAACCCTTTTGCAACCAATCATGGATTATAGGTTCTAGCTTGTCCTTCCATATCCAATTTCTTCTTGAATACCCACTTGATACCAATAGGCTTTACATCAAATGGATGATCTACCAAAATCCAAAAATGGTTTTGGTAGATGGAATCCATTTCAGAATTCAAGGATTCATTCCACATGGAAACATCTATGTCACTTACTACTTTTTTGTAGGTTATAGGATCATTATTATCAACTAATAATGAGTCACCATCCTCAGTAACTAGAAAAACATACTATTTTGGTTCTCTAACATTTCTTGTTCTCCTACGCAGGTCTTGTGTCTCTAGAATAGTTCATTTTTGATAAGGATTTTTGGAATCTATTCCTATACCAACTCTTGTGTACCTTGATCTTCGACTTCATCAATTTCTATCTCACTCCCACTATCTCTTTTGGATTTTTTATCCCACTCAAGAAATATGGAATTTATTTCTATTATAAAACTTTTTTTTGAGAGGTTGTATAAGTAATACCCAATTGTTTCCTTGGGGTATCTTATAAAGGTACACTTGGTGCCTTAGGGTTCAATTTTGTTACCTGATGTGGCCTTAACAAACGCACCACTTCCTCACACATGTAAATTCTATAATATGTATTTATTTTCACTCCAAAACTCATATGGAATACCATTTATCTATTTAGTTGGTACTTGTTTTATTATGTTCATCACTTTTTGCAATTCATATCCCCAAAAGGATAGTGGAAGACTCGAATTACTCATCATTGATGTCACCATGTCCAATAGGGTGTGGTTCCCCCTTTCGCTAACACCATTCTGTTGGGGTGTGTATGGAGGAGTGAGTTGGTATAGGATCTGAAAATCTTGTAAGTAATAAATGAAGACTTAATTAAGATTTTCTTCACCTCGGTATAAGCGGTATTCCTTAATCTTCTTTCCAAGATGGTTATCAACATCATTCATGTATTCTTTGAACTGATCAAAAGAATCCGACTTATACCGCATTAAGTAGATATATCCATATCTACTAAAATCATCAGTAAAAATTATGAAGTATCAGTAATCTCCACTTGTTTCAACTGGTAACAGTCCACACACAGTATTATAAACAAATTGTAGAAGTTAATTATCCCTTTTACCTTTCAAACTAGATGGGGATTTAGTCATTATAACTTATAAAAATGCATGACGTACGCCAAGTGGTTTTAGATTGAAATAAGCTAAACATCCATTTTGATGTAACATTGTTAAGAGTTTCTCACATTCATGACCAAGATGGTGATACCATTGTTGGGTGTGGTATGAGTCATGTAAAGAATCATTATTATCTATTTCCATTACTGGGTTTGTGTAATCCAACACGTAAATATCGATGTTTAAATGTTCCCTACCAAAACAAATTTAGACTTTGTAAAAAAAGAAAAATTAATCTACAAACATTAAAACATATCCATCTGTATCTAATCAGGATACAGAAATAATGTTTTTAGTTATAGAAGGAACATAATAACAACCCTTTAACACCAAGATCATCCAATTTGGAAACATGAGGTGGTAGTCTCCGATAGCTGCAGTGGAAAGTCTAGCTCACTTGGATGCTGATATATTTACCTACACTCAATAAATATTTATAAATATACTTTTTTGGTATTTTTATGCATATTTGAGAACCAAATGTTGTATATAATAACCAATTGGTAGAAACATATAGATTTCATTCAATAAAAAACATGCTTGAACCTTCCCATTTCTTATTAGGCTAGTTGATGTTCTTCTTCTAGTGGCCCTTCATGCCTCAAGAATAATAAACAACCTCATGTTACCTTTAATCACCTTTGATCATCATTTTCATGGAAGGCTGTGAATAATCATTGGTATTAATTCTCATCACTTTCCCTTTCCTCTTAATCACCATAAGGATGGAAGGCTTTTCACGCTTGATATCTTTGTCCGCATGGATAATGAGGATGAGAAGATCATATAGAGACATATTAATATTGTTCGCATTAAAATTGAATACAATGTTAGAGAAGATCAGAGGGAGTGATGTGAGAATGATATCAGTGCCCAGTTCTTTGGGGAGTTTAAACCCTGGAACCACCAGGCGCTCAATATAGACATTGAGCATGCTACATGACACCGGGATGGGTTTCCTTATCTATGTTTGTTCTAAAATTGTGCCTTAGATATCTCATACCTTTTTTGTCTTTCTCTCTACTGGTAATGACAATGGAGGAGCTCGATCATGCTAAAAGGATACATGTTTTCATGAGGCTTCATTAGCTCACTAGAAATTGATGATAGCATCAAACATTGAATGTAGACCGCATTGTTCATATGTTTCAGATAGAATAGTAAATCCTCATCACTCACCGCTTTGGAAGGCGTATCAGGTAATACTGACTCCCTCATGTATGAATTCCATTTATGGCATAGGATAACACAATGGCTTTTAAACCATTCATAGAAGATACTGCCGGTGATGATGTTGCCTTTATCTTGAATTGATTGCAGTGATAGTGTGGTTGAAAAGCATTTCATTTTTATTCTAAAATTAAAATATTATATCATTAGTACATTCGTGATTACATTTTATGATAAATAATAAATATTATTAAGTCTCCCACTATTCTATCATGTCCCAATGGACCTCACTATTGAACTCAAAATATCTAGTTTCCATGACATTCTAGTGGAAAGGATCCATATCCCCATTCTCATTACCCCAACAAGGGTTGGTCAAGCTATTAGAAGGTATTCAGGTAGGTAGGACTTTGCCAATGGAGGGCTTACAGCTCCATGATCTGTTGAGTGGACTCCCTAATCCTTAAATCATGACATTGGATTTCCTCAACTCGTTCCTCCAATATTACACGAAGTCTAGAAAGTTATACTCCCCTAAGTGAAATATGGTAAATTCAACTCGAAACCTTTCATAAGGTCTTTTTGTATAAAAGTATGTCTCCCAACAAGGGTTGGTCAAAAAATAGTTTTATTGTGTTTTTCCCTTAATCATGTAACGAATGGCTTTGTTTCACTTAATGTTTTATTTGATGTATTGTTATCTCTTTTGTGTGAATTACTTATTATAGTTATAACATGGTTGTTAATATAAAGTGTAAATTTATTTTGTGATTAAACATATCTTGAGAATATTTACTTTTATGTCTGGTTTATTTTAGTTCCATCTTGCATGTTTGATTAATTCATTAATTATGGGATCATGACAACACATCCATAATAATTAACCATGAAATGGAGGAAATTAAATAATATAAATGGAAATATCATGAGATTTTTTAATTTTTATTTTATCTAGAGGTTGATAAACTATCCACAGACAAGGGGAGAAAAATATTCAAACTTTTTTGGTTAATGTTTATAGGTTTACTCCTCTCCACCTCTGTATCTCTTGGGATTGATTTCATCTCAGCGCTAGCTTGAACTGCCTCCACTAGAATGGGTGTTCGATCAATTACATCTTCCTTCTTATAACTCACATGTAGGTGAAGGGTAAAAAGGGGTTTTACATAATAAAAATTGGGCATGCAAGCCTTAAATTTTATTCCGGAGAAGGCGCACATGACAACAAATTTAATTTAAATAAATAAATTAAAAGAAACTATACATATAAAAAGGTCTTGGTCTAACTCCTGATCATCCATACATGAAATGATATTTACATATAAATAAAACATGATTTCAATTCATTAGTCATTCTTGTTTAAGATAAATCATGCATGAATCAATTATGTATCATCTTTAATTAATCAATCCTTATATATTAAAAACTTTTCTGAATTTACCTGATATTATCATCCATCATAATTTTAACCAAATAAATTCATTTTAATTTATATTTGTACGTAACTTTTACCTTGAAGGCAACTCGGGGAATTTATAATCATAAATAGCTAATGAATAGAAATGATGATTACACAGATGATAAATTAATCATATATAAAAAACACCTATCACGTGTTGTGCCTCAGATTTACGTCTGCACGATTGTACACATCTCAAGGGTATGTATAATGTAATAATAAATTATAATAAATCTCTGGAATTTGGATTAGTACACGGAATGTTGTTCCAACCATATGGTGTGTACTATTTTTTAACATCAATCTGAAGTACACACCAAGTGAAACGAAATGTGAGGTTAATTCAGATGTCTTTAGAGTATACGATATATCTTATGGGCCACATGTCGTATAGTTCCTCGTTACACGGTCTCCAACTGGGAAATCCATGCACCTGGTACATGGTTCAACCCTAACCCAATGGGACTATATGTTGTGTCTAGTGGGCCACATGGCATGTAATATATAAACTGTGTGCCACATATTCCTAGTCAACACACGGAGTCATTATGACTTAGAAAAACTCCAATGAAACGGTTTGGTTTGGTGGAATTGACCCTGTTAATTGAAACTTGGCTTCATGGCATGTATTGTCATATACATGTCATGTGTTCTGGTGTTGTATGTCCATGAACCATTGGAACCTCCAGATGAGATACTCTATTTTATTTTATTCAAAATTAAAAGAAATTATCATTTTTCTATGGTGAACGAGAAATGAAAGAGGGGGAACATATCCCGAGATTCAGAATTATAAAACGATTAACTTGAATTGAAAAAACTAAATTATTAATTACATAAATCATCAATGAAATATTTAAATAATTATAAAATATGATGTAACTACTCTGATACCACCTGTTCTTTCCAGGCGTAGCGGAAGCAAGGTTGGGCCAACACCAAAAATTATATTTTTTACCATGTTCAATGATTATTTTGGGACGAATACGATGATGAACACCAGTCTCCATGTAATAGAATCAAGGATTTAGATAAAGAAGGAAAATTTATGAAACCTTTAGATAGGATCTTTCATATCATGTTTGTAATTAATTTAATTAATTTAATAATAAAAATAATAATTCGATATTTGGAATTTTATTCGTTAATGCAATTGATCATCCAAAACATCCCTTTTGGATTATCTCGTTGCAATTTCAAGGATCCATACTAGAATCAATCTAGTGGTGATCCACATGTTCTCATATGGACTGTGATCGACATCACTTGTTCTCTGGGTGCTAACACCGTGGTGTTAGTGTCTTGTATCAGATGTTCTTGACCGCTTGTTCATCATACGTGAAGAACATCTCTCATTTTTGAGAAGGGAAGAAAGAGGACTCGAGAGAGAAATTGTTTAGCTCAACAATTCTCAATTCACGGGGTCTGCAGTTTGGTACAAGGTTCAATATCAATACGTGCCTATTTCTAGACATAGGGATAAGGTTACAATATTTAATTTTATATCAACACTAAAATAAATTTATAACCATATAGAGAACACATTTTATTAATGATAATATTGCATTATTATTTATAGTGCACCAACATGTGAGAAACAGAATTATAAATAAAATTCATCAATACAAAACAACAACAGCGTTGTTTTAATTTGTTCCAACTAGTTTAATAATTATTTACCACCTTGAAAATAATTATTTTACTACCGGATCGGAATTGGTCCTCTTGAAAAAAAATTACAATTATTGAACACCCAAATAAATAAATAAATAATGTATTATATAAAATAAATATTTATTTACAGACTAGTAAATAAATATTCATTAAATGTTCAATAAAATATATACATATATTTTACCCACAATCCGATGAGTAAATTTTTATTTAATTAATGAAATAATTTTAACATTAATAAAATTATTCCACTAACTAGAGAATTATATTTTTTAAATAAATTCATATATAATTTTATTGATATCACCATAAACACATAATATGTGACCCTCTAGGATTCTTTCTCATTGGTATTAGGTGATCTTTCCTGAAGTCCAATAGTATTGTCTAGAAACAAGTCAAGGAATCCAATAGAAATAATATAATGATGAAACGACGACTTCCACATATGAATCTCTCTATATAATATAATCTATTGTCGCAATATATCATCAAACAAGTTTAATGATAGTTTCATCAACATTTATGCTTGATAAATCGTTCTATGACTACCTGAAATAAACACATCATTACACCATGGCCATTGTAGTTTTTGTGAAGGTTCTATTTCAATCAAAGGGCTAAGATATCAAGTTCTAAAAATAGAAGGGACAAATATTTCCTTGAATTATCCTTTAATAACATGCCACTCGTGATGCACCCAATGTACCCAACTTCCCACCAACTGTCTGCATGAGGGTTTTTTTCAGTAAATTAAAGTATGCGAGTTGTGACACATATTAATTATTTTCATAAAGTCTATGAATAATTACACATGATCACAAGTAGAAATATCTAATGATGACAAAACATACAGAATTCCTACTTGAGGGGTTGTTCTCAAAATATCTTGTCGTAGAGATTACCAAGTCTAAAAATCATGAGAGGTAGTATCATATTCTTACAAGAATGAAAACCATATTGTCTACATGATATGTGACCAATCATACTATTTCATCTAACAATAAAACTATATTTAAGAATATTATTATTTCATTTCCTGGTTATCATCATTGTAGGGAACTGTCAGGACCTTATCAATGCAATAAATACTCTAGGATATTATTACATCATTGTCATGAAAAAAATTACCAATATGTAATAAAATATTTAATATTTAAATAAATTAAATATATATGTAATAAAAGTATAACCATTTTCTTCTAGGACACTAAATCTTACTGAAAGAGCATACACTGATAGATTCCCAGTTTACCTAAATCAACTAATCATCACTAGTTATGGAAAACATATGTTTATACACTTTAAACCTATTTTAGTAACACTATATTTAAAATATTTTAAGAATAGCACACTATATCCCTTGGAACCATTTAGTCGAATACCCATGATTTTTTCTTCGAGATAAGTCAAACATAGTTTATCTACATGAAGGTTTCATCAATGGATTGACATTAATTTTTTTCTCTATCTAGCATGAGACTCTACTTGCACGATTGACCTAAGATACATCATGTTAATGTTAATTTTCATTGAAAACTTATTTTTCATAATTTCTTTTTGTGAAGATCCTTCGTGAACCTCACTACCTCTGCCAATACATCTACCTTTATAGAACAAACAATAATCGTGGGGATAAACTTTTCAACGAATAATACCCCATCATATCGATGAATTCACTTATAAAAAAAATTGTCATATGTTTCGAAAAAATGACTTTTTCATTATTACCAGGCTCTCATGGAATTTTCATTTTGCATAGCCCCCTTGGCCATGAAAAATCAGAGAAAATACAGAATTTCCTTGGAAAATCAGTATGAAATGAAGTAGGGAAGCCTTATATTTATAGGCTCAGGAATTCATGATTCCCTGCCACCAAATAGATTATTTTCCATATCGTTAAATTCCACCATCACATAACTCATCCATTATATATTCTCCATTGTGATTTTATGGTTTCACAAAGTATTTCGTCAAACCATTGAGTGTTATGATGCTCGAATTCTCATAAACATGGAGATCACTTTCCCCGTTTTTTATGATTCAAATCATTTATTTTTTTGAGGCTCATTGACATACCATAGATCAACTTCAACATTCTTTATTCATTAATGAAATAAAAATCACGAATATAATCTTCATGAAACGCGTTTGTTTTTTATATTTTTATAATCCCTTCAAGGAAATATACTTTTTTCAGATGTAGGACATCCTCCAAATGTTAGACAACAAGAATATGGAAAATACTAGGAAACAATGATACCTTTAACAATTTTTAGAGATTCAATTATAAGGTTCATTTCATTAAAGTCTCTCTATTCATTCATGTGATGATTGAAATCAAACACAATCCATACTCCGATTCCAGCAATAAGATTTCTTGGTTAAGACAATAATGGTACCATGTATTCAAATCATAGACTACGATGGCTTACTCCATTTCATGTGCATGGTAGTTCTTCAAATAAACACATAATTACCGTAAAGATAACCAACAAAATGATCTCTCTGCATGAAAAAACATCACATCATAGATATTTAATCATCACAATATAACATGTGCCCTTTCACTCATTCTGGAACAATCAATATTGTCTCTAATGTATAGAGAACTTTAAACCCTTGAAAATATTTTTATAATTCATTGTTACAATGCAAGGTATCATCATTAATTGATAGATCTATAATAGTTGAATCTTTTTGTGAAAAAATCATGAAAAAAGTGCCAGTACTAGCCTAATAGAACAAGGAAACAATGTATCTAGAAGTCATTCATTGGAGGGTTCCCCAAGAAAACAACTTCTTTCTTTTATGGGTCCAAATAAACACCATATTCAGAGATTACATTGTCTAGGAAAAAATATCTTGTACCCAAAAAATTCACTTTGATAGTTTTCCATAAAACCGATGGTCTTTCAAGATTCCCGAAATTGTTTTCATGTGTTGTTCATTCCCATCCCCTGTCCATGAATACGCCGATATTTTATCCACAAACACGACAAAATAATGTACATATCATTAAAATATATGATTCATAAATTTTATTACCATTTTTTTATTCATAAGATGGAAATTAATTAAAACATATTCATAATGGAAATATATACTTATATAAGCTATCACTGGAATACCGTCCTTCCTAACCCATAATTAGAGACATCATGATTGTAAGTAAATCATAGAGAACCATTGAGATCCCCTTAATGGATCAAACATATAATCAATCCATGGAATTTGATACATCTTCCTTATCGTAACATAGTTATGCTTATGGTAATCTACACATACAAGAAGAGTTATATAAATATTTTTTACAAACAAGTCTAGTGATTCCAACAGGGATGTGCTCATATGAATGAAATCATTTCTTTCCAGGTCTTCTAATAGAAATTTTAATTTCAATAATTCTGTTATTTCTCTCAGATATGATGGAAGGAAAGCGAGGCTTCACTCTAGATTGAGATCAATCATAAAAATCACTTCTCTTTTGGTTGGAAACATTGAGAAATTCTAGTGAAACACATCTAGAAACTAAGACAACAATCCTAGAAAATTACCATTATTGATAACTTTCATCCATGCCAACATCAATGCAATCAATTTTTATGATATAATTCCAAATTCTAGTTCCAATAAGCCAGTTTCACCTGTCTTTAAATTCCATTATCCTTTAATGATATTCTCTAATCCATAATCAGTCCTAATCCCAAATATTCATGTATAACAGTCAGTGTGGGCCGTAAACACCTTAATCCAATCCATACCCAATATTATATCAAAAAACCCATCTCAAGTACAGAGATATCACATTTCATCTTGGCTCCATCAATGGTTATAGAAAGATCACTATATATAAAGTCTCGACAATACATTAGACCAAAATAGTTTTGTAGTTTTATCATAGAAGGAATCATCTAAAATGTTAAACATAGAAATCAAATAGCATGATAATAAATAAAGGAATGAGAATAAATCATATAAAAAAACACTTTTATTAGGGTATAATTAAAAATAATTTTACCACACATCTTATATAGTCCATACTGATAATCCATAAAAACATGTCTATCTCCAAAAAAAATTGTTTTGTCGTTGCAACTTGTTTTCTGTCTCCCAAAGCAGACTGCCCTTTCTGAGGAGTATTAGTATTCATGGAATCACTATAGCTAGCTTTGTTATACTATTGTGACATATTCTACTTCTTTCTACCTATCAAAACATACGGATGCTAGAATACCTAATATGTTTAATGAGCACCTGTCGTAGGTGAACTATGAAAATAACACTAAATATCCCCCATTTGGATATATTTCAGTCATTATCTAGGTTTTTAAATACACTCTCATATTATGTGGTCGAGTGAATCACATTTGAAACAACTTTATTTTTTCTTCGGTCATGGATGAATATCTATTGGTCCATCCATGAAATTTTGATTCATCATCCCACCATAGAAAAATGTGTCCATCGTCTTCTTTCTCTCAGCATTAGAGTTCCCACTACATCCCACATGTATAAATATACTTCCATGACACATATCACCTGACAAGTCCATTTATGCTTCTACCTATCTATTAACCATCTATGTATAATCTGTAATGCAATGGATATCAATATTCAAGTGAATATCCAGCCTTAATCCCAATTCAGATATGTGTTCTTTCAAGGATGCATTGGAATCCTCCTTATGGGAATGATTTACTAAATTCATTAATTTATCTTGATATGTCATGAAAGAATGATTTTCTACCTTAAATATGAATAACTATTCAATTAATTGTATCCTGAATATGTGAGGATAGAATAATTTGTTCACTGATACCTAAAAATCCTCAAATTAATGGTCGTGGCCTAATTTTTCTAGAATATCTAAATCCCACCATTGGAATGCAAGATCTTATATCCTAAAATTCATCATCATTAATTTCAACATAGTGGGTGTATTGATTAAATAAATGATTTGATTCACCCAATAATGAAATACCTCTACATTCTCAATTTATGAATCTCTCTGAAAAATGGGTTCGTACTGTTTTTGGAATTGGATAGAATTATCCCCCTTCCTTGTCTCATCCCTCATGTTACCATTTCCCACAACATAAAAATCCTAGATGATAATCTAAACCTGTAATTATTTATCATGTAGATCTGGTACAACCACATTTTCAGTAGCTTCCTCAGGATGTTTTATACAATTCTTATCATGATTCAATTTATAGAAACATAAAAACAACATAATTATAGCTCTTTATCAACATAAGGGATAATAAATTTGTAACTTTACAATATCATACATTCACAACATTACTTTTCCAGAATAAACATTTACCAAGTTCAACCATTTTTTATAAATTTAATCTTTGTTTTGAAAATCAAACCATTTTCAAAATACCAAAATAATTCCCTTGTTCAAACTCGTTAATTTGAAAATAATTTCTTCATTTTTTAAAAATCAATATATTTCACAAAATCATAAATGATTACTCAAAATTATAATTTAAATCCTGATGGGAATCTATTTTTCTAATTCATGCCATTCTTGTCTCGTTGGATAAAACCATGATAATGAGATTTCGAATCCTATAGTTGTCTCCAAAACACATATGTACCAAAATCCTTCATAACATGATTTTTAGCATAAAAGGTTAATTTACATATTTTTATTCTCTATATTTCATGCCAGGACAATCCTACTCTTACCTAACGAACAAATATAAGAAATGGAATAGAATGAATTTAAAATCTGAGACCATCAAAACTGATAGACAATTGATATTCAGGTAATGAACAAGATGATATCACTAATAACATACCTCATTTTCTAATTTTATAAAGAATTCGATGGAACATTAATTTTTTTAAGTGACATACCTATGGTTCCTAGGGATGGAAAGAAATGCTATGGGAATCAATGCATGTGGGGGATAATTTTCCATTTGAAAATAAAACAAACTAACCAAACACACATTAAAAAAACGAATACATAATTATGAATGATAAAAATGTAAATCAAATAATGAAAATAAATTTGATATCAAAACAAAACATTAACAATACCATAGTGGTAGACTACAATATCAATGTACACATTGGAATACTATTAAACCAACACCACTCGAAGAGAACTATAACTCCAAAGCTGCATTAAGATCCATGATCATATATTACAAAAAAACCAGTGCATCATGAGGTTTTAATAAAATGTGTGATAAATTACCGTTTCTCTTATCTCAATAGATGGTATTTGAAAAATAACGAATGTTCCAAAGCATGGTTAAGTACTAAGACTCTGTTTATTTTCTCCAATTACTTCACTAGTCATGCCATAATGATATTACATGTTACCAAATTTATATCTAACAATTTATATAAGAAAATTTATAAAATAGAATATATCAAAATATAAAAATGTTCCATAGAAAAGAGTCTTCCAACAAAATCAATTTTCCATGAAGATCATCAAAACAATGCTTCCAAATAATTACAAAAATTAAAATTTGGCCTAATGATTCCATTGCACATATTCATTCAACTAACCATTTATGAGACATATACCTCCACTTACATTTGAGTGTTTAGTCATCATATAATTAGGTTTTCAATTAATGATCCACTTTTATGCCGGTACTTCATGCCTATATTTGTCCCAACCATTGGTTGGTTTACTTCACACCCTTATCTATACCAATACATATGGTCACATATAAACCATAAAAAACACATGTTCCTATAGAAATCCTTCCTTTTCATACATAAATATTACATCATTATAATAATAAAAAACATAATATTATTACACCACAGGGATCCATAGGTTTAGTGTCTTGGGTAATCAAAGTCCAAACATAATTATTACAACATCAATAATAACATTTAATTAGTTCCTTATTTTCAAGATTCTTATTGACACTTGAACTTTCCTTAGTACATGTAGTTACCATAAGATATGCATCAAAATGGGGTTACCAAAATCCTAGTAAAAGGATAGATAAGAAAAATATAGTTGTGTGTGAGGACAATCATAACATAGGCAATAGATTATGAGAGTATTCATTAATAAGAGACTTGAAATGGGGCAATGTATAAATATTAAACATCATGTTTTATCGGTTAACATCCGCACGTATTTGTGAAAGAGTAAATAAATATGCTCCCACATAATTTCACTTTAACTCATTATATACATCACTTTACCCAATGCATTTTAGCGCTTTATAATTCATAGTGCACCTATCACATCATAACATTTATTTTGTGCTATATATTTCCGGGCGCCCCCATCACATCATAACATTCTCATTATCATGCATGCCACATGGAACATATTTCAAAAACGATCATAAATATCCCATGGAATGTAATGGTTTCCATATCATCAGAAAACATTCATAATCATAGGGTTCCCAAAAAAATGGGAATAACATATACGAAACAAGAACCATGAAGCACGAGTGATAAGTAAAAGGAGTGATTTTTAAATAAAATTTATTTTACAAATCATTTTATTGACATAAACAATAGTGTAATACATATATTTTCCAAAAAAGGTACGATAATTATGAAAAAATGATTTTTAAGGAGTGGCAATACCAAAAATGGAGTGAAAGAGGGAGAACATGAAGAAATAAAGTTTGGTTCGAGATTTTCCCTATACCTTGTGTCAAAATACATTCTTCGCTTTAATGTATTATATGACAACATTATATTAATTAATTAAAAATAATAGAACCTTGTGTGCATTAGAGTGGTTCATTATGGTATCATTATGTTGTTTTATGGGCATTTGTATTAGGTATTGAGTTTCAATACATTGTTTGGGAATGTTCATTTTTATGGTTTTCTATTGTGGTTCACTTGTATTCATAAATGGAAGTTAGTGTAGAACGTGGAGAAACATCCAGAAATGATATTTTTTGTTATTAATTATATTATAGAATTTTATATGATCTTATAATAAATAATTTTATATACCTTGTGGATGAATCATAAGAAAAGAATTTAATGAGGATCGTTTGGGTTAATTCGGGTAGTTTTTCGACCACAATGAACTTGTTTTGTTAAATCAATTAGTAATATACACATAAGTTAGTTCCATAACACTAATAGGAAATTCAACATATAACATTATCGTGTTTAACCAAAAAATGGTTTAATGTCCAGATATATTGGTGGTAATGAAAATTAAAACATGTCGTTCTTGAGGGTGATAAATGAACACCCCATGAACAACACTTTCTGTTCTAAAATAAAAATAAAAATAAATTATAATGATGTGTATTGATAGATTATCCCATTAGTATCATACTATTATGGTATATTTAGGATAATTTAGTTAACATATCTTTTGGATAAGGATATGTGGGGAGAGATTAAGAAAAGAACATGAAATTGGAAGGAAATTAAAGGAAATAATGAGAGAAAATACCTCTTGAATCTTCATATTGAGATTCTGCTTAAGGAACCTATGTATTGTATTTGGATGAGACCATAAGCTTTTAGATGTTGGGGATTGGATAATAAGGATGTTTGGTCAATTTTTATTCACGTCTTAAAGCATGATTGGTGTAGTTTTGCAGGGGGTAGAGGGGTTATTTATACATTAGGAGGGGGTGTTTTTAGAATAAAATATTAAATAAAAGAATATATCAAATGTTACAAATGTAAAAAGTGTTTTTATGAAATAAATTATATACTAATATAATAAAATTATTTTTATACTTCATAAAACCTTTATAATTTAATTCATAAATTTATTAAAAGGAATTATAAAAGAAATAGAAAATGATATTTTAAGGAATCACTTTATGACATTGGTTTTTGGAAAGTTATTATTACGTTTGGAAATTTAATTTGTTGCATTTTAAGGAACCATTTATGAAATTAAATATAAAATGGACTAATATAAAGTTCTAAAAATTTTATGTTATCCTTCCATCATGAATGATGCAATTTAAGATATACTGGTTATGTGGAAAATGTTTTTTACTATTCACCTAAAAATTGAAGTATTTTAAAAAAATACAAAAAATACACCATAACCATTATTTGAAATTTAGAATCCAAGAGTGAAGTCCATTATTCAAATATAAATTTCTATATATGAGTAATTTAATATTCAATTAAAATCATATTTTACTTGAAAAATAACAATTTTAAAATTAAAACTTATTTCAGAATAATTTTGAAAATTATATATGTTATTATAAAATTACATTAAAACCCAAATAACATATATTTTTTAATTTATGAAAATATTTTAGGAAAATAAATTTTCTTTTAGATTTATTAATTAATTATAATTTTTTATTTATTAATTACAAAAATACCAATACTTAGACTATAGTCAAATTGTCACTGATAAGATGCCTAAATTTTATTTTATCATCCATGGGTCAGGTTACTAGTATTTTAGATTATTTACTATTAATAAGGTTCATACTACTATTCGTAAATGTTGGTTACAATTCATATGGGATGGTTACTATTCAACAAAAATTAGGTTTTTTCATGTCTGACTCCAAACACCTTACTGGTCGCAACTGTGTATGTCAGATTTTCAAAATTGAAAACATGGAAGTTGCAAAATTATGTTTAATGGTCACAATGTATTTAGTATCATGATATTTAATTATTCTTCCTAATGGGATTATATTATAAGGAATAATTATAAGAATGGAAATCCGCTGATAAATCTTTGGGTTGTTATATTCTTCCACCTTGTGAAATTTCACCCTCAAAATATCATTTTACATAAATAGATTTGGGTACTTTTCCCCCATCACCACCTATAGCTCCCATGTAGCATCATAAAACTTATGGTTCCAAGACAACAAATTTTCAAGGTTGGTTTTCTTGTTTCATAGAATCACATCTCCCAGTCTAGAATCATTACTGGGTTCTCCTCATAAGAGTTATCATCTTCCAAATGTACCACCTCTGAGTTCAGTACATGGGAGGGATTTGGTATGTACATTCTCAAGAATTATACATGAAACATATAATGAAGTAGTACCATATTTGGTGGGAGTGAAAGATGATAGGCCATGGATCCAATGCAGTCATGTATCTGAATAGGGCCCATGTACCAAGGGCTTAGCTTTCATTTCCTTCCAAACCGCATGGCTCTCTTCCATGGGGAAATTCGAATGATTACTTTATATCCAATGTTGAAATCCAACTCCCTTATACAATTTTTAGCATAGCTCTTTTTATGAGTTTGAGTAGCTTTAATATGTTTCATGATGACTTGAACCTTCTCTGCCATATCGTTCAGTAGATCTAGTCTATGTAGTTATCTTTCTCCAACTCCATCATAACAGTTTGATGTTCACCATCACTTTCAATATAGAGATTCATATAGAGCCATCAGAATACTCTAGTGTAAGCTATAGTTGTATGAGAACTCAACCAATGGGAGATACTGATCCCACCCACCACTGAATTATAAATATCAGGGCCTTGTCATGTATTCAAACATCTAAATAGTCCTTTCAGATTCACTATCAGTTTGGGGGAGATATGTTGTTCAAAAATTCAATTCATACTCATTGAATGTTGAAGACTCTTCCTAAACATAGATTTGAACCATGGATCATGATCAGAGAAAATCGATACTATAACACCATGTAGTATCACAACATCCTTCTCATATATCATTTCATTATTTTCAAGTGAGTGATCTTCCCGAGTAGCGATAAAATAGGATGTCATGGGGATTTGGTCAACCACAACCCATATTACATTATTTCCCTTGGATGACCTCGAGAGACCCATGAAAAATTCCATAGTGACATTCTCGAATTTCCACATGGGCATAAGAAATGGTTTCATCATCTCGTTGGACCTTTTTTCTATACTTTAACATATTTACATACCATGTACCTTGATATATATTACAAATTCTTCTTCTTCATGTTATCCAACCAGAAGTGTTCTCGGATATCACAGTAAATTTTGTGCTACCAGGATGGATAGAGAATGTTGAGTTATGTGAATTTTCCTATAGATACATCTCTATCATGGGGGATGAAGGTACACAAAGCATCATTCCAAACTGAATCAAACCATCATCATCAATGTGGAACTCATATATATTCCCTTCTACGACTGCATTCACATTCATTTGTAACTCCAGATCATCCCTTTGTTCCTCCTTAATCATCTCTTGGATTGACGGTTGTAGAATGATTTGTTCAAGGTAGGATGTATCCCATTCCCTTAATATTTCGAAATCTGTTCTTTTCATATCCTAGAGTATGGGGTATTTCACAATCTATAACATAGATAGAGTACTAGTTTCTTTTTTGTATGGAGCATCAACTACCTTATTCACCTTTCATGGATTATTGTGAATATAGCAATCCTAGTACTTGATTATCTCTAACCATCTCTATTAAAACATGTTGAGATCATTTTGTTTGAATATACACTTTAGACTCATATGGTCAGTGTATATGTCACACTTCTCACCATAAACGTAGTGCTGCCAGGTTTTCATGGAAAAAATCACGTATTCCATCTCTACATCATGTGTCGGGTAGTTCTTCTCATGGATCTATAACTATCTTGAGGCACAGTATAACACATTATCATTTTTCATGATTATGCATCACAATAAATTCTTTGATTCATCATTGTATATCACAATACTTTCTCCACATTTTGGTTGTGTGAGTACAGGTGTAGTGATCATCCTTTAATTTATCTCCTTGATGTTTACATCATATTGTATTTTCCAGACATACTTTACCCCTTTCCTCGTTAACATAGATAGTTGGATTGGAAATCATGAGACATATCTCACAAAATGTCGGCAGTGCCCAGCTAATCTACGAAATCTATGGATTTATGTGACACTAGAGGGCCGAGGTCATTCCTTAATCACCTTTTTTTTGATAGGTCCATAGAAATTTCCTCACATTTTATCACATGTCCCATGAACATGACTTGATTAATCCAAAAGTCACACTTACAAAACTTGGTATACAACTTCTCCTTTCTCAATGTCTCCATCGCAAGTCTTAGATGTTCTTCGTGTTCCTCCTTGATCTTGGATTATATTTGAATATCATCAATAAACACTACAAAAAACTTGTCCAGGTATTTTCAAGTCTATATTAATCAAATCCATGAATATTGTAGGGGAATTAGAAAGCCCAAAGGAAATCACCCCAAAATCATAGTGCCCATATCCTGTACGTAACGTAGTCATCTAAATATATAACTTCTTCACCTTTAGTTGTTGATATCTGTAATAATGATCCATAATGATGATCCAGATTTGAAAATTATTGAGCTCCTATTAACTGATCTAACAAGTCATCAATTCTTGTATGAAGATACATTTTCATTATGGTGATATTGTTGAGTTCTCGATAATCAATACCGAGAAACAGTATTTCATCCTTCTTTTCACAAAGAGCAGTGGTGAACCCCAAGGTGATGCATTAGGGCATATGAACACTTTTCCCAAATTCTCTTGAAACTACTTCTTTAAATACTCATGTTTGATAAGATCCATCATGTGGGGTATATTGAGAAAGTATTAGCTTCGAGTATGAGTTATATGGAGAACTCTACCTCAAGATGTAGTGGATGTATGAGTAATTCTTTAGAAAAAAAACACCATATTCCCCTATGATGGGATATTCTGATAGGTTGACACTTCCCTTTGACTCAACCATTTGGGAGAGGTATGCCTTTTCACAGGGAATCAAGACCCACACCATTAAAGGATTTTTCAAAAGAGGTTCCTTATATTGTTTTCATTTTTAGATGATCATTGAATGGTTTGGAATATGAAAACATATTTTCTTTTCTAGATAGTTGATATGTGCTCTATATAATGACAATAAATCCATTCCCATTAGATTCATGGATTCCACAAAATGATGTTTTACAAGATCCTCTAGAAGAATATTACCACATAAAAAAATCGGAGAATAGTTAAACAGTTAGGATTCAATGATTTCACCACATGGTGTTTTTATAGATATTTCTACTTCACAATTTTTTCGGATTCGATCCTATAGTTCTAGAAAACATACAAGATATAAATTAATGTATATAACCAAATTCAAATAAGACTTTTCCATTATTGAGTGAATTGGAAGTGTATCGTGTATGACCTCATTATCTTGATCCACTTCTATAGTAGTGATTTCATAATACTTATTTTGTTCCTTTTTCTTTGGTATATGCTGACATTGATTACCCTCGAGTAATAATGCTTTAGTGCACTAGCTTTCATTGTTCCCTAGATCCCTGCAGTTGTAGCATTCGACCATGGGTGCTTCTCTCCATTCTCCCATCACATTCTCCTTCATTTCATTTCATTTCGATATTCATGATCTTGGTGGCCTTTTTTACCACACATGATTCATTTCCCCATCCCATTGAGGCAGTTTCCAATATGTAACTTCCCATATTTTTGGCTGGTAGGTCACTGAGTTTTCGTCCCACCTTTATCATTAGATCCTCCAGCTTAAAACTCCATCGTTCATTTCATATCAACATAGATATGATATGATTCTACAAACACCATCTCCACTTTCAGAACACATTGAAAAAAATCGTCATAACTCCCAACGTATCAAACCACAAGATAAATTCAAGGTGTTGTTTTAATCCACTAATGAATCTAGCAATGTTGTTAACAATTTGGATAACAAAACCCGAAGAGTACCTTGAAAGCCTTTTGAAATTAGCTTCATAGCTCATGATAGATTAACCTTCCTTTTGATTGATATCAATGAATTCTATCACTATCTTACTAAGAAGAGTTTGTGGGAAATACTTGTTAAGAATCATGATCTGTAATTTCCCGGATTTTTTTCCATGTATTATTTTAATATGATATGAGACTTATTTCGAGACCAGGTGTTGTGACGGCATGCAATTCGGAGGCCCATTGAGCCCGAAACAAATTTTTTAATTTAAGTAAATAATTAAATTACACATGCGTGTGTTTTTCCTAAAAATGTGGAATATCTTTTGAAAGGGTTCTCAGATTAGAAATATATGGGCACTATTACGTTCATAGCTGCGAGTTTACCCTAGGCGAGACCTAACATCGGCTGGCTCGGGTCGGTGGTGAAATCTGGTTTTTGGACGTAACAGTAATAAAATATTTAATAAAAATATTTTATTAAATCCTTTATACAGCGATATATTTTTAATCATTTATATATTGATTTTCCCAGGGGTCCAGGGTTACAAACCTCATAACCTTGAAACTGTTGGAGGCTCTGATGCCTCTGGAGGAAACCATCCAAAGCAGCGATGACGTTCTTGACGAGTTTCACTAACGACGATGATGCGACGACTGGATCATCACCAATTAACGCGGCGAATCCATGCAGGGCTTTGATCTCTTTGTGATTTCTTTCATGTTCTTGATTCCTATGACAAACGCGGACTATTCCACGAACATATTAGCTCGTAGATCAATCCTTACTGTGGGATGAGATTTTATGGGGATTTTGGGGAAAATATTCATCCTTGTTATTATAATATGTTGATTTTTTGGTTTTGATATAATGGTGACGAACCCAGATCGTCATGAATAATGATCAATGTTCGTCCCTCTTGTGTGTTTTTCAGATTCAATTCCACATTCTTCGTGGGGACTCCCCAGACTTCCCAGTGCTTGATGTTCATGGAGGAAAATGATCTTTGCGCATTAGTTTGTTGGAGTAGTGATCTAAGATTGTAGATCCAACCACAGGATGATGGTACGGAGCTGCGAAGATGATGGTGGCAGGTGATTTGGATCGGGTTGAGAGATATGAGTTTTTGGGCACTTTTCCTTTGGATGGATCATTGGAGGATTACGACCCGAACAAAGGCCTGAAAACACCCGATTCAGTGTTCGTATGAAGGAACGAACCAATATCTAGAGTATTTGGGATGCACGGATGAGAAATCGAGAATCCGAAGATCTAGCCGAGATGCAAGGTGGAAGACGATGTTCTGGAAAAATCCCAACTACACGACGTGTAGTATGGGATACACGATGTGTGTTCATCGGAGGACCAGTTGGTGTGTACTACGGGAGTACATGGACATGGGTTGGGTACACAGAGACGGACACGACGTGTATACCCTACCCCAACCAGACCCGTCCAGATACACGGGATACCTCTTGTACTGGTACATGGGCAGAGTGACACAGATGAACATCATGCAGATGCATATGACCAGGGTACACAGGCGTTTCCTGGGTCGGCAGGACTTGACATGTACTTTGACTTACATTCCGTGTATATAATTCATGGCACAACATAGATTTCAGACACGGTCCATCTACACAGGCAATACCCAGAGTCCGGGAAACACAGCGTGTGACACTTCTACACGCCGTGTAGTCTAGTTTTTCAAACATGTAATAGAGACACATGCCATCTACACAAGCAGTACATGGAGTCAAGGAACAGGGCGTGTAATCCTACAACACACCGTGTAACCTATTCTACATGACTTGATCCTTTTGTCCTCTGTGACTTGTACTTTCATTCTTATTGTCTGTACCCTTGGTTGTCCCTAGAAGGTTTCTGGAATCATTTCCTACGTTCAGGAGTATGATCCCTTTAGAAGGACTTCCGGAATATAGTTGTTGGAATCCCCTCTGTGTGACTTATAGCCTGATCATCTATTCCTTCTTGATACCCTATGTAGAGTTCTTGGTATCGACGTGAAGAACTTTACTCGGGCATTGATCCTCTACTTAGCAGACTAGTTCATACTGATTTGTTAGAATCACCCAATCGATATTTGTTGTGATCCTCATTTGAGCATCGTATTCTTAATTATATGTGGAGCGAGTTCCCCTGGAATGAGTAAATCTTATATCTCTCATCAAACCTAGGAGTGTGTTCTCCCTGTTACATGCTTAGTGGAATTCTCGAGCTGGATCTTAATGTTGGTTGCACGATAGTCAATCATGTATGAGAATATCTTGATAATCTTGTTATATGATTGGTAAACATATACTATGTAGAGCTTATTGTATCATTCCTTTGTGGTATTTTCTTTATTGTATTCCTTTTTGGTTTTCGAGGGGTCCTACTAGATATTATTACACTCACCCCTGCATGGGCTTTTCCCACAAATGTCATATCTTGTGTAAACGAGCGAGCCTTTGATAGGATTCTAGGTGGACCAGGACCGGACAGTTCTCAGTGAGATCATACAGGCCATGTTGTGTTCTTACGACCATATATTTCAGTCCCAGTACCTTTCCATACAGGTTGGACTTTGCTGTAGAGTTACTTTTGGTGGGCTTGTACTTTGGACTAGGGTTTTACAATACCGTACTTTACATTCATGTCGTACTCTATTGGTTGGGATTTTAGTGTATGATTGTATTTCCTTTTTTAGTAGTTTGTACTTTTCATATTTGTGGGTTTGGAGATGTGTTTTCATGTGTACATGTTTTTAGGCAATACCTACCATGTTACTGACATGCCTACTCGGAGCTAGTCACCAGTCACTGGCCTATTGGAGGCAGGCTTGGGGATTTGCGCTCGGGCCCCACTGGGACGGGTCGTGACAGAGTGGTATTAGAGGTGGTCAGTTCTTCCTTAGGAAAGAGAGTATGTGAGTTGGTATGGGGCAACAATTTTAAGTGTTTTGAGTTCGACATTTAGGCCAGGGACCGCAGTGTTAGTGTGGGCGGCCGATGTATCCATACACAAGGACTCTGATAACTTTCTTTTCGACTCAGAACAATAAAACACTAGTTGGAGGAGAAAATAATTGTACATGCATCATATAGAAATGGGTTTTGTTTTCCATGTCCTTCTTGAGTAATCAATCCAGATATACTCACTGACTGTGATACATCTTATTTCATTAATAGGATTCATCTGTGACGCTCACCCGCTAGGATCCAGCAACTTAATCACGAGGATGAACCCCTCAGTAATGAAGCTTCAATGTAGGGACCAAATCCAGCAGTTTTACCTTCGTGTGCTATTCCAGCAATTCCACCACTTTTGGAGCAGTGCTTAGTGCCTGCTGTACTTGTAGAGGAGGAGCCCAGGATGATCGCACTCCATGAGTTTTAGAGATAGAGACCCCTCAGGTTTCGAGGCGAGCCTGATCCTCAGACAGTAGAGGACTGGCTTGAGGCAGTGCCCAGAGTGTTCTGTTTGGAAATGGAACTGGAAGACCATATGGTGATCCTTACAATAAGCCTTCTGTAGGGCTCGGGAGGGCGATGGTGGAGTCTGATTTTCCAGACTCACGACGAGGCGACTCATGCATGGTCAGAGTTTGAGCATCTTTCCAGAGAGGAGTTTTCACTGGTTACCCTGACAGCAGTACATATAAAGGAGCTTCTTCCGCTCCAGGAGGGAACCATGATGGTGGCTGACTATTTATCAAGGTTTACCGACCTCTCATGGTACTCGATGGATATAGTTAGGGACCAGTAATTCAAATCTAGGTCTTTTGAGAAGGGCTTGCACAGAGACATATGAGAAAGAATCATCCCAATGAGAATTAATACTTATATTGGGGTGATCGAGTGGGATTTGGTGGTGGAGAGCTTCTTGGTAGAGCAGAGACAGCCAGCAGTTCTCAGTAGTGAGCAAGCTAGAGCAGAGACCTCGGTAGTAGGGAGCCGACGTCAGGGTCCCAGGCAGGAGAGATGTTTTCAACGGAGATCCAAGGATAGGGGATCTGCCGTTAAGGGTTCGTAGTGTGCATCCACCCAGCCCGGAGAGAGGTGATACTTCTCATGTGATGGCAGGGGACATCTCTCTCGAGATTGTCCAACCCACCATAATGAAGACAAGGGAGCTATGGATGGACTACCGAGATAGAGGCAACATGTGAAGAAGATAGATCTGTGGGATGGCAGATGTTGTAGTGGGGTTGGGAGAGCAGCTATAGGTGGTCGGCATTTTGACCTTTTACTACCACCACCACTAGGAGATCCCCCCCAGGATTAAGGTGCTGGTGGACAGAGGTAAGGAAGATTTCATGGAGTGGAGGCTTATGACCCAGTTAATCCTGGAATGATTAAATGTACAATTACTGTCTATTCTACATCGGCTATCGTACTGATAGACACAGGAGATAGTCATTAATTTCTAGCTTCTTATCTTGTTCGAGACCTTGAGATTCTAGTTGAATCGTTTATTCAACCCTTACACTTAGAAAAACTGACTGGTGAATATTCATAGAACTCACACCTTTTTAGACAGTGTGACCTGACCCTTGGAGGCATGTGTTTTTGTTGGAACCTCTTGGTGGTAGCGTCGAGTATTTACAAATTCATTATTTTGATGGATTGAAAATCCATAGTTCATGCCCAGATTGACTGTTTTAGGTGAAGGGTGCAGTGTGTCCACAGGGATGGAACAAGGTTCTCCTTCGTCGGTGAAAAGGAGACCCAGGAAGCACATGATGGACTCGTGCGTAGGAAGGTGCAATCGATTTCATATTAGTTGGTAGCATAGCGCTTGGCGCAGTAGATGTCATGTGTTTCCAGTTTCCAACTGTAGTGGCTGAGTATAAGGACATCTTTCTAGAGAATGTCCCTCGCCTACCTCTCTTTCGAGAGATTGATTTCTGCATTGAGTTGCAACCCGGGGGAACACCGATAACAGTATCAGCATATCGGGTGGCTTCTTCTGAACATTGTGAGCTGAGGGTGCAGTTGAAAGACTTCCAAAGGAAGGTCTTCGTTAGACCTAGTGTCTCACCATGGGCGTCCCAAATGTTTTTTCCAAGTTGGAAGATGGGAGCTTGAGGCTGTGTGTGGATTACCGGTACTTGAATAAGGAGACCGTGAAGAACCGGCATCCACTACCAAGGATCAAAGACCTCTTCGACTAGTCAAGAGGGTCACTGTGGTTCTTGAAGGTTGATCTACGATCAGGTTGTCACCAATTTGCGAGTACGGGATGAGGATATACCGAATATGACATTAAAATGTAGATACGGTCACTATGAGATCATGGTGATGCCCTTAGGAGTGACGAACGCCCCGACATTTTTTATAGGGCTCATGAACCAGGTATTTCCGCCCTATCTGGATCAGTTTGTGGTAGTCTTCATTGATGATATCCTTGTGTACTCTGCATCCATGGAGGAGAACGCGAGGCACCTAAAGATGGTTATGGACACACTCCAAGAGAACCAGTTGTTCAAGAAACACTCGAAGAGTCAATTATATATACATGAGTTCCACTTTCTGGGACACATTATCCTAGAAGATGGTGTAACAGTGGACCAATCTAAGGTAGAGGAAGTGTTAGCATGGGAGACACCCAAAATCATGACGGAGGTGTGTAGTTTCATTGGGTTGGCAGGCTACTATCAAAAATTCATTCCTGATTTCTCCAGGACTTGAGAACACATGAAATCTTTGAACCGAAAGGGGAATCCTTTCATGTGAACCGAGAGATTCCAGCAAGATTTTCTACATTTGAGACAGAGTCTGACGAGCGCCCCGATCTTGAGACTACCAGAGGAGGGTGTCGAATACGTAGGGTTCTGTGATGCATCAAGAACCAGGAATTGTTGTGTCCTGATGTAGAGGCACGCGGTGATTTCCTATGTCTCATGTTAGTTGAGGCCACATGAGAAGAACTACTTGAACCATGATCATGAGTTCGCAGCGGTAGTCTTCGCATTGGAGATGTGGAGGCACTACCTGATGGGCATGCGGTTCATCGTCTACTCTGATCATAAGTGTCTTAGATACATTTTTTCTTAGAAAGATTTTATTTTGAGATAGAGGTGGTGGCTTGAGTTCCTCCCGGATTATGACATTGAGATCATTTATACTCCTTGGAAGGGGAACGTTGTGGAAAATGCTCTCAATAGGAAATCTATTATGCAATTACTGCATGAGGCGATGAGGTAGTGGACTCTTTACAGTTATCCTTCGTGGATAGAGATGAGGGATCTTACCTTCATTCTATGGTTATTACCCCTCCACTATTACAGTGAGTCAGAGAAGCACAGCTCGATGATGATAGCTATGAGAATCTACGTGCTCAGATATCTGCAGGTCATGCTGCTTGTGGATTTTGAAAAGGTGGGGAGCACGTTGTTCTTTTCAGAGGGTGTAGAGTAGTACCAATGACGTTGCAGGAGGAGCATCTATGGTAGTTCCATACATATCATTTGGAAGTGAATCCAGGAATGGAAAAGATGTACCAAGACCTCTGACTTTAGTTCCAGTGGCCAGGAATGAAGAAGAGTGTGGTAGAGTTTGTTTCTCGGTGCCTTACTTGTCAGCATGTAAAGGCTGAGCACCGGGTTCCAGTAGGATTTACTCAGCCCCTTGAGGTTCCAGAGTGGATGTGGGATAGGATATCCATGGAATTAAGGACGGGTTTACCACATACATCCAGGGGACACAATTCCATCTATGTGATCATTGACCAACTCACCAAGTCGGACCACTTCCTAGCCATACGGGAGAAGAGTTCAGTAGAAATCATGTGATACCTCGACATGCATGATATTGTTAGACATCATGGAGCTACATCAATTATCATCTTAGAACATGATGCTCGTTTCACATCCCGGTTGTGGAAGGGATTGCAGGAAGAATTTGGGACGCAGTTACACTTGAGCACAACATTTCTTCCTCAGACTGCTGGTCAGAAGGTGCAGACCATCCAGGTTCTGGAAGATATTCTATGATCATTCATACTTGACATTGGTCATAATAGGGAGGATCACCTACCACTAGTGGAATTTTCTTATAACAACAATTATCATTCCACTTTTGGTATTGCACCATTCATGGCGTTATAAGGGTGACCTTCTAGGTCACCACTTTGTTGGACTGACCTGGGAGAGTTAGCACTCATGGGCCCAGAGATGTTGCGATATACTATAGAGGAGGTGCTGGTCATCCATAAGTGGATAGAGACTAAAATGAGTCAGAAAAAGTCTTATGACGATAGAATATGGAGACCCTTATAGTTCGAGGAGGGAGACCATGTGTTCCTTCGGGTCACGCCTCGATAGGGATTGTGAGGATTTGGACGAGGTAGCAAGCTATCCGCGAGGTTCATTGGACCTTTTCAGATTCTTAGTAGAGTTGGCGAGGTGGCATACCCCTTGGGTCTACCTCCTTATATGGACCGGGTACACAACATCTTCCATGTGACACAACTACGGAGGTACATGCATGATCTAGCACACGTTATCGACTAGGGAAATATGGACATCGATGATGGAGCAACTTTTTATGATTACGTATTTTAGATCAAGGATCAAGAAGAGAAGATCCTTTTTGGGTGAGCTATTCCCTTGGTGCGTGTCTAGTGGAAGCACGAGAATCTCCAGGAGAGCACGTGGGAGTAGGAGGCTCAGATCCATGTGAGTTACCATCATCTTTTTGAGTAGCCTTTGTTTTGGATTTTTGGGGACGTAAACCCCTAATGTGGAGAGGATGTAATGTCCCAAATTTTTTTCCCATGTATTATTTTCATATTATATAGGATTTATTTTTAGACTAGACATTGTGATGGTGTGCAGTTCTGAGACCCGGTGATCCTGGAACAAATGATTGAATTTAATTAAATAATTATATTACATTCGTCTGTGTTTTTGTTGAAAAATTGGAATAACTCCTAAGCAGGTGCTTGAATCAGAAATCATAGGGCACCATTGTGTCCAGAGCTGCATGTTTACACTCAGAGAGACCTAACATCGGTGGGCACACGTCAGTGGTGAAATCTTGTTTTTGGACGTAATAGTAATAAAATATTTATTAAAAATATTTTATTAAATACTTGCTGAAGAGAAATATTTTTATTCTTTAACATAGATATTTTCACAGGGGTCCAGGGTTACAAAGCTCATAAACCTAAAACCCTAAGACACTCTGAAGGTTCTGGAGAAAACCACCCAACGTGGTGATGATGTTCTTGATGAGTTTCTAAGGAGACGATGACGCTGTGACCCAATCTCCTCCAATGAATGCCCCGAATAAAAGAAGGTCTTTGATATCTTTGTGATTTCATTACCATTCTTGATTACTATGACTAATGCAGACTAATCCATGAATAGATTAGCCTACGGATCGATCGTAATTGCGGGATGGGACTTTGCTGGGATTTTGGGGAAAATATTCATCCCTGTGATTATAAAATATTGATTTTTTTTTGGTTTTGATCTAACGGTGACAAACCTGGATCATCATGAACAACTATCAATTTCATACCTCTTGTGTGTTTTTGTGATTCAATTCCCTGTTTGTCTTGGAGGCTCCCCATTATTCCCTACACTTGATGATCTTGGAGGAAATCAATAGTTGCACATTCTTTTATTTGTGCAGTGATCTACGATTGTAGATCTATCCTCAGGATGATGGTATTAAGATGCGATGATGGTGGTGGCGGGCAGTTCAGAGTGGATCGAGATATTTGAATTTTTGGGTTCTTTTCCATCGGATGGATGGTTGGAAGTTTATGACCCGATCGAAGGCCAGAAAACACCCGATTCGGTGTTCATATGATGGAACGAACCAATATCTGGTGTATCAGGATGAACGAATGAGAGATTGAGAATCCAGAGATTTGGCTGAGACACGAGGAGGAAGATGACGTTCAGGAAAATTTCCGACGAAACGGCTTGTAGTATGGGCTAAACGGCGTGTGTTCGTCGGCGGACCACCTGGAATGTACTCCGGGAGTACACTGACACAGGTTGGGTACATGGACATGGACATGGCATGTATACCATTCCCTGACAAGACACATCCAGATCCACGGGATACCCCATGTACTGGTACACGGGTAGAGTGACACAGACATACACCATGCAAGGGCATATAGCTAGGGTATACAATCATTTACCGAGTTGATAGGGCAAGACATATACATTGACTTACATTCCATGTATATACATCTCTACACAACATAGATTTCAGGAACATTCCATCTACACAGGTAGTACCTAGAGTTAGGGAAACACGGCATGTGGTACTTATACATGTCATGTAGTCGAGTTTTTCATACATGGATTAGAGACACAAGCTGTCTACACGGGAAGTACTCGGAGTCAAGGAACACAGCGTGTAATCATACTTCACGCCGTGTAACCTGTTCTACATGTCTTGATAATTTTTTCCTCCAGGACTTGGACTTGTTTTCTTAGGGTTCGTACCCTTGGTCTTCCCCTGAAGGTTTCTGGTATGATTTCCTATGTTCCGACGTACGATCCCTTCAGAATGACTTCCGGAATAGAGTTGTTGGAATCCCATCTATGAGAATTAGAGCTGGATCCTCTATTCCTTCCTGATACCCTAGGTAGAGTTTTTGGTATCGACATGACCAACTTTACCTTGGAACCGATCCTCTACTTAGCAGACTAGTTCAGACTGAGTTGTTGGAATCACACCATCTTTATTGGTTATGATCATCATCTGAGCATCGTATTCTTACATACATGTGGAGTGAGTTCTCCCAGAACGAGTACGTCACATATCTCTCTTCAGACCTAGGAGTGTGTTATCCCTGTTATGTTCATAGTGGTATCTTCGAGCTAGAACATAGTGGGGTTGTGTAAAAGTCGATCGTGTATGAGTATATCTGGATATTCTTGTTATATGTTCTGTAAACATATACTCTATAGAGATGACTGTATGATTCCTTTTTGGAATTTCCCTTGTTTTATTCATTTGTAATTTTTGGGGTGTCCTATTGGGTATTGTTATACTCGCCCCTGCATGGGCTTTTCCCACACGTGTCGTGTCTTGTGCAGACGAGTGGGCCTTTGACATGATTCTAGGCAGACCAAGACCGGACGGTGCTCAGTGAGATCAGACAGGCCAAGGTGTGTTCCTACGGACATAGATTGCAGTCCCAGTAGCATTCCTTATAGGTTATACTTCTTTATATACATTATTTTGGTGGGATTTTACTTTGGCCCATGGTTTTACATTAATGTACATTACTTTCATGTTGTACTCTATTACTTGGGATTTTATTGAATGAATGAATTTACTTTTTTAGTAGTTTTTACTTTTCCACTTTGTGGGTTTGAGGATGTGTGTGTGTGTACAAGTTTTTTGGAAATTCCTCCCATGTTAGTGATATGCCTACTCCGTGCTAGTCACCTGCACTTGACCTATTGGAGATGTGCTTGGGGAGTTCTGGTTCGGGCCCCACTGGGACGAGTTGTGACATGATATTAATGTCCTACCATTCAATCTTTTCAATGTCTTCTCATGGATTCATATTTTTAATCATATCCCAACATTGATCGGCCTCCCCATATATATGATAAACAGATTCAGTCTCCTTATATATATTATAATAGTGGATCATAATAAATAACTTCTCCATGGATTTGACCCACTGTTCTCCAACTAGTGGATTAGAATATCCACTAAACGTCGATAATCATTGCCACATAAAACACTCGATAGACAGCTGCTCCCTCTTAGGTGAATGAGGATGTTCCCTGTTATTATGATTTTTTTCATAACATGAGAATGTTGGTTAATAATCACCATAAATTTTTTAACTTCACCACCCAATGCGATGTGGATTACTTTTGGGCAATATTTGCATTGACCCTTGTCCGAGTTGTTGGCCTAGTTTCTCCTGGTTCCCACCATTTTCTAAAAACTAAAAGGACAGAACAATACATACATCAACATGTTAGGAAACACTTATTCATTTGTATTATTTACACTAAAATCATAACTTATGGGATCCCAATGTAAATATTCTTCTGTGAATATTTGTACGTAGTCTCATGCTACAGGTTTTCTCTAGGGTTCACTAATCCTAATTCCCAAATAAACTAAAACATGCCAACAATAATAACTATAGATATTGTTTCTTATCCTAATTTAATATTACATCATTATAATGATAAAAAATATAATAGCATTACCCCATGAGGATCCATAGGTTCTATTTCTTCGGTAAACTAGGACAAAAATATAACATTTACAACATCATACATAACATTTAACTAATTTCATCATCTCTATCTTCTTATTGGAACATGAACTCTCCTTTGTACATGTAGTCTCCTGAGGATGTACATAAAAATGGGGTGATCTAAAATCCCAGTAAGAGGATATATCATAATAATATAGCATTGGGTGAGCGCAATCATAACATAGTCAATGTATCATGAGAGGAATCATTAATTAGATACTTGAAATGTGGCCATGCATATAACTGAAATATCATGTCTTAGTGGTTTAATAGAACACATATTTTTGAAAACTCCTAGAATCATGTTAACACATCATTAATTTAACTCAAGAGATTCATCAATTTACCCAATGAATTGGAGCGTTATATAATTCCAGGCGCACCTATCACATCAAACCATTCATTTTGAGCTATATAATTATAGGTGAACCCATGACATCAAAACATTCTCATTATCATGCATGCCACAAGGAACATATTTAAAAAGGAACATAAATAACCCATGTAATGGAATGGGGTTTATCTTAGAATAACATATTCATAAACATTGTGTTACAAAAAATAAAGAGGGAATAACATACTTAATACAAGAACCAACAAACCCTGAGTGAGAAGTAAAAGGTGTGCTTTTGAAAGAAAAGTTATTTTGGAAAACATTTGATTGACAAAAAATCTAGTTGAAACATGTATATCCCAAAAAAAGTAATATAATGATGATTAATGTATTTATATGGAGTGACCATACCAAAAATGGAGTGAAATAGGGAGAACCTAAAGAATGAAAGTTGGGTTCAAGAATTTTACCTTACCTTGTATCTGAATTACATGTTCGCTTTAATGTCTTATATAACCACATTAGATTAATAAATTTACCATTAAATATACTTCTAAACATGAATATGGTTCATTATGATTTCATTAAGATATTTTGTTGGCCTTTTTTGAAGTTATAGAGTTCAAATACATTGTTCATGAATGTTTTTTTTGGGTTTTTTGAGGGGTTCACTTGTATTCATAAATGGATGTTAGTGTAGAACATGGATAAAAATCATGAACTTATATTTAATGTTATTAATTATATTACAAGACTTTAAACGATATTATAATGAATTATGTTATATAAAATGTGGATGAATCATTAAGTAAGAATTTAATGATGATAGTATTGGTTAATTTGGGCGGTTTTTTGACCACAAAAAACATATTTTCTTTAATAATTTAGTAATATGCACATAAGTTAGACCCATAACAATAAATACGATAATATATATATATAATAATCTATTTAATTAATAAAAATGGTTTTTTGACCATATATAATTGTTGTATGGATAATGAAAACAAATCGTTCTTGAGGGTGATAAATTAACACCTCACGAATAACATTTTCCTTACATAAATAATGAGGATTGGTGGTGGGATGATATATTATCCCACTATAATCATAATATTCTAGTATATGTGATATAATAGTGTTACTATACCATTTTTATGAGGGTATATGGAGAAATATTAATAAAATTACTTGATTTTGAAATAAAATTAAAAGGAAAAGAGAGAGAAACTACCTCTTGAATCCTCCTCTTGAGATCCTCTTTATGGAACATATGCATGGTCATTATATGATACCATATGCACTTGGATGTAGAGTAGGGGATAAAGAATTTTTTTGGATAGTTTTTAGTCATGTCTTGAAGCATGAGAGGTGAGGTTTTTCAAGGGGATGGAGAAAAATTGTGTATACATGAGGAGTGAGTGTTTTCCGAATAAAATATTAATTAAAATAATATATCAAATGTTAGACTTGTAATAGTAGTTTTTTTGAAAACATAAATCATATATTAATATAATATATATATATATATTAGAATTTAAATTATCTTTATAATTATATTTCATTATATCATTAAAATGAATGTGAAAAGAAATAGAAAATGATATTTTACGGAATCACTTTATGACTTTATGTATTGGAAAGTTCTTTTTTAGGTTTGGAAATTGAGTTTGTTTTATTATAAGGAACCGTTTGTAAAATTATATATAAAGTGGCCAAATATAATTTTCTTGAAATTTTATGTCATCATTACATCATTGATGTTGCAATTTATGATATATCGGTTATATGAACAAACTGTATTTATACTATTCAGCTAGAAATTGACGCATTTTAGAAAAATACCAAAAAAACTAACCAAATTTTGATGCATATAATCAAAAAATAAAGTCCATTTTTCAAAAATAAATTTATATATTTTATTAATTTATTATTTAATTAAAATCATAATATACTATAAAAAATACAGATTTTAAAATTAAATCTGATTACATTTTCCTTTCAATAGTTACATAAGTTCGTATAAGATTAGAATAAAACCCAAAATACATATTATTGATAATTTATGAAAACATTTTAGAAAAATAAATTTTCTTTTAAATTAATTGATTAATTATAATAAATTATGTTTGACTTACAATAATACCAATACCTTGACTATAGACAAATTACCACTTATAAGATACCAAAATTGTATTTAATTAGTCGTGGGTAAGGTTACTATTATTTTGGACGATTTACTATTCATAAGGGTCATAATACTATTCAAAATGTTAGGTTATTATTCATACGGGTAGGTTACTATTCACAATAAATTATGTTTGTCCTATCAGACTCGAAAAATCCTATGGATCACAACTGTGTATGTAAAATTTTCGAAATTCTAAACATATAAGTGGAAAATTTATGATTAATGGTCAAATAGTATTTTGTATCATGATATGTCATTGTGCTTTCAAATTTGATTACACTATAAGGAATAATTAAAAGAATGAAATTCTATTTATAATACTTTGGGTTGTTACATTCTTCCCCACTTATGAAATTTCAACCTCAAAATTCTGTTTTACATAAACGGGGGAGGGTAATTCCCCATCATCACCTCTTAAGGATCCCATGGAGATTCGTCAAACTTATGGTTCCTCCACAACACATTGATAACGTGGGTTGTCTTGTTGCATAAACCCTTATCACTCCTATCCAAAATCTTTTTCTCGGTGCTCCTCATAAGAGAGATCAACTACAATCTATACCACTGTTTAGTTTAGTACATGTGAGGGATCTGGTAGGTACTTCCTCGGGAGTGAAAGATGATACAAATCATTGACATGGGCCATACTCAGTGGGAGTAAAAGATGATAGGCCACATCTCTTATATAGTCAATGATCTCAAAAGGGCCCATATGACTTGGGCTTTAATTCCCTTTCCATCCAAACCTAATGAGTCTCTTCTATGGTGATATTCAAAAGAAGACATTATATCCAACATTTAATTCCGCGTCCCTTCGATGGTGGTTAGCATAGCACATTTTCCCCAACATTGAGAATATTTGATATGTTTCCCGATTACTTGAACCTTATCTATCATCTCTTTTACAGTATCAGATCCAAATTGATTTCATTATCCAACATCATCCTAATTGGTTGGATTTCTACATTTCTTTCAATACATATAAAAATTTGGAGCCACCTAAATACTCATGTTAAAGCTATTATTTTACGATAACTCAACAAAGGGGAGATTCTGATCCCATCCACCTTTGAATTCTAAATAGTAGGCTCTTATAATGACTTCAATTGTCTAAATAGTCCATTCTGATTTGCAATCAGTTTGGGGTGATATATCACTGTGAAATTTAATTCAGTACTCAAAGCATGTTGAAGACTCCTCCATAATTTAGATATGTACCATCGATCACAATCATAGACAACCGATAGTTGATCACCATACAGTATCACAACATTATTCACATATATCATTACAAGTTGTTCAAGTGATATATCTTCCCGAATAGAGAAATAATGGAATGTATTTATTTTTCAGTCAACCCCAAACATTATAAAATTATTTACCTTGGACGTCTTCGGGAGACCCGTGACAAATTCCTTGGTGACATTTTCACAATTATGCATGGGTATAGGAAATGGATGCATCATCCCATTGGATATTTTTCACTCTTCTTTAAAATTATGAAGTAACAAGCACCACAATATATATTATGAAATCTCTTTCTTCATTTTATCCCACCTTATGTGTTCTCGGGAATCTTGAAACATCTTGGTTCTACTAGGATGGATATAGAATGTTGAGATATGTGAATTTTCCAATATCCCCTTCATTATCATGGGTGACGAAGGCACAAAAATAATCATTCCAAACCAAATCACATCATCATCATTGATATAGAACTCATGCATCTTCCCTTTATATACATTATTCACCTTCTTTTGTAACATCGGATCATTCCATTGTCATCCTTAATCATCTCTTAGATTTATGGTTTCACAATCATTTGTGCAAGGTAGGATGTATCCCCTACCCATATTTTTTCAAAATCAATATTTTACATATCCTAGAATATGTGGTCTTTGTATATATATAACATGGATAAAGTATTAGGTTTTTTTCTGCATAGATCATCAGCTACCATGTTTGGCATTCCAGGATGATAATTAATTGATAAATCATAGTCATTGATTATCTATAACTATCTAATTTGAAACATGTTGAGATCCATTTGTGTGAATATATACATATGGTTCTTTTGGTTGGTATATATACCAGAGGTCTCACCATAATGTTAGTGCTTCCATATTTTCAAGGATAAAATCTTGGCTGCCATCTCTAGATCATGTGTCGGGTAGTTCTGCTCATGCATATTCATCTGTCGTGTGTCTTAGGCTATCACGTTATCATTTTCCAAGATTAAACAACCCAATAAATTATTTGAAGCATAACTGTATATCACAAAACATTCTCCACATTTCGGTAGTGTGATTATAGGTTTCGTGATCAACCTTCTCTTTATTTCCTTGAAGATTCCACCAAATTCTTCCATCAAGACATTATTTGCCCCTTTCCTTGTTAACTTAGTTACTGGTCTTCAAAATCATGATAAATTTCTCAAAATACCATGGTAGTACCCTGCTATTCCGTAAAATCTATGTATTTATGTGACAATAGAGGGTCTGGGTCATTCCTCGATCTCTTTATTTTTAAAGGGTCCATAGAAATTCCCTCACTTTTGATCATATGTCCCAAGATGGTGACTTTATTCATCAAAATGTCTCACTTTCTATACATGTCGTAAAACCTATCCTTTCTCAATGTCACCATCAGAAGTCTAAGATGTTCTTCATGTTCCTCCTTTCTCTCAGAGTATTAAAAAATATCATGAATAAACAATACAAAAAATTTGTCGAGGAAATGGCTAAAGGCTTTATTCATCAAATCCATGAAGATTGTAGGGGCATTAGTATGTCCATAAGGAATCACCAGAAACTCATATTACCCATATAATGTAAAGAAGGAAATATTCTGAATATCTTCCTTCTTCACCTTTAGCTGCCGATATCCATAAAGAAGATCCATCTTTCAGAAGTATTGAATTCCACTTATCTGATCAAACAAGTCATCAATCCTTGGAAGATGATGTTTTTTCTTTATGTTGAACTTTTTTAGTTCCTGATAATCGATACGTATCCACATTGTTCCATCATTCTTCTTCATAAAGAGCACTAGTTCACCCCAAAGTGATGCAATAAGGTGTATAAAACCTTTATCCAAATGCTCTGGAAACTTCTTCTTTAACTCCTATAGTTCAGTAGGATCCATCCTATAGGCACAATTTGAGATAGGAGTATCTATGGGGATGATTTCTATGGATAACCCTTCCTCACAATCCGAGATAATTTTATGTAGCTCTTCAAGAAAACCATCACAATATTCCCTTATTATGGGAACTTTTTATAGGATTAAACATTCCTTTTACTCAACCATTTGAGTGAGGATGGACTTTTCATATGGAATCAAGACCCACACTATTGTAGGATTTATCAAGGGAGATTCATGATCATTTTTTTCATTTATAGACAGGCATGGGATGGTTCATAATATGAAATGATATTTCCTTTTCCAGATTGTTTATATGGGCTCTATATAATGAGATACAATCCATTACCATTATAGAATCGAATTCCACCAAAGGATGTATTACATGATTTGCTAGAAGAATATTACAATGTACTCCAATAGTAGAAGAGTCAAACACTTGGGTTGAAATTATTTCACCTCATGGTGTTTTTACAGATGTCTCTACTTCAAGGTTTTGGGCATTGATCTTATTGTTATAGAAAACATACAAGATATAATGGGACGTGTAGAACAAGAATCAAATAATAATTTTTAAATTATTGAGTGAATAGTAAGTGTACCTTGTACGGATTCATTTTCTTGATCCACTTCTGTAGTTGTGATGCCATAAGTCTTCCCTTGTTCCATTGGCTATGGTGGCTGCTGACGCTGATTACCCTCGAGTGCTCGATGTTTAGTTCATTGGCTTACATAGTTCCCTTGCTCCCTAAATTTGTAGCATTGGATAGTGGGTGGTTATCTCTTTCTTCATCCACATTATCCATCCTTCTCATGTCTTTTTTACATTACTAAACTTGGTGGTCTTCTTTCCCACACTTAATGAATTTCCCCATACCATTGAGGTAATTAACATGATATAATTTCCCACATTTTGTGCATGTGGTTCAATGAGTTATCTTCCAACCATTATTATCAGATCCGTAGTATTGAAACTCCATCATTCCCCTCTTATCAAAATATCCATGGGACCATTCTCTAAAATCCATATCCACTATGATAGAACATAGAAAAACTTATTCATAACTCCCAAATCAATGAGTTGTAATATCGTTCCAAAGGTGTGGTTTTAATCCACAAATGAATCTGTCAAATTATTCTATCATTGTTGATTACAAGAACATAAGCATACCTTGAATGCATTGTGAAATTCACTTCATAGGTTATGAAATATTCTCCATCCATTTTCTTGATCTCATTGAATTCACTCTTCATCTTCGTATGAAGGTTTTATTGGAAATACCTGTTAAGAAACATGAACATGATGTCTCCCCAATCCATCACTTCAATTTCATATCATGGATTTTTGATTTTAATCAAACATAAGCATTGATCAGGCTCTCCATCTATATTATAATAGTCTAGAGTCACCATCTCTATATTATAAAAGTAGAGCACAAAAATTATCTTCTCAATGGAGTTGACCCATGGTTTCACAACTACTGAATCTGAAGATCCACTAAACATCAGTGGACTTTGCGCATTAAACACTTGTTAGCTAGCATCTCCCTATTGAGTGAAAAAGGACATTCCCCATTAGTCTAGTTATTTTTTAATACCTGATAAATTTGGGTAAGCATCACCATTGTGTTTTTAACTCCACCTCCCAATGTGTTGGGGATTTCATTCGATCACTTGTTGCATTGGCCCTCACACATGTTGTTGGAATGGTTTGTAATGATTCCCACCATTTTATAAAATACAAAATGATAGAGAAAAACATAATTAAAAAAGTAAATAATAACATATTCATTAATATTATTTACAATAAAATTATATTTTTTTGTCTCCCTATGTAAATATTCTTTTTGCATATTTGTACTTAGTGTCATGTTAGAGGTTTTCTGTAGGGTTCACTACTCCTAATTCTCAAATTAACTAAAGCATACCTCTGATGCCAACTATAGTGACCAAGCCCTATCATACATTACTATTACATATGTATAAAGATAAAAACATAATATTATTACACAATGATGATTCATAGGTTTAGTGTCTTGGGTAAACTTAGACCAACCATAACATTTACAACATTGAGCATAACATTTAATTTATTCGTTATTCACTAACATCATATTTGAACATGAACTCTCCAGAGTACATGTAGTTACCTAAGGATATAAACCAAAATAGGGGTGAGCTAAAATCCCATTAAGAGGTTATATAAGAACAATATACAATTTGGTGAGAACAATCATATCCTAGGTAATGGGTCATGAGAGGAATCATTAATAACATACTTGAAATGTGGCAATTTATAAAAATGAAACATCATGTCTTAGTGGATGACTACAAAACATAGTTGTGAAAAATTTAGCTTCATGTTCACACATAATTTAACATTATATAATGATATTTATCACATTACCCAATGAATTAGAGAATTGTATAATTCCGGGTGCACCCATCACATCATAAAATTCATTTTGCACTATATAATTCTCGATGCACCCATCACATCATAAAATTCACATTATCATACATGGAACATGGAACATATATAAAAAATGAAAATAAATAACCCATGGAAAATAATTGGTTTCATCTCATAATAACACATTCATAAACCTAGTATTTCCAAAATTAATGAAGGAACAACATACTTGATACAAGAACCATCAACCGTGAGTGTGAAGTAAAAGGTGTTCTTTTGAAAGAATATTTATTTTAGAAAACATTTGTTTGACATAAACTCGGATGGAAAATAATTATATCCCAAAAAGGTAATTTCATTATGTGAATATTATTTTTAAGGAGTTATGGTACTAAAAATGTAGTGAAAGAGGGAGAACCCGAAGAATGAAAGATGGGTTTGATAATTTCCCCTTACCTTGTATCTGAACACTTTAATCCCTTTAATGTCCTATATAATCACATTATATTCATTAACTGACAATTATAGAAAATTTTTTACTTTAATATGGTTCATTATTGTTTCATTATGTAATTTTATGTGCCATTGGATTAGTTTTAGAGTTTAAATTTACTATTTGGGAATGTTCGTTTTTATGGTTTTCCTGAGCGGTTCACTAGTATTCATAAATGGAAGATCGTGTAGAACATGGATAAACATCTAGAACTGATATTTCATGTTATTATTGATATAAATGATTTTTAAATTATATTATAATGACTAATGGTATATTCAACATGGTGGAATCATTATAAAAGAAGTTAATGATGATCATTTGGGTTAGCTCAGGTGTTTTTTCAACCAAAATGAACTTTTTTTGTTTAATAATTTAGAAATATTCACATAAGTTAGGTCTAGAAAAATAAATAAGATGAAATAAATATAAAATAATCTAGTTCGACCATAAAAATGGTCTCATTTACATACTTAAAGGTAGTATCGTAAAAGAAAATAAGTTGATCTCGAGGGGGATAAATTAACACCACATGAAAAACGTTTTCCATTCTAAAATAAAAATAAAAAAGAGGAGAAAGAGGATGGATGAAATATTAACCTTTTAGGGTCATAAAATTACAAAATATATTTCATATTAGAGTTACCATAATATTTGGATGTGGATAGGTGGGGATATATTATAAAAAGAACATGACATTGTATGGAAATTAAAGGAAAAGAGAGAGATATATATAGCCTCTTCAATCATCCTCTTGAGATCCTATTTATGGAAACTAGTCTTGGTATTCATATGAGACTCGATGCTCATAGATGTGGGGGAGGGGCTAATGAAGATGTTTTGACTGACTTTACATATGTCTTTAAGCTTTAGTGTTTAGATTTGTCAAGGTGAGTGATAGTGGTTATTTATACATGAGGAGGGGTGTTTTTAGAATAAAATTCTAATTAAAATAATATATCAAATTATAGACATGTAATAGTTGTTTTATTTAAAACATAAATAATATATTAATATAATATAATTATTTGCAGACTTTAAATCATCTTTTTAATTCTAATTCATTAATTTATAAAAAATAGTGTGAACAAAAAGAGAAAATTAAATTTTAAGCAGTCACATTCTGATGTTAGATTCTGGGGTGTTATTTTTTAGGATTGGAAATTGAGTATATTTTATTTAAAGGAACCATTTATAAAATTAAATATAATTGGCCGAATCTAATGTTCTAAAAATTTTATTTCAAAATTTCATTAAGAATGGTACAATTTAATATATCCGGGTTATGTGAAAACTGTATTTTTTCTATTCACCTGAAAATAAAGGACATCAAAAATATCCATACAATTAAATATAACCAATTTTCAACGTTTAAAATCCAAAAATGAATTATATCTTTCAAAAATAAATTTCTAAATATGATTAATTTGCTATTTAATTAAAATCATAATCTACTTGAAAAAATATTGATTTTAAAATTAAAACTGATTTCATAATGCGTTCAAAAATTAAATAATTTCATATAAAATTATCCTAATATGCATGAAACCAAATTGATAATTTATGAAAACTTTTATGAAAATAAATTTTCTTTTAAAATAATAAATTAATTACAATTAATTATTTATGACTAACAAAAATACCAATACATTAACTATAGTCAAATTTTCACTTATAAGATGCCAAATTTTTATTTAATCATTCATGAGTAAGGTTACTGCTATTTTGGATGATTTACTATTCATAAGGGTCATAAAACTATTCATAATTGTATGTTACTATTCAAAAAGTTAGGTAACTAATTGCAAAAAATTAAAGTTGTGCTATCGGACTCCAAATACCATACTAATCACAACCGTGTATGTAATATTTTCAAAATTATAAACATAGAAGTGGAAAAAATATGTTTAATTGTCACATAATATTTAATATCATGATATGTCATTGTGCTTCCTAATGTGATTATACTGTGAGAAATAATTATAAGAAGGGAATTCTATTGATAACACTTTTGGTCATTACAGTGTAGAACCCATTTCAATAAAACAACATTTTTATTGAAAACCAGCATTCTATGTTACAACACAAAAAGGGATTTTTAAGATCATTATTTTAAAATCATGTTACCCAATTTACATTCCAAAAAAGAATCCAATTTCAGTAATTCCACAAACCATCAATTAGTAGGGTTTTCAAATATCATTGTATATAAAAATAAAAAATCAAATACAATTGAAGAAATAAATTTGAAACTAATCCTTCATGTTATAAAATATAGTATTTTAGTGTGAAACTCCCTACCACTGGTTTATTATGACAATGAATAACAACACTTAAATGCAAACAGTACTGGGTAAAATACTGAGGAACCCACCTAAAATATCATACCATATCAATAAAAGCCGAAAAAATGACCTATTTTGGGTCAAATATCTTAGTTATATCTACAATGTACATAGATCAAAAAAATAAATATAGATATAGAAGTAGATCTATGAAAAATCACCAAGAACTACCAATAACAATAACTTATCAGGAGAACCCCACTTCAAATCAATACGAAAAGCCTTCAAATCACCTCCAATTCATTATGTAGATGTTATCCAACCTTTTATTGGGAAAACATTTATTTATGATTATTTTGGGGTAAAACAAGGCATTAATTAAAAAATCAGACCTAGATACACTTTTATAGTATCAAATTTTCTTACTACGCATGGTTTTGTCACACTGTTAGAAAAATTTTGTGCTAACCCTGTGTTATCCACATCCTCAAGGATGAACCTATAAAGGTTGTCTAACTGGTTTCTAAAACATGTTCAATCCATTATAAATTCCATTGTCTCAATTTTCATGGTTCTCTTAGTCTTCCACATGGTTTAGGAAAACCTCATGATACCCAAGAGCCTTCGTTTATTCCCCTATCTCATTGTTAATGTTTTCTTGTAGGTGTTTCATGGTTCTTCCAAATAGTAAAACTATATAAAAACCCCAAATACCCTTCAACACATTTCCAAAATCTCCAAAACATCATCAATATGATTTACATACATTAAAATATTAAATAAAGGGTTATTTACATGAAGCATGGGATTCTACAATAACCAATTTAGTAGGTTAATTCATAGGTAATTGGAATATTATGTAAGTAGTCTCAGTGTGAATATTTCACATTTAATAGGACGTCTCACATGGAATATAGACAATTTAGTATATTGGATTTTAATGAATACAAACCATTGAGGAAGGATTTGTGGGGATATGTCCATGTAAGGATGATTTTAGACTTACCCATAGGTTTCCAAAAGGTATAAACATCCAACATCTATCTATTTATATTGAGACTTGGTAGGGTAACTTGAATCTTGGGGATGATGGACCAATTAGGAGGGAAATAGAGGTTAGAAGAAGTAGGAGGCCAACATCATGTCAAGGGATATGAATGGATGCCAATGGGTCTTAGGTGAAGGTATCCCAAAAGCAACAAACCCATCCATTATCACATGTGAGTGATTGACTTTGGGGATTTCCCCTAATATGAGGCACTTTATCTCTATTTTTCACATTGATCAAAAAAAGAGGTCCAATAGTTTTTCTAGATGATCAATTGTAGGATATGGGTTAAAAATTATGAGAATCATGGTCTATGAGACGTTTTACTAGTTTCCTCATAATATAATACATCATTATTAAGGGAATAAATGAATTGTTTACCCATAGTGTTCAATTTTTGTTGGGATTATTTCTAAGGAGGAACCTTTTATCAATGTAATTTATGATTACTGGGGAGAATTATTGTGCTTATGAATTGATCCTATTTCTAGGGATGTAGTAGAAGATGTCTATATTATATGGGTCCCAGGTTGGGGACTCAGGTAAAGGTGGAACCCAATTTAGTGACATGGGAGAAGATGAAATCAATCATAGAACTGGGGGAGATTTCATTCCCTATTATAGGGACTATGTTAAAGGCACACTCTAGTTGAGGGATTATAAAAATGCTACAAGAGTGTAGGAAATATTATGGTTCCAGTCTAATGTAGGGTCATAGGTCAAGGATCACCCTTATATATTCTTAGGATGAATTGCCTCTCTATTTTATGGGTAGTTAGACATGTCACCCAAAAGTATAGTTTTATGTAATGGCTCATCGGAGTAGATGGGTGGGGATATGTGATCTTAATTATATAGGCCTATGTAAAGGATCTCCCTACGAGACAGTCATAGTGAATAATCACCACAATGTAATGACCTAGGTGAATGCTTTTCTAGATTATATTTGTGAGGAAATGGTTCTCATTGTTGAACGATAATGGTAAAATTATCTTAAATTATATAGATATGGACAATTATCACCCTTGTTGATGGGTATGTTGAACTACCACCCTAGTATGAATTATGACTAATGATTTTCCAACTTGGAATTCACACGTTGACCTATATTTTTGGTTCCATGGTACCACATTCACCATGTGAGTATGGTGGATAAACCCATAGTGTGATTATTCTAGGATGATTGCATTCACCATATACATTAGGGATCATATGTTAAGTGTTATTTCTAGATGTTTTGTGTTTTACAGTTATTAGATGTTTAAATTACCCATAATTTCATTGAATTTTATCATACGTTTTTTTCTTAACAAACTACCTGAAGGGGGTAGGAGACATGGGAACATGGAGATCATATAATTTAGCATTCCTCTATGTCTGTATGTATCCCAATTCAAGAAATAGTGACCCTAGTTGTGTACAAAGAGGAATTTTTTTTATCATATTATAATATGGATGGGTGTGAATAGTGCTTCAACAAAGTGTTTGGGTGTGGTAGTTTGGCGCACATGTACTCTACTGAACGAGATCTATGTGGATGAGGTGGGTTCCCAACTTAACACCCACATGTATACCTGATCGTAGTCCCACAAAATACTATGAAGGATGGGAATTCTAGGATACCTGGGTGAAATTAGTATGGCATGTACCTGAGGGTTAGGTTGAATTCAACTAGGTCCATCCCTATAGGCCTAGGTGAATTATTTGTGGCACACTCAGGTTATAGTAAAAGTGATATTGGCACACATATTAATCTAGGCTCCACAGAAAAGTCCTTTTACTGGGAATTTTATTTTCCATATTTATTTATATTTATCTCTATGAATGGGGAACCATCAATATTTATATCTAAACACAAAAACACACATAATGATATATATTTTTATTTGTATATATGTTTAAAACCACGTTATCTTGGATGTTACAGTGTTTTAAAAGGGGGTTTAAGAAAATTATAAATTATTTATAGAATATGGAATGCCTAAATTTAAATTTAAATTTTTTAAAATTGGAATAATTTTATAGTGTTTGCAAAAAAAAATTGGTCTCAAAATCAATCTATGTCTATGGATTTAGTGATGTTTCATGAATTATGTGAGGTAAAGTAAATTTTTTATCATAGAATGTATGTGAATATATAGAAATCTCATGAGAGATATCCCACAAAGGGAATTTATTTATGGTTGGGAAGTGGATATGGTTTGTGAACCTCCAAGGTGAATTAAAATGTGAAGTAGTGAGAGATTACCGAGATTGATTTGTGAAATGGGATTTTTTTTTGAATGTGATATTAAACTATAAAGACTATATGGAGGATTTAAAATAAATTTCAATGAAAAGGTTGTTTTTATGATTGTCAAAGATGATCTAATTTATTAGTGTTTGTTTTGTAAATCCACTCAAGAGGATAGTACATAGTACATAAAGTAATATGTGATGATAATTTTCATAATATATTATCTAATGATGTTTTTTGTATTTTACAAAAAAATCCCAATATTCATCTTCATTTTATCTATTAAAAAGTAAAAAATATATATTATTTAATTTAATAATAAAATAATTCAGAAATTTCTAGTAGAATCTACATTTCACATTAAAAGAAAATATTTCATATAAAGGTCCATCTCACATTTAAATATCCACCATATGGAGCATGGAAATTAAAAAAAACTGTTATGTGATGCTGATCATGAATCAAAATTAATGTGATGTGGTATATGAAGCATTGTATCATATAGAATGATGTATCTCACCAACCACATCATGAAGAATAATTTTATATAAAATTTATAATTTTATTTTTATAGAGCGAGATTTAAATTAAATAATTATATTCTAGCGATCATGATTCAGATCCGTGAACATTTAGATTAAAATTTAGAAGTGTCCTACGTTATGATAAATGGGAGGGACATTTTTCTGATGCAGTCTATGGAGGTGTCTATGTATGTTCTCTGAGGAAGGTATTATTTTGTCTCTAAGATCATTATAAATTAAATTCACTTGACATTAGGTGATCATGACCAAAAAATTACAATCAATGAATATTAGTGCAGATTATTTGATATAAGTACAATAAACACATTTTCAATGTAGAACAATGTAAATGTGATGGGTATGGTATTTTAAATTTTTTGATTGATATAGTTGTGAGAAATGGCATACAAATTTAGCTAGTTCTTTCCATTTGTGAGGACATGTTCCTTTAAATACAAAAGAAAATTTTCATGCCCTTATTCGCATCCCTCCTCTCATGGAGTCTCAAATTGAAACAATACATAAACACACACAGAGAAAAAGATAAATGTTAAAATATATATATATATAAACATACACCCACAAAGATATATATATTAATAAATATAAAACATAGATTTATTAAATAAGGTTTATATATATATATGTGTCATGAAATTAAAATAGATGATATATTATTATTCTATTATGATTTTATTTTTAAATAATATATATATATATATATATTTAAATATATTATTATGAATATTTATGTATACAATATATTAACATATTTTATAAAATAGATTGTTAATTATATGTATTAATATATATTAAAATATTCATGCATATAATTATAAATAAATATATGTATTTATCTATGAATGTATATATGCATATTTAAAATTATATCATATGAATATAAATTTAACACCTCACCTTCGTTGGGTAAAAAATAGTGGTTTCCAAACTGAAGGAGTCATCATAAGACCATAAGCATGCCACGACATACCCCATGATTCTACTGAATTATGATGAGGTTTTATAGTGGTACAATGGGGGGATAATATAAATATATCATAGAAAAAAAAGAATAGCTGTAAATAGAATAAGATGTATCTAGATGAAAAGGTAAATTAGGGTCAAGAAAAGATCCATTAAATTATCAAAACATAAATCATGTTATATCAAAATTATACCATATACATGTGATGAATTTCATACATCATAAGTCAATCATATACATCAAGACCACAAAGGAGGAAAGACAATGTTGGGAAAGACCATTAAAAATGGAACTATGTCCTATTATTGTAAGAAAATACCAGTCATTATCCAAGAAGTCTCGATAACTCATTAGTTTGAGGTAATTTTACCTTATCCTATTTATAAACCATGAATTCTATCTATGTTCTAAATTATGGAAGGTTTATGGTGTGAGTATGACAGATTATTACACTACTAACATTGTAAATAAGTATATATGATCTATGAAATATAGTTCTTATTACTAAGTATAAAAAATAAATAAAATAAGACCATTAAAAAATATACTACCTGTTATCCTCTAGCTCTATGGTGTCACTCAAAACTGACCATACACCCTTTGTCCTATGATGTATATCTCTCTCTATAAATCTAATGAAGTAACTAACAGATCCATGGTATGAGTCACAATCAACAAAAATAAGTTATCATCATAATACCAAGGATCAAATCAATGACATCCCAGATCAATATTTATAATGATTTTGAGTGGGATTGTCCAATGGAACATCAATAAATAATTCAAAATGATTTTAAGGGGGACTACCCCAAGGTAGTCAAAATCATATGAACCAATATCCTATGAGGGTTAACCAAACTAAATCCAAATATTATGTCCCAATGATTCCAAAGGGGGTTTCCCTATGGATCCTGAAATAATAAGTCCAAATGAGTGGAGAGGCTATTACCCCAAGGAACTCCAAATCAAAAAAACAAAAATGTTCAATGGGGATTACACAATGTAACTCTGACTGTATTCCATAACCATTCCAAAGGGGGGATTCTTCAAGGAAATCAACAATGTAAGTCTAATTGAGTACAAGGTTAATTTTTTTTGAGATATTACATATCTTAGGTCCTAATATGTCTAGGGGTATTTTCTTAATTCACTCCAAACTATATTTTCCATGAGTATAAGGGGAATTTCCCCAAGGCACTCTAAATCAAACCCCTACTCCCAAAACATTGAAAATTAATTTAACATTTCATTTAATTTAATTCATCAAGTCACACTCAATTACAATGGAAATGTATCCTAGTGTTCATGATAGTAATCCTTGGTTATTCACATAAGGTATCTCTTACGTATAAGGTGCCCCTAGGGTTAGTGATTTTATTACTCATTTATATCCAATGTCATATGCCCCTCAAATGGTGGATAAATACAAGTATACTCACTAAAATGATGATTGTGGGCTGTGTATATGACCAATTTAATTATTTAACTTCACTATATGTTTAATTACTATCGTTTGAGTGAGTATGGTGATATAAAACCTATCATATGGCATAGTAAAAGTAATTTTATTTTCCTAATTCTAATCATAGGCTATGTAGGGTCGTCTCACTAACGGAGCTTCTTTGTTCATTTACTCACTGAATTTATTTTACCAAAATTATATCAATTTTTTTATTTGTGGAAAATAATGGAATTTGAAAAAATAAATGAGATGAATAAAATTATTCTAACATGAAATGATAGAAGATGATTAGAAAATAATGAGAAAGTACTTTATATCTTGATTTATGGGATCCAACATTTTTTTAAAACTAGTTTTTTATTTTAATTACGAAATCTCACACATAAACAAAAATTCTATTATTTTCTGATTTTGGAATACTTAATTTACATAGAAAACATAATTCTACCTCCTCCTATAATTAAAGATGATGAAAAACCTTGATTGATAATGTGAAACCTTCCAGGATCTAACTCCATCTTATGTTGTTTCATCCACTAAATGGACCAACATGATCACATAAATAGCATATATTTATTAGAAGTTAGGGAATAGTTTTTGTCAAAATAATAAAAGTTATTTTGAGGTCATCGTCATGGTGGGAAATCTCCACATTTGTTAAATTCAGTTATGCTACTCTCAAATGTAAATAATACATTATATTGAAGCATATAATGAATAAAAACACCACATTACTCTGTCAATCCAAGCCTAAGGTTAGCACCTCATTTTTAGGGATATATTTCATGTTTTTATTATGATGAATAATAAAATAATAAATGCAATGAAATATAAAAATAAAATATTATACATATAGAAAAAACTAAAACAAAAAAATTAAAATTATTGAAGACAACAAAAAAAACGTATTAAAAGTATTAATAAAATAAATATTTATAAAAATAGAATGAAATAAGAATAAGAAGTGTTGAATTAAACTTTTCATAAACACTATGGTTGAATTGATATTTTAATAAGGTAAAATAAAATAAATACAAATAAAATTAAAACATAGAATAAGAAAACTAAAAAACAATGAAACATCCAAATCCTCTCCTCTAGTTGTTGTTCCCTCAATGGGTGGTCAAACTCTCCGTCTGAATGTATCAAGACTTGCACATTATATATTAAGGGAACGTCCTTGAGTGTTTAAAATGTAAAAATAATTCATCCACCCAAACTATAGTTCATAAATTATAATCTCAACGATCATAGGTGTCTACAAATTTTGCATGGAAAAAATCTAGGTGGGGCAGCGATTGTGGGCCACATGGACTCCTCCTTTAGAAGTGTATAGTTAGAGGCCACATGAAAAAATTATTACATAGAATGCGGAAGTGATGTATACTCAATTGGTGGACATGGAGGGTGTGGGAGTGGGCTTCACCAAGAACCTACTTCATATAGTCATCACAGTGTCAGATGAAGGTCAAAATGGATTCATGTTGGTCAGAATAGGGTAAAAATATGATATATGTTTTGTTTTGAGTGGGAAGTGGCCCATGGGCCAAGAATGATCATATATGGTGGACAAAAATGTTTGTAAATTTATTTTAGTGTTGTAATATTTTCGAGAATAATGTTGGCCAATGGATGTGGATGGTGGAATCTCATATCTGTAGAATAACATAGAAAAGCCAGGCATGAAAATACCATTAATGATAGGATAAATAGTGTCCAATAGAAAATTTCCCCCCCATCATTCTGGATATTGGGAGTGATGAATTATTAAATTACAATGAACCACATCCATATATAATATACCAACTCTGGGAAATCCTCCTTGTTTCCACCTACAAACACACGGGTCTTAACACACCCAGAAGTATTTATCCCAAACTATATTTCATTGATATATTTTTGGGGGCCTCATGTTCCAATGGAATCACCCAAAATTTGGTTTTCATCCCCCCTAACAGCTCGGGAAGGCTTTCCTGTGCTGGTTTATCCTTTCATTCCACCTTGTGGGATAGATATATCGTAGGATGTACTGGTTTAGGGACTGACTAATCATGGCCTGATTTTTTTTCCTATAAATTATAATAAAATTATTTGAAAATTTCAAAACATAATAAAAGATATAATCTAGAATTCTTATTTGAAATTCAAATCTAGGGTTCAGTATTATTTTACACATAAGATAAAATTTTATTTATCTAATAATAAATTCCCACTTATGAATAGAATAATAATTTACATTGGATTAATCATTAAACACCTATTCAAGACCATGGATATCTATGTAAAAATTTAATTATAATTTTAGTCTTTCAAATACCCCCACTTATACTATGATTGTCTTCAAGAATAAAATATAAACATTTAATTAATAGGGCATCAATGTTAGAATTAATAAAATTGAAATTAATAAAATAAAATGATTAACAATATTAAATTAAAATTAAAATTTTATAATGAAATATAAATTTAATTTCATAATTTTAAAATAAATAAATTACATTAATATTTTACTTTTTCCAATAAAAAATAATGGTACTTCACTTCAAATTAAGTCAATTTAGTTATTTTATCAATATTAAACATACCAAATAAGGATATAAAACCATTTTAAATCATTTTTATCTCATCACTCAGGATACAATTGATGTATAGTTATGATCATATCATGATAATATGATTCATTTCCATAGGATTATAAAAGAAATTTTTTATCCAAATTTTAAAGAAAAAAAGGCACACAAAATCACAACGACTTGTGTTAATGGTTCTGTTGACTCTGAGGCTCATGATTTTAATATTTGATGTTTAAAAATTATGTCTTAAATTAGAGGTTACTCTCTAAAGTACAATGTGAGATATAAAAAGTAAAAGTGTAATGACATTCTCTACATCAATCTATAAACTCAAACTTTATCCAAGCACATTTTAAGGTTACGATCAAAATAAATCATACTCTTTGATGTGAACCTTCCTTAAATTTTCTCTAATTTTGTAAACAATTTTTTACTTTTTGAAAGAATGTTTTTTAATATATTTTTTAATTTATAAAAATTCATGATTGGAATATATCTCACATCCATCACCTAACCACATATTATAAAAAAATCAGCCAGGTAATAGTGATTTATTATTATCCTTTGTCACAACCAATTATTAAATTTCAACATCATTTTTTAATTTTAGAGTGATAAAAATAATGAATATTTAATAAATCACAATGATTTTTCAATACAAACAATTTTCCCCACAAAATGTTTTCATTATTATGTATTTTTTAACTTTCACCGTGAATGTACCATCCCCTATAATACAACCTTAAAATAACATGTAAATACTAAAAAGATATTAGAAATGGAAAATAATGTCGTGAAATATGGTTCATCCATATTAAGCTCATTCAGGGTCTCTATGAGATACAAAATTATTTATGTAACGGTTGTTTCAATGATAAGAGGTTTTCAAAATATTCCTCAAGAAAGTGACATGACCAATGATCACTCATGAAATATTCTCAATAAAAAATTAGAACTGTGTGGTGAAGAGAAACACTTGAGAATAGAAATATGATAATGGGAAATCACTCAAGGAATGACAAATAATAACAAAATAATTTATATAAATTATATAAATTTAATGATTGAAAAGTGATACGAAATTCTATTTACATGAATCAATTATTCCCCACTAAGAATGAAAAATTATTTTAATATAAATGATTTAATTTAATGAATCTGTTATCCATTTTACACATAAAATCTTATTATTATTGAAATATAAAACATGAAATCACAAGATTCCTAAAAAAACATATGTCTCCTAGACAATTCAAGGAAAGTATAAATTAAAATTTATTAATACACATTATAACTTAATTATCAAAATAGTTTTTAGAAAAATGAGTGGGGAGTTTGAACATAAAGAATATAAGAACTCAAATCATATTATCATGCATATCAAGTTTTCTTCTTCAACTGTTTGTGGGGTTCTATATTCAATATGGGCTCTTCAAAAGAGGATTACTTGGTTACACACAATGATAATGTCATTAATGTTAAAAATTATATATGGAGTGGGGTTGTATGTTGGACTAATTCCTAAGAGTAATATTTAATGTGCAATGAATTATATAGAAAGTTATATCATGGTATTATCCCACAAATGGGCCCTAAATTTTTACTTTCTCTAGAGAGATGCACTGTCGGTAATGTATACTATGATGGTGGTTGGATCTTTGTTGATTTTAACCACCACCTTTGGATTATTGTAGCTTCACTAATTTCTTCTTGGGTAGGAATGATCCATGGATTGGGTATACTGAATCCTTCCCCTTAACAATTAGGAATTTCTTTCACGATGGGGTCAGATGGAGTATAGATCATATACCGTCTTGGTTACTACATATCTACCCTCCTATTCCTTGTCTAGTGATTGAATCATTTAAGATTGTTTAGTTTAATGGTTAAAGGGAATTTGGGTAGGTAATTTTATTTAAATAAGGTTAAAATGTGAATTATTATAAGTATTATATCTTTTATAATGAATATCTTTCATCATGGTTTAATCTGTCCCATCCACATGTATTTCATCATGGGATTACTCAAATGCATGTTTATAAAAATTAGGGACCTCCATGTGTTCCTCAATAGGTATATGTTATTATTTATCATTTTCTTTTATGGAATTGAAATTATTATACAAATCTAAATATTCAAAATATTTAGGATGTATAATAAAATAATATTAAATAAAATTTAAAATGGAAGAGTAAAAAATGCCATATCTCTATCTTCGGTCTACTTGAATCTCTTTTCAATTATGATATCCTCTTTAAGATAAAACATAGTGGATAGAGGCTGATAGTTGGGTAATTACATCTTTTCTTCAAATTCCAGAACCTGGGTTGTGACTTCCGTGAATTGTGTTGGATATTATAAACTACATGGACTGGTGAGATCATGTTATTCCTCAAACTTATTCCAAAATTCATCTAGAACATATTTATCTCCCATATATAGCTTAGGTATCAATTTCTCAATAAATTCATGAACATATTCAAATACTATTTCCATTTTCATCTATAAATGATTAATATATTTTTTATATTCTTTAACATAGAAACTATTGTTACTAGTCTCCTATTATTATTACCCATGAACCAGTAGTAGTAATTTCATACACAGAGATATTGTATGTTTTGATATATGATTGAAAAGTAAAATGATTTTTGATTTTTTATGTAATTAAAAATATATAATATGTGAAAAGAAAAAATTTATGAAAACCGATGATTGGATCCATGTAAAATATGAAAATTATGAAATAAAGCCTATCATATGGAGTGGGAAAAAATTTATTTTACTAAAATAGAACAAAGGTTGACAAGGGTCTTTTAACTTGAGGATCTTCTTAGTACATTTACTCACATAATCAAATTCACCAAATCTAATATTTTTTTATTATGAATATAATATAATTTTATAAAATATATGAAATCATAGAAATTAAACTAAAATGAAATTAAATAATGTGATTATAATATAAAGAACGTATGATTTTTGGTTTTTAATATAGGTTCTATTATTTTTATAATTATTTAAATAGAGTCTAATTGTTTAATTATAAAATCTTACTCTTAAACTACTATTATTATATTTAGTAATTTTAAAATGATGAATTTATGTACAAAACTAAATAACACCTCGTCCTATAATCACGGTTGATTACACATCTCAATCAATAATGTGACACCTTCAAAGACTCAACTAGATTTGTATGTAATCACATCAACTAAACGACTAAAATTTATAACATGAAGAAATTATGATTAGAAAATGGAGAGAAACGATTTTACCAAAAGAATAAAAGTGATTTTGAGTTCAGTTTCAAGGTGGGAAATCTACAAACTCATCCACATAACTTTTTCACACCATAATCATAAGTAAAACATTATAATTGAAATTTATAATGAATGGAAACACCACTTACCTCTCCTAGGAAAATCATCGGGTTATCTCCTCAATGTTTTGGGAATGATGTCATTATTTTATGAAGATAAATAAGATATGAAAATAAAAATAAAATAATAAAAAAATAGAAGAGGGAGTGATAGGAAAAAAAAAATTAAAATATATATTTAAAATAAAACAAGACAACAGAAAATAAAATATAAAAACATGAATGAAATTTATAAATTATAAATAATTAGAATGAAAGAAGAAAAAAGGTTTGATATAACTTTTTATTAAAAAATTATGAATATATTTTAATTTTAATATAAAAATATTAAAGTAAAAAAATGAGAAAACTAAAAACCAATGCAGCAGCCTGAGCCTCTCCTCCTGCAGTGGTTCCCTATATTTTTAGTCATACCCTCCATCTAGAATAAATGTGGATTCTTCATTATATAATATAGACTAATCTTTGGTTTATTAAAATATTAAAACCAATCACCCATGTGGATCGTGGTTATTCAATGATATTCTCAACGATATTTGTTGTATCATTCATTAGTAGGGGAGAAATCCTTTTAGGGAAGAAGTTGTGCATCAGATGGATCCATCCTTCATATGTTCATGGCTGGAGGCCATGTAGAAGTGGAGTTAATAAGATCAAGAACTGCGATAGTGGAAGTTGGTGGACATTCCAGGTGTGGTGGGAATATTTATTGATATAATCCTTAAACTAACCTTTATAGTGGTTAGATGAATAACGGAATAGATTTATTGTGGTCGAAATAGGGTCCAGATATGATCTAAGGTGGTTTCTGTCAATAGTAGTGGCAAATGGATCAATATTAAGTGTCTCTAGAAGTAGAGGATGGCATAGCCTTATTTCCTAGGCATGTTTAAGTAGTGTCAGTAGGGATAGAATCATTAATTTCATGAAGAATAATATCCAATAAAACAATGAAACATAATATAATGGAGATAAGGATAGAAATTCACTTGAAAATAATGATCCATATAACTAGCACTGAAGCATGTTTCGGGGATGGGATCCCATATTCCCTTTGCACACACATGGGGCTTCATGGACCATGTGGGCTCTGAAATTAATGATAAATTTATGGTATCTTACCACATGCCTCATTCCACATAGGCTTGACCCACCATATGTCTCGTATACCCCCTCGTAGCTCTTGTAGGCTTTCCTAGACTTCTATGTCTGACTGGACCACATTTTACGTTGGAAATATGGAATGACATATGGTTAAGGGAACGTCTGTTCGTTACATAAATATTTTACCAGAAAATCATTAGAATAGACATATAAAATTATATAATAGTTGAAATAAATATCATCTAAAATTCATATTTAAAATTAAAATCACAGATTAAATATTATTTTACTCATAAAAACACATTTTTAATTGTTCAATTGTAAATTCCAACATTTTCATAAAACAAAATGTTATTTGGGATTATTCATTAAAAACCAATCAAAAACATTGGAATATTATTAAAATTTTCCTCATAAAATGATTCCATCCCTTGGTATGTGTGTGTGATCCAAAACAATTCCCACAATAATATTTTTTATCCTTTTTGGGAAAGCTTGGTGACTGCATAACTTATACATGCAGACATGACCTCATATTTTATTACCCTTTGATTCATGTAAAAAAGGATGAAATTTGAAAATAATATGAAAACCTTTAATATGTTTCCAAATGCACATAAATGTATTGAGCTCTCTTGACAGTGAATGGAACAAATATAAATATGAAATTGAAGGTTAACCTTAATAATATCTTATAATATCAACAAAATCCATGTGATTATTCAAATAAATAAGGAAAAGGCATCCATATAATGGTTTTATGAAATAAGGGTAGATTGTTTCATTGATGTACTAGACAGGTGGAACCCCTTACTCTAATTTAAAACACCACACTGACATTTAAATTAATATAACCAAAAAAATCAAACTATACAAATTAAAGACATGAATAGAATGTTCATGTTTTTAATCTTTGGGCTAGGGGGATCCCCATATATCTGCCCATGTCATAGTGTGAAACAATAAATTTCCCTATGAATGGATCCATCATGTAGCCTTTTAGTTATAGTCCCACCAGTTCTTCCCAATAGAATTATCAAGCCACTCGAGACCACGTGAGCCGTCACAACCAATTAAAATACATACATTTCAAAAAAAATATTTTATACATAAAGATGGTTTATGGTTTTAAAATATCCCTTACATAAATCAATTCATCATAGAAATTATCCATCAGATCAAACTGAGCTACTTTGGTAAACAACATCATAAATTGAGACCATATGTCTCAGTCGCACTATCATGCATCTTCCTGGATGTGCCTGTGTATCTACCATATTTGTAAAAAATGATCTAATTTATTATAGGGAGCTCATTAAATATGATCAAAAAAGATAAATTTACACTCCTCAATGGTTTATTAATCCATAATCATAAAATATTAATAACAATCACAAATAAATGTCATTGATCATGCCCACGAGCCACACACCCAATTTCCTTTTCTTCTAAAATTCCAAATCACCAAAAAACATCATCATGATTCATCACATTATTTTATCCATGATAAATATTATAAAGTGAGTTCACCTCCAGAATCATTCAACAAATGGGGTTCACACCTTTAACCATGTGATGAAATGGTGTAACCACTCGATTTATACAATGACATGGGTTTCACCCATGAATCATGTCATGAGACATGGTTCACACATTTAATGACATGGAAAACTAGTTTTTCCCTTGATTAATGTCACAAAATAGGATTCCCCCATTAATTATCGCATAATATTGGGTTCGTCCTGTAAAACATAAAATTAATCATGGAATCTCCCAATGAAATCCTTCTTAATAAGAAATGCCTTGCACCACTAGTTGAGGTGACTAGTTTTCCTAATCCATCAACAATCCATCATTAATATTGATCTAATTCCGAATCAAATGAAAAATCAACGAAATATCTTGCATGATACATATCCTGACCATTTTTAAATAACTATTATCCAACCAAAATAGTGGCGAACTTCATTATATCCAAGTGGTTCTCCTATGATAAAAAAACTTAAGGACTATTGTTTATAGAATTTATACTATATTTTGAATTATCCACATAGACTATCTCAGTCATTGAGCCCAATTTATGAAAAAATATATACAACTCTATCTACTTAGGATTATGCCACATTTCACCTAAACCAGCTCTACTTACCAAAACCTCACTAGCCTACACAGTGTGACACTAATTATTCTAACTAACTTTGATGTGATTCCCAACTTCTAGAAGCATTCAACAAATACCAAATTAAAAACATCACACCAATTCAAATGATTACACTATCATAAAAAATAAATTTCTAACCAAATTAGTCTTCTAGAAAGTTTTAATCTCACTTTCAATACTACAAAAAACATATGTATTTTTATCAATATTCACCTATAAATGTCATTTGAGAACACTGATTTCCCACAATAGTCAATTAACTTACAATATTTCATCTGGATATTCCCACATTGTCATACTACTTAACATATATACAACAATTTTTTGTTTTAAAATATTGATCATATCAGTTCCACCCAATACTCTCTAGATGACATCCATACTTGGGTTCCTTCATTTTTTACGAAAAACATAGAAACCAAAACAAATAATTACAGAATAACTATAAAAACATTCAAGTTTGTTTTATTAAAACAAAAAAGTTGAAATTAATTGATAGCTAATCAAAATATGTGCCAAACACTAAAATTTTCATAGGTGTGATCCACATCATTGGTTCTATTTATTCATGGTGTGTGAGCATGATCACTCCAAACATTCACCATGATAAAAACAATATAACTATAGATCTCTAGTTATTCTATATGAATAAGTCATTATTTTGGGCCATGGTAAAGATATTATTAACAATGATCTTCCCATGCAACAAATTTCCATGACTATAAATAATCATCCATAATACACCATGTCCTAGAGGATCTCAATCAAGTTCAAAAATCTTTATCAACATCACAAAAATGCTCATTTTGCTGCTTTATAGTCCTTTCCCACACTCAATAGAAACTCAAATTCATTTCATCTCATAGCACTGCATTATTTAGTAACAGTCTAGATCCCATATCCATTCCACTTAGTAAATTATCCCCAAAGTGTTTCACAAGATTCAAGGGTCACCACACCAAACCTCACTTTTCCTAAAATGTTTCAAGTCATACTCTATATACACTGAACACATTAACAATGATATCTTCCTTGTGAACCCATGGTTAGTTCATAATCTCTTATAGAGACCTCATCTCACATGTCATTCATGCCTTTATGCTTCCAGTTCTTGTGATATCCTATACCCAGTCATATAGTTGAACAGATTATTCTATGATGGGCATACATCACATCTTCAAGGGTATACACACTCTTCCTCTTCTCACTCAAACAAAAAACTCATACATTTCCACAATCATTTCATAATACGTCGTCCACTAATCCCATCAACAATCATGACCTCATTTGCTCTAGTCCTCAAAATCATAGAGTCATAAACCCTACTATTACAAATTGTAACCACATTATTGTCTAATCAAAAAAGGCTTCTTGGTATGGAATACACACATTCTAAAATGTTCCATACATACTACAATATAATCAAGAGAAAAAAAATTAAATTTCATATTTTATCATATACATACCTTAGGAGTCACATAAATTTATTTACTCAAGAATTGATTCATATTTTTTTCTCAAAAACCACCAACCTACTTGTTTTACATTACAACCAATGTCAAACACCAATATTACATCATAAGGCAATTATTAGGCAACACCAAACCACTTGATATGAAATTCAAACCAAAATTACTCACCTGTTACATGGTGAAATAGATTCCCATTAACATATAACAATGGTGATCCATATTTCAAGTTTCCATATAGTCACAGACACCTAGTATATATTCCATTGTGACTCTATAACACCACATGGTTCCATTATCATGAGACATAACCCATCCATCCTAGTCACTCATGCCTAATAACATAGATGGACATTCTTACTACAATTGAAATTCATCTAAAAAAATCATCTCACAAAATTCATTCACTCCAATAATCCTATGGAATCTCACTAATTCCAATGCCACATATGTGATTAGAAAACAATCATTTTCATTTCAAAAAAAAGCACTTACTCACACTCTACCCATTCAATATTCAATCATTTCAAATCACCCGACCTGGAGGTTCTGGCATCCAATCGACCTTACACATTAAAAATATGGGAAAACTCATAATATCAAGGCTAGGAATTTAAATCCATAACACACAAGTTATCCACATTCCTATTCAAATTATTTATTAGAATTTCCATTCATAAACCCCAACGTAAAACATATAGTGTGCTTATCATTTATAATACATCAAAAATTCTTGGATAAACTCTATGTTGGGATATCCTCATATATCATATATATCCCCAGTAATAGAAGGATAATGTATTGATCAATAGTCAGAGTCCATAACACCACTCATCCAGGTTTATCATGACCCTACAAATAACAATACACTTAATTCATGAAAATTACCAACTCCATGGTTATCCTCATAACATATTCGTATACAAGATAGAAAAAATATAGTTAGAGAAAATGAACCTCACTGCTCTTCTCTATCCCAACAACATATGTTTATTAAAAAATAATTTTGGTATAGTCTAACCAAACCACTATTGGGTTAAGCATAATCATATAAGGGTAAGGAACATTCATGCTATATCCATGCTCTCAATGCCTCTGTTCAACCAAATTCACAGCATGCTTAACATCCAACTATCCTATAAACCTCCCCTGAAAAAGGGATCACAAAATGGGATATATATATATATTTCTCTATATCCTCATTTACCGATTATCATGATTAGTTCATACACACGATTACACTCATTATAATTTTTTTCTTTTAAAATTATCAATATAAAAATTTAGGGAATGTAATAACAGCCATACACCCTTCTATTTTCAACATATCATAACATAAGTAAATCAATTATTAGGATATCTCACTAGATCCATGTACCCATATATTAGGTTAACATCATATATAAATAAGTTAATTTTTTTATACATAGGATCCATTCATCACAATTTCAAATAGTTTAAACAAAAATTTCATAAATATGGACCGGTTAAATGAAATTTCATTGTCATGTTAAAGAGGAAAACCATTTATAATTTTTAATCATATTTGTAAAACTAATTCCATATAATAATAAATTTATGATATACAGTAATACACTTTTACCCATTTACATTACTTAGAACATTCAAAATTTATGATAAATAAAATTAATTTTTAAATTTATCTTAAATTTGAATACAAATTATTAAATATAACTAGAATTTTTTTAGTTGAAACCATATAATAATCGACAAAATTAATTTCATAACATGTTTTTTATTATATAATAATACATGTTATGTCAAATTACACAATAATTATATATGTAAATTTCTATATAAATTATTGAAGAAACTTTAAATAACAAACCATATGTCATAATCCAAAAAACCATTTAATTGATTAGATGAACTCATGAAAATGATATGTTATTCCTACATGATGGTTATGATTCATATACATATGTGTTAATTTTGTTCCATGAATGTGGGAAAATTCAGTTAAAAAACAAATCTCATAGTCATATGTATAACTTAATGTGACATAAGTGAATATAAAAAATGAAATGTTTCCACATTAATCTCATCCCTATAAACATAGAATTCCCCATTATGTGAAATGTAAAATCTCAAACATTATTTCAATAATATGTTCTAATGACACTCTAACACTATTCTACCTGAAGAAAATTTTCATTAAAAATAATGGGAAATAATAAAAATCTATAACATCGTTCTATTGATCCATGACCATTATGTGGTTTCGAAATCATTGTGGACTCGACATGACCCAAGGGACACCTACCCAAATGCTATAGTCATAAAAATAGCACCATGTTTCTATGGTGGATATATGGGGAGACTATAATGACATATGAGAGTGAAAAAAATTGTTCAAATAAATGAAATCGTATACATCTAAATAGTAAAAAAAATATACTCCATGAAAAGTATCATGAAATCTAGCATAACCCATTATATATCAAAATGATACTATATATATTTCAATAAATTCATACATCCACAAGAGGAAATATACATCATTACTGAAAAAAATGAAAAACCTGGAAACACCCCCCCCCCCCAAAGTGGTACTAAGTCCAATACAATTCTTAAATTCACATGTTTCACCATAGATGTTCATGTAATGTACCAATCATATGGTTCATTTACATTCATTTCCCAATATACTAGGGAGAAAAACAGTGGGCAAAATAGTGTGTCGGCTTGAATTAGTTTTCCACCCCCAAAACACCAATATTCATATGTAATATCAACAATTTATTGAATGAATATATCAATTAGAAATAAATAATATCATAATTAAAATAATTAAATCATCATTGATCATTGTGATTTATAGTGTCACTGAATACCACTTATGTCTATATTAGTACAAGTCTAGTGTAGTTTCCCTTAAAAAAAATTATGGAACTACTATATCCACATGATGAATCCCAAGAATCTACAATAAGTAATCATATTGTGTACAAGGATCAAATACAAGGCATCCAAATTCAATATTCATAAAAAATTAGGGGGGTACCTAGGAAACTTAGTTCCATAAGTAACAATGCATATAAATAGGACACCCCCACATATCTTTAAATGATAATTCCCAACAAGTGGAATGTAATTTCACTAGGTCATTTTATATCATATGTACCAATGAGTCTACGGAGGGGATTTTGCATGGAGAAACAAGTTATTAGTATAAATGATTTAATGGAGGATTTTCTCATGTATCTTCATATCATTACACCTGAGGAGTTCATGGGATATTTTCCAAAGGCAAACAAACTATATGCCACAATGAGATGAAGGGGGGATTCTCCAAGGCACTATAAATCATTATTTAAATGATTCTAAGGGAATTATTCTAAGAAACCAAAAATCATAAGAATTAATGACTCTACAGGGATTTCCAAAAAAAATTAATAAATCACAATGAGGACAGGGTGGATCTCCCCAAGGCACAACATAGCTTATTTCAATCCACTATATAGAATAAACATTTATTTATAAATTAATTTAACTTAATTATTCACATATCATTAGATAATTATGGTACTAGATCTTCGTGTTCCCCCAAGGAATCCCCAGCCAGTCACACATGGTCTTTTATATGTCCAAGGAACCCCTTGGATCTCCCATTTAATTACCCAGATTATGTATTAATACAAGTGCACCTCAAGTGGGTTTTCATTCGATTTCTACTGGCTAATGGACTATTCATATCCCATTGAGACTTTCTTGTTTTTGATTTTTTATCACATTATATTTTTCTATTAATTTTATATTGGTTTTTGGTATGTTAACCACACCACACATCATACACATAAAAATCAGAATGGGACATTTGAGGGAAACTATAAGGCCCCAGCCATAAAACCTTACTCAATCTTGAGTCATTACAAGATTACACATTGAGGATCTTTTCAGGTTTAGAGTTTTAGAGAATTAGATCATAAAACTTGCATTACATTCCAACATTTAAAAAAAGTGGTTACATAAAATATAGTATTCATTTTTCCCATAAATGGAACCATATTTAAAATAAAACATGGATTCTTTCTTGACACTTCCTTGACACTATCATCATATCATGTACCCTTCCCTTGACTTGTGAAAAACATTTCCAAAACATGGGATGAGCATAAAAAGCTCAGTAAGGGATATAAAAATATGGAAAGGAAACATGAGTACATGTATACAAAATAATGAAATCATACATTACCCACAAAACATAATCACTTTAACATACCTCATAAAATCATGAATAAATCATAGAAATCATAAGACATAAAGGTAACTTGAGGCATTCATAACATTCTTACGTAGGGAGTTACCCTCTTGGTTATGTTTGGAATACCCATCACAGTATATTCCATGAATCTCTTCAGAAAAACCTTAACATTTAACCTCCTCGCGTTACCCAATGCATTGGAGACCCATATCGGGCTCACCCGCCCTTAGTTTATCACGGAACCACCCATCTTCATAATAATTCCCAAGAACCATAAAATAATCGTATCACATAAAACATGCATAAAGGAAACATAACATTTCCACTTTTCAATCACAATATATCAATACAACACATTGATATAAAAACATTATGCAAACCATTTTCAATACCAAAATAAAATAGAAGTAAAACATGGCATTTATTTTTCTTTTAAAAAAAGTTATGGCTTGTAGAGGAAGCCAAAACTCAAATAATGGTCACGGCGGTGGAGAAGTCGTTGTCACCGCATACATACGACAAAAACATTCCCTTTTGTCGTTTAGTAAAACGATTTGAATAAAAAATATTCCATTAGGATAAAGGTAAAAGTCAAAGGGGTTTATACACCGTATAAAAGAAGGGTGTGTATAAAACAAAATATGCCTCAATGAAAGAAGATTGAGACGAAGTCCCATATAATGACGGTATCCTTGGATTAAAGATAAATCAATTACATAATTATGTGTGACAAAATAATACACCAAATATAAGTGGATATTAATTGTAAAACAATCAGAGGTTATTCACACATATTCATAAAACGACATATTCAAGGAGTACAAGCTTATACCAAAGAATCAAAATTGGGTTAAGAAGTTCCCTTGCAAAAATTTGACAGCCTAACGGCGTCACTAAAAAATTCAGAAAATGAGTTGATGAGAGATAAAAAGGGTATCTCATCACTTGGACATAAAATTTAAATAACTAAGGATATAGAAGAACATATACCAATATGATGTTATGTGAATTAAAAGACATAACAAAATAATTCATTTAAAAAGCGGAGGGTGACAGGTTCCTTTACAGACATGGGTATCTTTCGAAACATACACCGCGTGAAAGAAGGACAATACAACATTGATGTAAATACTCATAAAAGAAAGTATATTATAGAATGAGTAAAATAATGGTCAGTACATACACCACTCAATGGAAATTGTGACAAATGTATCATAAATCTCACGGGAATAAAAGTGAGATGAAAAATCCCTTACGAAAACTCGTCAGCCTAACGGCGCTAGTTAAAAATTCCAAAAATGGATTGATGAGATCAAATAGGGTTTCTCATCATATTAAAATAAAATGTACAGAAATAGGAATATAAAAAAAATCCCTCATAATAACAAAGAAGATCTTAAAAGAAGTGACATAAAGGAGAGTACTTAAAAAGAAAGAATGAAGTAGGATCTCATACGAAAATTTGTCAGCCTAACGGCGCCACTCAAAACTTCAAAAATGGATTGATGAGAGAGAATAGGGTCTCTCATCATATGAACATAAAAATTACAGTAATATTAATATAAAAGAAAATCCCAATCACAAGAAATATGAGCTTAAAATGAATGACATAAAAGAGTGTACTTAAAAAGAAAGAGAGGAGTATGATCCCTTACCTCGGGTCCGACTTGACTCGATCGTTCTTTAACGTCCTGAATAATAAACTTGAGTTAATTTATACTTCCTTAAGAAACCTTTTCAAGTTAATTATTCTTTTTATATCACTTATTTTCATGTTATAAACATTATGTAATCATTTATGATAATAATGTTTGTTTTGTCGATATTTGGTTCCTAAGTCGAAAGTGGACTTCTTACAATTACATGTTGTTCGTGTGGTCAAAGGATTATTATATCCAGAATTATATTCATGATTTTAATATCATATATATAATATATATCCAGAACATACATGTATTTATAATATTAAATTATCATTAAGAGGTAAGAAATGAAATGGACTGTTCATGGAGACGGTAAGCCGTACGTACGCATGAACGCTACTTTCATTTCTATGTCATATTAATGGAATTAAAACTAAATGATAAGTATTTATATTTTAATTCCATAATAATATTCATAATTTATATGTAACATACATCATATATAATAACTTTAAATACATCCATTATACATCCCACATATGGCATTAACGAATCAAATCACTTTGAGGGGGTTGTAGTCCGCACTTCCTAAAATGAAATTATCATGTTTACCCACTATGGAAACCATAAAGGAATGACACAGAAGAAAAATAAAGAATCTTAAGTTAAACATAAAAAATATATATATCATATATAAATATAGTGACATCTTAATGGCCACCTTTTAAGGTGTTATATTAGTGTTGAACAATCATCGTTTCATGAGACAGGAATTCACCATCCACAGAAATAGTATGTTCTTTAACCATTTGATGTAGGTGTGTGTAAGTGTAGCCCGAATGCATCATATAAAAACATCCTAGTATATTGAAGATACTGTGGTTGTTACAAAGGAAATGAATAAAAAGATTTTAGGGGGTTGGAGAAGAAAAATAAAACAAAATGACTCAAGTGAAGACATTACCTTAAAATCGGGTAACTCCCATTGGTTTGAGCTCAAAGGCTTCCATGGGAAGACTTCTGACCAATGTGAGGATTATAAGAGTTATAGAGGAATGTGGAGAGACAAAATGTACAGGGTTTGGTTGATCCAGAGGCTTTGAAAGTGTGGGTAAAGTGTTAGAGGTGGGGGCCTTTTATAAGAGGAGAAGAGGGGAACTCTTGCAAAGTAAAGAAATGGTACTTTATTATAGAATGATTTTCGGATTTTAATGGTCCCACATTGATGTGTTTTGAGGATAAGGTGACAAGGGTTCGAAATAAACCCCTCCAATAGTAAAAAATATGACCTGTATAACCCTATTTAAAATTTTTTTTAGTAAAACAACTCATGTTTGTGTCATTTTAATTTTAACATTAAATAAAAATGTATTTATGTCATTTTCCAACCAAAGTGGCTCCAAGGGTTCCCCAAGTTGACCCATGTATTTTCTTGGTCGGCCATGACTCATACAATGAGGGTAGGACATGTTTCTAGGTCATTTCATATTATTAAAACATTATTTTTACCTTAAAGTACACTAATTACCTCTAATCGCGATTAAAAACTTAATAAGTTACTATTGACCAAAAAATTATTTAAACCCCATTGAACCACATTTTACATTATAATTAAAAAAATGTATGTAGGATTTTTGAAATTCAAAACACAAAGGTGGAAAATTTTCATTTAAACGGAAAATCAGTTTTTATAAGTACTACTTAGTGGTTTCACTATTCGTCAAAAATTGATGTTTTTCAGAAAATTACTAAAAATTCACCCTAGGATATATTTAATATTCAGAATTCAAAAATGATGTTTATTTTAAAAAATTCAAAACATATAACTTGTATTAATTAATTTAATAATTAATTCCCGCTGTCAAAACAAATAGCGTGTTTTTAATAAACATTATCTATTAAAAGATTGACACTAGTTTAAGTGCAATTTCAAAGTGAAATTAATTATAATGACCACCATTGGATTTAATGGTAAAAATATATTCTAATTTCACTTTAAACCCAATTTAAAAGATAATATAATAATATAAATAAATTAGATTAAAAATATGTTTTGAATTAAAATACAACATATTTCACTACTCATTAAAAAATGTACTTTATCGGAAAAATACCAAAAATTTACACAAAGTAAATTTTGATGTCTTGATTCTAAAGAATAATATTATTTTGTCAAATATAACACATAAAATTATCAAAAAGTGGATTTAAAAGAGGTTCTCCATCAAAAGGCGGTTAATCGACCTTTAAAAGAATATTAGAATGTTTACGCTTAAAATTGGATTCATTCACATTTTTAATCCGCTAACTATTATTGTAAAAAGAAAAAATATATGACAAACATATATAATCATTTTGTAGTTAGTTCTATTCATTCCCAACATCACAATAGCAAGGCGTTAACTACCATTTAAAATAATATTATTTTATTATTAGAGTGGAACGTATGATTTCAAAAGAACTCATTGTTGCGTATTGGGTAAGCCATCAAGCATAGCGTTCCCTTTAAATTAATATTAATATTTTATTGACAAATATGGATAAATATAAAAATTTCATATTCTTTATTTACCTGGGGTGTTACAAAAACCATCAAACCATATAACTTACAATCAAATATTTACCTACATTTTTATCATCTTTTGATATGACATAAACTGGAATAAATCAAAAAAATAAGAAGAAAACATTATAAATTTAGTATGATGGACATAAATTTTTTTACCTTTATTAAAAGAAAAATAAACATTGAAATAGTGGATAAATAATGATAGCCTTACTAATATATTTCAATTATAAATTAAGGTGTGGGATTTTTTTAATGAAGGGTAAGAACACTTAATATAAAGGGAAGAATTAGAAGGGGACTGAGAGACATTGATATACTCACCAAGAGGAACCCCTTAATTTAATTTAATAAAATTCATGCTGGTTAATGTTAATAAAAATAAAAAAGGCACACAATATGAATTCATATTATTTCAAAATGTTTCAAAGCAAGAAATTTTTTGGTATGGGTATCCTACCCTCAACCTCTATTATTCATAACATGAAATAATATTTCATCCTTTTATTGGATTCAGCCAACAATTTTTCAATTACAGGATTAGTCGGTATCCTTGATAACATTTTTGGGCCACTCCCATATAACTGATTAAAATACACTCATTTTGGAAAAAATTAAAAGGCTTCATACATCAAAATAGATATATCTTTTACAATCAATATATAACATTAAAAATGAAGTATATTAAATTTATTTATATATTTATTTATTATATAAATTTGACTACTAGGCCTTCAAACCATTAAGGGTGCGGTAATGCAGGCAATATGTGAGAATGAAGTGATTTAGGCCATCAGTGTATAACCACATATGTACAGATAAATGCAGGGACTTTGGGTTATTAGACAAAGGGGTCATTAGGTCATCCAATGTTGGGATTATATACCATGTACTAAAACGACTATTTGGACATATATATATATATATTTGTAAGAAATGGATCAATGGGTTGGATATACTAGGGGGGATATGACCTACCCATCTAGCTAGTTCTGGTGTGGTGTCTGTATGTTGTGTTGTAATTTTACCCCAGGCACCTAATATATATATATATATATATATAATTATATATTTATATATGATCTTATTAATTTATATAACTGTAAAAAATAATAATTATATATATATATATGAAATTTATGTAAATATATATTATTATATAAATCATATTTAAGAACATATAAATATATAGTTAAAAATATATTATACATGGTAATCATTATCATTTCTTTTTACCACTGATAAAGGTTTCCACTATTCATCACTTTTTTATTAATTATAAGTGTCAATACATATTTTTCATGATTCTGTTGTAGTTTATGTTTTCGTGAATACCGGTTATGGTTCACTAAAGGTGGTATCTAGTGGTTTTTAGTATCTTAACATTCACATCTTCCAAAATGTGTCTCCCATGTCATGAAAAGGGTTTTCGTTAAATCCATTTGAAATCACTATTTCTCAAAAATTTACAAGTTAGTGATAAAATAATTAGGAATAAAAATTATAATTTTTCAGATTTTGGATTCAGTGGGAGGGGGATCTAATAATTGAAAGTATAATAAATAAAACATATGGCCATGTAACAAAGGAGGAAGTAGAATTAATGATGAAGAATGGATATGAAAATGGAGATAAAGATACCATGTGATGAAGGAGTTCCATAATTATAGTGGGGATTAAAGACCTGATGAATATTTCCATTATATATTTTTGGTTTATTTTGGTTTATTTTGGTGTATTTGTGTCCTTTTCTATTGGAAATGGCTATAGTAAGTTAGATCAAGATAGGTTATAAAGTTCTTCTCATTATTATTTCATTATTTAACATATTATTTTCTTTAATTTATAATTTTAAGCACATATTCATTAGGGATATAAGATAAAGTTATCTGAAGTTATTTAAAAAATATCTGGTGATTTGTTTTGTGCTCACTAATTTATTATTTTGATAATATGTAATTATTTATTTTCAATTGGACATTATCTTAATTAAACACATATTCAGTAAATTACTAGTTTAATGATTTTATGTGACTTAATTAAAACATTCCATTTAGATTGATTTCTTAAATGATGATCTTGAGTACATTATATTTCCTCACATGTGATTCTCATGATGCATTCACAATGACATTTTTATTATATAAAAAAATAGAATCACAATTCCCAGTATATTTTCTATCCTAATTCATCCAATTTTGGTGAATATATTCATTAATTTTATTATATCATTAATTTCTATACATGAATTACGAAAATCATTAATTTATAAACAATAATTTTCATTCATTATTTAATTATTATTCTTAAAAATATATTTCTTACAAATTGTGTTAGACTCAACATATGAAAATAATTATCAAATTATAATTGATTTGGGTCCATACCATTTATTAGAAAGAGAGAGATATTAATTAATGGTGATTTTTCACTACATTAATAGATGATTATATATCAACATTAACATAGTGTTAATTCTGAATATTAATGTATGGAAAAAATAATGTTACTCACAATAATTTGATATATAGAATTCGTGCATATATAAATGGATACATTCAAATATATTGAGTGTGACTCATGTGTGATGACATGGCATGACAAAAGATATGGTGGTTCCTCTTATGAGGAATCCAACAGGGAGCACCAAAATTAATGAAGTAACTATATCCGAATATTGAGTTAGAGACATAGATGGTTGAGTTGTGGAATGATTGAAATAGAAAATGAAATCATTTTAAATTTCTAGGGGCATGTCATCTGATGGATTAGGTCATTTTTTGAATAACTGTAATTATTTTAACCATAATTATTTTCTCCTCATTGAATGAATTTAGTGATATTGTTTTCCCAAGGATGTTTGATGAATGTTTTAAAAATATAACCTTCTTGTGAATTATTTTGTACATGTTGATTTATTGTGAGTGTATATGGTGGTAACTTGTTCAGTGGTCTGAATTATATCCTTGTAGGGACTAAGAGTAGAGGATGGGTTAACCTAGTGAGATTAATAGTTTTTATAGACATCCCAGTTCTAGACACTGAATACATGGTGAGTTTTAGAGAAATATTTCACATTCATTGTTTCCCATGGTTCTGATGTTTCTGATGGATTCATCGAAAGGATTCCATGATCCTAAAAAAATATTATAGTGTGGTTATTGTTGATGGTGAATTGGATTATTTCCAGACATCTAGATGTGTAAATTAATTAAGTAATAAATTTTTGTAAATAGAATATAGCATCGGTATCATTGGTGATTTCAAATTATTGAAATTACCCTTGAACAGATTAGGTCTTGAATAGTTATTCAATGATGAATATAGTCATCTTTTTGTTGGATTAATGATTAGTTACTATGGTTAATAGTTCAATATGGTTTTGGGAATAATGTCACTGAAATATAGAATTTGTATTCCTGTTGTTTCTATTATATCAAAAATCATCCTTGTTTTATGTGAAAAGCGGTGTGTTGCAATCAATATGTGGAATTGGAAGCAGGGTTGAAGGCAGGTATAATTTGAAAAATTGTGAATTCTTCCAAAATTATGGAACCATTATATTAATTAAATCAGTGATATTTCTCAAGGGTTATTCTAGAAATAAATTTTAGGAGATATATAACTCAGTTTTTTGAAAGGTGACACTAGATTACGCCTTCTGTTTTTGGTTGAATTCAATGGATGTTTCAACAAGTACCTCTATTATACATGATATTGTTTTTGAGCAACATAAATTTAAACTATTAAATTAGAAGAAATTATATTTTTCTGGATCAGTAGTGAAATGGAAGGTCCTTTTGTGGTGAAGCTAGGATCTTGATGAGTTGAAAACATGCTAGAAGTAGTGGGAGAAAAGGACCATGTTGAAATGGTTACACTAATGGATGTTTTAGTGGGAGTTAATCATGATGATAAAATCATATTTTCATTAAGCTATGTTTGTTGTATGGAGGTGGGATCCAATGGTGTTGTTGGATTTTGATGTACTAGATATGATATGGATGGTGTGGAAGCTTAATGGTAGAGTCATCAGAAACATTTATGGATGATATAGTGAGGCCATGGACATGTAATAAGACACACATTGTTGATGGTAATTTGAATTACATATGTGTATGAAAACACATTCTTGATTTCTCTCAATAAATATTCGATGGAGTTATACAAATGAGATTCATGGAGTTAGTGGACTGGTAGAATCATTATTTTAAAAGATTAACGATGAACTACACAGGTGGTATCCTAGATGATTGAATCAACATAAGGTGGATAACTATGTGGTCAATATAGAATATGTTTTAATTAATTCTAGATTATGGTCGACATTGGTTTGATAATGAGAATATTATTTAGGTGTGATATTTGTTTACTTAACATTGTAATCAGTTATCACGTCGAAATGTATATGGATTGAACTCATTTATTGGAGTGATAAATTATGTAATGGATAAATTATTCAAAACATTAACATATGTGTTTCACCAAACATTATTTTAGATTTAATTCTCAACATAATTGGATGGAAAAAATAATATTGTATTAATTAATTGGATATATAGAAATAGAATATATATAAATGGATGTGGTGACATTTTTTGACTACCACTATTAAGAACATATTGGGACCTAAAAATGATTTGGTGGATTCCCTGGTGAGGATTTTATCTTTGGCATACAAAAAATGAAATAGGTAACTCAGCTAGTGGTCGATATCATGATCTAGAAGGGTAATGACATGAAATAGGGAATCAATATATATGTAATGATTAGACAACATCAGTGTAACGTCTTATAGGGTAATAGGTGGAGTTTTGGATGATTTTTTTCTTCTAATAGAATTTTCTTCCCCCATTGAATGAACATAGTTATATTTTTATCCTAAGAATTTAGGATGAATTTCTGAACCACTATATCTTATTTTTAATTATTTTTTACATTTTACTAACAGTTTTTTATTGACGAGATCTAGTAATTTACTCTAAATTAATACCTTGAGAATATAAGAACCAAGTGATGGGGTTACTCAATTTGGTGATTAATGTTAATATACATCCTAATTTTACAAACTGATGTTGTATAGGATATTCAAAATTAATTTTTCTTGTTTAATTTTTTCTAAAGAATTTCAATTTCTTGTGGATTCATCTGAAGGATCACTATATCCTCAAAACATGATATCATAGGGATATTGTATTTCATGGTTGAATGGTATGGTTGTAGAGTGTGTGGAGAAGTATATAAATACAGACTCAATGGATATTAAAAAATGATAGTTTCAATACAAGAGGTGTTTCTAGAATATTGAATGTACTCTTGTCCAAATTAGGTATAGAGGTTCATTTAATTGATGGTGATACCCAAATATTAGTTAGAAGACATTTGGGTTCCATGGGTCAAGAGGTACACCTTGGTTCTGGAATAATCTCACTATATGACAGTGGTAGCATTGATTGAGATGTCAGAATATTGAAATTTTTTATGTCTCGAGGTTTCATGCAGCATGATCCATTCATTGGGATGAATTTAAAACATGGATGAAGGATATTGAATTTTTAATCACGGTGAATTCATATAATATTAAAAAATTATATGGTAAATTCCATGAAGAAAAACATCCAAGTATTGTTGTAGATGTTAAACATAGGTGATAGATTAATCAGATTTACGTAAGGTAATATGAGTTGAATCGATCAATTTTTAGTTTATGATTATCAATGTTTGGTTGGTACTACTATGCAGCATGAAATTACAGATGAAAAAGTAATATTTAAACATTAGATTCTATGTAAATGATTCTTTTGAGTATCAGAAGTGGAACAAAAGGACCTTCAAGAGAATGTTGGGATGTCAAAGAGTAGAAACCACACTACAAGTAGTGCGATCATAGGAACCCATTTCCATGGTTTCACTAAAGTATGTTCTATTTGGATATCATCATGTCGATGACATCAGACTTTTTAAAAGATATGATCAATAAATGGAGTATGGTTTTGATGATTTCATAGGATATTGTTTCCCCAAAAAGAATTAGAATGGTATAAAATCATTATAATGGAGCCTTTATTTTCATGGTATTTTGATAGAGCACGACCATGGACATAGTTCACAACCTTTACAGTTTATGGATATTTCAACATATTCTGAGGATGAGAATGAATTATTGATTTCATTGGAGAAGCTTATTATGGAATCATTCATTTGAGTTTCACAGAATCAATGGAATGATCATATCATGGTTATATAGTATATTGGAGGCACTATATCCATGCGAGCCAAGAAAATTAATGTAACATGGAGTAAAGATTCATGTGAGAGTTATATAATTATCGTGAAATGAATCTATATCATTTTTGAAACTGGTGTTACCATCACAGTATTCATTGAGTCAAATATAATTGGAATCAACATACTAATGAAATTATCATTTCAACATTGATTGGGGACTAGCCTTGTTTTGGGATAGACAAAAATTATTTAATTGTGATATTTCCTTAAATATTAGTAAAAAAATTCTCAAAATTAATATTGTTAATTATCAACATTAATGATTATAAAAATTAATATTTATGACATTAAATAGATATATGTAAATTTTTTTATATAAATGGATTAGTTTAACGTTTTTAGTATAAATTATGAGCACTAATAAGGCTAAACAATGTAACTAGGGGTTCCCCTTCTAGGGAATCCAAACCAAGAACACAAAATGTCCCAGAGGAACTGGATCCAAAGGTAGAAATCAAGGCTAAGATAAGTGGAGCTCAAAAAGAGGTACACATAATATGCAATTACTAGAATCGTATTTTATAAATTATGGGCTTTGATGGAAAACACATTACTTCAATTGTTATGGTAATTTATCACATCATGTTCAACACCTTTGATATCAAGGCTAAATTGTGCGGTTTATTGGAATTTATCTTAAACCTAGAATTGTGAGGATCCAAGATTGGGGCCCCCTCTTTCATCCAATGTGATCGAGGTCCGCTATTACACAATATTTTTATAGAATATATTGAATTAGAGAGTTCTTTTGGCACCGAATTTTTTTTTGGGAAATTGAATCGGTTATTGTAAATCCAATTAAATTTGATAGTGAGTCCCATCATGCATCGTATGTATAGTTTTTAAGGATAACATATGAAAAAGAGATTTTATAAATTCATATTGAGTCTGTGAAACTATTTTATTCTAATATTAGAACCACAATATCCATTAAATATTAAAAGACCCCACATTTTTATATGTCTTCTATACATATTGGGAATTTTATAGAGGAATTTCATAGAAAAATGATTTTTTATAAATGAAAGCAATATACTCAATTAATTAACAAATGAAAATTAAAGTTGGTTACTAATAGAGATGATGATAAAAGAAAATATACATCCTTTGGTAAAAATGATTGTGACTTCTATTGTAGATACCTACACAAATATTCATATAGGTAAATATAATGTGTGAAAATGTGTTCTATATGCAAGGGAGGATAAGAAAAAAATGGGTCATGTCATGTTGAATTATTTTGATAAACCTTCTCCATATGTGGATGATTCTATTGGAAGTCCCACTTTATATGCTTATAGTCATGGAGAATATCATCAGGGTCATAAGGTTTGTGTATAACCTCATTTATCATCACGAGGTTGATTCATCACTTGTTAAATAGGTTATTAAAAATGGTGTTGAAACCTGATATAATTAAAAGAATGTTAATATGTTTGGTAATGAAAATAGCAAAATAGATGGTCTGGTTGATCCATCAGTTCATTGAGAGAGGATGGTAAGGGATGAATCATTTAATAACGAAAGAATCCTTTACTATATTTATATTATTAGTGATTATTTTTCGAATTTGGGAAATAGTAAATGTATGAATGCTTCACTTTTCATCCAAATTCAACGTTCAAAGATTGACCTAGAACATTGTACAAGAATCCTAGCATTAGATCCAAGGATTCTTGTGGTAAATATCTATCTAGGACTTCTAAGGTTCCTACTCATATGGAAAAGAATGATTTACCTCCATAAAATACTCCTCAATTAGTTAATCCTTTTCTTGGTGATCAAGTTCGTTAAGGATCAGTTTCTATAGCTGTTAACATGATTCCATCACAAGCTAAATTAATGGGAAGTTATTCTCTAAAATTATATTATATTTTGGAATAAACCGAATCACTTAAATAATAAAAACTCAACTTTTTGGTAATATAGAATGATGGATGAGAAAATAAGAAGAGGATTTTACACCTTATATATGGTTTTGAAAAATAAACCAATATTATAAATATTTATATAGAGGTAATAAAATTTATCACTACCCCAATGGATGGGGAATCACCATTAGTGAGAAAAATGGAAGCTCAAGAGGCATATAATGAAGACCCTTCTTCAAAATTGAAATATGGGAATACACTCATAAAAAACATAAATAGATCTAAAGACCATGATGATTGAAATGATCCTCATATGAGAGATACATCTAAAAAATATATAAAGGATCATGTTTATCTAAAATATTATATTGTGCAAGATAAAGAAAAAGAAACCTATGTTGATGTGACTGAAAATACAGATGAAAAATTCTAAAACAAGCCTTCCCGATATATGATAGTTTATCTCCCAATATTTCAATGCGGCTATAGATGTTGGGGAAATGGTAAGAGAAAAGGTGATTTAAAAATTTAATTAATTTATTATGTTCAGTTAGAGTTGTTGTGGTACTCTTCTTTGCATGATTGATGGTGGCATACGTTCTATATGTTTGGAAAATTCAATCTATTTGTATCCATTGCACATTAATTTTCATTTACAAATTTTTAGACTAACAATTATAAGTTTCTAAGCCTCATAGATTAAAATAAATCCATATTAGAATCATATAATAAAATTAGAATAAAAAAATTACAAAAAATAGATTGATATAAAAATATTATACTGTATGATCATATCAATTCAAAATTTACATAAAAAATATTCACTTGAGGTGATATTTATAATTAATTGAAAATTTAAAATATGATATTCAAAATAAATACTCTTATTGAAGGCACATTATAATGATCAACCTCTATACAAAATATTTTACCTGTAATAAAATTTTTTATTATTTTTGTAATATTATATAAAAAATAAAAAATTTATAACATTAATGTCATATAAAGACCATATTATATAAAATAATACTAAATACTAAATTTTTTAATATATATTGTGAGTTATGCAGTAATTTATTTTATTAATGATTATAGTGTAAATTTTATATTAATTATTAATTATATATTTAATTAATAACAATATTATGAATTATTAATTAAATTTTAAATTTTTAATCTATTTAAATTATATGTTTAGTCTCTAAATTTTTTAATGATATTATCTCTTATTAATTTTCTTAATTATATAAATAATTATAATTTATCATAAAATAAAATGAAATTTTATATTTAAAATGTGATTTTGAGTCATAATGTGAAGGTCGTGTGTCTAATTTATACACAATCAATTCCAAAATGTTATAAATGATTTTTTGATCATTATTCTATTCATTGAAAACAATCTGAGCTATTTTACTCACTTTTGACCATGTGTTGTGAGTTTTATATTAAAAATAAAATTTTATCATGATAACATGCACCTAAAGTCATATCAGCCACATCATATGTTAGATTGATGTGTCGTAAATTTCTACACAATAAAAATGAATTATGAATCATTTTCATAATGAATGAAAACAGTCAGATCTTTTATACACATTATTGCTAATTTGAAATATTTTTTAAACTAAAATGACAATTTTATAAATAAGACACAAAATTCGATTCATTCCCATAAAATTATGTGTTAGATTGACATGTGGTTAGTCTTTATACATAATATATGAATTATGGAACACATTCTTAAGGTATACAAAAATATGAGGCCTTTTTCTTGGGTCTTCCCATGTGACATGTGTTTTAAACTAAAATTACACATAAATATTAAAAACAGACCCATTGAGTCATACTGAACACATCATGTGTCTTATTTTTTTGCAGACAATTCATGCACATAATAAGATTATAAATCCTTTTAAAAATTATTGAAAAAAATATGAGGTCATTTTTTCATTTTGGACTATGTGACACATGTTTTAGACTAAATTTACACTTTCATATTGAAATCACATGCTTTGAGTCATCCCGACCACATTTTTCATTGGATTAACCTGCAGTTTAATAATATATGTATAAATTCAATTATGGATCATTCTACTATCATTTAGAAACAATTAATTTTTATAATTTTGGAAATGTTAAGCATATTTTAAACTAAAATGAAACATTTTTATTAACAACATACACTTTTATTCATACCATCCACATCATGTGTCATATCGATCTGTGGTCGATTCGTACACATCAAAAACGAATGATGGATTTTTTTAACTATTTAAAAACAATATACGTTAGTTGTTTATTTTTCTATTACACATTTCTCATTTACAAATAAATGACAATTTTATATTGAAAACATTACAATTAATTCTTACCAACCACATTGTGAGTTAGATAGATCTGTGATTGATTCGTACACATAAAATATGAAATATGGATCATTTTCATATTTTTTAAAAATTATACAATCTCATTTTCTCTGTTTTTCCATGTGATATGACCTTTAAAATAAAATAGCATTTTAAATTAAAAAAAACACTTTGAGTCATACTGACCACATGATATGTAGAATTGACACTATATAAATTCTTATGCATCTCAAATGAATTATGTATAGTTTTCCTAAATTTTGGAAATGATTAAATATTGTTTTATTGTTCATTACCATGTAACGTTCATTTTAAACTAAAATAGAACATTTATATTGAAAAAATTCACATTTAGTCAAACCAACCGCATAATGTGTTTGATTGACAAATGATAAATTCATAAACATCATAAATGTGTTATGGGATTTTTCAATGGTTTAAAATAATCTATTCTTATTATCTTAGTTTTGGAAGTATGACATGTGTGTTAATCTAAAAAGACCATTTTATATTTAAACCATAAACATTGTGTCATACTAGCCCTATCATGTGATGAATTTTGTTGATATAAATAAGTAAATTACATAAATTAAATATCTATTATTTTAATAATGTTTCAAAATAATGATCCCAGTTAACCATTTTTGTCTCTCTAACATTTATTTAACACTAAAATGACTGTTGGGAACATCAAACATGAGTCATATTGATCAAATTGTTAACGAAGTATATATGAATTACATTTATACACATAAAATTATAATGGTTCATCATCATAAGTTTTAAAAATAATATGATATAAATTTTTCAGTTTGGGATACGTGACTAGCATTTTAACCAAAAATGACACTTTTAAATTGAATACACCCACATTAAGTCATATCAACTGCATAATATGTCGGGTTTACAAGTGGTCAATAAATTCAAAAAACAAAATTTTTATGGATTGTTTCATAATGAATCAAATAAATATGATCTAATTTTGTATGTTTTGTATTTGTGAGATTTTTCAAATCTAAAATTGTACTTTTAATGTAAAATCCTGAACATTGAATCATATAGAATACATATTTTATTAGATTTACATGATTTAATTTCCAAAATGAAAAAAATAGTTATATATCATTTTAATAAATTGCCAATTAAACATGGTATAATTTCTTAAGTTATTCATATGTGGGTTTTTTAAACTAAAATTACAATTTTAATGTTAAAATCATGTACTTTGAGTCATGATATCCAAATCACATGTTAGATTGGCATGTGTTAAATTCCTACACAGAAAAAAATAAATAACATTTTCTTTTTGTTTAAAGACATATTAAACTTATTTAATTATTTTTTACCATGTGACACACATATTAACTGAACGTGACACTTTTAAATGGAAACCATTCACTTGGAATAATTTTTTTCTCATTTTAAATAATATTAAATTTCATTTAATTTTTACACATCAAATATGAATTAAGATTTATTTGATAAAGATTCAAGAGAATTCATGTGAATTTACCATTATTTGACTACGTGACATGTTTTTTAGAATAAATGATACATTTAATGTGAAAACACACACATTAATTCATACCATCCACATCATGTTTCAATTTGATATGTAGTCAATTCAAATAGGTCATACCAGATTTATATATAATTTTCCTAATATTTTAAAATAATATGATCATGTTTATTTTGTTTTTATAATGAAATTAATTTTTGAAATAAAATATATTTCTTATATTAATACATCAAATTTTAGTCATATTGACGACATCATGAATAATATTTATTTTTTATTAATTACTATAAGTCAAAAATGAATTTGGGATCATTGTCCTGAAAATTAAATTGTATACTTAGTTTTTAAAATGTGACATGTGTCATAAATTTAAATGAAACATTTATATTGAAAACCTTCACTTTTTTTAATACAAGCCAGATCATATATCATATTTCAATGTGGATTTATAATATATGAAAAAATGTATTATGGATCATTTTATAAAATTTTGAAATCAATATAACCTTATTTAATTATTTTTGATTATGTGAGATGTGTCATAAACTAAATTACCTTGCAGAGATCAACTAACCTCTCAATATTTTCAACTACCAACTCCATTTCAACTTCCATAACTGTTAATTCCTCATTGATGCTTCAATTAATAAATTACTATATGGGTTAGTAATTTGTATTATTCTTTTCTATATCAAAAATTTACATGTATATTGTTGAATAAAATGTGATAGTAAAAGAATTCTTCTTTTTTCATCAATCATGGATGTGGATGTGAGTGTAATAGGGAAAATTTAATTTTTATAATCTCATGAAAAGAAAAAAATACACAAAATGAAGATGATGAGGCTATTATCATGAAAGTTTAGTACCTATGGCTTCTAATATAACATCTAATTTGTGGGTATAAGTACATTTGACCAATTTCCATCTCTCCATTATTTATAATGAAACTTTGAATTATAATATCTCTTGAGCATGATACACTTCAAACATGTTACTATATCTTCCTGAATTTATAAAACATAACCATATATGACACATATCCTTAAGAAATACCTGAAATACTCATTTATTTTTAGATTAATCACTATATAATTTTTTTTCCTCTACCAACTCATCTGAATTCCAAAAATAAGGAAATTAGCGAATTGTTGAAAAAAATCATAGTCTATTTAGGAATGAGAATATAACATTTAGAATCATTAAAAATTATCTAAAAATATTGCTATTAATGTACTCAAATGTGAAGCTGGTAATTGAATTTATTTGAAAGGATAAATTAAAGATGGACTACATCTGTAGAGTCAAGTGGACTGGAATGTATCTGAAATTATTTCCCAAAAAATTGAAGGCTTTTTATCAACATGATATTGTTACTACTCCCAGATGAAACACCCTAATTCCAAACATCAATATTTTTTTCATCAAGAAGAGGAACCATAATTAATGGAGGATCAATAACTCTATAGTATTGATCAATTGTGGAGTAAAATTTTTGGAAGTGTTCAAATACTCTTTTAAGAACAGGATAATGAAATACAAAAAATGTTTAGATGAACATTTCCAATTTAAGATTAGAAAGGAAATATATATAATAGATTATGAATAATATATTAATTTTATTTTATGAAAAATAATATATATGAATTATGATGCTGATGCTCCACACCTCAAATGCATTTCTAAGGTAATATCTAATTATAGGTTGAAAAAATATTATATAATCACCTCAAATTGATATTCGCATATTTTTTGACACTATATACTCTTCCCACTAATCAATAAAAAAATTTACATCTACTATTATGTATGTATATTTTTAGAGATATTTGTAGTATTGAGAAAATATATATAAAGAAATGATTAAAAAATATTCAAAATGAAATAGTAATTAATATTCATAATTACTTTTTCCGAGATGATAGTTTGTTGTTGTTATATAATATACTAAATTAATTTTAAAATGTAATATCAAGAATCCTAATTATTTTTTAGACAATATAGAATAATTTACCAATACATGTAAATTATTTTTAAATTATTATTTATAGTTAACTCTTACTATATATACATTAACCAGTTTCAATTTGGAGAATTCATTAGGCTTTTTGTGTGAAGTCACTAACCATGTTCCATGATTTTTCTGATATTCTTAGATAAACCTATCATAATAAAATTCTTATCAAAATAAAAAATAAATTTTAAAATTTGAAGTTTATCTATAAAATATAAATTTTAGTGCATTAAATATTGAAAATATATATCATTATTGGTTGATTTTTTTTATAAATTCATTCATTGGATCCCAACAATAAACATTTGGGGTATCCAAATTGATTGTGACAAGAATCATGTTTTTATTAGAAAAACTAAAATAAAAAAAAATTAAGTATAGAACTATATATATTTTTAAATATTGTATTATATGTTTTTTCACCTTTGTTGTTGGAATTAGTTGGAGTTTGTCTTCTATTATTTTTTTCATATGCCGTGATTAGTTCAAATTTTAACATTTTAATTTCTCCAAATTCCAAAATTAAATTTTTATATATAATCGATAGATTGAATAATATGATCAAATGTTGTTTATAAATTTTTTCCATTTATATAGTTGTAACATATATTCCTGAAACAAATTTATAGTTATGAATTATAATGAACATATTATATTAGTTTTTGGAAATATAGATAATTAAAATGTACCTCGTGTTTGTATTCAGAACAAAAATTTCATGCCATTAAAACATCATAATATACATTATACTATCTAAGCCATTCATGTCATTAATAGAATATCTAAATATTTATTCTTCATATTCAGTGTAGTATGTATATAAATCTTGGAATAGTGTATATATATGAATTTATATGTTAATATAATTGTTAGTGTAATTGGTTGGGTGATGGTATTCTCGGAAGTTCCTTTTGATATCATGGTTCATCTACTGGATATTTTTTATTTGGCCTTCTATTTCCCATTTTTTTGTTGTTCTATTATAACAATCCTCATTTCATTCCTTTTTCATCAAATGTTAACAGTTTAACTTTTGAAAAATAATTAAGGAAATATATCATGTATCGTTATCGTATTAGATATCCATCCAATGAGTTCCAAATATCATTATTATAACTGGTAACATCTAGATCATCTCACATAATAACAAACTTAGTGCTCCTCCCCGTAACTACCGCAATCCCTTCTCCCATGTGATCTTGTTGGAGTTTTTTATCATGTATCATGTCCTATGGGTTATTGTAAATCATAATGATTGCAATATGGTGATGTGTGGGTTTTTTATAAAAATATATAACATAAAATTTCACCGAATTTAATTTTAGAATTATAATGTTATCTGATATTTTTTTACTCACATTTAGGAAAAATAGTATGAAAAAATTTATTACCTTGAGTAAGAAAGGTATTTGTATGAAATTTCTGGCCTCAATGATAATTTTTTAATGTGTATTTTCATGCACTAATAGTTTTTATAATATTAGTGTTTTTGATCCTTTTAAGTATAATATTATACGAAAAAAAATTGAAAAATAATGTGTTTTAAATCATTCATTTATGCCTTAATTAATTTCATAATCACATATGTATCTTGTTATTTATTTATCTTCAATAAATATATTTGAGGATACCCTCCAAAACCTACACCATTAATGAATCGATATTAATCTAGACATGTCAAATCTATTGAGAGTACTTTTTCTTTAGGTGTATTCAATTTCAATGATTATGTCTAAAATGCGAAAAAAATATGGGAACAAAAATTGATATATTTTTTAAAATTTTTATAAAGAATAACAATTTACAATTATTTTATACATACATATAAATCCCATAGTTCTTATTTGATTTCATTTATTATTTTAAATATTATTTTATATGAGCTTCCATCCCTAGAACAAGTAGTTGGATGGAAGTGGATTTTTATTCCAATTCACCAATTTATATATAATCAATGGAAAAAATGTTATTCCATATCACACAACATATTTAATAGGGATTTAAAAAACAAAAAAAATTATTTTCAAGTATCAAATACCCCATAGTTTCTATATGGTATGTCTTCATTGGGTTTTATTCCATTAAAATTATTTTTATCACTTGTTTTATGTTTAATAAATTAACATTAATTAACAAAAATAAATAAAATAAATAATTTAAGAAAACAAATTTTCAATTACAAGGATCCTAAAATGATTCCCCATCCTAGCCACTGATGAAATATTTCATTGTTTTATTTATAATGTCTGAATAATTTGTTAGTTCTTGGGGGTTTATTTTCCTCTCAGTATCCCTATGATGATGCTTTTCCTTGAGCATCTCGAATGATATATGATCTTTTCGAGTAACCATTATAACAAATTTCATTTAGAAATTATCTAAAACAACAAAAACTCTATAAGGGATAATTAAATTTAAACAAACTTCTCATTATATACATTTTGGTAAAATAGAGAATTTATATCATATCATTACCAAAATATCATCCAACATGGTTTTCTTCACAGTAATAAATACATTGTTCCATGTATCACAATCAATTAGAAGTGGCATTATTATTGTTACCGCAATGTTATTAATGAAAATAGATTTTTTGAGGTAATAATATTGAATATTTTTACTTTTTAAAATATCATATTTTATACTTTTTCTTATTTCCTTGATAAATGTTGTTAATATAGTGTTGTTAAACAGAACGTTTTTAGCCACATGTGGGACCCATAATAAGTCATTATTTATATCATTGATCGTTTGTAATTCCGTGAGATTGGTATCATTATCATGTTTAGAAATCATTATTTTTATTTGTATTTAATCATTTAATTGCGATTACATAAATTTAGTAGAGAACAAATACTATTAAAAAAATATTCATATTTTAAAAATACTCATTAACTTGTTAATTGAACACTCTTTTTTTCATTTTATTTATAAGGGGTTAGACTCCCCTATTAAGTATTAGAATCACCTCTTTGTGGTTGGCTTAAATATACAATACAATATATACATTTTGACCACCATAATTTTTTCTGATCTCCCAATGAAAATTTCATCCTCGATTGAATTCTCATTTAACTATATAGTAAATATAGTTTCCCACATAAAATATTTTCAATTAATATTTGTTGGATCTGGGATATACAATACAGAGACTTATTTTGATTCTACTGTGAATGGTTCATCAGTATACCCTTCCACACAATAATTCACTATCCTGAATCCCAATTCAATGAATTTTGTTACACTTCTATTTTAATCACACTTGTAACAGAATATTGGAACTTGTAATGTTTTATAATCTAACACCAATATTAATTAAATGATTCCAAAGTATGACATGTTAACATAAATAATATTTATATCCTTAAAACCAGATACATGTGTCTCCTCCACAATATGTGAAACTCATTTATCTTGTTTCACACTACATTTAGATTATTCTTTAATATGGAATGTGTAATAATTAATTTCAATACCAGTATAAGGGAAAACATTTACATTTGGTCCCCGGACTATCAATTTAACCTATTTATTAATTGAACATATATATGTAGATAAATACTAATAAATATCATCTAAAAATCAACTTATCAACTATTTATTAAACATATCCTCTATCCATATTTCATCACATTATAGATTAAAAATTTCTAAGAATATCTTTATTGGATTCAATGTATGGGGAAACATCTATAATCTTCGAAAATGTAAATATGAGTCTATTCCCACTCATTATTGGAAATTGTGACAAAATCTCGTCTAGAAATACCTTCACCCATAATTAATCTATTCTGAAGAGAGGTTATGAGAAAAATTCTATCAACATCATAATGGTAATCAGCATAGAATTCAATAGTTTATTCAACAATATATCAATCTACAATACAACCTCGTAGTCGACATAAAATCATCACATACCATTTTAAAATATTCAAATATCATTTAATGGTGTTCATACATCTATAATGTCTAGTACCACATAGTTGTATCTCTTTAAACTATTGTATAATAATGTATATGAAGATGCAAAAATATAAGAGAGGTGAATTATAAGTTAAAAAACATTCATTTTTATATGTACATGTTACATAGATTAATATAATTAAACTAATCATATTCACAAACCCCTTTTATTTTAAACAATAATTATACCAGGCCCTAGTATTGAAGAAAAAAGTATTGTAATCTTTATCATACAATAAGTGTTCCATAATTATAATAGTAATTAATCGAATTCACAGTAAGGGTGATGATAATCAAATTCACAGTGGTTACGTTTATAATATATGAATTACAAAGTAAAAATTCTATTATATAATGTGTATAATCATACATTAAATGAATGGTCATAATCATCGAAATTGAAACTACAATGGAATACATTATAAAACAATTGAATCATAATTAATGTAATTATAATAGAATGAATACAATATAATGATGATTAAAAAAATTAACATCTTATTCCATGAATGTCTATCTTACCCAAACTACAGTAAGACCTTGATACGATTATTGTCTTTAGTATGCCTTCCTATACATAAAAACCCATGATCAAGAAGGTGATCAACACCTCTGGCTTCTTACTCGTGGAAGCCTTCAACCCACAATAGATCATCACATCTATCTTACTATTTATGGAAGTCCACATTTGTAATCATAAGGATCGATGCCACGTGACGCAGAAGAAAAACTCTCAAATAGTTACAACATTATGGAACAAGTTGTCGAAGAATTGTAAACATTAATGTTTTCACAATTATAATATTTGAACATATCTCATATAGAGTCTCAATAATATACCCACTATTTCTCATTATAATGACCTCGTATTTATAGGCCCTCGTCACAATGGACATATTTCTCTCTAATGTTCATATTTTCTCTGTAAATCTAATAGAGACATATACACCAGTAAATCTATAGTCATATTGAAACAAAATGCATCACATCATTTGGATTAGTATATAACACATGACATTGTTTTGATTTAAATCAATTTCTTTCATTACGATATAGTATTTGGGGTACAATAAATCATTAGAAAGAGTCCAATGATTTTTGTTATGAGATTCAGTATGACTTATACCATTAGGAATATATTATCAGTATGAAATAAAGGATAGTGTGTATGATATAGGTCATATTCATTTTGTATTATAGAAATAATATTTGGGCTCATTTCTAAAATCATTGAATGAATTATTTCTATAAAAATTTTGAGTACAATTATATTCATATGTATATAAAAATATATAATGATAGTATATGAAACATAATCCTTAATGAAAATATGATAAAACAATATATTATTTCTCTCTAAAAAAAATTTGATAAAATGTATTTAGAAATTATGAATTTGAGAATGATATTTTTATTTCCAAAAGAAATTTAATTGAAAATTCAACCCGTGAATTTTACATAACAATATCACCTTTTTAGAAAACCAAAAACAAGATGTCTAACATATAAAATTTCAATATAAATCTTATTTAAAAAAGAGATCTTAGAGAATTACTATATTCAGAAGTAACGACTTATACATATCTCCTAGAGTTATTAAACTATTCTAAAAAGGTTGTTTAATATTTCTAACTCCCTATAAGATAGAAAAATACCTATGATTAATATTATAATTTTTTTAAAAAGCACCCCTCCCCTTAGTAAAGTCATTATCCTTTCGATATTTTCATTCTCCCATTATCCCCTATAAAACACATTCCCCCACATTATAATTCATTCTTCCCTTTGTGATTTACATGGAATTGGGATGGACTTCTAATACTTGAATAAGGGCTAGAGATAAAAATATATGAAGAATAAAATAATCTGATAATTTAAAATTAAAGAATGAATATTCATCCAAATTTGTTCAAATATATTCAATGAATCTATAAATAGATGAAAAAAATTTCATTGGTTAAAAAAAATAACATATCAAAACATTCATTTATCATGTTTCAATTTCCCTAGTTAATTAGTGTATGATGGATCTCCTCATCTTGTGGAATAAGTTTCTATCATCTATTATAATATCAAGAGATTCCTTCTGAAACTAAAATATTACATCATGTTCTTCCAATAATTGGTCTCGGGTAAGAATATTTTTTTCATGTGACTTCAACATTTATTCCAGATTATGAATCCTAAATTCCTGGGATTTGATTTTCCGATCCTGAAAATCACCTATATCGGCCAGTAAGACATTTCTGATTTTCAAATCGACTGTCTCATATTTTTTAAAAAAATAAACATTTAAACATTTGATTGAATAAAATTCAGTTTCATTTCAATCTATTATAATTCATTAGACTAATAGTCATCTCAGATTCTATATACTTTAATTTTTCATGTTGTATCACTTTAAAATTTGTTGAATGCAACTGTGACTTCATTCACATGACTTTTAATATCATCAATTTATTCTTTATGATGTTTCATACTAGAATCAGATTTATGAGACCACTAATCATCTTTTCTGCAAGCTATTCTATAGTCATTAGAACATTCATTAAACAGATTAATTATTACATCAAGAATGATTATTCTTTTACATCGATGTTTGATTGAGTCCATTTTTTTGGATATCCGTATCAAATTTTTTTCCCTTCTATCATTTGGAGATATGGAAATTCAATTTAAATTTTATTTTGGGATTGAATAACATACTAATATATTTTCAATGGGAATGTATTTTCGAAAAAGTATATTCATTATAAATATCATGTTATCTAGAATTACATCTAGCATCATTTTTATCTGAAATATAATATCAATCTTCATCGTATATAGTATCTTTCTATTTATTGGTATTGTGTCTGATTGAGACTCTTTTTGTTGATTAGATTCTTTCTCATGCTCACCTTCATACCTTTATTATAATTATTCTTCTTTATTTTCTTCATATTCATTTATTTAATCTTATTCAATAATATATTCATCTATCTATCACATTTCAGAGTCCACTTGTTCTTATGATAATTCTTTTTGAAAATCTTTTCATGGTTCTAATTATTCACCAATTTTTGGTTTCTTATTTTCATAGCCTTAGATATATGGAGTAACTGACTCTTTTTTAATGGTTTCCCTGATGAGTATCCTATAAAATTCCTTTTATAATCCTTTTATGAAATTGTAAATATAAAAAATATCATCATTTGACTTTTTCATGTTCTATTTCATGTCCTCATCACTGAGAGTTTCTTCAACCCTTATTTTTCATCTTGGGATTATGATGGATTAATACCAAACTATGTGTTTCCTTTTTTTCATTGTCTTTTCTAAATTTGGAATCTATTTTTTAGTTTATTTTTAATCTTCTTCTTGGGAATTAAAACAAAATCATACTTATCTATATATTCATTCCTAAAAAAATAGACAATTTTTTTTGGAATACCCTAACTTATTGAAACTATTTATTTTGACTCTTCTACTTCAACATCTTTGACAACCTTATTTGATTATGAATAAAAATTAAATTTCAACCTCTTTATCACATCATCACTAATACAAGAAAATTTCAAAATTTCATGATAGTTATTTTAGTGTAAGATTACTAGTCATTAACATTTATCAAATAAAGTTGGTCAAAATCCCTAGAATCATAATCAGTTGAGAATTTTTAGAACATAATTAAAATTTTTTATGGTTACAAAAATGTATCCCATTAAATTTACATTTCTAATATTCCCTAAATAATCAATAATAAACACATCTGAAGAATTATGTGTTTCTCTATCAATATTTCTAGAAATAAATAAACCATGCATCCTAATAGTTTTATGGAGATTGTTTGACGAAATATGAGTCACTTTATTGACTCCTAAACATAAAAACATTATTTTTTATGTCTACTTTTAATAAAGTTTACCACTTTTTTGATATATTGTGAGAAGGGAAAATGCATCCCCCTCGGATGGTACTCCTAATAAAATTTATTCTCTTTTAAATATATTATTTTCTCTCTATTGTATATGGAAAAGGTCTATTTAATATCATTATCAACCATTAAGGTATTATATAACTATTTAACTTCATTAAAAATAGCAGGATCATGATTGGTGTTAGGTTTTTCTATGAAAATAGACACCCATCCTTGAAACATTAAAATTAATTTAATTGATGAATCATACTTCTAATTGAAATATCTATCTACAAACCTTTCTCTGAATAATTTTATCCTTGAGATATTTTTTGGTATAATTTTTCTTGGGGACATAGTTGATGATTATAAAATGTGTACAACTAAATCTTATAAAAATGAAAAACTATCAAGCTAGGATACATGAAGGGTGGTGGAGGTTCAGTAGAATTATGAGGAAGTTTTAAGTGGGATAGTGTGGGGGGCCCTTTATATAGGCGATGAAATATGACTTTTTAGATTCTATGACATATATTATATAAAAAAATATCCAAAGGATAAAATTATTTGTACTCTTGAGGTTTTTTTAAATAAAAAAAATTATTTATTCTATTAATCATGAATATGATAAAGTTGTAAAAAATTAAAAAAACTGAAATACAAACACTTATAATTCGAAAAAAATTATAAGGTAATTTTTTTACCTTTTGGAGTCTCAAGATAGATCGATTAGTTTTGATATATTTTTATATGAAATTTTTTTGTACGTATACAATTTTACTATATAAAATATTATTTGTATGAGATGAATGAAATTTAACATGAAAAAATTTTGAGTATGTAAAATTATATATGTATGAGAATAATGAAATTGAATACTATAGAATCATGGTGCAAAAAATCTTCCATGTATGCGAAGAAAGAAATTATATATGATAAAATTTTGAGTACAAATTTTTTTTAGTATGAATATTTTTTTAATACAAATAAATTATGAATATAAAAAAATATTGAGTAAAAAATATATATATGAGTCAAAAAATTTATCAGTATAAAAAAATTATGTGTACAGAAAATTTATGACTAGGAAATAGTTATGAGACAAAAAGCATATATACTGCCCCTTTAAAATGGGGTATCATATTATAAATAGTTTTTTTTTTCAACAAAAAATAAATATGAATGATTAAATTAAAGTGATCATTCTGAGCATCTTCTTACTGTATTTGGATCTATCATAATGTAATTATTTTTTTAAAAGTATCATACAAATTTTATTGAGTTCCAATAAATTGTAAAATGATAACACATTTAAGTGTGTGATCCCTAAGAAAGTGATTCATAAATTCTATGTCTTTTTAAAGTGAGTGTTGTGTATAGTTTTTACTTAATTCTATGAAACTAGTGTTATAACTTAGTATTTGAGTTTTATTAAAACTCATTCAATAATCAGTGAGTGTTTCTGGCATACAAAATCCTTTAACACAACAACTTCCATCTTCCCGATTTTCTGATTCAATATTGGAAAGTACAACTAAGTGTTGTATCGTACAATAAAAAGAAACAAATGAATAAACTATGAAATGGAATGTTCTATAATTAATTTTCCTATACATTCTAAATACAAAAATGTTATAATTCACAAAACATTTAAAATAAAAATCATTTCCGGGTGAATAAAATAGGCCCAAATCCATAATTCTCTTAAAATAATGAAAAATTTATTTTATAGGTTTTAATGGTATTACTGTAACATCCTAGGTAAATAAATAATAATAAATTTTAATATTTATTAATATTTTCGAATTAATGTTTAATTTTAATTTAAAGGGGTTGCTATGTTCGATAGCATACCAGATACACAACAACGAGTTTCATAGAAATATTACACTGCACACTAGTAATATAATATTGTAATTTTAAATGGCAGTTAACACGTAGACATTATATTGGCAGGAATGAATAGAAATAACTAAAATATGATTATATATGTTGGTTAAAAGTTTTTACATTTATTCAATAAAAGATCATTCTTAAAATAAGCAAAGAATTCAATCTTAAACATAATTACTCTAATATTCACTAAAAGGTCGATTTATCGCCTTTTGATGGTGAACCCTCTTTAAAAATAGTTTTGGTCACTATTATACATTTCTTTGGGCCAAGTAAAATATTTCTTTAGAATTGGGACATCAAAAATTACTTTCTGTAAATTTTTGGTATTTTTCCGATGAAGTTCAATTTTTAATGAATACTGAAAACTATTGTATTTTAATTCAAAATAAATTTTTAATATAATTTATCTATATGATTATATTATATTTTTAATTGGTTTTAAAGTGAAATTATAATATTTTATTTCCATTTAATCCAATAATGGTAATTGAATTAATTTCACTTTGAAATTGGACTTAAACTGGTGTTAATCTTTTGATATATATTGTTGCATAAAAACATACTATTTGTTTTGAAAGTGGGAATTAATTATTAAATTAATTAATGAAACATATATTTTTTGAATTTTTTAAAATATTCATCATTTTTTAATTTGGAATATCAAATATAGCTTATGGTGAATTTTTGGTATTTTTCTGAAAAACTTCAATTTTTAATGAATAGTGAAACCACAAAGTGGTAGTTAAAAAACTGATTTATGGTTTAAATGAAACTTTTCCACTTCTGTGAATTGAATTTCAAAAATCCGACATCCATGGATGTCATTAGGATGTAACATTTTGTTCAATGGGATTAAAATAATTTTTTTGTGAATAGTAACTTTTATGTTTTATTAATCGCGATTAATGCTAAATAGTGAAATTTAAGGTAAAAATAATGCTATAATAATATGAAATTAACGTGACACATGTACTACCTTTATTTTATGTGTCATGGACGACCAAAAAACCCCATGGGTCAACTTGAGGGCCCCATGGATCCCCTTGGGTAAGAAAATCACATTAATAACATTTTATTTAAAGTTAAAATAAAAATGTCACAAACATGTATTGTTTTACTAAAACAATTTTTACATGGGTTTATACAAGTCATATTTTTTACTATAAATATTCATTAGAAATATAATATGATTTCCTAAATCATGATAGTTTTTTATAATTTTTATACATTAAATAAATTAAATTATTTATGACACCATGATGATGCAGCAATTACCTCATTATTTAATGATTTAAATAAAATGAAAAGATAATGTAAAATCTAAAACCTACACTGTCAAGAACCTATTGGATAGGTGGATTTAGAGCCCTTATCACCTTATTCTGGAAATTTATAATTTTGGGAACTTTAAAATCCAAAACTCATTATATAATAAAGTAACATTTCTTGACATTCCAAGAGTTCCCCTCCTCTCCTCTTATAAAAGGCCCCCACCTCTACCACCTTACGCACACCTCTCAAGACATTGGATCGACCAAAATCCTCCCATTTTATCTCTCGACGTCCCTCTCCTCATCCTAGAAGACTTACCATAGGCAGAAACTATTCAAGAAACCCTTTTGGTTCAAACCAAAAAGATTTACCTGATTTAAAGGTATTGTCTTCACTTGTGTTATTTTGACTTATTTTGCTTCGAACACCCCCTAAATTGTTTCTATTGCTTTATTTTGTAACAACACCAATATATTAAATATAATAGGATGTTGTTATGAGAAGTATTTGAGCTACACTTACACACACCTCTGACTAATTGTTAAATAACATACTCTTTCTGTGGTTGGCGAATTTCTGCCTCACAAAACAATGATTGTTCAATCTTATTTTAACACCTATTATGGTTGATATTAATATGTCACTATAATTATATATTATATATATATATATTAGGCTTATATTTTACTTATTCTTCAATATTTTTAATTTATGGCATACCTTTATGGTTTTCATTATGGGTAAACGCGATATCTTCATTTTAGGAAGTGAGGACTACCACCCCCTAAAAGTGATTTCATTCGTTAATTCCATATGTGGGACATATAAAGGATGGAGTTAATATATTATATTATAATAGAGTTATAATATACCTGTATTTAATTATTATTTCAAACGATTAAATACGAAATAGAAATGAAAGTAGTGTTCATGCGTATGTACGGCTTACCGTCTCCATGAACGGTACATTTCATTTCTTACCTCTAAATTTTATGTAATATTATAAATACATTTATATTATGGATATAAATTATATATATGATCTCCAAATCATGAATATAATTCTGGATATAATGAACCTTTGACCACATGAACAACATGTAATTGTAAGAAGTCCATTTTTGACTTAAGTACCAAATATCGACAAAACGAACATTATTAACATAAATGATTACATAATGTTTATAACATGGAAATAAGTGATATTAAAGGAATAATAATCTTGAAAAAGGATCTTAAGAAAGTATATATTAACATTAGTTTATTATTCAGGAGATTAAAGAGAGATTGAGTCAAGTCGGACATGAGGTAAGGGACTTCGTCTTAATCTCCTTTCATTGAGACATATTTTGTTCTAATAGAAGACTTTCATTAATACGCTATATAAACCCCTTCTACTTCTATGTTTATTCAAAAGGTAATATTTTTCTATTAAGAATTTTACTAAATGACAAAATGGAATGTTTATTTTAACATACGCGGAGACAATGACCTTTTCTGCCGCCGCGAGTATTATTTGATCTTTGGCTTCCTCAAAAAGTTGTAATGTTTTTAAAATGAAATAAATACCATATACTCTTTTATGTATGTTGGTATTGAAAATGATTTTTATAGTGTATTTGTTATGTGAATATATTTAAGTTATATATTGTGATCGAAATGTTGGAATTTTTTATTTCCATTATATTTTTTTTATTTCTTATGATTTTATAATGGTACTTGGACATTTGTTGGGTGGTTACATGATAAACCATATGACGGGCGATACCATGAATACTAGGAAGGGTGGTAATGTTATAACCTCCAATGCATTGGGTATGGAAGTCGGCCGCATGTCTATTCCATTAAGGGATATGTGTGGAAGTCGACCATATGGTTATTCCATTTAAGTAGGTTTATGTCCCAAGTTACATTTATATGTTATGTGTTCTTTATATGGATTTTATGGTAATATTTTGGTTACAAAAGGGTAAGTAATGATCTCTTATTCAGTTAAGAGTTTTTACTACATCATAAAGGTGAAGAGTACTACTTTGATAAAGTATTCATGGTTTACTTGTTGTTTTGAAAAACTAATAGTTTTCCTTCTTTGTGTATCCCTTACTGAGATTTTTATGCTCATACCATGTTTTTTTAAATGTTTTTTACAAGACTCAATGTGGAATAGGGTCAAGGATGGGATCAAGGAAAAATCATTCTTTCTCAAACATAGAACTAGACATGAATATTTTTTTTCAATAGTTCATGTTTTGTACAAAAAGGAAACTATATAGAAGTGTCTACATTGTAAAATTTTGAGATGTAATAGTTATATCCTAATTATCTAAAACTCTAAACCTGAAAATATACTCAATGTGATTTATTCATTTAATTCAATATTAAGTAATGTTTAAGGCCGGGGACTTACAGTTCGTATCAGAGGTTTTTTTAGACAACATTAGGAGTTAGAAAATTGTCAAATTATAAATTAATCTATGTTATGATTGAAATAATATAGCATTTAAATATAACCATGTTTCTTCTCCTGATATATTTCTTTGTTCAGAATGGTTTTCCATAGAGGAAACATGGAATCTATGTTGGGACGACATCAGGAGGAAGAAAACCTTCCAAATCAGCAACCTAAGATGGTCAGAATCGGAACTGAATAGTTTGTTGCAGTGATGGCATAGTTGACTCGAGCTATAAATGGTGGTGGTATCCATGCACGAGATCATCCAGATCAACTGCAGAGGAACATGTCAGTGGTGGAACATTTCATGAGGAAAAATCCCCCATCATTCATAGGATTATCTGACCTTGTGCTAGAAAAAGTTTGGATTAAAGCACTAGAGAAGATTTTTGAGGTCATGGGGTGTTCATAACATCAAAAGGTTAGTCTTTCTATTTACAGTTTTGAGGGTGAAGCTGATCAGTGGTTGTCGATGGTGAAAAATATTAGGGATAGTGATGGGATTGATTATCTTCACTTGGATGAATTCAAAGGTATGTTTCTTGAGAAGTATTTTCCTAAGGTGGTTTGTCTTATGATGGAAAAACAATTCCTATAATTGAGGTAGGAAGATGACTCAGTGACTTCATATGAAGAAAAGTTCACTCGACTGGCAAGGAATGCTACAAACATCATACGGGATCTTGATAGTAAAATCAACCATTTTTACTCAGGGTTAAAGCCAAATTATCGAAGGGATTTAGCTTCTCATGAGTTCAAAAGTTATGAAAAAATTGTTCGATGTGCGGAGAAGGTGGAAATGGAGTTTTCCAATTATAATGTGTTTATTGACAAACAATAGAATAAGAGGTCCAGTTGGCAGGCAAAGGGGAAGAATTCATCAAAGAAGCAAGGGGGTAAGAAAACCAAATATCCATATTATGAGAAGAGTGGTTAAATGCATCATGGAGAATGTTTATCCACGTCTGGAATGTGATTTTGGTGTGGTAATTATGGTCATATTGCTCGTAACTGTAAGGATGATGATCAAGAAGGCAATTGAAAGCCCGCAGTAAGATGTTTTAAGTGTAATTAAATGGTTCATTATGAAAATGAGTGTCTAATGAAGAACTCAACTGGGGAAAAGCAGCCAGACTACAAGCAGAAAGGGGTGGTGAAATCCTTTGCAAATACTTCAACAGATTTTGGGCCATTGAATGAAGTTGTATCAGGTACACTGTTTATTTGTACAGATTATACCAATGTGTTGTTTGATTCAGGGTCTACCCATTCATTCATTTCTGAGAAGGTTTCTAGTAAATTGGGAATTCCATATCAAGATATGAATCCTGAACTTATGGTAAAAACACCCGAAGGGAACTTTGAGACAAAAATAAATTATTAGAACCGTCCTATCGTTGTGTGCGGAATGAATCTACCTGAAAACCTTTTTTTCCTCTAGTAGAGTTTGATGTTATTTTGTGCATGAATTGGATTTCTATTTATCATGCTAAGATTGACTGCAGAGCTAAAGAGGTTTCTTTTCAGAATGATTTTTAGTTTGTGTATAAGAATGAACCCTTGATTTTGATAAAATATCAGGAAGTTAAGAAACTAGTAAAAGATGGAAATGAATGTTACCTTTAAAATATTGTTGAAAATAATGGAACTGTTTAGATTAATGATGTGCTAGTGGTAAATGAGTATTTTGATGTTTTCCTGATGAGTTACCTAGTATTATACATGATCGGGAAGTTGAATTTACTATTGACTTAGTTCCTGATTCTAATCCAATTTCAAAACCCCCTTATTGAATGGCTCAAGGTGAACTTTTAGAGTTAAAGAAGTAATTGCAAGAGTTATTATATAAAGGTTTCATTTGACCTTGCACATCACCATGTGGTGCTCCAGTCTTTTTTGTTAAAAAGAAAGATGGTTAAATGAGACATTGCATTGATTATAGGGAATTAAAAATTATCACTGTTAAGAACATGAATCCTTTGTCTCATATCGATGATTTGTTTGATCAGCTCCAGGGAGCTCAGTATTTTTCAAAGATCGATTTGAAGTCGGGGTCCATCAATTGAAAGTAAAATAAGAAGACATTCCGAAGACAGACATTCATAATAGATATGGACATTATGAATTTGTAGTTATGGATTTTGGGTTAACCCATGAACCTACTGTATTCATGGACCTTATGAATAGAATTTTCCATCAGTTCTTGGATAAGTTTGTGGTTGTTTTCATTGATGATATTTTGGTGTTTTCTAAAAGTAAAGAGGAGCATGGATGTCATTTAAGGGTTATCTTGCATACCTTAAAAGAAAAGAAATTGTATGGAAAATAAACCAAGTGTTTGTTTTGGTTAAAAAGAATTTCCTTCCATGCACACATTGTTTCAAAAAATTTCATTACCATTTATCCTGCTAAAACAATTTTTTTGGAAGAATGGACATGAACCACAAATGTAACAGAGATCCGTAGTTTTCTTGGTTTGGCAGGTTTTTATTGGAGGTTTGTTTAATATTTTTCACGGTTATCTAGTCCAATGACTAAGCTAACTCGGAAGGGTGTTAAGTTTATCTGGACAAAAGAATGTGATGCTTTTTTTCAGGAGTTGAAAAGAAGATTGGTGAGTGCTCCAGTTTTGGTAATTCTTTCCAGGAATGGTGAGTTTGTTATCTACAGTGATGCATTGTTGAAGGGAAATTGTTGTGTCCTTATGCAGAATGATATGGTAATTGCGTATGCGTTACATCAGTTGAAAATTCATGAGGTAAATTACCATACACATGATTTGGAATTAGTTTCTGTTGTTTTTTATCTTAAATTTTGGAGGCATCATTTGTATGTAGTAAAGTTTTAAATATATACTGATCACAAATTTTTAAAGTATATATTCACTCAGAAAGAATTGAACATGAGATAGAGGTTATGGCTGGAATTAATAAAGGATTATTATTGTAAAATTCATTACAATCCAGGAAAATAAAATAATGTGGCTGATGCTTTGATCCGAATAAATAATGCTTCATTAACCATGCTACGTTTGGAAAAAAGATCCTTTGGTTTTTAATATGATGAACTTTGAAATTGAAGTTGTTGGTGTAGTATGTTCATCTATTTTGTTTCAGGTGATAGTGAGATCATCTCTATCCGACAGAATTAAGCAAGCGTAGAAGAAAGATTGTGGGTTGCAGAAAAAGGTATATATGGATCAGAAGGGTAAGTTTCCTGAATTTAAAATTCATAATGATTGTGTTTTGAGGTTTGGGAAGGGATATGTGTGCCTTGTAAGTCACAGTTGAAGAATGAGTTGTTATGTGAGGCTCATAGTTCCCCGTTTTCAGTTCATTATGGCAGTAATAAGATGTACAGTGATCTGCGGGAGTATTAATGGTGGGATGGAATGAAAAGAGATATTGTCAATTTTACTGTGAAGTGTTTGACTTGTCAATAGGTTAAAGCAGAGCAACAGTTACCGAATGGGATGCATCAGTCTTTACAAGTATATGAGTGGAAATGGGAAAATATATCAATGGACTTTGTTGTAGGATTACCGAAGAAATCTCGAGGTAATAATTCAATCTGGGTTATTGCTGATCGATTAACTAAATTTGCTCATTTTATTCCTATTCGAGATATATTTGCTCTAGATCAACTTTCTCGATTGTATCTTAAAGAGATATTTAGGTTCCGTGTAGTTCCCCTCTCTATTTTATCTGATCATGACCCCAGGTTCACTTCTATCTTTTGGATAGGCCTTCAAAAGACATTGAGTACTGAATTGAATTTTAGTACATCATTTCATCCTTAGTCAGATGGGCAGTCAGAACAAGAAATTCAGACATTGGAGGATATGCTACGTGCTTTCTCGATGGATTATCAGGGATGTTTGGTCCAACATAATTCCTTGGTTGAGTTTTCATATAATAATAGTTTTCATTCCAGTATACAGATGGATCCATTTGAAGCATTATATGGAAAATGGTGTCGAAATCCAGCTTTTTGGGATGAAGTAGGGGAAAGGAAGCTGATGGGACCAGAATTGGTAGAAGAGATGGCGGAAAGAGTTCCATTGATTGAGAAGCACATGAGAACAGCTCAGAGCAAGCAGAAAAGGTATGCGGATAACTAGAGGAAGGATCTATCATTTGAGTTAGGTGATCATGTCTTCCTCAATGTTTCACCATGGATGAGTGTGACTAGATTTGGTAAGAAAGGAAAGTTGAGTCCATGGTTTATTGGATCATATGAAATGCTAGAGAGAGTTGGATTAGTTGCTTATCGAGTGGCTTTACCTCTGATTTTATCTCAGGTACACAATGTTTTTCATGTTTTGATGTTGATAATGTATATGCCAGATCCATCTCATTTTATGAGCTCAGAAGTAGTTCAGTTGGACGAGAATCTCTCTTATTAAGAAAAAACAATCTATATTCTCTACCATAGAGAGCAAGTGTTATGGAATAAGGTAATTCACCAGGTAAAGGTTTTGTGTAAAAACCATATTGTTTAAGAGTCAACATGGGAATCTGAAAATTCTATGAGGGATAAATACCCACACTTATTTTGATAAGTGAATAAAATTACGAGGATGCAATTCCCAAAAGGGGGGAAGGATGTAACATCCCAGGTAAATAAAGAATAATACATTTTCATATTTATTAATATTTTCTAATTAAATATTAATTTTACTTTAAAGGGGTTGCTATGTTCGATAGTGTACCCGATATGTAACAACGAGTTTCTTTGAAATCTTACGTTGCACACTAGTAATATAATAATGTTATTTTAAATGTTAGTTAACACGTAGTCGTTATATTGGTGGGAATGAATAGAAATACCTAAAATATGATTATATTTGTCTGTTAAATGTTTTTACATTTATCCAATAAAAGATAAAGGCTTAAAATAAGAAAATAATTCAATCTTAAGGATAATTACTCTAATATTCACTAAAAGGTCGATTTATCACCTTTTGATGATAAACCCTGTTTAAATATAGTTTTGGTCACTCTTATACATTTTCCTGGACCAAATAAAATCTTTCTTTAGAATCGGGACATCAAAATTTACTTTGTGTAAATTTTTGGTATTTTTCTGATAAAGTTCAATTTTTAATGAATAATGAAAAATGTTGTATTTTAATTCAAAACCTATTTTTAATCTAATTTATTTATATGATTATATTATCTTTTGAATTGGTTTTAAAGTGAAATTATAATATATTTTTACCATTTCATCCAATGGTGGTCATTGGAATTAATTTCACTTTGAAATTGGACTTAAACTGGTGTCAATCTTTTGATATATATTGTTTCATAAAAACATGCTATTTGGTTTGACAGAAGGAATAAATTATTAAATTAATTAATGAAATTTATATGTTTTTAATTTTATAAAATGGTAATCATTTTTGAATTCGGAATATCAAATATATATTATGGTTAATTTTTGGTATTTTTCTGAAAAACTTCAATTTTTGATGAATAGTGAAACCACTTAGTGGTGGTTAAAAAATTGATTTTTCGTTTAAATGAAACATTACCACTTCTGTGAATTGAATTTATAAAATACAAAATACATGGTTTTCATTCGGAAGTAAAATGTGGTACAATGGGAATAAAATAATTTTTTGGTGAATAGAAACTTTAATGTTTTATTAATCGTGATTAAAGCTAATTAGTGAAATTTAAGGTAAAAATAATGTTATAATAATATGAAATTACCTTGACACATGTCCTACCATTATTGTATGTGTCATGGCCGACCAAAAACATCCATGGGTCAACTTGAGGACCCTATGTAGCCCCATGGGTAAGAAAATGACATTAATAACTTTTTTTAAAGATAAAATAATAATGTCACAAGCATGTATTGTTTTACTAAAACAATTTTTACATGGGGTTATACAAGTAATATTTTTGACTATAAATATTCATTAGAAATATAAAAAGATTTTCTACATCTTGATATTTTTTTATAATTTTTAGACATTAAATAAATTAAATTATTTATGACACCATGATGATGCGGCGATTACCTCATTATTTAATGATTTAAATAAAATGAAAAGATAATATAAAATCAAAGACCTAAACTTGTCAAAAAATTACTTTAAAGGTTTATTTCGAGCCCTTATCACCTTATCCTATAAATATATAATTTTGGGACCTTTAAAATCCGAAACTCATTATATAATAAAGTAACATTTCTTGACATTCCAAGAGTGCCCCTCCTCTCCTCTTATAAAAGGCCCCCACTTCTACCACCATAACCACACCTATCAGGACTTTGGATCGACCAGGATCTGCCCGTTTTCGCTCTCCACATCCCTCTCCTCATAATATAATTCCTACCCTAGGTATAAAGCACTTCAATAAACCCATTTGGTTCAAACTAAGAGGAGTTACCTGATATAAAGGTGTTGTCATCACTTGTGTTCTTTTGATTTATTTTGCTTCTCCAACCCCCTAAACTATTTCTCTTCCTTTATTTTGTAACAAAAACAGTATATTAAATATACTAGGATGTTTTTATGAGAAGTATTTGAGATAAAATTACACACACCTCTGTCTAATGGTTAAAGAACATATTGTTTCTGTGGTTGGTGAATTTCTGCCTCACGAAATGATGATTGTTCAAGATTTTTTTAACACCTTTAATGGTGGCCATTAAGATTTAACTATATATATATATTTATTTATTTTTTCCTTATGCTTCTGTATTTTTAATTTATTTCATACCTTTATGGTTTCCATTATGGGTAAACGCGATATCTTCATTTTCAGAAGTGCGGACTACTGCCCCCTCAAAGTGATATGATTCATTAATGCCATATGTGGGACATATAAAGGATTGAGTTAATATATTATATTATACTAGAATTATAATATACCTGATATCCTTATTATTTCACTCCATTAAATACAAAATAGAAATGAAAGTAGAGTTCATGCGTACGTACGGCTTACCGTCTCCATGAATGGTGCATTTCATTTCTTATCACTAAATGTTATGTACTATTATAAACACATGTTTATGCGGGATATATATGATATATATGATATCCAAGTCATGAATATCATTGTGGATATAATGAAAATTTGACCACATGAAAAACATGAAATTGTAAGAAGTCCATTATTCACTTAAGTACCAAATATCGACAAAATGAACATTATTATCTTAAATGATTACATAATGTTTATAACATGGAAATAAGTTATTTAAAAGGAATAATAATCTTGAAAAAGGTTCTTAAGAAATTAGAAATTAACACTAGTTTATAATTCAAGATATTAAAGAGAGATTGAGTCAAGTCGGACACGAGGTAAGGAATTCATCTAAATCTCCATTCATTGAGGCATATTTTCTTATAATACAAGACATTCTTTTATACGTTGTATAAACCCATTTGACTTCTACTTTTATTCAAAATGGAATCTTTTTCTATGAATATTTTTATTAAATGACAAAATGGAATGTTTATTTTAACGTACGTGGTGACAATGACCTTTTTCGCCGTTGTGAGTATTATTTGATCATTGGCTTCCTCAACAAGCCATAATTTTTTTTAAAATGAAATAAATACCATAAAATATTTTATGTATGTTGGTATTGAAAATGGTTTTATAATGGATTTGTTATGTCAATATATTTATGTTATATATTGTGATCAAAATTTGGAGGTGTTTTCTTTCCATTATATTTGTTTTATGTCTTATGATTTTATAATGGTACTTGGAAATTTGACGGGTGGTCACGTGATAAACCATATGACAGGTGGTGCCGTGAATACCAGGATGGGTGGTTACGTTATAACCTATAATTCATTGGGTATGTATGTCGGCTGTATGGCTATTCCATTAAGTGATATATGTGGAAGTCGACCGTATGGTTATTTCATTTAAGTATGTTTATGTCCCAAGTTACCTTTATATGTTATGTGCTCTTTATATGGGTTTTAATGTAATCTTTTGGTTAAAAAAGGGTAAGTAATGATCATTTATTCATTGAAGATTTTTTACTACTAAATAAAGGATAAAATTATTTCTTTGATAAAGTATTCACGGTTTACTTGTTGTTTTGAAAAACTAACAATTTACCTTCTTTGTGTATCCCTTACTGAGTTTTTGATGCACGTCCCAAGTTTTTTTTTTGAATTGTTTTTCACAGGACATAATGTTGAATAGTTTCAAGGATGGGATCAAGGAAAGGTCATGCTTTCTTAACCATGTAACTAGGCATGACTCTTTTTTTTCAGGAGTTCGTGTTTTGTAAAAAAAATGTAAACTATGTAGATGTGTCTACATTGTAAACTTTTGAGATGTAATAGTTATGTCCTAATTCTCTAAAACTCTAAACATGAAAAGATCCTCAATGTGAATTATTCATTTAATTCAATATTAAGTAATGTTTAAGGTCGGGGCCTTATAATTTCTTTGGATTTTTTTGATATGGTTCACATAAGTGTACTAAAATCATTATGTATGGTTGAATTACTATTGTGTATAGTATAATTCCTATCATACCACTAAATTTTGTTTGATTGACTAGTTATCCAACATCATCAAGTTATAGTGTATTTTAGGTACTGATTGGAGTACTGATATATTTATAATTATCATATCCATAATTTTTAAGATGATCTATAATATACTTATGTTGGGATATACAAGTACCGTCTTGTTTTTGAGATACTTAAAAATCAAGAAAGAATGATATGTCCCCAATTATAATCATTTTCAAACTCCTATTTCATATGATTTTTAAAAGAATATATTAAATATTGCTGAATATGATCCAAATACAATGTCGTCAACATAGATTCGAACAATCAAAATATTTAGGTTTTCTTTATTTATGAAAAATGTTTGAACAGATGTTCCCATTATTTTTTAACAGAAATCATGTTAATCTATCATATCAGGCCCTATGGGACTGTTTAAGTCAATATAAATCATTGAAATGTTTTAATAAACGTTCAAGATGTTTTGTATCTTAAATAATAGGAGTTTTTTCAACAAAAAACATCCTCTTGAACATATCTGTTTACAAAAACAAACTTTATAACCATTTGAAAATGATTACTTATTAATGATTGTTGAAAAGGATAAAACGATTCAGATAGATTTTGTTTGTGTTACCAGAGTATAGGTTTCTTCATAATTTATTCCACTTTGTTGCTTATAATTATTAGCATCTAGTATTTCTTTATGTATATCAATTATAATATTTTTATCACATTTTTTTATAAAACCCCATTTTACTCTAATTACTGAGAATTATTTAGGTCTTTCAACCATGGTACATACATTATTTCATTCAAATTCATTTATATAATCTATAATTGACATAATCCACTCTTCATCACCAAAATACTCTTTAGTAATTTGATTATAGAATTGAGAAAAAAATTCTTAATGTTCTACTTCATTTATGAAAGAGCCTCTAGTCCATAAAGGTTTATTTACATCACTAATGGTACTATCACTAGGATGACTAGTATGAAACAAATGACATGGATTTTACAAAACCCATTCATCAACATAAGTTGGAAACTGTTATGGTGTGAATACTTTAGAAATAATTTCTTGATTATTATTCTTATTAGTATAATTTTCTATCAAAGGTTGATAATCAGTTCTGAAGAACACATCAAAAGATACCGGTTGGGATTGGTTAAAAAACTGTAAATTTCATCAAATTTGAAATGTATTGTTTTGTTAATAGAAAAATATTTTTTAATGAAAACTATATATACCATATAAGTAGTTGATGGTCCTAAGAATATTCCTTCATCCGATTCGGGTGATAATTTATGTAAATTATATTTTGTATTAAAAAATAATACATTGAATCCAAATAAATTTATATACACGACTTTTGTTTTTTGGCCAATCTATAACTCATAGAGTTTTATTAAGAAATGGTCTAATTAAAACTCCATTTATTGTATATAATGTGTTACTAATAGATTCATCCCAAAACAATTTAGTAATTTTGTGTTCACTCTAAAAGGTTCTAGTTATTTCCATTAGATTTTGATTTCCTCATTAAACAACACCATTTTTTATGAGTTCTAAGAGATGAAATGATATTAGTAGTGACTTTATTACTAAAAAGATATTCAAAATCTAAATTTAAAAATTACCCTCCATGATAACTAAAAAAAATTATAAATGGAAGGTTTTTCTCATTTTTTAATCTGGAAACAAATGTTCTAAAGATAACAATATGATTCATATTTATTTTCTAGAAAATAAATCCATTTGTGTCTTGTGTAATATTAAACTATAACAAATATATAATAATTACTTCTAGTACTTATATTTTTTATAAGAACAAAAAAGTCCATGTACACAGACTATAAATCATCAGTGTTTGAGACATCAATATTTTATTTAAATTTTGACTTACATTGCTTGCCATATTAAAAAGGGTTACATACATTTGAAGAATCAAGTCAATGTTCTAGTAGATTATTAACATGACTTTTCATATGCAATATTCAAATGTTCTTAAAATAATGTTATTGTATCCTTTTATTCTATATCAAATATTTATCTCTTATTGCACCAAGACAAGGTATGTCTTGGTTCCTAATGTCTTCAATGTTATGTGTATAAAAATTCTCATGTTGATGGGAATAAATAATGACATCATCCATGGAATTATATAATCAAAATCTATCTTTAAGAAACATCAAAAGTTACCCCTCATAACATAATTGAATAATACTTAATAGGACGTTCTTATGACATTTTAGAAATAAAAATTTTTAAATCATTGTTTTTTCAAGGAGAAAAATATTACATATGCCAATAATATTTCCTTTAGTATTGAAACCAAAGGTTAATATTATTACATTAATTTGAATAATCTTTTCATAGAATTATTTTTTACTAGTTGTATACTTTGAACATCCAATATCCATGTAAAATATATTCTTTTTGTTGGTACATCAATTTCTTTATAAACAAACATTTAGACTTTTGGAAGCCAAACCTGCGTGGGTCTGAAAATTTTAGTAATTATTTTTTGGAATCCACATTTATTGGAAAATTGGGCTTTTTTGAACTCCAATGATTGATTTTTTAAGGAATGAATTATACTATAATAAACTCCAGTTTGACATTTCATTCAGAAGGGGTAATTTTGAATAATAAAATAATTGTTTCTAAAAAGGATTGAATGTGAATAACCAAATACAGAACTATTATTATGAGGAAAATTTTTTGATACATCTTATCAAAATATTATTTTTCATAGATAAAATTTTATACAATTTCATCTAAATTAATATTTCAAACTTTATTTTTTTAAATAAATTCTTATCCATGTTAGTAATAGATTCATAAGTGAATTTTTGTTGGTAAAAAATTTTTCTTAGAATTTAAATTTTAATATTCATTATATTGATTATAATTCCAAAACATAGATTCATAATGGTTTTTAGAAATGGAAATAGTTTAAAAAAATTCTTATCATGATATTTTGAAAGATTTGACACTTATTTTGTAAAAATATATATTATCTCTTTTTTCATGTTTCGTTCGGACTTTACAGCTTCATTTTCAAGTAATTTAGATAATTTAGATACTTCATTATATGAATGTAATATATTATCATCAATGGCTGAAGAGGATTTCTCATATTATGTAATGGAATTATTTTCCGAATTTTATTTTTCTTTTAAATGAATATTTTTAAAATAATTAGAAGTGTGTACCTTATCTATATGAGATTGATTTTTTCATGTTATTCTAGGATAGAAAAATATATTATTGTGTCCATAAATTTTATTTTCTATAGATTCAACAGAAGAATCTCCACAACTATCACTCCATGATTCATTATTTTTCAAGAATTTTATTCCTTTTGTATGGTAATAATTGTTTTTGATTTATATCAAGATTTTATTCCTTAATATTAGTTATTTTGAGTTTTGGACAATCATGTATTATATTTTAATATCTTTTGCATTAATAATATATAATGTTATAATCTTTATTGTCATTGCTTTCAGTATTACTTTTCCTGTACTAATAATGAAAATCCATTGTACTAAAAATCATGTTAATTCTTCAAACAATATTGGAAAATTCATTCTCATAATATTCTATATCACATGAGCCTGATTGAGTCATAACCATCATTGAATTTTTTTATATAACATCCTTTTCATGATTCTAAGGAATCATCTCATTTTATGATTATGTAAAATAAAATACAGCAGTCATCTTTTTAACATTATCATTATATCTATTTAACAGTACTCTATTCTATAATAGAGTTACTAATAAATCCACATGTGTTATTTTTGTAATCATCCAAGATTCATCAACATTTGTTCTCTTTGATTCACATTCATTTTTAATGATTTATGTATTCCAAAAAGGATATCATCATCTATTAATATTCTCACATATATTTTAAACTATTAAAAATGTTCATAAATCATTGGTTAGGCTTTACATTTGGTTCACCATAAGGAAGTTCAAAAGGTTTGTAAAATTCTCCGAGCATTGCTCTTTGGTTTCATCTACCTTTGATGTTCTAAAATGATAGATTTCTAACTTATTCAAAATAAATATTTCTACTTAACTCATGTAAATATGGATATATATATTTATAGTCATAGAAAGAATTAATATATTTAGTACTTTATAATAAAATTGATATTCATTCATTTCTTGATTGGTAAAGAGTCTAACATCCTTGTTATAAATTTTTTAGTCCCTGGTCAACATTAAAAATTATGAATTATTATGCTGATCATAGATTTATTCATTCTATCCCTACAATATTTATATTCATTTCCAATAGAAATTTGTTTTCTTGTGGATTTAGATTGTCATTTGAAACGAAATTTAGCCCTACCATCCTTAAAACAATTAAAAAATTCTTTTACAATAATATATTTAGTGTTACAAATATTTATAAACAAAAATATTATAATATGAAATAAATCTATCTTACAAATGTAAAATAGGAAAATATTTGTGAAGTGGAATCCTAAATTGATACCAAATGTGAGTATCATTATTACCGAGACGTAGATCTGATACCAATTTATGGATGAAGATGTATATGGATATGGAAAAATAAAAGAGGGGGTGAATTGTATGTTTAAAAAAACTCATTTCTATACTTAGAGGAAAAAGTATTTTAATATAATAAATATATCATATTCACAATGATATTTTTCTTTTAAAAAAATCAAATAGGGCCCTGGGTCCGAATAAAAAGTATTGTAATCAGTAGGTTACGATAAGTATTCCACATGTCATAATTGAAATTAATAAAATTCAAAGTAAAAATTATGATAATCATAATCACAGTGGTTACAAAAAAATATAATAATTCAAAAGTAATTATTCTCTCATATAGTGTATGGAACCATTTTTTATATAAATGATCATAATCACAAAAATCATTACTATTATGTAATACAATGTAGAACAATTGAATCATAATTAATGTATTTATGATAGAATGAAAATAATTGAAAGATGAATAAAAAAATTCACTTCCTATTACTATGAAAACATAAATTTAAATAATTAATACTGTTCATTTAACTCAAAGATAAGGTTATTTGATAACCAATGATAAAGGTCCCTTGATTTAAACATTCAAGAAATTATATCTTACCCATTATAGGGTAAAAACTATATATGAATATCATGTTTAGTTTGTTGGCATATCCCTAGAATTCCTCGATCCAGAAGGTGATTGGAAAATATTTCTTCCTATCCATGGATTCTCTCGATCCATAAATGATTGGCGCATCTATCCTCATATTTAAAGAATACCCTAATCTTAATCACAATGATCGAGATCGCATGATGAAAAATGAAAAATCTTTGAGAGTTACATGTATATGGAAAAAGAAGTTCACAACATTTAAACATCATAATTTTCACACATAGAAAATTTATAGAGCTCTCATATAGTGTCTTCAAAATACAACCTCCCCCACTCAATCAAATGACCTATAATAAATAGTCTTTCATCCCAATGGTCATCCTTATCTCCAATGGTCATATTTCTTTTGAATTCTCAGAGGGACATGGACATATGTCACTATAATGGTCATATTAAAACATAAATCATTAAATCAATATAAATAGTAAATAAAGCACGAAATCATTTTAATTTAAAAAATATCTTTCATTATGATGTAACTTTTTTTGGATATATAATAAATTTGAATTACTATGATGATTTATATTTTGGGAGTCTGTACCATTTTTATCATTATGAATATATTGTTAGTATGAATGACTTGATAGTGTGTATGGTATAAATTATATTTTTAGTGTATGATAACGATCATATTCAGGCTTGTTACGATAGTAATGGAATGAATCATTTATGAAAAACATCTAATAATGTTTAAAATAGAAGACATATGAACGAAATGGTAATAATAGAATATGAAAAATAATCCTTAATTTAAATGGGATTAATTGATATATGATTTCATTCATAAAATACAATAAATTTCAATGAGTTAGTAATTAAGTAATTTAGAATGGATTTGTGATTTTTTTTAAAAAGTAATAGAAAATTCAAAAAGATACTTTTGACATGACATAACTAATTGAATCATCAGATGGACCAATATATAAATGAATGATTATGCGTTGAACATCTCTAATTCACATAATATGAATTATATTTCTTTATTTTTTATTGGAGTCTTCATTGGGTCTATATTTTTATTGAATATGTTATTTAAAAAATATATGTCCTGTGAATGTCATACGATTTTAGGTAGAATGAAATGTAATGTTACATGCACTAAATATTTCATCAAAACATTAATGTCATGATATTGAAGACCTTGAAACATCACATTATTAATTTATATTGAATTATTTTAATTTGATGAATATCTATCATTAACACTTAAACTATTATGGAAGTTGAAATAATGATCCATTCTTATCATGATAGAGTGTAATCTACATGAGGAGGAAAATTTCATCTTTCACCCATTGTTTGTGTTAACTCTTCCTTTATCTCTAATTGAATCATTTACAACCTATACATGACTCCAAATTATTTTATTTAGTACATTTAGTAATGTTACAATAACACTATAACATAATTTTTTTCTATGTCCATGACATAAAGAAAATTTCATATATACGAATAAATATTGAATTGAAATTCAAATAAAATCACCCACTTTTCAACTTTATTTCATGATATTTTTTGAAAAATAATTACAAACATTAGTTTCATAAAAAAAATATTTTCTTGAATGGTTTTTTACCGTTCAGTAGAGACAGTGTTCTACCATGTTCTGTTTTTCTATTAAATGATGCCACCTATGATATGTTTTTTTATCATTGTGGTAAAAAATTGTGATTTTCATAAAAACACATACATTGATGAATGTTTCAGCAAAGCTATGTTTGTAACTTCTTCATAAAGAGGAATCACAATAATTCATTTAATGATATGACCTATAAAAATTTCCATTTTAATGAAATTTATTTATCATATCTTATAACATGAATCTCATGTTAGCCCATCACTTTTGTCAGAATCATTCAATGCAAAAACTATATCACATATAAAATTAAGATCTTCGATCAATAGAGCCAAATAAATATTAATACCATTAATTGGTTTTCTTCTTGATATAATCAGAGACAACATAATGCATATATTCTTCATCCATAACCATTGGGTAAAATAATAATTTAGCATCATAACTCGTCGTATACAGTGAGTAAAAATTTTCACACCAAAAGGGTTTATTTCATATCTAGATAATTAAATTCTTAGGTTTCACAGCTTTTTTTCAAATTCAGAATACTCACAATCAATATTATTCTTCTGATGAGTGTTTCTTGTAGGATTTATATTACAATATTATCTTCTTTTATCTATGTTCCACATCCATTTTCATGTTGTTTCCTTACATCAATAGAGATATATATAAATAAGAATTAATTTAATTTTCTATAGAACTTTTGTCGTACATGATTTTTCATTCTCACATTGATTCATTCCACACATATGTCATTTTATGAGCAATTCACGGACCTTGTGAAGCAATACAAAACCATTTGGATAGAAATGTATTTCTTATAGATCGTACCCATTGAATATAGAATTCACTTAATATCACATTTTTTATAAGGTTGTACATTGTACTTTTTTATCATAAAAATAAAGAGGCCATGTGATTTTGTAAAGATAGTTTTGTAGAGACCCCAAAAATGATATACATGAAAATTACATTAATTTTGTGGAATACCTAATAAATAGAAAAAAACATCTAAGGATCGTAATATTTTTGTGTCTTTGGAAACTCGGTACATAATCTTCTAATTATAGTGAACGATAGTCAAAATATCCCATAACGATCTTCCCATTTTGTTTTATTACCTAAAAACTTTCTTTATATACTTGGGAAAATAAAATATAAAAAGGGTGAGCTCAAATGCTCAGTAAGGGCAAACATGGAGAACGTAAAAAAACAAATAAACATTTGAATGTAAAAACATGAACATGACATAAATATTAGTAGTACATAATTAATTGATCATAAAGGAACCTTAATAATGATAAAATAGCATAGGAGTAAAACATAAAATTTTGTAAAACCCTTATGTACATGATATGATTTCCATAGTGGTCAAGGCATTGTTGCCAAGACCATCATAGTGGACAAAGTCCATTACTGAAATGGGTTTATGTGTCATTCCATCCCTGTATTACTGAAATGTTTTCACTTACCATTCCTACCATGTCTATCTCATGAGATATAAATATTTACCTAATGCATTGGAGACATATATAGGTCCCACCCATCTCATAATGAAATAATTCATTCATGTGCCACAAAATTAACATAAAACATTAATCGTAACCCAATGAATAAAATGGGTTTCATAAACATCATCCCATCATAACATAATCCATATGAAAAAAATGTATATCATTTGATCAAAAAATAAAACCATGTAAATAATAGAGGAATTATAATTGAAACATAAACATATTAAATCAAATTATTTTAGATGAAAAATAGTTTTGATAAAACGCATGAAATAATGTCTTGAGGAAAATATCATTTGTTCTTCAAAATCATTTTCTTTTAACAAAATTCAATGAAATTAGTTTTTTTTAAAATAATCTTGAAATCTTGCAGAGAAATCATCATGAAAATAAGGTGTTATGAAACCGTAAAAATCTATTCACGCTGTATAAGTTAAAAAAAATTGTCTCATAATTTTTCTGGAAAAGTCAAAAAGTACCACGTATGGTAAAAAAAGAGATTCCTTACATACCCTGTAGTAAAATTTAAATATGGGTAATAATTTCTTTAAAAATAAATGAAACCATTTATCGAAATGATGGACATGAATGAAAAATTTAACCCCAGTAAGTTCTTACAAATAAACAATCCCAGATAAGAACGAGATTGGAATAATTATCCCTTACCTTTTATGATTGGTGGAATCATACATGTCATAAAATAAAGGAAATTACATACAAATATAAATATCATATCTTTCATAATAACAATCATAATACTTTTATAGGAAGCCTAAACATCATACAGTGGAAATAGATGGTGATCAAGGCATATGTCTCACAGAAATAAATGTGACCCGAAATAATCCCTTATCTTAGGTCCAATTTCATCTGTACGTGTCCAAATATCCTATATAGTAGGTTTAAACATATTATTTACATTTAATAGAACCATGATAATATTTATGATATCATATATGATTCACTTATGACATTTTATTACCTTTTCTTTTGTCAATTCCTTGTCAAAAGAACATTTTGGGTAAAATCGTTTCATTTATCATATGTGTTTCGACTTGTTGTTCTTGATATTATTACATATATCCTGATTTAAATAATTAAATAATTTAAAACATTATTTATATATAATATGTATTCAGCATATAAATGTATATGATAGATCGTTAAATGGAATGAAATACACTCTTTATGTAGAAAGTAGGCCATACGTACGCATGAACGCTGTTTTTGTTTACTAATTGAATTGAATGAAATTAAGTAAATGAAACATATATGTACATAAATCTAGTATCATTATTATGTAATATCATTCATGATTATTTATTATATATACTTTAAAATCATACTTGAATGGTTAATCATGGAGGATGAATCTCATCGCTTTCGTGGAGATGATAGTCCATATGTACGCACAGGCGACAATATCATTCTTTTGATATTAAAATCGTATATAATTGGATGGTATATAATATATAAAAAATCATAATAATTTTATATTTATTATTTATATAATTTATACTCATTATTATACCCATCCAAATTATGAAATGTTTGAATAACAAACTACACCACGACGTGGAGACGGTAAGCCGTACGTACGCACGTGTGGTGACTGTTTCATTCAATGGATGGATAAAATATCTAATATGGTTGTAACATTTTTATAATAACATCACTGAATATATAAGATACAAGATTTTTTATTTTATAATGGAAAAAACAATGAAGGAGGATGTGGAAGAAGGAAGGAAATTGAAATAGGTGGTGAGATATTTACCTCTTCTTCTGGTTCTTCCTTTTCATTTAATCAGAAGGGATCCATAAGATTCCATTAAGACTAAAGGAAATCAAATAGGATTAATGGATGATAGTTGACAGGGTATTTTGTCTGGGGTTGGCCGAGACAAATGGATTTGGATGTGTGAATTAGAGAGAAGCGGGAGTTCCCTTTTATAAGAGAGGCGAGGAACACCTTAGGAAAAACATAAAATATTATTTTATAATAAATTGTTATTTTGTTTATAATGGAGACAAATTGATTTATTTATAATCTAAGGTGGTAATGGGTATAAATACACTCTTCCAATATGTTTTAGATAGGTTTGGGTAACAATTTTAACCTAATCATTTATATTTAACTCTTAGTTAAATAGTTTGAAATTTAACATGGCTCTTTGTATTTTTACATTATATTTTTAATAAACATACTATATACATCAAATATATCCCCATGTTGTTAATTAATGATACACTTATCCTTATATAAGTCTTTTGGCCGAACATTATATTTTTAGGATTAAAATATCAATTAATAATATAATATTTGTTTTAAAAACTCTTTTATGTCAATTATGACATTATTTGGTATTTTGTTTTTTCTAAATTTATAACAGCATTATTACTTATAAAACAATTAATCATACCAACACTAATATGGTAAAATGAACTATAATAATAGTTTAATTCAAAAAAATTATAACATTACATTTATTGGGGTATTTATAATATCAATTATGTTAATATTTCATTATTAAGGTAATTACTACATCAACATTGTGTCATAATTAAATTAAATTATTTAATGTCTACAAATAAAAAATAAAATACCATTATTTATGAAATCTTTTTATCTTTCAAGTGAATATTTTTTGTCAAATTTATATTGTGTTTAATACTATATTTAAAGTGTTTTAGTGATTAAACTATGATTTTAACTCTTTTAACTCTTCATTGAATTAAATAATAATAAATTTCCTAATCTAATATAAGTGGACATAAAGGGTCATATTTTATTTCTAAGGTTTTTTTTGGTAGAACTAAACTTATCCAATATAATTAGGACATTTTTTAGGGAAATAATAATATCATTTTTACCCTTAATTACCCTATTTACTTTTAACTGTGGTAAATAAAAGTAAAAAGTTATTACTCACCAAAAATTATTTCCATCTCATTAAACCAAATTTTACTTACTGATATCAACCGGGTCTCTCTGATTTATTAAATTCAACTCATAGATTTGGTAAAATTATGTTTTATGTTACATTTCAAATGATAATAGGAGGTGGTTAAAAGACGGTAAAAAGTTCAATAAAATTTTTATATATCTAAATTTATTATAAAATGACTCCGATTAATTACACTGAACTTATATAGGTATTATGTATCTATTTTTAACTAATATAAATTTAAATAAATTAAATTATTATTTAAGTAAAAATTCGGTTTTAACCAAATACTCAGAGTTTTCAATATTCATCAAAAATTACATATTTTCAGAAAAAAACAAAAAATTCACCCAAGGATAATTTAGATATTCCAAATACTAAAATGAAGTCCATTTTGAAAGATAAAATTTATAAAATTTCAAAAAGTGTCTATTAATGTTCTAAATGGATAATTCATAATAATATTACAATAATATCTAATTTAGTGAAACTCAGTATTGCATACAACACACGCTATCAAGGAAGGTTTCTCTGGCGTTCAACACAAGCCTAGAATAGTGATTGTGTATACTGCAAGATAATACGATGTTGAGTATAGTGAAATCTAATCTTGGAGTAGCATAAAACACAAGACATAATTGAAATTAAAAATAAAATTTTTCATAAAATCTCAGGGTGTTACATTTTACCCTCCATATAATGAAATTCTCCTTCGAAATTTGTCAGGGTTATAAATGGTTTACTACATGATGGTTTCATTATTAGAAACCCACATAGTAAAAATTAATACTAAATCTTAATTTTAAAAGCTAATGTATGAAGAGTAATGGTTACCCAAATTAACTCATCACTGGGTTTCCACAAAGAAGATCATAGGTGAAAATATGGATACGGAAGAGAAATCTAACCATCAAGTTCTAATTGATATTGGTAGAGAACATTGTTATGAAAAATCCACCCATCAAAAATCCATAAATTTGTGATGATCTAAGGTACTATCTAGGAAAACATTTTTGGTTTCCATGATCATTTCACTAATGTTGAAAAAATATGAAATCAAAAGAAATACAAACTTTATTTTGGTACAATCTCACCGTTGTTCGTCCTTGAACAATTTTCACTTCATATATTAAGTAAACGAAGATGAATTTTTCCTTCATGATGTGCTAGCTGATCGTGTGATAAAATTATGGGTCATTCTATCTGTCTCTAACAAAATTTTAGAAAAGTTTATTAAATATACATAAGTCCATCTATAGTGAGATTAATCGTATATGGTTCCTAAAATGGGATTTTAAATCATATATCATACCACTTAATAAATTTAGACTAATTTATACTGACCAAGGACTTCCTGTAAGATAGTGGTTGGGGATTAATTCCTATTGCAAATCAGTTGTGGGTTCGATTCCATCATCCTTGTCCGACTCGATGGGTTGTCGCAATTCATACGGGTTGTCCTTTTTAATAAAACTATACTATTATATCATTTCAGAAATAATATAAAAAATTTCTCACCTTAAACATTACTATATGATGTCTAACATAATCCATTCCAATCATTTGGATTATGCAAAAATAATTCTATCTGATTATTAGAAATGTCATCTACCGAGCATGTGAATACCTTCATTTATCACCCATATATCGTAAGATATATCTTGTTGTCGGTCACAGTCATATCATGTGAATACCTGGATCGTATTTTCTATTGAAAAATGAATACCCTTTGAACTTTAGTGAAAACATTAATAATGTCAAATGTTAACTCCTTCCACATACCAAAATTCCTAAAAATATATATACTCAAACCATGATATCACTTTGTCCTTATATCAATAATGATCTCATGAATACTGTCAAACATATTATTTTCTACTTATCCATTCATTATGTGCATATCATCTTCTTCCTAAAAGCATTTAAATCATTTTTCATGGTTACCTATACCATATAATTATTGAAAACTACAATAAACCATTACATAGATATTCCAATATTCCACGATACTATAAATGAGATTCCACAACATTATTTTGGAATCATGTTACATAGACACATAATCATTCCACCACATCTTTTTCATACTCAACATCACCAATATTGATTGCACGTGACTTCACATTTTCCTTTTCTTTAAGAGGTTATTAATTTCGATCATCATTAACCCTTGGATTAGGGTATTGGTTACCATAATTACCCATTCCCTTGCACATGTAGCATTGATGTGTTGGTGGAGCTTTCACTGAAGTCTTTTCTCTGTTAAAATCATTGGAAAACTATTTCCCATTACTTCGGCCCCCAGCAGCTCGATGACCTTCCTTTGCACACATGAAATATTTTATAATACCTATTAGACAATCTCAACCTTGCTTCTTCTCACACATTGAGCATAAATAAACTTTCACCATCTTTTCACCATTGTTCTGAGATTTTTCCTTGAACTCCATCTTTCGTTTCTTGTCCAAACCATGAGATGGATATGTAACATAATCTTCCATTTCTAACTTGATAGCACAATGAACAATTTCTTCATAGATACTGAAGTCTCTAATTGCTAATTACCTTCGAAGACTTGGTTTTACGTAACTGATGAATTGATCAAAATTAATTCCAGGTTAGATGATAACTCCAGATGCATACCTTGAATGACTTGTAAAATTCACCTCATATATACCAACTGATTCATCGTCCATTTTTGTAAGATCATGGAACTCCTTATCCATCATTGTTCTAAGAATACGATGGAAATACTTATTGAAAAACAAGTTCATGAACTCATCCCATTCCATGGATTCAATTTCATCATTAGGACTTGTATTCAAAATTATATTCCACCACTGGTCTACTTCACCATCTAAATAGTAAACAACTACAATGACTTTTTCATATTTTTAATAGTGAAGTGTGGAAAATAACTTCTCTATGGTGTTGATCCATTGTTCTGCAACAAGTGGATTAGAGGACCCCTTGAAATAAGTTGAATGTTGCCTCATGAAGGACTCAATATAATATTGTTCCCCTCTCTACACATTTGGATGTACATAATGATTCATAGATTGTGTAATTATAGCAATAATATTTTTTACTCCATCTCCTATAACATTGGTTTGTTCAGGAGGAGAATCATTTCATTGACCATTACATTGATCAACAAGGTTCTTTCAGCTTCCAGACATCATCTAAAACCCAAAAAAATTAGTGTGAGGAAAATATCATGATATGGAATACAACATAATAAAGGGGGAGTTACTTTAATATATATCATCTTACATTTAATTCTAAGATCGTTGCTGTAATTCTAGGACTATTACCTATACGTATACTTAACCTTAGGGACATCCCTAGACATAAAATAGAAATATCTCTAGGGGTGTCACTAATGTTTTCAAATCCTAGTTTCCAAAGGTTAACTAAATCGTTCCTCTAATACCAACTGTAGAGACCCCAAACATGACAGACATGGAAATTACATTACATTTTCAGAATACTTAATACATAAAAAAACAAACCCCCAAGGTACGTAATAGTTTAGTGTCATTGGAAACTCGAAACATAATCTTCTAATAATGGTGAATGATATTCAAAATCTCCCATAATGATCTTACCCTATTGTTTTCTTACATAAATCATTTCTTCATATCCTGGGGAAAATAAAACATAAAAAGTTTGATTTCAAATTCTTAGTAAGTGAAAACATGGAGAACATAAAGCAACCCATAAACATTTTAATGTAAAAACATGAACATGACATAAATCATAGCAGTACATATGAAATAGATCATAAAGGAACATTAATCATGATAAAATAGCATGAGAATAAAACATTTAATGGTTGGAAACCATTAAGCACATGATATGATTTCTATAGTAGCCAAGGTATTGCTGCCAAGACCATCATATTTGACAAAGTCCTTTACTGAACCGGGTTTACTTGATGTTCCAGCCCTGTATTACTGAACCAGATTCACATGTCATTCCATCCATATCTATCTCATGAGATATAAATAATTACCCAATTCATTGGAGGGAGATATAGGTACTACCCATCTTATAATAAAATCATTATTTCATGTTCCTCAAAACAAATATGAATCATTCATCATAACCGAAATAATAAAATGGGTTTCAAAAACATCATCCCATCATAACATAATCCATATGAAAAAATTGACCACTTAATTAATAGACACATTTTACTTGAAATATAAACACATTAAATATTTTCATTTTATATGGAAAATAATTTTGATAAAACAGTTGAAATGATTTTTTGAGGAAAATATCCTTTATTCTTCAAAATCATTTTCTTTTCACAAAAGGCATATAATTTTATAATAAAATGAGTGTGTTGAATATAATCATGAAATCTAGTATTGGATGCTTCATGAAAATAAGGTTTTATGAAACTATAAAAATCCATTCACGCCGTATAAGTTAAAAAACATTCTTCTCATTCTTTTTCCAGAAAAGTCAAAAACTACCCCGTATGGTAAAAAAAGATTCCTTACAACCCGTTTAGTAAAATTAAAAAATGGGTAAAAATGACTTTCAACATAAATGAAACCATTTTTATAAAACATGTACATGTATGATTAACGTAACCCCAATAAGTACTTACGAATTAACAATCCAAGATAAGAACGAGATTAGAATAATTATCCCTTACCTTTTATGATCAGTGGAATCATATGTGTCAAAAAATAAACAAACTTACATGCATATTTAAATATCATATCTTTGATAATTAAAATCATAAAACATTCATAGGTTGTAGAAATATCATACAAAATAAATAGACGGTGATTAAACCAAATATCTGACAGAAATAAAAGTGAGACGAAGTTTTCCCTTACCTTAGGTCCAATTTCATTAGTACATGTATGAAACTCCTATATAGTAGGTTTAAATTTATTATTAAATAGTATGATAACCATAATAATATTTATGATATCATATAAGATTCACTTATGACTTTATACTACCCGTTCTTTTGCCAATTCTATATTAAAGGAGCGTTTTGGGTAAAATCGTTTCATTTATGGTATGTGTTTAGAACTGTTATTTTTGATATTATTACTTATATCCCGATTTAGATAATTCCATAATTTAGAACATGATTTATATATAATATATATTCAGAATATAAATATATATGATATATCGATAAATGGAATGAAATACACCGTTCATGGAGACGATAGGTCGTACGTACGCTTGAACGCTGTTTTTTTCCTTATTGAATTGAATTGAATTAAGTAAATGAAACATATATCTACATAAAACCAGTATCATTATTATGTAATAGAATTAATTAATATTTATTATATATTCTTTATAATCATACTTTAATTATTAATCATGGAGAATGAATCTCATCGTGTTCGTGGAGACGGTAGTCCGTACGTACGCAAGGGAGACAATATCATTCTTTTGATATTAAAATAAAATATAATTGGATGGTATATCATATATACAGAATCATAAAAATGAATTATTTATTACTTATATAATTTATATTCATTATTATTCCCATCCAAATGATGAAATGTTTGAATAACAAACTACACCACGACGTGGAGATGGTAAGTCGTACGTACGCACGTGTGGTGACTATTTCATTCATAGGATGGGTAAAATAACTAACATGTTTGTACCATTTTTATATTAACATCACAATATATATAGGATACTAAAGTTATTATTTCATAATATAAAAAACAAATAGGAAGGAAGTGGAAGAAGGATGGAACTTGAAATAGGTGGTGAGATATTTACCTCTTATTCAGGTTCTTCCTTTTTATTTGATCAAAAGGGATCAATAGGTTGGATTTTTGACTAAAGGAAGGACTCTAGGATGAAGTTAGGATAGTTTAGATGGTGTTTGGGTAGGATTTTTCTAAGCCAAATGGTTTTGGAGATATGAATTAGAGAGAAGGGTTGGTGCCCTTTTATACGAGAGGTGAGGGGCACCTTAGGAAAAACATAAAATATTATTTTATAATAAATTCATATTCAGTTTATAATGGCTCCAAATTAATTTATTTCAAATATAAGGTGGTAATGGTTCAAAATAAACTCATCCCAGAGGATTTAGATAGGTTTGGGTTACTATATTAACATTATCATTTATATTTAACTCTAAGAAAAATAGTTTGACATTTACCATGTCTCTTTGTATTTTTACATTATATGGTTAATAAAAATACTATATACATCTAAAAGAACCCCAATTGGTTCATTAATGATAAAACTATCATTATATAATTCTTTTTTATGAATCATAGATTTTTAGTAACATAATATCAATTAATAATATAATATTTGTTTTAAAAACAATTTTATATCAATTTTGAAACTATTTGGTATTTTGTTTTTTCTAATTTCATAACAACATTATTATTTTGAATAAAATTATCTTACCATCCCTAATATGTTAATTTAAACTATAAAATTAATGTAATTCATAAAAAGTATCAAATTACTTTTATTTTGGAAATTATAATATCAATTACTTTAATATTTCATTAATAAGGTAATTACTACATCATCATTGTATCAAAAATAAAGTATGTTATTTAATGTCTAAAAATCATATATAAAATACCATTATGTAGGAAATATTTTTATCTTTATAATGAATATTTATAGTCGAATTTATATTTTGTTTAACCCTATATTTAAAGTGCTTTAGTGATTAAACTCTGATTTTAACTCTTTTAAATCAATTTTGAATTAAATAATAATCCTAATCTAATCCAAATGGACCAAAAGGGTCATATATTATTTCTAAGGTTGTTTTTGGTCGAATTACACTTCTCTAATAGAATTGTTACTTGTTTTAGGGTAATAATAATTTCATTTTTACCCTCAGTTACACTATTTACCTTTAACCGTGGTAAATAAAAGTAAAAAGATACTATTCACCAAAAATATTTTTAATCTCATTAAACCACATTTTACTTATCAGTATTATGTATCTATTATTACCTAAAATAAATTTAAATAAAATAAACGAATATTTATGTAAAAAGATGGTTGTATCAAAAAACTCTGTGTTTTAACTAATCAGCAAAAATTGATTGTTTTTAGAAAAATACCAAAAAAATCACCCAAGGAAAATTTTGATATTCGAATCAAAAAATGAATTCCATTTTGAATGATAAAATTTATAAAATTTCATTAAAGTTGGTATTACTATTCTTAATGGCTATTTCATAATAATATTATAATGATATCTCGTTTAGTGAAACTCGGTATTGTGTACAACACACGCTATCGAGGAATGTTGCTCTCGCATGCAACAGAAGAATAGAATAGTGTTTGTGTATAATGTAAACTAATACAGTGTTGCGTATAGAAAAAATATAATCTTGGAGTAGCGTACAACACATGATATAAATTAAATTAAAAATAATATTTCGCATAAAATCTCGGGGTGTTACAAGTTTCACTTCATCTAATACCAACATTCAAATTATATAACATTAATATATACTGAAATGTTTTCCTATTTAGTACAAATGTTATACAGTTGTCTATTTTAACAGTAATTAACTTCAATAACAACATTTCAATCACAATGATCATCTTCAATTATCATTTTAATTTATTCCATATGATATCTATCATACTTTAAAATTTTAGTCATGTTAAATAATCTATAAAAAATAGTATCATCCCATATAATATGTACATTTAGTTTCTCCCCTTCATTATTCCAATAGTTATATATTTTATCTGTTCTGTAACAAATTAAATTTTTATATAACATTTTAGATAAATTCATTTTTAATAGTAGCAATCTAAACACGTTAAAGTTATTTGAGAATAGTTGTTTTCATGCTTCATTCTGGACATGATGAACACTTTTACTTCATCCTCATTGTCATTTTCCTTAAAATTAGCATACGTAATTTTTTTTATAAATATCAATCTTATCAAGTCCAAAAATATTCATTTCACAAAAAAAAATTAAAAATACACATACGGTATTCTTAATAGAAGGATAATTTCATTGATAATTTTATGAAATTTGATTATTTTATTAAGGAAAATTCTCTATTTAGAAAAATAATTAACTTATAAAAATAAATATTGTATTGAAAAATGTACTTAATTTAATAAAATTGGAATTTTATACTCTTTATTATGGGAATGATTCCTATTAATGAAATCTTAAAATATTAATAGTTTTTAGTGAATGAATCAATGTAGGATTTTATATGGTGGCATTAAAGTAAACAATCAATGATTTATGAAAGATTATCGGGAGACAGACTAGGGCTAAAGAAAATTCATATAATTTTAGCCCAAATGAGATGATGACCAACATGAATTTTTTTTAACTATATGGTATATTGTAAAAATAATTGAATAATAATGATCATATTGGACTACTACAATTGAAGGAATCTCAATAGTTTAATCTTATCAATGTTGATTTATAAAAAATTACCATTTCCCACATGGGAAACATACAATGAAACAATGTTTGTCTGTTTAAGGTTAATATGCTCCTCGGAATAGGAAATAACTATTATAACAATATTAAATAATCGTTTATGCTACAAGAAGCTATTTTTGTACGAAAATAATATATCAATGCAGTTTATTGAGTTTATTAGTAGTTGTGGAAATTATTGACATAATGGAAGATGTGATATCTATAATGTTATAATGAATCTAATTAAATTGTCCTATATTATAAAATATGGAGATCAACATTGTTAACCCAAAAAATTATTAATGATATCAGTTATGGTTAAAGTTTGATGGATAATTTTGTTTGTATTTAGAATCCTTAAAACATTATATTTCTTCAATGTTATTTTATTTATATATAATAAATTATATATGATTACAACCATCAAAATAAATTTTTGATAGGTATAGTGAATTAAAATTTCCACTAGACACTAAATTATGCCATCTTATATAACTATGGAACACCTATAGAATCTAATAATATTTTACGCGCTTCATATTAGATTCATTATATATTGAAAATTTACATATATTGGTTTCACAATTGGTGGGGAACATCATCATTTTTAGATTGAAAATTTCATTATAAATAATACAGGGAAGTGAGAACTATTTTGAGATATTACAACCCAATAAGATATTCATGGTTTTTTTTATTTTTGTATGAATCTGGGAAGAAAGAAGAAATGATTGAATCTACTTTAGATAATAATTAATGTACACTTATTTAATGAAGAAAAAAAAGTAAATTTAGTCAACAAGAAAATCTGTTTTGGTATTGTACTCTTATATTTAATGATTATGTTATTAAAATAAAATTATTCTATATATAATTTTTAATTAGAAAATAATATGATCATAATTTTTTTTAGGATGTCGTTACCTACTATCATTACACCAACATAAATAATATTATGGGTAGTATATGTAACCATCTTCATTATATGAAATCATATTATATTAATTCACATGGATGAATCATAAATTAATAAAATATTTTTAAATTTTATTAATGATATCATGGAGGTAGATTCCAAAAATAAGAATATGATAAATTGAATAAGGAATTTAATTTATTTATAAAAAAAGTTGAATTAGTTTTCAGATTCGAAGCTAAAGAAATAATAGAGAATAATCAAATAGAGTGGTAGGTCATTAATTACATGGGGTAGAGTAATTAATCCTTTTTTTCTATATCTCTGTAACCATAATTCGATAAATAATTAAATTAATTAACTACATCAATATCATTTGTTTTCCTATGAAGTAGACAACACTGAACTAACACATAAGGCTTAAAATTGTTATGAAAAAACTAAAAACATCAACTTCTAAACTTGAAAAATTAAAATAAAACAAACTTGAGAATCCAAACCCTATGGAAATTGTGTAAAAACAAAGAAAAATGAAGTAATTAACTAAATGAAACATGGATAAACGAAACTCTCATAATCTCAGTCATTTATTCTATGTCACGCCACTATAGAAGGGGAATAAGGGTTGTATAGAAAATGAGTAATGAATAAAATAAAATATGAAAAATATTTAAAGATTGGCTAAAGAAGAGTATTAATAATCACACACTATAGGATTTGAGAAGGTTGATACATCAGATATGTTTGAGGGGGGATCCTAAGAGGCCACACTCTACTAGAGATTGAGGGTGTGAATTAGTGGGGTTCTATTAGGGTCGGATTTAAATAATCAGGTAGGGTTTTATATGTGTTTTTGTTGAGTATCATTATAAACTAGTTTAAATGAAATACCAATTAAATTTTGAATATATATTAAAAATGAATATACTATAAAAATAAAAAATAATAATGAAAAAATAATCCTAAATTATTAAATTTTAAATATTAGTGAAATTGAATAATTAAATTTGAATAGACATCAAAAATATTTAAAAATGTATATTATTATTAACTATAATAGTTATTAAAAATTGAATATATATTAAAATGAAGAAGAATAAATATTAAACATGTACATTACAACCATATTAAAAAATTTATTGAAAAGACATATAAATATAAATATAAATATAAAAAATGAATAAATAGAAAAAAAGATTAAATGAATAATTACTAAATATTAATATATTATAAAAAATTTACAAAATAATTATAACTATTAGTAAATAAATAGTATTTAATGATTGAATGAAAAATTAGAATGAAATTAAAAAGTTAAATAATTAATAGATTTCAAAAATATTAATAAATTAATAAGTGTTATTAAATATAAATATTATATATATATGTTAAAAAAAATGGAATATATATTAATTATATATATTACACATAACATTTTGGAAACATTAAATGATAATATTCTAAATATTTATATATAAATATTAAAATTTGGTTAAAATAAAAAATATACAACATATAAATAAATTAAAAATGAATAAATTACAGAAAAAATTACTAATATTAATATATTTCTGTATAGAAAATTAAAAATTACTAAACAAATGAATATATTAAAATTTATTAAATACAATATGTTATTTAAAAATATAAAAATTTGATAAAATTTACTAATTAAAAACATAAAATATTAAATATATTATTATTGTCAATAAAATATTAAAATGATTATTAATATTTTAATAAATTACAGAAATATTATATTGATGTCTATTTATATAAATAAATATATATTGAATGGGCTAGGTTGAAATCCCATGTATTAAAAAGTTGAAAAACATAACAAGAAAATATATTATTATGTCAAACAACATTGTACCCTTATCAGGAATTAAAAGATACAACAACTTAAAATAAACTCACAAAAAATGTGGTCACACATCACGGTTACCGGGAGATAAGAAAACACTTATTTCCACATCTCGCATAACCATTCATACCACATGAGGGTGAGTGATCATACAACGATGTGAAAATTTTCCACCCGGAACATGAGAATGTAAACCCCTTCTCCAAGAATTTGCTCACTACCAAGGTCCCCCACCCTCATCAAAATATTCATTATCAGATTCATCATTTATTTATTATTCTCTAGAAGCATCAATATATATATATATATATATCGATCCGCCTCACTATTTTTGAAGGCAAGAATTTCAATGGGATTATATGTGTTAATTTTACATATATCTTGATTATGTACTTCCTTGTATGGTATTGCATCATTAGAATGTGTATGAATATTTTTTCCCTTTGTTAGTTCTTGAGAGGTCCTTTATGACAGGCTGACTAAATATCTATACAACATCATTTTAGTAGTGATGTATAAGAGAGACTCCTCTGATGTGACATGGAGGGTAGGTTTCACCACTTCACCTTTCTCCACATCCAATAAATGATTTTAGACATGATCTCTCTTCTCCATTTCAGATATATTAGATTCAATACTTTCATTCCTTGGTTGGGACCCCATTAAAAATAGTTCTTACCCAACCAATCCTATGCAGGGATATACTACACCATATCCATTATAATCCAATGAAATCCATTTCACCTTCCTTTTATGGTTTTGTTGAGTCAATGAGTCTATATTAGATTTAAAATCAATATAAGTATTAGTCTTGGAATAAGAATCATGCATCATGTTATTAGGTCAGGAAAGTATTCCACCATACACCACCAACATGTGGCCGCAAGAAGCTATTAAAGTGATACATTCTTATACCGCTAGTTTATAAGAGATCAAATAACAATCTATTGATGCTTTATTTGAGGAGATCAATATGTAAAGTTCATGATGTTTAGATATAATACCATACATATATTCATGAATATTTGATGGTATAGTTCCATCCATCTTCAATTTACATTCTCATTCCCTTCCAGAAACAAATTTTCACTATTTTTATAACCATATGTCAACACATAACTCTGATTTATGTTCACGATCAATCTATCCATCGTTTTCTTCACCATGTAATTACAAAATATCATCATCATTAGAGGTATTATTCATTGAAACAAGGTCATCACATGACCTAGTAGATATATTCCATGAATATTTAACAATCCTTCCTCACCCACATCCAAGGTGAATTATCCTGGAGGAATGAGAATCTCCTAAGATTGAGGATCTTATTAACTCCCATCCATAGTATAAAAGTCCAAGCCATCCATTGAATAAATATTTGATGGTCCTTCAATCTGATGAACACCCACATAGGGATCATAAGGGATGGCATGCACTCATTGTTCCTTACCATAAACATTTTCTAATATACCATCTGTTGAACTCTTATCTTTGGCCTTTCTCCTACACTCATTAGATAAGTATTCATTCAAATTAGAAATTACCCATTTTTACTCTTATGAAACACTTCATTATAGTAACCAACTTCCTCACAATCCACATAGTAAAGGGTAAAATTACAATACTTCATAGGCATGTAAATTTTATAATTATGTGTGGAACTTATTACCATTTAAATGAGTTTGGTGGTGAGGTCCATCTCAACCATAATTATCATAAAATGGCCGAATTTAACCAGAACCATCTCCCTATGAAGTCAAATTGGACATCCTATTACCCTATAAATGTCATGCATGATCTTTGGGTTCCAAAGGATCCAGTTGATCTATTGAATCCTAATACAAAAGCTCACATAATAAAATCAACATTTTAAAAGTTAAAATTCTAAATCCATTTATGAAAACAAATACAACTGGGATTTAGACTCAAATATCCACAACTCGATGCATATATCCATAGTTATTATAAGGTAAATAATGTGTAGAATAACTAACAAAATATAGAAACACACCTCCAAACATAAAATTCCAATTTTTTTGAAAGCATCTTCACTAAATAAACTAGTGTCTTGGGTTTATCTTGTTAAAGAAGAGTAATCCTCACAAAAAGTGCGTTATTCACCATATCTAACATTTCTATGATATACTAAAATCCGGCTTCAATGAAATCCAAATTAACCCTATAATGATATTCCTATATATAATTTCCTTAAAGAGGAATGCATGTTCACCCTAGCTTCAACCATTCATTCTCATCATTGACCAGAGACTCAATATGAAAGGAATATATGATCACTATAAGAAACTATGCATATCTTATGGTGATTTCCTCTAGAGAGTATCTGTTGTATCTATATTCTTCAAATACGAACTGCTTCCTCCATCCTCTCACAATGTGTGTGTGTGTGTTTCTATATAAAATTGGATAATGTATGTATGTGTGTGTAAAATTAATATATATATATATATATATATATATATATATATATATATATTTAACACATGTTTGATACATGTTGAACTAAAAAAAACAGTATATAATATGTGATATCAATTACATATAATATAATAATAATTTAATATTTTTAATTATTTTTAATTTTTTATTATAATCCATTTTTCAGAAGATATATGAATGATTAAATGATTATAAATTTTTTTATATAAATAATATTTAAATAAACATTATATATATATATATATCAATATGAGTATATTCAAAATTTAAAATATTAAATTAATTGATGAATATTTTCATATAAAAATTAGAGAAAAGTATTAATTTCCAATTTATTAAATAACTAAATATTAAAATTTATAACATAATAAAAAAAGTAAAAATAATATAACATTATTAATGAATAATTAATAATTAATGGATTAATTTTAACGTGTGTTAAATTTAATTAAAAACTGAGTAGATTAAAACTATATATTAAAATAATGATTAAGAGTTATTAATTATATAATGTTATTAAAAATTAAAATCTATACTTAAAATGAAAATAAATATACATATATTAATTATGAGAATTTTCATTGAATTATAAACATTGAATGTTAATAAATAAATAAATATAGATATATATATAACGATACTTTTAAATAAAATATCACATTTGGAGTCATAGTGGACACAATATTTATTAGATTGAGGTGAGGTTGATTCATACACATCACAAATTTTTTATGGATAATTTTCAAAAAGAATCAAAACAATCCAAATGTGTTTTATCTTTTTTAAGTATGCTAGTTCTCTTTTTTTTAAAAATCATGAAAATTTTAAATAAAAAATACAAACTTGGAGTCATTCCAGTAAGTCTATGTATCAAATTGTGGCATGGTTGATTCTTACACATTAAAAATTACATGTAAATAGTTTAAAAACAATGAAAAAATGATAAATAAATTTTATTAATTTTGACTATATATATTCTGTTTTTTACTAAAAGTAATGTCAATTTTAAATAAAAAGACACACTTGGAGTCATACTAGTCACATTATGTGTCCGATTGAGGATTCCATGATTCTAACATGTTATAAATGATATATGGATAATTTTAATATTGTATCAAAATAATATGAATATATATTTATCATTTAAGAGTATATTATGTGTTTTTTGAACTAAAATTTCAATTAAAAACAAAAAAATCAATTCATACTGTGCACACTGTGTATTGGATTGAGGTGTGATTGATTGATTATGTGATGACTATTTTTATTACAACTATCTATAACAAAGAAAAATATTGCAATTGTTCCATTTGGGTGGAAGAACCTATTTTACACCAATTATAGATATATACCTTGATTAAACACCTCATGATATGTATTCTAATGATTAACATTTGGTTTTCTTCATCTTTCATCCCATCAACAAGGGAAAAGCTAATGGATTATAATCCAAATATTTCAAAGTTAATAATGAATTTTAAGAAGTGAGCAGATGAAAAACATATTAGGGATATTTTTCTTATAATTATAATGACCATTTGTAATTGAATTCTAATAGGTATCTTCTAATTTCAAGATTTTTGACACATTATTTTGTGATATCTAACCATTTTCTAATGAGAATTTTGTATAAGGAGAAGAATCTGAATCTTACATTCCATCCACTAATCCCTAGATATTTACCACTATAAATAAATTTTATATACGAGTAGTTGTAAAACATTGGGGAATGTAAAAGTATCACTACCCCTAATATGATTTTGGATTATTCTATTTTAGGGGAATTGATGATGATTCCCACCCCTTGGAGACATCTATAAAGAATCCACATGTACGATTGATTTATAGCTCATTGAATCCCAACTAACACTATAATTAAATATTCTTCCATTATATCGATATATTTTACATGTACAATGGTAATATCTTCCACCATATAATTTCATAGGATGTTTTGGAAAAAATAAGAATTATCCTCTCATAATGCCCCACCAACACTCCGATATGGATTAGATGGATTCGAAATAACTAATTTTTAGTTAAATGATTAGTAATATTGAATATTAAAATGAATGTGGTGTAGTTACATGTTTCAAATAGGTATTCTAAAAATATACCACACATACCACCACTTTGTGGTCTCCTCATCATCCCATATCACATCCACCAAAATTGTTACTACGAAGTGGTTAACATCTTCTTGTCATTTTATCTTCTCTATGTCTCAAGAATTTTGTTCAACTAAAATTTCTGTGAATTAGGACACAGATAGTATAATTCAATATCTACTACATCCCATGCTATATATGAAAAAATCCTACAAGAAAACACTATCCACTATGACATGGTACATTACATATGGTCATTTTGAAACCACTATATTTTTCGGTCTCTACTCTATGATGTGATATGATTCACTTTACGCAAAAATTCATTGATATATATAATTTGAATAGTAAAACACAATTTCAATCATTTTTAGTACATATTGTCTCATATTTAGATATGGTTTATTCAAACATTAATTTTTATCCTATAGTGCGAGATCATAGCACAAGAGTGAATCATTGTTTTTGATGAATTCAATTCTTCATGATCATTGTGAAAATTACAAAAACCAAATATTACATGAAAATGATGAATAGATTAGCTAAAATTTATGATATAATGATGATAATTTAAAATAAATATGTAGTAGGGAGTTTCATCATCATGATATATGTGTACATTCTGACACTGAGTATATTTCCTAGCCATTTATAAACGAAACTATGTCATCTTTTGAATATGAGGACTTTAGACACTCATGGTAGTGCTATTAAAAATAAACTAATGATTAATAAATATTAAAAATAAAATTTTATTTATCTTCAATAATTCCTCTATAGGGATGATAGTTTATTGATGATATATAATATATCATTGAAATTTGAATACATAATAACAACAATATTTTTTGTTGGTTTTTTGGACATTGTAGATACATTGATAAAAATAAGTATTTTCTAATATGTATATGGATATTTAAATCTTATTATATACACCCTAATACTTATCTAACTATAAATACTGATAGGATCCTTCTACGCAAGAATTGTCCTCATGCCATGATATTCATGATATTAAAACACTAATCTACCATAAATTAATTCTCATTAAAACACTGTATAAAATATATAACATTAATTTTAGTTATAAAATGTTTTATATAGTTTTTTAAAAATTTAAAAACATCATCTCGAGTGGTCAATTATTTTGGGTACAAATGTACTGAATTCCAAAAATATAATTTTGGAGTATCCAAATTGGCTGCAATGTGTATCCAATGTTACATTAAACCAAAAATTGAATAATTATTGAAAGGAATTAAAATATATTATATATGATTAAATTATTGTTTATTTCCCACGCATCATTAATAATAAAAATATTTTTTCATCCATAAGTTTTACATAAAATGTTGCATCCAGTTTTTCCACACATGTAGAAATTCGAACTGAATCCAATTTGTTCAGTTTTATAGAATTGATGTGAGGGATAATGTGTCCATATATATGTTCATAGGTTTTTCTATTTAAATAATATTTGTATTGACTCCTGAAAAAAAAAATTAATTGTATTTCTTTTTAATTAACATTGTAGATGATCTATTATTAAAATAATCATGAAGAAACACAACATGTATACAATTATAACTAAAATTCTTAACTAGTCCTACTTGAGGATTTCATTCACATTCTATAGTGAAATTTAATCCTTAATGGCTTAACCAAATATTTTTTCATTCAAATAATCTATAAAATTTATATAATGTTGAAAGGATGTATCTGGTTTAACCTTCACTTTTAGTATATTTGTATATTTAATGGGTGGGGAAAAGGTGATTCGTGATGATATTTCAGATGGTTTGGTAGATACTTTTGAATTTTAAATTCAAATTTTCATTTCACCCCCATTCCTTTTCTTTTATTTAATAGAACTCATTAGTTCGTACCATTTCCATTAGTTGTTAAAGGTATTTGATGATAAATCAATTGGAAATTAACATATCTATTTAAATATGGTTTTTAAAAGATATAACATCCATGTATGAATGTTACAATAGCATTCGTGGCTATATGAATTCATATATCACCAGGTCTAATAGGTATATCAGTGCTTAGGTAGTTGGAGTTTGTCTTAGTGGTAACCACCCCATAATCCTACATGAAAAATGGGGGTTTAAAACCTATTTGACGAAGGTACTATAGCATAATGTAGCAGCGGTGGCACTAGAGCGGTGTCAAGGGTATTGCAATGACAGCGGGTACTGTGTGGTACTATAGCAGGCGGGGTACTATAGTATTACTTTTCCTAGAATTGGTATTGGGCCAAAATTTTGCCCTTACAGGCCATGTAATGGGATAAATTCCTACTTGTCCTTTGGTCTATGTAATGGGTCTCCCTCTACCTAGTTAAAAGAGGAATTTGACTTGCATTAATAATCAGTGAGGCTTCGACCCCAACATTTTAAATAACGATATCTCAGTGCTCAGATCATAATCTATTCTAATTTCCACCCTCACTTGACCAGTTGGAAGTTATCTGGATTGTACATTATATTATTATATTCTGAACAATGTATCTCATTCAATGAGGAGATGACTGGGTGTTCATAGATAAATGTAATAATAATTTTTACCCTATAGAATATCAATATATGAAATGTATTATTTTATATATGATTTGAATTTTAGAGATAAAATTATTATAATATTGATTAGCTCAAGTAAGATATCTCTTTAAGTTGAATGGATCACCATAAATATGGTGGCGGTCATTAATAGTGCTTATTCTTGAATTTTTTCTTCTCTTTGTTTCGTTCCCAAAATAATTTTTAGAAACCCAAACAATCAATGAATTTATTTCTTCAATAAAATCTAGTTGTTCCTCTGTGTCTTCCATTTGTTTATCTTTATCCTAGTGTTCTTTTCATTTCTCAACATATGATCATTAATTCACCCTAAAACCATAATATATGATGCAGCCATACATTTTTCCACTTCCTGGCAATTGGTTGTATCTATTAATCTAGATTAGTTGATGATGGTTCATGTCTATAATTCCGATAAAAAAATATATGGAAAAAATTATTAATTATTATGTAACAGTGATTTAATCTAAAAATTTATTATTTCACACTTACACATTTATCACACACATTCATTTTGTTTTCATATATTATTATCAAATATTTATTTACGAACATCAACCTTCCATAGAACAAGATGTGGTATGAAATTGGATTTGGATTTGGATTCATCAATGTTCATATAAATATAGAAAAATAATTATGTTGTTATTTTAGGTCACATTACATTCTAAAGGTTGATTTTAAATATGTAACAATTTTTATCAAGTGAAGATTACCAAATCCTGAATTTATAGTAGGGGTAAATTGGTTTTCCTTCCCATTCTATAATTTTAGTACTAAGTTTATTTTTCATAAGTTTACAATTTTTAATCAACGTGATTGATACAGATATTTTCAAAAAAATGTATTACGAACCAAAATGTTCCTGAAAAGATGTATCCTCACAACAACCAATAAAAACACCCCATGCTTCATGGCTTATCAGGTGTTCATTCATATGATGTTGGTGTAATTTTATTTCCCCTTATTCATCTTTGATGTGAAACATCATTATAATTTTGTTAAATCCTCTATGAGCTTGTCTAGAAATAATTAATATTGATTTATATTGGGAATCATCTACTATAAATGCACTCTAAAAGTGATAATAATGGTAAATTCAATGTTTCATTATTTTTTTAGTAAAATAAACAATATATATCATAATTTTACCCATGTTTCATCCAATATTAGTGTCAAAATATTGGTTACCGCATGGTTACTTGGATATATATCAATTAGTATGAACTATTGAGCGGTGAGGCCAATGAAACTACCACACATTTCTTTATTCTTATTAATAGTATTGGAATGTGTATTCCATCCAACAACAAATTTAATGAAATAATTTTTATACTAAATATTTTTTTATAACACTATCATGATAAGGAGATCCAATTATTATAGGACATAAAATATTCACTATCTACCATTTAATTGATTTTATCATCCTCACTATATTATTACTATGGAATAGTAGAATCCGCATGTGTAGAAGGTTTTTTTTCCTCCACACTGGTAGCACCGTTAGTTTTAGAAACATATTCTTCCTTGGGATTTAGAGCATTAACACATGTAGACATTTTAATCTATATATGTGGATGAAAACATAATTTAAATTACATAAATATTGGGGTCAAAATATAATAATATGATGTATCTAAATATATATTACAAAAAAAATATAATTTCATAATTGAAGTCTCCTTTTTTATATGTTGAAGGGATTTTAACCCTCTATAAAGTGTCCAAATCCCATCATTTTTGTATCATATGACATAAAATACCCCATCTATATTAGGACTGATATGAAATAATTGAGATGTATCATTGAAAGAGACATCCTCAGTTGAATTTACATTAGACCGTTCAGTAGTTTTGGCTAGTAACCGATCAATTGAACACTTTTAGTTTGAGGTATCTACAATAATAAATACATGCACTGCATTTGATTCAATTATAAATGTGTCATAATGGAAACCTTCCTTACTGAAATCCATGTTCACAAATACCAATTCATCTATTTTAAAACCAATCCTTTTATCATCCCCTATGCATTGAACAATAATAAAATGGAATGTTGTATAATCCAAATCAAATATTTGTTTGGTGATGAAAAAGTATGAAATATTAGGATAATTTTGATATTTTATATAGTATTAGATAAATGCATCACTTCATCCATAAGTTTAACACCACTATTTATCATGGTACTTTACTCATTATGTTACATTGTATATAACATATGATAATTAATCATATAACCATCATAAGATATTACATGCACACATAGTCCTCTAGCTGGCAATCAAAGTCATTTTGAAATTGAATCTAGAGTATCATCGGACTATTTAAAAATATGGGCTCAAACTGATCATTTAAACTATTGATTATGTATATTTGATATCAATATTTCATCCCTTCATGGAATCAAATCCTTAATAATTTCCTTTTCGGTTTCAACATATGAGGAAACCTCAGGACTATTATTAAAACTATAAAGGTAGGAATACTCCCGATCTATAATAGTGATTGTGACAACAACTATTCTAGAAATTCATCCACCCACAATTATCCTAGAGTTATAAGACTTTAGTAGACCAATAATCTCCACATCGAACTAGTAGTTGATACAAAATTCAATAACTTCCCCAAAATTACATATCTCTATAATGAAACCTTCTGGTTGACATTAATTTTTGATATAATATTTCAAAATCATCATATATTTTCAATGGGTTACATCTATGTATAACATATAAGACTTCATAGTCAACTCTTCAATACCAAGTGAACCATCATGTTTACCATCATATCAGGAAATTTACGTAGGAATAACATTTTGAATTCGCACAATATGGAAGAAATTTCCTATTCCATAGTTGGAAATTTCTCTGAGTCTAAAACTTATTTACATATTAAATTGAAAAATAACCATAAATTGGTTAACATATGATGGAAATTCTTCAAAAAAATTTAAATTAAATATATAGTAATTTGATCATTCATCAAAAATTGATACTCGTGTGATTTTAGACACTTTAACATAAAATTATTCAATGATATTAGATTCTTGACATTAGATGAATTCCTATATATAACCTTTAAATCATTCAAGAAGTTTTAAAACTGATTTATCCCCTTCCTAGAAATAGTGTAAGCAGCTGGTGAAAGGAATGACTATTTTCACCATTCACTAGCACTAACTATTCACATATTCTCATGTCAATAATTTATAAATTAAAATTAATTCACGATTTTATTATGTTCATTTTCTAATGTTCCAAATAGACGATCACATAAATTATTTTCAACATACCTAATATCATGAAAATTTCTAACATATAGCCAATTAAAGGATTGTAATTTAAAAAAACATATATCTTTTTCAAATTTAATTCCATATGATTTTTCATAAAATTATTACAAAAAGGTGTTTAAATATATTTTACATTCCCAAACAAGAGATCACTTGTTAGTGGAGGTTATGTTGTACATTATTCTAAACTCCCAACAGTTGATGTTGTCCAAGACCAATACTTTTGTCTATAGGGTTGACATATGTGATGTTATTGGAATACTGTCTTTAATGAATTTTTCAACCTAAATTACTATGTACCTTGATCACATGTAAGATACCCTTCTATTCATTTAATTCTATATCCAGATTAATTTTTGTAAGAATGAAATACATTTATCATCCAATTAAAATTGGATCTCAACATGAAATATTAATTTCAATAATATTCATACAACGTAACACCTGAATCCCATAATAAATTCAAATCATTGATCGATGGATCCAAATAAACATCAGTATGAGTACCCAATATTTTTTTCCCTAAAATAAACATAGATAACATAATGTTTTTTTTGTTTCATGCATTACTATAGTGTAAATTTTTAATTTACCCACATAACTACCAATGTAATGTGAGTGTTTATTTGAAAACCAAAAAGATTCACTCCATCAATAAATAACATGACATAGAGCTTTGTTGGATCATTTCACATTCTAGGATACTCACATTTGATTATCTTACACTGAGGAGATTCTACCATGTGGTGAAATTTTATATATTTATTTCTTTTATTTTCATGCCACATAAATTTCCATGATGCCTACATAGTTCTACGTAGGTTCTTAAACATTAAAATTATTCGAATGTACCACAAAAATTCATATGACCGGATTCATATTTTCTGTATTGAGAACAATGACACATTGGGAATTATTTATGTGATTTTTGGTCCTTATGAAATTGAGTACAATCATTTTGACATTAACATATTCATTCATAGATTATTTTCATTGAACATAGTATTTTTTTAGAGTGATATTTTTGGATAGGACTCCCATTATCTTCTAGAACAATATCATTCATGATGGAAATTTGATTAGAAAAAATGGAATCACTCCATCCATTTACATATTTTCTATTATACAACTTCAATAGGGATAGCAATACTATATATTTAGTACAACTCAGATGTAATGGATTCTCTTGAAAACAATTAACATCCGAAAAAAATTATACAATCATGAGTTTCATATTAAAATATCATATTTATTTCTTCATTAAGATATTTATCATCATTAAAACCTATAATCATATCCTTGATATGGTGTTCTTCATTTTCCACATGTGTAAACATATCATATGATCCATAAAATGTGGTGTTATCCCAGTCACTATACACATTGTCTTTCTCCACATGTCTAGTGAAACATTTATAACCTTGATCCATTCTACGATGGGTGATGTGTTATTCCAACTCATATGGACAATTAGTCTTGAATTACAATAATTTAAACACTGAAAAAGGTATTTTAAAAGTGTTATATGCATGATCTTTTGCAAACATGATAAACTCTTTCACCCCATATTCATACTCCATTATCATTCTTTTGGAATCCATCCATTTTCTATTCATATAAATCATATTTTATTGGATAATTTTAATATTTAAAAAAATTCAGAAAAGGGGACTCTAAAATAAGGGGACCTAAACATTTAAACGATTCAAATAATTTCATCATGCTTTGAAGGAAATTGGTAATTTAATTTTATAAAAAGAGTTACTCCACTGGTGGTAGGTATTCTCCTCTAAATACATCCATAATTATCATTGTTACTTAGTATAGGATGAATACTACTCTGGGTAATCCAAACAATATAGGTTATTGTTTAGAAGATATGGGTGTGATTTTTTGGAATAAAAATGAAATAATAAATGTTTCATAGATTAATATAAGATGGATGAAAATTTTATCCCTAAATATAAATTTTCCTAGGATGGGGAGTTGGTGAAGCACCCGACATCATTTATTAGTTTTCTATCAATAGATTTAAAAAATTATTAGTAGTTTTTTGATCAATACAAGTGGATCAATTATTTCTAAATCTTTTAGAAGGATATGTTGGATAGTTTTACAAGAACTGAAGATGATATAGTCACTACAGTTTCCGCATACAATGTAAGACTTCAACTACTCCATGAAAAGGAAAAGACTTTCAGTATCCGGATATAATTTGAGTAACACATTTCTTCCTATGAGGCCAAGGTTGTGGGAGTGGTTTCATGATGGATATCATATGTGTTCCATGGAGTTATTTTCATGTCTTTAAATTTTTGTATTATCAATCCATATTATATAGGAGGTGATATTCTATGTATCAAAGAGGTATCTAAATGTTAATATGATCATATAAATATAGATACCATGAGTTTTCCTTACACAATTTTACATTTATAAATATAGGTACAACTCATCTCATTGATTGAGTATACTACATTATAAAAATGACTAATCATTATCACTAACATAAAATAACATAACATCATTTTAATGTAAATTTTATATTTAATATATCCATTAATTAAATCATCATTTTAATCAAAAATATCGTCCTTATTCTAACGAATCATATATGCCCAAATTTTTTATAATAAAACCAATCATTTTCACTTAAAACAACATTTATATTAGAGAAAATTTTGAATCACGACCTAATAAACAATTTTGAAATATTTTATTAATTTCTCAAAATTATTATAAACACTAAAAATTAAATTACCAATTATTTAAAATCACTTCTTAACAAAAAAATTACACAATAAAAACACATTTTATGGTAAATAAAACATAAAATTCATTTTTAATCTTCCTTATAAAACTCACTTACAATTATCAAAACCATTCCCTTTCCATTTTTTACGATGTTTTCAATTATATAATAGCATCTAATACCCTATGATATGTTTATATCAACTATTATATAGTATAACATATATAAAAATTCACATATTTATTTTTATTGGAATATAAAAAATATAAGGTATATTATTTGAAAACCATTTTCATAGTAGAACATACATATATTGAAGATAATAATGGTTTCATAAATATAATAATATTTTTTATATGTTTTAAAATATTTTCAACACTAAAGAGAAATACATTGGGAAAAATTCAAAAATAATTTACAATAAACATGTAAAATAAAATGATCATGATGAATAAACCCTAAAAAAAGTGGTAATTTCACAAAGAAAAATCATTGTAAATTAGTATACACTAAAAAAATTATATTTATAATGATTTTATAAATCAATGAATTATAAATTAAAATCTAATCAATCATCATTCTTAATTTTATAGAATCATTCAAACTGAATTTGGACATATGTAATTCAATACTAGAACATAATTTAAAATATGTTGACTATCAAAATAAGAAGATTGAAGGAGTTATATTCAGCCACATAATAGGTTAGATATAGAATTTACTTGAAACTGAATCGAAAAAACCCATCAAATTTGAAATACATAGCACATAGAATAAGGTATAAAACTTCATGTCATACCTAATACATTCCAATTCCCAAAAGTAATCAAACTAATTTCAAATTATACAGGTTTATACCTTTCTCAAAATTAATAACTAACATTGTTTCTCATCCCATCTATCCTCTAAATTTTTTTTTATATCAACCACTAGAAGATAACACCTAACCCGACAGAAGATGTAGTTTTGGATTAAGTATTTAATATAATGCTTCTAGGTGATTTTAAAAGCATATTGGTATTAGGAGTTGTTGGGGGTTGAATATTAATAAACCTTTTGATTGTGAAAATTTAATTTTGGTAAGGACTAACATGTTATATTGGTAGAAGGTATTGGTATTAGTGTGTGGGAGAGAATTTTAACTATTACCTCAATATGGTATAAAATATATCTATGTTACTATTGGTTCTAATAAATTGCATGGTGAATGTTGTATTTAAAAGGCTTTATGTGTTAGCATTGTGTTAGGGTTATTAAATAATTATGATAGTGATCTATCTATGAACATTTTTTAATAGTTAGATTATATCACTTTCTTATTAGTTTAAATTTTTTATTTTCAATCGATCTCAAGTTTTATATATCATTATATATTTTTATAAATAATGATTCAAATTTACTAAAGAATGAAAATTGTTTTTCTACCCTTTTTATATGATGTCAAATCATATAAACCTCAAAAGTATCCCCTCGTCCCTCCCTCTAGTGTCATTAATTTCAGATGAAACTTATCTATGTTATGATTTCCATAACTAATATCAAAAATGTTATTTTCATGGTATTTTATGATATTATGTTTTATTTTTATGAAATTTTTCTTTCATCCTTATCCAAAAAAATATTTTAGATTAGTCATTTTCTATATGATCTTTTTGGTAATTCGACTTCGAAATAACCATTTTGAAACTATTTTTACATTTTTTTTAAGTTTGGGAAGACCATGAAAAAAATATATAACTAAAATAGGAAAATATTTGACAATAATTTTGGAATCATCTAAATTAGTTACTTTTATGTGTTAGTAATATCTCCTTCAAAAGAAGTTTATCTTCAACAGATCCGATAAAATAAATTGGTGAAATGAGATTGAGTATGTGCCAGTTTGAAATATAGTTTAGAATGCCTATATAGTGAGGTTATAGATATATCGATGATTGATCAATTTGAATAGTTTTTATCATATATATTTTCTCTTTTTATTTAATTTCTACTTATATATTTATATTTAGATTTTTATCTCAATATTCATATCTATAAAAATAATTCTTAACAATTTAGGTTGAACAGTTTATTGGGAAAATATTTTAAAATGTTATTAATTTTGGTTGTGACTAGTTGGTTGCAGATTATTTTTCCATGTTTATCGTGTTTGGGAAATTTGTGAGTTATGTTGATTGAAACCAATTTTTCATAGAGTCTTTTTCATTTCGACCATGTTATTCATCATTTTTATTGTCTGTAAATGCATAAGTGTTACCTAATTATTATAAAATAAAATGAAATTTTCTCCTATTGTTATATTATTTTATTTTTGAAGAATGAATTTTTTATTTAAAAATACATATGATAGATTAAGAAATGTTCATGAAAAAATAATAAAAAAATGTAAAAATTTTAAAAATTACTATAGTTTCAAATAAAAAGTTGTTTTTACAAAGATAATAAAAATGATTTTAAGGATAAAGGATAATAAAGATAAATATTTGGAAAGTATAAATAATCTTTTTTTCTTAAATGGTTGATAAATGAAAAAAAAATCAAATAAGTTATTTTGTCAATAATAGGTGTTTTTATTGATGAAAACCTTAAAAAATAGGTTGTGAAAATCATTACAAAAACTAAACCTTATTATAAATGATTCAAAAATTTTTGTTACGTAAAACTCAATAATTTATTTTATCATGAAATAAAAATTACATATCTCAAGAAATATAAAAATTGTGTATCCTATGAATGATTTTATTCATGAATTTAATTAAAAATGTTTTTTAAAAAAACAACACAACTATCAATTTTTTAAGAACAATTATAAATGTTAAATTTTGGGTAATTTCATCATGAATATCATAAATATTAATTTTTAAATACAAAATATAATTATTTTAATGCCATTATTATTTCTAAATTATTTACGAAAATTGAATTATTTTCTACCACTTAATTATTTTTTTTTGAAAAAATTATATATTGTCATTTTTTAGAAACAAAACAAACATAAATATTTTTTTCAAACATCATGTATAGTGAAAGGTATGAACTCTTTTATGAGTTATCAAATTTAACCAATGTAATCAATTCCATTTTTAATGTATAGTTGATCACATTGTCATAACATTTCAAATTTATTATGATAATAATGTTGATAAATAGTCTAGGTCAGACCCTAGGTCATCTCTCAAGGAGAATTTGTGGGTTTAGAGTATTATTTTTTAATAAGAAATACTAAAATATGGGTGGTTTTAAAAATAGATTTATGAGGAAATGACTTGATTGAAAGTTTAAAAGTTGATAAACCAAATTTATTATGAACAATATGGGATAAATGGTTTAAATTTGTGTTCACTACAAACTTTGAAGTTCATCATTTTTAGAGATTAATATAGGTTTGGAGTGATTCTTTGGTTGAATTTAATTGGAATCCTAATTAATTACTAATCCTTTATTTCAAAGCTTGAAGAACCAAACCATGACATAACAATCATTTTGTTAAGGTGTAGAACATATGAATGGAATTATAGATTCCAAATCAAATTGAAATCAAATGAATGTTGGTAAGAAAAATAATTCTTCTGTTAACCAATCGAAATAACACAAGTCACATAGTCAAAACCTCATTTTGATCTATTAGAAATTTAGAGAATCTCATTTGTACACATAAAAACAAGATAGTATGTAATATAAATTGAATGAAATGTTGTAACAGTAGAATTAACCCAAACCAATTTCTAATATTTTCATTGGATCTACCGTGACATGTGTGTAGATCCCTCAAAACTAATGCCCACCGTTTATCTCGACATCGGGTGGAGGAGGATGCACGGGCAGAACTCCTTCATCATTATTGATCACCCTATAAGGATATGGGCCTCCAGAACTTCTAGGATTATGGAAATACTCCTTTGGGACTCTAACATGGTAGCACATCACTCTTTTTCTGAACTAAAAAATGGGGGAAACCAAGGTGATCTTTTATAACCAAATTGGGGGGTGGTTTTGGGCCCCCTGATTTCGAGAAACCACATGTCCCATTGTTTGAGTGTAGTAGATAGTCTTATATCACATTAAAGATAACTAAAAAGTTTTATTCCCACCCCTTGAATATCTATACAAATCATTTGAAACCTTTTCGACATCTACAACTCAAGATATAGATAAAATATAGAACTTCATATTTGACATTTTGCATACTTGATTCTTTGGACAGATTAGTTCGGATGGGAATCATAGAGGCCTAATGAGGCTTCAGTTTCTTCATATGAAATGTATCCAATTCAATTTTGGACCAGGCCACAAAATTGCATCCTATTTGGATTCATGGTTTAGTATAAATATGCAGCTGATTCCACTAGTATACATGTATCATTCATAGTTTGGCCCATTTTTCTTAAACATCATCATGGGCCCTCCAAACCACTTTCACATTCAATGATATTATCAAAACATGTATCATTGAGATTTTTAAATTTAAAAAATAAAATATTATTGAATCAAACATGATGTAAAATTTTTAATTATTTTTATAATTTTCAATAGAAGCCTAGTTTGGCACTATGGTCTAAGGCTGAAATGAAATAGTAAATTGTAGTGTGATCACACTGCCACACCGAAACATTTGCACTCCTGGACAAAGTTACAATTCTAGAAATGATTCTTGTAGATATTTCCAACATCATTAATATTAAACATTCAATGAATATTTAATTCTTTAATGAAATGTGATCAATGAAAAAATCATATCGAGGAGTTTTTCATAGTGATCAAACAAAAAGGTGTCTTAAAACTTTTATCAGCACGAAATTCCACGAGTTCAATGATAATTTTTTTAGAAAAAGGTTAAAAAATAACTATTTAACTATTTCTCCACGTGTGTTTGTGAAAACCAATACATGTTATTCATTCAACTTTTCATCACGTAAACATAAGTTATTTTAATAATTCATCTCTTATATAATAATTTCCACCATACATTCCATATATCATTTGAAATAAAATTCCAAGACCAACTAACTTATGCATTCCTAGAAGTAAAAATATAAACTCTAAAACTAGATATCCCATTATATTTAACATTTCATCACTCCCCTCATTTATTATTTTTTCTCAAAAGATTCATGTCGAACAATTCTCACACACTTCTCCCAACCCGCGTTTCATATCCTCAAAACACTAATGGTAATATCTATAAGATGCTCAAAGGTTGATGAATGGAGATTATTGAACTTCCAATATACAACCCTTTTTTATTTAATTTTTTTCCTGTGGGAATACAACAGTTTGATAACATGTATACATGCATAGGTCAATCTGGTATAGTAAATAAATAGATTGTATAATGAATAAACGTTTGGAAAATGTTTTTTCAATGTAGAGAAAATCAAACTAACATATATTTAACATTTATTAAGTAGAATTTTTCACAATTTATGGTTGGGTGTAAAGTTGTGTATAGAAATTATGTGACAGAATTTTTCCTTAAACTATTCACAAAAAGGGAACATTTATTCTCAAAGGATTTAAAATGAAACAGCTATTTATTTCATCGGCACAGAACCATTTTTTAAAATAATATCACACCACAGAATTGAATTTAAGTAGAAATGATCATTTTATCATATTTTTTTAATTAAAACAATATGACAAAAAATAAAAAATCATTTTTAATTAAATCCATGATTAAATGGGCATCATTTTATACGATAATGTGGGAATGAAAAAAAGTTATCATTTTGGAAAAAATTATGGGTGGAAACGAGGGGGAAAGGTGAATGTTACAATACAATTCAACATGAAAAAATAAAAAAAAGATGATGAAAATTCCTAACTAACATAGGAATATACCCACCCTCACACCTTGTGTGTGCAGTGTGATCCCTATAATAAAATATAATTTGGGAAGGAATGATAAAACTCGGTGGGTGTTATTCATAGAGTGCTTCTTGAACTTGGATTCCCTCCATCAAGAACTCTAGAAGAGCTTCATGGAAGTGATTTAGCCGCTATCCATTGATAGTGATGGTTTTCTTGGTTTCTTCATTTTTATGATCGACAACACCAAATGGAGGGATGCTGCTAACAGTTTAGGGTTCAATCCTGTGGGAGTGAAGCGTACCTTGATGTAACATCAGCCTGGCATTGTATAGGATGACCTTCTGCCCAATGTGTAACTGATGATGAAGGAGGAGATGGTCACAGTTAGACTTGGTTCTCTCTTTATAAATCATATAGTTCTCATATGAAGCTCTTTTCATTTCCTCCATCTCCAAAATATGATATATTATTTGATTACTAGCACCATAATGACTAGAATTTCCTTGTTTGATGTCCCAGTAGGCCTGGTGCTCAAATCTCAATATGGACGTGAAAAATCATTACAAAACCAATCCTATATGGTCACATACCAATTGGGGTTTTAAAAGGAGTATGTTAATCCCATAATAAATCATCATGTATAAAAATCTAAAATTTTCTATTTTGTTGAACCATTTTTTCAATAATTTGTTTTACATCTGTATTTGAAACGTCAGATTTATCATTGGTATGTGAGTGATATCTAGTAGACACTCGACGACCAAACCCATACCGAAGTAATAGTGATTTCATTTTTTGGTTGTAGAAATGTGATCCATATTCATTGATGATGAACCTAGGTAAGCCAAACCTACAAAAAAAATTTATCAATAATTCTACAACTACATTATAATAATCTGTCATTGTAGCTCGTACCTCTACCCATTTTGAAACATAATCGACTTCCAAAAGAATGTACAGGTTACCAAATTATTTGTGCAATGGTGTCATAATTTCAATTCCCCAATTTATGAAAATTTCATCTAAGATCAAGGGTTTTTGTGGAATCTCACTTCTTTTAGAGACATTCCCAATTCTATGATAGCAATAACAATATTTATAGAAGTTATGGGCATCCCAAAATAATGTGTACCAAAAGAGACTAGAATCGAGGACCTTGCAAGTAGTCTGTTGGGGACCAATGGGGCCCCCATAAAAAAGAGTGTGGAAGAACATAATGAATGACTAAAAAACACTATCATGAACACAATTCCTAAGGAAATTATCACTATAGGTGCACCAAAGGTGGGGGTCATTCCAAATGTACCAACGAGACTCATGTTTTAGAGGGCCGACCTGGTTTTTATTAAAATCAGTATGAATGAATGATGATACCAAATAATTTACAATTTTATCATACATATAAGTTTGTATGTATATATTTAGGAATTAATCTTTTTTATGGTTAATTTGCATTAAATATTTTCAATATTGATTTATTTTAATAGATATTTACAATGGAAATGTAAATCAACATATTCCAATAAAAATTTACATCGATGTTTATATATATATTGAAAATTTCCACAATATAATTTTCACTTAAATATATAATTTAATATTTTCATTTATATTTTTATTTTTATATGTGACTTTGGGTTTATTTAATTTATTTTTAAAAATTTCATCATACATTGAGATTTTTTAAGAAATATTCAAATAAACATTTCACTATGAATTTTAAATGAAACTACCTAGTGAAACATATAAATTGAATATTTTCATTATAAAATTGAATCAGGATTTTCACTAAATTTTTTAAGTGGAAATTTGAACGAATGGATTCATGTGTAAATTCTCAATGAAAATTTCCAGTTTAAATTTTAATTTTTTTGTATAAATATTTCATCATTATAATTTAAAGTTTGAATTTGAATTATAATTTTATATAATTTTTTTAAATTTTAAATTTTAAATTTACAAAATGAATATCATGGGAAGAGATAATTTTAGTTAGACAAAATCTATGAAGTGTTTATAGACTTTTATTAATCTCTACAATTTATACTTGATTTTTTTAAGGGAAATTTGGAATGGAAATTCCCACAAAAAAAATTTCATTATTTATGTGATAATATATTTTCATTAATATATTATCTGTAATTTTGATGTGTAATTATCATGATGGAATTTTCCTATGATTTTTTTAATATCATTAAAAAGTTTCATATTACAAATATATATAATCGAAAATATAACAACAATAACATAAAAATTATATATATATTTGTATAATTTTTTTACATTAATAATAACCAATATATATTAATTGAATTATAATAAAATTTAAAATATTCACAATACATTCAGTAAGTATATTTAAATTATTAATAAATAACATATTATAAATATATATTATAGATATTATAGAAAATATTATGTTGGACCCGAGACATTTCATTGATGGTAATGGTGTTTGGTTTTTAATTGTTGTCGACAAAAATTGGGTCGATCTGGGGGTTTTCAGATAATAGATCTTATAGTTAAGGAAAACAAAACTTTTTAAGGTGGCATCATTTTCCCAATGTTTTACAAATATTTGGTCCCCAAAATTGGGATTTTTTGTGGAAAATCAAATATTTCCAAAAAGTAGTGAACAGTATGCAGACCGCGAAGTTAGTTTAAAAACATAAAATGGAATATGATGAATGGGATTTCCACATTATAGTGTCATGTGGACCATAAAGCACGACACAGGAACTGCATTGGACAAATGGTTCATAGGAAACAATGGTTTGTGGGATGTTTGTTGTTTGTGGTCGGAAAATGGTTCATGGGATAGATCATCATTTGTAGAAACAAAAAGGTCATTTATAGAGCCAAAAAGGAAGAGAGGTGGTACACAGACCACAGAGGGGAAACAAGTGATGGGATAAGTAGTACAAAGTGAGGATTGTATCACATTGATGATTTAAAAAAAAATAGATTTGTGATATTTTTTGTTTCATTTTACTATATAACGACTGATAATACCATCATTAAGAAGAGTTTTTTTCATTAGAAAACATGTTATCTTTGGGAATAATTTTGGCTAAGTCAGAAAGTGTTCATAGGGATTCAATGAAATAGAAGATTTTTCAGATAGATGATTTAATGAAGGGTGATGTCGACTGTGAATGAAATAATTCTGCAGAAGAAGAGGTAGTACATAGACATGGTTTTGGAAGGCAGTACAAAGAGGCAGTTCAAAAAGGTTATACATTGAGTCATAACACTGAGGTGGTATGAAGAGGTACTGTGTGGAGGATGTACATGAAAGAAGATAGAATTCATTGAGGAAGAGGAAGTCCATGGAAGATAGGTGGTCTATGAGGCAGAAACACTTTGAAATGAAACACATTTCACAGAGAAATGAAGCCAGTTCACGATGGAATTGTTCAAGAACTATCATTTTGCAGAAATGTGGATTATATCTACAGGTAAAATCGTGAATTCGATAGAGCATATATCTAAAGATGAATATTCATGGGTTAATGAACATGAAGATACCTACAAGTCTATAAACCTTGTTTTGATTCTTCCCAAGGTAGTGATATAGGGGGATTCGATGGAAGTGTAATGAGGGACACATTGAGCTATTCCTAGAATATAGTAATTGTGGTGAGCCTAACACATAGTGATTATCCCATATATTATGTTATCCACAACTATTGAATATTTCTAGATATATGTAAGACTAACACACTGTCAGTAGATTCTCCTTAGACTATCCCTTAGTGGTGAACCATGTAAAATTATAGTGTTGAATATTTTCATGTGATTTTTTTTACGATTAATTCTCATCAGACAAGGTTTAATAGGTTCCTACTAACGTGGGAACAAGATCTGTAACTTTTGAAGAACAAGATGACACCATGATTTACCCCTCCCCTCTTAGGGTGTTATGAGGTCCTTTATAATAGATTATATATATATAACGAAGAAGGATTTACATATAAATACAACAGCTACAATGTAAAAAAACACCACGAATGCAAAAAAAGGGGCATTATGGTCCAAACCCAAAATTTGAGGGACAGTTTAGGGTCCCAACCGAGGATGGTAATAATCCTAAACATGGACCTCCCAGGCCTAGGTTCACACATTATATTATCAAAAAACAATAAGAGTGGGTCTCATATAGTCATATGTGGAAAAATTTTAAACATTATTTGTTAATTAAATTGGTATAGGGTTTATTATTTAAGGATTATGGTTTGTGAATCACAGATGAACTAACACTTTTGGGGTAAAACTCAAAAATTCCAATTCATCGAGGGCATCAGTCCCATATATCCAATTATAAAAACCTTCTCCTCATTAAATTAAATAAATAAATAACCCATGGGAGAATTTTTTTTCGGTTAATTTTTTCGTATGAGTTTTTAAAACTGTTTTTCTTCTTACCACCTAAGAATTTATTTTTTCAGTTTTCACATTTTTCTACTTTTATTGTCACCTAATTTTTAGTTTTAAATCATTTATCTACTGTTATGAATCTTATTTTTTATTATTAGTATTATTTTTTAATTGATAAATATTAATATGTATAATTATTTAATTACTATAAAATATTAATTACAACGAACAATTGTTAAATTAAATCTAAAATATTAAATTAATTTGTAATTCATAATTATTATTATATTATTCAATTATATCCAAACTATTAAAATCAAAAAAAAAATACCATTATATACATGTTTTGTTTTTTTAGAAAAGCTTCTAGATTTAGTTATAGGTTCAGGAATAAATATATCCCCACGAATCATACACATTATCCCTTCCACCTTTTATATCCATTACTTCATGAAGCAGGGATGTTATGTAGTTGTAAGAGACAACTGTGAAACCCAAGTGATTAATTTTTTCCAACATATGAGTTGTACCATAGCTGATCCTCTACTCAATTATTTAAATTACATTAAAATACTATCTTTATGAAAGAGTATCATTTATTAATTATCTTAAATTATCAGTAACAATGAAACTAGATGGCTGCTAAATAAAATGACAGATATAGACTACCTCTATAAGATCTAAAAAAGCACTAATAAAAGATCAAACATGATCATTGTTTTCATTGTTCTAATAAAGGTTGATATTTATCAACTCTTTTTATAGAATGATAATGTGTAACCAATTATAAGGGCAAACAATGAGATAATACTTGTTAACATCCATTTTATATATATATATATATTTAATGTATTATTTTGTCTGATGAAAATTTTATACACCTTATTTGAATACCCACATATTCTCGACCATAATAAGTAATGTTAGGTTAGTGGTTATTAATGATGTTATCGGGTTATGGTAATTCATTCAAACCCCAATTATCATTACAGTTGGGGTAAGGTAATAAATTATGGGTACCAGAGTTCGATAAAGTAATTATTATTAAATTTTTAACTAAATATTTTTAAATAACCATTTATTGATAATTTTATTATGTTCATAGTACTATAGATTGACATTTATCCAAAGTTAGAATTTATCACTACTAGCTAAAAAAATTGATAAATGAAACCTTTATCAGCACAAGAATAAGTGTTGATAAATTGTACCTTTTACGAGTTCTTAAAAAGTTCTAAAAAGCCTCTTTATCTGCACTTTTTTGCATACACTTATAAATGCTACAATTGATCATTACTTATTTACGGATGATTATAGTACACTAATAAATTTTTTTCTAATGTTGATAAAGTATAATTTTATTTTAATTAGAAAAAGTGCTGCTAAAACATACCACTTATTGTTGTTAGAAAAAAGAGATGATAATCATAATCTTTATCATTGGTTTTATTTTTATGCGGATAAAAGATACCAATTATCTTTGATTTTTATTAGCGCTGATATAATTTTTATTTCATTAAAATAGTATATATAAATAAAAATAATATATAAAAATATAAAAATATTTATATTGATAAAAATATAATATATTTTTAATTAATATAATTCATAGATGGAAAAATATAAATTTACACATAATATGTAACATATTTAGTGGAAAATTTCTAATAAAAATAATTAAAAAATAAAATTAACTAGTTATTTGTTATTTATTATCATGGAATAGTTGTTTTACAAAATTAGGAAGAAATAAAAATTCAATGAATGAATGAATGGTCTATGATAATTTGAAGAACATGACTCAAAAATCAATCGATGATAAATTTTGATTCGAGTGTCCATTTTAGATCTTCCACAGATCATGTTGATGAATTCAAAGAGATTTACATTTTTAAGATCTATGAGTTTCCATTAACTATTCATTATGGTCAAACGGTTCATAAGGCCTAAAAACATTGAGTATTTTGTTGGGATTCCAAAATATTTTAATATTTTATGAGATTTTAGCTTCTGTTAAGAGGATATTCATGTAAAATTTTAGTACAGACTAAATTTAATATAATGAATTACACTCATATAGATATTATGTCTTTTAAATATTACATTTTTTCATATTATAGTTTAATTTATTATAAATTATATTCATTTTTTTAACGTTACATATAATAAATAAATTATAAAAATAATTATTTAACAAATATTTTTATAAAAATTTATTTTTAAATATATTAATATTATGGTAATAAATATTTACTATTCATTTTATTTAAAATAAAAAATAATCCATTTTATCTACCTAATTAAAAAATAATTATATATATATATATATATCTAATCAAGTAATGTTTATAAATAAATGTGTGCATGTCAGTTTAAAATATATATATTTATCTGTATATTATAACAAACTTAATTAAAAATATATAATTAATTATTTTTCTATGTATCAAAAAAATATAAATGTGTCCATGTATTTGTAAATATGTCAATATATATGTGTGTTTCATTATTAGGTAAATACATCATATATAAATGTATTAATAACCAACTTGAACATTTTCATGACATAATAAATTAATTACAAATTCAAATACAACCACTCCTAATTTAAAATTGGAAAAACATTTGGATTCATTCAGTATGGAATGTGAAAGAAACTCAATAATAAATAATAGATGATATTTAAAACAAAACCAAATTACAAATAAACACTACAATATATGAATTGAATCTTGATAGGTTTATACAATTTATATTTTAATTTTGTAATGATGTTCATTGAATAGGTTTTTAAGATCATCTAATGTCCAGTCATCCCTTTTGTATATAGTTGTTTCTTCATATCCACCTTTAAATATTTATCGATAAAATTCATGTTTTTTTTCTTTTTGAATACTATATTATTAAAAAATGAGACAAAAATTAGAAACTAAAAGAAGATAAATTTTCAATAATTTAAAAACATAAGTCATATAAATCAATAATTTATATAATATCATTTCATTTTAATATAAACATATAGAAATTCAAATTGATTTTGAATACATTTTATATTTTAGACAGATGACATGGGATAATATGGAAAAACTAAATATTTCAATGTTGATAATTTATACTGGGAATAAAATTAATACAATCCAATTAGTCTTAGTGATTTTTTGGAATATAAGGCTTCATCATAAGTTCTTTTTTGTGTGAGAATTATACTCAATATTAGATATATTTAAATTATAAAACATTTTTTTATAAATTAATTAATTTTGGAATGACCATTTATATTACAACAAATCTCTATTAAAATGTTGTTAGTTGTTGTGTACTGATCTATGACACAGTGTGACATTTATTCAAAAGAAAAATACACAAAATAAAGATATAATTCCCTATTTTAATCCCTAAAACTTATTGTAGTAATAGTGTAAATAAATAAAATTAAAATATGATATTTGTAGAAATAATAAAATGATGAAATGAAAATTAGAAGATATTGGTTTATGAATGAATGAAATCAAAAGGTTGAAAATAAATTTAGGTTTTATAGTAACTGCTACCTAATCAGAGTGATTCAATAGTCCTCAGTAAATCGAAGGTGAATGTAAATAGTTTGGATGATCAATAATATTTAGATAAACAGGTATAGAAGTTTTATATACAAGGAAATGATATTTATATTGTATTAATGACATAATAATAGGTTTAATTATTAGAAAAAAATGAATACAATGAATAACCTGAACATTATAAGATTTAGAGGAAACACATGTTATGGAAAAATGATGAAAAAATAGTTGAATTCAAGTAAACAAAAAATATTATGACTCCTATGGAATTATACATAATCTAATGAATGAAAATTATAAATAAAATTCATTAAAATATTTATGATTAAATATTATAGGAATATTATACTATGATAATTATGGATTACTAGAGGTCTATCTCAAAGTTTCCTACCAAATATCATATATGATATAAAGGGAAATCAATTATTATTACTTGATATATTATCCCCCCTAGAATAATCCCCAGAAAAATGTGTATGGGATTGGATAAGAGTGGGAAATTTTTTAATTTAATGATCATAATTTAGATATAATAATTGATGGAGGTAGGGGTAGATGCAAGAAGGTTGATGTGTGGTGATTAGGAATCGAGAGATTATGGGGACAAATTAATGATGATGTGAATATGTATGGAAAAGAGAATACAAAGGGATGTAACGATCACATTTCTAGAGGTGGTAGTCAACTCCAAAATAGGTTCGATGTGTAGAGTGGTTAATGTGTTTTCGCGGTGGGATATAAGAGTGAACTACAATAAGGATGATAGTAATGGGGAGGGATATTTGTGGAAAATAGTGGGGAGGTAAGATTTGGGTAATATTTTGAGATGATAAGAAGGGAAATGATTTTGTGAGTTTGAGGAGAGGATAACAAAATAGATATGAGTTGTGAGAACCCTCCCTCCCACGGATGCCTCCTCATCCTCTCCACCTAACCATTTTGGAAATCCCCCATAATCACCTCCTAAATTCTCATTCCCAAAAACAAAAATTTCTCTACTGATATAACCTTATATATCCCCTTGTATTAGTGCTACTCATTTACACATCTGGGGACGTATTCTTCATTTTTTTGAACAACCTGATCATGGATGTACTCACTTCCAAGTCACCCACATCATATGTTTCCTAGTTCATGAACCTCAACACCAATTAACTTTCAGAAATGTGAACTGAGGCGTTCATTATGTGATACTACTATTGATGAATTGATCTTTATACATGAGATATTTCATTGAAAAAGAGCACAACATGGATTCTGGGTTATTTATGGTGGAATGGATCAATAATTGGTTTCTCATAAGTAGTCTTCATATGTGGCCCTTATTCTATTTTTACATTTTGTAGTAGTTGAAGAATGACCCGCCCATGGTGGTGGAGTTTAGGGTTAGGATACCATCAATGATGATGTGGATTCAGAATGAACTTATCGAGGTAATTGATTATTGTTTGAAAGAAATAACGAAGATGAATAATGTATTCATTGGGGGATTGATTGTAGAAAATTGATTTTTAATAGTTTCGATGATATTATGTGGCAGAAGTTAAATCTGATTTTTCATACATTTTGAAATAAGATTAAATAGAAACTTTTTGATATAAAAACATTGAGAAATTTTTTGTTCTATCTTCTCAGGTATTATGTAGTAACATACATGAAGTATTTGAATATACTAAGAGAATTATAATGACTTAGTTCAATATATATTATTGCATAATCAATGTACAATGTAGTTGAGTATGAAAATAAGTAATATTATTATTTTGATAGGTTTTAAAATGATAAATTGGGTGGGAAGAGTGGGAAATATCGGATCATTATTGTTACAAAAATAATAATAATGGACAATGATAAGGAGAGATATGATATATATATTCTAAAAACTATCCAAATTGTGTTGCGTTATATGATTTTTTAGAAGTGGCACCAAAGTGAAAGGTGTTGCGATAAATAATTTAATAGGAAAAATAAAAAGAGAGAAGAATCCTTTATCTAGAGAAGTACATGTCTTTAAGGTCCAAGTGGATGAGAGAATTATTGTATTAGTGGCTTTAAAGAATGAAAATTCTTACATGAAACATGTATATTGTATGTAGAATGGGCCTCAAATGGTCATGCAAGATGTTTGGAAATCATATTTTGTATGAAAAGTTGATTTGAAAGGGTTACATAAGATACATGAAAAGAATTCCAAGTATCCTAATTTTTTTTTCATACATGATGGAGTAATTCTAACTGCATCTGTGTAGAACGTAGAATTTAGCACAAAAAATATACTAGAACATGAGTCACTTATTTAAGAAGCATGAAAAACGATGGAATCCAAATATGATCCCATTATTGATAGAAATTATAATTCACACATTTATGATGGAGGACATGGAAAGCCACTATGAAATATGAATGATAAAAAGGAAGCTCCTATTTCTACAATAGAGACATGTTGTTATGAAAATTAGAGCCAAAAGAGGGAATGGATTTGTTAATAGTCAATGGTTTCCCAAACGTTACACCATGGAATGCATCATATAGAAAATTTGATCTTTAAAAACAAAATCAAGAGCTCAAATTTAGGTGACTTCCACCAGGCCACATTAATTCATTAGAAATAATATATTTTATTCTTAATATTATAAACACATATGTTATTATTTTTTACCATGCATAAATTATTTTTAGGGAAATTTATGTTTATAACATAGATAACCCATCAACAAGGTTGAATGTATATTTTATATCTTATGATGATTCATGTTAGGAGAATATGTTTTATGAAATTATTCATAGGGAAGATGGTTCTTTTGTATCAATAATTAGTTATAAATTTTTGATGATGACTCTTATTGACTAGTATGGATAGTGTGTGAGCATGGATACTCCCTCTGTGCAACCCGAAATGCTTTCCCAAAACTCAGATACCTGAAAAGATAGTGGTAGGAAATATATGATAAGGAATATCACATCATTTTGGACATTAGGGATCTCGTGACATGGCTTCCAAATTTTTTCCACCAGATCTGAATGCACATCAAACTTTTCACCACGTAAGTGATATATTACATATTATCCCCACATATATGTGTAGAGGGGAAATTTATAAAGGATTTTTTTATCAGTATGGATTTTTCACCCTGTGAAAATGATGGTGAATTATTATTGGATCCCTATACTACTGGTCGAGTATTCCCCGAATATGATATTATCATTTCAGTCCATGAATAAAATTTATGATCATGCTATGCGAGCCAATATCATATCCAGTTACCACTGGTTATCTTGAAGATCCATTGGCTTCAAATATTATAGTAATGAAACCTATATTCCACCACTATGATATTTTATTCACTCAACAAAAATCAGGATGAAGCTAATGAATCAAGGTTGATGGGGGTCAGCATCTCCATGGAAGATGGAAATGTGGAAAATAATGTGAGAGAATATAATTATAATACCATGGAAGTTGAGTTCCTATGACAGCTTATAGGGGTGTTGGATTCAAACTATCATGTGATAATTGATGGATTTAAAATCCAAGATGAAGTAACACATATCCCTATGGAGAAGTTAGTTGAGTTCTTTGGTGGTCCAAAATTATCTATCACTTTGAGGGAGTTATTGGATGCCATGTATCTATCCATTCGCATGAGAGTAGTTTGTTCTAGGGTCCATATCAATGTAAAAAAATATGTGTGAGGTGTTCGTTGTTTATATAAATAATGTATTTTATATAAGAGACACATAAAAATTCATTTTTATAATAAATAAACGGAATATCAAATGAAAAAGAGAATACCTCTATGTATTGTAGTGAGATATCATTTGAAAACAAAAATATTCATGAAAAAATCACCTTTTATGAAACACCAACCAAATCATAATAACTTTTAATAACTTCAATGGTATGATTGTTTTTCACAAGTTACCAGGGAACATTAATCATGGAGGAAAAATTCAAAAACCATTGATTAATATCCCAAAAAATGGGAGTAAATCATGATAAAAATAATCAAAAACATTAACATCATTACCAAAAATACATAAAACTATTTGACAATACTTTTTGAAAACTAATTAAAGCATAAATCACATAAGATAAGAAGTATGATTATATAACTAGGGTTTCTTATATGAAAACACTTAATCACTAGTTTCAAGAAAAAACATTTAAATGATTTGAAGAAAAATTCATTTCAATATTCAAGATAAAAATAATTATGAAAAAATAACTTATCAAAATTAATATGTTATTGATAAGTTTTCAGTAATAACTACAAAATGGTGAATTAGATTGAATATAAATAACTTCCCTGTTTTATAGGATATGTGATCCCCTCTATATAGAAACCCATATATGATGTGTTCTTAAAATACATACTAACTCTAGTGGGTAATGTCATGTGAATGAGCATTTCACATTCGAATTATAAAAAATATATTTTTAAAAACTAGACTATTCAATCGAATATAAGTATAGAGAAGATGGTATGATTTTGATGTGATGTTTGGTTATTTCGTATATAAAATAAAAAATAATAAGGTACAAAAATGTCTATCCTCACAAACACCATTCCAATAGGTATACTCTCAATAATTATCCGAGTAGTGCAGTTTTAAATAGGATGATTATAGGAAACAACAACATAGTCTGGCCATGTAAGTGTAAATATAATAATGGAATGCAATTAGAAAATAATAACCATATTTTCATATTTTCAGTATATTTTTTATGGGTCATACCTATCTTTCACAGTGACTTATAGAACCCCATGACACATTAAATTCTATAATATTTAATTTTTTTGATTATTAATACCCTTTAATTCATGATTACATATAAATAATGATTGATTTAGTTACATTGTCAATAAATATATTTTTCTAAAAATGTCACGGAAAATTTTTTTATTTGGTTGTTTTGATATAAAATAACAAAAAATTATCAGTATAATGAATATAATACAAAACATAAAATTATGAATTATTGAATCACATATTGAATAATCTAATTTGTGAGAAAAAAATGAAACATTAATATAAAAATAAGAGCTCAAACGAGTTTTATAAATTGTTAATAATTATTAATTTAGAAAAATTTTCCAATACGTCGAAGAAGAATGATAGGGTCAAAATAATGTCATATATTTGAAAACTGAATAATTATAGGGTTATATAATAAATATAACAGAAAGAATACCAGGAATAAGAATATATAGAGTCTGATGTGATGATCTATAATTAACATGATATGTTAATAATGTAAGACAAATGTACAAAATAGAGTCGATGATAAAAACATTATAAGGGTGATAAAAGTATCCATAAATATAATTATTTACTATACTATCACGGTGAATAACTATTTCAAATATAAATTTTAATGATAACCTATTTCATCATTTTCATTCTTTATATGATGCTTGGTGTAATCTAAAACAAAAACAATACACCACTTGTATTTAAAGAAATAATAAAAAATAAAATAATATATAGGTGATAATCATTGGAATAATTTAAGATAGGGCATGTATAAAAAATTAATTTCATAAAATAATATATATTTATAAAGGATTCATAATACAATAAACATATACAATATTGATTTTTGGAAAAAAACCAGCACAAATTTTTGTCAGTAAAATTTTAAACATGAAAAATTATAGTGATAAACAAAGAATAACTATTCTATAAATAGTTATAGAAATATTTTTACCAGGTAATACATATGCCTGAGTGATGATATATTAAAATATAATAATGATCAATATGAATGTTGAGAAACTGTATACATATGAATGATTGTATTGATTATTTTTTTGTGAAACAAAATTATTGAATAAATCACCATCATTGAGGAAATTAGAATTTATAAAATTGATGAATGAATAAAATATAAAATATTAGTGTTCAATTATAAATACTAATGAAATACAAATCATTCTGATGATGTTTTGATCATTCATAGTAAGTAGGGTCATTATATCCCTATATTGGTTCTGGGATGTCATGCCATTCATGGGGCTGTGAGTGGGGAGGCAAGCCATGATTTTTCCTAATAGCTCATATGAAAATGATCAACTACATGTAGGTGAATCTACATATGAGAAGAAATTATATATGTAATGTTTTCATATTAAATTACACATATGTAGCATTTATATATGAATAAATTTTAAAATTAATTTTCATTTTCATTTATATACATAGTTATGGGAATATTTTTATCATATAAAACATATACATGATAAGTGATATATTATCCTGCACACATGATTAATATGCATTTTGAAAAAATATACATTTGTATAATTGTACAAATAAATTATTGTAAATATAAAAAAATAATTATTGAACGAATCAATAGCATTGGGAAAATTGAAATTTTGAAAATTGATCAACCAACCAACATTGATATTGGGTAGATTAATAAAAAACAATAATTAAATTATGTGAAATATTTTTTTTCCTAATATTTCATTGTTATAAGGTTTATTAAATCCCTACAGAGGTTTAGGGATTTCATACCCAAGCATGTCATCTATATCTTTCAATATTTTTGGCTTTTGTTTCTCTAATTGATCAATGTTATAACTAATGAACTCGACCTAAAACATGGAATGCATAATAGAATTATCATTCCATCTTTAACTAATTGAACATTACAAAATGATTTTATTAATGGGGTGGAGTCTATGATATATTCCATTTGCTGACATGGAAATAACCGGTTAAATGGTAGTGATGATACTTCATTAATTCTTTCGTGAATGGACTCCAAAACTCAAATTCAATCCCTATCATCACAAAAAAAACTAAAATAATGGCTTACCGATTATGCCACCCCTCCATGGTAAATAAATTACCTGAACATAGAACTATGATTATAGTAATAGGTCATTAATATGGAAGTTGAATATATGTATTGATGAATAAATTTTTTTTCATTACAAATTCATGTTTCCTTAGATATTATCTTATGTTAACCCAATGAAATTCATAGTACATTATTATTTATTGTATTTTTGTATAAATCATAAAAAATTGACATAGATAAATAGACAAATAAAATTTCAAAAAAACAAGGAAATAAATGAATTTATATAATCAAGGCACTATGAAGAGAGGGTGGAAGAATAGCTTAAACATAGTATATTTCTTTAACATCCATTACTAGAAACTATTTATTTCACTTATCAAATATCATAAGAATTTTCATAAAATATGTGATTTTATTTTCCATAGAAAAATGTAGTTACACTTCTTAATTTTATATTTGTCTAAATTTATGGAACATGAGTAAAATTTGTTATAATATTAACCCAGAATATAAAATCTTTGAAAGAAGAATAAAAAGTATTTTATTATTTTTCTAAAAATATAACTAGTAAATATATTCTAAAAGAATACATGATTAGATATAATTTTTTCAACAACTAAATTTATATTTAATAATATACAGTTACTATCATTAGTGATAAAATATATTTCCATACAGGCTTCTAAAATATGCATAAAATATAAAAATTATTTAATATATTTCAAGAAATAATTTTCAATTAGGATATTTTGATAGAACCATTTGAAAATTTATTATATCACATATAAAATATTATTAATGGTTTGAGAATGCATGATATTAAATTTTGATAAATAAAACATCAATTATTGTTTCCAAATTCTTGTTTTTAATTATATTATAGAAAGGAACATATTTAAATTTTAATTAAAATATCTAAAATGTATTATTATAAGTGGATTTCACAAAATGAATACAAAAATAAATTATTCTTATAAGAAGTTTTCATAAAGTGTTATCAAACAGACCCTTTCCATCTACATCCATACATATAATTTTCTTCTTCTTTAAATTCAATACATTGATATCCAAACTTTTATTTGATATATTAGAACAAATTATCCTTATATATAAATATTATTGAATCATCATCCTGAAATGAGGAAAAATTTTTATATGAAGTGTGACCTTTTTATGGGTGTATTTTTTCACATTACATATGGATTTATGTACCACATAATCATAATGGGTCAAAAAAAATTCTGAATAGTAGGAATTTAAGTAGCCTAAAAATAAATAACTCAATATTATGAGGCCTAAGAAGGATTAATAATTGAAAAAAATATGTCAGTTCTATTATAACATAAAAATAGAGACTATATAAATTATTTATTAAATACTATGTCCATGTTGCTATAAAAAATTATAATAATTTTAAAATTAAATATAATTTATGACTTGATGATCGAGTGATTTATGGATATGAATATTTGATATATAATATACTCTATATTTATTATGTTTGGTGGGAGGAAAATTATTTAAAACTGGGATATTGAAATTGATAGAATAAAGATTTGAATTTATGAATTATTGTGTTTTGTATAGTTTTATAGGAAAACGTTAAAAATTGAAAAAAATGGAAGTGGCATCATTTATAAAAGTTAACATAACAGAAACAATAACAACTAGGTTTCTACAATCAATGTGTATATTTTTTAAGGATTGAATAGAAACACAAAATGAGTTTCTATGGTAGATGGTTACTATATTTAAAAAATTAAATAAATATAAGAATAGATAAATTGAATAAATAATTTTTTAACTGGAAGAAGTTTAATTTCTTATCTAGAATAATTATACCCTTTACTATGTTTTTCATGACTGACTCGACAATATACACAATATTGATATAATAAATATTTAATACCCCAACAAAGACATGTGAAGAATTATGAGATAAATTTTAAATAATATTTTGAGTGAAATTGAATAAAATGTATTTATTCAGTGATAATGTTTTGTAAATCAAATTATTGATTTATAAAACAGGTTAGATGAAGCATTTTGATTTTGGATGAGAGTTGGTTCATCAAATCTTGAAAACATAATATATAAGATAATATGTCTTGTGGTTAACAATGAGGTCATCATTTATGGATAAAAACACCAATTAGTAGATTTTAGATTGGTCCCATTAAATATATCTTCTATGTTGGGGAAAACCCCATAATTTCATAAATTGAAAACTACAAGTATCAATAAACTGGAAGATGAGATATTGAAAATCAATATTTTTTGTGCATCGTTAAAAAAAGAATAGAATTTGATGAAAATTATAATTAGTTTGTAGATAGAATTTTTTTGGTCAATTGGAATGAATAAAAATTTAAATGACCAAATATATCAAGATCAATATTTTCATAATCGACTATTTTCATTGTTGATCCAGGATTAGACCAAAACATGCGTGATGATTTTACAAAAATATCATCTGGACACTCTAAAAACATTTAATGTCATATTTATGCTATATCCTATAATTCCAGAAAATTGAGATTAAAATGGATTTATTTTTCAATGAATCAAAAAGGTTAATTGGGGTGGAATAATGTGGAGAAATGAACAAAACCATTCAAAAATATACTTCCAATTGGATATTTAAATAAAAACCCTTTTAGATTATGATTATTAGAGCCTTAGTTGAGATTTCATGTGCCATATTTGCTTTATTTTCCAATTTATAATGTTACTAAAATATTATTAATGATTCACATACACTATAAAACCAAAATAATTAAAAATAAACTCTATATATAATATAAATATTGGACCTAAAAATAGAATTCATAAATACAAAAGGGGAATAAAATGATTTTTTATGATCAAAAGAGAACAATTTTAGATAAAAATAGAAGACTTCAATACCCTTTTAACTAATCTAGATTCTTTTATTGAAGAGGCATGACTATCTCTACCTAAAATAAAAAAGTGGAACACAGATCAAAGATCAATCATAAACAATAATTCCAATAATGTATTAATCATTACTAATAATTAATTACATATTATTATGATATGATAAATGTATTGTGGGATTACATAGCTGCTAAATATCATTCAAAATTATTCCTTAATAAACAGGAGTATGAATTCCCAGTTGATCCAATAGTATATATGTGTGAAATATAAAGGAAAAGTTGAAATGAAATAAACATTAAAGAAGTAAAATGAGAGGTGTATGAAGATTAACATATGTTTTATGAATTGTGAAAGATTTTGATAATATGAAAATTCCACAACTGAGTACCATTTTTCCAAATAGTAGAGGGGTTTCCCAAGTGAGTTTCATGGAGGAATGAAAGGATATACACTATGACAATGTTGAGTCTAGTAAATCAAAAAGAAGATGGGTTTGAGTTTGGGAAAAAAACTCACATAGGGAGATGAAGGACATAGTATATCTATGAAGGATATGGATATAATATATTGGAAATTGAGTGGGGTGTAATTTTAAAAACACAACATGCTTGTAATTTTTGGAAGAAAATCCCACAATGCATACTGTCATTGTTTTTTGTGTGATTTTTTAGATAATCTAGATGAATGTAAATGATTAATGTCAATGATCCCAAAACAGATCATACCAGCAATTCGTCTAGTTAGTAACACCAAATTTTTTTTTGTGATTGTTATTGGTACATTGAATGGATTTCGGAAACCATCAATGGAATTTTTTTCATAATAGTGAAATGTTGGCCACAAAGCGTGGTATGCAGGCTGAATAGGGATAATAATTCACGGGAAGGATTTTAGTTCATAGAATAAATATATTCATGGAAGGCCTATGGTACATAGAATGTTTCCTAATATCCAGAATTGATGTAGTGATTTTGTGTGTTAGAAAGGGATTTGTTCACAGAATACATCAGTCGTTGTAGAGGATCAAAGGCGATATGTGGACCGCAAAAGGAAAAAAAGGTATGTGGAAGAGTGTAGTAGGCGGTGAATGTTATAATGAATTTAAGAATTAAGTAAACAAGTGCAGTGGATTATGAATATCTATATTCTTATATAAGGACAGCTAATCATAGAATTACATAGAACACCATTTCATTAGAAAACATCTTTGCTCTGAGAAGGAAATTTCATATGTCTAAAAAGATTTCAGTAGGATTCTTTGAAAGAGAAGTAGTTTGTGAGGGAGTTTTCTGAGATGGGATATGTAGTTAATGAGAATATTATAATAAAGTGTTTTTCAGGTCTCTCGTGATCTTATTAGATAGTTGTCTTTGGATGTGGAGTTGGTGAGTGGAAAAAAATAATTCCACAAGAAGCATAACCTATATGCTGAAGTGATACATGGATGTATATATTGTCTGTGTGGTAGGGCCACTCCATGGGAGAGGTGTCCCTTATATAATACATGTTACACGGTGAAACATAGTTTTCTAAGGAAGAATTTTTTTTTGAAAGTGTCTTAAATAGTTTTCAAAATAAATTTGTATTAACTAAGCATATGAAGGAAAGTGGAATCCATATATAGGTGAAACGGGACCTTAGATATAGAACCTATCAACATTTAATGATGTTTTATGTCATAAAAATGAAGGGACATACACATCCACATACATTGAGTATATCCCTTCATAGATAATTTTGCAAAGGAAGAGGAAGACAATGATCTTTTCCACCTATAGTGAGACAAAGAAAGAGACACAGGGAGGGACTCATTGGAAAGTAGTGAGCTGACCAAAAACCTTGTAAAGGTAGCGAGACTCAGTATAGAATAGATCTGTACCAAACCACCATTACTAGTAGTGAGACTTATTGGATTTCGAACAATCAGAACATTTACGCTTTGTGCTCCTTGGATGAACCCTAATGAGGGTATATAATATAAAAATTGTTGTTTCTATTGCATGATTAAATTTATGCTCATATACTTTTATGAGAGATAGAGAAATTAGATTTTGTTTAATGACAAAATAGGATCAGAAGATGTGGAATTTTGAATCTATCATACCGTAATTCACCCCCCCTCTCAAGGAATTCATCCTAGTCTAGATAATAGTAATATTTTCAAGAAGAAAAAATTTGGGGATCAGATAGCTTTTGGATGGAAAGAAATTAACAACTTTCATCATGGAGGTAGATTTCACTAAGGTAATAGTAGAAAATAAAATCAATCAGGTTAGAGATATCAGACAAGAAGAAGAATAAAATGAACCATCCATCAAAGATATTCCTCCAATTTTTTATAAGTTAATTGTATGGATTCCGAGATAGGTAATGGAGGATGTGAAACTAAAGCGTTGTGGATCAGAGATGTAGCGAGATTGAATTGGCGAATGAATTGAAGGGAGGGATTGTCAGTTGGTGGTGGAGTGAAACTAGAACGGGGATAAGGAGGTTGAATGGGGTCAATGGAAGGGAAGCCATAATGTTGAGAATGAGGAAGAAATTGGGGTGGTATCAGGATCTAGAATGTGTAGGAGTTCAATTTTGGGGAGGGGTTAGGAGCTTAAAACAGTTTTTAGGGAAGGAAATTAAGGTGATGTTGGTGATGTTAGAGGTGGAGGAGGTCAGGACTAGGTTATAGGGAAGGATATGATGGAGGAAGAGGTGAATTTATAGGTAGATTCTTAGTAAATTTCCAAGACATTGGAGAAGGAGGGGGCGGTGACTGGCGTGGAGGTGGTGGAGAGAGATCAAGTATTAGAATGATATAAGGAGTTGAGTTTTTTATGAATCATAGAAGCATGAAAAAGATTCTATTTAAGGAGAAATAATATAATGTTGACATCTGGGTGGAAAAGGCACACTATTTAGTATATATAATAGTTTTTTAAATACATCATTATCATTGATATTAAATATACTATATAAATTAATTTAAATTAAATATTTTAAATAAGTTATAAATTTTATATATAAATATAAAATTATATGTGAATATGTATAAATATAAATATTTAAATACAAACACATATAAATATATATTCAATGTATAAAATTTATATCTAAATACATTTTTTTATAAATATTTAAAAAAAATTAATTAAAAGTAATTATATAAATCATAGGAAATTAATTAGTATCCATTTTATCTAAAACAATATATAACAATTTTATTACATAATAAAAATATATAAATATATACACATGTACAAATATATATATATTATTATATATATGTGTGTGTTTTTGTCTGTATTAATACATGAATTTATATTTATATTTATATTCTAATATGGGTAAAATATTTTTAATATATAATATATTTAGACTGATATATATATATATATATATATATATCACTGAAACAAAAAACATTATTTTTTAAATAATTATATAAATATATGGCTTGAATGGATATATATATATACATAAATTGAAATATTGTTAAATATAGAGTAAAACAAGATTGGTGGAGTGGTAGAGGCATTACAATTTCAAAAGGGTGGTCTAATGATCAAATTCAGGTGTGTGTATGGTGGAACAGGTGGTTGTGTAGTGGAAAATCATTGAAAAAGGTACATTTTGAGTGATGAGGTTATAGTAAGTATATGTTATTAATGTGGTAATTTGAGGGTTGCACAAAATTTGTAAAAGGGGGGGTGTTGATTGGGGGAGGGCTCTAATTTTTTTAGTAGCACTCCCCACATTATTAGTGTTTTTTAAGTGCTAATAATGGCTTATTTTTTTTCCTGGATTATGTAAGAAGGGTTTCCCCAGCATTGATAAAGCTTATTTCTAGAAAATTTAAAAGGGAGATATTTAATAGGTTAATTTAACATTAAATTAAAAAATGATTTATAAATTCAAATTAGAATAACTTAATAGTCACTACCATAGATTTGGTGATATTTGTACTTGGTTTTTATCAGCAGTAGAAAAAATGTGATTATAAAGGGGGTAATTTTATTTGTTCCTATCAAAAGTGCTTATGAAGATAACTTCTATTAGGGTCAACAAAACCATTGATCAAAGGATACCATTTGTCACATATTTTTTATAGCCCAAATAAAATCACACCCATCAGCATTGATAAAAGTGAAACATTTATCAGTGTTGTTAAATATGGATAAGGATCATAGTGAGTAATGTAATTTGAATGTATATTGTATATTTTTTTAAATAATATTTATATTAAAGTATGTATGTATATATAATCTATAAAAATTATTTGTATAAAATCAAATAAATTGTGATATTTTTCTCATTATAATATATGTAATAATTTATTAAATTTATATTAGTTAAAATGATTTATAGTATATTTATATACACTAATAAAAAAATTTGCATATTTTTTGAGAATAAATAAACTTTAATTATATAATCAACAATCCGATGAAACATTTAATGATTTTAAATAAGGGAAGTCATCCAAACAATCATGAGAACTATCAGAGAATCCACGATTGGCTTGTAGATTCCCCCATTGTTCCCTTCCCTTTTAACGAAATATAACTATGAGAAGGGGTCTTTGAGGAGAAGTGACCAAATATTCATGACAATCAAGAGGAATAGTTAGTGCCAATCCTCTAGGGAGGAGATTTCCTCAATGGCAGGATAATAGCTTGACTCCAATATCAAATAATTCAAAACTATGTCTAGTCAAAATGAATTGTTATAAAAGATGACATGGGGTTCCAACATTGGTGGAGTCATCTTTTCATGGAAGGATGAATGACAGACAACAACAACAAAGTCTGTGAAGTCCCTATTGATGGTGTTGATACAGGAAGTTCCATGGACAGACAAACAAGTGTCCACAATAATCATAAGAACCCTTGGTGGTATGTATGAGTTGATGGGTATGTTTACATATTTATGTCTTTCTTGTGTACATGCATGTGTGGGCGCAAGTCTGTTTATTGATTTAATATTATTTATTCTTTATTTAATATATCACAATTTTATGTTTTTTCTTTTGTTGTTCATTTTATAAAGTGTTTCATATTTAATATATATTTATTTTAATCTTCTCATCATGAATACATGTATCTGTCTAAATTTATTTTATTTTTTTTGATTTAATATAATTTTTAATATTTTCGAAAGTCAATATAATTATTTTTTAATAATTTTTTATTTATTTAATTAATATCCTATATTTATATATTTTTCTTCATTTTTATGTCGATATTTTACATAATTATTATAAAATATATTTTTTTAATATGTTTCTAATTTATTTAATTTTTTTTCATTCATTTTTAATATTAATTTAATTATTATTATAAATTCATTTATAATGTTAATAAATAACAATAGAAAAATATTTTTTAAAAAATGTTTATAAATAATATAATTTATATATATATATTTAAAAATATACATCGAATATATTTTGAAATTTATATATTCAAAATTTTAAATAATAACTATATTTTAAAAAATTATTTTCATTATATTAAATAAATAATTGTATATTGAAATAATTATTCTATTATAATAAATATATTTCATATATTTTTACTTATATTTAATTTTATATTAATATATATATATATATATATATATTTAAAAACAGTTAAAATTATTTAAAAATATTTATAGAAATATATATTAATAATTATAATAATAATTATATATCAATAGTTATATTTAAAAATAGTTATTTAAAATAGTTTTAATATATCTATAATTATATTTATAAATACTTATTTATCCTTTTTGAAATATATTATTCATCATATAAATATTTATTTATTATTATATACATTTATATTTCTTTAAAATTATATTTAATTATAATTATATACATTTATATTTTTTAAAATATATTATTAAATGTTTTTAAGAAATTTTATGGAGTTGATAAATAAGTTTTGTATCAACGGTTATTATTTTAGCACTAATAAAACTCATCTTTATCGGTGTTTTTTCAGATGTGCTAACAAACCCAATCAATATCTTATAAATTTAACCCTAACTGAACCTATTCTCTCATGTGATCTAAGATCATATAGAACTAAAACCTCACTAACATTTTCATTGTCTCTGCTCTCCCTCCCCCAATATTACCTTCCCATATCACTACTCTCCCTCACAGTTATCGCACCCTTGCTTCCATATGTTCTCCCTCACCATCGCTCTCCATCACCACCGCCATCCCTTTCTACAATTCTCTCTCTCTCATTCTCCTCACTCTCACTTATATGAATAAACTCTTTAAAATTCCATGGTATGTGACTTCTTATCTGTACTTTAACATTTCTATGTTTTTAGTTATTCATTAGGTGTTTTTAATTTTCTAAAAGGATTCGAATGATGAATCACCTCTCTATATCATACCATAAATGGTACCACCATCACACACTACACATATATATCCTAGATAACCTTATTATTTTGTATAATTGTGAATGTTCAAGTGACCGATAATAGTCATATATGTCATTTTTCCACTAAAAATATTCGGTCACCTGAACATTCCAACTCCTTCTATATTGTGAGTTAATTTTATAGTGAGGTCTTGGACATACCGTAAAATGAAAGGGAGAACAACCCATGTTCCAATAATCATTCATACTCTCATAGATTAAAATCAAACAATTCTTCCCATTTGATTCAATTAATAGAAAAGATAACCACAATCCTTTTAATATTTCCATTATTGTGAAAATCTATTGATCCCACTAAGAACTCATCAACTCATATTTTTTATCATTTTTATCACCACTATCATTATCACTAGTGAAATCATCATCGTTAACTTTTTCAATCAATAACCCCACCCAAGATTTATTTAATGTTTCAACATCAATATCATAATCACCACTTTCCAACTCATCATTTTTTATTTAATAAATGTATGTTTTTGATTTGTTATAAATTCTTATCCATTGTCAATGAGGAAAATTTTTTGTTGCAATTCATTTTAGTTTTATTTTTATGTGAACTTCCTTTAAACATTATTAACCTTCCATTTCCTTTTATGTAAAAATTGGAATAATGGTATTGAAAAGTAAAATATGTACACATAAAAATCCAAAAAAATATAATGATATATTGATGATTTCCTTTTCATATTTAAACACTTCTTAATATACATGTCAAAAATTTGTGTATGTATTATATTTATATATATAAATTCATCATTGTTGTTCGTTAAGGATTCATCTCTTCCATGTGAATGTTGTAAAATATAATGAATTCCTAAAACATCAATTAGATTGTTCTACTATTTTTTTAATATCATGAGAACCCCAACACGAGACTTCTTGTTCATTGGATTTAAAATAAAGAGTTTTTTCAAATTTTGGGTTCTCAATACAATGTGATTTGACCCTAAAAAAATTTCATCATCTGATATATGATCAACTATTACTCTTAATAATTCTATTATTGAATCACTACCTAGCCCGTTAACATTAAATCTCCCTCATATTATACTCCCACCTAAACAATTTATAGAAACCATCATTGATATGTGTGTTTTGAAATAGATTAATATTTAATTTTATTTAGTGTAACTTTATATATATCAAACATTCATTTCCTTTAATTATTTACACAACTAAAAAATTTCCATAAACATCATTTATCTCTTTATATCTTATAACAATGACTTCATATAGATTAAATGATTCATTAAGAATGAACATTTATCATTTGTGAGATTATAATTTATATGTATTTATATATTTCTATAAATATTAATATTAATAACTTATATAGGATGGATATGAATATAAACTGGAAGGATTCCAATAATATATTAAAAATAGAATGAGGATGGACTAAAAAAGTCCATCATGTTTGCAAAAGATCAGTAATATGACCCTTCTCAAACCATTTTTCTATGTCTAAACTATTTTTATTCAAGACTAATTATTCTAGAAAAGTTGGAAGAATATATGACATGTCATAAAATATATCAAAGAAAAAAAATATTAGAAATAGGAATGAAATAATGTTTCTAGTTACGGGGATAATACTCCATTATATGGATCATCTGATATTATTAAAATTGTGAACAATGATGAAGATCATATCAAGGATCTGATTACAGGTGTGAATTATGATGAAGATGGTATGGAGTGAATTTCAATTATATTTGAATATGAACTTACCCATTGTCAAAAATATTTTTACATGTTAAAGAGTTGTGTAAAGATTTTATTGAATTATGGTTGTATTAAATATACAACATTTTCATCCATATATAAGCTATATAATTATAATGGTGTCAATGGACCGAGTAGAACCATTTTTCTCAACTACTGGTAGTCTAGAATGATATAATACCAAAAGTTAATGATATTAATTTTCAAAAATATAATGCTAAATGAGTTCTACATTAAACATGTATAATCACTAAAATAATTGATTCATGTCCATAAAAATTTATACTATATTTAGGGATCAAAAATCACATAAAATGCACAATGTATGGTGTTTATCGATACAAGAAATATTAATTAGTTCCTATGAATATATTAGGGTAATTTACTATAATTAAATGGTTTAGGAATGTATGTTTAAGTGAGGATACTATAAAAAAATTGACATGGCATGGAGATAAAAGAAATAAATATGTGAATATTCATCACCATATATTCTAACCTTAGTGGAAAAAATTATAATGAGTTTCCGGAATATGGAAATGATCCAATATACATTAGTCTTGTGCTGTCTACAAATGGAGTTTATCCTTTCAGATTTCAATAAAAATATTCCACCACAAGGCCATTTATGTTAGTAAATTATTATGTTCAGTTATGGTAATACATGAAACAAAAATTCATTATTTTATATATATTTATATCTGGATCCCATAAAACTAGGTAATGATGATAATTATTATTTTTCACCATGTATAAAATATTATAAATTATTTTATGATTTAGTTTTTATATAGATGAATCAAACATAAATGGATATTTATTATTGATATTCATGTAGTATGGGGTGAGAAATGGATTTTCAGATTAGGGATAGTTTATGAAATATAACATTAAAATAACTCAATGATGTCCCATTTCTGAGAAAGGTACACAATTAATTAGTTTTAATCATTATTAGAAGACAATATTCCTACAAAATAATATATTTATACCATGGTGACACATGTACTGATCTTGAAAGACATTATTTTATGGGAGTTTAGAATAAGGTACAACACTATCACCACTAACAAGTGATTGACTGTTTGAGTATGTAAAAGTTATAGACACTTTATCTTGAAAACATTTTTTGAAAAAACATAGAATATACAGTTGGAAAGTAATTTTGTTTTTAAAATTACCATATAGAAATTATTTATTTTTCTGGAATTTTCTTACTATTATGCATTTTCAAAAAAAATTGTGTGATAGTGTCATTGGGATACTAATGAATGTTAGTAAAAAAGATGAAATTAATGGTATGTTGGACATGATTTACATTGTGATATAGAATGTGTTTTCACAAGTAAAGAGGAAAATTATACTTTTCATCATCCGATTTCTCAAACTCTTTTTATGGAAAAGAGATAATGGTTTTGTAATTTCTTAAATTATTTATGGTTCTGGATGGGTATTCGTTAAATATTAATAATATCATGTCGAAGTCTGATTTAAAATTAATGGGTTTGAAATAACATGAATGTCATTTTTTATACAATATATAATGCATGTAGCATTACGTTTCATTTTTCACATGAATGTCCATTATTCATTAACCAAGCTCTGTTTCTTTTTCAAATCCATTTGAAGTAAAGTTAAATACAAGAAAAAATTTCTAAATATGGAAATGCAATTTTTTTCATATTTTGTGAATTAGAGATATTCTTCTTACATAACATATTTTATATGTTGGTTCACATGATGTATCACTTGGTAAGAGATATTAAGCTTTATGGACCTACAAATTATATATTGAATTACACTATTCAATGGTATATTATGTTTTTGAAATTGAATATCAAAAATAGAAGTTGACGAGATGTTTTTATTTTAGATTGATACATTGCTTAGAACAATGTTGAATTATGTATTGAATAACTATCTAATTTGGAATGCATTGGAATATCAAACTCTCATCACACTTAGTGACTTGTGGGTGATGAATTTTCTAGAATATATGTTGTCAAAATTACTATTATAGAGTGATAGTGGGATCACCAATAAATTTTTCAAAATATTTTAGAGGTTTTCACCATATTTTGAAACCATCAAAATTATTCCTAGGTATTTATATATATCATGGTATGAAATATAGACAGCAAGTACACATAATTAATAGTTTATTGGATGGTTTCTTGACTATATTACTGAAGAGTCAACTATAAATCATGAATCAATTTTAGAATGAAATTAATGGATTGTGGGAGGGAAATGTGTGAATTATTATTTTGTAATAGTTATATAATCATTGGTAATATATTCTATAAAAATTACCATGATTAATATATTACCATGAAAATTAGTGGAGTTAAACTTGTGGATGAAGTGGTGAATATGTCTGGTACCAAGGATAAAAATTCAATTCATGTATTTATGTCATACATTTGAATTATGAAACAAATATGAGCATTGGATTATCTAATATTAGAAGTGCTATATTTTCAACGCATGTGGGTTGATAAAATTAGTGAAATTAAGATATATGAATTTATAATAATTAATGTGGAATTAAATAAAGAAGTGTACAAACATGGAATATTTATAATGGAATCATATGGAGTACAAGTATTTCATGTTCTTGATCTAGTATGATGAAAGTTGTTCATTTTTCAGTTATTGACCAAAACCACTTATGGATCATATGTCAATTTAATTGAGGATGACCCTTTCAATTGGATTTCATAATCATTCCATAGTGGTCCCAATATTGATCCGGTATTTTAATGTCATTAGAGGCCACAATTAATTGATTTGGATACTCGATAGAGGGGTTAAATCCCATTAACCTTTTTTAAAAAATATGGTTCAATAATCTTGTTATATATATTATTATAATATGTGTTGCATTAACTCATATGATTATAATTTTACTAGTACCATTATGTAATCAAAATTATAGTTTTAATCGCTATATAGATAATAAATTCTACACATATTGATTCTTCCAATCATAACTAATAATAGGATTCTCAAATTTCAACATCTCTAAATGTTGAGGAACAACACGGTCCTTCCAATGTCAATTCTACCAATCCAGAGGACCGACATATTAATTATGTTGAAGCTGATGAAATGGTATACGGTCAGGGACCTATATCCCAAAAAAATAAATAGTACCATAGTGTGATGATGTTAAAAAATTATTAAAGCAATTAAAAAAGAAACAAATTTTAGGATTGATTGAATGTATGTGGATATCATGTTAGCCCCAACAATGCTATGTTTACTAGTTACATTTGTGTCACAACTGAAATTTTCTTTCCGATTGATGTATATTTTCGGAATAATGTTGTGCATGTTCTTAAGGAACTAATTTTAGAAGAGATAATGGTAACATATTATGATATACTTTATTTGTTTTACATAAAAAAATAATTTAATATATATTAGCACTTTATTATCCATGGTAGAGTGAAAAAAAACTAGTATACAAATATAGAATGGAATTTGTATTAATACTCACTATAATGTATCATTGATGATTTTGGGTAATTTATACAATGTATCTTCGCAAATACACAATAAGGAAAATAAACGGGTACCATCCACATATATATGAGCACTTAATAAACCAAATATCATGGAATTAATTTATTAGTTACCATAATGATATATATGTTCAGTTACATTATTTCTATTAATACATTTCATAAAAATATGTGTATTTATCACTTTTTTAAACAATTAATATTTTATGAAATTGCAACCGAGTCATGAAAATAGTCCATGTGCAGTAAAATAAACAAACCCCAACAATATATTAATGATGGTGTACACATCACTTGAAAAATTGTATAAATATTCACTCTATAGTAATAATTTTATTTGACATGAGACAGAAACATAATTATGTTACATTTTTTATATTTAGAATAATTAATTAAATTTCAAATCCACTTCTATCCCATTCCATGTTCCATGGAATGAGGCATGTGTAAATAGTGATTAGATACTAATAGATGCAAACAATTAAAGTGTGGGAAGGGGCTGTAAGTATCGAATAATGAAAATTTATTTTTCATTGAATTGGTATAAAATAACAATTATTACTTATTTTCCAATATTTTTATCTGAGTTAGGCATAAGATTAATCATCAGATATATTTGATGAACTGTTACTATCGGTGGCATTGATTTGGATTGAAGAGTATGGTTGGGTCAGAGGTATCGGTTTGGGAGTGTCACATCAATCATATTTAGAGAAAATAAAAAAATATGGGTATAAAGATTAGAAAATGTAAGACATTCATGGATGATTATATTTTCATGAAGAGAAACATAAACTACAATCTTTATTTTTTAAAAATGTTATGGGAATGACTCATATAGATGAAAAAACCCAACAAAAACAACTACATGAAGATCCCTACAACCCAGTAGCTTTGAGTTTATCTATTCACCTAATTGGATTGTCTTAGAAGATGTAATAAATAATGTTATAACTTTTTGTGAAATTTTGACCAGGTATACACTGATACATTTCCTATACTGATATTCTATGCGGTGAATGTGATTGTGATTTATATCTATCAACACCACCCACTTAATTTTTATAAGGGGTACCGTGTACTATATTAAACGATATATTATTAAAAAAAATAAACTTTTAATATTCCATGTATGATTGGGTATTCACAAATATCATGATTTGAGGGATAAACTACCTATTTAATTTGATTATATGGATATTCATATTCTTGATATTTCCATTGAAAATTTCATCGGTTGAGAATTTGGTCTTATAAAAATACATGTTGGTAAGGAGGTATTCTTCTCAATTTTTATGCAAACATTTTAAAAAATAATGAAAAATCCCTGAATTAATGAATTTTGTTATTGAAAAACAGTGGGCAGGGGTAATGAGAAAGGTTGAAAAAAAAACTACCTAAATGGTCATACAACCAGTCAAAATGATCTTCAAAATGAACCATTAACCCAACAATTCAAATTCAACATTTAATTAAATTATTGGATCATGTGGATAAAATATTTGCATGTGGGAATATTACAATAATTTATTTTAAATATATTTTATATAGAGAAAAATTATATATTATATTGTTCTTGATAATGTTAATGAAATCATGAAACATGAATGCATAAGATTTTTGGTTATAAATGTATACATGAGGTGTGTTTTCGTGATTTTTTATCCAATATCTAATCTACTATAAAAATGATTACTAAATTATATTAAACATTATTTTAGAAAACATATCAATTGTAGTTAAAGAGAAAACATTGTGAATAATACTTTTGATTCATTATTCTTTTCATAACTTCTAAAAAACTATTCTCAATAAATATATATCAATAAGAAGTATAAGTGTAAGAACTATCAATAATGTTTGAAATCAAACTTATTGATGATATAATCATCCCAATACTAATGATCCAGGGGTAAGACACTATAATTTACCCCTATAAAATATATATTCATTCCTTTCATTACTTATTCTTTTTTTAATAGCATTGTTCTCTCGTTGTAATCAATTTGGAGAGTCCAATGAATTTTTTGGATTCAATTCATATATACCCAATAACCCCACCAAACATTATGACATTTAATAATTTTTAATACACTACGTGTAATATTTTAATGAATAAATGTCATGTTATATATTTTATATTATGTTTTAATGAAAATTATGTTATGATAGGTTGATGTTTAAACATCCTTAAAATCATGGCATGAGGATAGAACATGAGAACATAGTCATCTATAAATGGATAAGTATCAGGGTGTATGTAATAACATTACACTATCAAAAAAATATAAAAAGAAATTACATTTCTTATCAATGTTCTTATTGTGCTCAGAGAAAACTAATAGAATAGATTGTGGTTATTTATTTTGAATATTTAGGAAAGATATCATATTCCATCACAAAATAACATCCTAAAAGATGTATTTCTAATGATAATTAAAAATTCTTTTAAAATATTTAGTAATCCCTTGTTTTTTCCTATTTTTCTTGTACTATCATGATTTTCGATAGTCCATGAATTAACATTTGGAAATATATTTGTTATAAAATTAATGGTTTGGATACATGGTGTAAAATTGTATACAGAAATCCTAAATAGTTGACTTACTACTATATATTTAGTAAATTATCTAATCATTTTTAATAAATTTTATAAAATTTCCTTATTATTCTTTTCTGATAATTATTTTTTAAATTATCATAGAGATCAAAAGCATAACAAGGATTATGCACTCATGATGATGCACTTTAATTTTTATTCCCCAACGCATTCAAAATTTGGGGTTTATCAAACAAAAATACTGTTTGATAACCCCAAATAATGAATGCATTGAAGAATAAAATTACATGATTTGGTGTGTATGAATAAATCACACTTCAATCTGATACATGTTTTTCTTAGTGTTACATGACGTTGATGATTTTTGTTTAAAATTAAATATATGTTCAAAATAAATGTTACATACTCAAAATTGATAAAATATATTCATATTAATTTTATAATTTATGAAAAAGAATCATAAGATAATTTTGATGTGTATAAACTAGTCACAACTCAATAAAATACATATTGGGCATAGTATGAAAATGATAGTAATGTTTTTTAAGACTATCATGACCATGAAATATTTAAGTTGAGGATAAAAATGAGATAATAGTGATAGTGAAATGTGTTCAGAATGTATACGGAAACAATGCATTGGTGAATCCCTAATAATTATTTAGTTATTTATAATCAATTTATATACTATTATTATGTAAATTTCATGGTGATTTTTATCTGATACTTTTTCAGTTTTCATCAATGATTTTTTTGAGATGTCTTTATTTTTTTTAATTTAATAAAATTTTAAATTCTAGTTCAAGTAAAATTTCACGTACTCAAAACTAATAAAAAAACTCAGATTATTTTGATATATTAGGGAAAATATATATCAACCATTTATTATTTCAAGGAACTATCCTCACCTCAATCTGATTCATAATGTGACCAATTTGGCTCAATGTGTTAATTATTAGTCTAAAATTGATATTTTTGTTCCAAATGTGGGTAAATCATTGAAACCAAGAACATTCAATCTACTTGTATTGATATATTAGGAAAATGATTCAAAATTCATTTGTGAGGTGTATAAATAAATCAAACATTAATATGACTCATGTTGTTATTAGTATGTCTAAAACTGTGATTTTATTTAAAATTTAAATTTTAGATTGAAACACGTGTTATATAATAAAAACATATAAAACACATTCAGATTGCATTGATACTTTTGGAAAATTATAATTAGTTCATTTTTTAGGTATATGATTCATCCATAAAACCATTTGATACTTAATTTTAATGGTATGAATCAAAGTGTATGTTACTAGTTTAAAATTGAAATTTTCGTTAAAAACATGAGTAACTCCTTGAAAATAAATAAACTGTGCTCAGATTGTTTTGATTATTTAAGAAAAGTATTCATATGTCATTTAAGTAGTATAGGAACATGACTCTTGTAAAACATGAACATGATGTGATTGGAATTTCTCAAACTACATATTTTCTATTTACGTTTACATTTTATCTAAAAAGACACATGAGAACTGAAAATTGAGAAAATTCATTAAGATTATATTGATATTTTTTAAAAACTATACTCAATTCATTTTTTATGTGTAGGAATCAAATTTGAATTATGCTGATTCATGGTGTTACTGGTATATCTCAATGTGTTTTCTTATTTAAAATGGATATTTTAGTTAAATATCAAAGTCCCATACTCAAGTCTAAGAATACACATTAAAAATTGTTATAATTTAGGAAAACAATACATAAATAATTTATGATTTTTATGAATAATCCATACCTCAATTTGATATATTATGTACCTAGTATGGCTTAATGCATATGTAATCAATTTAAATATTGTATTTTAGTTCAAAACATGTGTTGCTCATTGGAAATTGATAAAACACAATTGGATTGTCATGATACTTTAGGAATATAATTCACAAGTCATTTGTGATGACAAATAATTGGTTACATATCAAATTATAACACATTGTCACTGGTTTGAATCAAAGTGTGTGGTTTCATTTTAAATTGTAATTTTAATAAAGGAGTCACAAGACATAATCAAAACTGATAAAACATAATCATATTGATTCACTACATTAAAAAAAATATTCTTATGTAATTTTTGGCATGTATGAATCAACCACCCATTAATCTGATTCATTATGTGAATAATATGACTTAAAATGTGTTTTTCTAAAAAAAATGACATTTTAGTTCAAAATACACATCACATTCTCAAAAACAATAAAACAAATTCTGATTTTTTTATACCTTAGGAACAACAATCTATAAATAATTTATGTAGTATAGGAATCAGACACACCTCAATCTAATTTATAGTGTTCTGAGTAAGACTCAAAGTGTATATAATCTGTTTAAAATTTAAATTTTAATTATAAACATGTCTTGCTTACTAACAAATGAGAAAAAATCTACGGATTTTCTTCATATATTTGTAAAACAATTCATAATTTATTTCTGACATATGGGATTAAATCTCTCAAAAAACCAACACATGATATTATCGATATGGATCAAAGTTCTATTTTCCATTTTAAATTGGAATTTTAGAAAAAAATAAATGTCAATGAGTCAAAATACGGGAAAAAAATTATTTTGTTAAAATAGATTATTTAATATATAATATTATGATTTTTTATGTTTAGGAATCAAACTCACCTAAATCTAAGTCACGGTGTGACCAATATGACTCCAAGTGTTTATTTTAGTCAAAATTGAAAATTAAGTTCAAAACACACTAAACATACCCAAAATCGACCAGAAACATTTATATCATTTATATATATTTTAAAAATGGTCCAAATGTCATTTGTGATTTGTATGAATCATCTACACCATAATCTGATAGACGATGTGTTTGGTATGACTCAAAATGGATGTTATCCATTTAAAATTGATAATTATTTTGAAAGGGTGTATCACTCATTTAAAACCAATACATTTTTTGGATTTTATTAATATACAAAAATAATGAATTTTATGTAATTTTTGATATTTAGGGTTAATATCATTGGAAACTGACACATGATGTGATCATTATGACTCAAAGTCCATGTTTTCAATTTAATATAACTTGTCAGTAGAAAAGACATATGACATACTAAAAACCAAGAAAATATATTCATATTATTTTGATACTTTATGATAATGATTCTTATTTCATTTTTATGAGTTTTAATCAACCTCTTGTCACTCTTATGCACCATCTGATTTCCATGATTCCATGTGTGCCATTTTATTTTAAATTGAAACATTAGTTCAAAACACACATGAGATACTCAAAATGATAAAACAAATTCTTATTATTTTGATACATAAATACAATGTTCCATAAGTCCTTTTCAAAATTCATGAATTAAAATCACCTTAATATAATACATTATTTCCCAGTATGACTGAAAATATGTGTTTTGAGTTTTAAAATGACATTTTTGTTCAAAACAAACATTTTATACTCAAAAATAATAGAACAAATTTGGATTGTTTTGTTACATTAGTAAAACAATACACAAGTTATTTTTGATGTGTGGGAATCAACCAAACCTCAATCTATTACATGGTGTGACCAATATCACTCAAATAGTGTGGTTTAATTTTAAAAATAATATTTTATTAAAATTGTGTATCATATTTCTATGTACTTTATTTATTTTGATTATTACTAAAATAATAATTCCTTTCCCCTATGGTTTGATTATTTTCCTATAATTGGGTTGGTTTGTTCATAAACTGATAACATGATTGTGATTTTCTGAGATGGTTTGGGTTTCAAATACATTGAAACCATTAATTTTTTTGAATTCCTGAGAAAATTGTACATGCTAATGTAATTGAAAAATATAATGTTTGAAATGTCTATAATATGTTATTTTTTATTGTTTTTGTGATGTAATTTTTATTTTAATTAAAATATAAGAATTGTATATACATATATTTTATTTGTAATGTCCTGTAATATTATCGTCATAGTGTATCAGTATAGCCTTTAGGAGTGCTATATCTAGAAATTATAAAGGGGCCCCTTTTAACAACACTTAATAAAACATAATTTTTTAGCGGTATTAAAAGATTATTCATACACTGAATATAAGAAGATCTGTAGTAGTATATTAATAATTTATTATTTATATATTTTCATATAAAAATTAAATATTAAAATTTATTTATTTAATTTTATATCCATTCACATTAAACTTAATAATTAATTATAAAAATTGAAATTAAAAATAGGTATTTAAATTAGTAAGTGTATTTAAAAAAGTATTCCAAAAAAATAATAAGTGTATGGTTATTGTAATGTATGATATAATATATAACTAAGAAGTAATGATATTTCTATTAGGTCTCCTGAGAAATTATGATTATGTAAATATTTATTTATGGTGCATGAAAATTTAACCATGGAGCTATGGTCATAATTCATGGAATACAGAATAAAAGAATATATAAAATTGTATAAAATTGAATCGACATTATTACAACAGCAGATAATTAAAAATGGTTCATTATCTAAATGTTTATATTACCTAATTAGATATCATCACACTCAAATCCTTCATAATGGTCTATTAAAGAGAATGTGATTGACCAAAGCATAACCACCTGGACTGTCAAACTATCTTTGTAGTTAGTCGACATTGACGTTACCTTAGTGATAGTTGAATTACACTCAACCCACACATTGAAATATCATTTTATATTGAACCATTCCCTTTTCCACATATTATGGATTTATTTTTAGAACAAATTTTCATTAATACAAAACAAGGATTGAAAAGAATTTGTTTCATTAGAATAATACGTTCATAAGACATCTAGACGAAAATAAAACCATAGACCCTTATATAATTCCCCATAATGTAGTCCAAAATCTATTTTACCTACTAAAACATCATAGGTTAACCCTGATAATTCATATAAGAATGGGGTGGTATAAACCACCAATAAGGGAATAAATATTATAATGAATCATGACATGTGAGTCAATGGTATTACATAATATCCTAAAATAAAAAACTATGAGTAAAAACATAGGATAATAACATAATGATCATGGTAATTTAAGATCACTGAAACATAGTAAATATATATGAAATATATAACCTGACATAAACATTGCACAATTCTAACATCCTAGGAAATATCACATGGTGTACAATGGTGCATAACAGATTAGGTTTACTCCATAACCCCATACATAACATCTCTTGAAAAATAATCTATACCCAAATTAGTGTATTATTATATTGGTTCACCCATGATAACATGTATAAGGTTGTGGTTTCCATAAACTTAAATAAATAATATGTAATACACATTATAATTACCCTTTGAATGAAATGTTTTTCATAATCACGCCTCATTTCATAATAAAATGAGATTTCATAAAGTATTCATTGATAAATGAACAAAAGGAATATATTAACCAATGATAGGATCTGAGAAAAATATAGTTAAATATTTGAGATACCGATATACCTAATTTAGAAGCATTACATAACATTAAATCTAGATAATGTGAGTTAGAGAGATAATGGTCACAACCTGAATAAATTTTTGGTTGAAAGAGATCCCTTAAAAGACACATGAATCATCATGTTCATTATTTATATTCTTAAATAATAAATGTATGTAAATTATTTAATTTTTTGAGATCCATTTTTAGGTTTATTATTACTTTTATTTTTTTTATTATCATATAATATTCAATTAATTAAACATTTAGGTTTATGTTAGTAGTTTTGTTGGTATTTAAATCACATGTACAAAAACACTATGGTATGTTGAATATGGTCAAAGATATTATTATTCCATAATCTTTAGAATAATAATATTTATATCATTATCAGTTTTAAAAATCAATTGTACTTTTAAAATAATTTACGAAATATGGTTATGATTAATGAACCACATTATGATCATGGGGATGGTAGATGATACGTACACAGGCGTAATATTTCCATTTTAAAAGATCATGATAAAATTAAATTTCATACCTTTTAAGAAATGTGTTATTATTTTTTCTATCATAAATCAGTAAAATAAATATTAATGAAATTGTATTTGTTTGAGGAATAAAATTTCTTCCTTAAAAAATGAACATTATTGAGTATTTCATTAGAATTTATTAATAAATTTATATTGAGTATGAACAATAATTATATTTTATAATGAAGTTGTTAAAATTAATACCTTAAAATTTAATAGTTAGGTTATAATAATCATAAATAATCATGGTTTCTATAGGCTCAGTGATGTGTGTTTCATAAAGAAACAAAAATAGTTTTCCTTTTTAAAAACATATGGTGTTATATATTTCCACAAAGTATATCTATGTATAGGAATGAAACCACTTGTAGTATCGACATATAAATTTAATTTCTTGTATAATCACATAATATATACTTTAAAAAATTATCATATTGTTATGATTTATTCAGTCAAATCCCTTAGACCCATCCCACTTCTAGAAAACATTCAATTCATAATGCGTTATTTTCAATGGATTGCAATACATCATAAATAATTGATAAAATTATGTTTTTATGATATGATATAGTATCCATCACAATAATAAAATATTTTTTATTGAAAATTTACATCGAATATATTATCTATCACCATTACACATCATGACAAGATTAAGATCAAGAAATAAATTTTTTTTTCACAAAATGTCACATCAATATCATTTTTAGTGATGGAAAATCCATCAATATTACCCCTTAAAAAAAATTAACTGAAAAACATGTGAACCATATTACCTTTAAATTATGTATTCTTCCACTTTGAACATCCTTCCATATCATTCACTCATCCCCTATATTCATCAATCTTATCCAATATTTTTTGGATTGAGGTCGGAATCCCCATCATATGAACTCCTCTTTTCTCGTACCATATATTTCGATTTCACATTATTTCTCTCTATAATGGGTTAAGTCGAATAATAGTTAAAAACATTTACCAGACATTTATGTTTTAATTACTATTATGGGTTATTTATGGTTTATTATTACTTATATGGGTTTACACCATCGAAGATGACACATTCGAGCTCTACACGGGTTGACTCCACTTGATTTGAGGTAGTTTTCCAAATATTTAATACTTATATTTAAGATACTTTCGAATTTTGGTGTTATTATTTCTATATTTAGTGTTCAATATATATTTTCTTCCAAGATATGTTTTCAAAAGTATTCTAAAGAGGTGTTTCAATGTTTTTCAAAATCTCATTAAAATTAATGATTTATTTAGAATTTTTTGAAATTTTTTTATTGTATAAGGTAAATGATTTTTTAAACCTCGTATTATTATTTCTTAGTAAATATTGGATATATTTTGAGTTCTGAAAAAATATTGATTTATTATTATATCATTCGAAAGTGGTGATATTATGTGATGGATCGATATGTTTACTTATATGACTATTTTTATATTTGAATTATTAGAGATCCTGATGTATATATAATATTGAAACTATATGTCCATAATTATTTATTGTATTAATTTTCTAATTGTTACATATTATTCGTCAATGATATTAAATTATTAGTCATATAATATTGTATATTTTCCAATGTTTGATATTAGTTATAATTCCAATGGAATATTTAATAAAATTTATTTAAAATTAATAAATAATGATAATTAAACAATAAATATATGTACAAATTATTATCATTTTAATTAATTTAAAAAAATACAGAAAATCCCAAAAAATTATTCAAAATTAATAATAATTAGTAAATAAGTATTAATAGAAAACAATTAATATTAATTAGTAAATTATTTTTAATATTTAATAAATAATTAGGCAATATCTCTAATAGTTAGTAAATAGTATTTTTTATGATAATTTATAATATATTGTATAAATAAAATAAAATAATAATAACTAATTAAAATCATTAACATTAATGGAAAAAATTGTTATTTAGAAATTTTAATAATATGTGTTGATACTTGTAATGTGGAAGAAGTTAATGTTGCTTCTGATGATAAATCTATTGGGGAATTTGGGGGACCATAGAAATAGGATTAGTCATGGAGAAGAGAAATATATCCACATGGTCTAGGAGGATGAGTTTCATATAACAGTGTGAGAACATCCTCTAATGGAGTCTGATTAGATTTTCTTGTGATGGAGTATGTTTCCTTTTCACAGTCTGATATTATCATGATCTTATTTTGTTCATTTTTTATCTTTTTTTCACTTTTGTTATATTTTTCATCTATGATGAGGGTAGAATATTTATTGACCCTTCCCCTCTTTTCTTTTTCAGAAATATTTATTTTCAATAAAAGGTATTTGACCCCATCCTATTTAAAAAATTAAAATAATATTAAGAAATATGAAATATTTTCAATAATTTTAAAAAATGTAGTATTATTTTAAACAACATAGTAATAATTAAATGAACTATAATAATAAATATGTAACCACTAAATACTAGTAATAATTAGTATATGTTAGTATTAATTAATAAATAACCTTAATATATTTTAAATATTAGTAATTTATTATAATTGGTTCTAAATTCAAAAAATAATATGGATTACAAATAATAATAATAAAATTAGTGATATTTATTGTAAATTAAATTATAATAAATAAATTATTAGTATTACATAACAAATAAATGTATTAATTAGTAAAAATTTATAAAAATTAATAATAATTTGTAAAAAAATTGTAATACCTTGTAAGAAAATAAATAATATTAACAATATTAAAAAATAATATTAATTTGATAAAATATAGTTACAATTGAAATTAGTTATAATCATTCAATAATTTGTAATAATTTGTAAATAAGCATTCTATATTAGTAAAAATTATTAAATATTAGTATTAAATAGGCAATATTAGTAATAGATTTTATATATTAGTAAATTACGATATGTTTTCATAAATTCTAATAAAATATATGAAATATAAATAATTTTCAATATTATGAATTAATTAGTAAAAATTTGTAATTATAAAATACATTATAACAATTAAGAAATATCCTAATGAATAACTTAATTTTAATAATAATATGAAAATGTTAGTAGTAATTTGAAAATGTTAATAATAATTAGAAAATATTAAAAATATTTTTAAATATTAGAAACATTTATTATGATATGACTTTTAACATGTTAAAATAACATAAAGGCCCATTCCATTTATTATAAATAAAAATAGTACAAAAATGAAGGGGATAACAGAACCAAGTCATATCACAGGGGAATAAAAATAGTAATAAAAATAGAACTTTTTTAGAACTTTTCCATAAATTAATGATTAATGAAACATGCATGACATGTGATATTAAAAGATTCAAAGCATTGGACAATTTTTAAATTCATTGAATATATTTTCATTTTAGAAATATTATATTTATTTTTGTGTCAATATGTTGAATGATAATCAAGATAAAATAAAAAAAAATTGTTTTTGAATATAACATTTTATAGTTTAGTACATCAGGTTATTGTCCCTTTTATTAAAAAAACAATAATACAGAATTATTTACCAAATCCTAAATCAAATCTTTCTTAATTTTAAAATTTGTGGAAATATATTAATGATGCTTTATATACAATATTCTATATAAAAACTCGAATATGTTATAAAATTTATATCTATTAAATCATAGATTGGAATGCCAAATAGTTTTTTTGATAAAAAATATTATTTTTTAAATAACTATTTCCTAAGGGAAATACATTACCTATAAGTTTCAACAATAGAAAAAAGTTGGCCCCAAATTTGGCTCTCATTTAACAAAAGCTCCAAGCATGTTCAAATTTATGAATCTTATATTATGGTTATTATGAATCATTAGTTAGTTATTATATATATGGGTAATCAATGTATAATTAGGTAAAATAAGAAAATAACATATTTCATGTGAAATAGTGGATGTATTTTTTAATTTCACATCATTTACATCAACTAAACAAGTAATTAAACACAGTTATACTAATAAAATCACATTAATAAAATATTTTAGTCACTAAATGTTTAAATCATTCATGTTTTGGTGATTCATGGAAACATAGTGATCGTATACATCCATCCTTTTATTCATAGCCTTTTATCATACAGTTGATTATTTCAACTGATGATTTTATTATATTTTGGGATTACGATAGTCAATATTCATATTCTTATGTTTTTATAACTCCATAAAACAAATCTATATGGATGGTGATGAAGGAACCATATATACATTTCTGGCACTATTAAATCATGGAAATCACAAAAAAACATAGTTATGATTCATTAAAACCACTAATTGATGAGTTAATTTCATTATAAAACGATGTAATAACTATATATACCATAACATTAGATCAGAATTTTATTTCAATGCTAAATTAATATTGAAAATTGTGGAATTTCTATTGTATAGTATGCTATTTGGATACATTATACATGGTATGAAATCAAAATTGTACTACATGGACAATAAGAAAGTGATTATTCTTTTAAATGGAATAAAGATATGTTATTTTGAATCTCTTTAATTGTTTTTACTTATAGATCACCGGTTTTGAAGTAATATAAATAATTTTTTCGAAAGGTATAACTAAAAGAGATGAACCTCCAGTGTTTTCATAAGTATTCATGTAAAATTTACAATATCCTAATTAAGTCTAATTACATTTGTACAAACTATAAAAAAAAATATATATTGTTTTACGAGAGAAAATAATTGGATAAAGTTGATATTTTAGGGGACATTCCATACTGGTTTTAATTATTAGTTTTTCTCATGATAGATGTTATAAATAATGAGAATAATTTCTTTATAACATACTTTATACCACGTTGGAAACACCCTATAAGAACAGATATAATGTAAATGGTCAGTTAGATCATGCCCAATTTTTCAAGTAACCTGATCAATGATTTTTTGAAAATGAAAAATCACACAATTTTTTGAATCTATTAGAATCTTACACAATTTTTAATTGAATTAATTTATTATTATTTTAATGAATATATATTAGTAGTTACTAGATGGTCATGATTATAATTTGACTCATTACATTAGAAATAGAAAAATTATTTTGTAAAAAACTTAATGACTGTCATATCAAAATGGAAATAATATTTCTTATTGGTCTTAGAGGGTAGGATAATTCTTCAATATGGGACATTTTTTACCGAAATATTATATTTATCCAATGTTATTGTTTTTTTGAAAACATCATATTATGATGCATTGAGTATACTTTGAGATGTTATTCGTTTATTTTTATGTAATCTGAAGAAAATATTCATTGTCACTCTTTTTTATTCCGTGAAACATTTAATATCACTTTTTTGTTATGATACTAAATGGTTGGGGGTAGTATAGTTTAGATGAATGTACCCATTTGAGATAGTTCTGAAACAATTACGGAAGAGTATATGGTAAAAAATTAGATGTTGATAGTTAAATTTTGGTTTCCTACTTATAGGATGAAATATCAAATTTATTATATTATTATTTTCAATATGAATATACTTAATAACATAATATCATGGTCCATAAAGAGGAAAATGTCAATGATTTCACAATCCATCGACTATCATATTTTAAATAGTCTTGCCTTATTTTTGGTGGTTTTCATTAATCTTTGATTTTAGATGAAGGACTACATATATATCATACATATGTTCATCTCAATTTGAATACATGCCACTATTTGTGTGGTATGTATTAATTTTTTATATTTTTTTAAAATTTTAATTTGATAAATTTATTTACAAAATTTTTTTTTGTCTATATGAAAACCAATTAAAAAGATTATTTATAATAATTACACTTTATTCAATAAGAGAAATTTTCATATTCTTTTAAAGAATAGAATGTTAAGTTGATAACAATTCATTATTTAATCAACATTATATGATATCTATTAACCATAAATATAATTATTTTAAGGAAAAACATAAATATAAATTTCATATTCCATTATGTGGGATAAATACCCTCCATCGAAATTGTATATATTTTATAATGTGTAAGGGGTTAATATATTTCAATTTCATATATATATATATATATGGGGAATAAATTATATTAAAGAATAACTATGTTTATTTGAATGGATCTAATCATAATGAATGTGAACATGAACATCATGGAATGATGGATAAAATAATTGATTTATGTTCTATGAGACAAAAAAATGTAGAAAATTTTAAATGTCATTGGTATGATACTAATCAAGGGTTCTGAGTTAATACACAACATTATTTCATTTATATTAAATATAAAATTATTCTTTCCTCAAATAAACCAATAAGTATTGCCACATCATGCACGTAATGTTTATTATAAAAATTAGTATTCAATTTTTAGAGTTAAATGACTGGTGGAGTGTAATAAAAATGATAGCTAATGAAAATAATTATTTTGAAAATGAAAATGGTCTTATGGAAATTAAACATGGTGAAATTTTTCAATAAGAACCCCGAATTACCTCAGTTTATCAATGAGAGAGATATATATATAGATGGTAAAACCCCCCATTTGAGGGCCAATGATATTGATAATATTGATGGTGAAGTAATTGATGAGGAAACTAAAAGTTGTATAGAATTTGAAAACGCTGAAGATGAAGATGAATAAATTGTTATCGATGAATATGAGGATAATGGTGACAATTGATGTATTATATTTTGGTATTTATTTTATTTTTATATTTTATATAATTTTAAAAATTATTTTCATGTAATTTTATTTGTTTCTAATGGATCAGGAATGTCACAATGATCTATTTTTTCCCCTCACTGATTTAATTATTTTGAAGTTTTTTATGTTTGAAATAGATATTAAAAATTATTTACTTGTATGATACTTATATTATTAATAGAATTTATTATTTTTTTATATTTTATAACCCTATTAAAAATTATTTACATATACAAGTATTTTATTATGGTTTTTATTTATATGTGATTATTATATTATAGTTTTTAATAGTTTTTATATATTTTATTTAAATATTAATAATTATTTATAGGTAAGATTATTATAATTTGGTATTTATTAGTTTTTTTATTTTATATATGTATTATCTATGGTTTATATGTATGATTATTATTTTAGATGGTCGGGTATAGTCTTGTTGATATATTTTTTTCTCTCACTAATATTAGTATTCAAAATGATGATCCTAATTCATATAAACTACAGGATGATAATACGACACCACATATTAGGATGAGGAATGTCCTAGTTATATTGTTTATTTTAGTGTATATTTTTTAAATACATCAATATTTTTGTTTTCATGATAAAATACTATTATATGCTCAATAATTAAAGTATTTATTTTATATTATGTTATTGTATTAATTTTGGGAATAATATTTTATTTTATTTTTAATTTTATTTATTTAATTTTTTTTCATTTATCTATTGGGCATCTTGGTGTGATTATATGAATCATTTTTCTAAACCATGGGATTCATGAGGTATGGTTACAATTTTATTCAATATCAGTTGTTCAACCACTATATTGTATATTAATAAATACTATATTTTATTGTATTTTTATTTTTATTAATATCATATTGTTTTTAATTTTATTGAAACATTTGAGGCATCTAGTTAAAGTTAGAATGAGAAATCCTATACGAGAGGTATGTGAGAATTATATATTTTATTTTCTTCACCAGAGTTTACACAACCTATAAAAGAGATACATTGATAGAGATTCCGTTAATGTTTTCATATAGTGTTTATTCTCTCAATAACCTGATTATATCTCAGATTAGCTACTAGATGAAGTGTTCTCCTACAGGATAAGATAGACCTCTAACTAGATTTCATCATCTGGGAGTTAGAACTGAGGGCGGTATGAGGACACACATAGGCCTTTGAGTTGTATATTTGGTATACAGTAAGGAAATATGGAAGGTAATATTATTTATTAATATATATATACCTTAAATTAATTTTATTATATTATACAAGACAATACTACCCCCTCTATTATGACATTCAATGTTTTGATGAACAGGTACAATAATCCCAATACAGTATATCATTTCACTGATAATAAATTATAGATTGTGGATATTATTTATTTTTAAATAAATTACATATAATAATATATTTATTATATTAATTTCTAATTATTTATGAAGGAAACATACAGGTATATGAATTATCATCCAAGGAAAATGTGTGAGTGAGGTTTTGATGAGGCGGAGTGGATATAAGCGATAATGTATAGTGTTTTGAAAGGTCGGGTGAATAGTATTGGTCGAATATTTACACATGCTAGTTATTATGGTTCTTATATAATGTCATCAATATGATAAAATGGAGATCATGAAGAGATGTCTTCCTCCACTTCCCTATATAAAGAGATTTTATGAGCATTGGATGAGATGATATATCAGAGGCAAAGACAGAGGGTGAAGGAGAATGAGAAGCAGAATAAAATATATTATTCCCATAACAAAATAATACAAATATATTTGTGTCTCTTGGGGTTTCACAAAATATTTCTTCTCCTATGCCTCAAAATTTTACCAAAAATAGGCAAAAGGATTGACTATTATATTGAAATTATAATAAATTATAATTTATCAACCTTATATGAAATTTATAACTTCTAATTTATAATAAACTTATATCATCCTAATATATAAATTTATATAAAACCTTCACTAATAAAAACTAAAGATCCCATTCCTACTCTCATGGGTATGGTGATATAGAATTTCATTGAAAACTAGCTACGATACAAATTGAGTTGAAGATGACATTATTTAATAATGTTTCCATTGTATAATAATTTAAACTCATATAATATCTCCAAATTTACTAAATGAATGGCATGTTGTATATTATTATTATCTAAATAACAAATTAATTTCACATAACATGTAATCATTTCTTCATATTTGAACCACACTAAATCCACTTCTAAATATCTCATAGGCTATAACCATATTTATAAAATAGGGAAATGAAACCTAATAAATGTTTGATCTCAAGAATATAGTAACATAAGACTAATAAGCTTGTTAAAATGGTTCAGATCATAAATATATGAGAAAACATTATAATGGGAGAAATTTATTATTAAAAATAATATGGTACAATAATAGTTTTTTTCCTTGTTTGAAGGAAACATAATCTCAAATAAACAAAATTCAAAAACTGTGCTGAATAATTAAATAATAAACATGATTAATGGATCGTAATCATTGTCTTATAGAAATATTTGGTTTCATTGAATCATGGTATAATAAATAATTATGTAAAAAACATTATAATAGAAAATATTGTGAAAAAATATTCCCACATCATGTTTATAGAAAAACATACGAACAATGATTTAAATATCTCATGCACACGTTAAAATTGTGATCAATGTTTCTCATATGACATTCACACAATATTTTTTTTAAAATTATTCCCATATATTTTTTACACAAAAAATATGTGAACAAATCTTACAAAATATCATTGAAATAAAAAATCTTGTGAAAAAGATTCTTATATCTCATTCACGTAACATATCATAATATAATGTGATTTTAAACCTAATCCCCTACATTATAGGGAGATAAAGGACCACACACTTAGAACATAAGTGCATATGTGTGTCACTTGAAAAGAAACATTCATCATTTGATAATGAAAACATTTAAAAGGAATATATTTCTTAGTCATTTCAAAAGCATCGAATATCCTAAACATAAAAAATCATATGATATAAAAAATATCTTTTTATAAATGACATTCTATTATAATTAAAAATATAGTGTCTTCAAAATATAACTTCAATAAATATAATCCTTGGAGGGTAAATAGAATTGAAAATAAAAATTATTTCAGAAAACCATATTGAATATTAAATTAAAAAAGATAAATTCAAATGAAATATTTTAAGGGAAAGATAAATATTTTTGAATACCTTAGTCGTAAAAGATCCAAATAAAATATCCATTAAAAGAAATAATTTTTATAAAAAAATTTGTGTAACATGAAGCATTTTATTTTAAAAATAATTAAATCCTTTTGAATATATTAAAATGAATTAATTGAAACACCAAAAAATAAAATTGGTAGTAAAATAATAATTTTAAAATTGGAGAAGTAAAATATGGAGGTCACATGAGTAAAAAATATATTTTGGTTCCTAAATATGATAAGATCAACATTTTTTCAAATAATAAAACTGAAAGTAGAGAAAAACCATATTTAAAGGATATGATATTTTATCATACAAACATCATATTCATATGTAAAATGAATTCAAAGATAAATTATATTTATATAAAAAATTAATTTACCCTTATATATTGAGGAGTTAATATATTATTAAATTTTAGATAGGTTAATTTATCAAACAAATTATAATGACACTCAAGGAATAATACTTTTTCTCAATGAAATGAAATTTTTGTTAACAGAATTTCTTGAGGGTGTCATAATTTATTATATTAGGGAAATTCGGAAAGCTTTTATGTGGAATAAATGTAAATAACCAAAAAAATATAAATTACTATATAAAACAAAAAAGGGGTATAATATACATATCTAATATGAAATAAGTTCAAAAAGGAAAATCATATTTAAATGAATGATAATTGAATTTCAAAAAACACATATGGATATGGTAATGCAAAAAATATAAGGATTACCAGGAAAATGAAATTATTTTATCAAGAAATGTATTATATTAAAAATTATTTAATGATATTTTGTAATGAAATGGTATCTAATATTAAACATGTCTCATGGATTTGAAAATGAGACGTAAATTCATACATTTATTTCAGCTCTCTAAGAATGTCCTATAACCTCTTATATAATTAATATAAATACCTTAACAACTTATATAAAAAACATGATGTAAATATACAATTATTTATATAATTTTTTATAACATCATATAAGAAATATCTTTACTGATAATAGTTTATTTTTATTATTTGTAGTTATAACTTTTGGTTCATTGTTTTGTAACAACAACATGAGAACAAGATCTGTTACCCCTATGTGGTTTTAAATTTGTAATTAATTAGTAATTAGAGATTGGATAAAAAATTTTTTAAATGGATAATTAATTCCACTTTTAATTTGGTGATAGATCTGAATAAGACTTCTACAATTCGAAATCTCGATGAACTGCTTATTGATTTGTTTAATGATTAAAAAGTTATATACTAAAAAAATTAAATAATTAAAAACCATTATTGAATCATTAAAACAACATACATATTTCTTTATTACAGGATATTACTATTATATGATATCCCATAATATATTATGACATAATCATTATAACATCATTCACTTATGTGGATGAATCGACCCAAATGGTAATGTGGTATAAAGATTTAATGAGTAAGTGGTTGTATTTAGATAATTATAATGTGACGTATAATGAAGATTAAAATTTTCATAACATATCATATAATATTTAATTATATTATAGTAGCCATAAATTAAGGGTGGTAAGTTATATTGAAATATGTCATTCATCAAGGTGGTAATATTTTGTATGCATGTTTAATGATCCCATTTTTTCAATAAATAAAAAATGATTGTATATAAACAATATTATATTATAATTTTATTTTATAAATAAAAATCATATTTAATAATTCAATCCAACCTTGATACCATCATCCAGAGGGAGTATTGAAGAATTTTTAACATCACTTCATGGAGGAAGTAGTTCGGATATACGTATAATTGATGTAATTTTATTTTCTAATTGGATGGAAATTATTATATAATTATTATATGATTAATGTAAATAAATTTCTTTATAATAATAAAACTGATTTAATTATATTGATATGTTTATATATGATTTATTAAAGAGTATATTAGAAAATGTAAATTGTAAATGTGATATTCAAGTAGGGAGAATGTGTTTTTTCTTGGAAGACTCCTTGGAAATGAAGACCATGTGAAAAATAAAGTTGAAAAAAATATTATGGACATGAGATAGTGTTATATGAGAAGTAATTTTGTATATTTTCAAGGATAAATTCTATATAATGTTTATTCATGGAGTGGTATAAGTGTTTTATTGTTTTGAGTGAATAAAATTGTTGATTTATAGGTAACTATTACATTCCCAATAATATAATATTACTATTAAATGGTCAATGTATCAAAAATAAAAAATGTTATAGTGGAAGTTTTAGTTAGACAAGATTCTTTTCAATGACTCACTTTGTAGACAATATATATTTTTTAATGTTTTTTTATTTTATTTTTTAAAATTTTCCATCATTTTTTCAATTTGGAATTGATTTCTAACCTCACTAAGTTATGTTAATTGGATAAATTAAACATCAAAATTTTTAACCATATTATAAGTTATAGATATTTTAAAAAATATTTTTTTTTTTGAAAAATTATTCTATAATGTCTCATCTGACTCAATGTTTATTAAATAATTCTAGAAGGTGTTGGGGTATATAATGCATTTTCCCTAGATAGAGGTAATGGAAATGAAATTACATCACAAAATGCCTTTATCTTAAGTAAAGGTTGTAGGAATTTTGCGTGGTAACATTATCTACCCCCACCCATATAAAATCCACCCACCCAACTCCATTCACATGATATTCTCTACTATTTTCTAAATACTGGTTAATTAATGATCAGCTATTATTTGGATAATAATTAAATATTTAATAAATATTAATTAACTAATGATTATTTAATTATTATCAAGATATTAACTAATGATTAACTAGTCATTAATTTGTTGATAACAAAATTATTAACTATGGATAAAACGATGATTAAGAATTGATTTACTAATAATAAACTAATGACTAAGTGATGATTAAAAAATAATTTACTAACAATTTACCAATGATTAACAATTTATTAACTATTAAATAACTATAAATGAACTACTTAATAAATATTAATTAATAAATTATTAAGTAATTATTTACTACTGATTAATAAATAATCAAATAATGATGAGGTAATGATTAACATATGATTAAAAAAATCGATAATGATCAACATATGACTAAATTAGGCTAACATAATTATTAACTGATGATTAAATAATAAAGGAGTAATTATTAACTAATTATTTTATAATAATTTTCAATTAAGTACATAATAATTTATTATTATCGAACTATTAGTTAAATACATATTAAATATTAATAAATAAATGATTAATGAATGGTTTATGGATGATTAACAAGGGATGGAGGAATGATTAAATAATGATTAAAGAATGATTAAATATTGATTAACTAATGCATACCTTATTATTACCTAATGTTTAACTTGGGATTAACAAATTGTTAACAAAGGATAAACAAACTATTAACTGAGGATCAAATAATGATTAAATAATGATATAATGATCTATGCCATCTCACCCTGTTACATTTTTTGTTTAAGATTTGGGGTTGTTCAGAGAAGGCTTGAGGAGGGATTAATAGAGGTTAGACCAACAAATTTCTTTTTAGTAGGCAGTTCGTGATGTGGCAGTGTAATTTATGATGTAATATCCTCAATATTTAAGTAATAAATAAATATAATTTTTTCCATAAATTATAATTGATTTTGGGTGGAATTTTACTATTAAATTAAAATAAAAAAATTATTTTTAAATTAGAAATACTTAAGGCTAAAATCAATATAAACACATTAGAATATTCTACGAAATATTTTTAGAGTTATGTACAGGTTCAATGTGGGATTTTGGGGAAAATATAGTTATGATGTAGATAAAATAAAAATATTAAAAATATTATATCACACACTTGTGAATTTTAATAATTAATGAAATTTATCCTAAATGGAATTTCTGAAGAAAAATACAAGATATCTATTAGGTCGGAAATGATTGTTTTTTCCCTAGGTGTGACATAAAATTTTTGTGCATTATGTGTTTGGTTAAATTGAACATGATGTAAATTTTTTTACCAATTTTCTTATATTATTATTTTATTATTATGATTAGTCATTTCCATTTTCTTCCTCAACCACAAAAAATATACTTGTAACAACATTTTATCATGAATTTATGCCACCAAATCAACTCCATTTTGATCAATTCAAGATGAAATTTCCTTAATGGGGTGAAAATAATTACTACTCCATGAATTTTTAATTAAATAATGGATTAAATTAGGGGATTAAATTTATGATTTTGGAATGTTTTGTGTAGCCGAATTGACTTCCAAAATAGTTTAATGATTTGGTATTCCTTTTTTGGTTCATTCTATTGAGTTTGAGATACCATAAAACTCCTTTTGTGGGATTGGTAGTCCTTTGAATCCACTTTTCCTCCAATTCATGAATGTTTCTTTATTATCCTTCTCCATGGTGAACTATATATGATGAATAAATAATGGTTTTATTTTTGTCAACTATTTATTTTCATTCTTAGTATTCATCGTCACAAATTATGAAAAATAGAATTTAAATAAAAAATATATATGAAATAATCTAAAAATAATTTATAAAATTATAAAATGGTAAATAAGAAAAATTATCAAATAAAAATTATGAAAAAAAATTATACAATGAAAATTAAACCCAATTATCAATATATATTTTTAAAAAAAATTATCAAAAGTTAATTGTGTGTCATTTTTATATTTAATTTTAATGAATTATTCAGTAATGGTATCATCAATTTTTCAAAGGTTGTTCAATTAGAATTATAAAAAAATAAATATTAAATTATAAAAGGCTGATTTATGAAACATTATCATAACATAATTATGAATGTATAATTTATAAGTAAATTTATCAAAAGATAAAAAGAAAAATTATTCAAGGATAATTATATAAGAATTTTCCTATGAGAATGATATCAAATTATAAATGGATAATTATGAAAATTATCAAGGATAATTAAATATTATTATCAATTAATTATTTTAGAGAATGGCCAGGCATAATTTAATGTTAATATAGATAGTAATATATTGTGAAATATGGTTTTATAATTAATCTTTTGGAGAAGAACACTATATGACACATTGGTCTAAAGTGATAACTTAGAAACTAACCGGAAGATATAATTTATAATCCCATGTGATATTTTATTTATCACAAAACGAAAATATTTGTTATCAAATCCAAAGCTTGGGAAGTTCTGTGTCAACTATAACACCCCATTCATTCACAGCATGCTTCTCTTAGAATTATGCAATAGCTTGCGCAATACACGACATTGAGTTCTAACACACCACGGCCTATCAATCTAGCTGTTTAAAAAGTAGTTATGAATAGTAATACCCACTTTTTGTAATATTATTAATTTTATTTTTCAAAATGGACTTCATTTTTAGATTAAGAATATGAAAATTATCATAGGGTGAATTTTTTGTATTATTCTGAAGACTATCAATTTTCGATGAATAGTGAAAAACACTACCTTATTGTTTAAAACTGAATTTTTATTTATATTTTTATTATTTATATTTTTATTGATTTTAAAGTCAACATAGATACATAATACCTATATTAGGAAAATGTAATTCATTGTTTTAATTTTATTATATGATTATATGTATAAAATTTTGTTGAACTTTTTTGCGTCTTTTACCCAGCTTCTGGGCACATTTGCAAAATTTCATAAAACGTAATTTTACCTCTTATGTAAATTTAATTTCATAAATTGGAGAGACACGGTTGACATTATTAATTAATATTTGGTTCAATACGATGAAAATAATTTTTGATGAATAGTAACTTTTTTTTATTCACTACGGTTAAATGTAAATAATGAAATTAACTGTAAAAATTATAATATAATTACTCCAAAACATATTTTAATTCTATTGGATAAGTGTATTTCGACCAAAATAAAACATTGGAATAAAATATGACTATTTCTTATCTAGATCGATTAGATTTGGACTTTTATTATTATTTTATTTAAGAAATAATTAAAAGGGTTAAATTCAATGTTTAATAACTAAATCATTTTTAATATAGGGTAAATATAAGATAATTTAGATTATAAAAATTGATTATAATGCTAAAAATATTTCCTATAACATGTTATTTTATTTATAAATTTTAGGCCTTAAATAATATAAAATATTTATGACACAAAGATGTTGTAGTAATTGCCTTATTAATGAAGGATTAAGATAATTGGTATTATAAATATTAAAATAAATGTAAATTGAAATTTTATATGAATTACTATAATTTTATAGATTAATATGACATGTTAGGGTTTATTAAATAATTTTTATTCTAAGTGAAATTTTTTTATGACTATCACAAAAAACAATTACTAAATAGTGTCAAAATTGACATAAATGAGTTTTTAAAACAAATAATATTTGATAAAATTATATAATAGTCTTAAAAATATATGGATATTCCAAAAGACTTATATAATAATATATATATCATTAATGAACCTCTCTAGGTTATCTTGGCATTTTATTGTATGTTTATTAACCATGTATTATAATAACAGAAGAGGACATGTTAAATGTTAATCTATTTAACTATGAGTTAAATATAAAATATATGGTTAATATGGGGACCTAAACTTGTATAAAACCTATTGGTTGAAATTTTATCAATACTAACCCACCATATACTCTAAAAAATCTATTTTTTTCCATTATAAATTGAAAATGGTTTTATAATAACATAATATTTCAAGATTTTCCAAAAGTGACCCACACCACTCTTATTAAATGGTAGTTCACCATATCCCAAAACCAAACCTCCATTTCCATTTTTACTGTCCAAAATATACTCAAATATCCTCCCAAATACCCTCAATTATACCTAGAGGTGTTGCATTGATCAGAAAGCCAACCCAGGGAGCCATTTTGACCAAATCAAAACGAAGAACCCGAAGAAGAGGTAATTATTTCATTACCTCATTCAATGTTATTTTATTCTTCCACATCCTATTTCTTTATTTTCTCCATAGCAAAATAAGAACTCCAATAACGTATACATATTGTGATGTTATTAAAAATATGGTATAAAAATATTCATTATTCAATCCGTCCTGTGAATGACAAAGTCAATATAAATTTGTACGTATGAATTACCATCTCCACATTGTGGTGTAGTTTGTTATTCAACACTTCATTATTTGGAAGGGTATAATAAAGAAATTAATTGGGGTAAATAATAAATATAACATTTTAATGATTCTTTATATATAATATATCATCCAAATACATATTTTTTCCCCGCTAAGAGAATGATATTTTCGCTCGTGCGTACGTACGACATACCGTCTCCACAACACGATAAGATTTTCTTACCCATCATAATTATTCAATAATAATTTCCTATGGATGATTAAAAATAATTTTTAATAACATAAAATTATTCAAATTATCAATCAAATACAACCTATCCATACCAATCATGACTTATGTAACAAAACATGTAAAGTATAACGAATCAGTTAACACCCAAAACAACCATACTACTGAAATATTATCAAAAAAGCAATATTAGAAAATCATATATGATATCATATTAATGTATGAGGTTCTTTTATAATTTAATAACAATTATTTAAATATTATAAAGGAGTTTACCTTACCTTTGACAAAGTAAATGTATAAGGTAAGGGTAAATTTTACAATATCTTTATTATCTGAGGTTGTTTATACATAAGTATCTACTGGGAATTCTTATCATCCACATTCATGTTTGTTAAAATAATTATTCCATAACATTTTTACTATTTCATAGACTATGGTTTAAATTCATTTATACCCTTGTTTGAATTTTTATAAATTTTTTTGAATGGAATCTTTCCTTCATTTTCCAAATATTGTACTTTATGTCCTTTTTGAAAAATTAAGGAAATAATGTTTTTCTTAACATATACAGCATGTACGATTATTTTCTACTCTTATATAACAATTTAAACTTCCCTTCCAATAATATAAGAATATTTTCAAAATAAATGTTTTCTTTTATTATTTCAGGAATTTTAAATGATTTCATAATATAAAGAGAAATTTCTCTCAAATGGTTTTGATTTAATCTATGTCAACATCCTTTGTTTTGTTTTACCCTTGTTTCAATTTGATTTATTATGATAAAACATTCCATATTGTATTTAAGGTTTTGCGATATGTTTGAATGTGGATGTTCTATTTTTATACCATTCATGGTTTATGATTAAAGTGTTAACATATTTAATGTTATTTCTAATATGAATTGTTATTTTCTGTTTCAACATTTTCATATGATGAACACATTGGACTTAGTAATTGACGGGTGCAGACCGTTGTAGCCCCTCGATGCATCATTAAGTCTCATGAGACAAACAAGTGTCTTGGAACAAGGAATTGGAAAAATAATATTTGTAGTCTTGGCCCAAGTCCTTGACTATGTGGTAATGATATCTGTCATTATTCATTCCATCATTATGAAATTTTATATTGATATTAAATGAGATTATTTTACTAGTAGAATATCCATGTGAACATGTAAAAGGAATTATTTGATTTATATTTTTTATATTATACTAAATTATATTTTTACAAGGCTTGTGTTTTAGTCTTATATATTGCCTTAAATGTTTTTGTTTTTTAATGAATGATTCCACTATATTGGTATCCTTACTAAGATTCTGAGATCAGCCCTTTTTATGTATTATTTTCCCAGGATGTGAAGAATTATTTTATGATTGTCCTGTAGAGATAGGCTAAGGGATATAAGTTTGATCAAAGGAGACAAAATGTTTTTGTTTTTTATTTCATGATATAATGTATAACTTCTGTATGTATCTAGTACTTCCAAGGCTACTAAACTAATTTGTATTTTGAGACATTATCTCTAGTGATCATTCCAATGATTTGAAATAATGCACCAAATCTGGGTAATTAGGGTCTATTCTATAGATTTGGTATCATATGAAGTATAGTAAAAACCATGGAAACTAGATTTAGAAATACTCTTATTAGAAAATATTTCCCTAAGATAAACATTGAGAATTAGTATTACAGAACTTCCTTAAATTTTTGTAATGAAGAGATTTTGAGAATTTTCCATTAAATATATCCTTATCTAGATATAAGAAGGTAGAGATGGATTTAAAAAAGATGTACCTAGGATTGAAATGCCCTACAAGGAGCTTCAAGTTTGACTCGGGGTATCCTAGTACACAATAATGGGCTTTGCTGCACTCTTGGTTACGATAATCACTGGGGTATGCTTAGGATAATTCATCTTTTCTTTAGAAACCATAAATAATGATTTATGAGTTAATAATTACTTAATGAAATCATTCTTATGATTTGGAATTTTATGCATAAACTGTTCAATTTATTTTATGTGTTATAAAATTTTGTATTTATGCATTATGATTCATACACTATCCAAGTGTATGCCATTGTTTAGAAGTGGGGATTAGTGGAAGGAATGTATATAGTATCAATTCATGTAATTATTGTAGGGATTTACCTCCTGTTAAATAAAATTTTATTGTAGTTGTAGATGCATCTGGTGACCAACATCTTATAACAACCCTGGGAAAACTCACCCTGGTTATGAATAACAACCATACCCGTATCGAGCACCTTGAACCACAATGCAGAATATCATTGTTAGACCAATTCATGAGGAAATAACCATCAAAATTCAATGGGACTAAAAATCCATTTATATCTGAGCAATGCATAAGATACTTAGATAAAATATTCCATGCTTTAGGGAGTATCAAAAGGGAATAAGTTGTAATGGATGTTTATCGCCTCACTAGAGATGCAGATCAATGATGGTCATTAATTTAAATCAAAACAAAGTATGAATAAGTATATAAAATGGAATGGAGGGAGTTTAAAGATTTTTTATTAGAAAAATACTTTCCTTGTTACCATCGAGAAGATATGGAATGGAAAGTTTTGAGTATAAGGAAAAAAGAGTTTGAGAATGTCGCAAAGTATGGGGCTAACTATACAAGGGTAGAAAGGCATGCTTAAAATTATATATGTAACCCAATGAGTAATACTGATCTATTATTGGATGGGCTAAAACCATTTCTCTGTCTATCATTTGTCTTACAATCCTTCTCATCATACGAAGATATTGTTTCATGTGCTATCAAGATAGAAAAGGAATTATCTAAGTCTTACTACTTTAATGAAAATAAAAAAGAATAATAGATCTACTGAACACTCTTAAAATAGAAATAAGGGGAAGAAGGGAAATGTTGAATATCCACACTATAGTAAATGTGGAAAGAAACACCCCGATACTTTCTTAAAGGAGATGGGAGTTTGTTACAATTGTGGAGAAAAAGGCCACCATGCTCCTAATTTAAAAGGAATGAAATAGGCTGTAAATATTAAATGCTACAATTTTAGATAAATGGGGAATTATGCCAACGAATTTACTAATCTCAATGGAAACATACTTTAGAAATGGCCAAGGGAGCAGTGCCGAGGTTATGGGATCAAAAATACTGAGGTTGAAGTTCTGAATTATGTGGTGAAATGTACTTTAATCATTTCCTCAAATTTTACCAATGATTTATTTGATTCTGGATCACTACATTATTTCATATCTTCCGAGTTATCCAAAAAGTTAGATATTTATAATTTTATTTAACAAGGTAGTTGTTAGTCGAAACTCATAAAGTAAGTATCATTGCAAAAAAAATGAATCCATCACCATTATGGCATATAAACGTGCTTTATCTTCTGATATTTTTTCATAACTAAGATTTAATTTATATAACCATCATAATTCATTTTATTTGTGACCATGATTACAAAATGTATAGTAATAAGAATGAGGATACAATGTTTTATGAGGATAAAGAGTCCCATATCTTTAGAGAAAAAAAATCACCATCTGATTCTCATATAGATCCACCATGAGTAGCTCTACTAAATTAAATTATTGTGGACGAATAGAGTTAATTAAATATGGGTGATGATGGAATGCTTAAAAAGATTACGTACCTATTGTGAAAGTATATGTTTATGTGTTTCAAGCGGATTTACCTGGACATCCTCCAGAATGAAAAATTGAGTTTTCTATTGACTTAATTTCTGGTTCAATGCTCATATCAGAGACCCCTTATATATTGGCCACATTAGAATTAGTGGAACTAAAGAAACAACTAGATAATTTGAGTAATAAATGATTTATTCACCCTAGTATTTCTCCATGGGGCTCTTCTATTCTTTTTTTCAAGATGATAGATGGATCTATGAGGTTCTGCATTGACTACATGAATATCAGTGCTATAACCATAAAGAACAAGTATCCCGTCCCTCTCCTTGATGATTTATTCAATAAAATTTGTAGGGATAAATATGTTTCAAATATAGACCTTTAATATAGATATTATTAGTTGGTCATAAAAAAGCTGGTCATTCAAAAGATAACATTTGGAAACAGGTATCGACCTTATGAGATTATAGTAATGCCTTTTGGACTAACTAATTCACCCTATGTTTTCATAGATCTAATTTATTGTGTTTTCAACGAATATCTTTGTAACACCCCAGTTAAATAAAGAATATTGCATTTTCATATTTATCCATATTTGTTAAGAAAATGTTATTATTAATTTAAATGAAATTCTATGCTCGATGGCTTACCCAATACGCAACAACAAGTTTCTTGGAAATCTTACGTTGTAGTCTAATAATAAACTAATATTATTTTAAATGGTAGTAAACTCCTAGACGTTGTTATGTCGGGAATGAATAGAATTAACTAAAAAATGATTATACATGTTTTTCAATTATTTTAACTTTTATCAAATAAATGTTAGAGTCTTAAAATTCGAATGAATCCAATTTTAAGTGTAAATAATCTAATATGTTTTAAAAGGTCGATTAACCGCCTTTTGATGGAGAACCCTTTTTTAAATCCAATTTTTTGAAAATATTATATATTATATTGGACCATATAAAATCCATCTTGAGAATCGGTATATCAATATTTTATTTGTGTAAGTTTTTGTTATTTTTTCGATAATGTTCATTATTAATGAATTTGTGAAAAATGTTAAAACCCATTTTTAATCTAATTTATTTATATTATTAGATAATATTTTCAATTTTTTTTAAAGTGCAATTAGAATATATTTTTACCATTTAATCCAATTCTGGTCATTGGAATTAATTTCACATTGAAATTGGACTTAAACTAGTGTGAATCTTTAAGTGGATATTGTTTCTTAAAAACACGCTATTTGTTTTGACAGCGGTGATTAATTATTAAATTAATTAATGAAACTTATATGTTTTGAATATTTAAAATAGACATCATTTTTGAATTCGGAATATCAAATATAGATTAGGGTGAAATTTTGTTATTTTTCTGAAAAACATCAATTTTTGATGAATAGTGAAACCACTAAGTGGTAGTTAAAAAACTAATATTTCATTTAAATGAAACTTTACCAGTTCTATGATTTGATTTTCAAAAATCCGACATACATGGTTATCATTAGGATGTAAAATTTGGTTCAATGGGATTAAAAGAATTTTTCGGTGAATAGTAACTTTTAAGTTCTATTAATCACGATTAAAGGTAATTAATGTAATTTAAGGTAATGATAATGTTATAATGAATGAAATTACCTTGACACATGTCCTACCCTTATTTTTTGAGTCATGTCTGACCAAGACAATCCATGGGTCAACTTGGGGACCCCATGGAGCCACTTGGGTATGAAAATGACATTAATAACTTTTTATTTAAAGTTAAAATAAAAATATCACATATAGGTATTGTTTTAATAAAACAATTTTTACATGGGGTTATAGAAGTCATATTTTTTACTATAAAGATTAATTAAAAATATAAATATATTTCCTACATCATGATATTTTTTTCATAATTTTTAGACATTAGATATATTAAATTATTTATGACACCATGATGATGCAGTGATTTCCTCATTATTTAACGATTTTAATAAAATGAAAAGTTAATTTAAAATATAAGATTTAAACTTGTAAACAACCCATTGGATGGGAGTATATCAAACTATTGTCACCTTATCCTCGAAATATATAATTTTGGGACCTTTGATATCTGAAAATGATTTTATAATAAAGTAACTTTTTATAACATTACTAGAGTGCCCCTCCTCCCACTTATAAAAGGCTCCCACCTCTACCACCTTACACAAAACTATCAAGACATTGGCTTGGCCAAACCCTACTCATTTCATCTCTCTGAATACCTCTCTTCATCCTAGAAGCCTTCCCTTTGGCAGTTAGCTCTTCACGAAACCCTTTTGGTTCAAACCAGAGGAGTTACCCGATTTAAAGGTAATGTCTTCACTTGTGTTCTTTTGTTTTATTTTTCTTTTCCAACCCCATAAACACTTTTTATTCCTTTATTTTGTAAAAAAACATTAAATTAAATATACTAGGATGTTTTATGAGAAATATTTGATCTACACTTACACACACCTCCGTCTAATGGTTAAAGAACATATTGTTTCTGTGTATGGAGAATTAATGTATCACGAAACGATGATTGTTCTATCTTCTCCTACCACCTCTCATGGAAGCCATTATGATGGCAATATATTTATATATGATATATATTATATTTATTTACTCTCTATGATTCTGTATTTTTCATTTAAAACAGAACTTTATGCTTTTCATGTTGTGCATATGTGATAATTTAATTTGTGGAAGTGTGGACAACCGCCCCCTCAAGTGATGTGACTCGTTCATGCAATACAAGGAATGTATAAAGAATGAATTTAATAAAAATATGTGACCTATATAACATATAAATTATACTTTAATTATAATATATATATCTCGTATTTATTTTTAATTCCATTAATAAGACAAAGAAATGAAAGTAGCATTCCTGCGTACGTACGGCCTACCGTCTCCATAAATGGGGCATTTCATTTCTTTTTATCTAAAAATGTTATGGAATAGTATAAAATGAATATTTAATGGATATATATGATATTTAAATCATTAATACTATTCTGGATATTATTTTCTTATACCTACATGGACAATCATTTTCAAACAAGTTCATTTTTTACTCATGTACTGAACATCGACAATAATGTCTGATATGAACTCACATTATTAACCAATATTATAAAATTATAATTTTTTATATGAATTGAATAATAAAATTTAAATGATTTCAATAAGCAATTATTAATTAACCAAGGATTATTATTCAGGAAGATAAACAAACGAACAAGACAAGTCGGACTGAAGGTAAGGGATCCTACCTCTCTCTCCTTTTTCAGTAATCACATATTTGTCATTTCTATTAAGATCATTATTATTATATTTGGGGATGTTATATTATATTCATAATTATGTAATTTTTTTGTTCATATTATGAGATACCCTAATTTATCTTATAAATCTTTTTTGGATGTTTTGAGTGGCGTTGTTAGGCTACCGAGTTTTCGTAAGGGATTTTTCATCTCACTTTTATTCCCATTATATTTATGCTAAATTTGCCACCATTTCCATTGATTGGTGTATGTACTTCCCATTATTATACTCTTTGTGTAATATAATTTCATTTATGGGTATTTACATATTCATTGTATGACCCTTCTTCCATGGGGTGTACCTTTCGAATGTTACCAAAATCGGTAAGAGGACCCTTCACCCTCCTCTTCTTTAAAAAGACTTCTTCATGTTATGTCTTTTAATTTACATCTTCTTATATTGGAATATGTTCTTCTATATCCCTATTCATGTAAATGTTTTGTCCACATGATGAGATACCATTTTCTCTCTCATCAACTCATTTTATGAATTTTAATGTGACGTCATTAGGCTGTCGAATTATTACAAGGGAACTTCATAACTCAATTTCAATCCTTTGGGTTAGACTTGTACTCCTTGAATATGTCATGATATGAATATTTGTGTTTTCCTCTGATTGATTTACACTTAATATCCACTTATATTGGGTGAATTAATATTTTTGACACATAAATTATGTAATTGATTTATCCTTAATCTAAGGATATCATCTCTGTATGGGACTTCATCTCAATCTCCTTTTATTGAGGCATATTTAGTTTTATACACAACATTATTTTATATGGTGTATAAACCCATTTGACATTTATTTTTATTAAGAAAGAATATTTTCTATACGAAGCATTTTACTAAACATCAAAAAGTATGATTCTTTTTAATGTATGCAATGACAACGACCTTTCCGCCGCCGCGAGTATTATTTGATCCTTGGCTTCCTCAACTAGCTATAATGTTTTTAAATGTAAATAAATACCATATACTCGTTTATGTATGTTGGTAAAGAAATTTTTTTTTAATGAATTTGTTATGTCAATATATTTATGTGATATATTTTGATTGAATTGGGGAAATGTTTTCTTTCCTTTATAATTGTTTTATGTGTTATGATTTTATAATAGTACATAGAAATTTGATGGGTGTATAAGTGATAAACCAAATGATGGGTGGTGTCGCGAATACCAAGAAGGGTGGTTACATTATAACCTCCAATGCCTTGGGTATGGATATCGGCCGTATGGATATTCCATGTACTGATATGTGTGGAAGTCAACCGTATGGTTATTCCATTTAAGTATGTTTATGTACCAAGTTACCTTTATATGTTATGTGTTCTTTATATGGGTTTTATGGTAATAGTTTGGCTACAAAAGGGTAAGTAATGATCTTATATTCAGTGAAAAATATCTAATACTTTAGAAAAGTGAAAAGTGTTACTTTGATAACGTATTAATGGATTACTTGTTGTTTTGAAAAACTAACAGTTTTACTTCTATGTGAATACTTTAATAGGGTTTTTATGCCCATCCCATGTTTTTGAAATGTTTTCCACCGGACATAAAGATCAATAGGTTCAAGAATGGGATCATGGAAAGACATGCTATCTAAAACATGGAACTAGAAATTTTTCTTTTTAAGTGTTTTTATTTTATGGAAACATAGTAGAATTTTCTACTTTGTAATTTTTCGAGATGTAATAGTTATGTCCTAATTCTATAAAACTCTAAACTTGAAAAGATCATCTATGTGAGTTATTCATTTAATTCATGATTATGTATGTTTTTAAGGCTGGGTCCTTATATTTGGTATCAGAGGCCAGTTTAGAAAACATTAGGGATTAGAAGTTTTCGTTAAACAAATGATTAGTCCTTATGTTTATTATTTTAGTTAAATCCATGTTTTATATGTTTTTAATATCAAGGAACTGGAAGGAGGATAATCTCAAATGACATTCTTATCTCTTCCTGATGACTTTCATGCAATAATTATTGCAATTTCATGTTCGAATGATTGTGAAACGTTTACAAGCATACAACTCACTTGCAAGCAGATGTTTGAGATATCAAACACCTCCACTATACCTTGTTATCATCGTGGATCATGGGTTGTATTTAGAAAAATACTATTTTCACAATATTCTCATATTTTCATGAAAGGTAAATATTATCAAGGAATTTTCAAATATTTTACCATATCACAAGATTTTGAAGCATATTATGATTTTTAAAAAGGTGATGAAGAAAGAGAACCTTGTACTACCTATTCATATTTTCTTTTATAATATCGTCTCTCCGCACATACCTATGGTGTTTTAAAAGGACCATTAATTGAATGTTTCAACTGAAATTCAGTCTGACTGTTTTATAGAAATCATGTTTTATCAGATGTATTGAAATTATATGTCATACATGATTATTTTACAAAACTGTTTTTCTGTGAACACCCATATGACCCATATTGTACAAGGTGTATTTCGATGGAGGAAGAAAATGATTTTTAAGGATCACTAAATCATTATTTCAATGCATGGACCTTATACCTATGTGAACAGGATGATGATAAACCCAAATGGACACCATGATCAAGGTATGATGTTCTTCATTTTTGGGAATCATCTTATTTTATCTCATGGTGGTGAAATAAAACTTAAAAAATTAAGATGTTGAGATCGTAATGAATTTGGATGAAAATGGGAGGTATAAGGAAACCATTGAGGTTAAAACATGTTAGGGTTATTTTTAGAGTTTTATAAAAAGTACAACCCGTAAGATGGGTGACAACCCGTTTCATCTAGTAAGGCCACATGAATCAAACCCACAACTAAAGTGCGATAAGGGCGCATCACCTACCACTAGACTACGTGAATACCCTTGTTAGTATGACTTATTATTATTTTAGATGATTTTATGAATCAATAATAGTTTGATTTTGGGTTATCTAGGAAAATATTTACCTATCATGGAGGATATATGATTAGGTTAATTACTTTTCAATATAAGACTTTAAGAGAAACTGATGTTATTTGGAGATAAGTTTTAATTTGTACCTTGGAAGACTATGTGATTAAATCCTTCAAATATTGGGGTTTTAATCTTAGTTTCGTTGACATTTACTGATTTTAGGGATAAATGTTTATTGAATGTTTTTTGTTGAACTTTGGGTTTTTGTTGACAAATTTTGGAGATTAAGAAGAGATTTTCTTTTTATAAAGGATTATCCTTTTTCGGTATTATCTGATATCGTACTTACAACATTGGTTTTGGTTTTTGTCTAAAGACATGGGAAATATATAGTTCTCTTTTTTGGATCAGGTTATTATCTAGATATTGATTATAGCGCTCTTAATGTGAAAAAGTCATCCTAAATACTTGTCTTTTGGAAGAAGAAATGGATTTTGTGTAAGAAATCTAGTAAGAGATGAAAGTCTAAATGACAAGAATGTATGTTAACTTGTGATTTAGTTAAGCAATTAAATAAATTCCTCAATTTAAATTAACCTAAAACAAAAATTTTGTATGTTCACTTTTCCTACTGGGGAATCAGATATCATTTAACACATCAAAATTTTGTGATTTTCTGGCGGTTAACATTCTCATAATCTTGTTTTCTATTACTCTACATCAGAACATAACCCTTTGTTTTCTCTTCCATGTCCATGTTTTCCTACATGGAATCCTAGTATGGGTTAACTATGGTGACCTATGTACTTACCTTTCTTTCTTTTAAAGTGACAGTTTAATTGAATCCTTTTCCGATTTGGGCTTTCAACGATGTTTTTAAGCCCAATTTTAAAATTGCAAGGACGCAATTTCCAAAACGGGGGAAGGATATAACAACCCAGGTAAATAAAGAATATGACATTTTCATATTTATCAATATTTTTTAATAAAATATATATATGAATTTAAAGGGAACGCTATGCTTAATGGCGTACCCAATATGCAACAACAAGTTTCTTGGAAATCTTAATTGCACTCTAATAATAAATTAATATTATTTTAAATGGTAGTTAATTCCTAGATGTTGTAATGGCGGGAATGAAAAGAACTAAATACAAAATGATTATATATGATTGCCAAATATTTTTACTTTTATCCAATAAATGTTAGAGGCTTAAAATGTGAATGAATCCGATTTTAAGCATAAATATTCTAATATTCATTAAAAGGTCGATTAACCTACTTATGATGGCGAACCCTTTTTTGAATACACTTTTTTAAAATTTCATATATTATATTGGACCAAATAAAATCCTTCTTTAGAATTAGGACATCAAAATTTACTTTGTGTATGTTTTTTTTATTTTTTCGATAAATTTCAATTTTTAATAAATATGTGAACAACGTTAAAACCTATTTTTAATCTAATTTATTTATATGATTAGATCATATTTTGAATTTGTTATAAAGTTAAATTAGAATATATTTTTACCATTTAATATAATGGTGGTCATTGGAATTAATTTCATATTGAAATTGGACTTAAACTACTGTCAATCATTTAGTAGATATTGTTTTCTTAAAAACACGCTATTTTTTTCACAACGGGAATTAATTATTAAATTAATTAATTCAACTTATTTTGTTTCAAATTTTGTAAAATAGAAATCATTTTTGAATTAAGATTATCAAATATATCCTAGGGTGATTTTTTGCTATTTTTCTGAAAAACTTCAATTTTTATGAATAGTGAAACCACTAAGTGGTAGTTAAAAACCTGATATTTCGTTTAAATGAAACATTACCACTACTTTGATTTCATTTTCAAAAATCTGACATACATTGTTTTAATTAGGATGTAAAATTTGGTTCAATGGGATTAGAATAATTATTTGGTGAATTGTAACTTTTAAGTTTTATTAATCGTGATTAATTGTAATTAGTGTAATTTAATATAAAGATAATGTAATAATGATATAAAATTACCTTGAAAAATGTCCTACCCTTATTTTTTGAGTCATGTCCAACAACGATAATCCATGGGTCAACTTGGGGACCCCATGGAGCCGCTTGGGTAAGAAAATGACATTAATAACGTTTTATTTAATGTTAAAATAAAAATGTCACAAACATGTATTTTTTTACTAAAACAATTTTTACATGGGGTTATGCAATTCATATTTTTTACTATAAATATTCATTATAATTATAAAATGATTTACTACATCATTATATTTTTTTATAATTTTTATTCATTAAATATGTTAAATTATTTATGAAACCATGATGATGTAGTGATTACCTCATTATTTAACGATTTAAATAAAATGAAACGATAATGTAAAATATAAGACCTAAAATTTTCAACAACATATTGGATGGGTCTATTTAAAACACTTATCACCTTATCCTTGAAATATATAATTTTGGAACCTTTGATATCCAAAAATCATTTTATAATAAATTAACTTTTTATTACATTCCTAGACTGCCCCTCCTCCCTCTTATAAAAGGCCCCCACCTCTACCACCTTACCCACAAATCTCAAGCCTTTGGCTCGGCCAACCCCTACTCATTTTATCACTCCAAATTCCTCTACTCATCGTATAAGCCTTTCCTTTGGCAGAAATCTCTTCAAGAAACCCTTTTGATTCAAACCAAGAAGAGTTACCCGATTTAAAGGTAATTTCTTCACTTGTGTTCTTTTGTTTTATTTTTCTTCTCCAACAACCTAAACTCTTTTTATTCATTTATATTTTATGAAAACCATAATATAAAATATACTAGTATTTTTTAGGAGGAATATTCGAGCTACACTTACTCACACCTCCGTCTAATGGTTAATGAACATACTGTTTCAATGGATGGCGAATTACTGCCTCACGAAATGATGATTGTTCTATATTCTCCTACCACCTCTCATGGTGGCCATTATGATGGAACTATATTTATCTATGATATATATTATATTTATTTCCCCTCTATGTTTCTGTATTTTACATTTAAAACATACCTTTATGCTTTGCATGTTGTGCAAATGCGATAATTTCATTTGAGGATGTGTGGAATGTCGCCCCCTCAAATGATGGGGTTCGTTCATGCAATACATGGAATGTATAAAGAATGGAATTATGAAAATATGTGACCTATATAACATATATATTATACTGTAATTATAATATATATATCTCTAATTTAGTTTTAATTCCATTAATATGACAAAGAAATGAAAGTAGCATTCATGCGTACGTACGACCTACTGTCTCCATGAACGGTGCATTTCATTTCTCTTTATCTCAAAATGTTATGGAATAGAATAAAATGAATATGTACTAGATTTATATGATATTTAAATAATTAATACTATTCTGGAGATTATTTACTTATAACTACATGGACAATCATTTTCAAACAAGTTCATTTTTGACTCATGTACCGAACATCGACAAAAACGTCTGATATGAACTCACATTATTAACCAATTATTATAACATTATAATATGTGATATAAATTAAATAATAAAATTTAAAGGATTTTATTAAGAAATTATTAATTGACCAAATATTATTATTCAGGAATATAAATAAACAAACAAGACAAGTCGGACTTAAGGTAAGGGATCCTACCTCTCTCTTCTTTTTAAGTACTCTCTATTTTGTCATTTATTTTAAGCTCAACTTTATTATGATTTGGGATGTTATTTTATATTCCTAATTATGTAATTTTTATGTTCATATTATGAGAGAACCTATTTTATCTCATAAATCCATTTTTGGATGTTTTATGTGGCGTCAATAGGCTACCGAGTTTTCGTAATTTATTTTTCATCTCAATTTTTTTCCCGTGTAATTTATGCTACATCTGCCAACATTTCCTTTGATTGGTGTATGTAATTACCATTATTATACTCTATGTGTAATATATTCTCATTTATGTGTATTTACATCTTCATTGTATGACCCTTCTTCCATGGGGTGTACGTTTCGAAAGTTACCCAAATCGGTAAGGGGACCTTTCACCCTCCACTTCTTTAAAAAGAATTCTTCATGTTATGTCTTTTAATTTACATATTTTTATGTTGTTATATGTTCTTATATATCCTTATTGATGTAAATTTTATGTCTAAGTGATGAGATACCATTTCCTCTCTCATCAACTAATTTTATGAATTTTAATGTGACGTCGTTAGGCTGTCGAATTCTTGATAAGGAACTTCTTAAATCAATTTCATTCCTTTGGGGTAAACTTGTACTCCTTCAATATGTCATGATATTAATATGTCGGAATGACTCTGATTGTTTTACACTTAATATCCACTTATATTGGGTGTATTTATATTTTTCACACATAAATTATGTAATTGATTTGTCCTTAATCTAAGGATACAGTCTTTGTATGGGACTTCATCTCAATATCCTTTCATTGTGACATATTTTGTTTTATACACAAATTTCTTTTATATGGTGTATAAACCCCTTTGACATTAACATTTATTCAAAAGGAATCTTTTCTCTATGATGCAATTTACTAAATGAAAAAAAGTATGTTTCTTTTTAATGTATGCGGTGAAAAAGACCTTTTTGCCACCGTGACTATTATTTGATCCTTGTCTTCCTCAAAAATATATAATGTTTTTTCAAATTAAATAAATACCAAATACTCTTTTATGTATTTTGGTATTGAAAATGGTTTTTAAAATGTATTTTTTATGTCAATATATTTATGTGATATGTTGTGATTGAAATGTGGAAATATTTTATTTCCTTTATAATTGTTTTATGTGTTATGATTTTATAATGGTACTTAGACATTTGATGGTAGTTACATGATAAACCAAATGACGGGTGGTGCCATGAATACCAGGACGGGTGGTTATGTAATAACCTCCAATACATTGGGTATGGATGTCGGCCGTATGGCTATTCCATGTAGTGATATGTGTGGAAGTCGACCATGTGGTTATTCCATTTAAGTATGTTTATGTCCCAAGTTACCTTTATATGTTATGTGTTCTTTATATGCATTTTATGGTAATATTTTGGTTAGAAAAGGGTAAGTAATGATCTTTTATACAGTGAAGAATATCTACAACTTCATAAAGGTGAAATGTATTACTTTGATAAAGTAATCATTGTTTACTTGTTGTTTTAAAAAACTAATAGTTTTCCTTCTTTGTGTATCCTTAACTGGGCTATTTATGCTCATCCCATGTTTTTGTAATGTTTTCCATAGGATATAAAGATGAATCGGGTCAAGTATGGGATCAAGGAATGACATGTTATCTAAAACATAGAACTAGACATGTTTATCTTTATATTTTTTTTATTTTATGGAAAGATAGTATAAGTGTATACTTTTTAATCATTTGAGATGTAATATTTATGTCCTAATTATCTAAAACTCTAAACCTGAAAAGATCCTCTATGTGAATTATTAATTTTATTCATGATTATTTAAGGTTTTAAGGCTGGGTCCTAATAATGTTGATGACATTGTAGTGGTATTTATTGATGATATCTTGGTATAAACCAAAATCTATGATGATCAAGAAAATCATTTTCACACTATTATGAAAAATCATAGATGAAAAGAATTATATGGGAGGTTTGGAAAGTGTGATTTTTTGGATTTAGGAGATTTCATTTCCTGAACATATTGTCTTTAAGGAAAGAATCTATGTTGATCCTTACAAGACAAAGGAAATCCATGATTTTCTAGCGTCTACAAATATAACTGTGGTACACAGTTTTATTGGTTTAGCAGGTTATTATCGGTATTTCATCAATAATTTTTCCTTGATTAGATAATCCATTAATGAATCTCACATGTAAAGGTTATAATTTTTTTGGAAAAAATAGTGTGAAGAATGTTTTTAAGAATATAAGATAAGATTATTCAATGCTACTATCTTGACTCGTCCATCAGGGAATGATGGGTATGTTATTTATAGAGATTCTTTAAATAAAGGACATAGCTTTTTCATTATGTTGAATGACATAGTTATTGCCTGTGTTTAATGGAATCTAGAAATTCATTAAAAAAACTATCCCACTCATGATCGTGAGTTAGAAGGTGTAATATTTTCTCTAAAGATATAAATACCATATCTCTATAGTGAAAAATGTGAGGTATATACTAATAAGAAGAGTTTTATGTATATTTTATCACAATACAAACTCACCATGAGGCAAACATGATTGCTCAGACTATAGAATGATTCTGATTGCACAATACACTACCACTCGGGGAAGGAAAATAAGATGGAAAATACATTGATCATAAAGGATCATGGAGTCCTAAAAAATATGACAGTTGAAAGGGATCATATGTTAATGGATATAGTAAAGATTTATATGGTAATAATCATGGAAGGTGAAACATAAAAACTTTTTCGTATAGTTTCCAAACCATCATTATTAGAAAAGATAAAAACTTTTCAGACATATGATGTGGAGTTTCATAAAAAAATTAATGTTGTGAATGATAAAAGATTAGTTGACTTCATATATGATGGTGTAATTTTGATATTTGGGAAGAGACTCCGTGTTCTTAATATAGCTAATCTAAAAAGGTTATTATTGGATGATACTCATAGCTCCAATTTCACTATACACCCTGGTAGCACTAAGATGTATAGATATTTGAATGGACACTTTTGGTGGGATAACATGAAGAGGGAGATTTATGATTATGTGTTAAGATGTATGGTGTTTCCATAGTTGAATACAGGAAGAAATCATCTTATAAGAGTCATGAAACCACTTCCAATACCTTTTTGGATGTGAGATGATATTATTATGGACCTTTTGATGGGGCTACCAAAGACTCCTAGCAGGAATGGTGGAATATGGGTCATTGTTGATAATCTTACCATTTCAGCACATTTTCTTGCAATAATATAATATTTACCAATTTAATGTTTAGGAAGAATATATATTAAACAAGTTGTATGACTTCATGGAGTACCTTTATCGATTGTTTTGGAACATGATCCACATTATACATCAATATTCTAGAAAGTATTCATAAATCCCGGGATATTGAAATCTGTTTGAGCACTGCCTACCACCCTCAAACTGATGGAAAATAAGAACAGAATATTCAAACCATTGAATACGTGATGAGATCATGATCACATGACTTTCAAGGTGTAGATACCCGTATCTTGACGTACATGGACATTACATTACTTTTGCGGAATACTTAGTACATAACAAAAACACAGACACACAAGGATCGTAATAATATAGTGTCTTTGGAAACTCGGAATATAATCTTCTAATCGTGGTGAAAGATCTTCAATATCTCCCATAATGATCTTCCTTTTATTCCTAAAACCTTTCTTTATATCCTGGGGAAAAGAAAACATAGAAGGGTGAGCTCAAATGCTCAGTAAGGGTAATCAAAAGAAATATCAATCACATCATATTCATAAAAACATAACTTTTGGAAATCTTAACCTGCAAAAGAGAGCATAATTTCATAACATGGGATAAATCATGGCCGTGAAATGTAATCACAATAATCATAACATAAAACATGAAACTTTGTGGAATACACACATAATCATAGAGAATCATTTCTTGTTAGTCAAGACTCATTGCCAAGACTATCTTAGTGGACAAAGTCCCTTTCTGAACCGAGTCACCCTCGTTTCAGTCCTGTTTCACTGAACTGGTATAACCTACCATTCCAGCCATGTCTATCTCATGAGATATAAAATCTTTACCCAATGCATTGGAGGGATATATAGGTCCCACCCATATCATAATGAAACCATTCTTATGTGTGACAAAAAATCATAAACCGTACATCATAGCATTACACATGTAATAAAAATGGGAATCATAAACATCACGACGTCATAAAACAATTCATATAAGATAAAGGAATTCATAAAAATAATTCCATCACAACATAATAAAATAAATTTAATAATAGGGATAGAAACAGAACCCTATATTATCTTAGATGGAAAATAATTTTGATAAAACACTTGAAATGAATTCTTGAGGAAAATATCCATTCTTCTTCAAAAACAATTTCTTTCCACAATATGTCAGGCAATTTTAAAAGAAGGAGATTTTATTGAAAATAGTCATGAAATATTTTGGAGGAAGCTTCATGAAAATAAGGCTTTATAAAACCGTAAAAATCCGTTCGTGCCATTTAAGATAAAAAACATTCTTCTCGTACTTTTGTCGGAAAAGTCAAAAAGTACCTCGTACGAAAAACAACAAAAGATTCCTTTCATATCTTTTACTAAAAACTCACCGAAGGGTAAAATTGGATTTAAATAATTGTAGGTGGATGGAAATAATATTTATATATTGAGTAAACATGGATTTGGATGATAAAATACACCCCAGTAAATTTCAAAGTATAAACAATCTCGGATAAAAATTGAGATTGCGATATTTTCCCTTACCTTAGGTCTAATTTTCCTCGTAAGTGTCCGAACCTCCTGTATAATGATTTAAATAATGTCCATGACTTATTAAAGAATCATATTCTTTGTTATTATATCATATATGGTTCACTTATGACTTTATATTACCCATTCTTTTGTAAATTCATGTTAAAGTAGCGTTTTGGGTAAAATCATCTCATTTTTCATTCGTGTTTTAACTTGTAATTATTCATATGATTATATAGATCATTATTACTTACATATAGAATATAAAACATGATTTATATGTAATATATATTCAGAATATACATATATATAATGGATCGATAAATGGAAAGAAATACACCGTTCATGTAGACGGTAGGACGTACGTACGCATGAACATTGTTTTCGTTTCCTTATTAAATTGAGTGGAATTAAGTAGATGACATACATATATATACACATAAATACAATTGCTTTATAATGTCATATTTTTCATTATTATTGCTTATATATACTTTATAATCATTTTAAATGGTTAACATGGAGAATGAATCTCATCGCTTCGTGGAGACGGTAGTCCGTACATACGCACGAGCGATGATATCATTTCCATAATTATTGAATTGAATTGGAGTGGATGATACAATATATCAGAATCATTATGATATTATAATAACTATGTATATTTATTCTTTACACCATAATACCCATCCATGTAAGGTGTTGGTGGAAAAACAGATTACACCACGGCGTGGAGACGGTATTCCGTACGTACGCACGCGCGGTGATTTTGTTTTCCGTAGGATGGGTAGATGGTGAAATAGGGTTGTTTCATACTTATAATAACATATCAGTATATGAGTGATACTGATGTTATTACTTCATAATGAAACAACCTAATACGAATAGGTGGAAGAAGAAATAAAGTTGAAAGAATCGGTAATGGAAATTACTCCTTCTTTGAAGCGCCTCTTTGAGACCTCCTCCTAGGGCACTAAAATTGGACTTTGAGGAAAACCAGAACCTCTAGTATGTTTCTGGGGAAGTGGAGAGGAGAATTTTTTAGGGTTTGGCAGAGCTTGGAGGCTCAAAGTTGTGTGAGGAAGAGAGGGAGGAGGTGCCCTTTTATAAGGGAGGAGAGGGGTACCTTTGGACTAACTAAAACTATTATTTTATTATAAAGTCAAATTCTGTTTTAAATAGCTCCAAATTGATTTATTTCTAAGATAAGGTGGGGATGGGTCTAAATCATCTCATACAATAGAATTTATACATGTTTAGGTTCCTATTTTAACCTTATCATTTAGATTTAACATTAAGTTAAATAATTTTACTTTTACCATGTCTTCTTCTATTCTTACACTATAAGGTTAATAAACATACTATAAGAATCCAAAAGAACACCAAATTGTTTATTATTAATATATATAACCTTATCTAAGTCATTTGGCCTAACCATAGATTTTTAGGAATAAAATAACAATTAATAATATAATATTTGTTTTAAAAACTATTTTATGTCAATTTTGACACTATTTATTAATTGATTTTTGTGAAAATCATAACAGAATGATATGTTCTAATACACTTCATTAAATAAATACTAACATGTCATATTAACCTAGAAAATTAGTGTAATCCATTAAAAGTCTCAAATTATATTTATTTGGGTATTTATAACATCAATTATGTCAATATTTCATTAATAAGATAATTACTGCATCATCGTTGTGTCATAAATAAATCAAATTATTTAATGTCTAAAAATTACAAATAAAATACCATTATGTAGGAAATCCTTTTATCTTTATAATGAAAATTTATAGTAGAATTTTACTTATGTATAAACCCATATTAAAAATGTTTTAGTAAATAAACATTGATTTTAACTCTTTTAACCCTTCTTTAAATAAATTAATAATAAATGTCCTAATCTAATCCAATTGGGCCTAAATGGTCATATTTTATTCCTAAGGTTGTTTTTGTTCGAATTAAACTTGTCCAATACAATTAGGACATGTGTTAGGGTAATAATAATATCATTTTTACCCTTAATTACCCTATTTACTTTTAACCGTGGTAAAAAAAGTAAAAAGTTACTATTCACCCAAAAATTATTTTCATCTCATTGAACCACATTTTACACACTGACATCAACCGTGTCTCTCGGATTTTTGAAATTCCACTCACAGAAGCAGTAAAATTATGTTTTATGAAAAATTCAGTTTTTTAACTACCACTTATTGGTTTCACTGTTCAACAAAAATTGAAAGTTTTCAGAAAAATGCCGATAATTATGCCTAAGATATATTTGATATTATGAACCCAAAAATGATTTCTATTTTACCAAATTCAAAACATATCAGTTTGATTAATTAATTTAATAATTAATTCCTGTCGTCAAAGCAAATTGCGTGTTCTTAAGAGATAATAACTATCAAAAGGTTGGCACTTGTTTATGTCTGGTTTAAATGTGAAATTACATCCAATGACCAACATTGTATTAAATTGTAAAAATATATTCTAAATATACTTTAAAACCACTCAAATTAATAATTTATCACTATTAATTATTTTGATTGAAAAAGTTGTTTTTAATTAAAATTTAGTAATTTTCACTATTCATCAAAATATGAAATTTATCCGAAAATCACCAAAATTTCACCCTAAGCTAATTTCAATATTCCGAATCCAAAAATGAAGTCCATTTTGAAAAAATAAAATTTACAAAATTTCAAAAAGTGGTTATTACTATTCATAACTGCTAGGTTTAATAATATTTTAATAGCATATCGTTGTTTAGCGAAACTTGGTGTTGCGTAAACACACGCTATCGTGGAAGGTCGCGATTGCATGTAATTCAATCCAGGTCAGAGATGGTTGTTGTGAAAGCTCCTTTTGGTGTAGCGTATAACACAAGACATTAATGAAATTAAAAAGAATATTTTTCATAAAATCTCGGGGTGTTACATTCTACCACCCTTAAAATGAATTTCGCCCTCGAAATTCGTCGGGGTTATAAATGGTTTACTACATGAAAGTTTCTTTTATAGAAACCCACATCGTAAAAAGGAATACCAAAACCAATCTTTAAAAACAAAAGTATGAAACGTAATGGTTACCCAAATAAACTAATCACTTGGTTTCCACATAGGTGAAAATATTGATATGGAAGAAAAATCTAACCATCATGTTCTGAGGGAGAGTGGTAGAAAACATGGCTATGAAAAACCCAACAATCACAAATCCATAAATTTGTGATGATCTAAGGTACCATCTGATTAATTAGATATAAGAGCAGTAGGACAACATTTTTGGTTTTCAAGATCGTTTCCCTAAAGTTAATGAATTTGAATTAGAATAAATACTTACTTTATTTTGGTACAATCTCACTGTTGTTCGTGCCTTGAACAATTTCCACTTCATCTCTTAAATAAATAAAGTTGAATTTGTTATTCGTGAAGTGTTAGCAGATCATGTGATAGAATGACGGGTCATTCCATCTGTCTCAAACAAAAGGTTAGAAAAAGTTATTAAATATACATAAGTCATTCTATAGTGAGATTAATCATATATGGTTCCTAAAATGGACTTATACTTCATATATCATACTGCTTAATATAATAAAACTAGTTTCTACTAAACAAGGACTTCTTGTAGGCCAGTGGTAGGCGATAAAGGCCAGTCGCACTTCGGTTGTGGGTTCGATTCCCACAGCCCTGTCCGATGCGATGGGCTGTCGCCCGTCCTGCAGGTTGTCCTTTTTCTAAAGCTATATTACTATAACATACCATCAATAATATCTAAAAACGTTTTATCCTAACTTATGTCCAACATAATCCATTCTAATCTTTAGGCTTATCTAAAATACTTCGGTCGAAGCTCATAGTATAAAGAAAATGATTACTTGAAATGTCACAGAACAATCACGTGAATGCCATCATTTATCCCCCATATATCATAAGATATATCTTGTTGGTCAAATTACAAACATGTGAATACCTTATTCATGTATTCTCTTGAAGACTGAATACCCATTGAACCTTAGGGAAAACATGAATGTAGTTAAAAGTTAACACTTTCCACATACCAAAATCCTCAAAATTCTATATACTCAAACAATGATATCACTTAGTCCTTATATCAATCATGAGCTCATGAATACTGTCAAACATTTCATTTTCTCTTTATCACATCATTATGCGCATATCATCCACTTTCCAAAAAATATCTGAATAACCTTTCATTGTTACTCATACCATTCATCATAAACTTTCAAAACATAAGGAAAGACAACAGTGTAACAATCCTTAGATGTCTTTTTATTCTATAGTACAACATTACACTTGATAAACATGTAATCATTCCACTACCTTCTTAAACCATTGACCGAGCTTCAACAATTCTTTCATCTCACATATCATTTGTAGTCTCTTCATCATCATCAACAAAAATACTACCCATACAACCATACCGATTCTCTTCATGAGACATTCCCTTAGGGCATTGGTTTTCATAATGCTCGTACATTCCACATTTAAAACATTTAACCATTGTTGATGTCGTAGCAATACCATTAACCTCATCCATGGTGTAAACTGAAACATTTCCATTTCACTTAATGGCTTTGTGTCCTTCTTTTCCACACCCAAAGCATCTTCCAGTTCCTTTGAAACAGTCTTCTTGATGCCTCTTCCCACATGATTTACATAGGGGAAATTGAACTTTATTTCCTCTATGATCATCATGAAACTCCATCTTTCTCTTATTAGCCGAGTCAGGAAACATACCAAATTTTACTTTATTGATCATATTATGAGATTGCTGATTCGACATAATAAGGATGTTTGGACCTCCAAATCCCATTTCATTTGGTTGCTCATGAATAATATCATTCCACTGTCCATCATATCCTCCATTATCGTGAATCATCTTGTTTCTAGCCATTTTCTAAAACCCAAAAAGAATAGTGTGAGAGGCAAAAATAATAATAAAGGGGGAGTAACTTCAATATCTAACATCTTTGGTTTAATCTAATATTGTTACCATAGTTCTAGGACTATATCCTATACGTATACTTATCCTTAGGGACATCCCTAGACATAACTTAGAAATATCTCTAGGGATCTCACTAACGTTCTCACATCCTAGTTTCCAAAGGTTGACTAAACCTCCCTCTAATACCAACTGTAGAGACCCGTATCTTGACGTATAAGGACATTACATTACTTTTTCGGAATAATTAGTACAGAACAAAAATAAACACACACAAGGATCGTAATAGTTTAGTGTCTTTGGAAACTCATAATATAATCTTCTAATCGTGGTGAAAGATATTCAACATCTCCCATAAAGATCTTCCTTTTTTTACCTAAAACCTTTCTTTATATCCTGGGGAAAAGAAAACATAAAAGGGTGAGCTCAAATGCTTAGTAAGGGTATACAAAAGAAATATCAATCACATCATATTCATAAAAACATAACTTTTGGAAATCTTAACCTGCCAAAGAGAGCATAATTTCATAACATGGGATAAATCATGGCCGTGAAATGTAATCACAATAATCATAACTTGAAACATGAAACATTGTGGCATACACACATAATCATAGAGAATCATTTCTTGTTAGTCAAGACTCATTTCCAAGACTATCTTAGTGGACAAAGTCCCTTTCTGATCCGAGTCACCCTCGTTTTAGTCCTGTTTCACTGAACCGGTATAACCTACCATTCCAGCCATGTCTATCTCATGAGATATAAAATCTTTACCCAATGCATTGGAGGGAGATATAGGTCCCACCCATCTCATAATGAAACCATTTTTATGTGTGCCACAAAATCATAAACCATACATCATAGCATAACCCATGTAATAAAAATGGGAATCATAAACATCACGACATCATAAAACAATTCATATAAGATAAAGGAATTCATAAAAATAATTCCATCACAACATAATAAAATCAATGTAATAATAGGGATAGAAACAGAACCCTATATTATCTAAGATGGAATATAATTTTGATAAAACACTTGAAATGAATTCTTGAGGAAAATATCCTTTCTTCTTCAAAAAAAATTTCTTTACACAAAATGTCATGCAATTTTAAACGAAAGAGATTTTATTGAAAATAGTCATGAAATATTTTGGAGGAAGCTTCATGAAAATAAGGATTTATAAAACCGTAAAAATCCGTTTGTTCCATTTAAGATAAAAAAAACATTCTTCTCGTACTGTTGTCAGAAAAGTCAAAAAGTACCTCGTACGAAAAAAGACAAAAGATTCCTTTCATAAATATTACTAAAAACTCACCGAAGGGTAAAATTGGATTTAAATAATTGTAGGTGGATGGAAATAATATTTACATATTGAGGAAACATGGATTTGGATGATAAAATACACCCCAGTAAATTTCAAAGTATAAACAATATCAGATAAAAATTGAGATTACGAGATTTTCCCTTACCTTAGGTCTGATTTGCCACATAAGTGTCCGAACCTCCTGTATAATGATTTTAATAATGTCATTGACTTATTACAGAATCATATTCATTGTTATTATATCATATATGGTTCACTTATGACTTTATATTACCCGTTCTTTTGTAAATTCATGTTAAAGTAGCGTTTTGGGTAAAATCGTCTCATTTGTCGTTCGTGTTTTAACTTGTAATTATTTATATGATTACATAGATAATTATTACTTAATTTTAGAATATAAAAAATTATTTATATATAATATATATTCATAATATACATATATATAATGGATCGATAAATGGAAAGAAATACACCGTTCATGGAGACGGTAGGCCGTACGTACGCATGAACGCTGTTTTAGTTTCCTTCTTGAATTGAGTGGAATTAAGTAGATGACATACATATATATACACATAAATAAAGTAGCTTTAAAATGTCATATATTTCATTATTATTGCTTATATATACTTTATAATCATTCTTAAATGGTTAACTTGGAGAATGAATCTCATCGCGTCGTGGAGACGGTAGTCCGTACGTACGCACGACCGATGATATCATTTCCATAATTATTGAATTGAATTGGAGTGGATGATACAATATATCAGAATCATTATGATGTTATAATAACTATGTATAGTTATTCTTTACACCATAATACCCATCCATGTAAGGTGTTGGTGGAAAAACAGATTACACCCCAGCGTGGAGACGGTATTCCGTACGTACGCACGCGCGGTGATTTTGTTTTCCGTAGGATGGATAGATGGTGAAATAGGGTTTTTTCATACTTATAATAGCATATCAGTATATTAGTGATACTGATGTTATTACTTCATAATGAAACATCCTAAGAAGAAGAAGTGGAAGAAGAAATAAAGTTGAAAGAATCGGTAACGGAAATTACCTCTTCTTTGAAGCGCCTCTTTGAGACCTCCTCTTAGGGCACTAAAATTGGTCTTTTAGGAAGACCAGAACCTATAGTATATTGCTAGGCAAGTGGAGAGGAGAATTTGGCAGGGGTTTGCTGAGATTGAAGGCTCAAAGTTGTGTGAGGAAGAGAGGGAGGAGGTGCCCTTTTATAAGGGTGGATAGGGGTACCTTTGGAATAACTAAAACTATTATTTTATTATAAAGTCAAATTTGGTTTTAAGTAGCTCCAAATTGATTTATTTCAAAGATAAGGTGGTGATGGGTGGAAATCATCTCATCCAATATAATTTAGACAAGTTTAGGTTCCTATTTTAACCTTATCATTTAGATTTAACATTAAGTTAAATAATTTTACTTTTACCATGTCTTCTTCTGTTCTTACACTATAAGGTTAATAAACTTACTATAAGAATCCAAAAGAACTCCAAATTGTTTATTATTAATATATATAGCCTTAGATAAGTCATTTGGCCGAACCTTAGATTTTTAGGAATAAAATAACAATTAATAATATAATATTTGTTTTAAAAAATATTTTATGTCAATTTTGACACTATTTAGTAATTGATTTTTGTGAAAATAATTACAGAATGATAAGTTCTAAAAAAGTTAATTAAATAAATACTAACATGTCATATTAACAAATAAAATTAGTGGAATTCATAAAAAGTTTCAAATTATATTTATTTGGGTATTAATAACATCCATTATGTCAATATTTCATTAATAAGATAATTACTGCATCATCGTTGTGTCATAAATAAATTAGATTATTTAATGTATAAAAATTAAAAATAAAATACTATTATGTGTGAAATCTTTTTAGTTTTCTAATGAATATTTATAGTCGAATTTATCTTATTTATATCCCCATATAAAAAATGTTTTATTAAATAAACTTTGATTTTAACTCTTTTAACCCTTCTTTAAATAAATTAATAATAAATGTCCTAATCTAATCCAAGTGGGCCTAAATGGTCATATTTTATTCCTAAGGTTGTTTTTGTTCGAATTACACTTTTCCAATAGAATTAGGACATGTGTTAGGGTAATAATAATATCATTTTTACCCTTAATTTCCCTATTTACTTTTAACCGTGGTAAAAAAAGTAAAAAGTTACTATTCACCCAAAAATTATTTTCATCTCATTGAACCACATTTTACTTACTGACATCAAACATGTCTCTCGGATTTTTGAAATTCCACTCACAGAAGTGGTAAAATTATGTTTTATGAAAAATTCAGTTTTTTAACTACCACTTAGTGGTTTCACTATTCATCAAAAATTGAAAGTTTTCAGAAAAATGCCAAAAATTAGGCCTAAGATATATTTGATATTATGAACCCAAAAATGATTTCTATTTTACCAAATTCATAACATATCAGTTGCATTAATTAATTTAAAAATTAATTCCCGTCGTCAAAACAAATAGCGTGTTCTTAAGAGATAATAACTATCAAAAGATTGACATTTGTTTATGTCTGGTTTAAATGTGAAATTACATCCAATGACCAACATTGTATTAAATTGTAAAAATATATTCTAAATATACTTTAAAACCACTCAAATTAATAATTTATCACTATTAATTATTTCGATTGAAATAGTTGTTTTTAATTAAAATTTAGTAATTTTCACTATTCATCAAAATATGAAAGTTATCCGAAAATCACCAAAATTTCACCCTAAGCTAATTTCGATATTCTGAATCCAAAAATGAAGTCCATTTTGAAAAAATAAAATTTACAAAATTTCAAAAAGTGGTTATTACTATTCATAACGGCTAGTTTTAATAATATTTTAATAGCATATCGTTGTTTAGCGAAACATGGTGTTGCATACAACACAGGCTATCATGGAAGGTCGCGATTGCGTGTAATTCAAGCCAGGTCAGAGATGTGTGTTGTGAAAGCTCCTTTTGGTGTAGCGTATAACACAAGACATTAATGAAATTAAAAAAAATATTTTTCATGAAATCTCGGGGTGTTACACAAGGTCTGTGGGATCAATATTTACCTCTGCTAGAATATTCCTATAATAACATCATCCATTCAAGTATTCAGATGGCAACAAATGAATCATTATATGGAAAGAGATGTCTCACACCAACTTGTTGGGATGATGTTGGGGAAAGAAAATTTTTAGGCCCGAAACATGTGGAGGAAATAATTGAAAATGTAAATATTATCCAAACCCATCTTAAAGCAGCTCAATGTAGCTAAAGAGATATTCTAATAATCGATGAAAGGATTGGAATTTCAAGTAGGTGATCATGTTTTCATGAATGTATCCCCATAAGAGGGTGTTATAAATTTTTTTAAGAAGGGTAAATTAAGTCCAAGGTACATCAGACCTCTCGAAATTCTATAATGAAATTTTTCTATATCTTACCATATGGCAATAATACCATGTCTCTCCAAAGTTCATGACATGTTGCACATATCAATATAGAGAAAATACGTGCCAGACCCAACACATATACTCACCTGTGACGAATTAGTACTAGAACCCGATTTGTCTTGTTGTGAAGAGCCTATCATGATTCATGATACCAGAGACCAAGTATTGTGAAACTGGACGACTCCTCTGGTAAAAGTTCTTTATAGAAACAATAAAATGGAAGAGGCAATGTGGGAACCTAACGAAAATATGATGAAGAAACACCAATGTTTTTTAATGCATTAATATTCTAGAAATTCCATTGACCAAATTATTTTAAATAGGAATGAATGCAACACCTGGAGCATTCACAGTACGCTTCTCTTCGAATAATGCAATAGATTGCACAATACACAACTTCGAGTTCTAGCACACCACGACCAACCAAACTAGCCATTTAAAAAGATGTTATAAATATTAATAACCACTTTTTGAATATTGATAAGTTTTATTTTTCAAAATGGACTTCATTTTTGTATTTATAATAAAAAAATTAGCTTAGAGTGAATTTTTTAAATTTTTCTAAAAACATACATTTTTTTATGAATAGAAAAAAACAATACGTTATTGTTTAAAAACAAGTTTTTATTTAAATATTTATTATTTTTATATAAATTTATTTTAATGTTAAAATAGATAAATACTACCTATATTATCCCAATTAAATTAATTGTATTGATTTTATAATATGATTATATGTTTAAAATTTTATTGAACATTTTAATGTCTTTTACCCACCTTTTAGGCACATTTCCATATTTTTATAAAACATAATATTTCCGCTTCTATGATTTTAATTTAAAATATACATGACACACATACGGCATCAGTATGTAAAATGTGGTTCAATATGAATAAAATATTTTTTTGTGAATTTTAACTTTTTTTATTTACCACAGTTAAAAGTAAATAGGGTAATTAAAGGTAAAAATGTTATTATAATTACCCCAAAACATATAATAATTATATTGGATGAGTGTATACAGACCAAATTAACATTAGGAATATAATATGACCATCTTCTATCCACTTATATTAGAATTGGACATTTATTATTATTCATTTTAAAGAAGAATTAAAAGTGTTAAATTCAATGTTTAATAACTAAAAAATTTGTAATATTGAGTTATACATAAGAAAATTTCACTTATAAAGATTCATTAAAAAGATAAAACTATTTATTACAACATGGTATTTTATTAATAATTTTTAGGCCTTAAATAATTAAATTTATTTATGACACAATGATGATATAGTAATTAACTTATTAATGAATGATGATGATAATTGATATTAAAATATTAAGATAAATCTAAATTTAAGCATTTTATGAATTACACGAATTTTATTGATTAATATGACATGTTAGGGATGATTAAATAAATTTTATTAGAAGATATATTGAATTTATGAATTTCACAAAAACCAAATACTAAATAGTGTCAAAATATACATAAATGAGTTTTTAAAACAAATACTATTTTTTAAATTATATAATAGTCCATAAAATCTATTAATAGGCCAATAGAATTTTATATTTATAGATATGTCATTAAAAAACCGCTTTAGGATATCTTGGAATTTTATTTTATGTCTATTAACCATGTATTCTAATAATACAAGAAGACTCGTTAAATGTTGAACTATTTAACTAAGAGTTAAATCTAAAATATGTGGTTAATATGGTGACCTAAACATTTCTAAGGCCAATTGGTTGAGATGTTTTAGACCCATACACACCTTAGCCTAGAAATAATTACATTTTTAGCCATTAGAAACCGAAAATTATTTTATTATAAAATAATATTTCAAGCATTTCCTAATGTGACCCTCACCTCTCTTATAAAAGTGTACTTCCCCTTCTCTCAAAATCACACCTCCAACGCCAATTTTCTCGAAAAACACCTTTCTCAAATATCCCCCCAACTGCCCTCAATTCAACCTATAGTCCATTATTTTATCATAAAACCAACCCACGGATCCCTTTTCATCAAATCTAAAGGAATAACCCGACAAATATTTAATTATTTCATCACCTCTTTCAAAGTTCTTTTCTTCATCCACGTCTTATTTCAATGTTGTTTTCATACAAAAATAATAAATCCAATCAATTATACATAACATGATGTTATTATAAATATGGAACATCCATATTCATTATTCAATCCATCCTATGAACTACAAAGTCACCATACGTGTGTACATACGGCATACCGTCTCCACGTTGTGGTGTAGTTTGTTATTCAACAAATAATTATTTGGATGGGTATAATAATGAGTTTAATTTATGTGAATAAAATTTATAACATGTTTAATATTATTTAAATATAATATATCTCCCAATTAAATATTGTCTCACCACTAATAGAATGATATTTTAACTCATGTATACATACAGATTACCGTCTCCACAACACGATAAGATTTCGTTCCCCATCGTAACCATTAAATAATATTTTAATGTTTATGATAAAAATAATGTTTAAGAACATAAAATCATTATGATTAAGAATAAAATGCATCCTATCCATAACAAACATGACTTACAAAACAAAACATATAACGGAAAACTAACCAGTTAACACTAGAAACAATGATACCACTGAAATATTACTAACAATGAAATATTAAAAGATTATATATGATATCATATTTATGGATTTTGTTCTTGCATAATTTAATAACAATGATTTTAATATTATAAAGGAGGTTACCATACCCTCAACTAGGAAAATTTACAAGGTAAGGAATAATTTTACAAACTCATTATTATCTGATGTTGTTTCTACATAAGTATCTACTTGGACATATTATCATCCACAACTGTGTTTCTTAAAATTGTACTTCAAAATATTTTCACTATTTCATAGTCTATGGGTTAAATTCATTTCTACCCATGTTTGAATTTTTATAATTGTTTTTGAAAGTAATCACTTCATCATTTTCCAAATATGGTACTTCAGGTCCTTTTAGACAAATGAAGGAAAGAATGATTTTTAACATATACGGTGGGTGCAGCTATATTCATGTCGTTATAAAATATTTGAAGATACCTTATAATATTATAATAATTTTTTCAAAATAATTTTTTTCTTTTATAATTTCATTCCTTTTAAATGTTTTTAAAATATAAAGATATATTTCTATCAAATTGTTTAGATTTCATCTTTGTCAAAATCCATTATTGGATTGAACTCTTATTTGAAGTTTATTTTTATAACACAATATTCCATATTGTGCTGAAGGTTTTATGATATGTTTCACTGTGGATGTTCTATTTTTATACAATTCATGGTTTATGGTTAATGTGTTAACATTTTTTATGCTAGTTTTAATATGAATGTTTATATTATGTTTCGAATTTTTCATATAAGGAATGCATTGGACTTAGTTAGTGTCGGGCATGACCTGCTATAGCCCCTCGATGCATCAGTAGGTCTCATGAGACAAACTTGTGTCTTGGAAGAAGGTCTTAATGAAATATTATTTTTATTCCTAGAATGAGGACTTGACTATGTGATGATGATGTTTAGAATTATGAATTATATCATTATGTATTTTTCTATTGATATTACATGTCATTATTCGACTAGTAGAATATCCAGGTGATCAATTAAATCTAATTATTTGATTTATCTGTTAAATATTAAGCTGAATTTTATGATTAATATGCTTGTGTTTTAGTCTTATACATTACCTTAAATTTTTATTTTTATTTATGAAATTTTCTGCTATATTATTATCCTTTTTGATAATCTAATCTCTCCCCTTTATATGTTTTCTATTACCAAGATGTGAAGATGTGTTTTATGATTGACTTACAGGGATAGGATAAGGGATATAAGTGTGTTTAAGGAGGACACAATGTTGGTGTTTTTTAATTTCATGATGTAATGTAAAACATATGTTTGTATCTTGTACATCCAAGGTTTCTAAACTAATATTTTTTTCATGACGTGATATCTTGTGATCATGCTACTGTTATATAATAATTCACCGAATCTGGGTAATTAGGGTCGATGCATTACATCATAAAATATAATAATAAGGACATAGAGTATGTTTTCATGACTATTGAGGTTTGTACTCCAAGTTTCAAACAAAGCAGGTTGTTATATCCTTATTATATATGTTTATATAATTTATCGAAGATGCTCCACACCTCTTTGGGATTTTTTTGTACATGTTTATTATTATAATTTTTGTGTTGGTATAATTGATAACTAGGATTGACTTTTGATTACATGTGCATGTGCATATATCCCATGATACCCATTTTGATATTATTTCTATGAGAACTACTTGAATACATAGATTCAATGTTTGATAAAATTTAAATATTCACCTTGGTGATATTATTTATATCATGATGTCATCCTATGTCTATTATAATGCTTTACCATATTGTGTATCAGGTTTCATTTGGAAGATCTAGGATTTTAAAAATGATAGGTGACCATCATGGTATGTTTATCTCTTATATGTGTATTTTTAATGACATGTTATGATGATTATGATAGTAGCGCAGTATAGCCTTGTCTTTAGATGATACTCAATGCCCTGTGGTTTCTGAGTAGAATCATAACCCAATTCCAGATGGATTCCAAGTATCATTCCAACTCAATACCATATGAATTCTTAATAGTATTCCAACTCAATGCCTTATGGATTATTAGAAGTGTGTCAACTCAATTAATTATGGATTTTTAGTAGCATGACCACTTGATTCATTATGGACTCTGATAGGAATTCCAATATCATCATGGATAACTTACAATAAAATTCTAATGAATCATGATCATTAATCGAATATAGTGTTGAATAGGTATGGTCAGGTGGTTGTGGTGCCTTGTTCAGAGTATTGATTGGTTTTGAATTGTATGAAAATATTATTATAAGGTGATTATTATATTCATGGATAAAACCATTTGGAATTGAGAACACATGGTTATGGAAAAAACGGTGGAATCCTACTATGTCTTTTACTCATACCCTGATAAGAAATTTTGTTGTTCTTGTAGATTTAATGACATGGGATCAGGTGAAGGGAAATTTCCTTCTAGTGGAAAGTTGAGAAGGGGATCCAAGAGCTAGGAATGAACCAATGTGGAATCCATACTACCCCACTATGTATTTATTTATTTATCTGCAATTTTATAGTTTGGTTGGATTTTCACATTAGGATACATTTTTAGTACCTCTGTCAAATGTTTCACATCCATTCAATTTCATTATATACATGCTCAATGATAACTTTGTATTCAAAAATCAAGGAATCCCTTAAAAATATTGTGGTCTATAGTGGTTCTAACTAAGTTAATATCCACTGATAATAAGATTAAAATTGTGGGGTGTGAATCCTTTCCTATATTAAAGAACAAAATCATCACTAGATATTTTTTTCATCCAATTATTTCAAAAAAAAAATCCTCCCTACAAGTGTGACTGACCGTTGTTCTGTTACCAATTATAGTCCTAAACATCTAATAAAATAAGTTAAACACAATATAAATTTTTTTATTTTCCAATATCATGGAAACTTGGAGTTTATAGTCTTATTAAACCACAAAAATAATTATGTTATAATGATTGTATAATGAAATTCCACTGAGTATGGCACTATTCTCTACCCCGATTGAATTATGAGGTCCAAAAAAGGAATTGAAACCATTGATCATTGACCTTATAGTGTCTTGGATAATGAATACACCTTTAATAGTTCCTTATATTCATGATCAATTCATATTTAATTTATATCCTAACATGGTAGGGCTCCACTTGATCCACCTCCATTGAGAACTCGTGTCACCATAGTTAGAATCTCGAGAATGTTTCTAATATATAATTTCATTATTTGTTATATTTATTATAATAATAATAATAATATTATTATTATTAAATGATTTGATCGGTATAGACTTCTAATAATTGACATACACCCTTGATTCTATTCATTATCCTCTTGCATATGAGGAGGCACACATGAGGTCATGTGATCCTCCAGTTAAAATGTGGTGGTTCGCGTTGAGGTGTTAAAAAATGCTATCATAAAACTATGATAAACAGATCATCTCATCTATCTCCCATGATTTAGGATATGGTAAATGGGAGATAGAATTGTATTTACTCGTGCAAGAGATCTCTAACGATTCCTATAAAACACTATATAGTTGACCACCATGTTTCCATAAATTAGGGAATTTTTTTTCTTTTTTTCATTAAATTCACCATGAGAAGTGCACATGATATTGATATGTGATTTATGAGATTTTTTGTCTCTTCTAGCATCATGACTTGGAATGTAGGTTCACATTCCATATATATAATGTTATTGTGATGTATCATAGATCGTTAATTAAGTTCCATTATATGTGATATTTATTTAAGATAGTTTCTTGTATATGATATATCAATGTTTTCGTGTTGTTATAATATATATTTATTATAATTATTTAGATGAACTGAGAATATTTTCATGTAACTGTATATATAATCACTATGATTAATGTGCAGGGATGGAAACTAATGTTACTGCTAAGAGGGGTATACCTTGGGTTATGGGTATACTCTTAAGAGAACCATATGTATTCACTTAGACAACTTTGTTTCATTACTAAATTTTCTAGGTGATATATCTATTTTATATCTTCCACCTTGATGAGTTTCTATGGGACCGCTAGCTGAGGTAGAATAGAATACTCCTACGCCTCCACTCGTGGTATAGAGAGATATACTGCAGTACGATATTGTACTAGAACAGGCCATACAAGGTACATAGCCCATTTATTTAGGAATGTTTTGGATAGAGTCAATCCATGGTAGAACAACATAATGAACCCTGACAAGTCATTCCCATGATTTATATCTCTAGTATCATCTAAAATTGTAGTTTCCTTGTTTCATGTATGATATACAGGAATTGAAGAAATTATCAATCAAATATTCAATCTAGCTCAGGCTCTGAGGAGGGGCATGTGATCCTGGTGATCTTCATGTTCCAAGGACCTAGTAGGATATTGTGGAATTACATGATCCAATCTAGGATTTGAAAGAGTCTAACATGTGTGACATTTTGTGATCTCTATCACGAGATTGTCTTTCATAACATTATGGAGCTAGACCATGCCTAAAATTTTATATAATTAAGGTAGGTCTCCGTAATAATATACACATATTACACCTATTTTATATAGTTACTTATCTCTTATCCATTATTATTGAGGAATGAGTTTCAAAAGTATTTAAAGTTTTAGATAAGACTTTGAAGAGATATGAAAATTCAATATTGGGGCTTTGAACCTAGTACAGATACATAGGATCTTCCCAAGGTACTAGCCTTCATCAAGGGTTGGACAATAGTAGCATATGAGGCTTACTCTTTGTCAACATATGGCTAGTGAATGAGTTTCCTCTCATCACTATTGGTGTTTCATCTAGTAATATGAATTGGATGACTATAGAAATACAATAAATCAACGAAATGAATGTCTAGAAGAGTGTAGAATCATTATCATCCTTTGGATGCCATCTAGAGTGCATCAAATATAGAATGGTTAGAAATTATGACATGATTTATTTACCACCTCAAATATTGTTTCGATAGTTAAATAATCCAGGGTATCTTCAATAATTTTTCTATAGGGTTTTGAGGATGAGTTCCCATAGAGGTAGTGGTTAGGAATGATCATCGAATCAGGGAAATGACCATTGTTATCTCAAATAGAATCAAACTAGTCATACATATCCGTGATATGGTCATATAGTTGTGGAAGATCACGTTTACGTTATGGACTAGACTCTAATAGATGGAGGATAGTTTATATCATCTATTTGAGGTATATTTTTCATCACCTCTTTTATCTCTACTCCCTTATTAAATACTAGTGCATCATATTATTTCGTATCTATACAAATAGTTTTTGCAAATGACTATTTAGTGAAGTTATCCTCTGAGTTAGTCTCCCTTGGTTTACCATTGGGCATGTGAGGGGATCATATTCATCAATTCATATAGTTTCCATTAGTAATCTCCAACTATTAGAATCTCTAGGAATTCATGATTCTGGGGATGAAATTGATTGATGTGATTCTATCATTTGACCATCTAACTAGGTTCCTATATCACAAATGTTTATATCATATTTATGTGTCATATACTACACTAAATGTTGAGAGATACCTGAATAATGATGAGTGGAAAATGGGAGAAAAAAGTTTTATACTAAACATTATTTATATTACGACAATCACATAATATATAGAATGCATAGATCTTTCAAAAAAATTAGTGACAACCCCAATGTCTCTTATATTAGTAGTGGGTCTATTTCATGGTTTCATTCAATATGACGTTACCATACATCCTCCTGATATAGGAGTTTATTTTGAGATTCATCTCATGATGTGCATGTAACCCATTTAATATCCGGATGTCATATAGTGGGAAATAAGAGAAATGAGAACAAGGTAAAGAAAGATGAATTGATGTGGCATATATTTATTAGGATGAGTACTTCATGAGTGGATTCACCTATGTTGTTATCCATGAAAGAATATGGGAGTCTTTGAATTTTCATTTATTTATGAAAATTGAACTTGGTGTCGGTGAAGAATAGATACCCATTTCGAGTGATCAACTATTTTTTAATCACTTAGTGGTTCTTGATGGTTCTCTAAAATTCATCATTGATCAGGCTACCACTATATGTTATTTTTATAGGAGGATATTTTGAAGATTGTGTTTCATAGAAGGTATGGTTTGTTTGAGTAATTGGTGATGTATTTAGTATTATAGAATGTGGCGATAGTTTTCATTTCCATCATGACTAATATCGTCTACCCGTATTTGGAAATTTTTGTAATATTACTCATAGAAGATACCCTCATATACTCAATAAAACTATAATGTAGTTCTATTCAACATGAGATAGTCTAATCAAACTTCAAGAACATCATCTATACACCATGAATCCAAAGTGTGAGTTCAAGATTCAAGAGGTTGTGTTAATGGGAAATATTGGGTATAAAATGAGTATACCCATAAACTAAAGGAAACAATAGGAAATATTTTCCATGAAATATACATGTAATATGTTAAAGGTAGTGAGATTTCTAGGATTAGTTTTGTATTACAAATAGTTCATCAAGAACATCACTTAACTATAAGTACCCATAAATAATTGATTAAGAAAGGATTATGGTTATAATGGATAAACCTGTGTGATGAGAGACTTTTTGAGTGAAAGAGGATGTTTAAAACAACTCATTTGTCAGTGATACCCCTGATAAGGATTCTATAAATCATATAATACGATTCATATGGTGTTTTCTGGGAACTATACTAATATGTTGTGATAAGGTAGTAGATTATGGGTCGCCTCACCTATAACCCCATGAATCGAACTACCATGCTCATGGATCAGTGCTAAAATACATGGACCATTCTCTAAAGTATTGTTAACAGTATCTATTTGGAATGAAGTTTGTTTTATATATTGAATACAAGATCCTTCACAATATATTCACACACCAGGACCTAAATATGAGATAGGGGTGCTGGGTTGAGTACTTATAATAATTTTAATTTTATATAATTTAAAAACCAGGGAAATGTAACACTATTACAGATTCCCATTGTTGTAATATGCAGGTAGAGCATGATCCTTGTGATAGGCCATTATAGGGGAAAACAAAACTCAATGATCTTGTCAGATGATTATAGAATGGATTATTTCTAGGATCAGGCATCGAGATCTTGTAATCCCTTTAGAGTTTCATATTTTCTTGTAGAAGGGGTTAATGGAGGACAAGATTCATACCAAGTGTGTTTTGTGATGCAGGAACATCATGATGGGGGTAATTTGATAAAATGTGAAATTTAAATTATGATGATGTGATCCTTTTTCATTGGTGATTGGTAGTCAGTACATTAATTAGATATGTGTTAATGCGAGACATTCATTCCATGATATGGGTTCTATATACTAGTGTGATAATGATATAACATGAATTATGGAAACAAATATGGTGGCATTGTTGAATAAATACATAATTGCGTTCGTTTCCCAATTCCTTACATTCTAGAGGGTATAGAACAAACACAAATGTTATGGTTAGTTAATTGGTCCACATAAACATACTGTGTTGATGTGAGTGAATGTCATGATAGAATTTTTTGTGTGGTTACATAGGTTCTTAAGGGGTCATGACCCCGTCTTAATGATTTTATATTTTTTAATGAATGTATTCCCACTTTTTGCCTATCTAATATACCCACTTGTTAAATAAGACACGAATGCTCTCTGACTATGTGATTATATGATTTCATGGAGTTACCATGATAATTGTACCAAGAAGAGATGCACTTATCAAATCATTCTTTTGGTAGGGCCTATAGTCATACCTAGGGTCTCAGTTTTTATTGAGAATAGTGTACGATCCCAAACATATAGGCTGTCTAAGTAGACCATACACATACTAGAGTAATTATTTGAGCTTTTGATCTAGTCATTGGTGGAGCATGGGTGAACATATATCCAATTATTATTTCATTTAAAAAATATTTACCAATATTTGAATCAGATGTAACCATATTGGGTTATTTGTAGGATAACCTATCAATCAGTACATTGATGGAATAAGAAAAACGAGGAAGTTATTTGATTTCCTAGTTTGGTTTTGGAGACCTTTTGAAAGAGTTTAGTTAATTCAAGTGATTTTGATCACCTCTCAATGTAGGTTGAGAGTATTTTCCGTCCATATTTAAATTCCTCTACTGTTTACAAGGGGAAATCTGTTTTTTATAGTGACTCCTTGGTTAAGCCACAAACATCATACAATGTAAGACTAAAAATTAGAATGGTTTTCTGTACCATTCATGGATACTGAATGGGTTATGATAGTTTATTTACTTCTAGATCCTCCTCCATGCTATCATAGAAGAGTCCTACACATGTCATCAACTGTAATTAACTAACGTTAGAGCTGAATTAATCTTATGTGAAGTGTCCGATTTGAATTATAAATCGGATTGAGAAAGTCCATTGAGGGAAAATGGTACCACCTTTCATGATTTAATGCCTTCATGGACATATCTAAGAGTGTATGTGGGAAGGTGGTGTGACGTTCATGCTTAGTGTCCTAATTTGTTCAGAAAATTAAAATATGATAACTTCTTAGGGATATGAAGTCATTATTGGGGAATAATTATAAGATACAGATTTTTTTAATGATAAATTAACCCACATTTTTTATAAATTATATGTTTTTTTATTAAATAAATTATTCTTTAAAAATCAACTTATGAATTATTATTTGATGTTCTTTCATGTATGGGTAAAATCCATGTTAACAATTTGTTTTGTTCTATGGAATAATTTTTATGTTAGGTATTATGTTAGTAAGGGATTCCGGGGACAATGTTGCCTCGATACCGATGAAATATAAGTACTAAATATATTACATCATGAACATGTGATATTTCCAAAATAATGATATATATCCCGAATTTTATTTTATATGTAAAATATGATACCCCCATTTGGTGAGGAATTAGTAATTTACCTTAAAAATGACATAACCATTGTGGTCATGAAGCATTTTGTAAAATCATGTATGATGCGTTTTTACCATTTTCCTTATATTTTTATTTATTATTTCTTTATCCTTCCTAAAACTGATGTCGCGTGCCTATAAAATAACTTTTATTCATGGTTTGATCTAGGAGTCACAAAATAAACTCACTTTTAACCCACTAAGATATAAATCCCTTAATGTAGTTACATTAACTACTCCCCAATTAATTTTTTTAGTTTAATCATAAATTAAGTTAGTTGTTTTATTTTTTATTTTTTTAATATCGTTCATAGTTGTATTTGATTCTAAAATATTTGAATACTTTTTCTTCCTTGTAGTTTATTTTTTTCTATATGGAGTGGCATCAACAGAAATTATGTGTGGTAGGTAATCCTCTATCAATTCACCTTTTCACACATCCAGGGATGAGATGGTGTTCTTTTTCCCACCATGTACACTAATAAGGAAGAAAAAAGTATATTTTATTTTCTAATAATTTATTTTAATTACTATATTCACACTTGAATTTTTTTTCAAAAAATGTAGAATTTAATAAAATATAATAAAACTGAAAGTATATAGGGACAATTAATGAAATCATCAAATGGTAATTATGTGAAATTAGTGGAAGATAATAAATTTAATAAATAGACAAATATAATTACTATAATTTATCAATGAATAATATATATATATAATTATCAAATAAAAATTTAAATAATTATCAGGTGATGGAAAAACTGACTCATGAAATCATAAAATATTAAAATTATCGAAATATAATCATTGAATTATAAAATTATAATTTATGAAAAATTGTAATAATATAATTATAAAAGTACAATTTATAAGGAATTTGATAAAAATATAATAATAAAAATTATCCATGAATAATAGTAAGGGAATTATAACGTGAAAATGATATAAAACTATTATAGAATAATTATAAAAATTATCAGAGGATAATGATTAAAGTTATGAATGATAATTATATAGTTTTATAAGATAATAATTAAAATTTAATCCATGTATAATATTGGATTAAAATATTTATATATATATTTTCTAATGTGGTTTTATAATTTTTCTTTAGGAGATTATTACTTGGGAATTCCCTAAACTAAAATGATAATTCAAAAATTATCTTGTAGAGGGAAATCATTATTTTGTGTTATATTTTATTTCGATTTGAAATATAATATATGGTTTGGGTCATAAGAACCCTTGACTAATCCCATGAATTGATGTGTCGACAACTATGATAATAAATCCCTAGAATGTAATTTCATGTCTATTGATGTTTCCAATGTATATTTTTAATGAGACATGGTGATTTATCCTTGAAATTCAAATCAAAAACTATGATTTATATATTTATTTAACTCTGGGGGATTTTAGTAAACATTTTTTTTATATTTTTTGTACTGTAATAATTGATAAACATTCCTGACATGTGATCACATGTGGGTGTGTGTACCCTATCAGACCTGATTTGATATTGATTCCATCAAAATTTAGAGAATAGATAGATTCTATTTTTGAAGGGTTCACATGTTTAATTTGGTTCTATTATTTATCTCATGATGTCATGAAACTTTTGTTATCATCTTATACCTTCTTGTGTGTCATCTTTTCATTAGATAATTTGTTCCTAGTACTTGTTATAGCTTCCCATTGCGGTATCTTATCCCTTAGAGGGGGAGTGTGCATGATGGGTGATGATAATGATGATAGTGGATCATGATATCCTAATCTATGAATGTAACTCAATTACTTTTTTATTATAATAAGTATTATAACTCGATTCCTTGTGGATTCCAAGTATCATTCCATTTCAATGCCGTATAGATTCTCAGCAGCAAGCCAACATGATGCCTTTTGGATTCTTATTAGTGTTTCAACTAAATTACATGTGTATTTTAAGTATCATTCCCACTCGATGCCTTCTGGATTCAAATTGGAATTTTATTAGCATAATATTTAGATTAAAATCATTGTTAGACAACTCGTAATCATTATTTTGACATATATCCAATGATATTATTACCGGGGGATTGTGGTGGCATTGTTAGTGTATTACTACTCTGTCTATGATTGTATGATTTTATACTTGTGATTCATTTATTAAATTCCTAGACAAAATATGATATAATTTATAAAAACATGGTTATGGATTTATTGGTTGTGTCCTACAAATTCTTGTACTCACACCATACTCAGGCATTTCTGTTCACTTGTAGATTTAATGACTCGAGATCAGTTGTTGGGAAATGTACCTATAATGGATGGTTGAGAAGATGATCATAGATATAGTAGCAGATTGGGATGGACCCTATAGTACCTCACTTTTTTATTCATGTACTACTTTTTATTGTATTTGGATTTCCACTTTGGGATCCATTTTTGGTATTTGTGTGACACGTGTTCTATCCATTTTGTTTTCTAATTTACTCTAATTATTTAAAATATTATTTATTATATTGATTATTTTTACTATATATATAATGATATAATATTTATGGTATTGTCTCCCCAATGACTAAAATCATCTCTCACTTCTAGTTGGAAGCAACATTCATATTTGGAGGTCTATATGAGGTCGTGTGACTCTCTGACTTAGACCTAATGGTTTAGATTTTTGTGTTGTAGATGAAATTATTTTATGATTAATAGTATGCATGGATAGTGATACATGGTTTGTTTTTGGTAAAGTATTTCCCTAGAGATATAATTCATTATATTAATGTTTAATTAAAAACCGTAATTATATCGTTCTATGGAACCATGAATTTTGGAAAAAGTATACTGGATTTGGGATATGATATATTCACAATAAAGATTAGTTTCTCATTGTGAATTACATAGTAACACAAGAACTCACATCACGAATATTAATTTCATGACATGAATTTTGTGAGTTACATCCAATTGTTAAAATTGAGGTTTAGATGAATTATTTCATTCATAACTCATTTGTATTGGTTATTAGGGAAAGCATATGCATTTTTTGATGATTTTCCAGAACTATTCCTCATTCTTTTATCCTTGGATTCTGCAGTTTGATCATTGTCAATATTTTTTTATTCCATTAATTCATCCAACTCTTTCATTTCGTACTTTTTTAGGAGATTCGTGATAGATATTTGTTTTCATTTGATGGGAATTCTTTGGCATCATTTTGATGATCCTTGTTTGCTATCCTAGTTGACTTATGGTTTTCATCATCTTATTGAAGTTGATGTGTTGTTTATTATTTTCCCTATTTTTTATTGTGAATATGAATTCCTCTTTGAGGTAGGGTATCCTTTTTCTCCCCATATTTATGTTAATGTTTAGGGACATCATTTTTTTCATTCCAAATATTTCATAGTAATGGTTTTCAGAATAAATATAATGAAATTCCAAATTTGAAATTTTTATGAATGGGAGAAAAAACATGTTTATAATTTTTTATGACATTATTGATGACATTATATAATCTTGTTTCCTTTACCAAAAACCATGAATTTTTGGATAAATTCATGAGTTATAGATGATATGATTATGAGACCCTTAATATGTTTATTATTTGACTCCTCTTAGAAAAAAAGAATAAGAACATATATATGGATGATTAATTAGTTTCCAATGGAGATATGAATTTTTTTAGTATTACTATGCTAAATAATGATGTGATGTAAAGTAATCCTTTGAAAATAAATTTTGGAGCCATGATGTGATGATATATGTTTTGAATATTTTTGTGTTCTCTTACATAATGCAGGATATTATTCTATGAGGGTGATATCCAACTGAGTTGTGAAAAGAGTGAGGATGTAATGCGATAGTGATTTCATCTGATGTGATGTGGGAATTTGTGTTGTTTTTTTGTTGTGGATGGGATGGGTGGTTGTTTTGCTGAGATTACTTGGATGATTTAGTTCCTTGGAAGTCGATTATATTGGATGAGTGAGCTATTATATGGTGTGGTTATATTAGTTTCATGGTTATCCATAGAATAAAAAGTACCTAAAATTAAATTACAATCGATGGTAAATTAATGTGAATCAGTTATAATTTTATTGTTGTAATTTTTTTAATTATATTAAATGTAAAATTAATGGGATTTATAAATTTGAAATAAAATAACATAAAAAAGGGAGTTAGTGGGAACTAATTAAATATAAAAATAGTGGAATCTTTAATTTAATGTTGGATTGCATGAAATTATATGGTGGGGGTGTGATGTGATACATTTAGTTGTGGAATTAGTTATAGTTGATGTTTTATTGTGTAATGGTAGCGTTGTAGTGTACTCTAGTGTAGTAGATTTGAACCCATAGTTTGGTATGGTTTTATATCAATCTATTATATATTTTATGTTATTTTTATATAGTCCACACCATTGTCGGATAAACATTCCAGTTCCCAATTTTTCATCAACACCAGAATGGTGGTGACATGGATGGATGGATACCCTCTCTTCCCTCTCTTCCTTTAACAGTGACAATAATGGTTTCTTTTAGAGATTACCTGATATTGATAAGGTTTTGATATGTTTATGGGGTCATGTGTGTTATGAGTAAGAATCATGGGTGATTTCTATCACCTTCATATTAACCTACTATAATGGTTATGTAGTGGGTATGTGATGGGATGTGATGATTAGGTATTGTGATTTGATGACAACTCATTCATGCACTAGATTCTACATCTTACGTGGGTGTGGGTGGGTTGGGATGTATCCTAGCCGACATTAGAGATAGATGGTTTTGTGAAGTTTTGTGTTAAAATGTAATGGGAGTAGAATACATTTTATATTATGGTGTGGGAGAAGAAAATTATTAGGGAAGTGGAAGTAAGGAAACATTGTAACATATTTAAAACTATCATTTTTATTAGATTCTATATTTGGTGAGCAAGACATTATGATACTGGGTTTGGATAGATGACATATTTAGGATCCTGTTGGGGTTATTATTCATTAGAGAATTAGTATTTTCTATTCCAATGTGCAATGGAGGCCATGTGTATGATCCCACTAGGTATATATGTTATCCGTTACAAAAAAATATAAAACATTTTATAGGTTTTTAGGAAAAAATTAAAGACAAATTTGAAAAAAACTATAATGGGGTTTGGAGGTACTATTGATAAAGTACTATATGACATGTTTTTCGGTATTTAATTAGAGACTTTTATTATATCATTAGAAATTGTTCATACATTGTGGGGTGATTTTGGTTTATGTTATTTTATATGATGGATTTTCATGGTGGTTATTTGTCCTCTATATTAACAGTAAATTATTAAAAAGGATAATTCCATCTATATGTGAGCCATGAATTTACTTGTTCTTTGATGCCAATCTCAGGCCTAATGAAGGTGGGACTCGGTGGTCATCATTTCTCTTAATGTATTTCCATCCCAGATGGGGCACCCGTGTTGGGAAAGGGTCATGATGGAGTGGTATTAATGGATTTTTATTGAGGGATATGGTGATGTTTGGATTTTGGAGTTATGAGGATTTCATGAGCTGGTTTATTAATGTTTCTAGTTAGTGTTGTTGTATGAAATTGGTTAGGGAGACATTCTATAAGATGGGAGTTAGGCCCCCATGATCCTATGAAAAAAATCTGAAGTTACCGAGTGACCGAGATAGGTGGACATGATTCTATTGTGTATTCATGTGAGAGGTAAATGAATCATAATTGACAATATTCATGAATTTTTTTTGGTTATTTAGGGAAATTAAAATGAATTTTGTAAATAAAACATTATAAAATTTCATTCTATCAGTATTAATATTCCTCCTTGATTTTTAATAAAATATCTTGGTCATTTTCCAAAAGTGAGACATATGCTTGAGGTTAAGAAAGATAATAAAGTTGATAATTTAAGGATCAACCTGATAAGGGATGATGAGTTATGGAATAGGAATTCATATTCCTTTCAAAGGAAATGTTTCATAATGTATAAAGGGAGAATCTTGGATTTCTAGATAGAACATTTTTTGGAAGATCCCAAGATCGATAGCAGCCTGATTTATGCTTAATTTGAGTTATGGGTACAATTCATAGTTATTCAGATTCAGAGGAATTCATTTTAGTGGTGGGAATTTTGTATTATTTAATTTAGGGAGGTATATGTTTTGTTTCTATACTTTTTAAAATATATCCACATGGAATTCCAGTCCACTGCAACAATGTTAGTGAATGAGTAGGATTTTACCTCCCTTAAAAAGGGATCCTGGGTGAATGGGAGATTGATAAAAAGATCATGGACCCCTTACAAATTGCACATGATTTCATTTTTTATTAGGATTCTATAGTTTGATGTTTAGAGGATGATTTTCACCGATTTTTCAAGTATGAACTCACATTGTTTACATTTTCTACAGACCCAGAGGTGAAGAAGAAGACAATATTTATTATGAAGATGTTTTCTAAATGAGGTAATCCTATAGTTCAAAACTAGTAGGGTGTGTTGAGGACTATATATTTAAGAAATGGGTAACAAAAATTTTGGTAGTAGGTGTTTTGAACAATGTGGAACTAACTGAGGTACTTAATTTTCCATCTTTCTGGGGAAGGGGGACTCTGAGTATCTATTGAGGGATTCCCATTTTTTGTATGTTTTTTGTGGGGACATGGTCACCACTAGGATTAATTTAGGAAAAATAACAATGGATAGTTTCATTTGGGTATTCAAACCCCCTTTTAAAATCTCAAATAGTTTCCTCTATTGTAGATTCTATAGTAGGGACTATTGGTGAGTTTACAAATATCAAAGAATGATAGTGTTGCAATGGGTAAGAATCATTATGGTCTTGTTCAATAGGGATCTTGTCTAGAGCGCTGTAATCAATGCTGATAGATGATAGGCAAGGTAACCATGCATGGTTGTCACAGCCCTTCCCCTAGGGCCCGGGTCGTGACAACCCCAAGCTCACCTTCAATAGGCTAGGGGCTGGAGACTAGCATCGGAAAGGCATATCCCTATAACGGGAAGGCATTGACTTTATACCTATACAAACACACAATCCAAGAACACAAGAGATAAAAAAATCATGATGTAAACTATTGTAGTATAAGTGTATTGAATTTAACGGGGTCCATAATACCAGCCAACTGAAATGTGTAAGAACAACTGAAAAGAGAAAACAGCTCCAGGAACATCCACCGAGGATCCTACCTGAAGGGTAAGTACAACTCACAATCACTAGTCCAACGTCATGTCAAGTCATATGGTCAACCTATGATCATCGTCCAGTACATGCTCCCTTAGCCTCGATCAATGTTTTCTATTGTATGCACAAGACACAACAAGGTTCTTGTGTAGACCGTGCAGGGGTGAGTATAAAAATACTCAGTAGGGACCTCGATACCCCCGAAGGTCACCCAAAGTTCCACAAAGGAATAAACACAAATAAAGACCTCAATCACAAAGCATGAAGCAGTAGTTAAATCTACTTTTCTATATGCACATACATATTCCAATGATATAAAAATATACATGCCTCATTCATGATGTAGCATAAGGATCCATCTATTAATCCATTTTCACAACTCATCCATTAAGGAAGAATACCACAAAGGTAAAACCACAATGGTAACATCACAATGGTAAAAATACAACAAAGGTAAGGAATTATCACCAACCAGGTATATCATAAGTGCATAAGTACACATGATTAGTCATAAATATAGATCGTCTCATTATTTTAAGAAGAACTGCTACTAAAACACATATGATCGATAGGTATTAACCCCCGCTGACCCACACGAGATCTGACCCACCCAGGATCGATAGGTTCTAACCCATGCTGACCAAAAAAGGATCGCTGAGCGGCGAACCAAATAGGATGGTTGAGCACTGACCCACACAAGATCAGATATGTGTTCACTCATATAGGATCTATACATGCTGAACCAAATAGGATAGATGTTCTTTTCTTCATCTTACACCCAGCCATAGGATTCCTCGCACCCGGTGCGCTCGAGGTCCGTAGAATCTGCCCCACGAGATATTGGTCATACATCAACCACCACTAAGCACCACAAAAGAGTTTCCCAAATGACCTCAATGTCATTAGGGTTACAACGTGAGAGACATCACGTCTATCTGATGACGGGTCTTTATGTTATAAGCATTTTAGTTCCAAAGACCCGGTTTAATTTAGAGTCGAACTAACCCAGTTGTAATCCAACATTCTCCAAAACTCTCTTGTATTATCTCAAATGGACAATCTCAATCCAATGATCCCAGTACCATAGATGTTTCATCAAACGGACTCACAGTTCACAAGTTATGGAACTTTTAGAGAAATTATGCCTGGTTGGATCAAGGTCTAGTCTGTCCCGGTCGGACTTATCTGGTATGGGCCGACCCAACCCCAATTGTGCCAACCCGACCTAGTTCTGGTCGACCTGAGCCGGTCTTGGTCTGACCCAGCTTGGATCGGCCCACAGGGGGGAGGGAGTATGACCCGCCGAGGCAGGACACCCCTAGGCTCGTGTGGTCCGTTGGAGTGGGGCCCATGCTATCAAACACAGGTTCGAGTCTACCGGTCTTCCCGAATGTCTGATGGGTCATGCACATATATCCTTAAATGGGTCTTGCACATATATCCTCAGATAGGAAATGTGGAAGACATCGTGCTCTCTCTCTAACTGTGGTGGTTGTCCCGACCAGTATTCCACCTTGAAAATCCTCCAAAGTATCAGAAAATTTCTGATAAATATCAGTGAGAGTTTTCCACCTTTGTGAAATCTATTAAAACCTCATCGAGGTGAGACCTGTATGAAGGAATGGGCACCCTCCTAAAACTCCAACAGCCTCCATATCTTATCAGCATGATACATATGTCTACTATTTGAAGTATCTATCTACTCCTGGATGATCTTCATCTTCTCAGTGGTAGCACGTACCATCTTTGGACCCATATGTGCTGACTCCCCTAGGTCTTCCATGCATAAAGGTGATCTTCAAGGTCAATAAAACAAGTCCTGAAACAATTCCATACTGATAGGGGAGTGATTGATGTTGTTTTACGCAAACTCCACCAAGGGAATGTGATCCTCCCAACAACATCCAAAAGCTATGACGCAAGCATGAAGAATGTCCATGAGTGTTTGTATGGTCATCTCCGTCTAAGTATCCGCTATGAATTAAAGGTGGTGCTCAAACGTAGCTGAGTCCCGAATGCCTCCTACAATCCCTTCCACAACCGGGATGTAAATTTTTTTGTCACGGTCCTAGAGGATCATCAATGGAATACCTTGAAGTCTCACAATATTTTTTATGTTGAGGCATCCCAATCCCTCTACTGATATCTTCTCTCATATGGGTATGAATTGGCCTGACCTGGTGATTCGTTCAACAATCACCCAAATAAAATCATTCCCCATAAATGTACATGGAATCCCTGTCACAATGTCAATAGAGATACCATCCCACTTCCACTCTGTCACCTCTAGTGGTTTCACTAAGCCTGTTGGAACTTAATGCTAATTCATCACAAGATGACATGTGAGGAATTGTGAAATACACTCTACCACTACTTTCACCATCCCTGGGCACCAGTTCTAACTCCGCAGTTCCTGCTTCATCATCAGCACACTAGGATGTACCGCTACAGGGGTCGTATAGAACTCCATCAACACCTCCTCCCATACCACCAAGGGTACCATGGTGCATACTCTAAAGAGGATTATGTGATCCCCACCATCATAGAATCCATCAGGTGATTCTCCTCAGGATATCGTGCCCCATCGAGATTCGCAGTCAATGTCTTAAAGATGTGCCTCCCAAACTTGGTGAAGAATTGGGGGAGTGATAGTCATAGACTAGAGTTAAGCTTCTCAATCTCTATCAACAAATACTATCAACAATGAGGATAGGTGATCTGTCAACTCACTCAGCAATTGTAAACCAAACCTCTTGCTGTGTGCATCTTCCACTACGTTCCCATTCCCAATAGTATAGAATATCTCAATGTCATATTCTTGGAGGAACCCTAGCCATCACCATAGTCTCAAATTTAGGACCTTCTTAGAGAAGATATACCTAAGAATCTTGTGATCAGAGTAGACTGTAAAACATTCTCCCCTCAAGTAGTGTTTCCACATCTTCAAGGAATATACTACTGCTACTAGATCCAAGTCATGGTAGTGTAGTTCTCCTTGTGTTTTCTCAGCTTCTGTGAACCACAACCGATCACTACTCTCTCCTACATCAGGACACATCAATGTCTGGTCCCGGATGCATCGTTCTAGACTACATAACCAACACCCTATTCTGGTAGCCTCAAGATGGTGGAACTCTTCAGTCTCTTCCTCAACTCATGAAAACACTATTGGAATCTATCCATCAATATAAAGGTATTTCCATTCTTCGTCAATGCTGAAAAGGGTGTCTCAAATCTAGAAAATTCCGGTACGATTCTCCGGTATTACCCTACCTCCCCATGGAAACTCTTCACCTCGGTCGCACTCTTGGCTTGCTACCAAGAAAGCACAACCTCTATCTCTGATGGATCTATTGCAACTCCAGCCTCAGAGACAACGTGTCCCAGAATGTGAAACTCTCGTATCCAGAACTAGCACTTCGAGAGATGACCATAATGCTAGTGCCCTCGGTGTGTATCAAGAACTATCTTCAGATGATAGGAATGCTCCTCCTCCGGCGTCTATTATATCAATATGTCTTCAATTAAGACCACCATGAAGCGATCTAGGTATGGCTGGAAGATCCTGTTCATGAGTTCCAAGAACAATGTTTGAGAATTGGTCATAACAAATGGAATAACCAATAACTCAATGTGGAAATACCGACATATGAAGGCTGTATTCTGCACATCCTCATCTCATACCATGAGAAGATGATAGCCTTCTATGAGGTCTATCTTCGGAAACCAATGATCTCCCTTCACCTAATCGAAAACTCATCAATACTCAGAAGTGGACAGTTGTTCTTCACGGTCACCTAGTTCAGGCGCGGATAGACCACACATAGTCTCAGTCTCCCATCTGTGTTCTTGAAGAACAAAATTGGGGCTTCCCATAGAGAAACAGTAAGCCTTTTGAACCCCTTACTCCTTAAGTCCTCTAACTATACTCATAACTCACGAAGCTCCACAAGAGCCATCTAATTTGCTGGCATAGATATCGGTGTCATACCGGGGTACATGTCTATATAAAAATCTACCTCTCGATCAGTGATATATGTCATCGGTAAAAGACACAACAAGGTGTGGGCGTATCCAATATACGGGTGAGTATAATGATACTCAGTAGGGACCCAGAGAACCCCAAATCTCTCCCCAAGATCCACAAAGAAATAACGAAATGCAAGACCTCAATTACAAAGCATGAAGCAGTAGTCAACTCTACTTACGTATATTCCCATACATATACCTATGTCATTAAAATGTACACACCTCATTCCAGAGGGAACATTAGAATCCAACTTTTAATCCATTTTTACAACTGATCCATTAAGGAAGAATACCACAAAGGTAACACCACGAAGGTAACACCATGAAAATAAATGTACCACAAAGTTGACACCACAAAGGTAAATAATCAACTCAATCCAGGTATAAATTCAGTATAGAAGTACAGATGATTGGTCGTTAGGATAGATCATATTATTTTTTTATGATGCACTGCTTATGGCCCACACAAGATCGATATGTACAAACCCCCACTAACCTACAAAGGATATGACCCACCCAGGATCGATAGGTACTAACCCCCACAGGATTATACCGAAAAAGGATATGTATTCACTAACCCACACAGGATCATGGAGTGATGACCCACATAGGGTCTGATAGGTTGTAACCCAAACAAGAAGGTTAGATACTAACCCACATATGATTGATCTTGTTTTTTTGCATTACAGCCATCCATAGGATTCCTCGCACCCGATGCGCTTTAGTTACATAGTATATTCCCCTAGATATATGGTTTTTACCTCAAAAACAACTAAGATACACAATGGAGTATCCCAAATGACTGAAATTTCGTAAGGGTTCCAATGCAATGGACAGTACGTCAATCGATCGCCCGGTCTGTGATTTATAAACGTTTTTGTTCTGAGGAATCAGATGGATTTTGAGTTGATATAACCTGGATGTACACCAAAATTTCCCAAAAATCTCTTCAAATATATCAAATGGACCTTCTCTCTCCAAGGATCCCAGTATCATATATGGTTTTTCAAACGGATGCCCAGTTCACAAGTTATGTCCCTTTTAGAGAAACTAGGCCTGGTGGGGTCTTGGTCCGGTCCGACCTGGTCTAACCCAGTCTGGGTCTACCCGACCTAGTTTGGGTCAACCAGACACTCTTCGGGTATGATTCAGCTCATCTCGGCCCACTGGGCCACATTCTAGCTCGGCTCGCAAGGGAGCGGCCCACTAGGCTCGTGTGGCCCAGCTCTTAGAGGCCCGACCTATGGTGCTCGTGTGGCCCGCCTCTGTGGGGCACGGCCCGGCCTGTTTTGGGGTGTGGACCTTTAGTCACATGTATCCCACTAGATAAGGGACCTCCCTAGTTGACATGGGGAGAGTTTAGATACCCAATCATGATGTACATGGACATTACATTGCTTTTGTTGAATACATAATACATATCAAAATCAGACACCAAAGGACCATAATAGTTTAGTGTCATTGGAAACTCGAAACATAATCATCTAATGATGGTGATAGATCTTAAACATCTCCCATAAAGATCTTCGCCTTTTTTACATACCAAAAACCATTCTTTATATCCTGGGAAAAAGAAAACATAAAAAGGGTGAGTTCAAATGCTCAGTAAGGGTAAACATGGAGAAAATAAAACAACACGTAAACATTTAACAAGAAAACATTAACATGACATAAATTTTATTAGTACATAAGGAATTAATCATAAAGGAACACCAATCATGATAAAATATCATGGGAATAAAACATGTAATTTTTCAGAAACCATTAATCACATGTTATGATTTCCATAGTAGCCAAGTCATTGCTACCAAGACCATTATAATAGACAAATTCCATTACTGAATCGAGTTTACATTCTGTTTTACCCCTGTATTATTGAACCAGATTCACTTTCCATTCCAGCCATGTCTATATCATGAGATATGAATCTTTACCCTATGCATGGTAGAGAGATATAGGTCCCACCCATCTCATATTAAAATCCTTATTTTGTGTTTAAAAAATCATAAATCATACATCATAGCATAACCCATGTAATAGAATGAGATTCATAAACTTCATGCCATCATAACATAATCCATATTAAAGAATGGATATCATTTAATCATAAGATAAATTGAACAATGTAAATAATAGAGACATTATAATTGAAACATAAACATACTAAATAATGTCATCTAAGATGGAAAATTGTTTTGATAAAAAACATGAAAATAATTATTGAGGAAAACATATTTTCTTCTTAAAAATCATTTTTTTCACATAATTACATGAAATTATAAAAGAAAAGTATTTTTTTTAAATAATCTTTAAACCTTTTATAGTAATATTCATTGAAATATGTAATTATCAACCCATAAAAATCAGTTCATTCTGTACAATTTAAATAAAACATTCTCATCGTACTCTTGCCGAAAATTTCAAAAAGTACCTCATATGGTGAACAAAATAATGATTCTTACATACAATGTAGTAAAAGAAAAAATGGGTAAAAAGGAATTTCATCATAAATGAAACCAGTTTTTCGAAAACATAGATATGGATGATAAATATAACACCGGTAAATACCTACAAATAAACAATCTCGGACAAAAATGATATTGGAAAGGTTTTCCCATGCCTTTTATGATTGGTGGAATCATACATGTCATAAAATAAAGAAAATTAAATGTATATTTAAATATCATATCCTTCATAATAATGATCATAAAACATTCATAGGAAGCATAAACACAATACAATTGAAATAGATGGTGATTATGTAATACGTCTCACAGAAATAAAAGTGAGACGAAATAATCCCTTACCTTAGGTCCAATTTCTTCTGTACGTGTCCAAGACTCCATTATATAGGGTTTAAAAATATTATTAACTTGTAACATAACCATAATAACATTTATGATATCATATATGATTCACTTATGTATTTATATTACTCGTTCTTTTTGTCAATTCCATGTTAATGCAGCGTTTTGGGTAAAATCGTTTCATTTATCATACGCGTTTGTACTTGATGTTCTTGATATTATTACTTATATCATGATTTACAATATTTCAGAATGTAGAAAATTATTTAGATACAATATATAATCATCATATAAATATATATGATAGATTGATAAATGTAATGAAATACACCGTACATGGAGATGGTAGGCCATACGTACGCATGAACGCCGTTTTCGTTTCCTTATTGAATTGAATTGAATTATGTAAATGAAATGAATATGTACATAAATAAAGTATCATTATTATTCTATAACATTCATGATGATTTATTATATATACTTTATAATCAATCTAGAATGGTTAACATGGAGAATGAATCTCATAGTGTTCGTGGTGACGGTAGTCCGTACGTATGCACGAGCGACAATATAATTCTTCTAATATTAAAATCATATATAATTGGATGGTATATCATATATAAATAATCATAATAATGTTATATATTTTATTTATATCATTTATAATGATTATTATACCCATAAAAATGATGAAATGTTTGAATATCAAACTACACCACGACTTCGAAACAGCAATCCATACGTACGCAGGTGTGGTGAGTATTTAATTCATAGGATGGATAAAATAACTAATATGGTTGTAAAATTTTTATAATAACATCAAAGTATATAGAAGATACTGTATTAATTATTTAATAATGAAAAAAAACAAAGAAGGAGGAAGTGAAAGAAGAAAGGTACTTGAAATAGGTGGTGAGATATTTACCTCTTCTTCAGGTTCTTCTTTTTGATTTGCTCAAAAGGGCTTCATAGGTTGGCTTTATAACTAAATTAAGGAAACTAGGATATAGGGAGGACAGTTTAGAGGGTATTTTGGTAGGTTATGGCCCACCCAAATGTCTTGGATGTAGTGAATGTTAGACAAGAGGGAGTTCCCTTTTATAAGCGAGGTGAGGGGAACCTTGGGAAAAACATAAAATATTATATTGTAATAAAGTAATATTCGGTTTATAATGGCTCCAAAGTTACTTATTTTGAGGCTAGGGTGGGGATGGGTCCAAATAATCTCAACCAATTTGTTTTAGACAAGTTTAGTTTACCATTTGAGCATTATCATTTATATTTAACTCTAAGTTAAATAATTTATCTTTTACCATGTCCTCTTGTATTATTACAATACATGGTTTATCAAATTACTATAAACTACCAATTGAACCTCAATTTGTCCATTATTGTCATATATATTTCTCTATAAGTCTTTTTTCCGAACCATATATTTTTAGGACCATTATATCAATTAATAATATAATATTAAGTTTAAAAACTATTTTATGTCAATTTTGACACTATTTGGTATTTTGTTTTTTCTAAATTCATAACTACATTATTAATTCGAAAAAAATTCTTATAACCAACCCTAATATATTATATTAACCTAAAAATTATTTTAATTCAAAAAAAGTCTCATATTACATTTATTTGGCTATTTAAAATATCAATTATGTAAATATTTCATCAATAAGGTAATTATTGCATCATCATTGTGTCATAAATAAATTAAATTATTTAATGTATGAAAATCATAAATAAAATAAAATTATGTATAAAATATTTTAATATTTCTAATGAATATTTATAGTCAAATTTATCTTATGTATAACCCTGTATTAAAAATGATTTACTTATTAAACATTGATTATAACTTTTTTAACTCTTCTTTGAATTAAATAATAATAAATGTCCTCATCTAATCCTAGTGGACCTAAAGGGTCATATTTCATTTTTATGGTTGTTTTTGGTCGAATTAAATTTATCCAATAGAATTATTACATGTTTTAGGGTAATAATAATATAATTTTTACCCTTAATTAACCTATTTACTTTTATCCGTGATAAATAAAAGCTAAAAGTAACTATTCGCCACAAATTATTGTCATCTCATTGAACCACATTTTACCTACTGATATCAACTGTGTCTCTCGGATTTTTTATATTCAACTCAAAAATGTGGTAAAATTATGTTTTATGTAAATTTTAAAATGCTCCAAAGAGATGGGTAAAAGAGGGTAAAAACTTCAATAAAATTTTTATATATCTAAAATTATTATAAAATGACTCCATAGAATTACAATGAACATATATAGATATTATTTATCTATATTAACCTAAAATAAATTTAAATAAAATAAATAATTATATAAATAATACTTTGGTTTTAAACTATAACTTAATGTTTTTTACTATTCATCAAAAATCAATGTTTTCAGAAAAATACCAAAACATCACCCTATCAAATTTCGATATTCTGAATCCAAAAATTAAGTACATTTTCAAAGATAAAATTAATAAAATTTAAAAAAATTTGTATTACTATTCATAATGGCTAGTTCATAATAATATTATAATAATATCTCATTTTGTGAAACTCGGTATTGCATATAACACACGCTATCGAGGAAGGTTGCTCCGGCATGAAACACAAACCTAGAATAGTGTTTGCGTATTCTTCATGCTAATACGGTGTTGTGTATAGTGCAAGTTAATATTGATGTGGTGAACAACACAAGACATAAATGAAATTAAAAAATATATTTCTCATTAAATCTCGGGGTGTTATATTCTACCCCCCTTAAAATAAATTTCACCATCGAAATTATTCGGGGTTATAAATTGTTTACTACATGAATGTTTCATTCATAGAACCCCACACCATAAAAAGGATCAGTAAAACTTAATTTTAATAACTAATATATGAAATGTAAAAGTTAACCAAATTAACTCATCACTGGGATTCCACATAGAACAATATAGGTGAGAGTATGGATATGGAAGAGAAATTTATCCATCAAGTTCTGATGAAGAGTGGTAGACAAAATGGTATGAAAAAAGCAACAATCACAAATCCATAAATTGTTTATGATCTAAGTACCATCTAGGACAACATTTTTTGTTTTCACGATCAATACCCTAATGGTGAAAAAATTGGAATTAGAAGAAATACATTCTTGATTTTGGTATAATCTCACCGTTGTTCATTCCATGAACAATTTACACATCATATCACAAAGAAACTAAGTTTAATTTTTCATTCATGAAGTGCTAGCAGATCATGTGATAGAATGATGGGTCATTCCATCTATCTCAATCAAAAGGTTAGAAAAAATTTATTAAAAATACAAAAGTCCATATATGTTGAGATTAATCGTATATGGTTGCTAAAATGGAATTATACTTCATATATCATACCTCTCAATAAAATTAAACTAGTTTCTACGAACCAAGGACATCATGTAGGCTAGTGGTAGGAGATAAAGGTCTATTGCACTTTGGTTGTCGGTTCGATTCCTACATCCTTGTCTGATGTGAAGGGTTTTCGCCCATCCTACGAGTTTGACTTTTTCAAAAAATATACTATTATAACATTTCAGAAATAATATCAAAACAACTAGCCTTACAAAATATTATCTTCTGTCCAACATTATGCATTCCAATCTATAGGCTTATCCAAAATTCTTATGTCTAATCTCATAGAATAAAGTAAATCATTACTAGAAAGGTCATCTACCAATCATGTGAATACCATTATTTATCCCCCATATATCATAAGATATATATTGTTGTTGGTCACATTACAAACATGTGGATACCTTAATCATGTATTCTTTTGAAAAATGAATACCCATTGAACCTTAGTTAAAACATGAATGCTGTCAAAAGTTAACTCTTTCCACATAACAAAATTACAAAAATTCTATATACTCAAACCATGATTCACTTTGTGCATATACCATTCATGAGCTCAATAATATTATTAAACAATTTATTATCTCCTTATCCATTCATTATGCGCATATCATCTACCTTCCAAAAATATCTGAATAACCATTCATGGTTACTGGTACCATTCATCATATACTTTAAAATACTCAAGGAAAGACAACAGTGTAACAATCCATAGATTTTTCATTTTTCCATAGTACTATATATTATTCTTGATAAACATGGAATCATTCCACTACCTTCTTAAACCACTAACTAAGCTTCATCATTTTATTCCTTAACACTTCTTTTATTTCACATATCCTTTTCAGTCTCTTCATCATCATCCACCTAAATACTACCCATACAAACATGTTGATTCTCTTAATGAGATTTTCCCTTAGGGGATTGGTTTTCATAATGCATGTACATTCCACATTTAAAACATTTAACCATTGTTTATGTATTATTAATAAGTTTATCCTTGTCCATTGTGTTAACTGAACCATTTCATTTGAAATTTCTGTATTTCTGTCCTTTTCCACACACAAAACACCTTCCATTTCCTTTAAAACGTTCTCCTTGATTCCTCTTCCCACATGATTTACATGAGGGAAATTGAACTTTCTATCCTCTATGATCATCATGAAACTCCATATTTCCATTATTAGATGAGTCATGAAACTTAACACAGTTGAGATTATTGATCATATTATTAGATCTCTGATTAGTCAGAATAATGATTTTTCCCCTTCCCAATCCTGTTTAATTTGGTTTCTCATGAATAATATCATTCCATTGTCCATCATATCCTCTATTATCATGAATATTCCTATTTCCAGCCATTTTTCTAAAACCCAAAAAGAATAGTTTGAGTGAAAAAAATCATTCTAGGAAATCAGTATAATATAGAGGCAGTACCTTCATTATCTACGTTCTTATGTTTAATTCTAGAATCATTACATAAATTCTAGAATTATAACCTATACTTATACTTCACCTTAGGTACATCCCTATACATACCTTAGAAATATCTATTGGGATCACACTAATGTTTTTGCATCCTAGTTTACAATGGATAACAAAACCTTTCTTTTGATATCAACTATAGAGACCCAAGATTGTCGTACATGGAAATTACATTAATTTTGTAGAATACTTAATACATATCAAAAACAGACACCAAAGGACCATAATTGTTTAGTGTCTTTCGAAACTCAGAACATAATTTTCTAATCATGGTGAAAGATATTCATCATCTCACATAAAGATCATACCCATTTTTCATATCTAAAACCTTTCATTATATCCTTGGGATAAGAAAACCTAAAAAGGGTGACCTAAAATGATCATTAAGAGTAAACATGGAGAACATAAAACAACCCATAGACATTTGAACATAAAAACATGAAAATGACATAAATCTTAGTAGTACATAAGGCATAAATCATAATAGAACATCAATAATGATAAAATATCATTGGAATAAAACATGTAATTTGTGTCAAACCATTAAGCACATGTTATGATTTCTATAGTATCCAAGACGTTGCTTCCAAGACCATCATAGTGGACAAAGTCCATTGCTGAATCATGTTTACTTGTCGTTCTAACCCTGTATTAATAAACTAGATTCACATTCTATTCTAGAAATGTCTATCTCATGAGATATAAATATTTAATCAATGCATTGGAGGGAGATATAGGTCCCACCCATCTCATAATGAAAACATTCTTTTGTGTTTAAAAAATCAAAAATCATATATCATAGCATAACCCATGTAATAGAATCAGATTCATAAACATCATGCCATTATAACATAATCCAAAAAAAATAATGGATATAATTTCATCATAAAAAATTAAATCCATGTAAATAATAGAGACATTATACATGAAACATAAACATACCAAATAATTTTATCGTATATGGAAAATAGTTTTGAAAAAACTCATGAAAACAATTCTTGATGAAAACAAATTTTCTTCCTAAAAATCATTTTATTTCACAAATTTATAATAAATTTTAAAAGAAAAGGATTTTCTTTTTGAAAATATTCATGAAATATTTTATAGGATGATTCATGAATTTATGGCATTATGAAACAATAAAAATCCATTCATGACGTATAAGAAAAAAAACATTCTCATTGTACTTTTGTCAGAAATTTCAAAACGTACCTCGTATGGTAAACGAAATAACGATTTCTTAAACACCATGTAGTAAAATTAAAAAATGTGAAAAAAGGACTTTGAACATAAATGAAACCATTTTTTATAAAACATTGACATCGATGATAAATATAACCCCAGTAAATACATAGGAATAAACAATCTTGGAGAAAAACGAGATTTGAAATGTTATCCCTTACCTTTTATGATTGGTATAATCATACCTGTCATAAAATAATGAAAATTACATAAATATTTTAATATAAAATCCTAGATAATAAAAATAAAAAAAAAATTAATAGGAATCATAAACACAATACAATGTAAATAGATGGTGATTAAGGAAAACGTCTCGCAGAAATAAAAGTGAGACAAAATAATCCCATACCTTAGGTACAATTTCTTCTATACGTGTCTAAAACTCCAGTATAGTGGGTTTAAAAATATTATTAATTTGTAATAAAACCATAATAATATTTATGATATCATATATAATTCACTTGTGACTTTATATTACCACTTCTTTTGTCAATTCCATGTTAAAGCAACATTTTGGGTAAAATCGTTTCATTTAACGTATATGTTTGGAATTGTTGTTCTTTATATTATTACTTATATACTTATTTAATTAATTCTATAATTTGAAACATTATTTAGATATAATATATATTCAGAATATAAATATATATGATAGATTGATAAATGGAATGAAATACAATGTAATGGAGACAGTAGGTCGTATGTACACATGAACACTGTTTTCATTTCCTTATTGAATTGTATGGAATTATGTAAATGAAATGCATATGTACATAAATCCAGTATCATTATTATGTCATTTCATTCATTATTATTTATTATATATAATTTATCATCACTCTTGTATGGTTAACATGGAGAATGAATCTCATCGCGTTCGTGGAAACGGTAGTCCGTACGTACGCACGTGCGACAATATCATTCTTCTGATATTAAAATCATATATAATAGGAAGGTATATAATATATACTGAATCTTCATAATGATATATTTATTATTTATTTAATTTATACTTATTATTATATCCATCCAAATGATGAAATGTTTGAATAACAAACTGCACCACGACGTGGAGTCGGTAAGTCGTACGTATGCACATGTGGTGACTTTTTCATTTATAGGATGGATAAAATAACTAATATGGTTTTACCATTTTTATAATATCATCAAAATATAAATAATATACTAGAGTAATTATTTTATAATGAAAACAACAAAAAAGTAGGAATTGGAAGAAGAAAGGTACTTGAAATAGGTGGTGAGATATATACCTCTTCTTTGGGTTCTTCCTTTTGATTTGCTCAAAAGGGCTCCTTAGGATGGCTTTCTGACTAAAAGAAGTCCTCTAGGATGAAGGGATGATAGTTGAGAGGGTATTTGTTAGGGTTTGGCCGAGCCAAGTGTCTTGGGAGGAGTGAATGTGAGAGAAGAGGGGGTTCCCTTTTATAAGATAGGTGAGGGGGACCTTAGGAAAAACAAAAAATATTATATTATAATAAAGTCATATTGGGGTTATAATGGATCCAATGTGACTTATTTTGAGGCTAGGCTAGGTATGGGTCGAAATCCTATCAACCAATAGGTTTTAGACAAGTTTATATTAACATTTTAACTTTATAATTTAGATTTAACTCTAAGATATGTAATTTATCTTTTACCAAGTCTTCATTATTCTTACATTAAATCGTTATTAAACATACTATAAACTGCCAATCAGATTCCAATTGGTTCGACAATGTCATATATATTACTATATATGTCATTTGACTGATCCCTAGATTTTTAGGACCATTTTATCAATTAATAATATAATATTTGTCTCAAAAACTATTTTATCTCAATTTTGACACTATTTGGTATTTTGTTTATGATAAATTGATAACAGCATAATAATTTCAAAAAAAATTCATCTAACCAACCCTAATATACTATATTAACATATACAGTTTGTTTAATTCATAAAAATTCTCAAATTAAATTTTTTTATTTATAATATCAATTATGTTAATATTTCAGTAATAAGGAAATTTTGGCATGATCATTGTGTCATAAATAAATTAAATTATTTATTGTCTAAAAATGAAAAATAAAATACTATTATGTATGAAATATTTTTGAGATTCTAAATGAATATTTATAGTTGAATGTATCTTATGTATAACCCCATATTAAAAATGTTTTAGTTGTTAAACTTTGATTTTATCCCTTGTATCTTTTCGTTAATTAAATAATAATAAATGCTCTAATCGAATCCAAATGGACCTAAAGGGTCGCATTTTATTTCTGAGGTTGTTTTTGGCCGATTTACACTTATAAAATAGAATTAGAACATGTTTTAGGGTATTAATAATATCATTTTTACCTTTAATTACCCTATTTACTTTTAACGGTGGTAAATAAAAGTTAAAAGTTACAATTAACCAAAAATTATATTCAATGCATTAAACCAAATTTTACCTACTGATATCAACCACATCTCTTTTATTTTTGAAATTAAACTCAAATAAGTGCTAAAATTATGTTATATGTAAATTTGCAATTGCTCCTATGTGGTGGGTAAAAGATGGTAAAAAGTTCAGTAAAATTCAATATATCTAAAATTATTATAAAATGACTCAAATGAATTACATTGAACTTATATAGGTATTATGTATCAATTTTGTCCTAAAATAAATTTAAATAAAATAAATAATTATTTAAATAAATATTAGGTTTTAAACTACAACTCAATGTTTTCACTATTCATCAAAAATTGAAAGTTTTCATAAAAATACCAAAAAGTTAACCTTAAGATAATTTTGATATTCCGAATCAAAAAATGAAGTCCATTTTGAAAGATAAAATTTATAATATTTCAAAAATTGGTTATTACTATTCATAATAGCTTGTTCAATATAAAATTATAATAATATCTCATTTAGTGAAATTCGGTATTACGTATAGCACACGCTGTCGAGGAAGGTTGCTCTGGCATGCAATATAAGCCTAGAATAGTGTTTTTGTATACTGCAAGCTAATACGGTGTTGCGTATAGTGCATGTCAATCTAGGTGTATCGTAAAACACAAGACATCAATGAAATTAAATAAAATATTTCTCATAAAATCTCGGGGGGTTACAGGGATCCCCCTGTCTTCCGAAAGCCTGAGCGCCAGTTCGGTTTCCTCCACAACGGTGGTGCCACATTGTGTATCCTCATCTACCGTGGGACCCACATGGAGTGGGCCCTATTTCTATGGCGTCGAAGCCAAGACTACTCTGGAAGTGTGTTGTTTCACGCCGCTACTAACTCTTATGGCCGACAGATGCCAGCCGCTTCTTGGGTGCACTATGGCTCAAAAGCTGTGGCCCCCATCTTCGGTAGTGCACGTTGTTTCACCACCCTCCCTTCAGTGGACGGCTGGTGTCGGCCATTGCTGGCCTCCGCAGATAATGATTCATGGACCGCTTCTTTGGTGGCGCGAGATGGCACGCTTCTACCACCACAGTCGCCCGGTGTCACGCACCGCCATAGCCTACTAGTGCTGGTCAACGTCGACCTTCCACGGGTCACTGGGTGCACTCTAGTGACCCGTTTTTCCATCCGATGTCGTCTACAAGCTCCCTGGGACTCCCTCTTCACCACATGATATATCGTTCTTGATTCCATTCAACACTAATATTTTTCTTCGAAGAATTCATACACTAAAAATAGTACAGGAGGGTGTGGGCCTTGTTCATTTGGCCCACTCCCTCCGTGTTAGCTTGATAACAAGAGGGAATCAGGAAAACATTCATAAAATAATGAAAACTATAACACCCTAGGTAAAGAAAGAATATGAAAATTTTATAATTATCCCTATTTTTCAATAAAATGTTAATATTAATTTAATTGCAATGCTATGCTCGATGGCTTACCCAATACGTAACAACAAGTTCATTTGAAATATTACGTTGCACTCCAATAATAAAATAATATTATGTTAACACCTAGCTGTTGTAATGAAGGGAAGTAACTACAAAATGATTATATATGTTTGTCAAATATTTTTACTTTTTACGATAAATGTTAGAGGATTAAAAATGCGAATGAATCCAATTTTAAGCGTAAACATTCTAATATTCGTTAAAAGGTCGATGAACCGACTTTTGATGGAGAACCTCTTTTAAATCCACTTTTTGACAATTTTATATGTTATATTTGACAAAATATAATTCTTCTTTTGGATCGGGACATCAAAATTTAATTTGTGTAAATTTTTGGTATTTTTCTGATAAAGATCATTTTTTAATGTATAGTGAAAAATGATGTATTTTATTTCAAAACCTCTTTTTAATATAATTTATTTATATATTAGATTATCTTTTGAATTGGTTTTAAAGTGAAATTAGAATATATTTTTACCATTTAATCCTGTAGTGGTCATTGGAATTAATTTCATCTTGAAATTGGACTTAAACTAGTGGTAATCTTTTGATACTTATTGTTTCATAAAAACACGCTATTTTCCCTAACCTCGGGAATTAATTATTAAATTAATTAATGTAACTTATATGTTATGTATTTTGTAAAATATACTTCATTTTTGAATTCGGAATATCAAATATATCTTAGGGTGAGGTTTTGGTATTTTTCTGAAAAACTTCAATTTTTGATGAATAGTGAAACCACTAAGTGGCACTTATAAAAACTGATTTTCCGTTTAAATGAAATTTTATCATCTCTGTGTTTTGAATTTCAAAAACCTGACATACGTGGTTGTCATTAATAATTCAATGTGGTTCAATGGAATTAAAATAATTTTTTTGGAGAATAGTAACTTTTACGTTTTTAATCGTGATTAGAGGTAATTAGTGTAGTTTAAGGTAAAAATAATGTTTTAATAATATAAAATGACTTTGACACATGTCCGACCCTTATTGGATGTGTCATGGCCGACCAAGACAATTCATGTGTCAAATTGGGGACCTCATGTAGCCACTTTGAAGGAAAATGACATTAATATCTTTTTATTTAATGTAAAAGTAAAAATGACACAAACATGAGTTGTTTTACTAAAACAATTTTTAAATGGTGTAATAGAAGTAAGATATTTGACTGTAAATAGTCATTGGAAAGATATAAAGATTGACTACATCATTGTTTTTGTTTTATAATTTTTAGACATTAACTAAATTAAATTATTCATGACACCATGATGATGCAGCGATTACCTCATTATTTAACGATTTAAATAAAATGAAAAGATACTGTAAAATCTAAGACCTACACATGTCAAAAACCTATTGGATGGGAGGATTTATAACCCTTATAACCTTATCCTCAAAACACATCAAGGTGGTTCTTTTAAAATCCGAAACTCATTCTAAAATAAAGTAACATTTCTTTACATTCCAAGAGTGCCCCTCCTCTCCTCTTATAAAAGGCCCCCACCTCTACCACATACCCACACTTCTCAAGCCTTTGAATCGGCCAAACCCTGCCCATTTCATCTCTCCACATCCCTATGATCATCATTTAATCCTCACTTTGGGAATAATAATTTCCAAGGAAGTCGTTGAGCTCAAATCAAAAAGTGTTTCCCTATTTTAAGGTAATGTCTTCACTTGTGTTCTTGTGTTTTATTTTGCTTCTCCATCCCCATAAAATCTTTTTATTCATTTATTTTGAAACAACTACAGTATTTTCAATATACTAGGATGTTTTTATATGAAGCATTAGAGATACACCTACACACACCTACATCAAATGGTTAATGCACATACTGTTTCTGTGGATGGGGAATTTCTTCCTCACGAAACGATGATTGTTCAACACTCATATAACACCTTCAAAGGTGGATATTACGATGTCACTATATTTATATATGATATATAATATGTATATGTTTTACTCAAGCTTCTGTATTTTTCTTTTGTGTCATACCATTATGGTTTCCATTGTGGGTAAACACGATAATTTCATTTTAGGAAGTGCGGACTACTGCCCCCTCAAAGTGATTTGATTCGTTAATGCCATATGTGGGATGTATAAAGGATGGATTTGAAGTTATTATATATGATTTATGTTACATATAAATGATGAATATAATTCTGTAATTAAAATATACGTACCTATCATTTGCTTTTAATTCCATTAATATGACATAGAAATGAAAGTAGCGTTCATGCGTACGTACAGCTTACCGTCTCCATGAACGGTGCATTTCATTTCTTACCTCTAAATGATTATGTAATATTATAAATACATGTATATTCTGGATATATATGATATATATGATATCCAAATCCTGAATATCATTCTGGAGATAATGACCCTTTTGACCACACGAACAACATGTAATTGTAAGAAGTCCACTTTCGACTTAAGAACCAAATATCGACAAAACAAACATTATTAACTTGAATGATTACATAATGATTATAACATGGAAATAAATGATATAAAGGAATAATGAACTTGGAAAAGGTTCTTAAGCAAGTGGAAATTAACTCAAGTTTATTATTCAGGATGTTAAAGAACGATCGAGTCAAGTCGGACCCGAGGTAAGGGATCCTACTCCTCTCTTTCTTTTTAAGTACACTCTTTTATGACATTCATTTTAAGCTTATATTTTTTATTATTGGGATGTTATTTTATATTACTCCTACTGTAATTTTTATGTTCATATGATGAGAGACCCTATTTTCTCTCATCAATCCATTTTGTATGTTTTGAGTGGCGCCATCAGGCTGCCGAATTTTCATAAGGGATCCTACTACTCTCTCTTTTTAAGTACACTCTTTTATGTCATTACTTTTAAACTAATATTTCATATTATTGGGATGTTCTTTTATATTACTCATACTGTATGTTTTATGTTCATATGATGAGAGACCCTATTTTCTATCATCAAACCATTTTGGATGTATTGAGTGGCACCATCAGGCTGCAGAATTTTCGTAAGGGATCCAACCTCTCTCTTTCTTTTTAAGTACTCTCTTTTATGTCATTTCATTTAAGATCATATTTCTTATTTTTGGGGATGTTATTTTATATTCCTCATTCTGTACTTCTTATTTTCATACTATAAGAGACCATATTTGATCTCATAAATCCATTTTTGGATGTTTTAAGTGGCGTCGTTAGGCTGTCGAGTTTTCGTAAGGGATTTTTCATCTAACTTTTATTCCTGTGACATTTATGCTACCTTTGAAACTATTTACATCGATTGGTGTATATACTTCCCGTTATTATACATTGTGTGTAGTATAATTTTATTTATGGGTATTTTCATCTTCATTGTATGACCCTTCTTCCATGGGGTGTACTTTTCGAAAGTTACCCAACTCGGTAAGGGGTCCTTTCACCCTCCTCATTAAAAAAGACTTATTTTGTTATGTCTTTTAATTCACACACTATTATGTTGGGATATGTTATTATATAACTTTATTTATGTAAATTTTATTTCCAAGTGATGAGATAACATTTATCTCTCTCATCAACCCTTTTTGTAAAATTTTATGTGACGTCGTTAGTCTGTCGAATTTTACCAAGGGAACTTCATAACCCAATTTTGATTTCTTTGGGTTCAACATGTAGTAATTGAATATGTAATCCTTTGAATCAGTGTGAATGACCTTAGATTGTTTTACACATAATATCCACTTATATTGGGTGTATTTATATTTGTCACACATAATTATGAAATTGATTTATCCTTAATTTAAGGATACCTTCTTTATAATGGATTTCATCTCATCTTACATTTATATTGAGACTTAATTGTTGTTATGAACCAATTAACTCTTATATGGTGTGTATAATGTCCTTTTACATATTATATCTTAAATCCCTTTATTCTCATGATATTATTAAGTTTGGATTAAATTTTATTCTGCAATTATTTGTATTCAAGTGTCTCTCATTTTGTTAAAAACTCTTTAACAAAATATCGTTTTAAATGTTTTAAAGATTTATTATTCGAAATCTCTATATTTAATGTCCATGTTTTAAAAATGGTTTTCAGTATTTAGTTATATGGAAATTAATGTTTTAAAATTATAATTCCAATAAAAGCTTCATAGTGGTATGGGACACTTTGATTCAAAAATCTCTTTTAAATGATTTTTGAAAATTGATTGATTAATTCAATATCATGGAATTACTTATGTTTATTTCAAATGAAATGTTGTTATTGAAATGATTATATTTTCAATATTTTATATGTAATGATGGTACTTAGACATTTTACGGGTGGTTACGTGATAAACCATATGACGGGTGGTGCCGTGAATACCAGGACGGGTGGTTACGTTATAACCTCCAATGCATTGGGTATGGAAGTCGGCCGTATGGCTATTCCATTAAGTATGTGTGGAAGTCGATCATATGGTTATTCAATTTAAGTTTGTTTATGTCCCATGTAACCTTTATATTTTTTTTGTTCTTTATATTGGTTTTATGGTAATATTTTTGTTACAAAAGGGTATGTAATGATATTTTATTCAGTGAATAGTTTTTACTACATCCTAAAGGTGAAAGGTATTACTTCGATAAAGTATACATGGTTTAATTTTTTTCTTTGAAAAAATAATAGTTTTCATTCTTTGTGTATCCCTTGGTGAGCTTTTTATGCTCATCCCATGTTTTTTTTTGAAATCTTTTTCAGAGGAAATAAAGTTGAATAGGGCCAAGGATGGGATCATGGAAATGGAAGGCTATCTAAAACATGGAACTAGACATGTTTCTTTTTAAGAGTTTTTATTTTATGGAAACTTAGTAGAAGTGTCTACTTTGTAATATTTGGAGATGTAATAGTTAAGATATAATTCTCTAAAACTCTAAACATGAAAAGATCCCCAATGTGAATTATTCATTTAATTAAATATTAAGTATGGTTTAAGGCTCGGGCCTTATAGTTGGTATCAAAGGTCGGTTTAGATAACTTTAGTGGTTAGGGTAATCTCTAAGCATAAGTGACATTACCATAATTGTTAGGATTTCAGAAAGATTCCTAGTTTTAGATAAAGTGAATGAGTAAGTATATATTAGTGTTTATCTTCCTCATTAGTACATGATGGTTTTGTTGATATACTCACACTGAACCTTTTGGTTTTATTAAATTGCTGGATCTAGCAGGCACCAAAGTAACAATGGATGTGAAGGAAACTATGACAGTTTTCTGAGTGAGCAACTGAATGATATGGGAGCTGCAATGAGAACTCTTGTGTTTATCCTCAACCAACTATCTGGAGTCATTATTGACCACCTAAACATTGGTGATTTCAATAAGGCATCATATATGTGGAAAACAAATCCTTATGGAACTACAGGTTATAATCATAAAGGTATGTTTGATAAAAAAAACCTATGTGTCTTAGATGTGGAATGAAACACAATGGAAATTTTTTCAAAGGGACAGAAATATGCTATAGATGTGGAAATGGAGGTCATAAATCAAGAACCTACCATGGAAAAAGGAAGCATCCAGTTGACTCTAGGAAAAGGAAAGAAGTTCTTTCTGAGGGATCAATTGAATGTTTTAAATTTGGTGTGCATGGTCATTATGAAAACACATGTCCTATGAAGATTTTTTAGTAATGGGATCACCAAGAACGTACAAATATTCATTTCCCAATACCAAATTCCATTCCGATTGAGGATGAAGAAACTGACAATGACCAGTCAAAGGTATGGGTTATTTCATAACATTTTTTTCCTATTTTGGAATCTTAGGATATGATTCATGATTTTGTTTGTAGGAAAGAAGTATTTCAGAATAAGTTGGAAAGGAATGGTTAATGGATCATAAAGAATATTGAATGAGTAATAAGTCACCATATAAGGGCATCAAGAGTTATGGTGTAATTCTTAAGAGTATTAAGTCTCTTTTGATGATGGGGTTATATTAGAAAACATTTTATAGTATGTGTAACCCTGATGTTTGATATATGAAAATTTTATTCAAGGAATATTTATCTGTTCTTTTGTGGACATAGTTATAAAGAACCATTTGGGTTTATATGATCCTTACTTTTGAGGTAATTATGGGTTACTATATGTTATGATGGAAAGTGAAAGGCATGAGATAAAATTGAGGTTAAATTATGTTATGGTTATTTTTGATGATTTTATCTCTTTTTGTGGAATGATTTGAGAATTATATCGTTTGGAAAAAGGAAAACACACACACCGTGTGACAACCCATCGCGTCAGACAAAGCTGTGAGAATAGAACCCACAAACAAAGTGAGACTGGTATTTATCACCTACCACTAGACTACGTGATGTCCCTGGTTAGTTTGACTACTTCTTTTTTATTTAGATGATTTTATGAATTAAGAGTAAGTTTATTTTTGGTTATCTATGGAAATTATTAACCTATCATGGAGGATATGTGATTAGGTTAATTAATTTTCAATACGAGACATTAAGAGAAACTGATGTTGTTTGGAGATAAATGATACGTTTTAACATGGAAGACTATGTGATTAAATACTTCAAATATTTGGGTTTCAATCATAGTTTGTTTTACTTATGGTCTTCGTTGAACTTTGGGTTTTGTTGAAAAAATTTTGCAGATTAAGAATAGATTTACTTTTTATAAAGGGTTATCCTTTTCTGGATTATCGGATCTGGTACTAACCTTTTTTATTTTCGATTTGGTTAAAGTCTAAAGACATGGGAAGTACATAGTTCCCTTTTGTGGATTAGGTGATTCTCTAGAAGTTCATTATAGTACTCTTAATTTGAAGAAGTCTTCCTAAATACTTGTCTTTTGGAGAAAATATGAGTTTGTGTAAGAGATGTAATAAAAGTTGAAAGTCAACATGATAAGTAATTATATTTCATTATGAATAAATTCCTCAATAAAAAGTAACCTAAAACAAAAATGTTGTTTATTAACTTTTCCTACTGGGGAATCGAATACCGTTTAACCGATCACAAGTTTGTGATTTTCTTGTGGCTAACTGTCTCCTAAACATGTTTTCTATCACTCTCCATCAGAACATGACCCTATGATTTCTCCTCCATGTTCATGTTTTTATAAATGGAATCATAGTGTGGGTTAACTTAGGTGACCTCTGTACGTCTCTTTCTTTCCTTTAAAGTGATTGTTTTACCAACTCTTGTTCTGATGTGGGACTTTCAATGATGTTTTTTAGCCCAATTTCAAAATTGTGAGGACGTAATTCCCAAAAGGGGGAAGGATGTAACACCCTAGGTAAATAAATAATATGAAATTTTTATAATTATCCCTATTTGTGAATAAAATGTTAATATTAATTTAAAGGGAACGCTATGCTCGATGGCTTACCCAATACGCAACAACAAGTTCCGTTGAAATCTTACGTTGCACTCCAATAATAAAATAATTTTATGTTAACACCTAGCTATTTAAATGATGGGAACTAACTACAAAATGATTATATATGTTTGTCAAATATTTTTACTTTTTACGTTAAATGTTAGATGATTAAAAATGCGAATGAATCCAATTTTAAGCGTAAACATTCTAATATTCTTTAAATGGTCGATTAACCTCCTTTTGATGGAGAACCTCTTTTAAATCCGCTTTTGACAATTTTATGTGTTTTATATGACATAATAAAATTATTATTTAGGATCGGGACATCAAAATTTACTTTGTGTAATTTTTTGGTATTTTTCTGATAAAGATCATTTTTTAATGAATAGTGAAAAATGTTGTATTTTAATTCAAAACATATTTTTAGTCTAATTATTTATATGATTAGATAATATTATGAATTAGTTTTAAAGTGAAATTAGAATATATTTTTACCATTTAATCCAATATTGGTCTTTGGAATTAATTTCATCTTGAAATTGGACTTAAACTAGTGCTAATCTTTTGATACATAATGTTTCATAAAAACACGCTATTTGCTCTAACAGTGGGAATTAATTATTAAATTAATTAATGTACCTTATATGTTTTGAATTTTGTAAAATAGACTTCATTTTTGAATTCAGAATATCAAATATAGCGAAGGGTAATGTTTTGGTATTTTTCTGAAAAACTTCAATTTTGATGAATAGTGAAACCACTAAGTGGTACTGATAAAAACTGAATTTCCGTTTAAATTAAATTTTACCACCTCTGTGTTTTGAATTTCAAATTTCCGAAATACATGGTTGTCATTATGAAGTAAAATTTGGTTCAATGGAATTAAAATATTTTTTTGATGAATAGTAACATTTAAGTTTTTAATCGCGATTAGAGGTAATTATGGTATTTTAAGGTAAAAATAATGTTTTAATAATATAAAATGACCTTGCCACATGTCCTACCATTACTGGATGTGTCATGGCCGACCACGAAAATCCATGGGTCATCTTGGGGACCCCATTCAGCCACTTTGGAAGGAAAATGACATTAATATCTTTTTATTTAATGTAAAAGTAAAAATGACACAAACATGAGTTGGTTTATGAAACTAATTTTTAAATGGGGTTATACATGTCGGATATTTGAATATAAATAGTCATTGGAAATCTACAATGATTTTCTACATCATAGTAATTTTTATATAATTTTTATACATTAAATAAATTAAATTATATATGACACTATGATGATGCAATGATTACCTCATTATTTAACGATTTAAATAAAATGAAAAGATAATGTAAAATCTAAGACCTACAAATGTATAAAACCTGTTTTATGGGAGTATTTAGAACCCTTATCACCTTATCCTCGAAATACATCACTGTGGGACTTTTAAAATCCGAAACTAATTCTAAAATAAAGAAACATTTCCTTACATTCCATGAGTGCCCTTCCTCTCCTCTTATAAAAGGCCCCCACCTCTACCACCTTACCCACACCTATAAATCCTTTGGCTCAGCCAACCCCTGCCCATTTCATCTCTCCACATCCCTCTATTAATCATTGAAATCTCACTTTTGGCAGAATCCTTTCCAAGGAAGCCTTTGATCTCCAATCAAAAAGAGTTACATGATTTTAAGGTAATGTCTTCACTTGTGTTCTTTTGTATTATTTTGCTTCTCCAACACTTAAACTCTTTTTATTCATTTATTTTGTAACAACTCCAGTATCTTAAATATAATAGGATTTTTTTATAAGAATAATTCTAGCTACACCTACACACACCTACATCAAATGGTTAATGAACATACTGTTTTTGTGGATGGGAAATTTCTGCCTCACGAAACGATGATTGCTCAAAACTCATATAACACCTTCAAAGGTGGCCATTAAGATGTCACTATATTTATATATGATATATAATATTTTTATGTTTTACTCAATATTCTTTATTTTTCTATTGTGGCATACCTTTATGGTTTCCATTTTGGGTAAACAGGATAATTTCATTTTAGGAAGTGCGGACTACCGCCCCTTCAATGTGATTTGATTCGTTAATGTCATATGGGGGATGTATAAAGGATGGATTTAAAGTTATTATATATGATTTATTTTACATATAAATGATGAATATAATTCTGGAATTAAAATATACATACCTCTCATTTGGTTTTTATTCCATTAATATGACATAGAAATGAAAGTAGCGTTCATGCATACGTACGACTTACCATCTCCATTAACGGTGCATTTCATTTCTTACCTCTATATGATTATGTAATATTATAAATACTTTTATATTTTGGATATATATTATATATATGATATCCAAATCCTGAATATCATTCTGGAGATAATGAACCTTTTACCACACGAACAACATGTAATTGTAAGATGTCCACTTTCGACTTAAGAACCAAATATCAACAAAACACACATTATTAACTAAAATGATTACATAACTATTATAACATGGAAATAAGTTATATAAAGGAATAATGAACTTGAAAAAGGTTCTTAATAAAGTTTAAATTAACTCAAGTTTATTGTTCCGGATGTTAAAGAACGGTCGAGTCAAGTCGGACCCGAGGTAAGGGATCCTACTCCTCTCTTTATTTTTAAGTACACTCTTTTATGCCATTCGTTTTAAGCTCATATTTCTTATGATTGGGATGTTATTTTATATTACACCTACTGTAATTTTTATGTTCATATGATTAGAGACCCTATTTTCTCTCATCAATCCATTTTGGATGTTTTGAGTGGCGTCGTCAGGCTGCCGAATTTTCATAAGGGATCCTACTCCTCTCTTCCTTTTTAAGTACACTTTTTAATGTCATTCCTTTTAAGATCATATTTATTATGATTGGGATGTTATTTTATATTAATCCTACTTTATTTTTTATTACCATATGATGAGATAACCTATTTTCTCTCATCAATCCATTTTGGAAGTTTTGAGTGGCGCCGCCAGGCTGCGGAATTTTCGTAAGGGATCCAACCTCTCTCTTTCTTTTTAAGTACTCTCTTTTATGTAATTTCTTTTAAGCTCATATTTATTATGTTTGGGGTTATTCTTTTATATTCCTAATTCTGTAATTTTTATGTTCATATTATGAGATACCCTATTTTATCTCATAAATCGAGTTTTGGATGTTATAAGTGGCGTCGTTAGGCTGCCGAGTTTTCATACGGGATTTTTCATCTCACTGTTATTCTCGTGACATTAATGCTATGTTTTCCACTATTTCCTTTGAGTGGTGTATTTACTGACAATTATTATACACTTTTTGTAGTTTAATTTCATTTATGGGTATTTACATCTTCATTGTATGACCCTTATTCCATGGGGTGTACTTTTCGAAAGTTACCCAACTCGATAAGGGGACCTTTCACCCTCCTCTTATTAAAAGACTTATTTTGTTATGTCTTTTAATTAACATTATATTATATTATGATATGTTCTTATATAAACTTATTTATGTAAATTTTATGTCCAAGTGATGATATTCCCTTTATCTCTCTCATCAACCCTTTTTGTAAAATTTTTTGTGACGTCGTTAGGCTGTCGATTTTTACAAAGGGAAATTCTTAACCCAATTTCGATTTCTTTGGGTTCAACATGTAGTTATTGAATATGTCATACTTTGAATATGTTTGAATGACCTTTTATTGTTTTACACTTAATATCCACTTATATTGGGTGTATTTATATTTTTCCACAAAATTAGGAGATTAATTTATCCTTAATTTAAGGATACCTTCTTTATAATGGATTTCATCTCATTTTCCATTTCTATTGAGACTTAATTGTTGTTATTCACCAATTCACACTTATATGGTGTGTATACTTTCCTTTGACATATTATATCATGAATCCCTTTATTCTCATGATATTATAAAGTTCATATTAAATTTTATTATGCAATTATTTGTATTCAAGAGTCTCTCATTTTGTTAAAAACGCTTTAATAAAATATAGTTTTAAATATTTTAAAGATTTATTATTCTAAATATTTATCATTAATGTTCATTTTTTCAAAATGGTTTTCAGTATTTATTTATATGGACATTAATGTTTTAAAATTATAATTCCAATAAAATCTTCAAAGTGGTAATGGACACTGTGATTCAAAAATCTCTTTTAAATGATTTTTGAAAATGGATTGATTAATTCAATATCTTGGAATTACTTATTTTGATTGAAAATGAAATGTTGTTATTGAAATGATTATATTTTCAATATTTTATGTGTATTGATGGTACTTGGACATTTTACGGGTGGTGTCTTGAATACCAGGACGGGTGGTTACGTTATAACTTCCAATGAATTGGGTATGGAAGTCAGCCGTATGGCTATTTCATTAATAATGTGTGGAAGTTTACCGTATGGTTATTCCATTTAAGTATGTTTATTTCCCAAGTTACCTTTATATGTTCTTTTTTCTTTATATGGATTTTATGGTAATATTTTGGTTACAAAAGGGTATGTAATGATATTTTATTCAGTGATAAGTTTTTACTAATTCCTAAAGGTGAAAGGTATTAAATTGATAAAGTATACATGGTTTACATGTTGATTTAAAAAACTAACAATTTTCATTCTTTTTGCAACCATTTCTGAGCTTTTTATGCTCATCCCAAGTTTTTTTGAAATGTTTTTCACAGGACATAATGTTAAATAGGGCCAAGGATGGGATCAAGGAAATGTCAGGCTGTCTAAAACATGGAATTAGACATGTTTCTTTTTAAGAGTTTTTATTTTATGGAAAATTAGTATAAGTGTCTACATTGTAATCTATGGAGATGTAATAGTTATGATCGAATTCTGTAAAACACTAAACCTGAAAGGATCCTCGATGAGAATTATTCATTTAATTCAATATTAAGTAAGGTTTAAGGCAGGGGCCTTATAAAAACATATCATGATTAAACCCTACCTCGTAAAACATTGTAGAATGTTCATAATTGAAGGTGGGTCGGTGTTGGTTGTTCCCGTAACAGACATCCAACAGCACTACTCAAACTAAAATACTCCGACCATTCTTGGTAGATCCATTTTTTCACAGAAGGGTTCCTCCAATGTTCTCCTCTCCAGTTCTCCTCCTTCACCAACAAATTCACAAAAAAATACATCCCAGATGAATGAGGATCTTACAAACATTTAACGGGGTGGTTCATTAATTTAAAATTAATGGACGAAATTATTTAGAGGGATTAGTTGTTAAAAATTTTGTGTAATTGAGCATTTAATTCCCATCATTAAAGTGAAAACAACCCTCTTGTTTTCCCCACCTCCAAAAATTAAAAGGATTGGTGGGAGAATATTTATAAAATAAAATATATTTATTTTATTTATTCCACCATGAAATTAAAAAAGAAACCTTTTCTCTTGAACCAATGGGGTTAAGGATAACGAAACCTACAGGTCCATAGATTGTCAGAGGTATGGATTTTTATTTTCAAATATTGTCTGGGAATTTTTCTATTTAAGACCCTCAAGCTCCTTTGATTCTCCTACTTTGGTTTCCCCTTGGGACTATAAGTGGAGAGACATCAAGTGTCGATGGTTTTATTAATACAAGTTAGAGGCCAGGATTCATTGTTTGATGTTTTTTAGGGATATAGATAGGTTATGGGGTTTCAGAAATAAAATATATATTTCATATAATCTAAAATACAGCTAAATAATATTATCATTTTCATGGATTTTTGGTATTCTATTCATGTATTCATTAACAATTTTCATAAGAGAGTTTTCTTTCATATGTATAAGTCTAAAAAGAGGCTTTCATTAGAATGTTATGTAATTAGATGGGTGGAAGATTATTATAGCCCCTTTTGTTTCATTAGGTATATATTTTAGTGGATGTTCAGGCATATTATATTCGTTGGGTTTCATTGGCGATCTTAGATTTTTTTTTAAATTATGTTTCTAAACTAGCCCCCCCCCCAATGCGACATAGATTTTGGGATAGACATGAAACTAGGTCCATCTCTAATTTAAATGGATCTATTTCAAATGAAACCAATAGAGTTGTGTTATATTAGGCTATATGTGGCCAATATGATGTAGAGGGGTTTCAAATGACATAGTAGGTCCCATAGTAGTGATCAAGTGTTATTCTTCAAGAATCTGAAGAGTAATATGAGGTTGTGTGTAGACTACTGAAGTATGAATCAGGTAAAAGTAGAGAAATTATATTACCTTCCTAGGATCAATGATATATTCAGAAATATATATATATATATGATGTTGTTTTTTGAAGGTTGACTTATAGTATGTGTATCACCGGATAAAGATGAAATATTTGGATATCCGGAAGGATGCCTTTTGTTATAGGTATGGACACGCTCAGTTTTTAGTCATTCTATTAGGTTTTATGAACAACAATTTGTGATCATGAGTCTCATGGAAACTATATTCCATTAGTTCATGGTCCATTAATAATTCATGTTCATCGATGATATATTGATCTACTCCAATATATAGGAGGAGAATGATTAATATCTCATTACTCGCATTCATTTCATTTGACATTACTAGATCTATTGAAAATTAACCATGTTTATGTTCTTGTTGTGAGAGGTGAATTTATTTTGGAATTTTGTGTCATATTTGGGTGTTTCCATAGACTTATTGAAGATCAAGGTAACTTTTTCATGGTTAGCACCCAATAATACAATATCGGTGTGAAATATAATTTGTATTTTATACAATTGTTAGCGGGTTGTGACTATTGTTTCTTTGGTAATATCCTTATTTATATAATTTAATTAGAATTAATTTTCCATTTTCAAGACTAATCACTTCTATGTAGAATTCAGTTACCTGAAGGTTATGTGGATTAATGACCAATTGTTTTGGAATCCCGAGGTGGTTGTGATTTTTGAGGTTTTATATGATGTTTCCAAAATGGGATTGGGATAAATCTGGATTTATTAAATGGAGGTGATCGATTAAGGCTCTTTGAAATTACATTCCAATTATTGTAACCTCACTACCCATTATCTATAGATCATGGTAGTTTTTATTGTAATATTGTTGTTGAAAAGTTATGTCATCAGTGAGAGATTTATGGTTATCACAGACCATAAGATCATTAATTTTTCTTATTTTATTAAATTTTGAGTCTATTTCACTATAGGTTGATGGATTTTCTCTATTATTAATATTTTTGTATTACTTAAACATTAATAAAGTGGAATTTTTTTTGGTTGTGTTGATTCATAAGTCCCTGAGTTATGTGGTTCGTGACTCTGACAATGTTTATGAAGGACCCCAGAGAACCCTAAGAGGGGATGGTGAATTATGGTGTAAAAGTATTATTCTTAATGTGGCGGATCATGTTACCATGTTGGTAAAAACTAGTTAATCTTGTCTGATGGATTCTAGTGGATAAAAAACAATCACAGGAAAATAGAAAACATAATGATTTTACATGGTTCACCACTAAGGGATTGCTCATATAGTATATGATGACAGTGTATAGGACCAATAAAATTCCACTAATATTCACTAGTATTGGAATATTGATCTTCTTGCACAATAACTGTTTTCCCAGAACACTTCCTTTATATGATTTTATGGATAGTTCACTGCATCCCTCAGAGCACGTCCATAGATTCTCCCTAGCTCACTACTTTGGGAGAAGCATTAATCGGTTTATCAATAATAAGGTCTCTTCATTAGGATAGCATTGAGGTCTTTGTCCCTATCTAGAGCAATGAACCTCCATGAAATCACTAAATGGTTGCACTTGAACTCACTGATCAAACAATATGGATATTTAAAACATGAATGTATCTCAACACTACAGTTGGGTGTAACAACTATTCTGGCACTCGAGATATTGGATTTCTGTGCAAGATTTAATTCACTCAAACCATACCTTTTATAAAACCAATCCATGAGATTTAATTGTTATAGATCATCTCAAGGTTCATTTTTCTATGACATCTACTTCGAATCCGTATTCTACATGCAACTCTTCTATGCGATAGAGACATCAAATCTTTTTTGGAAAATGTTTTGAGTCTTCAATGGTGGTAGACACATATTTGTATATATGGATGACCCTACTCAAATGTTCCTTTTGTGAAAACCCCTATAAGTATAATACTGAAGTTGGCATTTTATTTGGTGTGTAAGATCCTTTTATACATCCCCTTCCATTGAGATATTTTAGAGCAATTGACCAAAAACACCTCTTGTGTGCAACTCACATTTGACATCACATTTGGTGTGTAAGATTCTTCGACACAAAAACTAAAGTTACCCATTACTCATTACATTGAAGTATTTTGATGATATGTTCCCAAAATACACCATTCACAAAAATTTAAGATGAACCTTCAACCATGCGGGGAACTTCCTTTTCCAAAAACACATCTCTCCATTTCCCAAATTTTAGACCTCAATATTCTGAAATCCTAGGCAAACAATGACACACTAAACACAAAAATCTTCTTCAATATAAATAATATAACCATACATTCTCCTAGATTAACCCATTGTGGATTAAAAACAAACACAACACACTAACTATTTTCAACATTGTTAATTATTTTTTCCATCAAAATCTCCCTTTTAGTTTATTAGAAATATTAAAATAAATTCAATATTGAACAAGATTGTATAAAAACAAGAAATGCAAGAGACAAATCATCCAAAAATCTATGTCTATGTGAGATAATAATGGTTAATAAAATAATAGGGGAATTATGAATTGTGTTTATCATTTGTAATGATTAAATATTTATATGAAAAGATCTGATTGTTTCCTCATAACACTGAGTTCTCATCATGTCATAGAGGCACTGCATGGTTTGTCAAGAACCAAAAACTAGAAAACCACAAAAGCATTGAATTTCACATTATCCCCTATTTTAATGTTCCCTATTGTAACATTAAATTTCTTCATTATCCCCCTTTGAAAATAATTCTAAAGGAATTGTATTTGTACTTATAGAGGTCAAAACACACCCCCTTGGATTTTATCTCTCCATCAACATGTATCACATCAAAAAATGATTAAAAAATTTAACACACCTTAGGAGAGAAGACAGCACATAAACTCCTCACGAAATGGGAGGTATATGAACACAAAGGTTCGACTGATGTTATTCAAACACATGTGTTTCCAATAGCTTAGTCAAAATTTCAACCACTTGGGCCTCAGTTCCCATAAGATCCATTGTGATAATACTTTTTTTCATATTTTTCCTTGAAAAAGTGATATCATATATCAATGTATTTCATATGAGAGTGTGAAATTTGACTCATCATTTGATCAATCGAGATCAGGATTTCACAGTGGATCTATATTGGCTATTTCACCTCATCAGCAACATCATTATGTTTTTAATTCATCCGTAATAGCTGAGTGATGTTGATTATAGAAGAGGTATAATTTTATTGAACAATACTTGGAGATGTTATTAATGATTTCATAATCATCCATCTCACACATTTCATTATATTATTGAATTATCAAACCATTTTTTAATTTATATCCACCACATCTCCAACTTAGTCTGCATTAGAAAATTAAAATAAATCATTATCTATTCCTACAATAATGTATAGTCCATCATTTTGAGTTTCAAGAATGAACATCATGATTTTATTAACTACAACCAATTTTTTGTCCATTATATTTCTTTAAATGAAGTCCACTAAGCATGTTCCAATGAAAACATTTTTCAATGTTACAGTCATGTATAGTAATATTCCTATGATTCACTTGTATATTATGGGAACCACAGATGTCCATCCTCATGATTTCCCATTTTTGTGCCAACTTCAATCATAGTTGACATTGGATTCATGAATGTTAAATTTATTGATAAGCTTTATTTTATATTTTTCATATGAGATAAAAGGTTATTATTTTCTATGAATCTCTTTTAGGCCCAAGAAGATTGTGAGGTCACTAATCATAGGCAATTCAAATTCTTATTTCATGTGACTGGAAAATTCTTCAACTATTTCCTACCTACCTCCACCAAATATAATATCATCTATATACACTAGTACGTTCAACTGATCACTCTGATATGTCTTCGCATATATATTGTAGTCCCCTCCTCCTATATAAATTCATCCTTCTTTATATATGAATTTAGTTGAGAATACCATGATTTTGCTTCCTCCATAATACCATAGAGCGCCTTCTTTAATCTAAAAACCATCATTACATTATTACCATGAATAGAACTCATTGGTAGTTCTATACACACCTCTTCTTCAAGAACACAATTTAAGAAAACTATTTTAACATCTATTTGATACTCTTTTTACCCTCTTTGTATTTCAATGGAATGAAAAGCTTGGTTGAATCCACTATAGCCATCATAGAAATTTTTTCTTCAATATCAATTCCTCCAATATGGGTATAGCCTATGAACATGAATCATGCATTATTTATGATAAAATTTCCATTATCATTCTATTTATTTTAAAAAATGCACTCAGTTCCATTCACATTTTGATTTTAGGGTCTTTTAAAAATATCCAATGTCTAGTTCATAACAATATAATACAACTCTTAAATAATGGATTTAACCCATGATTCATCCTTTGTATCTTCATAAAATTGCATTACTTGAACAATTGATAGGAATTCATAATGTGAATTATTTCTAATTATCCTTTTTTTGGGTGCGGTCCAATCCCCAATGATGTTGGATTGATCAACATCTTCTCTTATATTTTTCCTAAGATGTTTAGAATATGTGTCTAGAACCATGGTTTCATCTTTTGATTCATTTTTAGTATAATAAATATTTTGTGACCCCATGATATATTTCACTCCATCCTATACTTCTACATTTTAATATATCAAAATTTCGCTTTAATCATCATATTCTATTATATAAAAAATAGAATTCTTCTAGGATTATTTTGTTTTATCTATACTGATCATTAACTCACATCATTAAAAAATTATTATAAGATGATTACTGAATAATTTTTAATATTTGGCCTTCATTTAATTCAAAATAATATTCCCTCATCTGCAGCATCACCATACATATGTTGATTTCATTTTTAAATTCTAGATTAAAAATTTATATTTTAATACCTGAAAATAATTCAATAAGTTCCCCCTTCCATGACAAAACTCATATGGTGTGTTGGTTTCTCCCATATACATCTTTCTTCAATTTTAAGTACGCACTGCTACTTGAATATGATATTTCTAGTAATGATGAGATATAAAACTGTCAATCAGTATAGTTCGGCCCATATTATTCACATGTTGATTTCTATGCTCAACACCTCTATTTTTCAGTGGATTTCTCAAAACATCCACCTCATGATATATTCCATGTTTTTTGGGAATGTTCAAACTTAATAAATGTAAATTCCTCAACAATTTTGGATCATTGAATTTTTTTCTACAAATGTTATCAGCCAAATCTATTTGATGATAAGGATTCATGAAATCAATAAATTTTTGTTTCTTTTGTATAATCATTACACAATCTATTATACTATAGTCATTAATATAAATTGATATACCTATCTACATATGTTCTATAAACATTTATCGAGCCACATTAATCTATGTGGATGGGATGATGAATATTTAATGATGTTTTCTTCATAGGATTATATAAACAACACACCAAATTTATTAATATGGATGAATCGGAATTATTTTCCCATTAAAACTTCATACTGGGGATTTCTATGACTATATTAATCTTAGTTATCATTTCCATGTTGTGTTGATTAATGTGACCCAACCTTTGGTTCCACAATATGTATTCATTTTCATTTATGAGGTAGAAAATGTTCTCTGTACTATAAACCTGGTATAAATTTCCATCTGTCCAACATCCTTTCATGAGTGAATCCCCTATAATTACTTTTATACTGCACCCTTTTTGATTGAATATTACTATAAGCACCATGTAACTGAGTTGGATCACACTTTGGATATTGTGATGCATAAAATCCACATAAATAACTTCATTTTTCTTAAGTTCATCGCTTTCATGTTCTATACACCCACTACCTCCAAACATTAAGAAACCATCATTTCTAAACCTAACAATTACATTATCCATTTTATTTACATCAATAAATTATTATACATTTCACATTATATGTGATAAGAATCCACTGTCATGAATCGAGGTGCTACTGTTCTTTGTATCTTTGAGAGAGGCTTTTATAATATTGGATTTCTCGATTTTCTTCTTTTCCTTCCATGAAATATTTTATTTAGTGGAGGTTAATGATTATCTTTCAAATCTATTTTCCAGGTGATTTGATTAATCATACTCATATTATTATTCTAGAGGGTAGTAAATATTTACAAGATCAATTTTTTCTAGTTAGTGACTGTTTAATTGTTGTTTTGTACTTTAGTTGATATTTCTGCCCTTCCTCAGACTAAAACTAATAGCTTTATGACTATATTTAGAGTTGTGAGAGTAATATCAATAAAACTATTTCTAATAAAATATTATGTATATTAATTCATTCCCTTTTGTCAACTCTATGGATCTTCCCGATTCAAATAGATCCTTTCATCTTAACAGTGTGACATGGTATGGACTAGATAGGCATATAATTTACATTTCATAAGAAGAAATGTCTTACCACTTAAATTACATATCATTTATCCTAACCTGGGAAAATAACTTCACTAAAGATCATTTCCGGAAACTTGTGGACAATTTTCATTGATTCATTCTGTTTGATTTGAGGGTTTCTTTGTTTGAACATCAGGTGACTTTGTGATATGTCTGACATTATGCATTCCATTAATTTGTATCATCTTGTTTCCATCCTTTAATTTTTTAACACCACAAAAAATCAATTTTCCCATATATATGGATATTTGATCATTCAACGCCTTATCTACTCCTTAGAAACTATATATATATATATCTCCATCACATCAAAATATGAGAATCTTTTAAACTATATTTTAGTCTTTATTTCCGTTGAATTTGATTCAATTTAAAGTTTATTACTTAGAGTAATATCTTAATCTTATTGACCCTCATCTATCTTGGCATTTTCCTCTAGTTTTTATGTATTGTCATTGATTTCCTTTGATTGTTATTCAATCATGATCTGAAATTCAACAAAATCCTCTAAGATTTCTATTGTTGTGGAATGCTCTTTTACTACTAGTTCCGATCAATAAATTCCAACATCAAGTCAATAAATATACTATGATGACTCTTCCAAAACATATCTCAAGTTTTTGATTATATTTATTTCATTTTCAATATTAATAAGAGAATCCTAAAATTATAATTTTATATTAGCATGATCAATCATATAAAAATATCTAGATTTATATTTTGATGGTTTTGAATTTTCAACTAAATCCATCGCCAATGCATGTGTTCTTGATTAATCCTCTTGTTCATCACCATAAAAAAATCAACATCACTATCCTCTTGTTTACTAAAAAAATCATTCTTTATAAATTATTTCCATATTTGAAGTATCTATTTTTTGGAAAAACTGTAATGAGGATTTTGTGAGTCTCTAGCATCACTTTCTTAATCATCAAACATCCATGAATAGTGATTGAAAATTTACCCAACTCTACCATAATGAAAACATGACAGAGGAATATTTTCTACAAACCACCATTTTCCTCTCTATAATTTCTTGGAAAGGAGATAAATAAGCTCATCTTTCACATTTTTTAATTAATAATATCTCATAAAACCTCTTGTTTTTTAATTAGCATGAAGTAAGTTTCCCTTACAACAAATTTTATTGCATTACCTAGTTTCACTCTCATTTTATAAGACACCATACTGCATATCAGATCATTGATATAAAGATCAGATAGATCCCTTTCCTCTGAGGCTGACACAATAGGATTATAGAAAGCTTGAATCCATATAAATATTTTCGTCACAATGTCAATGTCTTTTATTTCCTCACCATGTACTCTACATTCCTCAAAAACATTAGTAATTCAAAAAAAGTATCCTCATTTTCATTAGGATGAATTTTCTAATCATCAAACATATTGTTAAAAAACATGGAGTTTATCCTTCTTTAAATTTTTTAACCTTCATATATATTTTCTAGTTATTTCACCACATAGTCTTCACTAATGTTTGAATCATAGACTTCAATATGATTTTCTTAGATAGAGATGTGGTAAGGGAATTTTATCTTTGAAATTTACGTCAAACATTTCCTTCATATTTTTATCATAGGCAGTACAACTATATTAGTTACCTAAATCCCCTGGGAAGTAGAATAAGTAAATTCCATTCCAATGGATATTATATTATATATCATCTAGTTATTTCTAATTTGGATGTTGATTCCACCAAAGTGGTGTATTCCACTAACATTTACTGAATTACCTATGTCATCAATAGTGGAAAAATTTAACTCCAGAAACATGTATCCACCGATACTACATGAAGTACCCCGGAACACGATGATAAGGATGTGGTGAATTAGGGTGTTATTATTTTCTTCTCAATGTGATAGATCATTTTTATACAAAGGAAGAAATTATTAAATTGTGTCTAATTTAAACCATTAGAACACAAAAAATCAAAATAAAAGAAGAAACACATTGATTTTACTATTGATTCAAAATATATTTTGACGTTCTCATTGATCTTTTTTTTGGAAATCAAAAATTAATTCTTTTTTTTCATAAAAATGTTGTATTCTAATTATAATCACATTTATCATAATCATATATGTTTTTTTTCATAATAATATATAGTTGTTTTAAAATCATAATCAAATATATTGATTATCATGATAACCACATAAATTGTTTTATAGTCATTACCACATATGATGTTTTCGTAACAATTTTCATCATAACCGAGATATGTATTGTATTTATATTATTCATTGTAACCATGCATTGTATCAGGTTACACATCGAAATCACATTATGCACTATAACCATGATAAGAATTGTAACCATTATAAGATTCGAAACAACGATATGCATCCTATCCATGTTAAGTAATGTAATCGTGTCATGTTTCGTAACCACAATATTCATTGTAATTACAATATATATAACAACCAAGTTATGAATGATACTCATGTAATACATTGTACTCATATAATACTCCAACCCTGCATGCATGTTTTTTACTAGTTTTCATCTTACTCATTCATTCGTAAATATGTACATATTATTTTCTAACCAAGAAAAATGTCACTGAGATAGTTAAATAATAATAAAAATGATGTCATGTATTCACTTTGTTTTGATGGTTATAATTCTAGGTGTCCAATTCCCTCTAAATGTTCTGGGTAAATATGTCTGTTTGGGAAGATATTACTGTTGAACCCTATGTCTTATAAATAAGATTTATTTCAAACAAGAGAAATCAAATTTTGTATCGTCCAAGTTATAAAGTGAGACTGTGTGACATATCCCTTGCATCCTGCAAAAATCCAAGAAGATTCAATATGTGATCGTCTTGTTCCTAGTTATAGAATTTCAATAAGTGCTTTGATTTTCTCTATGTGTCCAATCATTGTGATAATAATCATGTGATTCTGTGGATAGGAAGATGATGCTAATGACTATTGAATCGAAGGCTTTCATGTATTTGAAAAAAGAGGTGTCATTTAACTTCTTAATCATGGGACTCTGTGGATATGTTGACAGTCATACCGACCATTGTATCGAGGTCTTACACAGAAGGTGGAAAGATAGATCTTTTTTACTAGATAAAAGGATAACCAACTCGTTGGGACAAAAGAATTGTAATAAATTTATTTTTTACACTTCCTTTTTTAATAAAAATATAATAATTTTGTTTCTTATTTCTATTCATTTTAAATTGTATTGTATGTTTTTTAATTTTTAAACATTAATTTACATTACATATTGTATTAAGAGATTATATATGATGAATGGTAGAATCATTTTATATTTTTATACTCCGATTATTTTATTCAATTCAAATAAAATTGTTTTTTATTACTAGAGGTAACAAATCTTTTTATAACCAATGGATCCCAGATATGCTAGATAATTTGTATTGTTTGTGAATTGCATTAGATTAAGAACTTTTAAACTATGTTCCTCCTTAAAAGATTAAATATAATGTTTTTAAACATACAATTCATCCCACAATTGTATTGTTCCATATCATATATGTTTACATCTATATTTCGATCCAACAATTGGTATCATAGAATGTTTCAACTGATTTGTTTAACATTATTTATTTTCTTTTCTATAAAAAATTTATTTTTATTATAAACCCATTGATTATAATTAATTACTACACAAACATGTGGATTTGAAAAGTATTGTTTTATAAGATGGAATGAATGAATATTAGATCAATTGAAAACCTTAACCCAATTAGATAACATGTTTTGATGGGAATGATTATGAGTACTGGAGAGATTGAATGAATAAATTTGTAATTAATTCTAGAGAAAATAATTTAGTGATGCTCACTGGAGTTTTCAAAATTATAGAGAAGGAATTGAAAACCTTCATCAACCAAGAAAAACTAGAATATTGACTCAATTTCTAGGTACAGAAGACTCTGTTATGTTCTATGACCAGGAATATATATCGTTAGATATCATTATGTGAAGCATGAAATTGTATCTAGAAGAAACTAGAGGTCACACATTTTGGTACATCTATAGTTATAGTAACAATAAGCGTCATGCTCAAAGTAGAATATCATGGTTCTATTTTTTCCTATGAAGAATCCATACAGAAGATTCAACAAGGATTTATAAAAATTGTCAATAGTCCTCATTCCATGGGAGAATAAGGTCTTGATGATAATGTTCTTGTGGACTAGATAATATATATAATTCCAAATGAGTGAGAATAAAAAATGGATGTTGTTGATGAGAATATGAATTTTACTCAAATAACTCTTGAGGAATTATTTGGTACTCTCTAATACAATAAGACAAGGGTGAAAAGAGATGCATATTTTAAAAATAAGAAGAATAGTAATGGATGTTTATCTTTTACTAATACATCTAATGAAAATTCACCATAAAGGGTACCAATATCCAATGCTATGAAATTAGTTGTTATATCAAAATCCACTGATAGTGATCATTCAGAGATTGAACATTACAATATTTATAGATGCATTAATGATATTTTGGGAAAGAAATATTTTCTGTTCAAATAAAAGAAGAAAAATAGAAAGGAAAAGAAATACTTAGATGTAACTCATTATGAATGTAAAACCAAAGGTCATATCAGACCAGATTTTACATTACATATATGAAAAGATAGGAAGGATAAACATTTATAATGAAACAAGAAAAACTATTAAAAGTCAAATAATGAAAACGTCCTGAAGGAAAATGATACCAGGAGTCCATTTAGTGGTGACTCTTATGACGAATCTTCTGAATAAAAAACATCTGGTTAGAAAAATATAAGACTTATATCCAGACTACTTATTGAATATAGTTGACTTGTGGCTAAGGTATACAAAGAAAAATAACTTACAATTTTATCTTTAAATAACAGTTACAATAATGAGAAATATTCATACTCTTTTGATGAAGATTCTTCCTTAGCAAAGTATAATTTACCTTCATTTGAAGAAGTATTCATATTTTCCAAATTATATGAGAATGAGAATTCCAAAATCAATAAAAGGCTTGATAAGTCAAATTATAGAAAAAATATTATTACAAATGTAGTAACTAATTTTAAAAATGATATTTATTAGAAAAATATTGGTTTAGAAAATATTTTAGAAAACCATATGGATGTAAATTCGGATATGGATATTTTGTCTGTGGACCTTGGAAACCTGGTTTAATAAAAAAAATTGAAACAAAAATATATTCGTAATGAATTTCTTGTGAAAATGAAAATTTAGTCACTACACAAAAATATGAAATATTTTCCCTTAATATAGTTTTATGAAACATTTCTTTTAGGGAAGAAAACATTGATAAAATGTTTTCTCAAAATCATCCTCATTGAAGTAATTCTAGAATAGTTTATTCCTATTCATAACCATTTTTTAGACATAAATATTTTATTCCTTAATGTGACCCATTTTTCACTCTGTGTAAGAGCAGTAGACATTGGTAAAGAAATTGTTCCCTTAATCAAACTAAATCATTAGGATTTCAAATTTCTAACTTTTCAAAACAAATGTCGACTCCTACAGTTATTTTATCTAACATTTAAAGATCCAAAGAGGTTTGGGATCCAAAAAACTAATTGTTTATTTTTTAGTAAAATAAAAAGTCTAAAAAAATATTTGGTACATTGATAGTGGTTGTTCTAGACATATTACTGGAGGAAAATATTTCATTTAAATGATCATTGAAAAGAAAGGTGGATGAGTGACCTTTAGAGATAATGATGAAAAAAAGATCATTGGTACATTTAATGTTGTTATTTTAGGAAAAGTTTTATTTTTCACTGTTTAGTTTGTTAATGTTCCTAAGAACAACCTTATTTTTTAAAAAGAAAACCCGTTCGGCCTAAATAAATAAAAAGGTTACAAAAGTCGAAAGGTAGGAAGAGTACATTTGTCATGATTAAAAATCAAAACCAAATAATCGAGAAAGATAGAGTAGAAGATGATGGTGCCTTCAGCTTCTCCTTTATTAGTAGGGATGTCCACAAGTTGATTCGTCTCACGATATGTATGAGGGATAATGTATGTCATGGAGGAAAGGATTTTTAAGCATTTTTTCAATTTATTCATGTACCTCCAGAAAGAAGATGTTGATTCTTACAAACATATTAGACAATATTGGATGAATCACACTCGAACAATACCTTATAAAAATTATTCTTCTGAGCATGATCAACTGCTTTTATAAAAGAATACATTTCAGCATCAATTGTAGTGGCTTCTCCACAAGGACCGAATTCGCTTCCCAGGATGTATCCATTATGATCTCTAAAGGAAAAGTCACACCCAGTAGGGTCTGGGTTTTCTCTCAAAGAACTATACTAATTGTATTTAATCTAGTTAATAAAGGGGGGAATCCAGAACACATCAATAGTGGAAAGGAAGAACAACCTTATAATCATAATTCAATTATGTGATGAAGGTTACCTTGTAAATTTTAGGAATGATAATTTTTTTTTTGAAATTACAAGGATGAATTCATTATTTCTGCCCATAAGAATTAGAATTTATTGAAACATAACATAGAATACCGTAGGATCAAAGGCTTACCTTGATAAAGTTGAATGTAAGATTATTCTTGGTTATGGAATAGAAGGTTAGGACACTGTAACCATAGGATCATTTGCAAACCCGCACATAAAAAACTTGTTAATGATCTACCAGATCTCGGGTATGATTCTTTTAAAGTATGTGACCCTTGTCAATATGGAATGAAACATAAAACATGATTTAAATAAATTATTTAATTTTCAACTTTTAATGAATTATAGTTAGTTATCATTGATATTTTTGGTATGATATAATCTGGAAGTATTGGAGGCATGTAATATGTATTTTTTTAGTTGAATACATCACCATATTTACATGTGTCTATTTTCTAGCAATGAAATTTGAAGCATTTTTATATTTTAAAACATTTAGATCCCATGTTAAAAATAAGAAAAACCTATTGCTGATAACCATTCTATGTAATCATGGTGAGGAATTTCAAAATTCAATTTTGAAACTTTTTGGAGTATTAAATTTATTACTCCCATTTTTTTTTCTAATAATTCCTTAGAAAAATGGTGTTGTTGAAGAAATAAATTTCATTGTTTAAGAAATGACATGAACCATGATGATTGAATACTCAATTGCAATGAATTTATGGGATGAAACATTATGTTTGGTTAGATATACTATAAATTGAGTTTTATCAAGGCCCTTTCTTAATAAAACACTTTATGAATTTCGGAGTAGCCAAAAATAAATGTTTTGTATTTCAATTTATCTGGATGTAATGTATTAATATTGAATACTAATGATATCATATATATATTTTTACCCAAATCTGAAGAAGGAATAATTCTTGGAAATTCCACTACTTCTAAGGCTTATAGTGTTCTTAAAAAATACTATTTTACTATTGTGGAAACATTGCATTTAAAATTTTATGAAACCAAACATTTTTTAAATAACCCCTACCTACATCGACAAATTTATTTTCACAAATTGATTATAAACCATTGACTGAAAACTCTTATAAAAAAGAAAATACTCATGAAAATGTTTCAAAAATATTTACTAATGAAGAAATTCTATCTTATGTTGATGAATAGGTTTTAAATGTCACAAATAAATAGTATCTTAAGAATCATCCCATTGATAATATCATTGGTGATGTAAATCAACCTGCAAGTACTAGAAATTCATTGAGGAATGAAATTGAACATGTAGATTTTCTATCCCAAAATGAACCTAGAACTTTTAATAAGGCCTTTTGTTGTGAGGTTTGGATTAATGAAATGAAATATAATGTAAATTAATTTTAATGGAATTGATTTTATACGTTTTTTATAACCCGAATGAATGAACTGTAATTGGTGTAAAACTGATTTTCCGAAAAAAAATGTTTTCATGAAAATGGATTCATTATAAGAAATAAAGAAATAATTTTTTCTATAGGACGTAATCAACAAGAAGTAATAAATTACGAAGATACCTATGCTTCAGTAGTTAGAATTGAATCTATTAATATTCTATTAGATTTTTAGAATTTATTATATTAAAACTTTTTCAAATGGGTGTAAAATGTGAATTTATAAATGGGTTTTTTTCAAGAAGATGTTTTTGTAGAACAACCATTCAGTTTTGTAGATTAAATACATCATGATCATTTATTTAAACTTACTAAATTTTTATATGGCCTAAAACAAGCCCTAAGATCTAGTTTTGATCAAATTATAGGATTTTATTTACAAATCAATTATGAAAAAGGATGTATAGATACAACTCTTTTTAAAAAAATGGAACAAAAAAATTTTGATTGTTCAAATCCATGATGATGACATTATATTCGGATTAACATAGAAATCCCTAACGAATTATTTTTCTAATCGTAAGAAATATGAGTTCGAAATGAGTATAATGGGTGAGTTGACATTCTTCTTAGGTTTTCAAATCTCTAAAAAACCAGAAGGAACCTATATATAGCTACATAAGTATATAAATGATTTAATTAAATAGTATGTATATGAAAACACTAAAAGTATAAATATTATAATTTGTACCACAAATACACATGATCTTGATGGTGGTGGGAACCCAGTCACTACAAAATATTTCACTATTTCAAATGGGTGAATATCTTTTTATAGAAGTTCATTTTTTGTTCATAAAATGTTTTACCAACATATATGTATTTGTCACTAATTTATTGGTAAAAACACTATTGCTAAATGTTTCTGTGAAATCTATAATGGTTATGTGGAAATTATAATAATACCAACAGATAATATATATGTCGGTTACTGTGTTTGGCAATATGTTCTTGTGACAAATTTAAATGCTGGTAATAATGTTACAAACATATAATAATTATTTATAAATTACATTGAAATAAAAATTGTAAACTTTTATTTCTTGTATAATATCATATTATATTTATTAATTTATTATATATAATATAATTGTTTTAATTTTTAATGAAAAGATAGAGGAATTTTTAACACATTTAAAACATAAAAGAAAATTAATTATATTAAGAATTAAATTCATCACATAGAGAATCAATACAAAAACATTGGACCCCCCCCCCACAACCCATCCCCACCCAGAACTCTAATAACCAGCTATAGTGTGTCATCTCCAACACTAGTAGCTCCAGCCCATCATCTCCAGCAAGGAAGCTCCACTAGATAATATTGCATCATTGAAACAGATAAAAACACAAAAACCTAAGATCCAAATATGATTCCACCACCAAAGAGTATATTATCTCCTGACAACATTCCTCCAACACCCACCATGGTAGAAGAATAGTCACCCACGCATCAATATATTGATTTTTATCCTGATATAAAATAAAAAAAGTGGCAATAGTAAGGGTAAAAAGGCATGAAATGTCAAGAAAAAGAGAACACAATGAACTATAACCAGAACCAATGAAATCAAATTAAACACCAAAAATCAATCAAGAGGATTTTAGTATTTTCCAATACTTGAAAAGAAGACCATTTCTATCACAATATACTTTTTAAGGGAAAAACTCATAATTAAAGGACATTTGTTTCCATGGAAGCTCGCTATACAAATGAATATCATGAGGAGTATGTTGGATCTGACATGTGGATAGGTATTTTATATCAATAATATGTAACACACTTATCTTCAAGAGGTATGCAGTTGAATTGTGTTTGTGATAGTGAAATTAATGCATGCTGGATGCATAGAATGTCATGTATAGAATTATAATTAATTCGGCATTCCAATTTTCTCAATCATTCATTCATGTAAGGAACAAGTTAATTGAAACAAATGAATCATGAAATATAACATTCAAATAATATTCGATCACCACATATATTGGTGGGCCTTCATAGAGGGAATCTCATGAGCCATGAGAGAACCAAGGAGGTCAATCAAGCTCTTTGTGATTTGATTCATGCACCATAGGCAAGGATGAGCCTTATGAATTTGAAAAAGTTTCTAGATGAAGGTTCAGTGGGGATGGGTGGACCATATGGTATTTGGTGATGGTTGCAAATCAGCTTGTTATATATTGTGAGTCTCTTGGTGATGGCAGTCAAGTACGCTCAATGTCCCTTGAGATGCTGGAAACTATTTGGAGTTTTGTCTGTCATCACTCGACAGGGATGAAGTCCATGGATGACTAAGAATATTCTCAAAACTAGTCATTATCTTATATCCATTTAGATCTTCGGATAGGTGTGTGTGTATTCTTTCCAAGATAGTCATAAGAGAGGGAGAGGACATTCCTAGGGTTGAACTGATCTTCTGAGGAGATTGTGATGAGTCGACATTGATCATTGGGAGCATCAGGAGGAATCTGCATATCACGTTGTAGAGGAGGGATGAATTGAGGTATGGTTCCAAAAATATACCACCAGAATATGCTATTTAATCCAAAATAATATGTTCAATAAAAATTTGATTTTATATATGATATAAGGATAGTCCAAATATTATATGTAGTAAAAAACTGACCAATTTAATTCAACAGATCCTACAAAAAAATAACAAAAGAATCAAATAAAAACTCAAAAAAGAAAAATCAAAATAAACTCACAATTGGTGTGACTAGAAGTAGCTGGTCATACCCAATTCCAGCCACAAGTGGCACTCACACTAGTAGTGGCAAGAAGTTGATCATTACCAATCAAGAATGTCTTATCTCATTCACTTGATCATGGAATCAATTCATAAACAATCTCATAGTGGCAGCAAAAAAAGATGTCTTAAATAAGTTAGCAGTAGGATGATTCCTACGAAATAAAACACATCAAACCATTAGGAAATTGCCTCTCCCTCATGGCAGGGGATATTGATCCAACCTAGATCTCTCATACTACAATTTTCATTATAATTTCATTTTCTCTTTCATTTATTTAAGGGGGAAGAATAGCCAATAGTTGATGGAATCATATCAACATCATCTATGCAGGCATGAGAAGATATACTATATTACATAGTATTTTTATTTTATCAATACCTCATTTCACTGTTCACAATATTTTTATACATCATCCCATGAATAATTTTAATTTTTGGATTGAAAAATATTCTTCAATTTTATGAAAATTCATAAAACCATTTTTTAAACAATACTTCTGTAAATTATAGTTCATTTAATGACCCCTTTTTGAATCAAAAAAATAGACTCAAAATGTAAATATACAGGGAAAATCTAAAATTACATAATGTATTAAAAAGTGTAATAAATAAAAAATTGATAGAAATGAGTAAAAAAACAATAGAATTTATTAATAAATAAATAAATCATCGGTGAATAAATCCTCACTAAAAATTAATTAAAACAAGACAACATTCTTCAAGATATCTTCCTATAAACCATAGAAATGTTCTCTATCATTACCTTGTCACTAAAAAGTTTTATATTTCCCTTCATTTACCTTTATTTTAGACCTAATAATCCTATACTATATGAAAAATAACTAGATACCAAGGAAAATTCAGTGTCATAGCCTGGGATTTCATTAAAATCTTGGTATTCTTGGATAATAAGGACATCACTGATAAAATGTCAGAGTTTTGGAATCCATATGTAAACATGTATTGCATCTTCATGAGCTTAGTAGAGACCCTTTATTGGAAACATCATTTAAATAAATTTATTTAACATTATGGTGAACTTCTGAGTTTAAAAAAGTGTAGTGCCAAAACAATGTGGAAATTAACCAAAATAAAACCTTTGATTTATAAATAAATGTAGACATGGAATTTTGATTGAAATAATTACTTATAGGATCATATTCTGATCATCAATGGAACCAACATTTTTAATAACCCTCCTTCTCAAAATCTTCTCCAGGATAATGACACTAAAGTTGGACACATTAAATTTTGTAGTCAACTGGATACTCAGTGAATGTTAATGGTAATAGTATCCAAAGCTCCCCATCACTGTTGTGGAAACACTGGTCTTATTCCTAGTTAGGATGGGCTTAGGAATCGTAAAATAATAAGGATATAGAATGAATTCATTATCAGATTATATGTTTGATTCTCTGAAATAATGGTATATTACATGATTTTCATTATCCTGAAAGTATACAAGCTACCTTGTTACCCCCTTAGTAATATTTATCTTGGTATATAATCCTAGGGATTCATGTTTGGAGGTACATCTCTAAGGAAAAGTTTCTCCAGTCATGCATTATTTAATGATTCATTTTTATGTGATTTATTAAAACAAAATGATGATACATACCAAGAGGATTATACTATAGAGAATGATTTATTCATAAAATGGAATCCTCAGATCTCCATAAACAAAAAAAGCAACCAAGCATGTGAGGATGGGATGGTGATGAATGTATAACATGAGGATATCCACTATGAATTTCTAGTTACATTGTAATCCAATATTGTCATGTATCTTAACCTCTACATTCTATGGAACAATTATCAAAATAATCATAATGAAATAGAAAATAAACTAAAATAACTAGGAGAAAGTTAACCTTTATACTACTCTTGAGTTACGCTTTATACACCCATCCAAACTCCCCTTCTTCCAATAGGAAATTTGGATCAATGTTCTGTGATGTAACATATATCTATTGGAGTTCTATGACTAGGGAAGGGATTTGTACATTACTAATTCAGGAAATTTCATTAGTGAGGAACCTCGACTTATCTCTATCGCATATGGTTGTGCCATGAATGATTTTGGGAGGTATCTCGATGATTCATCTCTTCAAATCCCTTATGTTGATGACCTCTATAAACAAGAAACAAAAAGATGAAACAAAAAGTCATGAATAGAATGGAAGGAATCCTAAGCACAATCTATAGATTCAATGATATCAAAACATATTAATGGAAAAAGAGACATTTTTATTCATGATAGAGTTCAAGACCTTGTTTTTGGTTTGCTCAAATTTTGGATAATCATCACAACTTGAGTGTTTAGGTATCCCACATCTACATCTCTTTCATAGTTCCATTTCCTTCTACCATGACCCAATATATTCACCTCTATATAGGGGTTATGAGGAATATTACTTCTATTATAATTCTTGAGGGATAGTTATATTCTAAATGGAACTATGATAATATAAGACATACAAGAGTAAACAAATGTCATTGTAATGTGAGGAAAATGTGGTGGATGGAAGGCATATTTTTTGTCGGAAAACATCAGTCAGTTTTTAATTGGTTTTAAAATAACTAATTTTTTAGAATCGTTAATGAAGAATAAAAACCGAGGTATAAATTGCGATCATGAATCCAAAAGGGGTGTTGGGTCCTCTAGATAAAGGTAACACTTCATTCCTATAAAAACGATACATTGTAGGAATAATGATAGGGGATATTGTAGTTTGGTAACCTGGTTCATAGTTGTTAAATAACACTACTACCAGAAAATGCTTTAATGTCACTATTTAAGATTTTATAGTTTTCCAATGTCTTGATAATGTTTTCTTGATGATCATACTAAATTATAAATTATATTAAACAAATAATTGGTGGCAATAAGTACTGTAATTTCTAAAATATACCTAGACTCGAAGGTTATTTGTTATTGAAAGTAGCATGATACCCGTTGGTCAAACCATTATAACAATTATGTATTTAATCATTGGAATGTGTTTAAATACTTTTTAAGAGTTTTTGGAATCATTGTTAATGATTTCCTGATGATCATATTGAATTTTAAACCACTTAAAGAAAATAATTTGTTTTAATAAATGATACAATTTCTGAGAACTACTTAGAAGGGGTTGTTTCATTAAAAAATAGATTATTTAGATTATAAAATGTTATGATGTAATATTCCTGAGTTTATGGTGGATTAATGGGAATGTTGGGTTTCTATTTTACAATTTAAATAATAGTAATGGAATATAACATCCTATTTTTCAAACAAGTTAATGAAAATTTCTATAAGACGTTCTATTTATAAAAAGCTTAAGATTTAAAAATATTAAATTAATTTAATGAAAGATAACATACATAAATTAAATAATAAGACATCATATTGTGCTTAACCATAATCCCAAGTCACTGGTGACCATCTTATTAGAGTTATCTTGTTAATGTCCATGATGAAACACTATCTCTATACAAAGAAAAACAATTCATCCACATGCATCTCAAAATAGGTTTTGAGTTTCATGATTATACAAATTATAGCATATTGTACATAAATTGGTAGGTGATAATTTTATATTCTAGTGTTTGGTTTCATGAAGTGTCCCATTGATCCAACTATTATATTTACTTATTTTATTGATTTTATTTTGGGGTACTTATTTAGTCCCATTCAGGATCTCCATCAATCCAAGGTAGTTGATGAAAAATTATTTAGAGGGTGCAACATTAGTAGAGGGATCACCTATATAGAACTCTTTTGAATGTGTCTCAACCGATTAGTGTGAATACAACATACCAAAAGAACTCAAAAACCCATGTAATTTACCAAATCCCTATTTAATAAAAATCTAATCCATGATTTAACAGAATCTATGGATGTTTCCAAATGAATTGATACACACCAGTAAGGTCATGGAATCACATCACCAGTACCGATGCTATGAAAATTTGAATTTAATAAACCAGTAGTTCATGAAAAATGATTATTTAAAAATTCTTAATGGACTCATAAGAACAGAGATCTAAATGTAAATAGATAAAAAAATAATACCAAAGTGAAATATGATCTTGAAGAGGAATGAACGATGATAGTTTGTGCACTATTGATGAGTAAGTTTAATGATCCATGAATGATGATAGTTAACATTTAGGGAGAAAAAATATTTATATATATATAATATAAATAACAATTTAAGAAAATGTTCATGGTTAGTATAAAAGTAAAACAATGATGTAGAAAAACATGAAGATAAGAAAATTAGATGTAGTGGAGGGATTTTGGGGAAGGATGGGGGTTTATGTGATGCAATAAAATTTAGGTAATGAAGGTACCTATAGTATGAGAATATGGGTTCAATTGATGATCTGAACAAAATAAAGACTTTAATGAAGAATCTGATCATGTAAAAACCTATTGTGTGTGTATTTTCTGCAACACAAAATAGTGAAAATGAATTTTCCAAGACTAGAATAGGTGTAAAGGTAAATTTTTCGTTCCCTTAACGTATATATGGGTCATGGAATTGGCTGGTCAAAAACCCGTGACATTATTAGCATCCCTCCCTGCCATATGTGGCTGTGGATTAATAAGGCACACATCTCAAATTAAACAGTACCCCTAAAGGAAAATATATTCAAATCTACAGTGGAAAATAGTACACCATCAGATAAAAACATGTCTGATATTTTGTGGGGTTCGACGGAGTTGGGAATGACTCGAGGAGGAATATTTGAGAGGGAAATATTTTGAAGATATTGGGTTTGATTTACTATTAGCCTTACCATACTTGAAGTTAATTAGAAAAATCCATCTGATTATGGTTTTAATAAATTCGATCTGCTGGGTTTAATACACTATGGGAAGGGAGATTTGATAATTGTTCATCGAATAAGTGAGGATAAGATGGATGATCATTTTCGTAGATAGTTGATGAGCGAGGGAATGTTGAGATCATGGGATTTAGAATATGATTTCAATATTTCTTGCAGGGAGAAGGGGAATTGATAGGGTTTCAGGTGCATGCATTAGAAGAGAATAAAGGAGTTGGTTCTACTCACTAATACATATATGGGACTGGAAAAAGATGATTTCGATGATGCTCGGGAGGAATGTTGCGGACATAACCCCCACGGTGAAGATTTAGGTTCACAGGAGAAAGAGTGTCTTCATGGGTGAGTTGAATAGGATTATAGAAGCTCTCGTGGATTGAAAAATAATAATAATTTTTAAAATTAAATAAATATAATTTTTAATAAAATTAAATATATGATAAATTATGACAAAAAATTAAAATTTTAATATGTTACTAATTTCGAACATTATTATTTTATAGTAAATATTATATTTTCCAAAAATTAATATATTTTTTTGATTATATAAATAAAATTCAAGTATGTTTATAAATGTCAATTAAGTTTTATATCAATTATTTATTTCTTATACATCAATTATTTTAAGTAAACGTTTTTTTGATTATCGTGATTATATTTGTTATTTTTATAAAATGAAATTTCCATAATGATATTAATTTTTTTATATAATATTTAAATTTTCATTAAATGAAACGTATTATAAAATATAATCACTATTGATACTTATAAAAAACTGAAAATTGAAATCAATTAATGATATATTTTTAATAAAACCATATATAATAACTTTGTTCATAAAAATAATAATCTATGTAAAAAAATTGGTTTCTTTTAATTGGATATTATCATTGAATGGTTTATTGATACATTATTTATTAATGATAAAAACATTTCTATTAAAAGTTATTATTAATAAAAGATTCAACAGTTGGTAAAAAAATATTAATAGTATGATAAAAAATATATTTAAATATTGGTAAAGGGTTTTTTGATGTTAAAGGATCAATACCAACAAATGGATCTGTTGGTAAAAATAACTATTTGTTCTTAAAATCAGTACCAATAAAACTTAATTTGTGTTGGAATTGTTCATTTTTACCTATATATGTATTATTTGTTGATACATTTTTGTTGGTATAAGTCATTTTTTTGTTTTGAGTAGACCAAAAATATATAAGTGGTATGATAGGAATTTTTTTATAGTTAATACCTAGTCATTAAGACTTAATGTTTTCAGTATGTTTATGTGAAATATATAAATCTAATCCAAAAGTAATATCATTTAAAATAAGTTAAAAGAATTTTTTCTACTTAAATGGAACTATGGGTTTTAGAATATTTTGTTTATCTGGATATTATTATTTTTTAAATCATTTTTCAACTGATGACCATCGTGGTTGTGGAATGGATAGTAAAAGTACATCTAGAATATGTCATTTCTTCATATATTCATTAGTTTCTTTGTCAGGAAAAAATCAACATTCAATATCACTTTCCACTGCTGAAGTAGAATATGTAGCAGTTGTAAGTTGTTGTGATCAATTATTGTGGATGAAACACACACTCACTGACTATGGCATAAGTTTTTTCAATACTCAAATACTATGTGATAATAATAGTTCCATTTCTATTAGTAAAAACCCTAGACATAACTCACGTACAAAACAATAAATGTTAGGAATCACTTTATTAGAGATCACACAAAAAATGGGATATTATTTAACAAATCATCGGAACACAATAACAATTAGATGATGTTTTCACAAAACCATTTTATTCCTATAGATTTGAATACATTAATTAAAAACTGTGAATGATCACTTTAAAATAATCATTCAGATCTATTTATTGTTTACTCCATCTCTTAATATTAAGTTACACCTTTTCAAAGGGGGAGTATACATACATATTATGAGTACTAGATTATTCGTAGAAGATTATAATATTGGTACTATATTATCGATATTAAATTATTCTATCGGTACAAGATTATTGGTATTAGAATATTTTATCGGTACTAGATTATATTATCCATATTAGAATTTTTTATCAGTACCCGATTATTTTTATTTTGTCATTTTTAGAAATCTTATCTGTCTCATATAATTTTTCATATTGTTTGTATTATTATCATAAGAACAATGTACTGAAACCAATATATCTATCTGGATACTCTAATAGGTATGTGTTCAAAAAAATTATTTTTTCATTCAAATGGTTGTTTTTCAATTCTTTATTTTAACCACTAATGAAATACATTATGAATAAAATTTTCTTTTTAAGGAAAACCTCAATAGATTGAAGTCATTATCAACCATTGGATCCTCTATATCTAATATTGTCCATCAAATTACATTTTAAAATAACACCTTCCTACCCATCACACATAGAATTGCACTAAATATTTTCCATGTCATGATGCTCTATAACTACCAAACACGGTTCATAATCAGTTTATAGCTCAGTTTTCGTAATCCGATAAGAGGTCATGTTTTGTAACCTGGAAAAACATCAGGGCTCAAGATAGTCTACATCTGAGTCAATGACTTCATCTCTAATGAAAATGTCTCCAAAATATTTCTCTTCTATGACCATTGGAGTTGAATGGTAACTCTCTCTATATTTTTAGGAGACTACTGATTTATGATTGAAAAGGATTATAATTTACCAAGGGTGTGAATCCATTTGTGTTAAAAGACCAGATTCAGATCAAAAAATTATGATTTATGAGGAAGTGTTACAATTCCTTAAAAACTGAGATATATAATAGACTCAATATTTCATTTATGATGCATGATAAGAAATAAAAAACATATGTAAAACAAGAACCTACATTTCTAGGTGTTCCGTATGTGGGAGATTCTCTTTGTTCTTCAAAAAAATTACAAGAACATGATGGGAATTTTGATAAGAGGAATGAAGATGAATATATTGTTGATATTCATGATGATAAAATCATGTTTAATCATTTATCAGCCGAAAATCATCTCATTTCCCTCTAATTTCACGCATTTCTTGTACTGAGAAAGGGTGATAATGAAAATTTGAATTTTTCAGAATTTTATGTGCTTGACTATCTAGTGAATATGAGGAAGTTCACTATAACTGGATTAATTTTCCCGAAAATCAAGAAACTTATATCAGGTTCCATAAATCCTCTACTAATTATTTTTCATACCATCCTGATCATGTTTTTGAAAGAGTGCCTACATTTCTGAAATCTATTAATCAATTCAAATTTGAAATCTTTTAACGAGCCTTCCATCAGTAAGGATATGATAATGAGACTCAAATTATGATTGAATCATAAATACAAAAAAATTATAATGATCTGAAAGCTAAGAAAGGAATTGAAGTTGCTGAAGGGTGTGAAAAAACATCAAACGCATCCAAATCATTTTCAATAAAAATAAAGGTACATAAGACTAAAACATAGAAAAAATAAAATAAAAAAATGTTGAATAGATGAGGTTATGGACAAGTAGAAAAAGGAGAATGAATAATGGAAAAAAGGAGATCTTCAATTTGGTTTGGATCTAGCTGAATCCCTAGCTAAAAAATTAAAAACCAAATAAATTTGGAATGAAGAAGAAAATAAGAATAGAATGACGAAATTAAAGGCCCAAGATATTGACATTGATAATATTCTCAAGATAGATGAGGAAACCAGAACCAAAATTTCCATAAGTGAACAACATGTTCAAAATCAATAAAATCCAGAAGGGAAAGGGAAAGAGAAACTGGTATCTGAACAAGTGGAAACACAAACTCTCATTCAGGAATATGAAGAAGAAGAAGAAGAAGAAGAAGAAAAGGAGAAGAAGAAAATAAGTAAGAATAAAAAGTACGTGAATAAGAATAAGTGGAAGATAATGAATTTGAAAACAAGATAAATCAATCATCGGAATCATTAGAAGATCCATATTTTATGTTACCATATCATGATCCTCCCTGATCCAAAACGTTTTCAGAAAAGGGTTTCTTCCAAGAAAGTCATTCAAATTTCATGTAATGAATAATAATAAGAATCTTATAATAATCATAATTATCCATATAGATTTATGAGAAATAATACACATTTTTGAGATCTCATAGAATAAAATGAAGATTCGTATTTAGAAAGAACAATCATAGTAAAGGGAATTCAATACATCGAACAAGATTTTAACAGATTGGAAAACATCATACAGTTCACTCCAAATATTGAAGCTAGGATAGAAATATTTTAAATTAGTCATAATGAAATAAAAGACTCTATCCAGACTCTAATAGACATGTTTTGGATTCATGAATCATATTTAAAAATATTCAATGAGTGTGCTACTGAGAACATCGTGTCTTTAACAAGGTTTTCAAGTGTTCATACAACGTTGATGATAATCTCATGTATCATGTGGATAAGATTGATGAAATAGTTATGTGTATAAATGATCTCAATTCAGTTTACCAAAACTTGTTCACAAACTTTAATGAAAAACTATAAGTCATTGAAGGACCAGGTAACAAAAAAAGTAATAGCCTATAAAGATATTTAAAATATTAATGAAAATATAGAGAATGCATGTAATGAGATTGTATTCCTTTCTAATAGATTTGTGATTTTAATAAAGGCCTATATCTTTTGGAAGGAGGATTAAAATTCACAGGATACAGGGCAAAAATAAAAATAAGAAATTAATTGACTTCATTAATATAGGCTATAGAAGAATGAATTGATTATTGATGAAAAAAATGTGAATGTAAAGACCAAGAAAGAAGCTCTTGAAAAATTTATGGAGGATATAAAATAGTTCAAGAAAATGAAGTTCTATGTCCAACATCTTGTAAAATCAAAAGGGGAAAGAATAATTTTTTGAACACTTGTTTTAATAAAAACTTCTTTAATTCCATGTAATTTCCATTGTTTCATACTTCAATTCTCTAAATCTTTGATGGAAATGAATGTTTTCCCTTATTCTTTTTGAGAATCAAAAAGGGAAATAATAATTTTGAAAAGAATATATTGATTTTATAAAAAATGGTGAATACCTTATTAAGGGGGATATATCACAAGAAAATTGAAGATAATATAATATTTAGTGATATTTTTATCATACGGTGGAATTAGTCATATTCACTATTTCATTCATAAGATTTACTAATCTCAGGGGGAGATAATAAATTATTGATTGTTTTATACTTTCCAGAAAGGGGGTGATTGCTGAATCAGAATATGTTATGACTTTCTCATTGATATTTTTGGTTTGGAAATCACAAATTACATAATTTTTTCAAAGAGATATTGTATTCTCATTGATATCACATATATTGTAATCATATATGTTTTTTTCTTATCATAATGATATACCGTTTTTTTGTAATCTTAATCACATATATTGTTTCTCATCGTATCCACATAATTTTTTTACAATCACAAACAGATATGATGTTTTTGTAACCACATGAATTTTAACCAGGTTAGGTATCCTATTTATATTAAGCATCGTAACCATGAATTGTTACTGGGTTATACATCATAATAACATTATGAATCATAACCATGATTTTTATTGTAACCATTATATGAATCATAATCGCGACATTAATTGTAACCACGATATGCATAGTAATCAAGATATACATCATAAGAGTGATATGTATCATACACAAGTAATACATTGTACTCATATTTTACTCCAATACCGCATTTATTTTTTCACTATTTTCCATCTTAATCATTCTTTAATAATTCTGTATTTATTATTTTCCATATGAAACTATGTTATTGAATTAGTTATAATCTAAACCATATGATGTCTTGTATTCTAGTTTTTGACTGTTTTAATGCAAGGTGTCCATGTCCCTTCGAATTTCCTAGAGAAATACGACCGTTTGAGGAAATATGATCGCGCGAACCTAAGGCATATAAATAAGAGGTCATTCAAACTAGAAAAATAATTTTTATATGATAAAAGTTATAGAGAAATTCTATATGACATCCATCTTACTTCATGTGAAAATCCTCAAAGATACAAGATGTTAACAGCTTATTCCCAGAACATGTATTTTAGTATTAGCATTGTTTTTATGTGTGCGTCAGATCATTGTGATAATGATTAAGTGATTCTAGTTTTATGAATATGGTGCTACCAAGAATTTTATCGAGGGATTTCAGATATATGAAAGATAGAGGTTCATATTACCTTCATAATCGTGGGATTATGTGGATAGGAAGATAGTCATGCCAATCATCATATTGGGGGCTTACTCGCCTACTGGTATGATACGCGTTTTGTCCTAGGTGAATGGATTACCTACTTATTGGGATAAATGAATTGTAATACCTTTATTTAATCCAACTCATTTTTAAAAGAAATCGAATCAATTTTTTTCATATTTTTATTAATTTTATTTTCTATTTTAATTGTTTTATTTATAATACATTAACTTACATTACATATTGTATAAAAAGATTTTATATTATATATTATATAATCACATAATTTGGTTATACTCTGATTATTTTAATCAATTCAAATACAATTTTTTTGATTAATTGAGGTAAACTATCTTATTATATCCATCAGATCCAGGATCAGTTGGATCATTTTTATTGTTTGTCAAATGCATTAGTTTGAGAACTCTTAAACACTGTTTCTTATTAATATTTCAAATAAAATGTTTTTAAACCTATGATACACCCTCCCCCTCCCGCTCTTGTATTATGACATCTCATATACATTTAATTCTATATTTGGATTCAATATTTACTTTGTTCACCACATAGGTCTAGTCGATGGTGCATATGCTGACAGTGTCTCGGTCATACCAAAACCAATTATATTTACTATTTATGGAATTCAAAAGTTTACACACAGTCTCTATATTCTAAGAAAACCATCTTAAAAATATATTAGTGATATAATAGTGTGTCCCTCAAAACACTTATGTGGACACCCCTTATCTCATTGATTTTGGGGAATCCTTTCATATTTCATCAACATAATGGTCCCTTCAATAGATTTTCATTAATTTCATTCTACATAACTATCATGAGACTTTTCTTTCATTGGGAACCTGAATGAATGCTATTGAATTCACTAATCAATCAACCCATATATTAAAAACATGAAATTAGAATTATTTTTCACTTGTGTGGATCACCTGTTGTTGCACACATGTTTTGGGATTATCATGCAAGATGTCATTATATCAACCCTTATTTTTCTCAAAACAACACAACGAGATTCAGTTTGTCTATATAGACTCAATGTTCATTCTGTGCGTAATATTAACTTTGTGTAAGTCTTCTATGTGAAACTCTTTAATGCGGATAAGACACCATATCATTATTAGAAGACTTTCTAAGTCATCATAGTTCATGAAAATATATTTTTAGACCATGAAATCCCTACATGAAATATCATTGTGTCTAACCCCTTTTCATGTAAGATTGAACATGACTGTTTATGGGTTTCTTAATAGACTTTCGTATATCCCCTGCATTATATATTTTTGTATGAAATTAACCCGAAACACCTATTGTGTGAAACTCTCTTTTGACGTCTCATTTGGAGAATAATATTCTTCCACAAAAAAAACAAAAAATAATCATGATTCTATCATGATTTATATTTTGATGTGAGGATCCTAAAACACACCATGCATAAAACATTAATATTCTCCATTAACCTTTTTTGTAACTTCATTTTCTGAATACACATTTCTCTATTCTCTAAATTTTAGACCCAAAAATTTGAGAGAAACTAGTTAATAAAGACACAATCAACGCTAATTCATACATACTATAAAAATTCATATCTTCTAAACTCCATGACAAACCCATTGTGGATTGAATAAAACACAAACCAATAACGATTTTTAGCATTTTAAATCATTTGTTCCAACATTTTTGAATGTGATGGAAGAGAATGCAATGATACATATTAAAATAGATGAGAGTGGTGGTTTATGTTGTCTTCATAAAATCAATACATAGTCTCTATAATTATTACAGTGTAGGATATTTAATGGTGGTACATAGAGGGAGTGGTGATTCGTGATTGTGTTGACCATGGTGAATATCTAGATGGATTCTTAGACGATGTCTAGAAATGGGTGTTGTTTATGGGTATGTATTTTATTTCATTGGAAATGCATGAGAGATTTATCCCTCAGTTTCATAGATCACATCCACAAATTTATCATACTGTGACCAAGATGTATCATAACATTAAGATATATCTTTGGTGGCCTATTATGAAATGGATGGTGGGAGTGTTTGTGGTAAGACTCTAGGTTGTCAGTAGGTGAAGTAATAAAAATTTTTTCCTATAATTTTTCTACCACCCTTGATTATTATTGAGTGAAATTTATTGAAAATAATAATGGTCTTAGTCCTAATATGACCCTAGGATAGGGAAGGTTGTGATGGAGTTTATGTGATTGTGAACTGACTAATGATGTCGGCTGATTTTATTGTGATCCATGCGATGAGTGTTAGGGATGTCTTAGAGAGGAGCTATGTGGATGATGTTTTTAGGCTTCACGAGGTATCGATGACTATAATATATAATTGATATCTATATTTTACCTCACGGTTCTAATGTGGATTTTAGCATGAATTTAGCTCATAGTTTCACATTAATATTTCATTCCCCATTTGATTAATGGACAGACGGAGCGGACTATCCAGATGATGGAGTATATGTTGGGATCATATATTCTAGACATTGGAGGACTATGGGTAAAACCCTTCCTGTTGATGAGTTCATATAAAAAATATCAATCACTTATCCATTATCATGGAAACATTTTAGGCATTTTATGGGTGGTCGTTTAAATCTATGTTTTACTAGAAGATGATAGGGAAGTCTGTAGGTCTTAGTCATGCTATAGTATAGAAAATGATCTAGAATATCCAGGTTGTATGAGAGAGGAGGAGAGTAGTTTATAACTATTATTTGTCTTATGATGATCATAGATAGAGGTCCCTGGATTTGTTGGTTATATACAATGTATATTTTAGGTTTTCCAATTGATAGGAGAAATATTGGTTTATCTATGGGAGTATTGTTTCTCCCCATTTAATCATGCATTTAGTGGTGTTGGGGCATTCTTGTTAGTGGGATTATTGGTTGGAACTCCTATAAGGGCTAGACCCGATCCATGACGTCTTCAACGTGTCAAAATTTCATTGTTATCTTAATGATGAATATCACATTAATTTTTGGGGAGATTTGGATATTGAGTATGGTGAGACATTCATGGAGTGACTAGTAGAGATCCAATATCATCAATTGAAGGAGATATGATTAAAATCCACCCTATTAGTTCACATGATGTGGGTTAAAGGATATTTTTGGTATTGTAAATGTGAGTGTGATATGTAGATCCACTCCTAGTACAAAGAGATATTTTTTTTTCATTAAAATGTTTTTCTATGATGATTTTTTGTTTAAAACCGTATTCTTTTATGATATGTACCTTATTTTATCATGTTTTTTATGTGTGTTATGGAATATTGTATATAAAGAGGGGAAAACCCCTTCCTAAACAATATCTGTTATGGTTATGACATTTTTTATAACAATATCAGTGATTCAGAACCATATAAAATGAGAAAAATCATAATATGGAAGGTGGGATTCGTTGATTGATGTTCATGGGAATGTGTTTTATTCTGGTATAAGAGGTAGTGTTCTTTGGTTGTGGACAGATTGGAATAGTGTTGTGGAAGGTCACATGGGGAAAATGTGTCTTCAGTCTATTTAAATGTGATGTGTTGTTGTTCCTATTGTGGGATATTGATATATTTATGTTTGATGATTCATCGATGTTTTCATTTAGTGAGATTTTATGGTGTTAGTGTTAGAGGTGTAATGAGATACCTTAGAGGTATATCACATGGTGGTTGCTCATATCCTCTCATAAGTATTTTATTGGATTTCATTCACATAGATGATAATAATTTGAGAGATATATAATGAAATCATCCAATCCTTCACAGCCTGTTACATTTCTATATTGAGTGTTGAGGGTATTTGGAAGAACCTAGAGTAGGATTCAGTGGAGGTTGTAACTATAGATTTAGTGGATCAATTTTTTTATAATTTGAAGGTATTATTCATGATGTGATTTTATGTTTCATATCTTATGTCAATAATGAATCATTATAATATTTTGGATAAGGAATTATGTGGAAAGATAATTCCTAATGTGAATGATGAATTCAAAATGTGAATTTAATTAAGCTAAGGAACTATAAATTTTAGTGTAAGATCATTGGGTTTGAGATATGTGAAATTTGTGGCATTTATTAGTTTCACATATTTAATTGGATAGATTTATGAGAATTCATTTCATGAATATGTAATTCCTGATGTGATTGAGATGAGTCATATCCTATTTATAATTATGAGGTTTGACTCAATTTTACCATTTGACACTCAATCCACTTGATTTTTTGGAAAACACCTGACAATTTTTTTAGGTTCATCCAACCCCTTTCCTTAACCTTTAATTATTGGATTCTAGAGGTTTATTACTAGAAATATGAGTTGAGTTATTCGCTTCAACCCCATGTTACCTTTTATTCTTCTTCGGGGATTCACATTTGTTGTTTTATTCTTATTTAGGAAGGATTTTTTTTATATTAATGATACCTTGGTGTAATACATTTTTATTCTAGGTCTTCAGATTATGGTTGTAGTTTATAGGATATTTCCACTTTAACCTATTATATGGAGTGAATTAGAAATATTATTTGATAAATGGGACCCTTTCTCTCTCACTATTAATGTATATTTTTTAGTATTTAATAATTCCACCTAACTCTAGGTGAATAATAAGGGTTGACGTAATAATGACAAGAAATTTGATAAATATGAAATTATTTGGAATTTTTAGAAAGAAGACGTTTTTACCTTTTTGATGATTTTGTTAATGAGAATATGAATTTTTTATTACATTATTGAAAACCATGACTGTTTGGATACATACCAATGTTATAGTTAATATGACTATGGGACTCTTTTTGTGTTTATTGTTTCATTGCAACTAGAGAAAAAAGGGAAAAAATGAATATATGGGTAATGATCTAGTTTCATATTAAGATATTATTTTTGTAACCATGACCGTGCTAAATAACGAAGTGGATTAATTTAAACTCTTGATCCGATTTTTTATAATTTTGGAGGTGGTGTTTTGTGTGGTTGTTCTTGTTGTGTTTTCTTGCATGATGTGGGATATTGCGCAATGATGGTTTTGACCATCTGGGTTACAAAATGTATGGGAAACTGATGGGATGGTGTTGAAATGGTATGTGATGTAGGTAGTTGTGCTATGGTTGTTTGGTGTTGTGGTTAAGAGGTTCATATTTTATGATGATATATATTGGATTATATAGAGTTAGGGTGATATATGTTGTGTGATGGGTTTTCTTTTTTATTTTATGGTTGTGTTAGATTCATGGTTGAACATGGAATAAATGTACTACTAATAATAAATTACATGGGTTGGTAAATGAATAATAATGGGTTCGATTTTTTATAGGGATAATTTCTTAATTAATTTCAATGATAACTAAAAGTGATGTGTAAATATGAAAGGGGATGTCTTTATAAATGTTATTTAGTGGGTTCTCAATAAAATCTACAAAATGGTGGATGCTATAATTGAATGTGGGTTTTTATAAATTTATGTACTAGTTGTGTGGTGTGATGCATTTAGTGGATCCAATCATTATAGTAGGTGTTACATAGTTGAATAGTGGTTATGTAGTATATGTTATTTAAGACTATGTAAAACCATAGGTTATTTATTGTGTACTATCTATCTATCATTTATATTATATTATTTATATATGCAACCCATCAGAGATGGATAACCATACTAATCTAAATGGGTTTTCTGTTTTGGGTGTTTTACACAACATACAGGATAGTGATGATACAGATGGATGGATACCCCATCTTCCCAATTATTACATCTATAGTAATGATATGGGTTGATCTGTTATATTACCCAGTAGTGATGAGCATGTGATATGTAGTGGGGGTTATGAATGGTATGAGGAGGGAATGATGTTGATTTGATTCATGTTCAGCAAACCCTATGATACAGGTCGTGTGATGAAGCTATGATGTTATATACTAATTTTCTGAGTTGATGTGTCCATGATTGATGATATCACAAAATTATAGCCATTTTTAGGTAGGGTTTGGTTGGAATGCATCTATTCCCACATCAGAGATGGTTGGTTATGTGATGTTTTTCTTATAGAAGTGATAGGAGAACACATCATTTTACATTGGGGAACAAGATTTTAATTCAGTGCGGAAGAGATGGTGGTGTAACTTCTTTATGATTTTGATACATTGTTATTGTTTTGGATGTATCATTTGATGAGTGAGCCATGATGAGGATATATTTTGTTAATTGACCAATTTATGTGATTTTTATGTCTAATTGTTTATTCAATTATGCATTAGTATGATCTTTCAAATCTGTACTAGGGACCTTAGGAATGATCCTACATAGTATAAATGTTATGCTAACCATATGTATAAAATGTTTGCATGAGAACAATGAGGACTAAGCTGGACAGTAGTAGCTTCCTCTTTCGAGGTGTTGTTGTGTCGCTGTTATAATTATTGTCATTTTGTTATTTACTTTGAGACATTAATTGTATCTATTGAAAATTTTCAAGAATTGTGTGATGTTTTTGGTTTTATAGTAATATTATATGATGGGGTTTTATGGTGGTTGTTTATGCCATCTTGGGATCCTACTTTATTGTAGATAGTTAATTTTTTCCATATGTGGTATTTTTATACACATGGAATTATATCTAAATCAAGGCCTACTAGGGTAGGGACTCTTGGTTTATCATCAATATATTTTTTCTTCCATCCCAAGGGGGGTTAAATTATATGGGGAAGGATATAAAAAATGATTATGTAATGATTATATGAAAATTAATTAATAATTAACTATTAATTAACAATTATGTAAATACATAACAACTATTATTTAAAGAATGATAAATGAATGGATAATGAATGGTTATTGAGTGATTAATGAATGATGTTCGAAAGTTTTTGAAATGATTAAATATTAAATTGTTAATTATTTACTAATAAATAGGTAATAATTAAATATTGACTTTTTGAGGATTATCATAGGATTAAAATAATATTAACTACTGATTAACTTAGAACAAATGTATGTTTAAATCATGATTAATGTAGGATCACATAATGATTAAGTAATGATTAATTAAAAATTAACTACTGATTTTCAAATAATTAATGACAAACTAATAAATAACAATTAATTAACTATTTTGTAACTATTATCTAAATATTTAATAAATATTAATTAACCAATGAGTGATAAATGACTAAAAAATTATTAACGATTGATTAGTGAATGAATATTTATTGATTATGGAATGAATACATAATGATTAACTAATTTTAATGAAATATCATGTAATTATTATTAATGAATAATTAAGGATTAACATAGTAATAAATAATGATTAATTAATAATTATAATAGAAATAACTTTGCATTAAATAATGATTAACTATAGATTAACTAATGATGAATAAATGATGAAGTAATCATTAATTAACAATTAACTATTTAGTAACTAATAATTTACTATTAATTAAATATTTTGTAATAACTAAATAACAACATAATGAATATTAATTAAATATTGTGTGGTTATCTAAGAAATGACATCCATATGTGGATACTACAAGTGGTTGTAGGCTCAGGAACATGTGTTCTTACGGATAATAACCATAAAAATGATGGACTGGGTATTAACTGAATCATCACATAGTGTAAAAAAAGTTCCCTAAATGCACAAATGGTTTGACAATTCCAATGGATCTATAATAGAAGTTTTAGATTCTATTTTACTAATAAATTTATGAATAATTAACAATACTGATATTTTGACTCTAAAATATTAGTGAAATCATTTATTATGTAAAAAAACATTAAAAATGTATGTAAAGTTAATATTTAGTGGTTATTTGACAAATTAAATCATTCTTTGGATATTGAAAAAAATTAGGATCTAGAATTGTTTTACTTATGGGTAAAAACCTTGAAAATGGTGGATTGGGTACTAACTAAATCATCACCTAGTGCATAAAAAAGAGGCCTAACTAATAACCTAGTTTAATACTGGAAAAATTCATACATTAGAAGTTTCACATTATCTTTAATTAATATATGTATATTTCTTTAGTGATATTAAAATTTAGAATATGAAACATTAGTGGAATCATTGAGGATATAAAAAAATATTCTATAATTTTGGTTAAGTAAAGATTATATTGTTATCTGAGAAATGAAATCCCATTCGGGATACTACAAGTAGATAATGGATCTAGCACAGTAGTATTTAGTGGTTATAACACTAGAAGGTTTTATTAGGTATTAACTCATTTGTTACTTGGTTCATAATACATAGGGAAAACAACAGACCTAGATCAATAGTCTTGAGGAATTTTATTTACATGAATCACATTCTTATTAGTAAATATAATTATAATCCATTATGAACACTACCATTTGGACAAACAAACATTTTAAAATTATTTCAGGTATAATAAGAAATTATGAAAAAGTTAAATTAAATATATTGTACTTATCTGGGAAATACTACTTTTTCGGGATACTAGAAGCGAAAACATATAATGGAATAGTTTTACTAAAGTGATGTAACCAAAAAAGGGAAAACTGAGTAATAACTCAGTCACTGCATAGTGTATGAAATATAGTCCAATATATACACATAGTTTGAAACACTAAAGGGTACTAAATTATGTAATTAACATTCATTATATAAAGTATTAAAATTTTAATTATATCTTATTAACATGAAAAAAATAAGACAATTACTTCACAGTGAACACCACACCTAAGTAATACCTCATTTTTAATATTATTTATAGTATTTGAATCAGGATCGAAAAAAAAATTTAACATAGAAAATCATGCATTCATATGTTTACTTCAACATGTAAGTCATTTAAACCAATCAAGAAGGTTCATTTAGAACCAAATCAATACTAATGGTTAGGATAAATGATTATATTACACTTATAGATATTCATGAAATAAATCATTATCAATAACATTTGACACTTGATTAGGATATCAAATATATTAGCTATAAATATTTTCAATTCCATGATAGGTTATAGAATTTAGATAATCCATTTTCTCATGATGATGAATAATTATAAGAGAATGAATAATTTAACCAATATATTGATAATGATTTTATCTAATTATATGTTGAGGTTTATTCTTTAGAGAATAATCATTCTACTTTTTGATGATAGAGGCATAATAGAGTCATAGAAGAAGGTAATACAAATAAAATGTGACTCTTCCCAATAATATTGAATAATAAATCCCAAATGAATAGTTATATATTCGGTAAGATCATTTTGATGAATATGAAGTTTCCAACAGTTGAATATAGAAGAAAAAATAATGATAATGCAGTATAAACAGTAGATGGTGTCTATGGAGTTACTAGAAATGAACTTGTTATACACATGAATCAAAACAAAATAAATCATCCACCACACATCAAATATTTTTTAAATGTTATGGAATGTTTTACTAAATATAAATATTAAATTATCATGACTGCAATTTAGTTTACTAGAGTTTAAGATGAGATATTTGAAAAAATGGATCAAACATTATACATTGGAAGAAATTTTATAGGAAATAATTCCATATAAAATGAAATGAAATCATTTTTATATGGATATAAATTATATATATTTCATTAAAGAGTCAAACATGACAAAATACCTCATACTTTATGAAAAATAAAGTGATTATTGCATATTTTTCTTGAGGACGATTAATGCAATTTATCTTGGTTGGTACATAATTTATATGATTTATGAATTTCATACTTCTATGAAACCTTACCTAACAGAAGCACAACCATCATTGGATGATGAATTTGTGCCCTCTATTTTTCTCAAGATGATCAGTATTGGCCAACATGTTCCTATATCACTTTTGTAGGAGAGGTTAAAATAACCATCTGATTACAATATTTCCAATATAAACACATGGATGACAATGAAAAAGTTATTTTTCTAGGTGTACCGTTATTGGGATGACTTGTATTGGAAATTCACACAATGGATATACATACTGAGAAAAAAAAACTAACTTTTCTTCGATATTAATATTTACAAACATGTCTCTCAAGATAACCAAATAAATCCTCATCATGTAAAAATGTTTTCATTGTTTGGGGCATTAATTCCATGTATTCCTATAATTTGTTTATAAAAAATATTATACATATTGGTAAATAATTTCTATATAGAAAGTACACATGCATATTTTTGAATGCAGTAACCAAATATGGTAATCGTATACCTCATCTTCTTACATTGTCCATAACATAGAAGGAAAAATAAAATTATTAAAGTTTTTTTGTAATGTATTAACAATTATTTTCCTCGTATTTGGGGTGTTTTTTGATATATTATCATCGTTTGAAAATCAATGAGGCAATCATTATTGATCTTATTATGCGAAGAATCCCAAACTCACATCATTTCTACTACATTAGACACATAAAAAACATGTGAATGAATTTTCATTATGAATCCATAAACAATTCTATCATGAATATTACGCTAAAATTCCTATCTTATTTTTTAAATTTGTTAATGTAATAATTAAATTAATATATATTTATTATGATCAATTTCATATAGCATATTAATTTGATCAACAATGGTTTGAGTAGACATTGTAAGGAATTTTTAAGAATAATTAGGGAGTATATGATTAGAAGATGAAAACTAAAAAGGATAAATTTAAATCGACATAAGATTGAGGTAATAAGTACGAACACATAACCAAAAACTATTGTGAGTTAATCAGTGGAGTTTTGAATGGGATTTCATGATACCTATAATTAGACTAGTTTTTTAGACATTTTTTTTAATTTACATCATAGAAAGAGTAATATTGAATTATGATTATATTTATTAGGGGATGAATTATATATTAAACCTTCAAAAAATTTCTGAAAATTACATTGATGAATGTTATACTTATCAAGTATGACATTTCAATTGAGAAGTTAGTTGATTTGATGTTGTAGAGTATCAGGACCCCATCAAAATTACATGAGGTGAATTAGTGGTGGTATTACTAGACATTAGGTTTTAAAAATATAGAATCTTAGATGATTTTAATTTTACCTATGTGCATTCCATTTCAGCATGTTATTCTGTGAACTTACCATGGGATCTCTATATTGATTCATTGCACCAGATCAAAACTGTTACTAACTACTATGGTACACCATGGATTCCAACTAAGACGTTTTGATGTTTCACAATTCCCAATGACCATACCATATTGATACATAACATAAAATGGTTGCGACCACTAGTGTGACCATTGTCTATTAGGATTCTGAATGAGATCGACCGACCTTAATAACATGTCCAGTGTCTAAGAAGAAGAAAATGTCATATGTAATTTCATAAAAGAATTGATTCCCTAGAATTAATGGTAAATGTTATCATTCACATCCATGATGATTTATTTCATTGAAATAATGTAATTTCTAAAGTCTTTAAAAATTGGGCTAGGGTTGGATATTTGATCAGCTTTCTGTATAGAATTCCGAATGTTTTAGTTATTAAAAATAAAATTTCTAAATAATACAAAAGTAATTGCATATAATACACTCTGTGATGAAAAAAAACATTCATTTTCATCAATTATAGAATGATTGGAGGATATTAATATAACTATTATATCATACATCCAACCAATCATAACATCTTACAAACTATAACAATATAATTACATTTTACTCTTACTTGACATTTATTTCTTTTTTATGTATAATGATAGAGGATATTAATATACTCACGAATCAATATCAGTATGTTTCATATGATGTGTTATCAGGCCATTAGGATTAATTGATTAACGTATGTGGGTAAGACTATAATCATCAAATCACACAAACAACTTCTATTATACCATACCAACAACATGAAAACTTCTATTGATTTTTTTACATGATTTTAAAATCCATGATCATAAACTCCTTCAAATCATCACTGATTTTTTCATACATGATACTCACACATTCCAAATTCATGAGGGAGAGATTACCATCAGCCTAGAGGATTTTATAGTTATGATGGGTCTTCCTATCAACAGTTTTTTATTATATGAACCACCCATAGAGGGTAGCCCATGCTTATACAATGACTTCCAGAATACAAAATTTTGGGTATTGAGTTGAATATCAATACAGGTTATCTATATATTATCTATATTGAAATTCAATTCACTCATTCACCCATTAATGTTTAAGAGTACAGTTTCATATGTCACCCTCGTGCATATATCATGCGACTCATTGGGGGGACACTGTGTGATGGTTACTCCAGTATACATGTCCACATGCTATATTTAGGGTAAAAAGAGGAATTTTGTTGGGAAGTAAGATTTATCTAGGAATATACATGATTGGAATAATCATAGATAGTATTATTCATGGAATAATGATCATATCAAATGAATAATGGGGGATGTGTCATCCACATTTAGATGTGGTAATGGCAGCACATCCCTCTCCATGACCCTTCTATTGAGGGAACAAATAATTATATGGATATTTTGTGTGGTGATCCATTTGTACGATATTGAAAACAATAATATTTGTTATTTTCTATGTCTAATATGTGTTATTATACTGAACTTCATATTATTTATCACTTTCCATATATTCTGTTACATGTATAGTCTAACACAGCAGATCATCAAGACATTGAAACATTATTTGGGATCAAATTGTCTCATGTTGGATACTCTATAACCCACTGATGTAAGTATATACTATCATTTATGGGAAAATAAATTAATAATATTATCTTAAAAATCAATTTTTTTTTGAGCAGAAAAAACTTTTAAGGAAAAGTGGAAACCAGTCAAGATACAATGGAACATCACCCAACCTGATAAGAAATATCTAAATCACTAAATTGTATTTTAAGCATATTTGAAAGCATACCCTTGTGGACATTCCATTGTAGAGGTGAAGCCTTCTCTTCCGGATTAGAATTGAGAAGGATCTCAATGTTTAATGCTATCCTGTACCAAGTTTGGATGAGCACTTCCACAGAAATATTATTCACGTTCAATCCAACAGCTAGTATTCCAAGATGTTTTTGGATACAGTCACCTTGATCATTGGAATGATTAACCTGAATATTCCTCCCCACCAACCTATAAAACCCCCCTTGAGTAGTGATGACTTGAAGACCCTTGTCATAGAAATATTCATTATTGTTGATGCTTCTTTCCCACACATCACATTCAATCAATTTCATACCACACAGGGGGAATTAGATTCAGAAACCTTTTTAGAATCATGCGGATGATTGTAAACCTTCATAGGTAGCTTACCATTTCGTGAGGATCAATTAATAGAGGGGGAAGGTAAAAAAGATTAATCCTTCTTCCTATGTGACCTCTGAGAGTGCTGGATAAAACCTTCGGGGTCTATTAGCGTGTTCTTCCCCTTCCTTGAAGAGGCTCTGATATATTCCTCCACAATTTCCACCTACTTGGACTCAACAAGCTTGTCTGAATCAAAATATCTATCCTCATTGAGATCCACCAAACTTTTAGGGAGTTTCATACCATGTAAATCCACCACATCATTTCTTTCCTCGAACAAGTGTCCATCTTCAAATCACACCACTAAAAACTATTTTTGAGAATGAATGGCCTTACGTCCTAACATAACCCTGTCAGCATAGGAAGGCCCTACATATGATACTTGAACTAAAATGTCAGGACCCGTAGGATGCTCGTATCGACAACCCGGGAATTGTGGCTTCCAGTTAGAGGCATTCCATCCTCCGCCTTGCGGGCCACCGTGACATTGGTCCTCATAGACAGGAAGGTACATTGCAGCTTTGTCGATAGATCTCACTACAACTAGATGACTCTCCACATACACATCCATGGATGCCTCCCTTTCCTCTCCACCCTCATACAATGCCTCCCCTAACCTTCCTTTAAAAATATAATCATTTTTTTGAAATTAGTAACAAAATATTTGTATAAACATGATATGTCATTTCAGATATCATGGTTATCATACTATACTATAATAAACTACATTCCAATATAATGAATTCTTGTGATTGATGATTCCATGGTTGTTGTGACTCTCATACACGTTCATATTTTTGATCGGCACCAAATGAATAAAGTTGTGTGGTAGTTTGGATTTTTTTAGTGTATTCCATTTCCACCTATGCATCAATAGACACTTCATTCCCTAAAACAGACAAGAAGTATGGCTGTTAATCAGAGTTGAAAATATTCATAATGTCTCAACATATACGATATATTTGAATCATTTCTTATCAATATAATGTGTAGGATGCGAATACATCTAACATAATGTCTCATGTATGGACCATGGTTTAGACGGAAGACTATATTGTATCTTTACACTACAAAATATAGGGTATTATAATCTTGTATATAAATAACATTACGTTATTTATTTATATTTTTTCATAATTCAATTTTAATTTCTTTATAGAATATTCATCTACAATATATTATACATATGACATTGATGGATTAGGTTCACATATTTTGGTAGGTAGAATACCATGCTGTAACATAGGACCTGATATCATCATATCATGGCCTATATGATAGTATAATTAATCATCCACCTTAGGGATATGATGTTCATTCTAAGGGAGAGGTGGTTTCTTCTCTGTAACCTCAATCTACAAAAGATAATGTTGACGGGTCATAATGAAAATGATGTATACCCTTTTAGGATTCATGTCTGGCCTCACTTGTTCTATATAAAGTGGTAAAATCGCAAAATGTTGAGAAAAAACTGATTGTTGATTCTCACCATCAAGCATGATATTAATTTATATTTATATCATATCCACCATTTTCACTAGGTATAGCAGATATGAGCTCATATAGAGAGTCATTTCCCTTGAATCCATCTTTTATGACTGAGCCTTCACATACAGTATTGTTTTCCTATTAGATGGTTGGTACATCCCCATTGAAAGAAGGAGAAGGAGTATGTTCACATATCAAAATACCAATGAATCCCCCTCCTGATGTTTCATTGATATAGTGGTGGATATTCGATATTCCTGACCCTGATGAAGACCCCTACATCTATTCAAATTCTAACCCACCACATAGGTTGGACATCTCAAAAAAATCATCCAATTCATACACCCTTTTGTGGGTACAGACCTCGTCATTGAAATTTGTTGTACTCATTGATTTATATGTTTATTATTGGCTTAAAATAAATGAAACATAAATTTTTATATCACCTATACTACTATCTATATATTATATTGTGAAATTCATTTTATTTTCAACTATTTTTACATGTTTATTATATGATATAAATTGGATTTTTTTTTAGTTAAAATTTTTTAAACATCAATGTTGACTACCTAAAACATTGTAAAACTATTTATATTTCAATTAAGTAAATTTAAAATCTAATAGAATATAAACTATAAATGAAATCAAAATAAAAAAACATAGCCTATATAATAAAATATAGAAAAAAATTAAAAGAATCACATCCATATAAATAATAAAATGTAATTTAGATGACAGAAGTATTATTGATTAAAAACATAATTTTACACATTAACAAATATATATTCATGAAATATAGAATAATGAAAATCTAAATGAAATATTGAACCTTGAATTGATATATAAGAAAATAATTGAAAATAATGGAATGTTATAAAATTTTTAAATACAAATATTTATTTTGATAAACAATATATTCACTCATTAATATTTTTTATTGATTATTTAGAAAACTATTATTATTTTGAACATTTCATAATTTATAGCCTCTGTTTTGAATTTTGTTTTTCATATAATTATACTTTTTAACCTATAATATTTTATAGTCACATAGTTGAAATATTATTATTTTTCATCTTTGTTACTTTGAAAGCATATAACCTACAATGTATAAATATAATCAAAATTAATTTAGCCACATTAAATAAATAAATAAATATATATATATATTAAAAATAAAAATAATTTCATAAATATAATAAAAAAACTATATTTCATGAAAAATCATTTTTGATTGAAAAATACACATTTACAAATGAGAAAATATATGGTTATAATTTTTAATAAGTGTGATATTAATAATTACATTATTATAATGTATTATTAATTCTGATAGTGTAGTAAAATTTTATTAACTACGTTATTAACCAATAATAATTATATTATAAAATATTCCTTTAATTATAATGGTAAATATGAATAATGTTGTAGATAATATAATTATTGATGTACCTAATAATTTTTTTAATAATATAATTTAAGAATAAATATTAATTAAATTTGTTATATAGAAAATAATAATAATAATAATATCATTAAGATGATATTGTACACATAACATTAATTTATAATAATCATAATAGAAATTTTAACTTATTTATATATAAAACAAATTTAAAAAATATATTAAGAAATTATTATAAAAATAATATCAATTTATAATAATCAAAATAATGATGTTTATTTATTTATATATGAACAAAATAAAAAATTATTTTTTAGTATACTAACATCTATATATGCAATTTAATTTTTTTTTGTTTTGAAAAAATTGTTTTGGCCCTTTGACCCCTTTGACTAATGTTTATTAGAAATGATTCAATGTCATATAATCGTTTAGTTAATGTGAAAATAGGTAAAAAAAATAAAGCTCTTTAATTGCACTGATGATTTTTTAAAAAAATATTTGAACCTGTGGATTATTTTAACATTGTTTTATTTAAAAAAAATAAAAAAAACCCAACCATCTATTCCATATTACATCTTCATTACTACATGATATAGAGAATCCAGACAGTATTATGAGATTACTATATACCCAAGAAAAACATTTTTCAACTATAGGATGTGTATCAAAGTCGATCCTAAGTGAACATTATATATTTTCAAAGGATGATAGTATCCTTTTAAATATATTTTTTCATTGTGGGTTTTATTCAAGAAAATCAAATGATGGAGGATGAGTGAATGCATCACAAAGTTTTTGAATGTTTCGGTGGACATATTCAAGTCAAAATCATCAGGAGTATGATTTTTTTTATTGTAACATTATTTAAATTATTTAATAACAATTATTTAACCATAACCAATATATTTATATTAATTTGAAATTTAATCCAACTAAATGTGTAAGAGTTATTACATAACCTAAATTATTAGTATCACCAAATCTATATATTTTGGTTAAAAAAACAAAAAAAATGGTAAAAAATTATTCTATAAAATTATTATTCATTTAAATCATTTAATTTTTCAACCTTATTACACGTTTTGTTCAATATTTGTGTTTAAAGTTTTATTTCATGGTTTAAAATTTTTTACATCACCAAGCCTTTTATTATATATAAAAAAATGAAATAATAATTGAACGACCATTATCAAATATTAAATAAAAGAAAAAATAAATTCTATGATCATCATCTCAAAAAAATATTGCTAATAAAATTTTATCCATTACCAACACATATTTTATAGTTGATAAAGGTTGAAATTTATGGGTATTATGTTAGAAATAATAAATGGTAAAAATAATCATTACTAAATAAGAAACCATCAACATTAACATTACCCTCAACTATATTTTTTAACACATTATTTCTTAGGATGGTAACTTCTTACACAATATGTGGGTATTGCAAAATTCCCGATATGAATTGGTATGCTTAGGGTATTGGTTATTCCAGATTTTATAGGGTAAATATAATGAATTTAATACCCAATTAATATTTGGTATGGTTATGGTATTATTATTATTGATCAAAAACTAGATTCAATTAATTATTAATAATTCATAAATTATTTATTAAATAGTAGTGAATTATTAAATTTATTTATTTATTTTGTGTTAAGGTTATGTTAAATTTTTAAATGAATTATAAATATGAAATTGAATAAGAAGATTATTAAAAATTTATTACGAATATATTTTAAAGTGGTTATTTAATTATAAAATCTATTTATAAAATTTGAAATCCATTTATTTTAAACATGAAAATGAATTTTAAAATGTTGAAATTTTAAATAGGTATTTAAATATGTGAGAGTAGTTAAATAGGTTTTTCAAAAAAAAAGGTAAGGTTAGGGTAATGTATGACATATCATTGGACTAGAAGGAATATTATTTCTTTCATTATATATGATGATGCAAGATTTAGAACTAAATTCACTTAGTGGTGCATGGAAACAACCATGTGACTTATTATCATACATCTTGGTGAAAATAAATGAACCCTATAAAATATAATAAAAAAACTAATGGATATTATTTAAAAGGAATCTATTGGGTATTCCCAACTATGGAGTTACAATTTATTCCACATGAATAAGAAGGGGATGAAGGTGAAGACAATAAAAAATTAGACCAAAGAAGATGTTAGTCGATGTTGGCATATGTGAAGATTATATATTTTTAAATTAAATTATGCTATCTTTTTACAAACTATAGAAAACACTGAATAATGAAGATATTTAATTTGGGTAAAAAATGATGATTTAGGTCCAAAACGATCACATTCCCAATGAGGATGACAATATTATGTTCCATTTTATAATGAATAAATAAGAAAGGCATGTGTTTACAATTTGAAAAGAAAATATGATATATTTACGTTATTTTATAAGTGGAAAACTTTGTTGAAGATTGATTCACGATCAAAAATAAAATTATTGTTTCCTGAAAATAGAAGGGAGTATCATAGTATAGAGTTTAATGAATTCTCAGAAAATAATGTAATTCGGTTTGAGAAGAATAATCAATGTATATCACAATAGAACTGTGCGTTTGAGACGATGAATAAGACATTAAATGAAATTCATAGGATTATGTGGATATAGTAAATATTACCTAAGACATTATGGGTAGTGTAAATTAATTTTGAAGCAAGTCACAACATAATGAGTCTATCTGCACCAATAAGAGATTGTTTATCCATGGCACATAGTAATGAAATGACATAAGAACCTCTAATTTTATATCCTTTTATTTTTCATATATATACATATAGAATAAAAATAATGGGGTAAACTAGTTCCAAATTAAAAATAATAATTTATTATTTGATGTGTTTTTTAGGATTATTTATGTCACTTTTGAGATGATGATAAAAAGAAAATCACTAGAAAAAAATGAATTATTTAAGGAAGGTTTTATATGCAAGGACAATAATGAGGTTTAATCTAATAGTGATAATAATGATTTGTAGTAGTAATAAGAAGTGAATAATGAATGTATAATAGATATTTTTCCAACGAATCATGTATATAATACTCTTCAAGTGAAGTTAAGATGATCAAAAAGGCTGAAAAGACAAGAGAAGAGGTATCGATCATCCCTGCACTATTTGTTATTAATTAATAATGGATATTCATAAATATATGAAATGGAAATTCAGTTATAAGATTTATGAAATTTGGAGTTGGCAATAAAGGGTGATATTTATTTATTTCATAATAAAAATATAGGTGAGACTGTGACATCTTGAGTTTGTAAAAAAGATACATTATGCTTGATAGGGTAAATGATATGCCACATCGTACCTATGGGAGAAACTAAATATTATAATTTATATGTTACCTTATAAAATATTTTTTAAAATTTAGGAAATTAATGGTATTAATTTAATTATGAAAATATGGTTTAAACATGTATATAATTCTTTGCTGAAAAATTTATCAAAACTGAATGTAAAACCCTTTTTAAAATAAATCGAAATGTCTTTTTAAAAAATAATTAAATTCAAACAATTGTGTTTAATAAATAATAAAATAACCCCTTTTAGATAATATTAATTAAATATAATATTAAATATATTTTTTAAAATTCAACACATGTATTTTCTAGTCCTATTAAAAGAACATGAATAATTTTAAGAATAAAATAACTATTTTTCAAAAAATACATTTTTTACCGTCTTTCGATTGTGAACCCATATTAAATTTATTTTTTGACACTTTTATATTATCTATTTTTAAAAATATAATATTTATTTTAAGTGGGACATAAAAATTTACTTTGATTTATTTTTTGGTTTTTTCAAATAAACCTCATATTTAAATAAATAGTGATAAAACTGTGTTATAATTCAAAACTAATATTTATTCTATTAAATAAGAATTGTTATATTATACTTTTAATCAGTTTTAATGTTTATTTATATTATTTAATTATAATTTTTTCCAATTTATGTCATTATAATCAATTTTTTTGAAATTGGATATAAAAACTATGTGACCTTTTTAGTGTTGTACTTTCAAAACGTGTTTTCTCATTCTATCAATAAGAATTAATTTTAATTATTTTTTTTCTAATTATATGTTTTCAATTTTTAATATATATTACATATTAGGAATATTATGGTTCAAATTATTTTAATGGGTCCCTTTTATTCTTGGGAAATTTCAATAATAATATTAGTAAATAGATTTATTACTATGCTTAAGGGTAAACGAGAAAATTAATTGTTAAAATAATATTAAAAATATTTTCAATCTATCATTATACTTGTTCAAATATTATTGGATGTTTTATAATAGTCCACTAAAATACTTGGACTAAAATTATTTCCGTGGAAACCACTTGCATGTGAATCTGACATTTATAACATTTTATTTAATGTAAAGACCAAGATGTCATAATCATGTCTCTTATTATTAATGATTTTTAATATGGGGCTATATAAGTTATGTATGTGACTGTAATTAGTTTTTATAGAGATATAAAAAATATATACATCATGGTAATTTATTTATAATTTTCTGAAAATAAATAATTAAATTAAATGATGAAATAATGATTATACGTTAATTTTTTAATTAATGAAAGAATCAAATAAATGATTTTATAAATATTAAAATAAAAATATTTTGACATAATTTATTCAATAAAATACTTTTCAGGATGAATTATACATTTTGGTGACGAATTAATGGGGTTTTTTCAGTCTTATATTGTTGTAATGATATTTTTAAATAGTCAACTAAAAAATAGTGTCAAAATTGACACTAGTAGTATTTTAAAATATAAAATATTTTATTAAAAGTTATAATTTTTTAAAATAAATGATTCAATAAAATAGTTTAAATACTACCTAATATTTCATTAATTACCCATTCATTTGTCATTTGTCATCTTTTTTTAATTATTGTAACTCTCAAATTGAATATTAATTAATAAAATGGTAAACGTTAAAAGGGTTAAAACAAAATGATAAGGCTAAAAAATATGTAAAAATGTATCATTTTAATTGGATTATTATATTTAGACCCATTATAATCTTATATTACAATTTTTTTAACCCATTTGGAATAGAAAATAAATAAATATCAATTTATAAATTTCATTTCTTTCAAGAGTTCCCCACCCCTCTCTTATAAAATGGAACTCATTCATCTTTGTTCCTTACACGTAAAAAACATTCTAATTAATCCATGATATACCCAAAATACCATACTAGAAGATATCCCCACATTATATATGCATTTTTTGGTCATAAAACCAACCATAGAGGTGTTATGTTGTTAATAAAAGTTGATCGTGTGAAGGAAAGGTAAAGTTTTATTTACATGTTTCTATTTTATTTATTCTTCCACTTCCATCAAATATTTTCCAAGCATGATGAGATAAAAAATAAAGTATCATCCATATACTGAGATTTTATTATGTTAATATCATCACCTAGATCCATATCCAATTCCATAAAATGGGAAATGTTCCTTTCATTCATGTTTGCTGCAGACTACAGCCTCATTAACCGATATAGTTCATTTTCATTACCAACTATGAAAAACTGTTATACTAATGTAATTAATGATAATATCTGATATTAGTGACATATGTATCATAATAATAGAATAATATATCAATTAATTTCATAACTTCCATGAACATAAAAATGATAACATCGTTCATGTGTGGGGGGAGGGGGTAACTATCACCTCTACGTAGCGATGTGATTCATTTTTAGTCACCTCAACACTTGTAAGATATATAAAAGTATATTTAAATTATTAATATGATATAAATTATATTATTATCTATATGGAAGTATAATACACTATTTACTTTCTTTCAATACTGATCATTTAAAAATGAAATTGTTACTTGTGTGCATGTACGATATACTGTCTCTAGGATGGTATCATTGTTCATTGTCCATATACATATTTAATAAATGTATTTAATGGTATAATTGATATATAAAAGTTATTATTATGCCATGAATATTAATATGTTTATATTTTAAATATGATCACATGGACTATTGACATCATATCATGTTCATTTTTGACTCAAGTACCGAATATCAATAAAACATCTGATATGAACATAAATAATTATGTAATTGTTACAACATTTTAAGAAAGGATAAAAAGGTAGTAATAAAATTAAATTGTTTCTAAATATAATAAATAATGAATAAATTATTATTTACGGGGTTAAATATTTTATGTGATGAATCAGACTCAAATATAAGGGAATATTGAACTAAAACATCGTTTTAAATGGTTTAATGATTTATTCTTCTAAATAATTCCAATTAATTTCCATGTTTAGAAAATGGTTTAAAAGATAATTTTATATGGAAGTTAATTTTTTAAAATTTTAATTCATTTCAAATTATTAATTGATTTATGGGACAAGTTGATTCAAATGTATTGTTTTAAAATAATTTAATTATGTTTATAAAATGGAATGATTTTTTTCAATAACATTGAATGTAAAAAAATAGAAAATAAAAAAATATTAATTTTATTTCATATAAGCCATGAACCGAATTTCTAACATTTATATCGATTTAATCATTCAAGGTTTACATTAAATTTTTACACTCTTATTTTTAAATAATGAATTTTGTATTAGGACTAGGTGGATTTGTAAAAATGAAATGTGAAATCAAAGTGGAAATGTTATTATTATTCTCAGCATGATTTTTTTGTGATTATGTTTTGGTACATGGGAATTATTTCTATATATTAGTGTTTTTATGATAAATTTAGTGTTGGTGATCTCATTATATCTATCCAATGAATTGGGTAATGAGATGGAGTTAACTATTTGGGTTTCTCTTAAGATATTTACATAATATACTATGATAGGTATTCTAAATGTGTCTATGAGGATTACTCCCTATGTAGCCATGAAATCTAAAATGTATGAATGATATGGATTCCATAAGTTAACTTTATTATTTATGTATGTTAAATAGTTTTACTAGAATATTTTGATTTCAAGTGGTAAGATAACGTACTTATGTTTAATGTGTGAATAATATGATTTTGTGAAAATGTTTTCACGAGTTTAATATATTCACAGAATAATGGTTTATTTTGTTATTTTATATTTCTTACAATTATTTTTTTCTTCATTCCAAATTATAAAATTTTTTTCAAAGGTATTAATATTTTTAAGGATAAATATGATGTCTTGAAGAATATATTGAAGATATTTCTTGAAAAGAAGTCATTTTATATTTTAAAAGGGTTTCCTTGGGTGAAAACAATTGATACTGGGAATATGTGTCCAAATGAAATGTTTGGTTCTATTTTGAAATATTTTATTATAATTATTTAAACCTATAAACTAAAAATATCCAGGAATGTGAATTTTAGTTCAAAAACACTATAATATTTTATTTTTAATGTCGAGTCCTTACAGTTTGTTTTAGAGGATGGTTTTGAAAAAATTTAAGATTATGATTTAATAAATAGATTGGGCTATCCTCATTATACTATAATTTTAAGGTTGATTATATGTTAATTTTATTACAATACCTTTATCAGATTTATGTTATGAAACATTAATGTGACCAATGGTATTTTTCGAGACTTTCACCTTTGAGGCAATTTTGGTTTATTACTTTTTGGGATGAAAATTTAAAGGTATAAGATAGTAATTGAGGATAAAAACATGTGATTTTATGGTATTTTTTATTTTTTTTATAATTTTATTGTTTTATAAAAATGGCATCCCACGGGATGGGTGAAAACATGTCAAATCGGACAAGTCCACGAGAATAGAACCCACAAACGAAGGCTGACATGGGTTCAAAACATACAATTATCGTACGTTGACTCCCTGTTTAGTATGACTTTTTATTTTTGGTTAAATGAGTTTATGCAATAAGAATAAGATGATTTTGGAAACTTTTATTTATCTAATATAATATCTTGGTGCGGTAAAATGATTTTGGTATCAATTGATAAACCTTATTTTGGAATATTTTCATTATTTTATAAACTATAGATGATTAACGTAAAAATAAGAAATGGTACTTTAATTGAGGAGTATGTTTTGAATTATATTTTCGAAGAACATATGATTTAATTGTGTAATTATTGTGATTTAGGTTTTTCAATTAAATAATTAGCATATCTTGGAGATTATTTGATTATTGAAATTACATTTTTCCAATGAGTCATTAAGAGTGATTAAGGTTATTTTGATAAAAATGATAAAATTTTAGTTGTATGATTATGTGATCAATTTATTTTTTTGTTTCAATATTATTTTGGATTCTTTTGATGAATTTTAAGGATATTATTTTTGTTAACTTTTCAATATTAGTGCATATTATTATTTAATTTGGAGATAAATGGATTCATTCTTGTTTTCATGATAATTATATTTGGGGAATTATTTTCTATTAACAAATTTTTTTGTATTAGTTAAATTATGATGATAGGATGAAGAGATAGTTAATTTGTTTTATATTATGTGATTTTATATATTTTGAGTCATGTATAAAAAATCTAACTTGAAAAAGATGATTTTGTGGTGAAAATTAATTAAAGGAAGAAACATTACTTTTCATGTAAGTATATTTACTTATAATCTATGTCTAGGTAGTAAATGAATTCCATAAATCTATGAAAAGGATCATAAAACAAGATGGTTTTCATTTTTACATTTCCTACGATAAAATAAAATACCATTTAATCCATCCCAAATTATTTGTTTTGCGATTTTTAATTTTCTCCTAATAATGATTTTTATCAATCTTCATAATAACATGATAGTTAGTTTTTCTTCAATATCAATGTTTTTTCTATATGGAACCCTTGTATTTGATATCTCAGGGGACCATCATACATTTCTTTCTTTCTTTTACTGTCCTGGTTTTATTAATCCTTTTTCTAATGTGGGATTATAATAATGGTATTTTTAAATTTAATAACATAGTTTTTCATACTAAATTAAAATTGTGAGGATGAAATTTTCTAAAGTGTGGGATAATGTAACATCAAAAGTATTTAAAAGTATAGACATTATGTTTGATATCGTACATGATACGACACATCAACCATAAGAGATCATGTATAAATTATAATTTAAATATTATATTGTATATTGTCTATTAAAAAGTTGGGAATGAATGGTATTAATTTAATTTTGAAAATATGGTTAAAAAATTTATATAATTATTTCGTGAACACATAATTATAAATTAATGTAAAATCCATTTAAAAATAAATAAATTTTGTTTCTAATAATATATTTAAATGCTCACATTTGTGTTTTATAAATAATAAAACCACCCTTGTTAGATTATATTAATCAAATATAACCTTCAATATAATGATAAAAATTCATCTTTGGTATTTTCTAGTCTTAATATAAGAATAAATATTTTTTTTAAAAAATTAGTATTTTTCAAAAAAATCAATATTTACCAATTTTTTACGTTGATCCCATTTTATATATATTTTAAAATTTATATAAGTGATATTACAAAAACAATTATTCTTATTTTGAATAGGTATATAAATGTTTTCTTTGTTTTACTTTTAGGTGTTTTTTTATAAAATTTATATTTTGATGAATAGTAAAAAATATTGCGTTTAAATTCAATATGGATTTTTCATAAAATTAATTTTTTAAATTAATATTTTAATTGGTTTAAAGTATACATAGATTATTTTTTTACCATTTAATCAAATTTATGTCATTTAAATCAATTTCATATTGAAATTGGGTATAAATACAGTTGACCTTTTGAACATTTTACTTTAAAACCTCAATTTCTCATTCCATCAATGGAGTTAATTATTAATTAATTAATTAAAATTATATGTTTTCAATTTGTAAAAATATATAAAATATTTTGAATTATAAGGATTAAATTCTTTAAAAAGATCCCTTTAATTCTGTGGAATTATGAATAGACACATTAGAAATTATTTTTATTACCATGGTTAGGGGTAAATTATCAAAATAATGGTTAAAATAATACTATAAACAATATAAAACTACCATAATACTTGTTATAATATTTAATGGTGCGTTATTTTTTACTAATACAGTCCTTGGACATAAATTGTGACCTTTTAATGACACTTCGGTGTGATTGTGACATTTATAGAATTTTATTTAAAGTAATGGGAAAAATGTTATAATCACATCTCTTATTACTAATGTTTTTTAATATAGGTTATATAAGGGATATCATCGATTGTAAATATTAAATAGATATATAAGTATATTACATATATAATACTATGTTATTATAATTTTTAAAAATTAAATAATTGTTTTTAATGGTTACACAATGATGATGTCACAATTTCATAATTAATTAATGAATCAAATAAATGATATTATAAATATTAATATATATATAATATGACATAAGTTATTCCACAGAAAAATTTTATGGATTAATATCAAATTTTATTTATGATATTAATGATTTGTTTTGAAATTTTCTTGTTTTATTTATATTATTAAAAAACTACTAAATAATAGTGTCAAAATGGGAACTGTTGGTATTTAAAAAAAATATATGTTATTAGATATTATAAAATTTATAAAAATAAAATATTCATCTAAATAGTTTATATATTTCATAATATTTCATTAATGATTCGTTAATTGGTTTTTTTCCTATTAAGGTAATTAATTTAGCGCAAAAATTGAAAATTACGTGATAAAATGATAACTGTTAAGAGGTTTAAAACCAAAAGATATGGATTACAATAATATTAAAAAATAACTACTTTTTATTGGATTATTATATTTAGAACAATACTAATCTTTTATTCCAAATAAATTAATTTTTACCCTTTTAATATAAATTTAATTTATCTTAATTTAATGCATCCAATAATTCCAAGAGGGACAATCCCTCTCCTATAAAAGGGAACCAATTCATCTCTATTCCATAAAATTAAAAAAAATTGGTTAAGTAATGCTCTGACCAAACCCCTTCCTAGAAGACCTCCCCACATTTTAATGACCCAATGTTTGTAGAACACCCTCTTTAGATGTGTTGAGGTGTTAATAAAATGTTATCGTCCGAAAGAAATGTAACATCTTCAATTAAGTGATTCTATTTAATTTATTCTTCCACATACTTAAAATATTCTCCACAGATGATGAGATAAGAACTCCAACATACTCTATATGATGAGATGTTTTTTAGTTAATATTATCAACTTAATCCATCTACAATTTCATCTCATCGGAAAATAAAATCCATTTGTGTGTACAACGGACTACCATCTCCCGAACTGATATAGTTTTTTTTCATTATCTTATCAGAAGATTTGTAATAAAGATGGAATTAATGTTAATATTTTATATTATTTACATATTTATCATTATTATAAAATATTTTCTCAATTATATTCTTATATTACATGCATATAAAAATGATTTCTTTGTTCATCTGTACGTGTGAATTATCACCTCAACAAAGCTATGTGATTAATTTTTAATCAACACAACACTTTTATGTTATTTAAAAGTATATTTAACATATTAATATAATATAAATTTTATTAATAACATTATTAATGGTTAAAATAATATTTACCTTATTTCTATAATGATCATTGAATAATGAAACCATTACTCATGTGTACATATGACTTAACATCTCTGTGATAGTAAAGTAGATAGTTTTTCATATTAACACTTAATGAATGGATTTAAATGTATAATTTATATATAAATTTTGTTTTAATTTCATTAATATTATTCTAGATATAATATACTTATAACCATGAGGACTATTTACATCATAGTAAATTCATTTTCAACTCAATTACAGAATATCGTGAAAATGTCTGATATGAAAATAAATATTTATATAATTTTTATATCATTGTAATAAGTTATATAAAGTTAATAATAAAAATAAAAAGTTTCTAAATATATAATCTATTTGACCAATTTATATTATTCAAAAGATAAATATTGTGTGTGACGAGTTGTACTCAATGGTAAGGGCCTCTTTAACTAAAATATCAATTTAAATCTTTTCGAAATTTATTCTTCTAAATATTTCACAATAATGTACATGTATTAAAAATGGTTCTAAGGATTTATTTATGTGGTTAGGAATGTTTTAAAATTATATTTCTATACAAATGTGTCAATGTGTCATGTGACACATTATTCAAAACACATATTTTTAATTCATTTAATTGTATATTAAAAATAGATTTATTGTTTCAATAACATTCAATGTATTTTAACATATACTTCATGAACCAAGCTTCTATCTTTTCTGTCTGTTAAATTTTTTTATGATTACATTATAATTTTACACTTTTATTTTCAAATAAAGTTTTTTATTTTATGAGTGTGTGACTTTTTAAAAATGAAATGTGAATTTAGATTGGGAGAAGTTGTTATTCATTACTGAATGATTTATGTGTTGTGATAATTTTTTTGTTCATGGGACTTGTTTATTTATACCGTTGGTTTATTGATAACAAGAATGTGGTTGAGACTGTTATAGCTCTCCAATGCGTTGGGTAATGAGACAAAATTACAATTTGGATTTCTATTATGATATTTAGGGAATATATTTTGATGTGTATTTCAATTGTAACAAGGAAGGTTACTCCATATGTTTTCATAAATGATTTAATTTATGAACGATTTGGTTGGAATATGTTATTTTAATGATTTATTTTTGTTATGTAACATTGTAGGAATATTATGATTTCAAGAGGTAAGATGAGGTGATTTTTTATGAGTAAAATGTATGATTTTGCGAAATTGTTTTCATGAGTTTATAATATTCATTGAGAAATGGTTTTATTTTTTATTTTATGTCCCTTGATGATAATTTTCTTCTCATAAAAATATTTATATTTGTTTTGTAGGTCTTATTATTTTAAAGGATAAATAGGATTCCATGATGAAATAATTGAATATGTGTCTTGAATTGAAGTCATGGTTAATTTTAAATGTGTTTCCTTTGGTGGAAAAAATTGATACTAATTATAAGTGTCTATATGCATTATTTTGGTCTCAATTGTAATATTTTGTCCTTATTATCTGAATCTATAATTGAAAAAATCTTTGAAAGTCAGTTATTGTTAAGAACCACAATAATAGGTTATGTCTAAGGTCAGGTCCTTATATAGAAGACTAGTTTTTTTATGCTATGAAATAATTACAGAACATGTAGTTATAATAATTCAAGAATTAATATAATTGTTATAGTAGATTCAAGGTAATAATGATAGAGAAATGATTTCAATAGAAATAATTTATGGATTTCATTATGATTTTATCACATATAGTTTATCCTACCACCACAATATTGGTTTTATTATTATCACATTAATGGATTTAAAGAATCAGTAGATTGATGATAATATTAGATCTATTTATAAGGATTTTTTGGGGAAGTTTATATGGAGAAACCTAAATTATATATTGAGTATGGTAAAAAATATTTGGTGTGAAAACTCAAAAAAAAATTAATACCGGTAAAATTGGGAAACCATACAGTAAAGAAATTGTTTTGACTCATTCATGAGTTAAAATGCCCAAAAAAGGTGTTCTTACGAAAAATAATCAAACAAAATGTGTGGGATAGATCAATGATAATATATTAAGTATTTTTGTGATGGATACATTTTATTTATTCAGTACTCGGATGAGATTCACATTTTAGGATCATTTATTCATTGGATTGATGAGTTTCAAGTTAAACCACCCGAGGAGATTGTGACGATTGATCCTGGATAAGCTAGATATTTTTTGACGATTATTGATATTGTTTATACAAATATAACCTTGATATAATCATACACTACATTGGAATGGGTTTGAGTAAATTTTGTATAATAGATGAAAATAAAATTTCTATTCACATAGAAATAAATTTTAGATAATTAATGGTGTAATCACAAAATATAGAATATGTCGCTGAGTATATGGAAATTATTTCTTAAAAATCTTATGTTGTAATACTTTTTTATGTCATGGTTTGTGATCACCATGATATGTATCCTATTATGGGAGTTGTGAGAGGTAACATGGATATAATTGAAATGTACCATTGGGTAGTTGGGAAGTGGATAATATGGTATTTGATGGGAAAAAAATAAATTTATATGTGATTTAGTAATGTATATTCATTACAAGTGTATGTGGAATCTATCATTGAAGGTGATTTTGATGATAGGAATAGTAAAACATGATATATGGTTACTTGTTGAAAAATTACAATAAGATTGATATCTCAATTATTAAAGGTGGTCAAGATATCTACCATACTGTAATAATACATTCATATAATAGAATTAATCTTGTATATGGATTGGATGAATAAATTCATGTAAGAGTTAGATTTAAATTGATTAGAAAATTTATTTATTTAATTTTTTGTATACAATCACCATATAGTAATCAAATAAAAATAAACAAAACAATAACATCAAAAAAAATTCTTATAAAACAACAAATAAAATCAAAAATACCAAAATGTATAGAATATGGAAAAAATATAGAGATTGGAAAAAAACCATACTAAGGCTGCCACACTACAACGTAATACCACTAGATAATTAAAAAAGTAACCAACATATGCATTAATTGAATCTAAACTACACACATAAACAACAAGGTTTTTTTGGTTTATGCTCGTCCCATAATCCATGGGGGAATGTGACATTTCATTATTCAAGGATGTAAATATTTAATGATTAATAATATGTATCAACACTATATAATATTATTATTACACTATAAATAAGTATAGTTACCCATCTTGTGATTTTGGTATCTAATTATATCTAACCTTCATAGGTTTCCATAAACGTATTCCTATATTAACAGATAAGCCTCAACATATTCAAAGCATACAAACACATTAACTAGTTATCTTAGTGCACTGCTCCTTTTCTAGTAATTTCATTAGATCTGAAGTACATCATGCATACTAATAATAGTAATTTTCACAGTTCTGTCTCACTGCATCCTTCAACTTCCATGGTTTATATCTACCAGTGAGCTGGCTATCATAAACTATCATACCATTATACATCTAAGCATTAGAAATAATTCCACCATGTTTTTAATCATTTTAGTGGTCTCAATCTTCTTTATCAAATATTTTTTTATCACACACCCAACTGTCATCAACTTTAGATTCATATAAATGATCCACCATGACAAATTCCTTTTCCAATTTACATATAATTCCTCATTTAATTTTTTTTATAAAATATATACTTTCTTCACCAACCATGGAGGCCATTCCCTCAAGTAAACTGAGGAAAAAACTACCATAAAACTTCAATGGAAAATAAATTTTTATACATTTTTACTAAATTAAAAAAACATTGATATTTGAAGGGGTATAACACTATATAATCCAATAGAATCTAGATGAAGTGGTTCTTAAATAGAATGTGTTTCTTCCTAGAATGGAACATCAGATTTCCATATATGTGAATCAGGATATATTAATCATAGAACAACATCCCATATTCTGTTTATATTATTTGTTACTATAATAAGAATTTGATCCTCACCAACCCTTTATCTTATTCCATCAATGTAACATACTATACCTCGATTATTTCGAGTGAGGCCAGTAGTTGATGCTTCAACATCCAATGCATAGTCATTCTTCTAAATGTAAAAAAATAACATGTGGCCATTTTGTATGTATCTGAATCTATTCCAATATTTGGTTTTAAAAATTCATGTAAAGACTTATCAATTGAGTCCCAAAGCCTTTCTCCTGAGTCTGGTGCTAACAATACCCCATTTAAACACATTCATTTATATAATGTTAGATAAACCTACTTTTATTTTACAACAATATCATGAAAATAAGCATTATAACTCATAAAAGATCTCACAATCCCATGAAGGGATGATATAATGTATTTGATGACCATCTAAACAGGAAACATAATTTATAAAATGTTTTATTATTTATTCGTTATCAAATTTCACTAAATTCACTTCTAAACATTTATTTGGATATACATATATTTATAACATGGGGGAATGAAAACATAAAAATGGGAAGGGATTAAATTCTTAGTAATTTAATACTAATAAACATGTTATAAAGGGATATATCATAATTATATGATAAAATAATAATAGGGGAGAAAATTAATATAAAAATGGATATTGATAAATAATAATTATTTACATATTTTTATAGAAATGAATATAATCTATAATGAAAATAATAAACCATAATAAAATTTTGTGGAATCATAAAACATTAATCATGACTCAATTGGAATATTCCTAGGAATAAAAAATCTTCACAGGTAATTGAATCAAAATATAATGAATATTTATGTCAAAAAATAGGCATAAAATTTTTTGTGAACAAAACATCCCATATCACATTCAAAAAATAACTTATGTAGAAATATTCTTATATCTCAATCACTTAATTGACTTGTTAAAAAATATTCCCACATGTCATTCACAACAAATTATTTTTCAATAATGATTATTTAATATCATTCATGTAAAATTTCATCATATTAGGTGATACGAAATCTTATCCAATTCACTGGAAGGTGATATAGTACCCCCCCATAAAATATCCATAAATATCTTTTCCACATGAAAACAAAAATACATCCTATCTTATTTAATTCATGGAAAAATAAACGGTTTATTGAAACATTCAAAAACATTACATAACTTGATCATATAGAATTATAAGATCTAAAAAATATAATTTTACAAAAGTAATTAAATTATAATATCATTCATAGTGTGATCAAACCATCAAATCTAAAAATAAATAATTGAGGTGATATAGAGGTAATAAAAAAATTAAAAAATAGTAGAATGTAACTGTGATAGCATCATGTGTAAAAACATATTTTTACGACAAAATAATAATTAAGTATAATTGTTTTTAAATAACATACATGGAAATGGATGAAAACACATATTAAAAGGCATTGAATTTTTATCATCACAATGTTTCATTTTTATATGGAGGAAATTAATCTATTAAGAATATCTGTGTTAAAACATAATTTTCATGAGAGTAAAAAGATTAAATATCTTATGAAATATGAAATACAACATTTTATCCAACAAATATGAATGATGATGAAGGAATATTATTTTCACCCAATGAAAGGAAATCATAGTTAATTTAATCCCTTAATGATGTCATAATTTATTAAATAAGGGAAATTTAAATTTGGGTTATCCATAGAATGGTGAACCCCCCTAGAAAATGAAACATATAATACCTATAATATCCCCTGACCATCACTCTTAATTCTAGTGATAATAATATATTCATTACATTTCACGATTTTTACCCACAAATGTGACAAAATATTAACCATACAAAAAAACATGTAGAAATTTATTTATTATATAACCTACATACCCAAGCACATTTTAGATTTTATAGTATTATAGAACTATAAAAAACTCTTACATTACAATACCCACGCCTTAAAGTGTGTATTTTTACCACTATTAGGAAATTTTATTTGTAGCATACTATGTCTTCAATATCTCTCCTAAAATTATTCACACCAGAATCCTTGCTAGAAATAATTCATTTAATATAAATATTCATAACCTAGATTAATGGGAAAATAATAATGGTTATCTCAAATAAAAAATAATTGTAAAAAATCATTTTAACTTTAATCTCATATGTGAGAATAGGTTTAGAATAAGGATATGATGTTATAATCAAAGCCCATGAGAATAAGATTATAGAATTCATACCCATCAAAACCAGGATCATAAAACATGATATATGACATAAATGATTAACACAAGAAAATATCCATATAAATATATAATCATGATCCATATGAAAAAACCTTCAGAAATTTGTCCATTAGAGACTCTTATTATATATATAGAAAAATTTGGGTATATCAGATTATCATTATCATATAACTATTATAATCACTCTTAGAAATGGAATATACTATGAGGAAAATTCCAATAATATATTAGGATAATCTAATAACTAGTAAGCTTCGTCTCTTTACCAAATTCATTAGAGAGATATACTATGATAATCGAGCATCATGAGCTATATTGGTTTTACCCATATTCATAATCATTTTTCAAGAACCTTAACATAATCATAACACAGGAAACCATAAATTTTTTTATTTAATAATAACCATTGTATTTCATAGATTCATTTTTCGGTGGAAAATAAAGAATTCTATGAAAATATCATCAAAAAAATAATTATCCACTTAAAAAATAATGATAGTATCACTAAAAAATATCCCAAATTTATCCGAAGATAGATTATGTTTTATTTTCATTGGTGAATAGATATACCCTTAAAATATCATTAATTTTTCAGGATAATACCCTATTCACTTTGGAAATCAATTTTTTAAATTAAATATTAACCAAATATTTTCAAAATAGCTTTATATTAATATAACTATGAAGACATATAATTTAAGCATAAAATAATATAATGGAAATGATGGCATGAAAATAAAATTATGATATCAACATAAAAATAAAATAATTATCTAAAATTATATATTGATATTCAAAAGTGAGACCTGCAAAAAATGTTAATAAATTTACATTTTAAAATATTTTAAAAATTATTAATGTTCCTATCAAATAGATTCATGAAATTATATATTTTTTAAAAATAAAATTATTGAAACCATTTTAGAAAATATGGATATGAAAGGGAATGATTTTTTATTTAAAATAACTATCACTTTCAAAAAATATATATAGATGTCTATTTTATTATTATGGAAAGAAATGAAAATTAGAAATTAAAAATAGATTCATAACTACAGGATATTAAATGATATTTTGAATATTAAAATAAGATAATATTATTTTCTTTTTAGAACCCTCAATATAAACAATACCTAAATGAAATAATATTGTATCATAAATCTATTTCCACGATTGTAACATTCAAATTAAAAATTCATTTAATGAAAGATTTTGATATGGATTTTTATATTCCATTAAATTCATGAATTAATATGCAATAAATAATTCATGAGGTAGTAGGTAGACCATATATTTAAATCAGGGTGCATGAGATGAATCATGTCTTCAAAAAATTAGAGTGAGAAAAAGAAAAAGCAAGAAATGATCATAACATTACAGTGATAATTAATCGATATTGTTATCATAATAACATTTTTAAATCCAAATTAAATAATACTAAACACATAATAAAACAATTTACAGATCAATTCAAAAATAATTTTTTCATAACAAGTTAATTAAGTATAAGAATAACCAATTAGATGAAAAATGAGTTAAAAAAATTATCTCGAATTAGTAACATTCAGTTTAAATACCATTAGGGAGAAAATAATAATTTCATTTTAAAATATCATAAAATAAGATTTATTTATTATATAACATCTAAATGGTTCATCATATACATCATATAAAATAAATTTGTATTATAATATAAACATACTTATCAAAGAAAAGAAATGCAAATGAAACCACATACCTCAAGTCTATAATTTCTTTGTATTCCCTTTAAATTTCATATCACAAACCTATATCAATTATTTAATTGTATAATAACTTTTTATAGGAATAATACTATATCATTAAATCATGTGTTTCATTAATTCTAATGAAATATATAATTACATAAATAATTAACTCCATGTCAGTTTTTTTACAGAGGTCTAGTTTGTAATTTCAAAATGTACTCGTTTTGATGACCATGGAAAATGGGTTCATTATTGAATCATCTCCTTAATAATAACAATTTTAAAACTAGCTATGAATGATGGTCATAAAAAATGAATTATGATGCAATTGGGAGCTTTCATGCCATACTTATGCAAGGGTAACATTTCCATATTTCAAGTAACATAATGAAAATAAATTAAATATCATATATATATCATGGTGATATTAAAAATGATAACATATTTCATAATTATGTTATCTTTTTTAAAAATCAAAAAAAATTATGTTCTTCAAAACAATCTAAAAATATTCATACTGGGAAAAATTTTAATTAATAATTCCAAAAATTTATTAAATTATATGAAATTAAATTCGTACAAGTGAAAAAATTACATTTTACATAAATGCATTAATCACAATGAATGTTTTATGATATAAAAATATATTTTTATGCCTAAAATGAACTCATACTAATAATAAAATATAAATATGATTCTTATATAATTCATTAAATTATTTCTAAATAAATTCAGAATATAATAATTTGAAATCAAATCCAAGCATAATGGGGTATTTTTAATGAAAAAATAACAATTTTATAGCTATAAGATTTATTCTATATTCTATATAAAAATTATTTAAAATATATATATATAATGTTATCCCTAATCTAATTTTGATATGTTTGTTAAAAATTAGTTTCCTTTTTGTCAAAAAAATTTACTAATTTTTTTACGGTAATTATAATAATAGTCAAAATATAGAAATAAAAAGCCCTTTCTAAGAAATATTTTTTGAAGAAAAGTAAATTTTTACTGAAAATTTATTTCTTATTTCCAAATAATTATTCAATATTTTTTTTTTTGAGTAAGAAATTTATATATATTTGCATTCTAGTTTATTACTATTCATACCTGACAATTCAGTGGATAGGTTATAACAGAAATATTTAAATTAAAATATTATTTTCATTATTCAAGCATAGTGTAGTGTGTTTCATTTACCACTAAACAATGTATTCTTTTTATAATCATGAAGTTTTATATACTACAACCTTTAACAAATATTTTGCTCAAAATTTTAACATGAGGTGTGAAAAAACCATATATTCGTAGAAAATGAATTTAATTGAATGAAATTTATATTTCAATATTCATTTTCCATTGTTTGAGGATTTTATTTACATTCTTGATGAATAACATTGGGAAATATTCTTACTTGTCAAGTAGATTTTCATCCTTTAAACACCATCAACCATAATCACATATTTTTCTAAAAATGATGAGTATTATCCAAAAAAACATTTTTATTGGATTTGAAAAAGAGTCACAACACGGTATGACTGAAAAAATATCATAAACAAAGAAGGTCAAGGTGTTATGATGTAGTTAAGGCCAATAGCATTCGTGCGGACAAGGTTGACACCCTCCCGGGGGAACGATCCAAGATCAGAAAAAATGGTGAGTATTAATGATTAATTATTCATTATTGAAGCAATAAAATCATATTATAAGATATATCATAATCCAAAAAATAATGGTAATTTATTTATCATGTATTTAGCCATTAAACAAAATCAAAATTTTTATCACATTGTAAAATGATTCCCATTATATATAACCCTTTAAGCTTTGATATATTATTTTGATATCGATAATTCATTAGTAATACCCAAAGTCTAAAATAAGTAATTCCATAACAAATTTTATTATTATTTTTAAATATTTCATGTAGTTCTGAAATCAATTGATTCAAAAAAATTATCACATATTCCTTTAAGATAAATTTGAAATTTATCACCAAATAAAACCAATCACTCTTAAAGTATAAAACTAAAAAATTTATATTCCAAAAAATCGATTCACCATAAGCCAACATTAAAATATTATATTCTTCAAAAAGGTAATGAGATAATAACTTATCAAATAAAATCCTATCTTACTCAAAAATATTTATATTTACCTTAATAATATAATGTCCCCATTATTGTGAAATTATAATAAAATAAAAATAGTCATTTAATCACAAAATCAATTTTAAATACCATAATTATATATATAATAAAACAAAAGTTACAAAATTTTAATAACCCATAATTACCTATATATCAACTATTGTATAATATAGAATGGTTTTTGTTGCCTCTAAACTTATTTCCATAAAACTTAAAGGCATTAATCCTCAAATAAACCTTTCACAAAATAAACCCAATGGTTTTATTACTATACATATCTCTAAAATTAATCTTAATAAACATGAGATCACATCAATTAAAATATGAAAATGGATTATTTTATTTTTAACTTATGACTAAACATAAACATATATACCAATGATGGTATCCATAAATAGTAATGTAACCTCACAAGAATACATTATAATATTTAAAGTCATCTAAACCATTATTTTATAACAACTATAAGTTCCTTGAAACCAAACTCCTGGATTTAGTGATGAAAAATTTATCCTGAAATTTGTTGATCAATATCGATAAATATGGAAAAATGTAATCAATTAAAAAGATACAATATCAAAATGAAATATTGGGTCACTTATATACCAAATAAATTAGAGATTTATGGTTTTTATAGAATTATCAAAAAGTCTTATATAACAAGACCATTGTCGTAAAGTGAATATTTCTACAACTATTCTAATATTTAATTTTATCTATATTAGGTCTTCATAATCTTCTATAACAATATTCATACATAATTCCTTTCTAGAAACAATTAATTTAACATAAATCATCTTAACCTGTGAAAATGGAAACATATGAAGGGTGATATCAAATGCTTAGTAACTGTAAACATAAGACTTAATAATTAAATGTCATCAGTGAGTATAATTTGATCATAAGGGTATGATGACATTTTCAAATAGAATGAGAATTAATTAATAGATTTATAACCCATAGAAACCTAAATCATAAAACATGATACATGGAATAAATACTTAAAATAATAAAATATTCAAAATAGACAATGCTCATGATCCATGTGCAAATAATATCGTGGAATAGTATCCTATAGAAACTAAAAGAAAACATCGTTAAAATAATTTTGTATCTTATAACATAATTTTAACATAAAACATACAATCACTCTAAGAAATTTAATAACCTAAATGGAAAGATATAATATTATCTTAATAGAAACTGATAACTGATTAACTATTTTTCTCTAACCTATGTATTATAGAGATATAAAAGGATCACCCATCATCATTATCTATATCAGACTCACCCTTAAACTTAAAAAATATAAAGGAAACATAAACTAATCCTAAAATATAAAATATTATATTTTTAGCATAATAATACACATTTTTATTTCATAGATTGATTTACATGTTGAACAAAAATGGGTTCAATGAAAAAATATTTGAAACTATCATTATAAATCCATATATAGAATAAGGATTATATCATTTCAATATATTCCAAGATTATCATAAGTATCATCCAGAGATGTTTTCATTGGTGATTTAAAATACCATTAAAATACCATTAAAAACCCTTGAGTGAAATACAGATTGATTATTAAAAATATTTCTACAAAACTAAATATTCATAAAATATTTTCATAAATAACATTCATTGAAAAATAACAATGGAATATTATAATGTAATCTTCAAATAAAATAATAGTCTTGATGATAATAAAATCTATTTATGTTGTAAACATTAAAAATAAACATTATTTTCATACTTTTTTAAAGAGTGCAAAAAATGACCCATGTGGAAAGCATTAAAACAATTTGTTTTAATTTTTTTTAAAATAAGGTAAAAGATAATATAAAAATAATTTAGGAAAATAAATTATGTTTTAAAAAGATTATTCTTGAAATATTTTTAGAAAAAATGTATATATATGATAATGATTCATGATTTAAGGTTAGTATAACTTCATAATAAATATATTTATGTTTATTTAATAAATTAGTGTGGAAATTTAAATTATAATTTTTAAAAAATTCATAAGCACATGATAATAAATTATTTTTTTAATAAAATATGATAATATAATTTCCCCAAAAAAAAACTTGAATAAAAAAATCTCAAATATAAATTAAATTATAACATAAAGAGTTTACTACTTTGGTAACATTCAAAAATAGTATTTAAAATAAATAGAATTATATGGATATATAAATAACATTAATTTCATACATTAATTTTTCTAAAACACTCATGAATTAATAAATTCATCATATAAAGAAATAATAGTGCATGACTTGAATCTTGTCTCGTGAAAATGAGACTGAGAAAAAGAAAACCCACAAAAATATCACAATATTTGAAGTTGTAATTAATCAATGAATTGATTATGTGAACACACAAAAAATTACATAAAACACATATAAATTTATAATAAAACAATTAATATATAAATTCACACATAATCATGGAACAAAAATTCGATGACGTAGATGTATAACCCAATTTATTAAAATTGTGATAAAAAATATCTTATGAGTTGGTAAATTTATATTTAAATCCTATTTGATGAAATAAAATGGATTGAAATATAAAAATAATTAATTATAAATTATCTGTGATATAAAATGAAAATAGAGAATGTTTTACACAATATAATATAAATTACATGTATAATATTAAAATATTCCTAACTGAAATGTAATGGAGATGAAGTAAATTAACGCTACTCCTGAAATTCCATGTTTATCCATTAACTCATGTATAATAAATATATATCAATAATTTACTTATTTAATAACATTTTATATGTTTATTAATTTTTCATTAATTCAGTTGTTTTATTTTTTTGGATGACATATTTAATTACTTAATCTGTTAATCCCAAGTGGGGTGTTTTTTGGATGTTCAGTTCATTATTCCAAAGCAGCTTCGGTGTGTTGATCACTGAAATTTTATTCATTGTTTCGTAATAGATATAATAATAACCAAATATTAATTATATTATTTATAAATTATTTATAAATTTAAAACAAAACATGAATGATTGTTATGAAAAATGGATTATTTTACAATTATGGGGATGATAGGTCGTACACACGTATGGTTAATGATTCAATTTTCAGAAGAACATAATTTTATGAAATTAAATATAATAGTTTAATTAAAACATTATTATTTTACGTAAAATATAATATTATATCCAAAAATATAGATATAGATAATATCATTGTGATTTTGTCATTGGAACTTAATCACATCACTGTGTGGAAGTTGTAATCTATACATACACAATAACACTTTTATCATTTTTCAAAAGATGTAAGTTACAAATTTTGATGATATATTATATTTATTTAATTATTAACATTTCAATAATATTATATATAATAATTAAATCAATAATATTAACCATATGTTCGTGTCTGTGATGGAAAAAAAATTATGACAATTCGTGAGGCGGTTGTCTGCCATACAAATGAACAATTGTATTGTTTAGAAATTGATGGAAAATAGTGATTTATATATGTCATGAAATTATCATTTATACATATTTTTATATTAAATATATTGGTTTTTTATATTCTATTATTTAGAAACTATTTGAATGAAGTATAATAAGAAATAAAATTAAAAATTTCGGCTATAATATATAAATATTCTTTTGAAAAACACATTTTGTCTTCACCATAATATATATAGGGTTTATATTTATCCACAAATAATTCCTTTAAAACATGAAAATAGATTTTACTATATTATTTGGTATGTTCTTTGTGAATATATTTCTCTTAATAATTTTTTAAGAAGAGTGGGGAAGAGGGGTACTATTATAAGTGAGGGGATGGGTACTCCAGGAATTTCAGAATGTATTAAATTAATAAAAATTAACATTCTTGTAAAAATGTATAAAAATGGATATAATTAGAATATAATATGTGTATGAGTCATTATACAATCATAAAATAAAATTTGGACAAAATTTGGCTATTTTATCTCCCTTATCTCTTCTTTTTAATTTTCAGTTTAACCTTTTAACAATTTCCATGATACCAATGTTTTTAATATTTAGGGGTCCATGAAGATACCATAAAAATATAATTTAACTATAAATTTACTATTTTTTATTTGCTGAACCATATCACAATCAATTGGAAAAATATTGGTTTTATAGTAAATTGAAATCGTTTAATAATTTGTTGTCAATTTTAAATTATCATTAAGGTTATTTTTGGAACGATTCATTTAATTTGAACTGAATAAAATATGAAAGCCACAAAAATATAATATAAAAATCTCAACATTCTATAATATATTATATTAATCTATAAATTTTATGTAACACAATAACTATCCCAAAAATATTTTTATATAGTTTTTAAAAACATATACATGATTTTCTAACTGATTGGAGATGCACCAAGTTGATGATGTGTCCGCATATAAGGTAATTATTTCATCAATATAAATTATAAATAATTATAAATACTAAATATAAATAAATAAATTTCCAAATATACCTTTATATTTATTATTTTATTATGTTTTATCATATATATTTCATAAAAAAATATTTACTATCTTATTTTGATTTGGATTCCCTTATTCAACCATTTCACCAACATTTGGATAATATTCATGGTATATAACATCAATGTTAAATAATATCATTAAAAAATACTAATTTATACATAATATGTAATGTCTCGGAATTTATGTGTAATTATATATATATATATATATATTGAATTATTTTGACACAGTGAAATTCGACGCCACGTGGTTGGGAGACCCGGATAGCCCGAAACATGTTTTTAAAATTGTTGTAAGGTACCTTCAGTGAATCTGTGAGTGGGATTTTCAACCTTTGGAAATGGATACTAGAATAAAAACCCAATTTCACTGTTAAATTCCGAACAACGGAATTCTTCTAGAATTGACTAAAATTTGTCTTGCAAGGGCCGAGCAGAAATGTTATTTTTTCAGAATTTTCAAGAAAAAAATAAAAGAATTTAAAAGAATTATTTTCATTTCCTTTTCAAAGTTGAATGAAAGACGAAGATGTTGTGGGGGGAAATGACGTTGAGATGATGTACATTAATGAGGCTCATTAATGTCTCATATACTCACATTGTAACGAAACTATAATGACACATAACAACGACGTTTTTTCATAAATGAAATAGCCTAACGATGCGACGTCACCTCATAATGGAAAAACTACAACCTGATTATTTTTATAGTTTCGTGTAGTTGATAAATGAGGATTAATAATTTATATGATTTTCTAGAGAACCTCTGATGGACTGCCACCCGA